>JAZDUH010000145.1:772500-2117500 GCA_036419115.1 Scarus forsteni
AATGTCCTTAACCCTTTAAGGCCCAAGACCATAGATTATAGCCAGAAAATTATAATTTTTTTGGAGCTGAAATGTTTGTTTCACTTTCTGCTAAAATCCATAAAAATCAAAATGTCCATAAAATTCAACATATAGATTTTTCATATCTCATTTGATACATTAGGTGTTTTTGGTAACTGATAATCCATTTGAGGACATTTTTATCATTTATCTGATTGTATTCAGATGTTTTTTTTGTAATTTGTTGATCATATTGAGTAGATAGAGGTATTATAAAAGTATGTATCAAATATGATACAATTGGCTTTATAGAGTTATCACTCACAGTGAGTTTATTTATATAAAAATATTATTCCAAATGATTTAACATGAAAGATCACCACTTGCTGTTCATCGACATATCTTTTTAACAAGCATCGATATCAACCAGAAGATAGGGCCGAATAATATTAATACAAACAGAAATAAGAATTTAAAAAGCACAGTAATTAAATGAATTTATAGTAATGCAAATAACAAGTATTACATATATATATATATATATATATATATAGATATAGATATATGTATATAGGTATGTATGTGTGTGTGTGTGTGTGTATAGTTTACATAAATTAAAGATTAAAAAAAACTATAAATTTCTGTCCAAAACGTTGATAATAATGACATTCATCAATGAAATATTTACAATAATAACAATAAAACATGAACTAACAGTTTGAAATCTGTAGCAGTGAACCAGGAGGATGACTGTTTGTCTTTATCTGTTAAATTGTTATTAATTCTGTCGTATGTATCCAGCTCCAGTCTGATCAGATTTGTCAGTTTTTCTATGGTGTAGATTCTTTACATTACTCCAGTCCAGTCCTGGGCCCTGGGCATCTCTGCAGTAAGACATTTTTGTGTTATGGCTACATTTCTGCCTTTTATTAACGAGTTTGTCTGAAATGTTTGTGCTTTTTTCTGTCATCACAGAATCAGCTGTTGGCTTTAAAAATGTTTTAACACCAAGAAAATATCAGATTTTTGGTTTGTTTGTGGTTTTCTCTGCTCTTTGAGATGTTAATAAACCAAACACTGACTTGATCCACTCTGTTTCTTAAACATTAAATATCACAGATTTAATGAATTTAATGATGACTAAACAGCTGAGCTGGTGGTTTAAAGGTTAATCCGTGTTCGATCACAGCCTCTCGGCTCTGCTGGTTGTGTGGTCACATTTTTCTGATGTCTGTTGTGTTTTGTTCCCAGGTGTGGCTGCATGCGTCAGGAAAGGCAAAGTGACCTTTCCTGATGCAGGTAATGACTCACCTGGGCGAGAAAGAGGGAGTGTCAACCTGACAGAACATGCTGCAGGCGGTTTCTCTACAAACACCAGACTAACTCTCACATGAGGCTGTGGAGGCTCGGACTGTTTAAGTCCAGCACATTCATTAGAGTTTATCTTTAACCATATACTGCATGAATTATCAGACCAGAAAGGAAAAATTATTCTAAATGTTGACTCACAAACAAGCCAAATCTTTTCTTTATGTTTCATCTACCACTCCAGTGGACACCGCTCATCAACAGTATCAATATTAATATGATGAAGATCAATATAGATCCACAAACACAGATACAGAATGAGGTGAATCTGGATTCAGCCATAACAGAATAAATCTCTTAGTACAGCCCTGTTCAATCAGCGGCCCGTGGGCCACATGTGGCCTGAAAGCAACGTGACTGTGACTTTGGTCCAGCAAAAAAAAAAAAAAAAAAGAAAAGGGGTAGGGGTGTGTGTGTGTGTGTGTGTGTGTGCTTTCCTATGCATCTCCTTCTTACTCATGCGTGTCAGAGACCCATTTACTCCAGTTCAAATTAAATTAATCCTCGCGATTCCTTATTTTATATGTAATTCTTTCCATTTCTTTAATCTCCTCAATTGTTTTTTCCCAATCATTAACAGATGGTGGATTTACATCAAACCAATTACGTGTGATTTGCTTCAACGCAGCAATGCGCAATATACTGTATAGATATTTATCTCCCTCTCTCTGAATTTCTAATGGGATAAGGCCCAATGTGATATTGATTGGGTGTATAGGGTTTCTTGAACTGAAAGTATTTTTTACTTTTACTTGAACTACCTCCCTATTTTAAAGAAACTTGAGACCACCTGGTGGTTAAAACACGATGCTGTAACCTACATGGAAGTAAATGTTTTTAAATGATCCGTCCAGTGTGGTTTCCATGGTGATGTTTTTTAAAAACATTCATAGAAAAGAAGCTCTGATATCTTAACAGCTTTAGCCTCTCTGCCATCACCTTTAGCACATGCTGTGGCTCTCTCTGCTCCTCACTTAAATTACAGTGAGAGCTGTTTCAGAGGAGAGGCAGAGTGAGCACTGATGTGATAACTTCATAAAACAGAAAGTTAATCACCAGCAGCAGCTTCCAGGTTCACTGTGAGACATTAGAGTTACTGAAGACGCTGCTGTGACCCCTGACCCCTGACCCTCCAGGAGGAAGTGACCTTTCGTTTGTTTTATTTTCTCTGTTGGAGTTTCGGAGGTGAAGCTCTCCTCACGCCTCCCTGAGACTTTCTCCGATCAAAGCCTCCATTCATCCAGACGTCAGACAGAAGCTCACAGAGGGTCCCAACCTGAGGGGCGTGGCCTCAGGAGGGTCACAGGTCAGAGGTGAGGGGGTGCATGGCTTAACTGAAATGTGAATGTGACGTTTACAGGGTGTTAAAATAAGAGTGAACACATACTGTATTATGAGGCTCCCCTCATTGGTTTCCTTTTTTAAACATACTGAATAAGTTACAGTTACTTTTGGCCTTCACTGCAGAATAACTGAAAAAGTTATGAGCTGAACTTTCTGACACTTTTATGGACCAAATGTGTTTATTCTGTTTATTAATGACATTTGTAATGTCTCTAAGAAGTTAAAAATGAATCAAATTCACTGATGATGAAAACTTGAAACTTCTACAAACAGTTGAACAAGAGCTCAACACTCAGTTTGATGTCATAAATGATCTGTTAATATAAAGAAAACTACATTTAAATGTAAAATCTCTAACACTGAAATAGAAACGGTTTAGGAAACCAAATTCCTCGGGACTGTGATCAATCATAAACTAAACTGAAGAAACATGTAGAGAATGAAAAAGGGAAAATCTCAAAATCAAAGCATTCATGTAAAACACCAAAGACATGCTGAATCACAAAAGCTTTAATTTAATTTACTGCTCTCTGATTCTTCCTTATTTAATTTACTGCGTGGACCTATGAGGATCTACATTTAAAACACAGCTGTTAAAACTGTTACAACAAAAACGAGCCATCATAAACAAAGACGGATGTTACGATCATACCAATCCATTATTTTTAAATTCTCATGTTCTGAAGTTTAGAGACTTGGTTTATTATAAAACAATGCAAATGATGTTTAAAGCAAATAATAAAACATGACCAGACAAAAAGCTTTTCATGGTGTCTGAGCTGACAGATGGAAGAGAGTTTGTGTTAGCAGAAGCTAAAAAAGAAGTTAAAAGAAAGCAAACTGAAGACCTCAGATTTATTGTCTGGAATTTTATTATCTGTTTATTGATTTTATTTCTACTTCAGTACATTTGATTTCATTTAACCATTTTACTATTTTAGATTGTATTTTATTTACCTGTTTATTTTCTCATAGTATGCTTATTTATTTAATTTAATCTTATTTCTTATCCTGATTTTTTATTGTAATTTGAGTCTTAACTCCGGTGTTTCCTCATTTTTAATGGCAGATGTTTCCTCAGTCCTATGACTGTGTTTCTGTTAGAGTCTCTTCCTCATGTCTTTGTGTGTGTGTAAGTGTGGGTTTTTCATTGTGTTCAATTTTCTGCCTTTTATTATGTTAATTGTTTTTCTTCATTTCTGTGTGAGGCACTTAGTGCTACAAAACTTTGCATTAAAGTGCTGTAAATAAAGTTTGATTGATTGATTGATGTATGTGTATCCATAAAATGAAGAGTTTCATGCTCTATTGTCGATTGTTTTCTGTATAAATAAAGTTTGATGCATTGATCTTTTATTGCATGGCGTACTAACCCTTCTGTCCTGAGGGTGTAACGACGAACGTCTGAAAATAAAAATGTAAATAATCTCCGTCTGTGGAGAAAAGCTCATCAGCCTCCACATCTGTGTCTGATTTGTGCTGGACGACATTTTAAACCTCGATATTAAAGAGGCGTCAAACACAAAGACTGTGTCTGCAGATCGAGGACAAGAAAAGTACAAAAACAGCGCTTACGTCTGCGCCCGGATGTTTCTGAGAAACTCTGATCCTTCTGACAATAGAGAGTGAATACAGTTCTGTTCCTAATGAAAAGGCCACTCGGGACAGCCATCACCTTCTTACTGACAAACAAAACCCAAAAATCATCCATGTGACCTTCATCACTGTCAAGGTCCACACCCTGGACAATCACAGAGCTGACATATAGAGACAGACATTGTCATACACTCCCACAGCAAAGGGCACTGAGTGTCACCGAGCAGGGGCGGACTTACCATTAGGCAAACACAGGCAATTTGCCTAGGGCCCCAAGATGTCCAGGGGCCCCCAAAATTCTCACAAAAATGTATTATTAAAGTTTTCTTTGATTCAGAGCAGTTATTATTTATTATTTATTATTTTAGTCTTAATTCACACGCTGTAGTTTGAAGTAGAGGAGATCAACATCCATATTTTATAACCATTTTGTCAGTCGACCTCAAACATTTGATGTGATTGGCTTTATTATCAATCATGATATCCTGTAAAATACTTTAATTCATAACTTTTCAAACTATATGACACTTAGTATAAAAAGCTTACGGCCCATGCTCTGGATAATTTTGCGCGTGCATGATAAACTTCTAATTTATTTTTGCTGATGTCCCATTTAGATTCATAATCCAAAAATGTGGAGGACATATAAACATGGGTGTGTAACTTGTAACTTAAGCTGTCAGGTAACTGTAACAGATTTCAACAGCAGGACTAATGAACACACTCGCCTTCTGTCAAAATATAACTAAATTACAAAATTTTAGTTTTGTTATGTTACCTGGTACGAGATTAAAATAATAATACAAATGTATCAGCATGCTGAAAACCAGTGAAATACTGAGTTATTGACCCTGTTTGCTTTTCATATTATTATTTAATCTAGTTTAATTTTAGTTATTTTTTATTTTGTTGACTACCCTCCATTTTTTCTTCTCCTGCCCCTTTTCCCCTCTTCTTGTTTGATATTTGTAATTTCCTTGTTTATTTTTTCTCTGCATCCATTCCATAAGTTGGACAAATGAATAAAAATAATTTAAAAAATGTATCAGCACAGTACAGGGAAGGGCCCCAATGACTGGGTTTGCCTTGGGCCCCCATATGACTAGATCCGCCCCTGTCACCGAGTCAAATGGAGTCACCAAAACGTCCAAACTTTGAACCAAATAAATGAGCTAAATAAAAACGTTTACATGTAGACTTTAGATGGATCCAAACATCAGACTGAACAAAAAGACTGATTATAAAAAATGTTTAAAAAACGAATCCATCCAGCTGCCACTCACACTTTAATATTTAATGTTTATTTGAAGAAATTAGCACATCATTGTTGTAGAGCTTGAAAACTATCCTGGGATAATAATTCTGCATTTCCAACCTCTCCATCCTGCTGCATGTCCTCCTGATCCCTCCACAGCATTTCATCTCTGCTTTTACATCTCTGCATCAAAACTCGTCTCCTTACTGTGATAGACGAGCACACCTACAAGAGGAGGAGCACGCCTACGAGAGGACGAGCACACCTACGAGAGGAGGAGCACACCTACGAGAGGAGGAGCACGCCTACGAGAGGAGGAGCCATCAGAGCAGGAGTGTGATGTACATAACAAGACAAAACAGAGAAGGAGCTCAAAGAAACAAAACATTAGTCATTATGATGAAACATTTATGAGCCATAGAAAACATCCTCATGACCAACTCTGGGTCTCCACCCACCGTTTGAAAACCACTGATTTAAAGGGTTTATTATATTTGATTGGCAGAAGAGAAAAAAAAAACATAACAGTGGGGAATGATAGGGAAACACAGATTATTATTTTTAATAATAATTATTATTATCATTATTATTATTTGATTATATTATGATTATTTTAACATTATCATTATTATTATTATTGTTATTATTATTAGCTGACATTGGCTTAAAAGCTTAATGTCCTGATGAACTGATTCTGAGATTTTTGCTGATACATCAACATAAATATTGGCCATATATTTTTAAATCTAAACTGAAAACATATTTATTAAGGAGGGCTTTTAATATTCAGTCATGTGGTGACAGATTTACTTTTACTTTACTTAATTTTATTGTATTTAATGCTCTCATTGCTTTTATTGTTTTCATTGTTTTTATTTCTTTAAAATGTTTTTAATTGTTTTAATTTATTGCTATTTTAAAATAAATATTTACATTTACATACACAGCATATCACATATATTAGCCTTAATATAGACAAAATGACAAATGTACCTAAAGGCTTCACCTTATGACCACTGCATACAAATATAAATCCAAAGTTTCATTTTTAAAGTTATTTTTCTGTATTTTTATTTGTTTCTCACTCACAGAGATCACAAATAAACAAGTCAGTTTTTGTAAAGTCTTTTTACTCTTAATGAAACAGGACAGACTTTATAAGTTTTCTCTTCATTCTGCTCCTTTTTATTCACATTTGAATTTTTTTTATTTGTTTGTATAGTTTGTTTAAGAATGAAATAAAGACCTAAAACTTAAACTTCTGTCTGTGAAAACAAGTTCAGAAATAAAAGAGAGTTGGACTTCAGTAAAAGTTCCTGTTGCTGCCTCTTTTGGACAAAGCCTGGTCGTTAGGGCTGTTTCTACCTGAGGATTTAAACTGTCACAGCTGATGGTCATGATTTTCCTGTTGATTAAAAGATTAGTAAAAACACTTAAAAGCTCTTTAAAGAATTTTGAAAGACAACAGAGAGACATCAGGACTTTAGAAAGTAAAGGCCAGGGATGAAGAGTTAAAAAACAGCCAAACATTCAGAGCTGATGAAGAGTTATAAACAGCCAAACATTCAGAGCTGATGAGGAGCTCTTACCTCGACGTCTCCCAGCTTGTTCAGGGTCAGGCCCTCTCCGCTCAGCCTGCACTCGGGGTCCATCCTGCAGGATCTGTGCTTCTCCTGCTGCTGCTGTGGAGGTGATAAAGAGAGCAGAGCCTCAGAGCTGAAGTTTAACAGAGAGGGATGGACCGGACAGGAAGAACTGGCTGAACGACTCCCCAGTTACAGAAACAAAGACCCTCCCAGCTTCAGAGGAGGAGGTCCACTCTCCTCCTCACTCCTCTGATCATCCAACAGCACGTCAGAAAGTTACTGACATGGTCCTCAATGGAAGAACAATAATGAGGGGAGGACTGTTTTCTCAATTACAAACTAAAGAAACGATTATAAAAAAGGAGCAAAAATTAAAATGAAAAAAAAATACAAATAACTGAACAAATGCAATAATGAATAAATGTACATCATAGCATAGGCCTATACAAACATCAGGGAATATTTACAGTTAATGGAGGAAAGTGCAGCTGTGCAAATGAAAAGTGAAAATATAGTAAATAAAAAATATTTTTTTAAGATGATTTTTCAAACAGATAACTTTCTTAAAGGCACCATTATCTTGTTTCATCATAAATCTTTATTTATTATATTCATGTGCTCAAAATTCCCAGATTTCATATTGTTTAAGTCACACAAGACAGTTCTATGATTTTTTTTGATTAATGACCATGTGTATCTCGACCATATAATTTTAAAATCTATTCGACAGCAAATTTTACTTAAAAGAAAATATGCTTTCTTTTTTGAGATTCTTTATTTTCCAGTTCTGAGATGCAAACATCAGGGTACAAAAAACAAAAAACAAAAAACAAAACAAAATTCCAATTCCTCTGCAAATCAGTCTTTTATTTTTCTTATTTAAGTGTTAAAAACTAAAACAAATAACAGGGGAGAGCAGAGGTGTGTACATGAAATCAACCAAGAATACAACACAAAGAGTCTCGAGAGGCAGAAAGATATAAAGAAAATATTCTTTCTATTGCTGAAACATTTTAATACATACAGTTGGCTGCAGAAAAAAGGTCATATATTTGTCATTATATTAATAAAATATTAAAAAATTAAAATAATGATATCAGTAATATTACTACTACTAATAATAATGACAATAACGTTTATTTATATAGTACATTTAAAAACAGGAGTTTACAAAGTGCTTTAACAGACAAAATAAAATCAACAATCAGCTCATTAGAGACCACGAGAGTCAGAGGAAAAGGCACAGAGGGTCGAGTTCACTAAAGCAACAAAAATAAAATAAAATAGAATAAAGTGGTTGGACTGAAACAGCAGGTATAATGTATAATGACGAGGAGATAATCAGACAGTAGATAGATAATAAATGTACAGATACATGGATAAATGTAAGACTGTTGAAGGTTGACGATAGAAAAAAAAAAAGGGCAGATAGAGGACAGATAAAGAGAAAAAAAATAATACTTATAAATAAATCCATACATAAAATAAAATGAAATAAAACAATGTTAAAAAAACGGAGTATATCAAAACAAGAAATTCACTGCAATCATAACAACGATAATAATAATTAAAGAAAAAACAAAAGACATTCTAAGACAAAATATTATAGATAAAAACATTTTTAACAAAAGCGTAATCTTTTTGTTTTGTGACGTCAAACTACCATACAGGAAGCGCTTACCTACTTCCGGTCCATCCGTCCTTCCTCTCTCCAAAATGGCGGCCTCGGTGTGGCTCCGCTCCCTGGCTCTCCGCGGGTCCCGGCTCGGTTCTCCGCGCCTGTCCGGGTCCGTCGCTCTGTCTCCGGCTCCCCGGTGTTTCTGCTCCGCCCCTGAAGAGCGTCGCTCCGGGATCGTCGAGTCCACGGAGGAGTACCGGTTCGTGGAGCGGCTCATCCCGCCGTCACGAGTCCCCGCCCCGCCGAAGCACACCGGGCCGACCCCGTCCGGGTGGGTCCCCCCCGCCGAGACCCCCCCAGACCTGCCCTACATGATCCGCCGCTCCAGGATGCACAACATCCCGGTGTACGCCGACATGACCCACGGTAACCGGAGGATGACGCTGGTGAAGAAGGTGGAGGGGGACATCCGGGTCCTGGAGCGGGACGTGAGGCAGTTTTTAAAGGATAAGACCGGGAAGGAGCTGCCCACCCAGGTCAACGAGGTCACCGGGACCCTCAAGGTCAAAGGTCACTACGACGTGGAGCTCAAACAGTGGTTGGCAGAAAAAGGCTTCTGAGGCCTGGACAGGTAGAGGACTCACCTGTGCTCTGGGACTTCCGGTCATGTCCACACCTTTAAAGTTTATCCCACAGGAGCTCAGACTGACAGATGAAAGGCTTCAGGTCAGAGTGATGTAAATAAATAAACATTAAATATGAAAACAAACACCTGCCTGTGTAACTGATCTCTACAAAGACTGAACAGCCAATCCTATGGCAGCAACTCAGTGCAGTTAAAACTGATCCAAACCACCTGCTGAAGCAGAAAGATGATTTCAGAGACTCGGGGTTCCTACAGCTCAAGCCAAGTTAAATTCAAGACTTTTTCAGACTTTTTTAAGGCCGTTTGAAATCAAATTTAAGACCAAGTCGACATCGAACCACAATTGAAACAAACAAAACAATCAAACAAAAACAGCACATGAATTACCTGGGTCAGAAACAATTTTAACCAAATGTTAATTTTAGATAAAAGATCACTTGAATCTTTTTTTTAAGCCCATTGTTAAAACTTTATACCTATTTTGCCCCCATTCATCTTTTTTGGCCACTGTGAGGACCATTTTTGGAATTTTTACATGGTTTTTGAAATTTAATTTCAAATTTAATTCCCAATTTTGCTGCCATAATCAATTTTCCTAAGCCACTTTTGGATTTTTTTTCTCTCTCTCCAGGCACTGTAGGTAGAACCAAGACATGTGTCTGCTCTAAAAGATCCTGGTGCAACCACATCAGTTTTGTTAGTTCCACTATTGTGATTACACGGTGTTGCCACGAGAGTAAGTTGGCGAATTATTTTTGAAAAATAGATAAATGTTACTAAATATTTTTTGAGTTCAAACAAACATAAATCTTACAAATATGTTCAGATTTTTAAGACTTTTGAAAATTGGATTTAAGACATTTTAATGCCAATTAAGGCCTTATTTTTAGAATAATGAATTCAATGCCTTTTAAGACTTTTCAAGGATCCGCGGGAACCCTGGAGACTGATCTGCTGGGATATTCACTCAGACATGAGAATGGTCTGAAGAGGAGAAAATATTCAGTGAGCAGCAGTTCTCATAGCCAGACCTCACAATAACAGATATGCAGAGGACCACACCAGGTGCCTCTCCTGTCAGCTAAGATTTCTGCTCCATGCTCAGATGGTTCCTGCAGATTAGTAATATTTTAAATTTAAGTCTTTTAAAAAGTCCTCAAACTCGGACATCTTAAATTTGATGGCACTTTAAAGTGATTTCCGGGATGGAACAAGTTGGGTCCTATCACAAGGTTTAGGGCAGAAATGACCCCTACAGCAGTGTTTCTGTGCAGCAGAAGCCCAGGGCGCTAGGACCAAACCCCCCCTCCCTGCTCCGGTCCTGCTCGTCTGCTGATGCCTCTGCACTCAGACGGGGCCATATTTTACTTGACCAAAAACACAAATAAACGGACTCCCACCGAAAAAATCTGATATCGGTCTGCATTCACGCTTTATTTAGAGAATTTTCAGTGCGTTACTTTCACACAAAAACACCGCTAAATAAGGCTCTAGTTCTCATCGTGGCGTAAAACGGCCTCCGCTGCAGAGCCACAGCTGTGGAATCGGCAGACGAGCAGGCCCGGAGCAGGGAGGGGGGGATTGGTGTGAGTGCCCTGGGCTTCTGCTGCACAGAAACACTGCTGTAGAGGTAATTTCTGCCCTAAACCTTGTGATAGGACCCAACTTGTTCCATCCCGGAATATCACTTTAATTAAGAAGTTTTTGTGAAGTTTACTTTTTAAGACAACAGAAAATTAATAGCAGGAATGTGATGTTTTGTGAGCAGTAAAATGTCTTTGTACATGCATGAGCCCTCAGCTGTGATCTTTAACCTTTACAGGTCTGTGATCAGAAGGGCAAAGGAAGAAAATGTAAACTTTATTAGAAGATAGACACATGAAAATGGCTCCTATAGTAACACAAGGGTCTTTATTACAGAAGCTCAGAGGCTTGAATGTTTCTTTGTTTTCAGTGTTTAGAGACGAGAGCAATACTGTAGATCATAAAAACAATCAGAGCTGCTGGTTTAAAGTTATAACCTTTTATTTACTTAACTAAACAATATTCACATTTCAAAGTGATATGGACTGAGCTTTGTCAGGATGAGCAGAGAGGTCTTCTGTCATCGATGAATCAGACATCAGCTCCGTCTGACTGATGTGACGTTAACATGAGAAAACTCGAGAGCCTCGGCTCATTATTACTCCTTTACATTAAAGTTCACTTCGTCTCTAAAACTTCAGGGACGTCATGAAGAGTGAAGCAGAGAAGAAGAATCTTTGACCCTCCGGCTCAGCTCCTCCAGCTGGTGCTCTGCAGAACAACAGCAGAAACAAAGATCAACAAACTGGAATACATTTATATTATTATTATTCATTTTTTTGATTAGGACAGTGCACACCAATCTACAATTTCCTGGTACACGTCGCTTAAAGGTGCAGTGTGTAGAATTTGGCATTTTAGTGACATCTAGTGTTCAGATTCTAGAATGAACCTAACTGTAGCCAAAACGTCGCTGAGCAACGGAATCCTGTGAAGACCAAAAAGGATCCTGAACACAGCACACAGTTTATGTTGTGTGTGTGTTTATACACACAGTTTGAATCCCGAGGACAGAGTAACAACTTTCTATACACCCACTGCCATCCTCTCCTCTTCTTCACCTGCATTCCAGGTAGATTTCAGAACCGGCGGACAGATTCGTGTTTCGTTCTTTTTGGCCCTAAACCACCCGTAGACAACACGGCGGATCAATATGTCGGCATACACAAAACAGCGGCCCATGGTAATGTAATATTTTTATAAAGATTTTTCTAACTAAATAAAAATAAAACAAACGTTTTATGGGGATGATTGTACTCCTATTGTGATGGACTTTACATACAAGTAGAAACATATATCTCTTTATTCACCGTTTCTGTTTGGCAAAATGTGGTGGATGTATAAAATGCCACATTCTACACACTGCACCTTTAAAATAAGACAGAATTAGCACAACAGCTAAATTTCATCTGTTGTCCTAATGCAGGTGATCAAACAGAAAAAAACAAATTTAAATATCAACACATTTCATTAAACAGAAAACAGTAAACAGCTTTAACAAACAAGATGAACACAATGTGTACACAACAGATAACTCAATCTATTTAAAAACAGGAAACAGCTCAGGAGCAGTGATGAAGGAGGAGGTGAGACTTTTGTATGATCACATGACTGATTTGTTTTCAGCCAATGTTTAACTTTCTCTTAAATGTTAAATAGTTTCTCGGTCTCTGATCTGTGCCTACAGACGGGCTAAACTCTGTCCTACGCCTCAGTAAGATGCAGTCTCCTCTGGTCTATGCTCTGGTTTTCATGCTCATGTCCTTTTCTGAATAAAATCACTTAATGTTGGGGAAGCAAGTTTGTTCAATACCTTAAAAATAAGACAAACATCAGAATGTTTGCTAAGAGTCAAAGTTTAACTTCCTACTGACATTACTGAAATGAAATGAAATGGTTTCCTGTCTTGGATTTTCATCATAAAGAGAGATGTGATGTTTTTGTACTTGATGTTGAATGTGACCAGGGTGTGCGGCAGTACTTTATATTAGGGCTGGGACGATTCGCTTTTCTCACGATTCGATTTATTGCGATTTTTTTAGGTGCCGATTCAATTTAAATTGCAATTCTACGATATTGCTGATTTTTGCAATCTTTAGTTATCTTTTTTTAACACAAAAGATGAACAATGATGATGCCTACAGACTATATCAGGAAAATTACACATCACATGTGAGTCTGTTTTTAGGATTTATTCAGTAATATATTTTAACCAGCTGTTTATACTCTCCCTTCAAAAGACTGGATTGCATATAAAAAGTGGCTTATAACATTTAAAAAGGCTATAGTTTCAAAGTGGTTAATTTTCCCATCCATCATCATCACTGCAATTTACGGGCTGACCATGAATGCCTCTGCTGCCTTCACTGTCCTTTTTACCCCCGGCTTCTCCCTGGTCTGATCAGAGCTCTGCGGTCACTGTCTAAAGCTGATGATCAGGAGTTAGATAATCAGACTATACTCTGATCACATGTTGTCCAGACACAGTTTATTAATGTCAGAGTGTAGAAATGCAGCATCATAATTTACCTGCTCATCCCTGAACGTGCACTTTTACACATCAACAGGATATTTAATTAAAAATAAAAAGCTGTTTTCTTGTTTCCCTTTAGTTTCTACTTCAGACTGTCACCATGAGAGGATCTGCTTTAATAAAAGGTTTCAACTCTGGGATTAAGAATTCAGAAATATTAACATTATGGAGATCGACATAAAAGAGTATGATATGGTAAAAGAAGATGATAAAGGTATAAGAAAAACAAAAGGTTTTCTATGATCTTACAAGAAAAAACGTTCCCTCTATGGATACATGGTTTATGGGCACCCTCTGTCTTACGTTAATATTTAGGTAAGGTTAAAATAATTTAAGAAAATGGACGAGGTGATAAAGGAACAAAGTGTGGACAGGAGAGGACTGGGAGTCTTTAGGACCTGATTGTAAAGAAAGTAAAGAGCTGTATACGATGAATTAAAACAAAAAGACAGCTGATCACACAAGCAGTTACATAAAACACCAACCAAACAGCTGCAGAGGCTGGAGAGCACCAAGGGAACCAAACTAAGGATTATTTTACCTGGTGTCGTGCGCTGGACAGGCTGAGATCGTTTTCATTTTTGTGCACATACCTGTTACCAGAGGTCGAGTGATCGATTGCACTTTTTTGTTTTTTTTCTTTTTATACCGAGAGGATTAACGTTATTTTGCTGGATAAGAGTGAAGATAGACGGTGCGTTGGCGCACACCAAAGACTGGAATAAGGCCAAAAAACAATTTAAAAGTACATCAAAGTGGACATTAAAGTGTTTTCGTTAGGTTCAGATTATAATTTCATTTGTTGAAGGTTTAACACTGAGATTATCTCGCTGGTTTGATGTGACCTACTTTTAGTTATACGCACTAAGGCTCTGGGGGTTAATTAAAGTTAAGGTGCTTTGACATTAAAGGTGCAGTGTGTAGAATTTGGCATTTTAGTGACATCTAGTGTTCAGATTCTAGAATGAACCTAACCGTAACCAAAACGTCACGTCGCTGCAACGAAATCCTGTGAAGACCAAAAAGGATCCTGAACACAGCACACAGTTTATGTTGTGTGTGTTTATACACACAGTTTGAATCCCAAGGACAGAGTAACAACTTTCTATACATCCACTGCCATCCTCTCCTCTTCTTCACCTGCATTCAGGTAGATTTCAGAACTATAATAAACTATAACTAATATGTCAGCCTACACGAAACAGCGGCCCGCAGTAATGTAGTTTTTTTTATAAAGATTTTTCTAACTAAATAAAAATAAAACAAACTTTTTATGGGGATGATTGTACTCCTATTGTGACGGACTTTACATACAAGTAGAAACATATATCTCCTATATTCACCGTTTCTGTTTGGTGAAATGTGGTGGATGTATAAAATGCCACATTCTACACACTGCACCTTTAATACATTTGGTTGAGTTTCATTCATTTTTTTTATCACGTTGTCTCTGATGTTATATATATTCTTGTTTTTTTCTCCAAGAGGTTTTCTATTTCCATAAAAGAGTCTCCTTGGATTTTTTAGTGCTTACTAAAAAATAGATTGAGCATTAGAAATCCAACAGATCACACCCCCAGTTCAGATGTGACCGTCTACTCTTGGAAAAGGCTCATTCACAAACAGCACATCCCTACCTACTCGTCACTTTTACTCTTGAGTCAGAATTTAAATCTAACTTCATATGAATCATCACCGCTGTCGTCTTTTGTGACAAATGAAGGAGAAAAGCTGTTAAATCTCTGCGAGCCTCTCAGCTGTAGCAGATTCACTTTGCTTTAAAACAGGAAGTCGTCACGAGGAGGTGGACGCTCTTCATTTTTTGGTGTCCACACACTCCTCACATCAACACAGTAACTAAAGGCACGAGCCCTCGGGCAGCATGGATCTGTTTCACAGTTTAACGAACATCGTTTTCACCGACCTAACGTCCGCCGCTCTCCTCGGCTCCAGTACCGAGGTTTGGTCTGCAGCTGGTGGACGTCCTCCCTCACCGAGGCCGAAGCTTCTGAAGCTTCTCTGATGGTCTGCAGCTCCTGAAATAGACGAGGACAGGATCAGACGGACGCTGACGGGTCTGATGGGACGTGATCGGCCCGTTCACTCACGGTGACGAAGGCCAGCAGCCGCCCGTGGACCCTCCTGAACACGTCCGTCTGCGAGCTGAAGGCCGGCGGCTCCCTGCTGCACAGAGATCTCAGGTCGGACTCGTAAACGTGGCTGAAGGTCGACATCAGCTGCTGAAGGTCACACGCCGCCACGCGCAGGGAGCTCGGGGAGAAGACGGAGGAGCTCTGAGCTTCATCGGTGAGGAAGTCACACTGAGGAGAGAGAGGAGAGCTCAGCATCAGCAGGTTTACTTTAGGAATGATGATGGTTTTATTTAGAAGAACTCTTAAAACCTCTCTGTTTGAAACAACTTCTTTTCTTTAATGGGTTCTCCTTTATTATCTCAACTCTTTTATAAACTGTTTTTAATTGTTTCTATCTTACTCTGTAGCACTTTGAGACGGCAAAAATGTAAACTGCAATACAAATAAAATGTATTATTATTAAAATTATGAATTATGTCAGGGCTCTTGATGGTCTACAGAATAACATCCAGCAAATTTTATATCTACTTAAAACACAGTGACTGGCGTACCTATGTGTGCAACTGGAGCACTTCCCATTTGTGAGTGTATGTAGGTGTGCCTGTGTTTGGATGCCCCCTTTTTTCTTTCTTAAAATCATTATTATTATAATTTTGAATAATATTATATCTTTTCTCCTTACAAATTCATTTCACTCCTCTTCTGATCTATCCTCCTTAAGAACTTTTTACATTATTTTTTTATATTTTTTTACTATGTGTAGGAGCTATTTAGTGTTTTTTTTGTTTAGAATTTAGTTTAGTGTTCAGATTTTTACTATTCTAAATCAATTAATTTTGATTTAGTTATGATTATATTTTTGTTAGTATTCCAGTAGTTTATCATTTCTTTAGTTTGGGTGTTTTGTTTATTATTTGTTTAATTTGGACACGGTGGCACTATAGGTTATATAGGTAGGCGCACGGTAGGGACCAGCATGCACCTGGGTGGGCAAATGTTTTTTTACTGGAGCGGGAACACATTAAATTTCCTTTGTTCTGTGTTTGCTTGATTTCTGGTTAAATAAACCACGTTTTTGTTTAAATTGGACTTTCGTTTGGACCTTAAGTTTTTCCCCATCCATGTACACCACAGCCCACGGTGCAAGAGTGGCCTTTTGAGCTTTTTATGGAAGAGATTGTTTGAAACTTTTCGTCGTTTTTTTTTTGTGGACCAACAGCCACTACACTATGATTATTTTATTTTATTTTATTTCTTTGTTGCTGTTGTAGTGGCGTTTTGGTAAGTTCCACCAACACTCTTAATGTTCCGTTGAGGTTAAATCTGACCACTATGTCTCTGTTTATTAATATGTATGTATGACTTTGAAAATTTAACGAAGAAAATATTTTTAAAAAAACATGTTTTACTTTACAGAGCGTCTCAGAGGTTAGCCATGCTCCTACGACGTCCGTCAGAAAATGTAGATTCTCTTCCTTGTCAGCAGAAGTCTTCACTGCATCTCTGTGTTTATCTCTAAATATTCACTCACAGCCTTATTCACACATTCACGGTGACGTTTGTTTCAAATGCTCTTCTGTGATGTCCAAACATTTTAAGAGAGTTTCACTCATTATTTAGCAGAAGCTTTAATCACAAATGAAGGTTGTGTTTTAAACTGAACGATGTGAATATTTACACAAGAAGGGAAAAAGTTTCCCTTTGTTTTTAATTTGGTTTGAGTTTTTTATAAAGCAGAGTGAAGCCCTCAGAGGAAGAATCAGATCATATGGGAGCGGCACTGCTTGTTAAAAACACTCTTGGACTTGATGTTTGTGTTGGACCTGAATCTTCTGTACCTGCACATTCAGCTCTGATCTCTGCGTCTCACCTCTGACTGCAGCTGCTGCAGAGCGGCCTGAGTCTGCTGTAACCGAGCACAAACATCTGCTGCTTCTTCTTCTCTGACCGCTTTGCAGGAGGACTTGGGGTTCTTACGGGACGTCCTGATAAGTGAAGACAGACAAACAAAGAGGTCATGTTACCAGAATTAAATATAAAGGAACTCAAATTTTTAAAGCAGATTGAGTCGTCAAAGAAAACGCGACACCCACGATCAGACCGACCTTCTGTCTAAAATAACTTTATAACAGGAGTGTCAGAGGAGTCTCAATCTTCTCCTGATTGTCATTAAAATGATATTTAAGGAAAGGACAGAAGTTCTACTGCAACAAAAGAATGTAAAGATAAAGTAAAGGACCATACTTGATGTGGGCAGGCCAGGGGTTGAATGCAGGCTGCAGCGTCTGTGTGAGGAGCTGCATGTTCTCTGCAGCGAAGAGCTCGTTCAGGAGCGTCTCTGCGTCTGCTCGCTGTCCTGCAGACTTTTCACCACCCGGGACCACAGACAGGAGCTGCTGCAGGAACTGGAGCTGCCTGAGAGGACTCGCACTACCCTGAAGCACACATTATATTTATATTAGGATGTACAGATGAGTAACTGTCTGACCGTTGGATTGTTTTTCACAGCCTCACCCTGATCAGCTCCAGGTCGTCGGCTTTGCAGAGCATCAGCTCGTGTCCAAGAGCAGCGATGTCTGAAAATAACAGAATAAAACAGAACAGCTCAGTCTAAAGAATCAAGAAAACATGATCACCTGTCTTTCAGTAAGAATCAAACTCTGTGCTGGGATCTTACTAACAAAGAGCTGGAGTCACCTTTGTCCAAACCTTCAGGCTCTTTGGACCGCACCAACTTCGCCTTCGAGCTCCCAAAGTTTGGGTTGATGCTGCAAAGTGAACAGTACAAAAATATTTAATTTGGATGCTTTACTGTTATTGGGCTGAGAGAAAATGACCACAGCAGCCTGTCCCCATCAACAAACACTGCATGAAATCCTGTTTTCTAATCGGGCGTCACAAACTTTACTTCCTTCGTAAAAGATCAGCAAACATCTTCAGGACCACAGAAAGACGTCACATCATTTTTGTACCTGCTGCAGATCCAGGCCAGGATGTCGGTGCGGTGCTGAGACGGAGAACACAGCAGGTGTAACATGCTGTCGGCCTCCTGCAGGAACAGGCCGTCCACCAGGGGGCAGCACACGGCCTGGAGGAAGAACAGAGAGGATAATTAGTTTAACGAGTAAATGCTCGTCTCTCCAGTCCAGGACTGGGAGATAAATCAAGGTGTTAAAATAAAATAGATATATTTTAAATAAGAAAGAAGTTTAGACATTATCGTTCTTCTATTTCTGTCTTTAAATATCAAACTTTAAAAAAAAATCAAACAAAATAATCCATCAGTGCACCAAACAATCTGAACAAACACATAAACACAAACACGTGTCAGCACAACAAATCAGTTTAAGAAGAGACGAGCTAAAACAGAAAGATGATCCAGTCCTTACAAACCACAGCACAACACAAACTGAAATTTCTTACCAGCTTCATTATTCAGAGAAATAATACAGAGTATATTAAATCATAAAAAATACATCTCCTCAAAAAGCTGGATGCACAACCTCCTTCATAAAAACCTCCTGAAACAAACAAAAGCCACTTATAATAAATATGTGTTGATGTTGTTTGTTGTCTTAAATATTATAAAGTCAGGCACCATTAGGAATCTGCTGAAAAAGCCACAGCTGCATAAAGCTAAAGCATTTTCATATTTTCTGATTTCACTTCATCTCCACAGACAAACATGTAAGTCTGGAAGATTTTAACCTGCAGCTGCAAACATCAAGCTTTAGTTTCCCTCTGCATTAAAACAGTCCTGATTTGAGCCTCATCAACATGTTTTTATTATTAAAATCCAGGACAAATACTAAGATATATATTGATTTTTTTTCCAGCTGAAAAATATAACAATGTTATTAGTCATTGATCCGTTTTCTTAATATGCACTAATCAGTGATGAGGCAAAATATAATCAGGACAGGGTTCCTACAGCTCAAGCCAAGTTAAATTCAAGACTTTTTAAGACTTTTCAAGGCCGTTTGAAATAAAATTTAAGACCAAGTCGACAAAGAACCACAATTGAAACAAAACAAAGCAAACAAACAAAAACACCACATGAATTACCTGGGTTAGAGGCATTTTATTTTTAATCAAAGATCACTTTTTGCCTACTTTTTAACCCAATTTTTTACAACTTTCTGCCTATTTTGCCCCCATTCATCTTTTTTGGCCACTGTCAGAACCCTTTTTGGAATTTTTACATGGTTTTTGAAATTCAATTTCAAATTTAATTCTCAGTTTTGTTGCCATAATCAATTTTCCTAAGCCACGTTTTTTTTTTTTTTTTTTTTTTGCAATTTCATACCTATTTTGCACCTATTTATTAACCTTTTTCTATTACATATTTAAGACTTAGTCTTATTTTATTTTTGAATGTATTTATCTATATTTGTACTACATTCTTTAATAATGCATCAGGCCTAATTGTTTTGCTGGATGTCCTCGACCTTTTTCTTATTTTGAATTTGATTTATGAAACACACTTAAAGTGTAATTTGAGTTGTCTGATTGAGCTTAGAATTTTCTGGACAAGTTGTCCTGACTTTGGTTTTATTTAGTCACCAATAAAAATGTGGATTTACAAATCTTCACTTCTTAGTGTATTCATTTGATTAGTCCTGCACTACAATTTTATAATATCCTAGAATTCAGATTCTTTATTTGGGTACTTTAAGCAGATATGAGATTAAAATGAGATTAATTAGATTAATTTTTCTAATGGCCTGACAGCACTAGTTCATATAAAACTTAATGAGATGCAGCTGTTTAAAATTAAACATGAAGTTTACATAACTGCTGAATAACACTACATTATTCTTAATTTGGAGTAAATATGAACCAAATACAGAAAAACAAATGATGTGTTTCACAGTTCATCTGTGATGTGTTACTTTACTTTACACAGTCACCGTGATGCTGATGGAAAAAACATATATCATTTTTTTAAATAAAGTTTTGTATCAGATTTGATGAGAGACGATAAAGAGAAAATAAATCTGTACATATTTCAGCCTCACTGACTTAAACTACATCCTTTAGCATTTAAAACGTATATTTCTAAAAACTGTGAAATTCTAAGTAACGTCGAACCTCCACAAAAACATAAAACTTTGGTATATTAATAAAGAAAGCAGATTTACCTGTAACGAAGTGTAAACACTCCGGGCTAACGCTTCCTCCCTCGGAGGACCCGCCATTTTCCAAACAAACTGATTCTTCTTCTTCTTCTTCTTCTAATCAGGTTCCGGCAGGCTCTACGCAACGATGCGTAATGCTGCCCTCCACAGGTTGGGTTAAGTTATTATTTTATATCTTCACATATAGTCCTGATGTATGGAGGAACTTTCATACTGCTTTTGTTCTGCCCTCAGTGTTTTGATCTGCTCTAAATATGGACTCAAGAGAGAAAACAGACAATCCTAAGTCAGAAAGCTCTTTGTACAGCTGTCTCCTTTCTCTGCTATATTTTTTACATTGTAACACAACATGGCGCATGGTTTCTACACTGCCACACTCACACAGCCCATCAGGGTGCTTTCCAATTAATTTCAGACACCCTGCAAGTCCACAGTGTCCCAGCTTCAGTGTGGTTAAAACCACTTCATCCTTCCGCTTGGATCTCACCCTCCACCTCTTACTGTTCACAGACGGCTGTATACAGAAAAAATGTCTGCCACTCTGGTTGGTATTCCACTCTTCCTGCCACTGCAGTTCCAATTTTTTCTTGCATAGGCTATTACACTCACTCCTACCCAAAAGGATGGGCATATCTATATTTTCTTTTTTTTAGTGCTTCCTTAGCCAGAGAATCTGCACATTCATTCCCCTCTATTCCTGAATGGCCAGGAATCCATAAAAAAACCACATGACATCCTGATCTTTCGATTCTAAATAAACAACTTAATATTTCCCAAATGATATCTGGGCAAGCTCTGGATGCCCCTTCCTTCAAAGCCTCCAAAGCAGCAGCCGAGTCTGAGCATACAACAGTTTTCTTTGGCTTATTCTTTTCCACCCATTCTAGGGCCCATAAGATTGCAAGCAACTCTGCTGAGAAAACAGATAAATTATCAGAAGACCGGAGGCTCTGTTTAACACCCCCTGTGGCCACGTATATTCCCAGTCCAGTTCTCCCAGATTCTGGATCCTTTGAACCATCGGTGCAGATGATATTAAATTCACTAAACTGCTTCAGACAATTATTTACAATGTTAATGGTTACACATTTACCAATTTCCAGCAGCTGGAGGTTTACCTCAGGCTCAGGAAGAAGCCAGAAGGGGACAGGAGACCAAGTATTTTTCCCCACTCTACCCTGAACAAGTCCCATTCTTTGTGCCATCTGTTTAATCTGATGAAAAAAGTTTGATTTTCTTTCTTTGACGACAAATTCCCACACATCCTCCAGCAGATACATTCCTCCTGAGCTGTTGATTAGTCCATTTAGTTTACTCCAGTAGTGAATCCCTAATTTGTGTCTGCGTATTCTCAAAGGAAGTTCTCCCATTTCTACCAGTAATGCCGGAATAGTTGTTGTCCTGAATGCTCCGCAGCACACTCTTAAGGCTTTGGCCTGGACCCGATCTAAATTGCAAAGTAAAGATTTAGCTGCTGACCCAAATACCACACACCCATAGTCTAGGACAGACCTTATCATTGCTCTATATATCAAGAGCAAAGTGTCCCTCTCTGCGCCCCAGTCACTTCCAGATAAACTGCAAAGGATATTAATTACTTTTCCACACTTGCTCACTACTTTATCTATGTGACATTTCCATGTTAGCCTTTCATCCATCCATACCCCCAGAAATTTAAAAACTTTAACTCTTTCAAGTGGACAGCCATACATATAAATATTGGACGTAGGGATCTTCTTCTTATAACCAAAAATCATAAATTTACTTTTAGACGAGGAAATCCTAAAACCCCACTTATTTGCCCACTGAGCAATCTGGTCTATTGCCTTTTGAATTTGGCAAAATAAATATTCAAGATTTCTCCCTCTTTTCCAAATAGCCCCATCATCAGCAAACAGAGATTTCCCAAAGTTTTGAGGAATTTTTTGGAAAATATCATTTATCATTACGTTAAAAAGTACAGGACTAATGACTGACCCTTGGGGTGTACCATTTTCAATATCCACAGTCTCAGACAGGTCTCCTCCAACTCTGACTTGAATGGATCTGTTGTTAAGGAAGTCCTTAATCCAGTGAAACATTCTGCCTCTTATTCCAGCATCATGAAGTTTAATTAGCACACCCTCCCTCCACATAGAATCATAAGCTTTTTCAGTGTCTAAAAATACAGTGATTACACTCTCTTTATTTATAATAGCTTTCCTTATTTCTTGGTCTAAGATTGCAATTGAATCCATAGTGTTCCGTCCTATTCTGAACCCATTTTGATAATTTACAAAAATTCCATTTGTCTCAAGGACATAGACTAGTCTATTTGTGATCATCCTTTCCATAGTTTTACATAAGACTGAGGTTAATGCTACAGGTCGATAAGAAGAGGGGACAAACTGATTCTTCTTCTTCTTCTTGTTTAAAGGCGGTTGGCATCCGTTTCTTCGGTGCATTACCGCCACCTTCTGTTTACAGAGTTCTTGGTTCTGTTTACTTCAGCTGCGTCTCATCAAAAAAAAAAAAGAAAAAAAAAAGAAAGAGAGAGAGAAAGAAAACCTTGACCCACATCTCTACCTCTCCTATTCCTTAAATCCTGCTATAGATGCCGGTTTCCCTTAGATACTTCAGCAGTGTTTTCCCCTGCCCCCTTTCTCCCTTTCTTAATAATCCTTTCAGAGTAACCTCCTTCACCCCACGTTTCCTCAGCCTGTCCCTCATCACCCCTCTTTGCTCCTCATACCTCTGGCACCACATTATTACATGTTCTATTGTTTCCTCTTCTTGACATCCGTCACAAAGCCCAGTATCATGTTTTCCAACTAATCTCAACGTACTATTCAGTGAACAATGCCCCAATCTCAGCCTTACAATTACCACTTCATCTCTTCTTTTTCTTCCTCCTTCACTTGATCCTTTTACACTCTTTTGCATTTGATAAAAATGCCTTCCTGTTCTCTCTGAATCCCATCTTTTTTGCCACATTTGATAGATATTTCCTTTGATTATGTTCTTTACCTCTGTTTTAGACAAACATATATTCATCTCCACCTGTCTTTTTTCCAACTTGTCTGCTCTTTCATTCCCTCTCACTCCCATATGTGCTGGAACCCAAAGAAATGTTACCTGCCCCCTCCTTGTGATGTATTTTTGTGACTGACTTAAGAATTTCATACAATATGTCCTGTCGACTATCAGAGATAGATGATCTAATGCTTGCTGGTACTGATGCTGAAAAACAAACTGATTCTTCTTCTGTGGTGTTTATGTTGGCTCAGTTCAGCTCACAGCGTCAGAGGGGGAACGACAGGTCAGACCATGTATAAAACACTGAAGAAACTGTTTATTTTATTATATTAAAAAGATCAAAAACAAATGATTCTATCATACGACTAAGATTCAGGATCTTTACCAAACCAGCATTAAGACAAAAACCTACAAACAATTACAGCTGTGAGATTAGAGGCGGAAAATCAACCAAAAATATTTATAATCACTTTGTATCTTTGTTTTGGGGACATCTTGTCGCTTCTGCAGTGTTGCATATTACAGTTTAACACCCAAAGATGAGTACTTTCTTGTTTACAATAATTATTACCCATAAATTGTTCAATAATGCACTGTGCAATATCTAAACTGTCCAAATATAAAAACAGTATTATATCAGGAACAGCTGCCAAAACTTTAAATCCTTCTGACTATGAATCAAAGTTTATATTCCGTTTCCTCCTCTGCCTCAGACTGTCTTATGTGATTTTTTTTAAAGTTGGGAACTGTAATTACTGCCAATAACAACAAAACATCAACAAGGGGATCTTAAAAGGATTGAGGTATTACATAATTAAGATCAAGTTGGATACAGAATTATCAACATTTTAGAAGAAACCTTTGGCGGTAGATATTTTTGATATCAAAGAATCTAAAAATGAATGTTTGAAAGTAAAGTGTATGCTGATGTTAAACTTTGTCTTTAATCAAATGTGCAGTGTTTTAGCACATCTGGCTTATTCTAGTTCAAATTAATAATTTAGTCCAACATCCAGACTGAAGTAAATTAAATCAAATCCAAAAATCCATTAATCATTTTGGTTTTTAACCATGCCGCTCTGTCCTCCACTCTGCCCAAATTCACCCAGTATGTGCCAGGTGGCAGTATGTGCCACCAGAAACAATAAAACACTGGACTTATTTTATGCCAACACCAAGGAGGCATATAACTCATCCCCCCTCCCCCCTCTGGGAAAAACTGATCACAATCTGGTTCATCTCCTGCCTGTTTACAAGCCCCTGGTTAACAGGCAACCAGCTGTGTCCCGCATGGTGAAGAGGTGGACTGATGAGGCCGAAGAGGCTCTCAGGGACTGCTTTGAAACCACAGTGTGGGATATCTTCAGTGACTCTCATGGGGAGGACATCGATAACCTGACTGACAGCATCACGGACTACATAAACTTCTGTGTTGAGAATACCGTACCCACCAGGACAGTACGGTATTTCTCCAACAATAAACCCTGGATCACCCCTGACATTAAGGCTCTTCTAAAGGAGAAGAAGAGGGCCTTCAGGTCAGGGAACAGAGAGGAGCTGAAGACTGTTCAGAAGGAGCTGAGGAGGAAAATCAGGGAGGAGAAGGACAGATACAGGAAGAAGATGGAGGAGCAGCTGCAGGAGAGAAACACCAAGGGAGTCTGGGATGGCCTTAAAACCATCTCGGGCCACCAGAAGTCCAACTCCCAGCCAGCTGGGGATCAGAAGTGGGCAGATGAACTTAACACCTTCTTCTGCAGGTTTGAGGTGTCTGCCCCTCCCCCAGCTGTGACAGTCCTGCAGCAACCCCCACCCATCCCTCTCCCAGAACTCTGCCCAGGTCCTCCCCGCACTTCCCCCCCTTCAATATCCAGCTCACCTTCACCAGCTCCCCCCCTCACCTCCCCCACTACAGTAACCAGTTCACCACCCCCGGCCCTTCCCCCCACTGCTCCCCACAGCTCCCCATCCACACCCCAGGACACACAGCCCCCCTGCACCAACCTGTCCTTCACACCTCTCCAGGTGGGAAACCAGCTGAGGAAGATGAAGAAGAAGAAGACTGCAGGACCAGACGGCCTCAGTCCCAGACTGCTCAGGTCCTACTCAGACCAACTGAGTGGGATAGTTGGTCACCTCTTCAACCTGAGCCTGAAACTGGGAAGGGTACCATGCCTCTGGAAGACATCCTGCGTGGTACCAGTGCCTAAGACCCCCCACCCCAAGGACCCTAGCTGCTACAGACCAGTGGCCCTCACATCACACCTCATGAAGGCCCTGGAGCGGCTGGTCCTTGCTCATCTGCGCCCCCTGGTGAGCTCGTCCATGGACCCGCTGCAGTTTGCATACCAGACTGGTATCAGAGTGGACGACACCATCATCTTCCTCCTCCATCGAGCCCTGTCCCACCTGGAGTCGCCCGGGAGCTCTGTTCGGGTCCTTTCCTGGACCTCAGCAGTGTTTTCAACACCATCAGGCCGACCATCCTGAGGGACAAGCTGGAGCTCTCCGGCGTGGACCAACACCTCACACACTGGATTACAGACTACCTCACAAACCGCCCACAGTACGTGAGGACCCGGGACGGAGTGTCGGAGACTGTCCTCTGCAGCGTAGGGGCCCCACAGGGAACGGTGCTGGCGCCGTTCCTCTTCACCCTCTACACGGCAGACTTCTCCCACCTGTCCCCCACCTGCCATCTGCAGAAGTTCTCTGACGACTCTGCCATTGTCGGCCTCATCACAGACGGGGACGACAGGTCGTACAGAGAGCTCATCACGGACTTTGTGGACTGGTGCCAGTGGAACCACCTGCAGATCAACCCTGGAAAGACCAAGGAGCTGGTCGTGGACTTCCGCAGGCGCCCCCACCCCCCCCCATCACCCGTGAACATCCAGGGAAGGGACATCGAGATGGTAACTTCTTACAAGTACCTGGGTGTTCACCTCAACAATAAACTGGACTGGACTGTTAACACTGCTGCACTTTACAAGAAGGGTCAGAGCAGACTCTATCTGCTGAGGAGGCTGAGGTCTTTTGGGGTGCAGGGGGCACTCCTGAGGACCTTCTACGACTCTGTTGTGGCCTCTGCCATCTTTTATGGAGTGGTCTGCTGGGGGAGCAGCATCACAGCAGCTGACAGGAGGCGGCTTGACAAACTCATAAAAAAGGCCAGCTCGGTCCTGGGATGCCCTCTTGAGCCTGTGGAGGAGGTGGTGGAGAGGAGGACTACAGCCAAACTGTCCGCGATCATGGACAGAGACCCTCACCCCCTCCAACACACACTGACTGCACTGAGGAGCTCTGTCAGTGACAGGATGCTCCACCCGAAGTGTGTGACAGAGAGGTATCGCAGGTCCTTCCTTCATGCAGCTGTTAGACTCTACAACAAAAACCTCTCCAGCCTGCAATAATCTGTATCTTTTACAGTAAGGATTCCAAATTCATCCTTCTTTGTTCAGATCTTTTTTATATGTTGTTAATATTGTTAATATTGCTGATGGGATCATGCTCTTTCATCTACTTTAATTTTCATTTCACTTATTCTTATTCAGATCTTTATATTTTGCTAATGATGTTAATATTGCTGATAGGATCATGCTCTTTCATTTATTTTCATTTTCATTTGACTTATTCTCATTCAGATCTTTTATATATTGTTAATAATTGTAATATTGTTAATACTGCTGAAAGTCTAAGGCTTTTTCACCTATTTTCTTTTCATTTTACTTATTCTCATCAGATGTTTTAGATATTGTTAATATTGTTAATATTGCTGAAAGACTCATGCTCTTTCATTTATTTTCATTGAGTTGTATTTATGCTATTTGGTATTTTTATTCTTATTACTTATAGTCTCATTTGTATATCTTTTCTTTCTCTTGTATCCTGCTGCTGCTGTAAATCTGGAATTTCCCCCTGTGGGACTAATAAAGGTGTATCTTATCTTATCTTATCTTATCTTATCTGTTTTTACTTCCTTTTGTCTTTGTCGGTGAATTATTTTCATAGATTTTTCTTTATGGTTCATTTCTCATCCTAATTATGTTTACATGTTGTTGTGCAGCAGTTTAAATGTTTTGTTTTTTTGTTTGTTTGTTTGTTGTTTTGGGGGGCGGGGCTCCGTTCCTGCAGGTGGCGGTAGTGAGCCGTCAGGTGAGCCTTCACCCTGAAGAGGAAACGAACCGCGGGCATGACGTCACTTCCTGTCTGTCTGTAATAATGGAGCCCCTGCTCGCCCCTCTCCGTGATTAAACCTGATCAGCTCTCACACCTGTACCGTGAGTTACCCGTCCGCTCCCGTCGGTCCGAAGCTCGTCGTTGATGTTCGGTCTTTTCCGGAGACCCTCGGTAACCCCGCTGTGCGCGTGAGCATGAAGAAGAGGAGCTCGGAGAAGCAGCGCCATGTGGTGGCCTGGATCAACAAGGCGGAGTGGGACCAGGTGTTGGAGCACCTGTACTCCCGAGAGGCCGCCCTGCAGAGGAACGCGCTGCACCGGGTCTCCGCCTGGAGGGCCCGCTTCGTGCACCGGACCCCCGTGGCCGTGGACTGCACCGCCGACCTGGTCCGCTGTCAGGTACAGAGAGCAGGGACTAAACAATAAAAACAATAATTAAACTTATTATTCCACTGTCAGGTACAGAGAGCAGGGACTAAACAATAAAAACAATAATTAAACTTATTATTCCACTGTCAGGTACAGAGAGCAGGGACTGAACAATAAAAACAATAATTAAACTTATTATTCCACGGTCAGGTACAGAGAGCAGGGACTAAACAATAAAAACAATAATTAAACTTATTATTCCACTGTCAGGTACAGAGAGCAGGGACTAAACAATAAAAACAATAATTAAACTAAGTATTCCACTGTCAGGTACAGAGAGCAGGGACTGAACAATAAAAACAATAAAACTTATTATTCCACTGTCAGGTACAGAGAGCAGGGACTAAACAATAAAAACAATAATTAAACTAAGTATTCCACTGTCAGGTACAGAGATCAGGGACTGAACAATAAAAACAATAATTAAACTTATTATTCCACTGTCAGGTACGGAGATCAGGGACTAAACAATAAAAACAATAATTAAACTAAGTATTCCACTGTCAGGTACAGAGATCAGGGACTGAACAATAAAAAAAAAAAATTAAACTTATTATTCCACTGTCAGGTACAGAGATCAGGGACTAAACAATAAAAACAATAATTAAACTTATTTTTCCACTGTCAGGTACAGAGATCAGGGACTAAACAATAAAAACAATAATTAAACTTATTATTCCGCTGTCAGGTACAGAGATCAGGGACTTAACAATAAAAACAATAATTAAACTTATTATTCCACTGTCAGGTACGGAGAGCAGGGACTAAACAATAAAAACAATAATTAAACTTATTATTCCGCTGTCAGGTACAGAGAGCAGGGACTAAACAATAAAAACAATAATTAAACTTATTATTCCGCTGTCAGGTACAGAGAGCAGGGACTAAACAATAAAAACAATAATTAAACTTATTATTCCGCTGTCAGGTACAGAGAGCAGGGACTAAACAATAAAAACAATAATTAAACTTATTATTCCACTGTCAGGTACAGAGAGCAGGGACTAAACAATAAAAACAATAATTAAACTTATTATTCCACTGTCAGGTACGGAGGGCAGGGACTTAACAATAAAAACAATAAAACTTATTATTCCACTGTCAGGTACGGAGATCAGGGACTAAACAATAACTAAACTTATTATTCCGCTGTCAGGTACGGAGATCAGGGACTAAACAATAAAAACAATAAAACTTATTATTCCACTGTCAGGTACAGAGAGCAGGGACTGAACAATAAAACTTATTATTCCGCTGTCAGGTACGGAGATCAGGGACTAAACAATAAAACTTATTATTCCGCTGTCAGGTACGGAGAGCAGGGACTAAACAATAAAAACAATAAAACTTATTATTCCACTGTCAGGTACAGAGAGCAGGGACTAAACAATAAAAACAATAAAACTTATTATTCCACTGTCAGGTACAGAGAGCAGGGACTAAACAATAAAAACAATAAAACTTATTATTCCGCTGTCAGGTACGGAGGGCAGGGACTAAACAATAAAAACAATAAAAATTATTATTCCACTGTCAGGTACGGAGATCAGGGACTAAACAATAAAACTTATTATTCCGCTGTCAGGTACGGAGATCAGGGACTAAACAATAAAAACAATAAAACTTATTATTCCACTGTCAGGTACAGAGAGCAGGGACTAAACAATAAAAACAATAAAACTTATTATTCCACTGTCAGGTACAGAGAGCAGGGACTAAACAATAAAAACAATAAAACTTATTATTCCACTGTCAGGTACAGAGAGCAGGGACTAAACAATAAAAACAATAAAACTTATTATTCCACTGTCAGGTACAGAGATCAGGGACTGAACAATAAAACTTATTATTCTACTGTCAGGTACGGAGATCAGGGACTAAACAATAAAAACAATAAAACTTATTATTCCACTGTCAGGTACGGAGGGCAGGGACTAAACAATAAAAACAATAATTAAACTTATTATTCCACTGTCAGGTACAGAGAGCAGGGACTAAACAATAAAAACAATAATTAAACTTATTATTCCACTGTCAGGTACGGAGATCAGGGACTAAACAATAAAAACAATAATTAAACTTATTATTCCACTGTCAGGTACGGAGAGCAGGGACTAAACAGTAAAAACAATAAAACTTATTATTCCACTGTCAGGTACGGAGAGCAGGGACTAAACAATAAAAACAATAAAACTTATTATTCCACTGTCAGGTACGGAGATCAGGGACTAAACAATAAAAACAATAATTAAACTTATTATTCTACTGTCAGGTACTGAGAGCAGGGACTAAACAATAAAAACAATAAAACTTATTATTCCACTGTCAGGTACAGAGAGCAGGGACTAAACAATAAAAACAATAATTAAACTTATTATTCCACTGTCAGGTACAGAGAGCAGGGACTAAACAATAAAAACAATAATTAAACTTATTATTCCACTGTCAGGTACAGAGAGCAGGGACTAAACAATAAAAACAATAATTAAACTTATTATTCTACTGTCAGGTACAGAGAGCAGGGACTAAACAATAAAAACAATAAAACTTATTATTCCACTGTCAGGTACAGAGAGCAGGGACTAAACAATAAAAACAATAATTAAACTTATTATTCTACTGTCAGGTACTGAGAGCAAGGACTAAACAATAAAAACAATAAAACTTATTCCACTGTCAGGTACAGAGATCAGGGACTAAACAATAAAAACAATAAAACTTATTATTCCACTGTCAGGTACAGAGAGCAGGGACTAAACAATAAAAACAATAATTAAACTTATTATTCCACTGTCAGGTACAGAGAGCAGGGACTAAACAATAAAAACAATAATTAAACTTATTATTCCACTGTCAGGTACAGAGAGCAGGGACTAAACAATAAAAACAATAATTAAACTTATTATTCCACTGTCAGGTACGGAGATCAGGGACTAAACAATAAAAACAATAAAACTTATTATTCCACTGTCAGGTACGGAGAGCAGGGACTAAACAATAAAAACAATAAAACTTATTATTCCACTGTCAGGTACGGAGAGCAGGGACTAAACAATAAAAACAATAATTAAACTTATTATTCCACTGTCAGGTACAGAGATCAGGGACTAAACAATAAAAACAATAATTAAACTTATTATTCCACTGTCAGGTACAGAGAGCAGGGACTTAACAATAAAAACAATAATTAAACTTATTATTCCACTGTCAGGTACAGAGAGCAGGGACTAAACAATAAAAACAATAATTAAACTTATTATTCTACTGTCAGGTACAGAGAGCAGGGACTAAACAATAAAAACAATAATTAAACTTATTATTCCACTGTCAGGTACAGAGAGCAGGGACTAAACAATAAAAACAATAATTAAACTTATTATTCTACTGTCAGGTACAGAGAGCAGGGACTAAACAATAAAAACAATAATTTAACTTATTATTCCACTGTCAGGTACAGAGATCAGGGACTAAACAATAAAAACAATAATTAAACTTATTATTCCACTGTCAGGTACAGAGAGCAGGGACTAAACAATAAAAACAATAATTAAACTTATTATTCCACTGTCAGGTACAGAGAGCAGGGACTAAACTATAAAAACAATAATTAAACTTATTATTCCACTGTCAGGTACAGAGAGCAGGGACTTAACAGTAATAATAGGAGTAAATATTATATTTAGTTGAATGAAATCAACCCAAACAGCACAAACAGTGGTGGATAAATAGAAATTATACAAATAACATTTTTATGAGCTAACAGACTATGGTGTTCTGGTCACATTCATTTACAATAATCGTTAAGAAAAATTGTGTTTAGATAATTAACAACAATGAATAATAACTTTAAACGAGGACATAAACAGAACTATAACAACTCATAATTGATAAAAAATAAAATATGATGTGCAGATGAATAAAAACAACTAAACCAACAATGCTGTAAAGATAAATACATAATTAAATCTTAATGCTTTTTCTCACTAACAGCAACATTTGTTGACATGATGTAAACTTAATCAGGCGTTTGTAGTCAGCCAGGCTGACTGATTTAAATCAGGGCTGTCCAAACTGTTTACAGCGAGGCCACAGAAAGTCAAATACATGGATGCCTGAGCCACCTTACTATGAATATATGTAGGTTAAAGTTTTGAGGATGGGGGGTTATCACCTGTCAATCACACTGAGTGAGGACAAGAACGACCTGAGCAGCAGAGATGGAGGACAATGACGGCTTATCGTCTCTGTCAGACACAAAACAAGAATAAACTGCACGAGTGTTGGAGCTTGAAGACGAATATTGAAATATACTTAGTAAATGAGACCTTGTGACAAAGTAAATATGGCAGAAAATGTTCATGATTGATGGTGTTTACTGCTGTAATCGACATGTCTTCATTTATTCAACTGTTTCAGGGGCCAATTTGAAATGGGCAGTGGGCCACATTTGGCCCGCGGGCCACAGTTTGGACACCCCTGATTTAAATGGTTTTAAAATAAACTTCTACAAACTGCCCTAATAACACTTAAATATTGGTGACATTAATGTGGACCTGTCTCAGGTTGTCAAATATTTTGTGCACAGAATCAAAGCAACAAATCAAGTTTTAATTTAGAAAGGTTATTTTTTAAAAACAGTGAAATCACAATGTGCAATTAATGTGCAGTTTATCTAAAAATGTGCAATTACACTCCTGTTCAATCACTTAATCCCCCGTACAATTACTCAGTAAATGTGTATATAATCTTTATAAGATGCTTTTAGTTTTGTATATTTGTATATTTTATATCTTATATCGGTAGAATGATGTACATGCTGCAATTTTTTATACTGAACTCTATTTTTTTATTCTGTTAATGCTGTCCACTTTGCTGCTGTAACACTGTAGATTTTCCCGTGTAGAACAAATAAATGTTTATTCTATTCTATTATTTTGTTCTGAGGACATTTCTACTTTTTTCTTCTTTGAAATAAAACTGCAGATGAATGGATTTTCTCAAAATGGAGACAAATAACAAATATTACCATTCAGCTAGAAATGATTTCTCCGTTTGGTGGTCTTGAGGAAAATAAGTCTTAAAATAAACGGTTTAGTGTTTTCTGACTTTTCTTTGTTGCTGTTTGATCAGAGAATCATTGGTGTCAGTTTCTAATAATAATGTGAACTATTCTTTGATTAAATTACCCACAAATTATCTCCGTATTTAAGGCAGGCAGCAGTGGCAGTAAATAAACAGTAAACTAAAATCTATGTCTATACATATATATATGTATATATATATATTATTGTATGTTTTGATTTGTTTTCAAAGCTAACTGCTGACTCTGCCTCAGGTGCTGGACCGCTCTGGGCAGGTGAGCGGGGACGACCTGGTGCTGCTGTACGGCACCGCTCTGGTCCGCTTTGTGAACCAGATCACGGAGCGGCAGCAGGGCCGGGCGGCGCGGCCCCTCCGGCGTTTGGCAGGGAACCTGAACATCCCAGCGTGGGTGGTCGACCTGCGGCACGAGGTCACGCACCGTAAGCTGCCGTCGCTGAAGTGGTGCCGGAAAGGCTGCAAGGTGGCGCTTGGCTGGCTGCAGCAGGAGTACTGGTCCAGGCAGCTGGGGGGCGGGGCCAGCGAGGGCTGGGACTGCCAGTCTGACGGCGAGGACGAGGAGCGGCGGGAGGAGGAGGAGCTGCTGGCCAGGCAGAAAGAGATGGAGACATACCAGGCGGCGAGGGAGCTGCTGATCTCCTACGAGAAGGAGCAGTTCGAGGCGTGTGGCGGGGGGGAGGAGCCAGGGAGGTGCAGAGCGCCGCAGGAGGAGCTGAAGGGGGCGTGGCCTCCTCCTCTGGCCGACATGAGCTGGATCCTGGGGGAGGTCAAGCAGTTCGCCGTGGAGTGGAGCGAGCTGCTGATCGACGTGCTGCTGGAGGACGGCTTCCTGGTGCCCACGCCGGAGCAGCTGCAGACGCTGGGCTGCGACCCGCCGGATGACGACAGCCTCGCCGAGCCCAGGCTGCCGCTCACCTTCCTGCGGTTCTGGCTGCCGCTCCTGAAGATGCTCAACTCACCGGCGTTCATCCACCAGCTGTTGGAGAAGCTGTTTGTAGAGCTGAAGCTGCTCAACGCGGAGCCGAACAGCCACAGGGCCTTCTACGCCGTGGCGTGGATCTCAGAGCTCTTCATCTGCAACAGCACCAAGTTCGAGTATCACTTTGAGACGAAGATGCAGAAGAAGAACCGCATGAAGGACCGGATCTTCGTGAACCGGATCCAGCTGAGGTGGCAGCAGCTGTTGGCGGCGTGCCTGGACGCACCCTGCCGCTGCACGCCGCGCCTGCTGCGCCTGATCCTGGACGACATGGAGCACCCGCTGCCTCTGGACACGCGGCAGAAGCTGCTGCAGCTCTGCTCCATCTACACACAGCCCGCTCCCTCTGAGGCCGACCTGCACAAGCAGCCCGTCTACACCCTGGAGAGCCTTCACGAGAAGCTGCAGCACGCCCGCCGCCGCGCCCGCCGCTCCACAGCCGACTCGGAGAGGAGCCAGTCTCCGGACCGGGCCGAGAAGGTGGAGCTGCTGCGAGGCTCGCCGTGGCAGCTGTGCGTGGACAAGGTCGCGTGGAAGGACTTCCCTCTGGGAAAAGTCCCCGGGCAGTCGGACGACCCGTCGTGTCTCATGGCGGAGAACGTCTCCACCATGACGGTGTTCGACCAGCCTGTGGAACTGGAGGGCGGCGCCGTGGCGGGCACCGCCGGAGCTCCTGTGAGGACGTCAGAAGGTCTTCTGTGGAGCCACGGCGACGTGAACAAACTAAAGTCTGGACTCAAACTCTTCTGAAGTCTATCTGAGACACGGGTCGTTGATCCGTGAGATGAAAATAAGGAGCTTTTCTTTTCTTCTCGTCTGGACTCTGAGTCTCCATCAGCTGATTCCTCACCGTGGAGTCAGAACTGGACCTGACGTTCTGGTTTCTTTGTCCTTATTTCTTTTTTTATTTAACATCACAACTTCAGTGAAAACAGTTTCTTTCTAGAACATTCTGCTCATTTTGTATATTCACTGTCTTTTGTGCTCTTCTCTCTAAATAAACCCTTTTTCATGTCAGGAGCTCCTCGAGTTTCTATTAGAGTCAAATCTATGGATCTGAGTGACAACAGTTTGGTTTAAAAGAAGAGCTTGATGGTTAAAGGAGGAGCTGTCATGATATATCGCTGTGGGCGATGATGTTTATCTCTTTATCATTTAGTTTTTTCATCTAAAAAATGATTAGAGTTTGATAATCTGGATGATCTCTGTTAGTAAACTAATGATGATCTCAGCATAATTCTAAATTCTCAGGTTGAATCAGTCTGTCTGGTGAAAAACACGAGCCATAAATAAACAAAGCTTAATGCTGTTAGTTCACAGTGAACCGAGCTGTCCTCCAGAGACAAACAGAAAAATGTGAAAACAAATTTAAGAACGACTTTGATATGCTGAAGAGGAAACATTCAGTGAATGTAACTGCACTCAGACTTTGCTTTTACATTTATGTCAGTGTTGTTCTGGAATTTCCCCGTGGGACTAATAAAGGTTTATCTTATCTTATTCCAACAGTTTTTTTTTTCATTTTCGTTTTTTAATGTCCATTTGTAAAAAGTAAGAAAAACAGAGTTACATTATCACAAAAATGTGTATAATCAGGCATCCCAACAGTTCTTCTTGTACCTTAATACATGTTCAAGATTTTGTAACACACATTCTTCTGGACATGTTTTTTTTGGTTTAAAAGAGTCTGGAAAAAGAAACTATGTACATCCAGAGAGATGGTGCTACAGAGTAGAATAATAAAAATAACAATAGAGTAAAACAAAATAAAGATATGAACCAAACAGACAAAAATGGCAGATTTCATCTCCCAATTTTCAAAAGACAATAATCGAGGATTAAAGAAAAACGGAGACAGAACATGATCATAAATCCAAAGCTCCCTCACTGTGCAAAATTCATAATATCAGATCTCAACGGCTTAACATATTGTACCCACTTTATCCAGTGTGATTTGAATTTGTCAAGTTTGAATTAATAAAACAAGTTATCTTTTCCATCTTATAGATTTCTGTTGTCACATCGATCCAGATATTAATTGGAGGTTCAACAGGTGTCATCCATCTGTTAGTAAGAGCCTTCTTACCTGCTGTAAACAAAACAGCCATTAAATAATTATCACTACCTGTTATGTCAGGGGAGATATAATTAAGGGACATAGTTTTAAAATGAAAAGGTATTTTGACCTAAATATCTTGCATTGCTGTATGTATTTCCTTCCAGTATTTCTGTATCATTGGACATTCCCAAAAAATATGATAATGATTTGCATTTTGGTTATTACATCTCCTCCAACAATGAGAGCCACTCTTGTCAAATTTTGCTTTCATGTGTGGAGTAATAAAGAAACAAATAACATTTTTCCAGCAAAATTCCTTCATATTCCAACAGTTTTAACAGAGTAAAGGTCTTACCTCTCGTTTCTTTCCAACTCCATACCTCAGGACTCTGTCACAGTGATCAACAGGAGGCCCCAGGGCCACATCAGGCCCCCCACAGACCTCCAACTGGCCCCTGTGAGGACAAATCAAAACAGGGGCAGTAAAAGAACCATTCACCCCTCACGGCCTTTGGATCACAGTGGTCACATACCGCCCGTCTGATGTTGTCAGTTTTATATATAAACAGTTAAATTAAAAAAAGGAAAACAGTAGACAGACAGAACAGAGATCTACACAGGTATGGAGTTCCTTATGAGCAGGGACGAAAAGCAAATGACATGAGTTAAATTTTCAGTATGTTTGGGTAAAATCCCACAATGATTTACTCTGTTAGTTTTTATTGAAATGATTTAAATCCAACACCCTCAAATCAAAGTGCAAGTGTGCTCAGATTTTTCAGGATCTTCTAGAAAAAGATTAAACATAGATATATCTCTTATAGAAAAGAGGAATTATTGGCTGTTTTATCTGTAAACTTTTGGCTGCACGGTGAAATTTACTTCAGCAACACCATGAGCTTCCTACACGTTTAGCTTTGTTGCTCATTTCTCTAAAGCAGGATCATTACAGGCTGTGTCTCGCTGTAAAGGTGAGTCATCAGGCTTTCCAACGATATATTATACAATACAGTACGGGTGTTATCAAATGAAGTAGTCGACATAAACCACCTTCACAATCTCTACTGGAGTGCAGTGTTTGTAATGGCCGGTAGGTGGCGGTAGTTTGTCACTGTTCACGCGCACTGCCGCTAAAAAACCGTAGAAGAAGAAGAAGACTTTGTCCGCAGACTGTTCGTCGCTCCGACGTCGTGTCTTCAGCTTTTGATCAAAACGAGCTGAATTTCGGCTTCTCCAAGACTTTTCTCCACCAGAAATCTTTATTTTTATATTTTCTGACATTATTAACACGTTTTTAAACAGATAAGGTAAGTTTACCTGCCGTAGAAAGGCCGTTTAAAGATGCTGCGTCATCCGCTCCCGCCTCATGGCGGCTGCGGAGCTAGGTGGCTACATTAGCTTCATCTATCATCCTGTTTTAATGTAATAAAGTAAAATTAAACTTATTTATATTTAAAATGACTGAGCCTCCATAGCAGGAGGTCAGTTTAGACCTCAGGGTTTGTACCTGAAGACGAGCAGCTCCAGGCCTCGTCAGCATCAGATATGTTCATTAATAAATTATTAAATAATCCTTTAAATTAAAGGTATCTGATGGCACAGGTGATGTCTCCGGGCTCACCTGTGTGTTAAGTTACAGGTAGATCAGGCTCAGGTGATCCCAGGCCCTCCTGATGCTAATGCTAAAGCTAACAGGCCTGAACAACGTCCGGCCGACGTTTGTCCTGAAGGGACAGAAAATAAAGTCTGCAGGAGTTTGTTTGTTAGAAAAACTCTGAATAATGATCATTCAGCCTGTCAGAATAACTGTTTGTCCTGAAGGGACAGAAAATAAAGTCTGCAGGAGTTTGTTTGTTAGAAAAACTCTGAATAATGATCATTCAGCCTGTCAGAGTAACTACAGGACCAGGACATGTGAAGTTAACCACAGGATTCTGTAACAGCATCCAAAATAAAACATTATTAAAACGAAAGAATCAAGAGTTAGCCTTTACAAATGTACTAACATGGATATACAATATTATCAGAACATTATTAGTCTGATATTAAACTTAAATTATAACTAATGGTATCAGAAGATATCTAAACTTTGGCTGTTTGCAGCAAATATTCCACTTTATGAATTGACCATGAAAATCACAGATATTGGCAAAATATACACGTCACATTAAGAATCAACAGTGTCATTTATTAAAGAATATAATGCTGTTTTCTTGTTTCACGTGTTTTTTCCAGGGTTCCCGCGGATCCTTGAAAAGTCTTAAAAGGCATTGAATTCATAATTCTAACAATAAGGCCTTAATTGGCATTAAAATGTCTTAAATCCAATTTTCAAAAGTCCTAAAAATTTGACCACATTAGTAAGATTTATGTTAGATTGAACTAAAAGAATATTTAGTAACATTCATCTATTTTTTTCAAAAAGAATTCACTGATTTACTTTCACGGCAACATCGTGTAATCACAACAGCAGAACTAACAAAACAGTGATGTGGTTGCACCAAGATCTTTTAGAGCAGACGCATGTCTTGATTCTACCTACAGTGCCTGGAGAGAGAAAAAAAAATCCAAAAGTGTCTTAGGAAAATTGATTATGGCAGCAAAATTGGGATTTAAATTTGAATTTAGATGTCAAAAACCATGTAAACATTCAGAGAATGGTTCTGACAGTGGCCAAAAAAAGATGAACGGGGGCAAAATAGGCATAAAGTTGTAAAAATTGGGTTAAAAAGAAGGCAAAAAGTGATCTTTTATTTAAAATAAACATTTTGGTTGAAATTGCCTCTAACCCAGGTAATTCATGTGGTGTTTTTATTTTGTTTGTTTCAATTGTGGTTCATTGTCGACTTGGTCTTAAATTTGATTTCAAACGGCCTTAAAAAAGTCTTAAAGTCTTGAATTTAACTTAGCTTGAGCTGTAGGAACGCTGTTTTTAAACAAATGAACTGTAATCATAAAAATGGATGAATTATTGTAAAGTAGAGGCTTTGAGCTGTGCACAGAATGTGACAGTAAACGGGACTTTCTGTTTACAAACCTTGATGTTTAATGTTAAAAAATAAGCCAGTGTAGTTCACGTAAGCCTTAACGCTGAAAACACTGAAATGGTCTCAATCATGTTTTTTTTTTTTTAATTTGATAACTGAGATGCTCGAGGCTCGGCTCAGTTCAGACAACTTTATTTATCCCACAAAATAAATTTCATTTGTAGCTTTCCAGTCATGCATACAGTCAGTCAACAACATCAATAATCCATCAAGGAAACATATTTAAGCATGTAACAGAGATGTCAGACATAAGTAGCTTATGTATACAAATTGCTTCTCATTCTTATAGTTTTTGTACTTTGATGAAAGCGTCCATCTTCCTCTTTACGGCCCGTTTTTCGTCTCAATCAAAAGTGCAGAGCAGCAGGCTAACGTTGAACTGTCTTTGTCTCTGCAGAGTGAACGTCACCTTCTGTCGGCGCTCCTGCAGTCCCACAGTCGCCGCCATGATCACCAGACGAAGAGGCCGCCCTGTGGACGCCGTCGCGCTGCAGCCTCTGGAGGTCGAAGTGGTCGACGCCGTGGGCACTGACGAAGAACTGCCGAGTCCGACGGAGGAACTCCTCGCCGATGATATCGACGTCGCTGGGATCGAGCTGGACGACCTGTTTGGGATTGACGACCTGAAATGGACTCTCGAGAAAGACGCCGCGTCCCCGCTCTTCGATGTCGGATTGGATGATTTTGGTTTGTTCGCCGCCAAGGATCACGACTCTGGGATGGACGCGTCCATCGGCTCCTCCCCCGACAGAACAGAGCCTGACATGAAGAGCAAGAGCAGGAAGAACCAGCCGAGGAACGTGATCAACAAGAACGCCATCGCCGCCCGCATGAATCGCCTCAAAAAGAAAGAGTACGTGAACAGCCTGGAGAAGAAGGTGGGGCTGTTGTCTGCGGAGAACGGCGGGCTGAAGAAGGAGAACGTGGAGCTGACGAAGAGGGTGGAGGAGCTGGAGGATGAGACCAGGTACCTGAGGGCTGTGCTGGCCAATGAGAGCATGTTAGCCCAGCTCTTGTCCAGGCTGAGCGGTGTGAATGGGATGAAATTATCTTCCTCGCTTTTCCAGGGGCACGACCCGAACGACCACGACTACGCGTTGCCCAGGAAGCGTGTGAAAGTGGAGGAGAAAGAGACATCGGGCGGAGTCTGCCTGCACGTGGACAAGAACCACGTGTCGGTGGAGTTCTGCACCAAGTGTGCGGAGAGCGCAAAGAGCACGCCGCTCAAAATGTAGGGTCAAGTACCACTTTGATTTATTCAGGCTGAGCTGGGCGAACGCTGAGCTGCAGAATGTGCATGTCTGTGTTATGGTTGACTTCTCGTTACTGCTAAACCTTGTCGACAGTTTCTTCTAGGTCTCTGTTGATCCACCATGCGGGCCGAGCTGCTCTGAACACCTTTACCTGCTTGACTCCATGGTAAGGATCAGACGAGAACAGACGAGGCCTTCAGCAGCCACATCACTACCTGTGTGTCTATGAGCTCTGTGGTCCAGCTATAACTGGACTTAGCTACTTTAAAATGTTAGCTTTGTTTGCAATACTTGTATTTTTGTGAGTGTAACCTAAAGCTAAATCAAAGTTTTCAGAGATTGTTGAAATGTTATGAAAGAAGGTGAAGGTCCACAAAGAGTGAGCATGAGCACGTTTCCAAATCGGATAAAAAAATCACCATAAAAAATAACTTGTTTGCGTAGATGTCTTTGGAAATGAAGAACCTCTTTGTGAACCGGCACCAGTGTACAGAAGAACTCTTTAATTTAGCGGCACCTATTTTTCTTTATGCTAAAGTGGATTCTGCCGGTGGAGGCGAGGAGGCTGGACAAGCAGCTGCCATCACAGCCTGGTATTTTTTGTAAAGGTAGTATCGGTAACAAACGGTATTCATCGCCCTTTTTTTCTCCATCCATTCTCCACCACACCTGTAGCTGCAGATGTACAGCAGCCTCACTCAGAGACACGCTAACAGAGGACTCATGAGCGAACTGTTAATGAAGACAAACTGGCTTGTGTTCACTACATACTTTAGATCCTGCTTTAGACGGAGAAAGTGCCAGTTTGAAGTGTAAAAACCTGTAAATTTGTAAATACTTTTGATTTCCATCTGAGGAAAATGGCTTGTTGAAATAAATCCTATTTTCATTATTGATGACGTAGAAATATCTGCTCTCTGTTTTGTACTTTTGATATTAATGCTTCTCTGTTTTTTCTCTCTGAACAGCAAAGCTCTCTGCCGATAAACGTCTAACTTTTCTTCAACTTTTGGGTCAAGTCTGGTAAAGGTTTAAAAAAGAGGAAAGACAAAAGCTCGAAGGAGGAGGTGGTTTATTAACTAGACCAGGTTTTAGCCCATTTACTGACTAACATGCCCACAGGCTCCTCAGGCTTCATCTCTAAAATGTAAGTCTAATAAAAGTGAGTTTTTAGCTGTGCCATGCTAAGCCTTGTTATCATGTCCTTGTAGGTTTAACAGGAGAGTGTTGGTGTGACGGAGCTCAGCTGCAGCTCGTCGTAAAGTGATTTATGCATACAAACAGTCAGGTTTCTCAAAATGCATCTGCCATAAAATCTGGAGCATAAGTCTGTTTTCTAAAACCCGTTTATGAGCAGGTAAAGTCTGAAGTGACGGGTCTTTGTCATTGAGTTAAATCTGACATGTAAAGAAAATGCTATATGTAGAGACGATTTTAGGGAAAATCTGTGATTTCAGTTTGATTCATTTTCTTCAAATCAAGCTTAAGTGCGAAATTCACAGTTCACAGTACAGACAACAGAAGAAATCAATGATGAAAAGTACCTAACACATTCATCATCTAATATTAAAGATGTGTTTTCATTATTTAAGAGATACTCCATCTTCTACTCTTAAACGGAGGCTTTGTGTTGTTGACCTGCTCACAGCTCTTCTGTAAATGATAATTTGTAAAACAGTTGTCGCGACAGATCCCGGGTCAGCCAGGAGCGCTTTAAAAAACTTAAGCTTTGACAATCACATGATTGTGTTGATAGAAGTTATGATTATGATCTGAACACCGTTCGTCTTTAACACAGTCTTCCTGCAGTATTTACAGTTAACTTCTTTCTGCCCAATGTCCTCAGCAAAGAATCCACAATGTGCCCAAACAACAGAGCAGAGGTTTTTTTTTCTTGAGTGTAACCTCCTCTGATAGATTGTCTCCTCCATGTTGGTGGCGCGTCCTTCGCTCCAGATGGAAGTGGATGTTAATTAGATTATTTTTCAATTAACTTTCCAGCCCTATCCACAGTGCTTTAAACAGAAATGCTGTGATACGGTTATGTTATATTAACATCTGCACATGTTCACTTTAATTATAAGGCGGTCGGTTCACACTGCAGTACAGAGTAGATGTGATGACGCCTGCCCCTCCACACAGACTGAGGTCCCATCCACACGAAGACAAAACGCTCAACAGTTTCCAAAACGATCATCATGGAGACGAAGGCATCTCAGAAAATGGGTGCGTCTACATGAATGCACTCGATACTCATGAAGACGCTGTAAAGCACATGCCAGACCTCTAGGGGCGCTGTAACGATATGACGGAAACAAGCAGAAACAGACAAAAAAACAGTGGGCATGTGCACTTGTGGCAAAAGTTGTAAACAGAGATTGTGATAAAGTGATCATAAAGTGCTGTAATGTGTCCTCGATAATTGTTTGTTCAACTTGGTGGTGATTGAGAAGAAGGAGATTTTGCTGCAACAGGGATAGTAGGGTCACTAGCTTCATCAGCACATATGCTACACCGTACGCCGCCATTGTTGTTGTCGCGTGTGGCGCATGCGTGTCAATGAAGATATGAAACTATGACGTAAGCGTATCAGAAAAGTTACAGAGAGCCAGTAATCACAGAGCTGTGTATACGGCATTTCAAAATCTTTCCACTCTGGAACCTGGTTTCAAATATGATTGTTTACAGACCCCCAAAACACCGTCTTCGTATGGATGATACGCCGACTAGGCAAAAAACTTCTGTGTTTAGACCTCGGTTTGTCTTCATGTGGATGGGGCCTAAGTTAGCTCAGTTTTAAATTGATCTCTCAAAGCTAAGCTATCATGAGAATCATTGAAAATATCAGACAGCAGGATGGATGAAAGGCCTTTTCTACAAGTCTAGGTTAACATAAGCTTTTACATTTATCAATCGATGTATTTTCATCTAAACTTCTTGCTTGACTATATGTAGCACTTTCTATTTTCCTAATTTTACCGTCACACTCTCCCTCAGTAATGCTGCTTCCAGTAGATCTTATTTTATAAACAGGTTTCATCCCTGTGTTGCCTTCTGGTCTGGAAATCTGAGAAAGAGCTTCAGAATATCAAGTGAATCCTTTCTGTTTGTAATCATAGTCCTTAGAGGGATAGTTTTTTTATAATGTCAAAGTAAAAGCTGGAACAAAAGGCTCAAAGAAGAAAATTAACATGATTATGAAGTTTGGAGCCAACTGCACCTGTACTGCCACAGCAGAGTTAAATTATTGACTGATTATTTGCATCAACAAACTAAACAGTAACTAATAAAAACAAGAGCACATCTGAACTATGTGACATTTTCATCAACAAATAAAAACGACTAAAATGTCTGACAGACTTAATCCAATCAGACCTAATATGGTCATGTAGGAAGTAGAGACAAGTGATGAATCTATCCAATCACAGCTACTTTGGTTGTGTTAAAGGTTGGATGAGTTCAGAGGGACATCCAATCACAGCTGCCTTAGCTTGGTGGTGGCAGGATAAGTTGTGGAGCGATCCAATCAGAGCTGCTCTCTTTATGAATTGATATATTCATGTAGAGCAGGTTCACTGTTTGTTGTCAGTTCTGGTATTGTAACTGAGATGCTCTGCCAGGTAGCCTAAATAAAGGTGACTGCATTTCACACAAAGGAACATTTGTTTCTGTTCATTTAGACATTCAGACTTTACTAACATTCAATAAAGGCTTAGTAGATGTTAGGTAGGTAGGTGTGTAGGTAGACAGATAGACATTCAGACTTTACTAACATTCAAGAAAGGCTTAGTAGATGTTAGGTAGGTAGGTATGTAGGTAGATAGACATTCAGACTTTACTAACATTCAATAAAGGCTTAGTAGATGTTAGGTAGGTAGGTATGTAGGTAGGCAGATAGACATTCAGACTTTACTAACATTCAATAAAGGCTTAGTAGATGTTAGGTAGGTAGGTATATAGGTAGGCAGATAGACATTCAGACTTTACTAACATTCAATAAAGGCTTAGTAGATGTTAGGTATGTATGTAGGTAGGCAGATAGACATTCAGACTTTACTAACATTCAATAAAGGCTTAGTAGATGTTTGGTAGGTAGGTATGTAGGTAGGCAGATAGACATTCAGACTTTACTAACATTCAATAAAGGCTTAGTAGATGTTAGGTAGGTATGTATGTAGGTAGGCAGATAGACATTCAGACTTTACTAACATTCAATAAAGGCTTAGTAGATGTTTGATTTTATCACAGAGGAAAACAGGACTTCACAAATTCAAGGAAACACAAAAATGTCTTAAACTTTACACTTCAGAGTTTAGTTGACTAAAACCAATACAAGTTAGAGACTAAATTGTGACTAATCTGAAGTAAATGTTAGGCAACTGGCCCCCCTCTGGATCTGATCAGGGCTTGAATGGCACAGCTAAATGACCCACTGCAGAGAAACATGAGGGCAAAGAGCCGCCCTGACGTTACAGCAGAGAAAATGTTAAGATGGAGGATGATGGTAAAACAGCTTGGTCCTCCTGACACTGCAGCGATGTAGATGATTATGATCTGTGTTTGATTCTGTTTAAGGCTGAACCATCAAGTCTAAACAGGTCTGCTTGTTAAGGTGATTAATGTACTTTGATTAGACTGAAGCTCTTCAGCCTTTCTGGAGAAGGGGACGAGTTCTGTCCTGGTGCCGGTCCAGCTCTGAACTCATATATACTGTAAAACAGTTCTGCTCTAAAGCAGCTGGAGTTTCTCTTTCTGAATTCACTCCCTCAAAAACTGGAGCAAAACCAGGGTCACTGTTAAAACAGGTCAAAGGTAAGAACTGTAAAGCAGACAATCGGGGAAAAGACTAAACTTAAGTACCCAAAAATCAGCCAATCACAGTTTGACTTTTGAACCTGCCCTAACAGAAGCACAGGTAGACCTGTTGCCTGCTCTGGGGAAGGGGAACCATCTACAGACTGCAGCTAACTAACAGAAACTAAGTTTTTGAAATCAACATGAAAAAACTGAACCTGAGCAGCTGAAAAATCTGCAGCAACACGTCTGAGGTGTTTTATTAATCTGCAAAGAACAATCAGACTGTGAACAAAACCTGCAGCTAGTCTGATATTTTACGACAATGCTGTGGAGTAATCCTTTAAATAAATCCACAGCACATTGTTTAAAGAATGATGTGTTCATTGACTAATAATCAGATTAAATATAAAATGTAAAGTCTTAGTCCTGTTTAGAGCCATAAACAGCTTTAGTGTTGGTCAGTAATGAAAAGGCTTAGTTTATTATCTTTAAAGGAGACATATGCATCAGCATGATATGTCTCCTTTAACTGTTAAACTCAATCTCAGTCTTTACAAACTTTTCTTTGCTTGGATGATTAATGCATCAGGAGCAGCTCTGAGGTGGACCAACAGCCTCGCTGCATGAGGAGTTAAACTCTTATTAAACTGATTTAATAAGAAGGAAAAGTTTAGTTTCTACAGCTTTCACATTGTTTAAAGAATGACCCAGAAGGCTTTCCTGATCCAAACAGTGCTTCAGGAGATATTTAGATCCAAAATCGAGCGGCGGACATCCGTATAATGGTAGCACACGGGGCATGTATAGCGCCGCTCCTAAAACTGCATTAATCGTCCAAAAACTCATTAGTTTCACCAATATTTCATCATGGTCCACTCATGCTACTCCTCCATTACAGTCTGTGTCACTCCAGACATGTTTTTGTGACTGTGCTGACCTCTGAACTGAAGACTGCTCTCTGGCCAGCTGTTCTTCTCTTTGCCTCCGCGTCCTCCTTTCTATGAGCTCCTCATCTGTAAACTCTGACTCCAAACTGTAAGGACAACCATCATATTCAAAGTTCTCCTCCACAACATCTTCATCCCATAGATATTCGTCCATTTTGCACAAAACTGGAAGAAGAAAGTCGTTGAGTAGCCGGCTGTCTTCCCCTGAAACAATGAGCCGTACTGAGCATGTGCAGAGGCAAACCTTCTTCTTCTTCAGTTCAGAGGTCAGCACAGTCACAAAAACATGTCTGGGGCGACACAGACTGTAATGGAGGAGTAGCGTGAGTGGACCGTGATGAAATATTGGTGAAACTAATGAGTTTTTGGACCATTAACGCAGTTTTAGGAGCGGCCCTATGCATGCCCCGTGTGCTACCATTATACGGATGTCCGCCGCTCGATTTTGGATCTAAATATCTCCTGAAGCACTGTTTGGATCAGGAAAGCCTTCTGGGTGAGTATATTGTTCTACTTCATTCTATAAACAATGTGAAAGCTGTAGAAACCAAACTTATCCTTTAAGACCCTTTGACTGGCATTGTAACCATGCGGTTGACTTTTTGCTGCCATACTGCTGTATCTAAAACTCTGAAAGCCCATCTGTCTGCTTTTCCTTCTTCACTTCTCTGAACAGCGATTGTAACACTCGTATGTGTCCACTGGTGGCGCTGCTGTAAATCAATATGTTTGCTTCAAACTAGAAAAACTCAGAAGTCACTGCTGCATTGATCTTCAGAAATGAAACTGTGAGAGCATACACTATTAAAGAAAAAATCTTTTCACACATTTCCAGATCCTCAAACAATCATGATTTAGTAGGAGGAAATAATTTGCCAAATGAGGAGGAACAAATGTCATTTGCTAATAAATAATTTGTTGTAAATGTATTTCCTAGTTTGGAAGTCAAAGGGTTAAAGGAGACCAGAGAAGTGAGACATCACCCCTTTTATCAGAGGTCATATTGGGAGAGATTAAAGAGGTTTAGGGGGTCAAATACTCTTAAAGTCAAAATGAAACTGAGTTATGATGACTAATCTAGGAAACACCTGCAGAACTAAACGTCTGTTTAAAGCAGTTAAAAAGCTTTTTATCAGAGATGTTTACAACACACTGACGGGGCCTCGTGTCTCCTCGCTGCATCAGTCACTGTGTGTGTGGACTTTACTGGTTTGTAGAGAAATTATATTTAATGTTCTGTAACAGCATGAAGCTGCATATGACCTCTTTAACCCTTTCAGGCATGAATTATTAAATCCAAATTTAACTTTTTTAGAATGTTTTTACTTCCAAAGAAGTTAAAATCATGGACATTTTGTCCAGTGTTGTATTTTTAGGGAGTTATGCATCAGTCCAGCACAGTGGGCACCATCAGTGGTTTAAATATTTAACTTAAGATCCACAAATGTGTCTTTGAAAAATATTTAATAAGAGTAAAGTAAAGAAAATGCAGAATCTGAAGTAGGGCTGGGTGATATGGCCTAAAAATAAAATCCTAGATTTTTTCCCCCACAAAACTCCGTTCCTAAATCAATCAGAATTTCCCTCTTAAATTAAAGTGTGTGTCATAAATGTTGATTATGTAGTTCTAACACAGGCAGGTTTGCCTACATAGACACTAAAGCTGAGGGATTTTCACAGCTTGTTAACATGTTTCTCTCTGATCAATATTTAATCTTATTAAAAATAAATAAATACAAGTCTATAAAAGTGTTTCGGCAAAACCTAACAGGGCCACCATCATGAAAACTGTAAAGTTTCAGTATTTATATATTTTTTTAAAACTTTGTAACAACTTACAATTTAAGTAAATGAGTGAAAAAAAATCTATTTTTAATTTTTAAATCTTCTGCAGGAAATAATTCAAGTTAATTGATTTTATTGATGTATTGCTCAGCCCTAATCTGAATTAATTATTGCTGTTTAATGAAACTGAATTACACCAATATTTAAATAGAAACTGATGTGAATCTGAATTCAGGCATATTGTTCAATTTGCTGTTCGTTGGCTATTTTAAGTTTCTGATGCAACATCTGGATGTAAAAATGTGCAATAAAAAGTATTTTTTATAAAACTTAAGATGGGTTTGGAAATGTACCACCTTGTAGTCGGACGTGATGCTGCAGCCTAAAGAGTTTAAATGTATCCTAAATCTCTCTGCTGTAGTGGACACCATGCATGGAAGGGTTAAAGCACCTGATTGGTTAATAGTTTGACCATATTTAACCTTTTATTTTAAGATTTAAATACTCAAAGGTGCAGATAGTAAGCTAATAAAACCAATCTTTAGGCTGGTCGTCACTTTTGTCTTCTTTTCTTTTCTTAAACTGTTCAAATGATGCTTTAATCATCAAACCTGTGAAGCCTGAGCAGAACAAGTGAGCAGAGGAGCAGGGCAGAGCAGCACCGAGTCTGTGCCCCACTACTGTCAATGATTCTGTAGATTTAGAGCTAAACTTTGGCTAAGCTGTTAGCTCTGTGGATTATCAACTAAAACAGGAGACACACAAATACTGAGAGTTATCACGATTAAAGTGTTGCAGCTTTTCTCCATCAGAGTCTTTAAAAAAAATGGATATTTAAGGTTTAACATTCTGAGGTGTAAAGGTAAATATTTTACAGTTTCCTCCAACTTTAGTTAAAATAATTTGACAATAAAATAGTTTAATAAAGTCTGCATGAGCTCAGGACTGAAGATTTTTCATTAGTGCACCTTTAAACAACAAAGCTGCACATTAACAATCAAATTAAATTTATAAAAACAACTGTTGGTGTTTAAAATGTTCTGTTTATTTTTATTAATATGGCTAATGTTCTAGTTTTTATTTTCATTTGTTCTCTATTTTCTAATTTAATTTCAATGATCATATTTAAAAAAAAATCAGAACAGACTAATTCTAATTCTCTACACTCATTACCGTGCTTTAATATTTATTTACCATCACATATGTATGTGATCACTAGTGTGATGTTCTCTATGATATTGATTCATTATTTTAACTACCCTTTTTATTGAACATATTGTAGAATTTAAGAGTTAATTTTACTCATTTGAAATGTTTTGGTAAATTATTCCAGACGGTTAAATTCTGGACTTAAATCAGGACATTTTTTGGTTGATGTTTGTTGGACACAGGCTGGTCACTGCACTCTTAGTCTGTAATTAGTGTTTTTATTTTCTTCTGTTGTACTTGGACTCATTGATGGTGCAGCAGGAGTTTGACATGAACTTTATTTGAGAGTAACTCCAGGTGGGACGTCCTGAGCAGAAGAAAGAAAACTGGCCTCACACCTGCAGCTTTATTCTCACTCTGAACCACAAGAGTCTTTAATGTCCAAGAGGATCAAATCTTTCTTCCTCATGTCTGCACCTCTGCAGGGCGCCACCTGCTGGAAGAGTCCTGAAGCAGCATCTATAAATGAATATATTTATAGATATCCCTGCAGACTACTGATAACCTCACCTGTCCAAACAGCAACACAGATTTTTTTTTGTCTATTTGTATTTCCATAAATTCTGGCTCAATGAGACCAGAAACATAAAGAGCACACTAAAGACAGTTTAGATGATTTTTAGGAAAATACAAACTGAACGAACAGAAGAGGCTGCAGACGACCGCAAAAACGAACCTGCGCCCATAACCACTCTGCATTTATAGATTTATTTATTTTTAATATTCTTTATAAGGTTTCACCCTTGGACCACAGAAATGTTATTTACACTCAGGCAGCAGTATTCTTCATCTCATTTCTGTTTTACTGTCCCGTTTGCCTTTTATTCTTCTCACTATCACAGTTTTATTATTTTTGTCTTATTTCTTATCTTTCCTCCTGTATGTTCAAATGTCTTGTATCTTTGTGCTGTTCATACTGCACTTTACTCCTTTGGATGTCTTGTTAAATGTTTGAAATTAAAGATAAAAAAAAACTATCAGGGCAGTTTTCTTAGGATACAGAAAAAATGCAAACAATTCAAATAACTGGTTTTCTCTTTGTGTGGAATTCAAAGGTTCAGAAATCTAAAAATTTAATTAGAATTACCATAATTATTAATTTGAATACTGAACCTCTTACTGATGGGATTTATTTATCTAAACTGTTATTCATCAAAAACATTTTTGTGTCACATACATCATCTGTTTTTATTGCTACTTTATTTACAGATATTTTTGCCTCTCTGATGGATTTTGTCCCAAATATTTGTGAATTTTTATGTCGTTACATAATCAGAAATTAACCGTTTAAACCTTTAAATCCCACACCAAGAAAATATCTGGTGTTTGGTTTGTTTGTTTCCTGAAATGTTGACAGAATCATATCAATAATTTGATTTGGTTTGTTTTTTAAACATTAAATATCCCTGAATTCATTATTTATTTTATTTTCATTTTTTCAACAAACATCGTACAGAGAGTATGTTGGCTTTAGTTTTACAGAATATACAAAACAACAAAATATTAATCAAACATAAATAATAAAAATAAATAATGATAAAATAAGACACAACTCGGATTTTTACTCGCAAACTCATCCAGGGCTTCTTCAATGAGGATTGGATGAGGATTGCAAACATGAAGCAGCATCTATAAATGAATATATTTATAGATATCCCTGAATTTACTGATAACCTCCTCCAAACAGCAACAACATTTATTTATTTAATAGGGACAGTGCACATTAATGAGCATCTATTCAAAGAACAATAGATGTAAATATGCCAGATTATAGCATCAATGCTAATTTACACCCATAGTCCCCTAAGATCCATAAGGGAAGTTTTAAGCCTCAGTCTAAGGCAGCTGTACAGCTGTGCTCTGTTTTATTTTAGTTTTTCATACCTGAACCTGTCTGGATTATCGGGGTTGTTTACGGAGTTGTTTGTCGCCCACCTCTGACCTAAAGGCTCTTCCTGTTTGGAGGTGAATGGGTACTATCACACCAGTTTAATGTGACCATTGACCTCTGGTTTTAAAGATCAGGGACGTGTGGACACTGACATGCACCAGCGGGTCCTCCCTCTGTCAGTAGGTTGATCCAAAGTTAGGCTGATGGTGTTGATTGCTTCATCTCTCTCCAACGCCTGATGTCTGATCCTCCAATAGCATAACTCTGCTCTTGCATGAGGCAAAAGGTGGTCACACCAGATACTGACTGGTTCTGAGTCCCCAGACCCCCAATAAAGCAAAAAAAAAAAAATACACATTTCAGGGTGGCCTTTTATTGTGGACAGTCTAAGGTACACCTGTGCACTAATCATGGTGTCTGATGAGCATCTTGATGTGGCACACCTGTGAGGTGGGATGGATTATCTCAGCAAAGCAGAAGTGCTCACTATCACACATGTAGACAGATTTGTGAACAACATTTGAAAGAAATGGTAATATTGTTTATCTGGAATGAATTTTAGATCTTTGAGTCCATCTCATGAAAAATGGGAGCAAAAACAAAAGTGTTGCGTTTATATTTTTGTTGAGTATATATATATATATATATATATATATATATATGTTCACATGCTCAAATCAGTAAACGGTCAAGTATTTAAAAAATTATATCAGCTTTTATCTTTTTAAACCTTTAAATCTCACACAAAGAAAATATCTGTTCTTTTGGTTTGTTTTAGTTTTTTCTGTATCCTAAAACACTGACAGAAACAATGACTGAATCCTGTCATCCTGAATTTATTGACCTCTGCCAAACAGTTAAGCTGGAAGTTAAAGGGTAAAGTTAGAAAAATCTTTTATATCTATGTACCGCAGGTCTCCCCTCTGTGGAGGCTGACATAACGATCCTCCGTGTTGTCTACGGGTGGGTTTAAGGGACAAAAAGAGAGAAACCTGATTGTTGAATATGAGTCTACAAAAGTTTATAAAACCTATAATCATCATCTTAACAGACCTATAATCTATTAAATAATAGTTACAGATATGAATGACAAACCCTCACCTGGTAACTGTTGTAAATGATGATCCTGTTTGGTCTTCACCGTCTCTTAGTGATTTGATCTTTTAGAAACAGACGGGCTCATTCCAACATCTGAACACTAGGTGGTGCTAAAATGCCAATTTCTACACACTGCAGCTTTAATAAAACCAGTTGGTGTTTTACGTCATGTTGTTGAAAAGCCTGATAAGTTACCTCAATGATGAGGGACAGCTTGTCAAGCTTGAAGTCGAAGCAGACCATGACGTGAGCGTCCCATGAAGACAACAACCAAAAACTCACCTTGGCTTCATTTTAGGGGAGGAGGCTGTGGTCCAAAAGATTTCTGGAAGCAGGATCCTGACAAGCTGAACCTTTGTTAATAATACAATGATAATAATAATAGTAATAACACATTTCAAGTGAGTAAGAGGGGGGAGAGAGTTCCAGATGTAGGTGAGCAGTGAGGTCAGAGGAGGAGCCAACGGAGACTTTGGAGGAGCGGTACGACTGCAGGATCACAGACAGGCAGCAAGTTTTGGATGTCCTGAAGTCTATTTCCAACTTTAGATGCTGCTGTCGTCGAGTCTGGAGGAGACTGATCAGGCTTCCCACAACACAGACCCTGCTGGTTATTTTCATTAATGTTAAAGATGCTGTGAGGAGTTTCTAAGTAACTACAAAAAAGTCTCCTTTTAGATATATGCCTGATGGAAATACACACTTTAAGATGAGTTTTATAGCATCTAAATAGGTTATCTATAGATGCTATTCCTTAGCTTCATGGTCGGGTCGGACAGGGCTGGACTGGCCTAGATACTCAACTTCAGGAACAAGACAATTAAAACTAGAGCAAATTTATATTATTCAGACACGTCTTAGAGCACCGGGCTGTAAGTAGCCATGTATAGCCAGCTACAACTACGATAATAAGTTTTCCAAAAATTGCTTGTTGTCACACATCAAAAACTACCGCTACGTAGCTAGAAAGAGATACATTACCTCGTGGCTTTGCATCCTGTAAGTTGTTGAAAAAAGAAGTTGTAAAGCAATGCAGAGTTCTGAGGAAGGTCCGAGCTGCATTCATTAGCATCACAACAAACACACACTTTGGCTTGGGTCACTCTTTATGACAGTCGCCGCGCGTGCTCATGGGTAGCAGAGTCTTTAAATAGATTCTCCTCATAGCACCTTTAAAGGGGGGAAATAATCCACTGTCTAAGTTTCCAAACCTTTTAGAGGAGCAGAGTAAAGTCAAAGTTCCTGTCTATTCTGAGCATTACGGTAAAGAGCAATTGAACAAACAACACAGGAGCACACAGACTTTGTCAAAGTTATTATTGTAGAATACTTTGATGTATTTTTTCTTTCATACAGACAAAAGGTGTTGGACTTATTCCCATTAAATTCTCTTAGATTTCCATACAGATTTAGTCTACAGTATACAGGTGTGTTCTTCCTCATATATAGATATTTATTCGCTTAAATAACAGGCAGGTAACTCTTTAATATATTCAATAGTCTTTATGGATTTTTTCTTCTTTTTTTTGTCTTTTGTTTATTTCAGCACAGTTTAGGCCGTGTTTTCTGTCTGCAGGACGGCGCTGCGTGGGGCAGAAGGGACCGTCCCGTGATATTTACAGCAGTATGTATAATGAAGGATGTGACCGTGGACTCTCCTCGTCCTCACGTGGCAGTAAATCCTGTGAGCAGATCTAAAAGAGCAGCCTGACAGCGGCCCACGATGCACTGCACTTCTGCGGTCTCTAGCTCTGCAGCAGCCTCCGTCCCTCTCCTCTATTTACACACCGGGGACGAGGAGCTTCTGCGCATGCGCGGGCCGTTCACAGACAGAAAACACGGCCTGCAGATTATGCTCGGGAGAATGTGCAACTGTCTCTTCCATCAGTGGGAGCACCGGTGGAGAAATCAAAAAGAATCAGAATCGTCGTAATAATATACAAGCGCTTCCATTTTGTTGTTCCTCTCTTTACAAAAAGCAAAAGGATCCAAAGAAAGAAACATCCAAATAAAAAACAGGTGTGACAGGAACATAGTACCTGTAACTCAAAGATGCACATGTGCACGTCTGGGCGGTCTGTACAGAAGTGGTGCAGTTGTACAATTTATAATTCTGATAAATATAATATATTCTTTTTCACATTGTGTTTTGCCTTCTGTGAAACTGTCTCACAACATCATGATGAACGTGGCGGGACGGATGGACAGAGATGGAGCTGGACAGTCAAATTTACACCACTGGAGATTGTTGGCCTGTGTGTGCGTGTGCATGTGTGTGTGTGTGCATGTGTGTGTACTGCAGAAAGCATCGCTGTGCTATCAGCTGCTGCAGAAGAGCTCAACAGTGACCCGTCATCCTGCCATCCCATCATCAGGTGAACTTCAGTAGCCTGACCTGGATATTTTTCATCAGAGCAAAATTGGGACAAAAACTAAAAAAGACAAAAGATGTTAGCACAACTTTACCAGGAGTGAAGAAACTATACATCCCACAATCCATTGCAGCTCCTTCATGTTTGTACATGGCAAGAAAACACAGTTTAAACATCACTAACATGTCCCACATAATCATTTCATATTTGTCTGATTCACTTCAGCCAATAATATACAGAAAAATAATATGTTTTACACATTTAATAATTAAAAAACAAAAAACCTGAGCCAATCAAACAACTGGCAGCAGTACAGGTGATAGGGACTGATCTCACCTTTGAAGAAGTGAAGTAATTCAACGTATTAACGACGTTACTTGGACCAAATTATTTGTATTAGCTAATTCACTTAGCGGTCCGTGGTCCACATGTGGCCTGAAAACAACATGACTGCGACTTAGGTCCGTCAGAAAAAACAGAAAAAAACTTTTACATAAAAAACTCCAACATTATTGCGGACATTGAATCCAACATGTTCTGAAATGTTTTTGTTGACTAAATTAGTTTTAATGCACTTTCAAAAGTGACCAAAAGGAGTTTTTAATCTGCACTTTTTTATGTTTATACACCTTAATATGTGCTTTTATTTACCTGTCAGAACGTGTTGGAGTTACCTGAAGTGTAAAATTTAAAGAGACAGTATTTAAGCAGACGTTTAGTTTAAGTGCTGCTCTTATTGAGTTTATGCCCTTTTGAAATTGGCAATAAATGGATAAACATCCCGTGTGTTTGTTTCTATTTGTGATTGAATTTCTGAGTGAACAGCCCTGCTTTAAGGAAATATGGGAACAAGAGCCTCCATAGTATCTAGTGTCAAAATCGAAAAAGACTTTTTTTTTCATCAATAAAGCAGATTTTTTGATTTCCTACTGCAATCTAAGACGAGATTTTAAAGAAGCAAAGTTTAGCATGACAGCAGGGTCATTGTCTAGTATCTTTATAAGTCTGTTTAAATGTCGAGGTTTGCTAACTTTAGATTTCAGAGACACATTAAAATTATTCAGATGACAAATTGAATTAGAAGGGCAGTACATTTGAATAAATGTCATTAGAAGTTATAAATTTAAATGCAAACCCATAATCTAAGGAGCTAATGACATTAATTTAAAGATTGACATGGACTATTCCTGACTGTTGATTTATTTTCTGCAGATGCAGGAGGTTCGTCCTCACCTGTGAGCTCAGGTGTTTCTTCTTTAACAAAGTCGGACTCGGATTTTTACCTTTTCTGAGTCGATGAAGTCAAAATGAGTTTAAAATGTAACAGACATTAACACGTTAACAGAGGATCTGGGCTGGTCTTCACCTCCTGGACCTCACTGCTGAGCTCTAGAGAACAGGTCTGGACTCATACAGGTGTGTGCAGGTGTGTGCAGGTGTGGTGGTGTGAGGACAGCAGAGGTGGAGGTCGTAGCACACAGTAGTGACAGTAGCCTAAATGATTTACCAACACATAAAGAGTGACATTAATGATACCAAATGCATGCTTCAAAACAGACAGACCAATACAATGTTACCCCCCCCTCCCACCTGAGGGGGCGGGGCGATGATGATGATGAGCATTCAAGAAGACAGAGTTCTGTACAGGTAGGGCTGTTCCCAGAGAGGCCTGCACGCGTCCAGAACGGCGCCGCGTCCCGTTCTCACGCTGGAACATGGCAGTCTGTTTGCATATCGTCTGCCCTCGCCGTCCTCCGGGGGAGGGGGGAGGGGGGACGCCGGGGGGGAGGGGCGGGGGGCGGGGTCACGCTCCGAGGCAACATGAAAGTCAGCGGTCCGCCCACACCTGGTGCATCATGGGAGGGCGCCACGAGGCCGCTCTGGAATGTGATGTCTGGAATGTTGGAATGGAATGTTGGCGGTGTGATGTCACGGCGCCGCACCTGGACTCACCTGGGCAGCCATCGCCGTGTCCGATCGACTACAGGTGAGCTGATGAAGCAAGTCTGAGTCAGCAGGATGGGCTTAAAGGAGCAGTCCGCCATTTTGGATTTACTCAACGCTCAGAAAGACGAACGCTGTCGCCATTTTAGATTCTTTTGTTTTAAAACTTCAGAAACATGTTCGTGTGCCTGCAGGAGTTATAAAACTAAAACTAAACCCTCCTACTGTTTATCAGAGTGTTTTCTTAAATTAAACTGGATTATTATCAGAGTTTAAGTTTAAAATCTCGACCACTAAAACTTTTGAAGCAGCTCAAATCAAACTTCTGATTCTTTTATCAGTAAAGCTTCACTTCACATTTTATTTTGGGCAGTTTGTTTATTTAATTTGATTAATTTTAACCTTTATTAAAGCAGAGTTTATCCCACTGAGATCTCTTTTTCAAGGAAGATCTAACCTATTGGAAAAATTTAAAGTTCAGGGAGAATTTATCAGCCCAACTTCTCAACAAATCAAAAACAAACTGCAGATGTTTTGGCTGATAATGTCTGTAATAAATGCAAAATAATAACAATAAAATCCAAAATACAGGCTCTCTAATCTTGTTGCCATAATATCAGAATCATCAACAAGCCACGCCCCCCTGTATTTTTAATTATTTTTTTTTCATGAATATTTTATTCTAGTTTGTTTTTTTTATTTTTTATTGGTGGTTTTATCCTTCATGACTCTGTTTTCTGTCTGAAGTCTGTTGTGGCTGCATTGCTGCTTTTACTCAAACTACGCTCCTGATGGATAAATAAACTCTGAATTTAATTGATTTATGTTTTTGTTTAATTTTAACTACATCCCTACTGACTGCATAAATGACCTCGATATAAAAAGTTGTGTAGATGACGACAGAGCATCAACATTAAAAATATCAGTTCAGAGAGTTTGCTGCAGGTTTTTATGAAGAAAAGATAAAATCTGATTCTCCAGATCGTCTGAGCTGCTCCTTTAAACCTCCTCCATGTGACCAGGGGAGAGAAGCAGAGCCTTCAGACAGGAAACTAAAAGTCCAGACGAGGGCGCAGGACGCAGACGGGGGCGATGGGATGGCGTGAGGTGCTGCAGGTCAGTCTTAAAGGGCCGTCGCCTGTGCATCGTGTGTCTGATGGCGTTTAAAGGGTTAATGCTTCAGCTGACACACACTGACCAGACAGGACGAGAGACACCAACGGACAACAGGAGCGAGAGGGGGGAGGGGCATCCACAGGCCCCGCCCCCTTCTCCAAACACACAGGTGGACCATCAGTCCATCGGTCTGACAGGAGGCTGAAGAGGTCGGTGCGTTTACATGCAGAAACTCCTGTCGGGATTTAAGATAAATTTCTAAAATAATGTGATAAAAGTCACAATTAAGAAATAAATATCTCATAATTATTAGATTTAAAGTTTTAGAGACAGAATGTTGACCTTGTTACACAGTCTTGACATTTTTTATCTCATAATTCTGACTTCCTGTATTGTTTTTTTCATCAGCATTCAGTTACTTTCTTTCTTTTTGTTCGTTAGCTGAATTGGGCTTTCATAGAGCCGGGATAAAGATTTAATTTACTCTCTTTTGTTCCCTGATAAATTATTTCAGTATCACGTTATACATTTAAAAACCTGACACGCCTCCCAGCCTCAAATACAGACACAGTCCAGCTGAGTTTTTTCTCATTTTTGCTGCAGACATGCTCGTTGCTGATTGGTCGGCGTCTTAATCAGCTCTCCTTTACCTGGTGGCAGAAGCATCCATGACGCTGATGGAGGGAGACTTGTTGGCTCCGCCCCCGCTGCAGGTGACCTGGGGCGATGATCGAAGTCTGGATTTCTGCTGCATGTAAACGCACTGACTGTCCTGCTGTAGCTGCTATGAGGGTGGGTGTGTCAGTGGGCGGGGCTGACATGGCGGTTGCATGTGCGTGCGGGAATGACAGCACTGATGACGAACACCCATAGGAGCCGAGCGATCCTCCGGCGTGGCGTGGCTCCGCTCTGCAGACTGATTGGCGTTGTCGTTTTTTTTTTTTTTTTTTGGTTTCCTGCCCCCCCCACCCAAAGCAGCGAGAGCAGACCTGTGTGATGAGTGCATGGCGGTGGGCGGGGTTTGGGGTTGGAGGAGGGCTGCAGGGGGGCAGAGGGAGGTGAGGGGGGGGTCTCAGTGTCCATATCGTCCACGCCCTCCTGCCCCGCCCTCGCCCCCGCCGCTGCCCCGTCCCGAGGGTGGATGAGCATGTCATGTGTGAGTCCCCGCCCCTCCCCGCCCCCCCCTCGCCGCTCCAGCTCAGTTTATAAGGAGGTCTCCACGCAGTACAGGTGGGCCAGGTGAGGGGCGGGGGGCTTCAGCGGCCTGTCCCTGCCATGGCGGGGGGTGTGATGGTGACGGTGGCGGGGGTGGGCGTGGCGGTGGGGGCTCCGGCTGCTCTTCCTGTTGCCGTGGGAGACTGACGAGCTGCTGCTGCTGCTGCTGTTGTTGTTGTTGTTTCGGTTGCACGGGGTCACTGGGAGGCTGTACTGGCGGTAGGGGCGGGTGGGGCGGTTGCGGGTGGGGGGCTGCGGCTGCGTGGGAGGGGGCGGAGGCTTGCGGAGGGCCGGGTGCAGGTGCTGGTATCTGCTGAGCTCTGATTCGTCGTCCACGTCGGTGTCGTCGATCAGCGGGATGTTGTGGATGAGGTCGTTGATGAGGAACTCCGGGTGGGCCATGAAGTTGTGGATGGAGTTGCGGGATTCCGGTTTTTCCCGACCCTCGTACAGCGAACTACGGAACGCTTTCACCACCCGCATCTGCAGACAGGACGCAGGACGAGAGACGAGACACGAGAAGATAGAAGTCAGCTAGGACACGTGGAGAGAGAGACGAGGGAAACCCAGACAGACAGACAGAGCTGTGTCCTCCAACAGACAGACAGACGGACAGACAGACGGGCGGATGCTCAGGCACAGGTGGATTCACCTCTTACAGCCTTCCTCTTGTTTTAATATTAAAACTCTTCTCTGCAAAAGTCAAAAACAAACCAGAGCTTTAATCATTCTTAGTTTGCCATGTTTTTTTAACTAATTTTTAACTGGTTGTATAATTACTTGTTTTTTGTGAACATGTATTTAATTTTTGTTTTGTAAACTTTTTTGTTATTTTAGTTTAATCATTATTTTACTTCCTCAAAGCTTCTCTTAATCTCTAACAACCTGGCTGATCGAGCGTTTTAGGCTAAAGATAAAGCTGCTAAACATCAAGCAGCTTTTTTGGAATGTGTTTTTATCATTTTTCAGCCTCTGTGATGATGGACGGGTTGTAGACTTACAAGCTTTTTGATGTCAGTGCTTCCTGTTGTCTACCATGCCTCTTGACTCTTTCAAGTATTTAACTTATTTATTTACTATGAGCATTTTAGGCTAAAGATAAAGCTGCTAAATATCAAGCAGCAGCTAAAAAAACTTGAGGAGGAACACACGAAAGCAACATTTTATTTTACAGATTTAAAACTCTTCTCTGCAAAAGTCAAAAACAAACCAGAGCTTTAATCGTTCTTAGTTTGCCAGTTTTTTTAACTTATTTTTAACAGGTTGTATAATTACTAGAGCTTTCAGTAGATTAAAAAAAAGTAATCTATTTAATTACCGGATTTATAATTAATTAATCTAATTAATCGCATTTTAATCTCATACCTGCTTAAAGTACCCAAATAAAGAATTTGAATTCTTGGATATTATAAAATTGTAGTGCAGGACTAATCAAATGAATACAGTAATGGTGTGTTCACACCGGATGCGAATTCGCACAGACGCGCGTCGAGATTACATACAAAGTCAATGCAAACACGTGTCTTGATGCAGATTCGCCCAGGGCGGCGCGTTGGACGCGTTTGACACGGTGCGTTTGGAGCGTCCGGCGCGTTTGAGGCGTCGAGCGTCGAGGTGTTTGACGCCTCGATGCTCAACGCTCGAGTTGAAAATATTGAACTTTCGACGCCAGTTCGCGTGACACAGCAGCCAATCAGTGATGACATTCCCCCCTGATGTCATTAATTTGATGACGTATGATGCTCAAACCCCTCTGAAAGATGGAGGAGAGGTTGATCTGTGCTGTTTGCCATCATCCAGAGCTATGCGATTGGACGTGTGTGCTCTACAGAGACCGGAACAAAAGGAGCAGACTTGGGTGAAAGTCTCTGAGGATACAGGTTTTGAAGGTAAGTTCTGTAAATATTCGTTTCCAGCTGGATTTGCCTGCACGGGTCATCACTGAGTCCGACTCGCTCCAGCTCTCTACTGTGCCTGCACCAGGGCGTACGTCGCCCCTCAGCTTGTCAAAATGTCCAGTGTCCAGCCTCGGGTGTTAAGTGCGGTGCGTCACAGGCGTTACGCGCGTCAATTTGCGTCCGGTGTGAACGCAGCATAAGAACACTGGATTAAGTCTGTCAGACATTTTAGTCTAGTTTTTATTTGTTGATGAAAATGTCAGTTAGTTTAGTTTGAGTTTTTGTTTTTATTAGTTACTGTCTAGTTTTAATCAGGGAAAAAAGGGTTGTTGATGAAACTATGATGAAAATAATTAGTCCACAAACTTAGCACTGCTTTAGAGACACTTTCTGCAGGAATATTTGAAAAACTCTGAAAATCATGAGGCCATTAACCCAAAAAGGTGAGTTACTAACTCTGATAATAGTTTTAAGTCTAGTTTTCTTCTTTTAGTAGTATATAAACCCATACTCTATGTTTCAGTCTTATTCCTCGTGTTTATTTCCTCATAAATCAGGTAATAAATCTTCTTGATCTGTTTTTGTCCACCTGCCGTGAGCATCCCCGACACACGGAGTGGAAAACCAAACCCAAAGTTCACAATGATCGACTGATGAATGTTTCTGTCAGTTCTCACACGTCAGTCAAACACGCTCACAACACGCCAACGTCACCACGACCACCGGGCGCCACACGCTCAGCAGCAAACACGCGTGTGTCTGTGATGAAGGCGTGTGCGTGGGAGACACTGAAGCAGAGGCATGCACACGCACACGCACGCTGGTGGTGAGGCACACGTGGAGAAGAAGCACAAACAGAGTTAAAGTGAAGCAGAGACACGGCAGCAGGGCCGGGCACGGGAACGACTTCACACTTTATTTTAGATAAACACAGTCAGACACTGTTCTGTTTAAATAGAGCTCATGTTGATCTTTACTTAAAGCAGAATCCAGATGATTGACATGATTATTGATTAATGATCATCTATTAATAATGTTTGGTCTAAATGTTTAAGGATTATCTACAATATTAATTTATTAAAATCATACTGTTCCCAGTTTGACGCCCTGACACCAGCAACAGAAACTCCAAACATCTAACACTTGAATATTTTCAGATTTTAATGATCAAAGTTGCAGACAAACTGTTAAATCAAAGTTTTTAAAGTTATCAAAATGCTTTCATTGTTTAAAAACCTTCAGTCAGATATTCAGCCAAAAGATCCAACACACTCATTATTCCTTCAGTTCAAAGTGTTGAAATTTTATGTTTTAGTCGATTATTGTATCTTTAATTTATGTTTAAAGCACATAAAAGATTGTTACCCATTAATCTTCAGAAAAGATTTGAAAAAAGAGAGAGAGTAACTATAATTTAGGACAAAATGATGGGTTGTTGTGTTTCTGTTAAAGAGGTTCATTTATGGAATAATCTAACCAAAGACATGAAACAATCCAAATCAAAATTTACATTTAAAAGAACATTAAAGGGCAGGATGTTCAGTAAGTACCATTTTTGTACTTGATGAAATCTCTTCAACATTATAATTATTAGTGTTATTTTGGTGGTTGTTGTTGTCGTCATTGAGAATGAAAAAGAATTTGAGAGCAGCAGTGTTGATGACGACTGTTTTATTTTATTATTTTTATTGTTGTGAATTATGTTGATTTATTTTTATTTTATTTTATTTATTTGCACCATAAATTAGAAACAGTTACACTGGCATAGAAAAAAATACAAGATTATGCTGAGAGGTGAAAACCCCAAAGTGGGCTTATCCAAAACCCCCCCCCCCCCCCCCCCCCCCATAGAGTTAATAATAAAAATTAAGAAGAAAATAAATAAAATTTAATAAACTCAAAATAATTCAACAACAAACAGACAACAAACAATTGAATTAATTATGAATGAGAACAGAAGGAGCTTTGGGATCTTGATGCATCATAAATGACTTTAGTCTGAACTTTAAAATGTTCAGAAATGTTTTTGTTAAATGATAATATCAATTCCAAACTAATGAACCTCTGTAAGTAAAAGGAAACGGCAAAAGGGAGGATTAAGTTTAATGTCTTGTACTGTGTAAGAATCTGAGAGTTAATTGTAAAAAAATACATAAAAGATTCTGGGAGCAAATGTTGTCGATGAATATATTTATAAATAAATACACAAGATTGAAGAATATTAACCCTTTCATGCATTATTAAAGAACAAAGGAATACTTTTTCTAAATATTTGTTTAAACTTGCAAACAAGTTAAAAAATACCAATCACTGGTTTTAGTGTTAAAATTTGAAGGAATTATACATTTTCAAACACAGTGTAAATGGTACTTTAGTGGAAGTTCACAAAGATTAACAAACACATTTCTCTGACAAAAATTAAACAGACTAAATAAAAGGAAAAACAAAATCTTAAGTATATGTACTATTTCTGTTTAATCAAACCATCCACTTGTGAATTACATCAAAATTTGAAATAAAAAAATACAAATTCATGTGAAATCTGAATAGAGGCATTATAACCACTGTGCTCTTCATCAACTGTTTTGATTTTATGATGCAAACTCCCAATACAGTAAAACTGTGCAAAGATAATACTTTTGTGAAATTAAAGACAAGGGTTTGGGAATTTACAAGCTGGTAGTTGGACATGGTCGTGCAATCTAAAGGGTACAAAATTTATTCCAAATATCTGTTTACTGTAGTGGACATCATGCATGAAAGGGTTAATATCGTAAATGGACAATAAGTTCAGCTTTTCATTGTGTTGTTGTTTTGTTTTTTAAATATTTTTAAGTGTCTAAAAGGGGCAGATAATACAAGATTGTTCTTCTTTCTGTTCCTTTTCATTCAATTATATGTTTATATGCTTGTATGAAAATGTTTTATTTCAGATATATGAATGAAATAAATAAATAAAACACTAACTAAGAGAGAACGAGCCACGGAGCACATACTGACCAACAGGAGGCCTGCTAATGTGAATTTTAGAAAATAACAACATATTTTTAGACCCTTTAATCAGTCATATTGGAGTTATTCTTTTAAGTCTGTCTTTGTTTAGAAGTTCATTTCTACACTAAAGATATTCTGACCTTCCATATTATCATATATCACATGTATTGGCTGTAATACCTACAGAATGTTTAAAACAATGTTTTTTATTTGAGAATGAAGTCTTTTTTTTCTTGGTCTACATCGATTTCTAACAGTGAGAGGAAAAGGTCGACTTTAGTAAAAGAGAATCCTCAAACTCTCCAGAAATATCAGCATTAGTAATGGTGATAAGTTTGGAAATATCATATCAGATATCAGCAAAGATCCAATATCGTGCATCTATAGTTTGTAGATTAGTATCTAGTACTTTTTAATTCTTATACTAAAAGATAAATTAGAACTCCAACAGATGCCGTGTAATTAATGATTAACTTTGGTTTAGAGGAAGAAGAATAGTTTCATCTCTTACATTTATTTAACTTTAATTATCATGCATATATGTAGAACATTGTTGACATTAGGGATGTAACAGTTACCAGTAAAATGGTAAACTGCAGTAAAATTTCCCACGGTAATCATTACCGTGTCCTTTTAAAATGACCGTTATACCGTGTTTGATCACCACACTGTGTCAATAACTCACGGTGATGCTGCTCTATGCAACAAACTGTGTGCGTCTGCCCCTCGATGAAGCAGCCGTGTGTCGCAGAGGCGTGCACACGCAGCTTTTTTATCTATTCTTGTAATTACACACAGTTTAAGCATTTATCACAAAATAATGACAAATACTTGCCAGAATTGTTTACTTTTATTTCTAATGATATTTTTAAACGGATTTACTTATAGGACATTTCCTGACACAACTGCTGACAAAAAAGACAAAAGCACTGTTAAAATTATATTAAAGGGGTAAAATGATTTCAAGACTGTGTTAAAGTACTTTTGTCAACATTTTGAGCACACTACAACAATACTGTGATAATAATGATAACCGTGATAATTTTGGTCACAATAACCGTGATATGAAATTTTCATACTGTTACATCCCTAGCTGACATGGAGCTGTCATAACTCTGACCAGCCTTCAGCCCTACTTAATGTGTTGGATTTAAAATAAAATTTGTTTTTTTACTGTTATAATAAGAGTAAAAATGCACAAATGCAATCAACAGCTAAAGCAACAACTATTTTTCCACATGCTTGTGGTGCTATTCAATTATTTATCTTTTCAGGAGTTTGCCTGCAGTCATCTGATCATTATAAAAATAAATTCTTAATATTGGGTGTTTGAGCTCTTTTGTTGCTTCATGGTTTCAAACAGGGATCAATATTTTCTCATTTTTATCTACAATCACACCAAACATTTTGATTTCAGTGATGAATCCATTTCCCGTTCATATAAAACATTAATTTTTATTTTTGTCCCACGTCCCCGGCCCTACCACACACACAGAAACAAACACACACGTGAGCAGCATGCTGAGTAAACAGCTGAGTCTCCACATCGTGCAGGTTGACGTCTGCATGCATCGGACAGCTGTCAATCACAGAGCTGATTGTTAGAGAAATCTGCATCACACACGAGCTCCTCCGTCACACACACGCGCACACACACACGCACACACACACACACACACACACACACACACGTGCAGAGTGAGCAGCAGCCATGCAGCAGAGTGACATGATGATGATGATGGTGCTGATGAAGCTGCTGCAGGAAGAAAAAAAAGAACAGAAAGGTGACATCACGAAGAATCAGCAGGCCACAGCGCATCGTGATTGGTCAGATCACTGGAAACAGAAGCTGATTGGTTGAAAGAAGGCCGGAGCGTGTCAGCAGAGCAGCCAGGTCATGCTGAATCAGGTCGCTGTCACCCCGTCACACACACAGCAGTGAGGTCTATGGGTGAGGTCTATGGGTGAGGAGTGTGTGTGCGTGCGAGTGAACATTCCATCGCCATGGCAGCGGGTCCATGCAGCCCCTCCCCCTCTGGAGCCCGAACAGAAGCAGCAGGAGCCGCATGTAGAGACGTTTGGCCCTCGCACACAATCACACAATCACACACTCGAACACACAATCACACACATTCACTAAATCACACAATCATACAATCACACACTGCAGGGGCCTCATCATGGGGCAAAGGTGAGAAGACCTGAGGCTTTAGGGGCCACATCGACCCACTTCCTGTTTGTTTGTTTGTTTGTTTGTTTGTTTGTTTGTTTGTTTGTTTGTTTGTTTGTTTGTTTGTTTGTTTGTTTTTCGGGGGCTGAACAGTCGTCTGGTCGAGTTAGTCCGAGCTGCAGGGACGTGGTTTCTGGTTTATTTTTGAAGAATGTGAAACATGTGAGCTTCCAAGGTTGAGAAGATTTAACCCTATAAAGCCAACTGTATCATATTTGATACATACTTTTATAAAACCTCTATCTACTCAATATGATCAACAAATTAAAAAAAAAAATCTGAATACAATCAGATAAATGATAAAAATGTCCTCAAATGGATTATCAGCTTCCAAAAACACCTAATGTTTTAAATGAGATACGAAAAATCTACATGAGGAATTTTATGGACATTTTGATTTTTATGGATTTTAGCAGAAAGTAAAATAAAAATTTCTGCTCCAAAAAATTAGAATTTTCAGGCTATAATCTCTACGGTCTTGGGCCTTACAGATTTAATAAACACATCTTTAAAACATCCTGACACTCTTTGGCTTCACCTGCACTGAAGTGACCTTACAGCACTGAATCTTCACAACCACAAAAAAACTCTTTTATATATAAAATACGGTTTCTGGTCATTCTGTGCATTTATTCATTTGTCTGCACTGTAATTTATTTTTGGGAACTAAACAATATTTTACTGTATAACCTACAGCTGCCTACTGTAAACAGCTGTGCAGTAAATTACTGTAAATGGAAAAATATTGTGGAAAAAACATCCAGATTTTTGTAAAAATTTACAGTTATTGACAGTAAAATGTCCACATAGTAAATACAGAAAATGATCTGGAGAAAAATCACTTTTCCCAGGAAAACTGACCAACAACAGGTAAGATTTTTACTGTAATGTTTCACATATTTGGGTGAAACCATTGTTTGAGTAAATGTATTTTATTAGTTAAAAATTATGTATGTAATTTTTTTTAAACAAAATCATGTCCTGCATGGTCAGTAAAATAGTCAGACTGTTATATGAACTGAAACACAGCAGTTCACTGTAATTTAAAATGCATTATAATGTTGTAGAATAATGATAGTGTAAATGGAAAAACAGTTAGGAAGTGTTTTTTTCATAATACAGTAATAATGCTGTAAACTTAAAGACTGTAATGATTCCATAAATGACAACACAGGACTAAAACGATTACAGAAAATAAAAGAATATTCCTGTTAATTTAAATAGAGTAATGCTGCTGTAAAGACATAAGCAGTAATTTACTGTAAAATTTACAACATTTGACCATTTACAGTGTACAAAATTAATAATTAAAATCTGCTCCAACATTTTAGGAGTCCAGCAGAGAGATCTTTATTCTCTGTTGAAAAACAGGTGGTTAAAAAAGTTAAAGGAGTTATTTCCAAACGTGAACACATCCTGAGCTCAGAGTTTACTTTAATGCTCATAATCAGGTCGTCGCTTTATCGTCCCGTCAGGAGAACAAACCGTTAGCAGAGTCTTTCCTTCTGTTATCAGGCTGTTAAACCTTGACCGTCTCATGGACTGATAGATTTGTACTTCTTTGTTTTTATTCTGTGCCGACGGCTCCTCCACAGATTCTATGATTGTAACCGTGTGTGATCTTTAATGTTTCTCCATGTTTTCTTTAACTAATCGTTAACGTGTTTTATAATCTGCCTGACCCTCGTCAATGAGCATCTCTGTCATGTATGGACTTTATTTATCACTGTCTCTGTTTGCTGTTGTAAACGTGTGTATGGTCTGGGTGGACTGCAAAAACCCAACAGCCCTTTGGATAAATAAAGTTGTCTAAATTAAACTAATAAAAATGTAAAATGTTAATAATTGGACACTTTACGGTTTCTCATGTCGTCCTCAGACTAATCAGTGATGGTTTATTTAACCCTTTCATGCATGACATATTTAATCACAAAAGAAAACTGTTTATTTTTTCTTTAATTTTCCAATAAGTTAAAAATCATGTTGAATTTTTTCCATGTTATATTTTGAGGGAGTTATGCATCTGTACAGTGGGCACCATGCATTAACAGCATGAACAGAAATTAAGTGGAACTTAATAAAAATCCACAAACACCTCTTTGACAAACATCTATTAAGAGCAAAATCCATATTGAGTATGCAATGAGTTATTGCTGTTTAATCAAACTATGCATTTGTGAATTACACTAAAATTTAAAACAAACATACAGAACCTTTGTTAGCTACTTTAGATTTAAGATGTGATATCTCCATACGGTAAAAACGTGCAATATTATTTTTTATGAAACTTGAGACGATGGTTTGAGTATTTTCCACCTGGTAGTTGGATCTGGTACTGCACCCTAAAGGGTATAAATGTTATTCCATATATTTGTCCACTGGAGTGAGCAACGTGCATGAAAGGGTCAAACACACAGGACACTGTTTTTTCTGAGCTGACCTTGAACACATCACGGTCTAATCATAGTCCTGTGTTTATATCTCTAAACAAACAGAATCAGAGGTAATCAGAGTTTTTCTGTTTTGTTTTCATGTTCACATCCTAAAGGTTCAGCATTTTAAACATGAACAGGATTTTTTATAGTTAATAAATTAGCTTTAATGCACCAAAGTGAAAAAGTGATAAATTCAAAGCTAATTAAAAGCTAAGGCCACAAACGATGAGCTTTTTGACCTCTTCTTTCCTGTCTTAAAATACTTTAAAGCAAAACAATAATGTCCATTTTCTATCCATGATTCTGCACTTTAAAGGCAAAGAACTGTCAGGCCTCAGTAATCAATAAAAGTCAGCACCAATCATGAGGTTTAAGATTTTTTCACGTGTGTAATTTAATAGTGTTTAAGAAGCCAAGAGTAAAAAGATAGAAGACAAATAGATTGTAATTATCCCTCATTAAAACCAAGTATATATGAAACAGTCCTCTGTGCCGTAATAATGTTTTATATTCTTATGTTATAAGGATTATGATTAACTTAGAGAACTCTGTTCACTTTAAAAGAACCACAAAAGTGCCATAAAAGACCATTTACTGTAAATTAGGACAGTTATTGGAGAATAATAAAATTATTTTCCATTTTTATGTTATGAAGTAAATTTAAAAATGTTTCGAGCAGTACAAAGCTAAGGGTTAGCATGTTTTAAAGTGCAGTTAATAAACCTGTAATATGCGCAAATGTAAAATATTTAGAGTCTGTTAAGACTCCAAGATCAGATCACCTGATGTTACTTAAGCCCCAAGAATGCACAGTAAAGGGGCCCATCATGGGTGTCCCAAGTGGAAGTGCCAAAGCTGCAGTACCCCGAGTGTCCACTAGAGGCTGGCTGCAGTAACCTGATAGTTTAATGATGGTTTGCAGGAAAATACGTTTTTCAGGTCCTTAATAAAAATCTCTACAGTTTAGTTCATGAAACGTCTCAGTCTGAAACTAAAACACATCCCCGTGCTCTCAGTGGGGGGGGGGGGGGTATTTTATTTAACTGAGGGTTTATTCAGGACTTTGGGAATGCAGAGTCACCATTGGTCAGACAGCCTTAAGTCCCGCCTCTTTACCTATGAGAAGGCGGAGCTTAAGTGGAGTTCTTAAGTTCTTAAGTTCCAATTTAAACCTAAGCTGTCCACAACACGAGCTTTAGTGCGTGAGTCCAACAGGCACAATCTCTGACCTGGACCTGATTCGGACCCCAAAGATGTAAATTATAATTTAACCATATGATCAAAACAAAACAGAATTAAACAGAATTTATTTAACAAGCTTCATCCGAAGGAGAGATTCAGCCTGCCCACAGCTTTTTTTTAATTATTTTTGAAGCTTCGATAAGTTAAAAAGAAAAGGTCCATACCCTCTAAAGGTCTCAAACATCTGAACTCCAAGCAGGTTTAAAGAAGTTCCTACTGGTTATATTGAAACAATAAACTATTGGATTATTAAGCAGTAAAATGGCATAAAATAAAAATATATGTTTTGTGCATTAGAGCAGACTCTGCACAAGTGGAGTAAAAATATTCAGTATCATGTTCAAGGTTTAAAATCTGACTCTTGTTACTCTGCACATGTTGATCCATAAAATGAGCTTCACCTGCACTTCAGCTCCTGCAGCCCAATCTGAGGGTGAATAAAAACATGTTTAAATAAACACAAAAGAGAGTAAAATAAAGGCTGAAAAACTGTCTTTGCACGGTCTTTTAATTCTGCGATTTATGTTTGAAAATCTAAAGATATATGTGCAGAATAATTCCTAAAATCAATATTTAAAGGTTTGAATTTGGACGATATGCATCTAAATCCCACAAACGTAATTTAATGATCAGGACCTTCAGTCTTTTTAAAGGCTGCACCTTGTAATAAAAAATGCAACATGAGTTTCTAAAATAAGTCGAGCATTTTCTGTCATAAAATTTGCAAACATTTGAGTGGCTGAGCGCTCAGGTTTAGTCTGACTGCATGAAAATGGTGCCAGAGCATGTGAATCAAACACATCCTGAGCGAGATCAAAGCACTTTTATACAAATATATATTTATATAATTATTGTGGTTGATTTAAACCTGTGCAGCATGTTCACTGTTAAATATGTTATTGGACTGAGGATAAACTCTGATTTACTGAGCACATAGTGTCAGGATACTTCCTGTTTTGGTTATTTAGTTTTATTTTGTACATTGTTCCTTGGTTAGACCTCTTGTGTTCTCATTGTGCTTTGATTCTGTTCTTCTTTCAGATAAGTTAGGTTTGTGTTTTGTCTCTTGTGTTTCCTGTTTTATTTTGAAATCCCTGTTCCTCATGGTGTGTTCCTGCCCTTCTGTGTCTCACCTGTGCCTGATGCTTTTAGTGTTCTCAGTCCTCAGTGTTGGTCAGTGTTCGTCTTCCCAGTTTGACCATGTGCTTCAGCTTCTGTGTTTCTAAGCTCATCTTCCAGTTTGTAGGTAATCTGATTTTTGTTAATAGCTTTGGTCGTTTGATTTGTACTTTGTTTTTGTGTTTTGGTCTGTTTTCCTTAGTTATTCAAGAGTTTTTTGGTTTTCTGCATTTGGGTCCTGCAACTTTGTTTTTTGTTTTACTAAATACGATACACATACAGTAAATCTGATCCTCTGCTGAACAGCCTGTATTACTGTTAAATACTCTTATACGATACACTGTAAAAAAAAAAAAAAAAACAACGTAAAAAAACGGTAATTTTCCGGCAGCTGGGGCGGCAAAAAAATACCGTGAAATAACAGAAAAATGCTTTCTCATAAAAATACAGTTTCTTTCCGTAATTAAAAAAGTTTGTAGTTGTAATTTTAACAAGATTTTGCCTTAATTTAAGGTTCTTTAACGTGAAATTACAAACATTTGACATTAAAAACCAATAAAATTACCCATAAAGATGGTAAATCGACATTATAATATGAAGAATTATGCTTAAATTTACAGGAATGTGCTGCTAATAGTTGGTTTTAATGACGTTATTGTTATTTTTTATGTATTTTTTGGGCATTTTGTGCCTTTTTTATAGGAGAGAGACAGTGGATAGGCTTGTGAAAGGGGGAGAGAGAGTAGGGGAAGACACTCTCCAAACTGGTCACAGACTGGATTCAAACCTGGACCGGCAGAAGTAAGTACATGGGGTGTCTGGTTGCTAACCACTCCACCAAACCAGCACCTCTTAGTGATATTATTTTATAGAAAAAGGTTTTTTTAGAGTTGTAAAGTTGAATTTTACAGTTTATTCCCTTATAACACAAAAATATTTGTAAAATTACAATACACTTGTTAATGTATTTTAACAATAAATATTCATATTTCTAACGAGGTTTCTTTGTAAAAGAACATATTGTGTTTTTTCACAGTTACAGTAATTTCCTGTTATATTACATTTGACATGTAAACTCAAAGTTTATTTTTGTGAATTAATTGGCATCTGGCACAGGAAAATACTGTTATATTACTTCTTTTTTTTTACAGTGTAGTTTAAGGCTGTAATGATCATCTGTGAGGCGTGAGCGAGAGCTTTTGGGTAACTGAGGAGTCATTTCAGATCTGGTGAGTTCTGTCCTGAAAAGAGAGGATTTTAGATGGTCAGCTGATTCACTATGACCACCTTCAGCTAAATGGGCCTCATGTTGGTCTTCACCTTTGACCTCTTGATGCCATACACCACCCTTGCACACGCACACACACACACACAGCGTCAGTCGGACTGCAGCACCGCCTGGAGTCCAGACAGTGATGATGGGCTGATGGTCTGAATGATCGGTGCTGCAGTCGCCAAACAGCCGAGTCTCTACATGTGACTCCGAACATATGAAGGACACGCACACGGACAGACAGACAGACGGACAGACAGACAGACGGTCAAGCAGTAGGTTCAGTGCTTATCTGTTTTTCCAAAGAGCCTGTCAGACAGCAGAAAAACACCTCATGCAGCCTGAGAAGGTTCCAGAAAGCCACTTTCTCGGTTTGTTTTCATTTGAGTCTCCACGGGCAGAGTAAACTTTCGAGTATAGAAGGCCCACAGTGACCTCTGCGGGTCAATCGTCTCTCTCCCTCTCTCCCTGCCGGCTCTTTCAGCAGCGCTTGATGGAAAAACGATGATGGTAAAAGAAGGAAACAGCGCTGGGAGGTGGGGGGGCTGCTGATGAGGAGAAACGCAACACAAACACACGGAGAAGCTGTGACCGCTGCGCTCGCCTGAAATGCGCTCAACTGAACTGCGCTCAAACCCTGCAGGACCAGGAGGGCTGGGAAACATGACCGGGTTTAGAGGAACATCAGAAAAACCAGGAGGTCCGACGGTGCTGCTGCTGATTTAGGTGTTAAGAAACAGACAGTTTGTTACCACGGCAACAAGAACAGACATCAGGAACTGCATCAAACTCCTGCACAACGTCACAATCAGGGGCCAAAAAGGTGGGTCAGGACAAGGGGTGGGAGAAAAAATTGATTCACGTAAGTATCAGGATTTTTTATTTGATGATTTTTTTTGTTCAAAAATCTTTTTTTTTCCAAGTTTAAATGCTTCATTTTAGTCTGTGTTAATAATCCACTTTAAATCCAGTCCAGCTTTTGAAGAGAGAGTATAAACAGCTGGTTAATAAAGCTTATATTCACTGTTCAGTTTAGAGATGCAAATATTGACGATTGGATTGACAGATTGCAAGGTTTTTACTTTTTTTATTGTTTTTTTTTATCTATTCATTATTATTGTTATTGGTTCGATATCAGTAAAAGAAATAAAAACAAAGATCGGATTATATTGGAGTGCATATAAAATCTCAGATATAAACACTCCAGTACAAGCAGTCCATTCTTATTTATTTTTTATTTCTTTAATTCAGTTGTAGAATATGCTGTTATATGTTTAAGTGAAACACAGTGGTTATTTTGCAATTTAAAAATATGGTTTTGTTTTTTGAAGTTGTTGACATTACTTTTCAGGTTCTTCTAATTTATTTTTCATTTGTTTTATTTAATTGTACTATATTCTTATGTTTAAGGTTAAAACTTATTGAACCCCTTGGTTAATAACAAATCTGTCAGTTTTTCTCATACCTACTATTGCTGACAACTAGGGGTGGGAGAAAAAACTGATTCACGTAAGTATCAGGATTTTTTGTTCGACGATTTTTTTTGTTCAAAAATCGATTTTTTTCCCCAAATTTAAATGCTTCATTTTAGTCTTTGTTAATAAGCCACTTTAAAGTCAGTCCAGTCTTTTGAAGAGAGAGTATAAACAGCTGGTTAATATATACTGCTGAATAAATCCTAAAAACAGACTCACATGTGATGTGTATTTTTCCTGATATAGTCTGTAGGCATCATCATTGTTCATCTTTTTCACTGGTGTTAAAAAAGCGAACTAAGGATTGCAAAAATCAGCAATAATGTAGAATCACAATTCAAATCGGGGAGTCACAAAGATGTTTTCACAGGGTCTGAAGCCCTGATGTTTTACTGTGTCTGTGTGACGGTAGGGCTAAACGATTTATCGTTTTCAGATTAAATCACAACTTTAAGAAAACACATTAATGTGATCTCCAAAGCTGCAGTTTTTGCAGCTCTTCTGACTGACCCAGGATCTGCCGTCAACTATTCTACACAAACTATTTTACACAAACTACTTCAAAAAAATTTGCAGCCAATTTGCATTTAAGAATGGCTCGTTAATGAACGGTTATTCACAAGTGTGAATCGGCTCTCACTGTTCACTTAAAAGAGCAGTTCAAAAGAGTCAACTCGTTCGTGAACGTCACGTCTTAGAAGAGCTGTGAGCAGGTCAACAACACAAAGCCTCTGTTTAGGAGCAGAAGTTGGAGTAGTCCTTAAAGGTACAGTGTGTAGAAATGAGCATTTTAGCTCCATCTAGTGTTCAGATGCTGGAATGAGCCCGTCTGTTTCCAAAAAGGATCATGAGGGCATCATTTACAACAGTTACCAGATGAGGGTTTTCATTCATATTTGTAACTATTATTTTATAGATTATAGGTCAGATAAGATGATGATTGTAGGTTTTGTAAACTTTTGTAGATTCATATTCAAAAATCCCGTTTGGCTCTTTTTGTCCCTTAAACCCACCCGTAGACAACATGTCTGATCGTTATGTCAGCCTCCACAGAGGGGAGACCCACGGTACATAGATATAAAAAGATTTTTCTAATTTAATAAAAAGAAAACCAAAGTTTGATGAGGACGATTCTACACCTATTTTGACTTTACATACAAATAGAAACATTATATCCTTTATTCACCGTTTCTCCTGCCAACTTCTACACACTACACCTTCAAAATACTGAAAACAGATGATTCATCATGAATATCAGGGTTTAAATGAGCATGTGAATAAGTTAGATATGTTTGCACACGTGTTCTCCTCAGGCGTCTTTTTATGCATGAGTTAAGTCAACCTAAGAGCAAATTTTAAAGAATTTAGATTTTGTAAATTTAAGTGTTGAATATGAAGAGATTTGGCTCATGCCGTCTTTTTATGATGCCGGTCTGTTTGGTCTAAACTGCACAAACACGGTGACATTTGTAAATAAGGTTGGACCTGGTGAGGTTCTTGTGGCTCCACGTAAGTTAAACCCACTTTTCCAACTGATTTTTGCAGCTTTTTAAATCCCCAAATTGCACAGATTTTATCATTTATTGAGCCAAAAATAAAGAGACATATGTGGAGAGAAGCACAGCTGGTAAAACCACAGCATGCCTATCACCTGTCAGATCAGATATCAATGTTAACCACACAGGATTGATTTCACCAGGACAGAAAAAGTTATTAATGGAGCAAATTCAAACGGCAGAGTCTGTAAAAACCTGCACAGAGAGGAGAAAATATGTTTTCTACATCTGACACTTTCATGAAGATTACATTTTGGATGTTTAAAGCTTCTGTTCTTGTTTTTGTGGTAACAAAAATGTCTCAGTATCATTTGATTTCTACTAGAATCATATCATAATTAATGTTCTGCTATTGGGACGACCTGGTTTAATCCACACAAAGGGAAATATCCATTTCATAAACACTGGTGAAGGATTTAGAGACATGATGTCTGGTCCATGTCTCCCAGCCCTCGAGCTTCTCCTCAAACAGGCTCTGATTTCACATCTTTGCACCAAATGAAAGATCAGCTCTGAGCGGAGGACTGAGGAGCTGAGGATGGATCTGAGATCTCCTCCTTCACCTCTCCTGAGCAGGCTTCACTGCAGGATGATGAAACTGGTCTGAAATGAAAACAAACTGGATCTAAAGGTGGAGAGCAGATCCAAAGGGAGCAGCCAAGCATGACACCTGATACCTGAAGACGTCTCATTACACCCTGATCACATATTCAACAGCAAAGGTCAGAGACGTGACGCCGCTGACGTCACAGCTTACGCACTTCATACTGCAATGGGGCACCGAGCCAAGTCTGCTGCAAAGGACTCTGGGTAATGGAGTGCACTAATGGCCTGATGCTAGCTGTGGAGTGGCAGTGCAGAGGGAGGGGAACCTGTCATCATGATTTAGATTATAATGCAAGGAAACCAAAGGACCGGGATGTTCATATTCAGGATTTGTGGTGTGAAGAAAAACCAAAACCTGCAGCTGCAGCTTCAGGACTCACCACTGACCCCAAAGATTAAACACACATCACAATAAGAGGCTGCACAGTTTCCTAAACCTTAACAAAAGGATCTCACGGTGCTCATACATGAGTGTGAATGCAGGCTGGACAAACTGTACCACTCTACAAGTAAAACAGAAAAACAACCCACTAACTGTTTTAATGACAGGTAACAACCTTTAAAAAACCTACAACCCAAACTAAAGGAAACACAAAATGTCCACAGCCAACCACAAAACTCAAGCCAGCTGCTAAATCAAACAGTCCAAGCTGATCTCATTTTCAAACTAAACCAAAACAAACCCCATAATTCAGCTTTTTCATGGCTCAGCGAAAACGCCCTCAGTGTCAGCTGCTAAACAGTTCAACTTTTGGAACAGCACAATGCTCTTTACTTTAGTCACAATCATACTGTCACACCCAGTTTGTGATCATCAGCTGCTATGCCAGGGTGGAATTTTCTTACTTTATGTCGTTTTTATCTAATATTTCCATGAATAACAGAAAGTATTATGCTCACTCAGCTTTTTTAGCTTTTTTAAAATGACCTCATGCAGTTTACATGAAGAAAAAGCTGGTGGGAGGGTCATATGTTTCATTTTTAATTTTATTTATTTGCACAGAAATTCAAAGAGAAGCCTCAGGTTATGATCCCCGTGGACTCCGGCCATCTTCAGACTGACTCTGGGATCTCTGAGCGTCACGTCCCTGCAGTGGCAGGAGGCAATACTTGGCATGAAAGTCGGATCATGTCCGGCTCAGAGAAGCAGGATCACTGAAGCACACGGCTGTGGTAACACCTGCTCGGAGGTGGGAGAAGAATCACGAGCCTCAAACTCATTTTTATGTCTCAGGACAGCATGGACCACAGATCTATCGACAAGATCATGAGCAGCAGTGTGATAAACATGCTCGCTCTGATACTCAGACAGACACACTGAGGTCAGGTCAGGGTGGGAAACTGGCAGCTCTGGGGCCACATGCGGCCGTCCTGCTCCATAAATGTGGCCCTGCAGCCAATTCAAATACCCGAACACATGTAAGTGAAGAGGATGTGACAAAAACTATCTGGAGAAAAATAAGAGATAATTGGCTGAATTTACCTCCACCAAGGAGGTTAATGGTGCATTCCAGTTGTAGACAGAAGTTGGAATTTCTGAGTTCTGAGTAGGAAACTGCAACTGGAACGTCCCCTGAAGTCTGAATTTCCTACTGGGAACTCGGTGAAACCTCTCCACCCCCGAGTTGACAATGGAAGATGGATGCCCCCAGTGTGAACAGTTATTTAGCTCCTGTAATAATCCATTTATTTGCACTTCTGACTGGGGTGTGTCGCTCTAGATCAGCTGTATACATAGTATTGTTAAGGTGCGTTCACACCACAAGCGACCCAGCTACCAAAGTCGCGTCGCCCTCAGATGCAGCGTCGCGCGTCCATAAATACCTGTTTGGTCGCCGTTGGCGTCGGCCGTCGAGTTTCACCGCGATCATATCATATATCATATAATAGGGTGTATAAGCGGACATTATTCCAGCTGTATCCTTTTCACTCACTTATCAGACACAAAACTCTGCAGCTGATGATGCAGCAGCATCCTCTGTGAGTTTACCGCGGTCCGTCTGCAAATGTCCTCACTGAGATTAGTTCTGCCTAGAAGGAAGTCATCCGCCCTGTAGTCCGGATGAATAACTGTCTGTCTCGGGTACCGTCACACATACACACGCCGCTGATTGGCTGTTGCTGCACAGCCAGGCACGACATCGTCTGAATAGATCAACTTTTTTTTAACTTTCACATCGCGCGACGAGTGAAGTGGTCGTCTTGTCGCCGGCTGTCGCATCGCGGGAGGGTTAGCCCCGCCCCATCGCGGCTGCACATTGACTTTGAATGGAAAGTGATCACCGAGGTAGTACAGGTAGCGTCCGGTGTGAACGCACCTTTAGCCTTATATTTACAAAAATGCTGCCATAGTGATAATCACATTCTTCATGTGATATTTGAGAACAACAACGCAGGGCATGCTAACAACAGCTAACAATAGCCTGGTAGATCGGCATGTTTTTTTCAGACTTCAACTGGAACGCCGACAAGTCAGAGATGATGTCACTCCCAGATCCGAGGTTACTGGAACGCAGCATATGTCTTACTGACATTTGTTTGTTTGTTTGTGTCTTTGAGCAACATAACTCAAAAAGTTCTGGATGAATTTTAATGAAATTTTCAGGGAATGTTGGTTAAAGCACAAAGAAGAAGTGGTTCACAAACAAACAAACAAATGCCAATAGAGGTAATGACCGTTAGCCGCTTTAAAGTCGAGATTCAAGCTTTTAAATCTGAACTATTTGGCTCCTCAGCTCTGACAAAGTCATGCACTATGAGGCCTTCATAGATAACAGAGTTTCCATCCCTGAACTCAATGGAAGACTTAAAAATGTCGACATGCCAGTCTTGTCAAGACGTCCTAAAGCATCAGAGAGCTGCCAGGGTCTGTTTTAGCCAAGTACCAAAACAATCCAGGAGACTTTGGGAAGTCCTATAGCGTTACAAAGACCAGCAGAGGGGTTCGATTCCTGATGGACATCTACCAGACAGGCTCCTCCTGACCAATCAGCTGTTTGCTATGTCTCCACATTTTAGCAACGCCTCAGCTTAGCCTGGTCCAGAACAAAGAAGATCCTCCAATGAGGTAAAGCTAAAAACTGAGGCGAGCTGAGCCCATACCTCTGGTGCACCGTGTGATTGGTGGGGAGGAGAGACAGATCCCAGATCCAACAAACCTTCAGGTCACAAGGCCCTACGAGGACTAGGATACAAAAAAGGCTCAAGTAGGACGAACCAATGAGGCGTCAGCAGCACCGACCCTCTCTCTGTTTCTGTCTACACCGATGAATGATGGAGTGCGGTGGGCAGGAAGCAGCGTGGAATGGAAGGAAGGAAGGAAGGATGGACGGGAAGGAAGAAAGGGAGCGAGGAAGGGAAGGAGAAGCAACTGAGAAGACGGATAAAGACAAAACACACATGCACGCACACACGAACACACCCGCGCCGACAAAGACACACACGCAGGTCAAACTACGGCTGTCCGATATGCGAGCAGATGCACACGCTCCTCCCAGAAACATCACGCACGCCGAACTGACACACGAAGAACTGAGGAGAAAAAGATGAGGGGTGGACGCTACTCTAGTGAGGAGATGGAAAAGGGATGAGGAAACCAAAAGAGGACAAAAAATGACCTACCAAAGGAATCTTATCTACACAAGAGCCTGTATTTAGATCAGCTACAATCTAAATACATCTACAAAAGAAGACGACTACTCATGGAGAACAGCAAGAAAAACATTCACAGATTATCTCTGCAAACGGAGAACCTGCAATATCGCATCAGGACAGGAGAGAAGGAGGAGAGAGAGAGGAAGGAGGAAGAGTCATCATCACCTCGGAGCTGGAAATGTGTCAGAGGAGAGAAGGAGAGAGGAAGGAAGGAAGGAGGAGAGGAAGAGGGCACTTTCTTTAGAGTGGACTTGGAACAGCAGCAGCATGATGGGGCTTTTATACTCGAAGGTTTACACTTTAAAGAAGCCGTATGGAAGCCGTTTAATGAGAATGAGTCTATGGCGGTGACGTCTAATCATCTCTACCATTAATCACAAAGTTATTGATCAACACTTCAGCCATTTTAGAGGAAAGGAAGGACATTGGTACAGGTTTCAGAGCAGGTTCATCACAGTAACCACGCTTGACCTCATTCACAAACAGGAGAAACAGGAGGTGCACGAGGAGCCGCCGTTTCCTCGCCGCCATCCATCCTCCAATCAAGTTCACGCCTCGTGTTTTCAAAGGATCCACGAGGCCAGCGAGCCTCCTCGTGCACCCACCAACACTCAACAATAAAACACACTCTGGACTGGGACCGGGACCGGGTTTGTGGACCAGGCCGGCGGGTCAGACCAGGAGAGCAGAGCCGCTGGGGGCCGGATGCTGTTTGAGGGAGAATCAGAGAAAAGAAAGAGGAGACATTTGCACACACACGAGCAGCGAGCGAGCCGGAGGGGGACACAACCAGAGAGTCAAAATACTGCAGTCCACGTGCCGTGCAGCAGAGTGAGTGTGAGGGCATGTTAGTGCTTCCCTGTGTGTGTGAGTGTGTGTGTGTGTGTGTGCATGTGTGTGCATGTGTGTGCATGCGTTCGGCGGACTCACTCCCGGGGGCTGGGCTGGTATTGGCTGTAGCGGTGGAGAGAGCTACGTGAGAGGGGGTAGAGATAGTGTTTACGTCGTGGAGCTGACTGAGCACGGAGGAGCGCCGCCTCACCGCTCCCTGAAACGAACCGCTTCGCTTGAACGTGCTCACTACCTCCATCTGCAGGACAGAGACAAAACAGCAGCAGGAAGTGAGGGCAGGAAGGGCTGGTCTGAGCGTGTGCGTGAGAGGCTGTCGTGCACTCGTGTGTGTTTTCTACCTGTCAGGATTTTTCCCTTTTCAGTCCTAAGATAGCTCGGCTGGTTCGTACCATTACCTGACATTTATTCAGAATAAAAATGACAAAAAGCAGTTGGATGCAATCAAATGGAGCTTTAATTCTTCTTCTTGTCCGGAAAAGGAGTTACAACCACAGAGTGCCAAAGCAGTCTGAGAGTTGAACTGAAAACTAGTGCAGCGTCATCTCCTTTTTATAACATTGTATGTGGTCACGTGAGGTTGTTTTGGTGAGGTAGATGGCCTTGCAGGTGCAGCAAGTTCAGCAAGTTCATGGAAATAGCTAAGAGGGCTATGTACGGTCATGTAGTGTGTGTGTTTGTGTGGGAAAGCAGTCTCTAGCAAGGAGAGGGATATGTAAGGTCATTTCACTAAGCAATGATTTTACAGCAATTCAGGATACATAAGAAAAAACTATACACAATGTATACAAGAGTCAGATTGTCCCTCACACTACCACCTCAAGATTTAACGGTTGGTCATTAAGGTTGGACCAGCACTGTCAACATGAAACAGGAAAGACTTTAGGACAAACATGACCAGCAGTCTCTAAATATTCCCCCATCACCGCTATGCTGTCCCACAGGACTGTTACGATCCAGTCGCCATTAGAGCTTTTACTTCCTTGATAGCATGACGCTAGCTTCTATATCTCCCTCCAGCATTCAGAGAGTTAGAGAAATAATGTCCTTCTGAAAATAGGAAAGAATCTGACTCTCTGTCAGAGGTTACAGGAATTATGAGATGTTCTTATCACATATTTTAATTCTTTAAACCCCTGTTACATCCCATAAAGCTCCTCCTTCACTCTTTTCTATCACATTTTATAGAAGTTTTTCCTTTTTTAGGATGTTTAAGGGGAGAACAATCCAGTGCAGTAAGAAATTGTAAAGATTTTTATATTGTGGACGTTGCCTGACTTGTTAGAGAGGGTTTTCTGTTTATTTATATGCATATTATGTCGGTGTTACTGTTTCAGCACTTTCAAACTCCCTAATAAACATATTAATGAAAATAAACATGACCAATAAAAGCATCATTGCTCTGAGGGAATATGCAGGAGAAGAGCTCAGCCTGACTGTGATGTCACACTAAGATCATTTTGTCTTTATTTTACTTTCATGGCCTTTCTGAAACCCTCCTCCCAAACCTTCTCTCAGATGGATCAAACTTTGTTGACTAACGGTTTGACAGCACAAACCCAAATGCATTCATCACCTCCACCAGGGAGGTCATATTCGTCAGTAAAATGGATAAAACAGTGACAAATGGGTTTAGATTTTAGATGGATAAATAAACAAGTAGATTTTGGTGCTAATTATTAGGGGTGTAACAAAATGGTCAACTCACCAAACGATAAGAAATACAAAACAGGGCTCACGATACAAAATAAAGATTATAGAAAATCCCCAACAGTAGGAAGTTGTACAAAAATCTCATTTTCTTTATTTTTGTCCTAATGCAGACATACAAAAATATTGCTGCATCAGTACAAAATAAATGCTCTTTGGAAAAAACAAATTGTAGTTTTTTCCCCTTATTTAGACTACAGTGCAAATACAAACATAAAATCTCAATAAAAAGTGCTTTGTTGTTGTAACAATCAGGATAAGTACATTCTTGAATGAAAAGGAAAACAAACAGCAGTCCTCAGAGCTGCAGTTTAGACCTATAAATGTCTGAACTGTGAACTATAATATTTAGCCTATAACAGTGCATATACTTCTGATCTTCAAGTATGATCAAATTCTGTCAACTCAACAGTAGATGCAAAAATCAAATATTGTTTTTTATGCAGACTTACACAAACATACAGTTGCTGCCTGTCTCCAGTTCAAAGTAGTTGGTAGTTGTAGTCGCTGCAGTATACGGTGAACTGTAGCGGCATATTTTACACATGGTTGTTGTTTTGTCTGCAGTCTTCTCACCGTTCTCTCAACTTTTACACAGGAAGCCAAAATAGGTCCACACAACTGATTTATTTGACAAAGGAGCGTCAGCTAATTCCTCGACCTCGTCTTCCTCCGTTCTGCTACGGTAAGCGAGGAGGGTAAAAATCACCAGTCTCAGTGGTGCGTGGCGCCCCTTCATGTTTTTTATTTTGTGCTTTTATTTCGTCATTTTTTATTTAGCAAAATTTCGTGGCCTCAAATTTCATTACACCTCTACTAATTATAATCTGGAGGCAGATCTTGGATTTTTTTAAGGGTTAAAGTATGATCGGGCAGTTTTACACATTCTTACTAATAGCTCCTAAAGTTCTCAACAGATATTGTCAACATTTCCAGAGAGTGTTGGCTGTGGCACAAAGAAGAAGTGAGAAGATTTTGGTGCTGATCTGGATGTGGATCCAGGAATCATCACACGTTAGCAGAGAGCGTTACCACAGTGTTAACACCAATGCCCTGTGCACTACAATAAGAGCTTTAAAATGTGCACTTTGAGACTAAATGCTTGGAATGGTGAAGAAGCAAAGTGGTTTTGTATTTTATTTTCCTTTATTTCCTTTTTTTTATGTCAACATGTCTATATAAACGCACACACATATTCTGGCCATGCCCAAAATTAAAAGGGTATCAGGAAGAAATATGGCAAAGTCTGCAAAAAATAATAGGATATCAGATACCCAAAAATTTTAAGATATTGTATTTAGGAAATCTGTCCCATGATAATGCAAAAAAAAGATGGTTATCTTGTTAAAATATTATCATAAAGTAAAAAAGTAATTAGCAGACTGTGGTATAAAGCAGAACCACTGACTGGGGAGCAGTGGGTGTGCACTGTCCAGGAAATATTTGTAACGAGAAAACTCAGGAACAAATTAAGATTACAGGAAACACAATTTGTGGAAAAAGTGGAGCTGGGTATTTCCAGCAACTCCATGATACGGTACGTATCCCGATACACATCAATTGTGAACACTGACTGAGCTTTTAACGGAATTCCCAGAAACTTTTGTTTTTATTACAAGAAGAAAAAAAACAAGCATCAGTTTTAAATAATTCTTCAATTTAAGAACTTTAATTCAGGTCCCCAAAGATGGTAGATTTAAATTTGGAGTTTAAATTTGGATCATGTGTTTTATCATGTAGCTCGGCTTCTACTTTGTACTGTGCCATTTTTACCCAAAGAGTTTTTACAACAACCGACCAAACATTGAGGCCGTATCCATACACGTATCCCAAAAAAGTGCACGATGATATTTTTAGCACAGGCAAAAAGTGGAAAAATTGACTGATTTTAGGAGGACAGAAAAGGACATTTGCTCTGCCCTGACACTGTAACTGTTACAAAAAAAACCCAATAAGAAACAAAAAAAAAAGTTTAACTCCTGCTTTGGTGCAGGCTGCTCTCGCTGTGATGGATCACGGGGGAGGGTTAGAAAGACCATGATGTTTATAATCTTGTAACTTTAGACCACTGCATGAGACTGGAGACAGATCTAATTCATCCTAACCGACCATCAGTGTCTAACTGCAGCATGCAGGAATGAAGTGGGATATCATCGATTTAAAGACGGATTAAATTCTAAGCACCATCTCAGATCCCATCAGCTGTTAGCGCAGCAGAGGCCGGCCTCAGTCACCATAAACATTTGGATATTTGGATGAAGTCCTGCGTGTTGTGAGTATTTCCCGTCAGAGCAGAAACAATAAACCTGCATTTTGATCCCTCACTGCTCTTCTGCATCATTAATATCCTTTAAAACCACTCTGCTGCTGACTGACAGAAGATCAGCCTGTGTGTGTGTGTGTGTGTGTCTGTGTGTGTGTGTGTGCGTGTGCGTGCGTGCGTGCACACTCAGACCGAACCCTCTCAATAAAAGAGACGGAGCACTTTAGGCAGAGACAGGCACTTAAGCAGAGAGCCAGGCTCTCTAACAGCAGCTCCATGTCCGTCTTTGGGCCCTAATGTCCGTCCTCACACCGATCAGTGCCAGGATCGATCAATCAGAGCAATCAGCAAGTCAACGGCCGTCTACTTAGCATTAGCCTCTCTAAAACACGCTCGCACACACTCGGCACAGTCGCAGCATTCACCCTCTTCCTCCCTACGTGGTTGGAGCAGAGCTCACGCTGCTTTAAAGGAAGAAGAGAGATTATTGTTGTTTGGCACAGAGGGAGAGACAGAGAGTGGAAACAGAGTTTAACTTTCATCATGAGGCTGTTTCATCTGTTCTCATGTGTTTGTGTGCAGGACCATGTCCCCGTCAATCGTCCCAAAGTCTGCAGGATGTCTCCAAGAGTTTTTGGTTAATACCCAAAATAAGGTCTGTGGTGAACGGAAGTGTCAGAGACTTAATTTTGAAGGCTTTAAATCTGGAATATAGATCAACAAGAATGACAAAAAGAATCTCCATGCGACCTGATGATGGAGACTGTTCAGACCAAACAGGTGTGACTCCACTTAAAGCTGCAGTGTTTATGTCCTAGAATTCAATAATGTTGTTTTTTTCTTTTGCTGTTTATTTTTAAAATTCATCTTTCTTTTAATTATTATGTTTTCTTCCTCTGCTCTCTTTACTTGATATCCAATAAGAAAATCTGACTCCTCATCTGCACATTGAACTAACCACAAACTGTTAAAACCTTACCCGTTTCTATCTGCACAACTTCTGTGCATGTTTTTAGGGTATTTTCAACCTCTAAGTCAACCTCAATCATCTTAGCACCTATGACTTAAATTCATTGATTTGGGTTGTAAAATGCATCATAAAATAGAACGCTAGAAGCTTCCCTGCCAGAACTTATAAAATCCCTTTCTTTTACACAAACAAACAAATGATGAATTGCCCTTTACTGCATTTAAAACATCCATAATCCATATTGGAATACTTCAATATGTGCAGATGCATGTATATTTGTATATTTTGTCTATTAATTTCTCTCGTATTATGTTTTTCTCTCTCTGTTGTCTGTCTTATATCACTGTTTATGTTATTTTTTCACAAATTAAAAAAAACAAAAAAAGGTGCAGTGTGTAGAAATTGGCATTTTAGCGATATCTAGTGTTCAGATTGTGGAATGAGCCCGTCTGTTTCTAAAACATCACAGCACTAAGAGACGAGAGCCGGTGAAGTTTGTGTGTTCGGTATAATGCTGCCAACTTCTACACACGACACCTTTAAAATGCATGTAAACAGGACCTGAAACTCAGTCGGACTTCTTTTTAACAAGAAACCCTCCAAGAGGAAGAGCGCTGACTCATCCAGAGAGACCAGTTAGATCTACTGCAGCTGTCACACTTGACCTGAAGATGAACCTCCTCCATTCGTAGGTGCAAACGCCTCTTTTAGCATAGTTACAAACTGCAGCAATGGCCCATGTAAGTTTGCCTGAATCTCCCACGTTACCAAAGCAGCTTCTTAGCTTCCTTAAAGACTTGAACCTGCAACCGTCTGGTCTCCAGGTCAAGCCCATCCAGACTGAGCTGCATCTCCATTATCAGGCAAAGACGGACCAATGTGATATTTAGCACAGGCTAACATGCCTGAAATATTTAGCCTCCTGCTAAGCCCCGCCCACTGTGACGGAGGGCATGATGGCTCAGCTGGAGAGCGGTGTTATCAGTAACATGGTTGATGGTTTGAACCCTGATCCAGCTTTAACATTTACATGTATTGTTGGGCAAAGACTTCTCAGTAATTAACTATGAGGTATGACCGGAGCAGGTAGGACAGAGGAGGTGTGGCCTCCTCAGCTCCACCTCTTTGTCTGTAAGTAGGTTGATCTGAAGTTAGTTAGCTACTATGGAACTACAACATGGCGGTTCAACTTAAGCAGCTGCAGGTTTTGAATGTTTGACGTCTTGTCGTGGCCTCGTGTTTGAGAGTTTCCTCTCGGCCTGGTCGGTGCTCATGGCTCTTGTTTATGTGATTTTTGATTTCAAAGTTATCTACAGTGACGTAAACATGGAGACCACTGTGGACTGGACTCAACAGTCAGCTTCAGTGTGCTTTACTTTTGTTGACTATTTCCTCTCCAGTCTCAGACAAACGTAACAGCGATGAAACCGTTTCACCACAGATCTGATTTTCAGTAAAACTCGTTACATCCTGCAGAACTTTGAGTCGATGAGCTGACTCATACAGCATGTCATTCCTGCAGTTATTCCCCCTTAAAATGTCATCAGCCACTAATGTGATCATGTGACCCTGCGACACGAGGTCGTGCTCGCCTCTGTCGGCCCGCCGTGACAGTACCTGCGTCTGGATGCGGTTCAGCCCTCTGAACCAGAGGATCTGTCCACGCCTCAGCTCCCTCTCCGCACAATCGATCTCCTCCTCATCCTCCGCCAGCTCCTCCCCTTCCTCCTCGCCAGGCTCCAGACCAAGCCCCGCCTCCTTTAGGCATGGCAGCCGCTCCGCTGGCACCGTGGCGATCACCTGGAGGAAACATCACAACGGCAGAATTTAACACTGTGTTGTGTTTTTGTAAAAGTTTAACAAACTCTGTCCTGATTATCAGAAAGATGGAGGTCTGAGTGCTTCTGTTTTTATTAGAGGAATCTATAATTTATAAAAACAAGTGCCCCCCCACCCCCTCACCTGTCCCCAGAGCAGCTCTCCAACTCCAACGAAAAGACACCAGAGCCACTGCTCCACGTTCAGAGGGGCGCAGCTGAAGGGCTTCCCCCCCCACTGCACGATCACGATCTGCAGAGACAGGAGGCCGTGAAACACATGAACATGGAGCATGGATGATATATATATATATATATATATATATATATATATATATATATATATACACATATGTAAATATATTTAGGGCTGGGCGATATGGCCTAAAAATAAAATCCCTGATTTTTCCCCCATGAAACTTGATCTAAAATTTTAATTAAATTTTTTTTCCTCTTCAAGCAAAAAAAACTCCTAGTGACACAAAAATCTATTTTATTTTATTTATTTTATTTTATTCATTTATTTTGAACATATTAACAACAAAAATATATACAAACAAAAAAAAATAAGGGGAAATAATAAGTAACCTAATTGATAATATTCATCAGAAGTTACAATGTACTCGCTCGAAAAGGAAGAATAAAAACTTATCCGGTCCTACTCTTTATTCTATACAGAATTTCTATACATAACATGAATCAAGTTCTGCCTTTATGTTGTAAAATATATTCCTAAATCAATCAGAATTTCCCTCTTAAAGTGTGTGTCATAAAATGTTGATTATGTAGTTCTATCACAGGCAGGTTTGCCTACATAAACACTGAAAGCTGAGGGATGTTCACAGCTTGTTAACATGTTTCTCTCTGATCAATATTTAAGATAGTTAAATAAATAAATACAAGTCTATAAAAGTGCTTGTAAAAACCTGACAGGACCACCATCATGAAAACTGTAAAGTTTCAGTATTTATATTTTTTCAAACTTTGCAACTACTTACAATTTAAGTAAGTGAATGAAAAAAATCTATTTTTAATTTTTAATCTTCTGCAGAAAATAATTCAAATTAATTGATTTAATCAGTGTATTTCCCAGCCCTAGATAGATTTAAATATTGATATAAGTACAAAAAATATCTTTTGTAACTGAAGCTGTACAGAAGGAAAAGTCTAAACAGTTTCATTCGTCTTCTCATGAGAAGCTGATGCTGATGGTAACAGCTTTTTCAGTAGAGAAACTTCCTAAAAGCACAAAGATGTGGTCTAAACACATGTACACCAACAGAAGAGACTCATCCTCCAGGCCAGAGAGAAACTTTAAACTAAAATTCATCAAGTTTTGGATAAAAAGTCTTTCTGGGTCACCCAGATTTCAGTGTCAGTGTGAACATAAAAACTGTAAAAGTTTGAGTCCCAGAGCCAAAGTTATTGATTTAAATGGATTTTTTATTGATGCCTGTTTGCAGCATGATGCTCTGCAGAGGAGGAGGAGGAGGAGGAGGAGGAGGAGGAGGAGGAGGAGGAGGAGGAGGAGGAGGAGGAGGAGGAGGAGGAGGAGGGGGAAACACCTCAGGATCAAACTGGTAGCAGGCTGCTCGGTGGAGCAGCAGTGATTTTCTCACTCTTTATTCTTCATTCTTGATTTTACTGCAGTGATTAAAGTTTTTTTGACACAGACTGGAGGCTGTAACTTTTGAATTAAATGTCCATTAAGTAGTTTGGATGTAGGCAGGCTCATCTACACCAACACTGACAGCAGGACTAATTCACCAAAGCATTAAAGGCATGAAAAAAACACGTGATTCAGACATTTGATTAACCTGCTCAGCCACAAAGTCCCTGATCTCAGGAATGCTTCATGATCTCCAACAAAAAGAAAAAGTGAACTGTTCATGTAGAAATATAGTCATGCTGCACATCAAATCAAACAGCTACACAACCATATAAGACATTTTAACACACACCAAACACAACGTCAACACCAAGCAAATGAATTATCAAATATCCAAATCTGTTTCACTTTGATTCACACTTGGGTTGATTTGTATGGATTTGTTTGGATGGGAAAACTAACTGCCACAGATAAGCAGAAGAAGATAAAAACTGTTGTAATTGGGTGTAATAAACACCAAAAGTGACTTAAAAGAGAAATGTAAAGTTTGGTATATCAGAAAAGTCAAATGGGACTAATGTTTCCAAACTGGTCCAAGATTGGGCCTGACCACTCTGTAGTAAAACCTCTCTAACTTTGCTCTGCATCACTTTATCAGACTCAAACTTGGCAGAAGTAATGTTCACATATTTTCACATTCATTCATAGAGTTCTAAAGCTGCAGCTGCATCATTCCAAAGAGATATTCACTATAAAAACTTCTATCTTCATTTACTCTGTCCCAGTAACACATATACTGATAATTCACATCTGGACAAATCTCTAAAGTGTTACTTTGTTATGACACCAGAATAATTCAAAAAGACCTTGTGGTTGCAGAGATTCACTCTTTTCTTTATGGGGATGTAATTTTGGAGCAGAGGGCTTACATCTAAGGGGATGCAGGTTTTGGAACTTCAGCACTGGCTTCATATTGAACAGCCAAGGTGTACCGAGCATACGCTCACACACACCTGACACATCCTCTTCATCTCTTTCCCTGATATCTGCAGCACAGAGAGAAGGTCAAAGGTTACCTGCACGGCGAAGGTCCCCAGGACGATGGTGCAGAAGATCGGATTGGCGAATATCCCGTCAAAGACGTTCCTCTCCCCGTGGATCTTACGAGCGTTGATCTCATTGAAAAGCTGCATGAGGACGAAGGTGTTGAAGATGATGGTGTAATGTTCGGATGGGGGGGAGTGGAGAGGGGCGTTACGGCCGCTGTCGATGTTGAACATGCGCTCGCCTGAAAAAGAGGAAGAGGAAGAGGAAGAGGAGCGTGAGAGGAGCTCCACAGAGGAGCATCAGATCAGCTGGAGTGTGAGTGTGAACGCACCGATGAAGAGCAGGGTGAAGATGATGACCAGCTGATACACCCCGTGCCCCAGGATGTTCTTCATCATGGTCAGGGAGATCAGAGGGTTGTTGCGTCCGTACGGTTTCCGTAGTAACAGGGCTTCTGTGGGGGGCTCGGTGGCGAGGGCGAGCGAGGCGAAGGTGTCCATGATGAGGTTCACCCACAGCATCTGCACGGCCTTCAGAGGAGAGTCCTGCAGGCAGGGGAGACCGGGTCAGGACCAGGCCCACCTGCTAGGTGTGCCTAATAAAGTGGCCGGTGTGATCCATACCTGAGTGATGCAGGCCCCGGTGAAGGCCACGATCACAGCCACCACGTTGACGGTGAGCTGGAACTGCAGGAACTTGGAGATGCTGTCGTAGACGTTCCTGCCCCACATGACGGCCTTCACGATGCTGCTGAAGTTATCGTCCGTCAGGATGATGTCCGACGCCTCCTTCGCCACGTCCGTCCCCGCGATGCCCTGAGAGACGAAGACGAGACACCAACAGATCAGCCCGACGCAGAGCGAGGAGGTCAGAGCGGAGCTGACGTTCAGGAGAGAATGGAGAAATCAAACACGAGCAGGGACTCAAGGTCGACCAGGAGAGTTTATTCATCAGCAGGAAAATGGACGAATAAATCCGCCAACACACCGAACGCAACTTTAACGTCCTCCGCGATCTCTCTCCATGCAAAGTAGGCCAGTCAAATCGATTCATTTTTCCTGAAACTCGAGTGTAACCATTTTTTTAAAAAAATTGAACCCGTTCATTCCGACACGTCACGCGCATAAACAACATAGACAACATGGCGGCAGTGACCGTAACCGGCGAAGAGAAAGAGGGGCTCCTGCCAAAGAAAGGCCCCTCAGCATCTGTAATTTGGAATTGGTTTGGTTTTGCAGCGTCTGACGAACACCAAACACCTCGCTGCAAATTGTGTCTGAAGGCGGTTGTCGTTGGTGGTGGTCGTATCACTTTGTGTCGATTTCTGTGTTGATTTTTGACCTGGAGGCTCTTTACATGGATATTTAAGGTATAAATAAATGTTTGTTTTGGAAATAAATTTACAGTGAGAAGTTATTTCATTTTTAAATGGGGCAGGGGCATCGAATGGAATCGTGAATCGAGTTTTTTTTTTTTAATCGAAGATTTTGGGGGGGGGGGGGGGAATCGCCCAGCTCTAATGCAAAGTTAATGCACAGCCGCGATGGGGCGGGGCTAACCCCTCAGGGATGCATTGGTGGCGGTCGAGGTGATCACTCTGCTTGTCGCGCATTGACACTATTCCCTCTGTAGTGTAAATAAAACAGTGGACTACATAGAGAATGACCAACCAACACTTCGGACACTACACTGAAATTTTTCTAAACGTCATAGCGTCAGTAGATGAGCCGGATATTCCTGTGACGGAAGTGGAGGCAAAAAAATTAACGTAAACAAACCGGGCACTGAGGAGAATAAGTCGCAAATTTTGAAGCTGTTCACAACCGCTAAAAACGTTAAAGAGCTACGCTAAAGCTTTTTTACATCTATAAATGAAGGCAGTGCCTTACATTCTTCTTTCTCTTCTTCTATGGAAAAACGTGACCGCAGTGCATTGTGGTTTACAGGAGTACAATATAGGGTACATCGAATGTACAGTCATGGAAAAAATTATTAGACCACCCTTGTTTTCTTCAATTTCTTGTTAATTTTAATGCCTGGCTCAACTAAAGGTACATTTGTTTGGACAATTATAATGATAACAACAAAAATAGCTCATGAGAGTTTAATTTAAGAACTAAGAACTATTCATTTTCCATGGTTTTCTTGATAATAACCAAAATCACTTAAATTCTTACATCAATAGCTATGGCATTGTACATAAAAACACTACTTTTAAGCATTCCATGTTTTCTTTTCTGTTTGCTTTAAACACATGATACACACAAGAGTTAATACTTGATTGCATAACCATTGTTTTTGATGACTGCAGCCATGCGTCTTGGCATGCTCTCCACCAGCTTCTGACATTGTTCTGCTGTCACAGCAGCCCATTCCTGTTGGACAAATTCAAACAAATGTTCTTTGTTTTTGGGCTTGTGGTTCTCCATTTTGAGTTTGATGATTTTCCACAGGTTTTCAATTGGATTAAGATCTGGTGATTGAGCAGGCCAAGGCATGGTGCGAATGTTGTGGTTCTCCATCCAGGCTTTAACTGACCTTGCCGTGTGGCAAGGGGCATTGTCTTGTTGGAAAATCCAGTCATTCGAGGCAGGAAAGAGTTTTCCAGCTGATGGAAGAAGACTGTTTTCAAGGGTAGTCCTGTACATGACCTGGTTCATTCGGCCTTCACACAATTGCATTTGCCCTGTTCCTCAGACTGAAACAACCACAGATCATGACTGATCCACCCCCATGTTTTACTGTAGGGGCAAGACAGTCTGGGTTGTAAGCTTCTCCAGGCTTCCTCCTAACCAGTAAGTTGGCTGGAGTGGGCATCAATTCAAAATTGGATTCATCCCTGAATAGAACCTTAGCCCAATCATCAAGAGTCCAATCCTTGTGGTCTCGAGCAAAAAAGGCATTAACGCCTTTCATTGATGAAGGGCTTCTTGCGTGCTCTGTGTGACTTCAAACCAGCTTCAACAAGTCGGTTTGAACTGTCCTTGCTGAACAAGTCACATTTCTCGACAGTGCCCACTCATTTTTAAGGTCCCTGGAGGTCTGACGATTTGACACAGGAGCGGATGAGTGCACGGTCATCTCGTGGGGTAGAAAGACGTTTCCTGCCACGGCCAGGTAGCAATTTGGTAGTGCCATGTTCAGCTTGTTTTTTTGTTGTAATGAGCGGCTGTCTTGGAGATCTTCAGTTTTTTCGCTACCTGTCTCTCACTCATGCCAATTTCCAGCAGTGCCAAGATGGCTGCCTTTGTGGCTTCACATAATTCTTTTGTTTTAGGCATTATGTGAGAGCTGACAACTTCTGAGTTGTGCTACGGCTTGAATGTAAGCAGGAAACCACTCTAGGCCTTTGCATGTGCAGTGCTGCTTGTGACATGAAATGGCCTCTTATATACCCTGGGAATCAATTAAGCTTAAGAATGTCAAATAGGACATAAAGTATTATGTGACCAGCTGCATTTTTTGTTGTGTTCATTGTATTATACGTTTAGTGGTACCAGATATTAGAATGAACAAGAAATTGAAGAAAACAAGGGTGGTCTAATAATTTTTTCCATGACTGTACGCTCACTGTTGCTGTGCATTGTGGGCATTTTTTAGCGCACAATATAGTGATAGAAATTTACTGCTGAGAATTTGAACAACACTACGAAATGGCGAACACACTATATAGTGACTATATCTGTGATAGGGAACGATCTCGAACACAGCTAGTTTTTATTCCAGACTATAGAGTAACAGTCCATGTCCCTGTGGAAACATTAGTCAGTAAGGACATTAGTTCCTCCTGGATGGACTGCAGAGAGCTAACAGATGATGCTGCTGCATCATCAGCTGCAGTGTTTTCTGGTTGGTAGGTTAGCAAAAAGGAAACTGTTGGAATTATGTCAGCTTATACATCCTGTTATATTTTTCATGATGTGATCACGGTGAAACTCGAGCGGACGTGACATCACCGAGCCACGGGGACGGGTGACAGTGACCAAACTGAGGAAATTATGGACACGCAATGAGACTTTAGTGGGCGACGCGATTATAGTCGTCAAGTCGCATTCAGTGTAAACTCAACATAAGGATAAAATATAAAACACACCTCCAGGTTTAGGGCAAAAAATGTGGATAAAAAAGCTGAATTATTAAGAATAAAGTTGAGAAAGGTAACAAGGAAAAAAACAGACAGACACTTTCAAGAATAAATGAAATGTTGAGAAAAAAGGCATTATTTTACTTCACTATCAACATTAGAGCTTTATTTTTAAAACCATACTCTTATTTTTAAAACTTTTTCGTACTCGACTTTTTTATTTTGGGGCTTTTGCTTTTATTCTAAGAGGATTGGTGTGTTTTGGCCCAAAGACATCTGTTGAACTCAAAAGGACAAAGATGGATAAAAAAAAAAGGTTAAAATAAAGAATAAATAAAATTTGATCCACTTTGAAATTGGGGGTAGAGAGAAGGGAATGACATGCAGAAAAGAAGCCGTGGCTTCATTTAACCCTTGACTGCCTTCGTGAAAGATAAAAAATATCTGCTCGTTATCATTCTTGATTCCGTTTGAGTTCTATTCTTAAAATCACACACATACATATTTTTTTTTTACCATTTTATTACTCATCTTTTTATTTTTGGGGCTTTTTGTTTTTATTCTAAGACGATTTGAAAGCATATTGGCCATTCTTGGTCAGGTCTCTCAAATGGAAAAACCTGGGTAAAATAAAGGATTAATAAAAAAGAATAAATAAAAACGAGAAAAAACACGAACATCCCGCTTCCCCATCAGCGCCATGCTCTTGTTTTTTAAAATGCATAATAAACGGCGTCCACCCTCTTTAATCGTGTCTCCCCTCTTCCTGTAAGAAGTGTTTATTGATAATTGATTTGGATCAAACTTGAGCGGTAAATGTTGGTTGGTTACCATGGCGAAGCCCACGTCCGCCTTCTTCAGAGCCGGGCCATCATTGGTTCCGTCTCCCGTCACGGCGACGACCTGCCGCTGCTCCACGACGCTGCTGTCGATGATTCCTGCACGAGCAAAAGAGGAAATCTGGACTTTAGTTTCTGACAGAGCAGCTGAGCAGATAATTAATAAAGAAAAAATAACATCTGACCTTTAACCAGCGTGTGTTTGTCGGTCGGCGAGGATCGAGCCAACACACGAAGTTTGGGCCAAATTTTATCGATGCGCTCCTGCTCGATCTGAGAGAGACAGGTAAGGAGGGCGCAGTCACATTTGAAAAAAACATTTTCTGTTTCCTTTATTTATTCAAACACCATTTTTCTGTTTTCTTTATTTAACATAATTTCCCATTTTCTTTATTTTTTCTGTGTATTTATTTATTTGAACACCTTTTTATCTGTTTTCTTGATTTATTTAAACACCATATTCTGTTTTATTTATTTATATATATATATATATATATATATATATATATATATATATATATATATACAACATCATTTTCTGTTTTCTTTTCTTACTTAAACACCATTTTTCTGTTTCCTTTATTTATTCAAACACCATTTTTCTGTTTTCTTAATTTATTTAACACCACATTTTTGTTTTCTTTATTTAATAAAACACCATTTTTCTGTTTTCTTAATTATTTAAACAAAATTTTTCTGTTTTCTTTATTTCAACACCATTTTTTTGTTTTCTTTATTTAAAGCTATAGTACGTAACTTCGGTCGCCCTCCAGCGGAATTCTGCGTTACAACAATAAAGCTGGCGCTTCCATATGACGTATGCCCAGGCTGCTAACATTACAACATTACGTCCATAGCACCATTTACAAGAAAATAATAAAGTACTTATAGAATTATAAACCAAGTCACTTACTTATCCAACAGCAGCAAGGCAACATCTGTTTCTGCCCTCAGCCCAATTTCTGCCTTCAAGGCTCTCCACCGAGGAAAAGCCACGCCAATACAAATCTGCATTTGCCTTCTCCGTCGGTCACCTTCCTTCTTCGCTAGCAATCCTTCAGACAAACGTCCAGTCTTTTTTTTTTGTGGTCGGATCCACTTCTGGACTGTGTCTCGGCCGTTTCTTTGGCTTCTCCGCCATATCGCTTCCTCGTTCTGCCTGCGCTCTGCTTGTTGCTACGAGACTCTCCGCTCGTCCTCCCCCTCCCTTCTTGTTGTGACGTAAAACGCATAATTTCCTGCGCGCCAGTGTGGGAATGTCGCCGGTCGACAAGCAAAGCAAAAATTATATATCTTGAAAAATACCACGAGATGTTAGAGGGATCGGCTTAATCTGCATTGTGTCATCTCCTCTAGTAGTGGCTTACCTGAAACGGACATTCACGGACATGTAGAAGTTACGCACTATAGTTTTAAACACCATTTTTCTGTTTTCTTTATTTATTTAAACACCATTTTTAAAATAACAAATAAACTTTATTAGAAGCTTTTAGTAAACCCCCTTGACCCGCCCCGCCCACCTCTCCTTTCTCGTTCCTGATTCGTCGGTTGAAGTCTTTGCCCTCCAGGCAGATGAAGTCGTCCCCGGGGTGGATGATGCCACACTTGGCGGCGATGGCTCTGGCCGTGTTGATGTTGTCTCCGGTCACCATCCGCACCGTGATGCCGGCGCGCTGACACTTACGGATGGCGTCGGGAACCTTCAGAAAAAAAACACGGAGTTACGACCTCAAAGTTCAGCTTTTTTTTTTCCAAGAGAATTTATTGAACCAATATTTCAGCCTTGAGTATTGGCCGATACCGATATCGATCCGATATCAGCAGGAATCAAAGAGACTTTTATTCCTTATTTTGTAGTATGGACTGTCTTGATCAGGTGAGATTACTCAAACGGAGAACAGCAGTCAGTAGGGTTGGGACGATACACCGATCAGCCTCACAGACAGACTGGGCACCGCCGAACAGTTTTCTGGCCGACGCCTCCTCTGTCGTTGTCAATACTGATGAATTGGACCTTCTGATGGCAGGAGATCAGTTTAGCTGTGACTGTTTTATTGTGATTATGACAGAAATCTGGCTTTATCTGCTTGTTCCCGACACGGCAGCTAAGCTAACTAGATAGCGAGCTAACTATGCTAGCGTTAGCCCTACGTCATCATCATCAGACTCATACAGGAGAGACTTCATCGTAGCTGGGCACTTTAATCAGCCTCTTTAAATAAGTTTGTGAAATATGTGCGGTGTCCCACAAAATATTTTGATTTCTTCAGGCTCATTACCTCATGTTTAAAATAAAAAAGTGATTCTACCTGAACTAAAACCTGCTTCTGATAAACTAATGAGGACTGAAAGGCAGATGTAACAAAGAGTTCATGAACAAATATAAACAAACATTTACATTTAAAAAAAGGTCATTTGTTTTATTTTGTAGGAGTTTGTCTCAGTTTAACACACTCTTGTTTTTTGTACTTGAAAGCTGCAGAGAAGATAAATAAAAGATGCCTATGAAAAGAATGTTACCTTAAGTGTTTTTGTTCCGTTCCTGTTAACAACTTTTTAAAAAGCTGTTCTATTTTTACTATAATCTTCCTCTAATTTTCATCAACAAGAAGTACAAGATACAGAATGACTCTTTTTTTAAGGTGATATAATTAATTTCCCAGAAGTTCAATGCTTTGTTTTTGTACTCCAAATTTCCTTTCTGGTGTAACAGTTACTATATTCTGATTAACATAAGTAAAACATCAACACAGTGTCAAAGTTCATTCATCAAACATTTAAAGATGAAAAATAAGAAGACAATAAGAGGACAAATACATATTTACTCATATATGTAAAGAAGAGTTCGTCTTATTTTATCAAACATGTCTCCGTCTCCAGTCGCTCACCTCGGGCCTCACGGGGTCCTCGATCCCCACCACAGTGATGCACGTCAGCTCCGTCACGATCTCCGCCTCGTTCTCCCAGTCCGGCTCCGGATTGGACGGGAGGTCCCTGAACGCGATGCAGATTGTCCTCAGGCCCTCGCACGCCATTGGCTCGATCACCTGTCAATCAAGCATCCAGGAGGAGATCCATTAAGATATGAAGCTGAAGATAAAGTCACATAACGGTGAAGAACTCTAAGCCAGAGCTATTATTATTTATGATTATTATTTAGTATCTTTTTGTGCTGTTGTTTCATCTATTATTATTTATTTTACCTCTTACCTGCAGTCATTGTGGACTGCAGAGACTTTATTGTGCAGGAAAACATGTTTCTCAATGTGCAAATGTCAATGTGACTGATTTACAATAAAAAACAGTTTTTTCTTGAGGAATACATTTCTTTTTGACATTTAAATAGAACAGGTGAAATTGAAATGTTGTTAATATAGTTAAAACAGAGAAATAAAATATCTGCATGCATGCTCAGGCTTTTGTAAAGAGTTTTAACTTTAAAAGAGGATTTCAGTAACAACACACTTTAAAAGTCACATTCTCGGTCACATCAGTCCTGCTGTGAGCACATGGACTCAACCACTCCGACATGTTTTGATGTCCAAAAATAAAGATGTTTTATGCTGAACTTTAACCCTTTCATACCTGGTGTCCACTACAATGGACAGATATTTGGTGTAAATGTTCTGCTCATTAAGTTGCTGTACCAAACTCCGGTCTGGAGGTTCATAAAAAATGTTTTCATTGCACGTTTTTATCATATTGAGATATTGTGTCATACATTCAAAATTGGGTAATATGCCTGTTTTCAGATTTCACATAATTGTGTTTTTTTTATTTTAAGTTTTGGTGTAATTCACTGGTGAATGATTTGATTAAAAACAACAACACATACACTTCTGATTTTCTTTCATCTAATTTAAAGTCCACTAAATCACTTCACATAACATCAATGCATAGCACCCACTGTGTGGACAGATACTCAAAATATAACACAGAAAGAAGTGACAATGATTTTTAACTTGTTTGAAAATAAAAAAAACAAAATCTTTTCAAAGTATTCATTTGGATTTTATAATTCATGCATGAAAGTGCTGTTACTGTTCTTTTATTAAGACAAAAAAGGTATGGTTACCTTGACATGTTTGGACGTTACTCTGCCGTCTTCTTCAGAAACTGTCCAGTTTCTGGACAAACCTTTATTGTCTTAATAAAAGAACAGTAAAAACACTTATGTTCTAAGAAGACAAGATGAATCTAATCAGTAAATCATGCATGAAAGGGTTAAGTAAGATTCTGGGTTTTAGGGTCCATAACGATGTAAAGGTGCTTTTTCTTAGTTTAATTGTTAGAGATGTCATTTAAAAAAAAGACTGTATAAGACTGTCAAGTCCTGCTGCTGCATGCAAAGAGGCAATAAAGAGGGAGTGTATAACCCTGAACCCCAAAGTCTGAGTGGATGGACAATCGAGGAGGTCTCACTATGGAAAAGTGAACTTTCTCTTTAAGACTCAAAAGGACAATCTTACCAAGAGGAGGGAGAACTGGACACTCTTCACATCAGCGGAAAAGGATGCTAGCTTTTTATGATCTTTGGTCAGCAACAGTTCCAGATCTGATCTGAGTGTTTGAGCTGTTTAAGCCGAGGTGTTCCCCACAAACTGTCCTCCGTGTTTTTGTGTCCTTCTGTCTCTGTTTTTAATGTTTAAATAAAAATAACACTAAATCAAAGTTCAGAAGACGTGGTCCACCACAGACCTGCAGCCTCTGCAGATGGACTGAAGTTTGTGTGAGCGACCTCGTGACCTCTGTGTGAATGTTTCTGTAGGGTTAAAGACCGCCGGCCCCCCCACAGACCGCTAAGGGAAGACGGCGTGATGGAGAGACGAGTCGACATGAAGACGCCAAAATACAAACTGAACAAGTGAGCCGGAATAAAGGGAGTAAGGAGTAGAGCTGTTTCACTGCAGGCACAAGCTGCCATCACCGTGAGGAAGATTTAGACCGGACAGAAGAGGAAGAGCTCCAAAAGAGACGGTACGAGCACCGAGAGACCCAAAGAGGGAGTTATTTATAAATATTTAAGATTAAAATTCATCTGCAGAGACTGTACCTGCACTCACATACAGTAAAGACTGATGTAGACAGAGTTATTTATGAATATTTAAGAATTAAATTCATCTGCAGAGACTGTACCTGCACTCACATACAGTAAAGACTGATGTAGACAGAGTTATTTATGAATATTTAAGAATTAAATTCATCTGCAGAGACTGTACCTGTACTCAAATGCAGTAAAGACTGATGTAGACAGAGTTATTTATGAATATTTAAGAATTAAATTAATTTGCAGAGACTGTACCTGCACTCAAATACAGTAAAGACTGATGTAGACAGAGTTATTTATGAATATTTAAGATTTAAGATGGTCTAGAAGGTGGTTGAATCCATCATTTCTCACATTAAAGAAGTGGTCTGAAATAATTCTTGAGACATAGAAAATGGAAAAATATACTACCTGAGAATTCAAAAAGTTAAGTTCAACCAAATTTGGCAAAATGTACTGAATTTATTACACCGTAACAACAACTAAATTTAATCTCATTTCATTTTTCTGTTTGTGAAAGTCACCTTGGTTCATTAGTTTTCGTTTGTTTGTTTTTGAATGCAACATTTATCAAATAAAAAGATAACTAAAAAAAAAGATTTCAACTGGTCTGTACTACTAACATGGAGGGAGGAGCAGGAGTCATTATAGTCTTTTTAACATCAGTCTTATCTGCTTTACATCCCAGCTCTCCTGATTAAATATGTTTAAAACTAGGGCTGGAGAATATGGACCAAAATTATATATTGATATTTCAGAATCAGAATCATTATCTGTGCAACACATACAAGGAGTTTGACTCCAGCAGTAGTTTTATGTCGTACAAGGGAAGAATAAACAGAAAATGAAATAAATATAAAAATAGAGAATGAGATTAAACAAAATTAAAATGGAAATAAATCTTAACAAAGCAGCATATGTACAAAATGAACATTGGGAACAGCATGAATGTTTCTTGAGCTGATATTTATCCTGATGTTTTCTTCTGGATAAATGTTAATTATCACAGGTTAATGAATATTAATTTAGGGTTGTTTTGATGCAGAGAGCTGCAGCTCATCATTTAACAGACATTAACCAGACTTTGTGCTCTGAAGTGAAATCAGAAATCAGTCCTCATGCTGGAGCTTCGTCTGTTGAATTCTCTGATTGTGGCTCTCTTAATATTTTACTGTGTTTAAGAATTTATTAAATAACTCGGTATATATCGCCCAGTCCAGTTCGACCTGTGCTCAGGTGCTCCCCACTCTGTGCACGACCATCCTCCTCCTCCAGCCTCCTCCTCTCCCATATTTAGACCTCGATGTGCAGCCATTATTACCTTTAACTCCTCACATTCAGACTCGGCTCGTTTCCTCAGGCCGGCTTCAGTAATTCCTCCGCTGACGTTTCTGCCTCTGGACTTTGAGATCGTTTCATTAAGTTTTAGTTTGAGGCTCACATCGTTTCAGCCTGCTGCACCGAACTCTGATGTTCTGTTTGATGGCACTTCATGCCTGTCCGCTCGAGTTTTAATCCTCGCAGAAAATATCACAGGAGACAAATATTCTTATATTTTAGGGAAGAAGACGCTTTTATCTCTGCAGCTGTTTCTCTGATTTAGACAGAAGGAAATGAAATGTGACTGCAGCTGTCACCGTACAGATTTAGACTTTAATATTATATTATTATATTATTTATTATCATTATTTATACTCTTACATGAGCCTGGCTGAAACCACAGGATGAACGCTCTGTTCTGATGCCATCCAATCAAAAATAAAATTATTAGAAAAGGAAAAAAGGAAAAAAAAAGGGAGAAAAAAATTAAAATTAAAATGAAAAAAAGGGGGAGTTGACTAAGACAATAGAGCTCTCTCTGTCTCGTTTTATTCTGCCAAAGCTTCTGAATAAAAATTAAGATAAATGGTGAAAACAGGCTTGGTGCGTATCTCAAGCGAACCAGCGCGGAGCTGGAGGCTAATTTGAAGAAATTATTTTTTATTTTTTGTATATTTTTGGGCATTTTGTGCCTTTATTGATAGGAGAGAGACAGTGGATAGGCTTGTGAAAGGGGGAGAGAGAGCAGGGGAGGACACTCTGCAAACTGGTCACAGGCGGGATTCGAACCTGGACCGGCAGAAGCATGTACATGGGGTGCTAACCACTACGCCAAACCAGCACCCCTAATTTGAAGAAATTAAATAAAGAATGAGGAAACTCACAGTCGACAAACTCTGGATAATCTACTCCCAAATTAAACCAAACTAAAAAGAGCTAAAACTGGATTCAGCGATTTCTCTGAATGAACTTAAGAGCATCATTAAGAACGTGAAGACAGAGGCATGTGGTTGTTTTTCTTGAAAGCCAAATGTGCATTTGATTATTTGTTTTAAACCTGTTGATTGTGTTGTGTCATTTTCTATGTACCATGACTGTACGGCTGCTGTTTTGGCCAGCTCTCTGTTGTATAAGAGTTTTTTTTATCTCAATAGGACTTTGTGGTTAAATAAAGGTTAAATATTGTTTTAGATTTCAGTAACTGATTTTGTAGCATTCTCTATGTGAGGCTACTTTTCTTTCAGATTCAACCGGCAGCCTTATTGTTCTGTTTAGTGTTGTGTTGTATGTTGTTTTGTTTGTTTTTTTCTAATTGAAAAGTGAAAATAAAATACATAAAAAATAAATCAATCATCAATCACCTTTAATAATCAATAAAGGTTAAATAAAACAAACAAAATAAAAACTAGCACTCTCCAAAGACTCAACACAACCAACAACAAACTAAAGAAAGGATTCAGCAATAAGATGCCGGTGCTGGTTTGGCAGAGTGGTTAGCAACCATGCATATATATACGTATATACATGTACTTGCTTCTGCAGGCCCGGGTCCAAATCCAGCCTGTGATCAGTTTGCAGTGTCTTCCCTACTCTCTCACCCCATCCACTGTCATTCTCTCCTATCAATAAAGGCACAAAATGCCAAAAAAGTACATTTAAAAAAAAACTTTCTATCTCACCTGTTTGACCATCTCGTCTCTGTCACGAGGGCGGAAGCTGCGTGGCTCTCCGTTGGCGTCGAGGATGTATGAACACCTGGAGATGGAGGAGAGCAGAGAATCCAGAATGTTCACATCAGATTATGAACCTCATTTATCCTCTGCATCACACCAGCATCAAGTCGCTGGATTTTAGGAGCCGACAGGGAACATTAAAGCAAGGTTTACACATGAGGATTTTAAAAACTGAAGAGGTTTTGGTCTGTTTGAGACCCCACACATGACAAATGATCGTAACGAAACAATTCTGTCCACCACTGATGTAGAATCTAGTCCTCCAAGACAGAAATCTGATCAAACCTGATCTGACAAAAACAAAGAAGAAGAAGCATCACAAACATTGTCTATGGTAACAACACGACATGGGAGAGGACATGCGAAATGAGGGAATGATGGAGGTCTTTGGACTAGTTTTGATGGAAAATCAGGAACTAAATCAAAGAAAAGACTGTGGAAATATCCTGGAGACTACATGAACACGTGAGCTGGTCCTCTGTTTATTAGGTCCACCAAACTTTGGCCGCTTTCGAATTCGCCTACTACACTAGCAGTGCGTACTGATTCAATAAAACTGTAGTCTGCAGTATACAGTATGCCAACAAAAGTGAAGTTGCAGTATGCAAAAAATACCCGGATGACGTACTGATTCAGGAAAAAATTCACAGTATGCATCAGACCAGTCTGCTTCACCTACTGTTACCCACAATGCAAAGCGGCTGAAGCGAAGCTTGAACAACCAGCAGAACATGAAAATAAATATATGAGCCACTATTTGTTATCTTTACCTTTTCAACAGGTAATAGTGTGTAATACGTTGTCAAAAGGTCTGTTGTTGTTGTTTTCCGTTAACAGTTCGTAACGGTCAGACGGTGGTGTTACGTCCGTCCTATACCTGCAGCATTATTAGCATGAACCACTGACCAGTCTGACATTTTACCGTTACGTTCTGTATTTCCACCACCCTAAATGTTCCTGCTTCTCCTCATTCTTAATACTGTATTGTGCGTGTGATGTTTATTCTTGAACTGTTTTTTTTTTTTTAAGTGGCCCTAATGCGCCGTCGTACGCCATCACACAAAAATATAAAAATTATTCCTCTCCAAAATAATAAGTATTTTCACCACTGACTGGTTCTTTTTTGTACAATTAAAATTAAGTTTGGGAAATAAATAAGCTGTAGCCTACTTCCGCTTTGCTCAAACTGGAAAAGAGCGTAGCACACTACAATAAGAGGAAAAAGAACAGACATAGTACATACTACATTCAAGTGTAGTAGGCAGTATGCAGTGCCTACTACATACTACTTTCATACGCAGCATGTAGTAGGTGAATTCGAAAACGGCCTTTATGTTTATGCTTCAGGTCGGCCATGTTTGTTTTTATTTACGCCTGCTTCTTGTTCCTCAGTCAGCTCACTTCCTGTTTGGCTACATTCACAGAGTTATGACTCAAGAGTCGTCTACTTTCCCCACACATGAAGATTTTGATTCAACTCTAACGCAGGTATGTACGACCCGACACGTTTCACAGTCAATTATCAGGACAAATTCACTCTTAACACCTCAGAATGCAGATAGTCTCAAAAGATAATCTTCTAAAATGGAAGATAATCGGGATTTTGCCGATAATACCAATAATCTTTATGTGAGCACCTGCTTAAAAATGTAACAGTGTCTCTGACTCACAAACAGACTCTTACTATTCATCCCTAAAGTTCGTCTGTAAACGGTAGTTTCTGATCTGCTGCTCCTGCAGACTGGAGTCTGGTACAGGAGAGTTTGGCTCCTCTCTTTAAACCTTTTTTAAAACAGATTGAAGAAACTCGAGGAGGAGGCTTTAGGTTCAGAGGCTCTGACGGATGAGCTGTTTTGAAGCTTTGTGTTAGTAAGGTTTAACTGTTCTGCTGTCAGGATGTTCTTTAAATGAAATTCTTAATTTCAATCAAGTTTCTCCTGATTTAATTGAGTTTTTTGTCTTGTACCAAGCAGCTCAGTGGAGTATCAGTAAGCCTCCAGATTTATGAGTCAAAGCTGCAGAACAGCTACGAAACAACATCCCTGCAGAAACAGACCAGCGCTGGCTCTGAAGTTAATGTTTGAGCAGCACAGTCCCCTGACATCCCTGCAGGCTTGTTCAATATGCTGTGCACGAGCACAAGTAAGTGCACGAGGGAGACAGCTGCTCACCTGTGAGACTCTCCTCATGTGTGATACCTGCAGAGGAGGACTGTTTTTAATCCCACCATCAGCTCTGTGATTTAAGAAGCTAAAGCAAAAAAAAGCCCTAGGTTTGTACAGCCTTTTTGACTTCTGGATGTTTTTCAGACTCGGATTAATCAGATAATTAAATATTAAAGCAATTAAATCTTATTTTTTTTCTCCATCTTATCTCAGTGTTTCTTTTCTTCTTTAATTCACAGCACTTCACCTTCACTGCTTCTCTCTGTTCAAGGCTGATCGTGTGTTTATGTCCTTTAGATTCATATTCATACAACTCAAAGCTTTTTTGAAAAATGTGTCTCTCATTATTCAGCTGATCTGCTAAGCTTGCTAACTTCACTCTTAGTTAAAACTCAACTTAATGTTCTGCACTAACTTTTACTAACTCTCCTCAGCTGTTTACAGGCTCTGTTGTAAGGTGGCAGATTTTTGTCTCTGCACTGGTTTTTGAACATTCTTGTAAAATTGCCAAATTTTATCCCTTCACAGGTTTTTGCAAAATACTTGTATCGTCTCTTAACTGCACAGGTTTTTTATTCACCTTGAGCTTTCTTTAATTAATTTTGGGGTTAATTTATTCTGTTTTAACCTGTTACTGGATGCTTTGATCAACCAACTAACCAACCAACTAACTAACCAGCCAGCCAGCCAACCAGCTAATCAACCAACCAAACAACCAGCCAACCAACCAGCCAACTAACCAATCAACGGACTAACCAACCAGCCAACTAACCAAATAACCCACCAACCAACCAACTAACCAACCAACCCACTAACCAACCAACCAACCAACCCACTAACCAACCAATCAACCCGCCAGGCAACCAACCAACTACTCAGCCCATCAACCAACCAACCAACCAAATAACCAACTAACCAGCCAACCAACTAACCAACCAACCAACCAGCTAATCAACTAACCAAATAACCAACCAACCAACTAACTAACCAGCCAACCTACGAGCCAACTAACCAATCAACCGACTAACCAGCCAACCAACCAACCCACTTACCAACCAACCAACTAACCAAATAACCCACCAACCAACCAACTACCCAACCAACCCACTAACCAAACCAACTAACCAACCAGCCAGCCAACCAACCAACTAATCAGCCCACCAACTAACAAACCAAATAACCAACTAACCAGCCAACCAACTAACCAACCAACTAACTAACCAGCCAGCCAGCCAACCAACCAACCAGCTAATCAACTAACCAAATAACCAGCCAACCAACCAGCCAACTAACCAATCAACCGACTAACCAACCAGCCAACTAACTAAATAACCCACCAACCAACCAACTAACTAATCATATAACCAACTAACCAACCAACCCACTAACCAATGAACCAACCAACCAACCAACCAGCCAGGCAACCAACCAACTAATCAGCCCACCAACTTACCAACCAAATAACCAACCAACCAACCAACCAACCAACCAACCAACCAACCAACTAATCAACTAACCAAATAACCAACCAACCAACTAATTAACCAGCCAACCAACCAGCCAACGAACCAATCAACCGACAAACCATCCAGCCAACTAACCAACCAACCAACCAACCCACTTACCAACCAACGAACTAACCAAATAACCCACCAACCAACCAACTAACCAACCAACCCACTAACCAACCAAGCAACCAGCCAGCCAACCAACCAACTAATCAGCCCACCAACTAACAAACCAAATAACCAACTAACCAGCCAACCAACTTTCCGACCAACCAACTAACCAACCAACTAACCAGCCAGCCAACCAACCAACCAGCTAATCTACTAACCAAATAACCAGCCAACCAACCAGCCAACTAACCCATCAACCGACTAACCAACCAGCCAACTAACCAAATAACCCACCAACCAACCAACTTACCAACCATATAACCAACTAACCAACCAACCCACTAACCAACCAACCAGCCAGGCAACCAACCAACTAATCAGCCCACCAACTAACCAACCAAATAACCGAATAACCAACTTACCAACCAACTAACTAACCAGCCAACCAACCAGCCAACTAACCAATCAACCGACTAACCATCCAGCCAACTAACCAGCCAACCCACTAACCAACCAACCAACTACCCAACCAACCCACTAACCAACCAACTAACCAACCAACCAACCAGCCAGCCAACCAACCAACTAATCAGCCCACCAACTAACCAACCAAATAACCAACTAACCAGCCAACCAACCAACTAACCAGCCCACCAACTAACCAACCAACCAAATAACCAACTAATCAACAAACCAACCAACAAACTAACCATCCAACTAACCAACCAATCAACCATCTTTCTATCTGTATATCTGTATGTGGATATGAATTAATGTTTATGAGACAAAAACTATATTAAAAACAAAAAAACGCACCAGCAGCATCAGCTACAAAATAAATACAGAACATGACATGTGAAAGCAGCTCACATGTAAGGATGACGTCCTTCTTCTCTCATTAATGAACGAGAGGACACATGACAGCTCTCTGCTCACAGCTGCTCAGGTGAGACACCTGAACGCTCCTGACCTGCAGTAAACATGGCTGCAGTGTGCAGGACATCCTCCAGCACATGATCAGCTGACCTTCACCTGACCTGAGGGTCCAGTATCAGGTAAAAAGCCTCCATCACATTAACCTTTCAGACACAGTCCACCTCAGACATGACCTCCACTGATGCTCCTCCATCACTCACTTCTTCAGCATGATCTCTGAGGCTCCTTTGCTGTAGAGCCGGAACGATCCGTCGGGCAGTTTGATCACTGTGCTCATGGACTTACGGACCGAGTTAAAGGTGTAGACCTGCAGGACGGAGAGAGGAGTCAGAGGAGGGTCTACACCTGCAGAGGAGCAGCTGAAGGGTTTCCCCTCCACGTCTCTTACCTTGTAGAGCCTCTCCTCGGGGATCTGCTCTCTGACGGGGGCGTAGTCCTGCTGAAGATCCAGCACAAACCCCAGCAGGCCACACTCCGTCTTATTGCCCACCTGCTTGGCCAGACCGCCCTCCACATCAGGCGGCTGATGGAGAAAGACAGGAGGGAGGAGGAGGAGAGACAGACGATGAAAACGTTCACTAAAGGGTTAACGAAGAGGCAGGAGATTCTAAAACAAAAGCACCATGGTGACTCACTAAGATCTTGGAGGTGTAGGCGCTGTTGATGGCGATGGCGTTGACTAACAGATCCAGAGTCCGGGGGTTGATCTGTCCGGGGTCTGGGATCACACGGTGGTGAACATCACCTGAAAACCAACCACGGCGTGACTTAAACACACGTTACACCACGGCGTGACTTAAACACACGTTACATCACGGCGTGACTTAAACACACGTTACACCACGGCGTGACTTAAACACACGTTACACCACGGCGTGACTTAAACACACGTTACACCACGGCGTGACTTAAACACACGTTACACCACGGCCTGTCTTAAACACACGTTACATCACGGCCTGACTTAAAACACACGTTACATCACGAACAGTCAGACCAGAGCCGATCGCTGCTGCAGCCAAACATCACGAGCAGACGTGATTCAGCGTGTCGACTTGTTTCAACTCGTGACTTTAAATAAAAAATACCTGCAGCATTAGAAGTTTATGATTTTATGTGTATGATGTTATCTGAGTGCATCAGGACTGAAATATTAAGATGTTTTATAAGCCAAGAGAGAAAAGAGTCAGCCCACAAACCAAACCCCATTAAACACAGACTGTGGTTTGATGTCAGGGCTCCAGACTAACTTTTTGCATTGGTTGCAGTGGTGCACCTAAAAAAATTTTAAGGTGCAGCAGCACAAAAATTAGGTGCATCTAGGGGTGGGCGATATGGCAAAAATATCATATCATGATTTTAAAAATATAAAATCACGATCATGATTTTATCACGATTCTTTGATTTTTCTAGACTAATTTGCATGTTTGACCATTTTTTCCCTGTTTAACATATAAAACATGTAAAACCCTAAAAGAAAAAAAATGACAATTTAAGCCAAAGAAACTTTCTGAACAGAAAGAAACTGCACTAAATAGTGCAGTTTTTATAAAAATGTACAATAAATGTAAACATAAAAGGTAATGAACAACAACAAAGTGCACTTTTGTCACATAAAAACTAAACACACCAAATAGCTTATTGAGAAGGGTCAAATACAAATGCAAACTTAAGTAACTGGTTATCTCTTAAAGTGCAACAATTAAGAACAAATGTTATCTAACTGTAGTGTCTATAATCTGAGTGAATAATACAGCTGCTTTAGAACAGATTTTTGTTCAGACATCTTCAAGCTTTTATCTCCTTTTCTCTTTCCACCATGGCTTCATGCTACATAACCAAACAGGAGATCCCATCATGCACTGGGGTAATGTGCTATGATTGGCTAGTCGGGTGTGCGTCAGAGTCTCTGCGCCCACACAGACGATCTGACGATCTTTCTGCTTTATGAGATCATCCCCACGCTATAATCCTTTAACTAACAATTTAATATCGTCATATCGCACACCACTAGGCGCACCCAAATTTTTCATAGTGTCACCTTTATCACCATAAGGTCACCATTTTATCCCTCTCCATAAGTTTAATATAACGTACATGCTTTTTTAACAAGAATAAGAAGAAACACTTGTCTTGTTTGAAGAAAAATTATATATTAAAAGAAAAGAGAGCTTTTAAAGTGCTTCACTAAATGAAATTTACAAATTCAAACTAAAACATTCAGCAAAATAAAACATTCCGAAATAAAAGTGCTTAAGTGCTTTACTGAACTGAAATTTAACATTTCAAACTCAAACATCTCAAGTTAAATAAAATATTTCAAAATAAAAAGAGCTAATGTTTCAGGTGCTATACTGAACTGAAGAATGAAATAAATATTCAGATTTTAACCAACAACAGAACATTTAACTGGACGTTGGACGGTCTTATTCTCCAATAAATCTGAACCTAGAATCAGACTCCACACACTAAAGTCAATATTTATAAAACTGATGCTAGGGGTGTGCGATACGACGATATTAAATCGTTAAGCATTATAACGTGGGGATGATCTCATAAAGCAGAAAGATCGTCTGTGTGTAACATTTGTTTTAATTGTTGCACTTTAAGAGATAATGTTGATATTGTTGTTCATTACCTTTTATGTTTACATTTATTGCACATTTTTATAAAAACTGCACTATTTAAATTAAAACCTGTTCAGAAAGTTTCTTTGGCTTTGATTGTCATTTTTTATTCTTTTAGGGGTTTTACATGTTTTATATGTTAAACATGGAAAAAACTGTCAAACATGCAAATTAGTCTAGAAAAATCGATGTAAAAAAGAATTGTGATAAAATCGTGATTTTATTTTTAAAAAATCATGATATGATATTTTTGCCATATCGCCCACCCCTAACTGAAATTAAGATAAGTAATAAAAAAAACAATTCTCAAATTAATTTATAAAACACAACATTTAGGGCAGAACATCTATCAACTTTTTTCTTTATTTTTTCTCTTTTTGTGGCTTTTTTGTGAAAATGAAACGCAGGGACAGAGAAAAGAGATGAAGCAGGTTCTGTTCTGTGTCTTGTCCGTTTTCGGCTGATTTTTCTGCTACCTCAGTTACTTTTGTCAACTTAAATTTGTTAGAGTGCATTTAACATTTTGTCTTGGTGCACCAGTATACCCAAGAAAAAATGTTAGGTGCACTCTCACAAATTTTGGGTGCATGTGTGTCTAAAATGGTTGCACTCTGGAGCCCTGGATGTAAATAAATGATCCCTTTACCCTTTAACTTCCTCGTGAAAATAGATGGGAAAAATGTCTTTTTTTTGACATACTGGGGCACTAATGCAACATTTTTTATGTTCTATATATTTAAAAACCATTAACCTCTGCCAAAGGGCTGAAGTGGAAGTTTAGAGTAGAAGTGTTTTTATTGTAAAAGTAAAAAGAGATCAAAAATCAGGTAAAATGTCATTTTTGAAAAATGCTTATAACTTTATGGATGTCATATTCAATCTTCATAAGCCATTTTTTCTTTTTCTGGCCTTTTTTTTCGTTTACCTTTCTTCAGAAGACATAATGCTTTTGTCTTATATTCAACCCCCACGAAATAGATGTTTAATCAGGTTTAAAAGGTTTGTAACATTTATGAATAAGACACAGTTACTCCAAGTTCGGTCTACCGAGCGGTTGAGCTGGGAGTTAAAGGGTTAATGTTGAACAAACGAACTTCATGCTATTTGGTAACAAAGGCAAAAAACACTGATGCTTCAAGTAAGTATCAAAGTTATGGAAATTAACAGATTTAATTAAATGAAAGAGTAAATGAAATATTTTCAGACACATTACCGTTGATGATAATCTGAGTTGGAAATCACGTTTTAATGTAATCAAAGTGAAAAAAGCACAAAGTAAAGGATTACTTCGATGATAAAGCTCTGGACCTTTTATATATCTTGTTGATTGTCCCATATCTGACCGGCATGCTGAAGTGTGGGGAAGTGCATGTAAAACTTCCATCCAGCCAATCTTTATTTTACATTTTTAAGAGCAATAACAATCATTACAAGAAGTCAATACAGAGATCCTTCACACCTGTTATTTGTTAAATTGCAGTTGTTGAAATTCAGTGAGTTAGTAGATCTCAGTATGACGCAGATTATGTATTTATTTTTTTTACCAATCAACATCCAGAAATGATTTGAAAAATAAAGTTGTTCTAATTTAAAAGGATTTGAAATATTTTAAAAAACATGATTCAGATATAAAGTGATGGAGCGCTGTGATACAGCAAGAGGAATAAGTTTATGGAAGAATTTGAAAAAAGAAACTAAAGAAGCTCAAATAAACTTTATTAGTATATTATCAAAGTCAGTATGTTGAATAAACTCTGGGAAATGTGTTCATCAGTCTTATCATGTTTGTTTTGTGGAAAAATGTGAATTAACATGTGGACTTTAGTTTGTTTATTGTTTTTGATAATAAAAAATAATGAACTGTAGAAAGGCTTGTTGGCCTGCAGCTCTTTTTTATTTGTATTATGTGTTTATTTAATATTTTGAGAGAAAAGGACAGACTTTATAAGATTAAGTTTGAGTTTTTCTTTGTTTGTATTTTATGTTTTCTATTCTAACAGAAGAAATAAAGACCTAAACTAAGCATATAAAAACACTCCTCCTGTGACTTTCTCAGCAGCAAATGTGACATGTGTCTGACCTCTGCACAGTTTTCATAAAGTCCATCTCCTCCTCACCTAAATACGTCTGCACAGTTTTCATAAAGTCAATGTCCTCCTCACCTAAATACGTCTGCACCACCGTCATCCTGTTGGTGGTGAGGGTCCCCGTTTTGTCGGAGCAGATGGCCGTGGCGTTCCCCATCGTCTCGCACGCGTCCAGGTGACGCACGAGGTTGTTGTCCTTCATCATTTTCTACAGAAGACAAAGTCACGTTAGAGAAATCAGATCACAGCTTTGAGGGATTTACTGTTTTAAATGATGTATAATATTAAAGATATGACATCGTTATTGGCAGATAATCACTTTGAAAGTTAAATATCAGTATTCTGATCATTTCTGATGATAGATTAGACATATATATCAGAGTGAAGTTTGGAGATATTTGCTTATTTAGTCTCAAATGAAACTTCAAGCTCCCAAAAAGTGGATTTTATGTCAAAGGTGAGTTAACCCTTTCATACATGAATTATTAAATCACCATGGAACACTTACTAAAATGTTATTTTTTACTTTCAAACAAGTTAAAAATCAGGTTCATTTGTTTTTTAAATGTTATATGTTGAGTGAGTTCTGCATCTGAACTAGAGCATGACATGGGAGCAGATTTTCAGTCCTGTCCCGTCCCACTGTCCTGTTCCTGTTTGAATAAAACCAAACATGTTGAAAAAATTTTGCATTTTTTATTTTAGGTAAAAGTGCAGTGCATATAAAAGGCCTTGCCTTTCAGTTTCACATGCCTGACATTCGGTCGGTGTGAACAAAGTGCATCCGAGTCGCTTTTCACTTCCTGTGTTGACAGGAAGTCAAACCACTTTTGTAGTTCTTTTGTCTTTTCGCGGTCAAGAGTGTTGGCTCTCACTGAGAAATGACTACAAAAATGGACGCATCTGTTCATCTGGTTGTTTAACACGGCTGAAAATGATCATCTACTAATGTCGTTCCCACTCCTGTTGTTTTTTCCCGTCCCGATCACAGGATTAGTTAACCCTATAACACCAATTGTATCATATTTGATACATACTTTTATAATACCTCTATCTACTCAAAATGATCAACAAATAACAAAAATAAACATCTGAATACAATCAGATAAATGATAAAAATGTCCTGAAATGGACTAACAGTTGCCAAAAACACCTAATGTATCAAATGAGATATGAAAAATCTATATGTAGAATTTTATGGACATTTTGGTTTTTGTTGGATTTTAGCAGAAAGTGAAATCAAAATTGAATCTCTGGCTTCTGGCTATAATCTAGGGTCTTGGGCCTTAAAGGGTTAAGAAATGACTCCCATCCCGTGGAATAAAATATCATCCTCTAATCTGAACACTGCAGTGGACATCATGCACCTACGGCATAAACAGTAACTTAGTAACCCATTTATTTAAGATTCACAAAAATGTCGTTGACAAACATTTATTGAGAGTAAACAAGAGAAAAAGTGAAATCTGAAGTGTATGAATTGTTGCTGTTTAGACTTGTGACTTGTGAGAAGAGTTTGGGAATTCACGACCTGTTAGTTGGACGTGATACTGCAACCTAAAGGGAGGACATTTCCTTCCAAATATCTGTCTACTGTAGTGGACATCATGCATGAAAGGGTTAATCAGTGATTTTAGACCTCAGAAAGAGCAAATGAAGCTTGAGTTTAATCTAAGTGTCAGGAATAAATTTGTAGTTGTAATCCTAAAAAACTTATTTCACTTATTTCCATACATTGATATCAGTATAGATGACCAAAGGTCTTTGGTTCTAGTGGAGATTTGGTGTTTTAATGTGATCTTTAAGGACATTCACGCCTCCATATCCACTGCTGTTCCTGCTGCAGTGTTTGTGTTTGTGTCTTCATACCTTGACGGAGTAAGCGAGGGAGATGGTGACGGCGAGCGGTAAGCCCTCGGGGACGGCCACGACCAGCACAGTGACACCGATGATGAAGAATTTGACAAAATACTGGATGTAGACGGGAGTGCACTCCGTCATCCACGAGTGACCTGATCAGAAAACAAGATGATAGCATGTTCGCTCGTTTCCTTTAGTCCATTTATTACAGCCTATGAACAGAGATTTATCCTTTAGCAGCTTTTTAAACAGCTTATTACATTAAAGAGCTCATATTTCACCTTAACTCAGGTTTATCCCACACTGGACTGGGAACAAGCCAATCACAGGGCAGACATGATCACTTATGCTCACATTTAAGGGACAGACAGTAAAATAAAAACTAATTGAACCTGTAAGACATAAATATCAGTTTAAATGACTGTAGTTTAGTTTTAATCACACAAACCTTCAACGACGAACGTGTTGATGACAAAGTAGAGCACCAGGATGATGACGGTGATGGCCGACATCACCAAACCTGCAGAAACAGAGACAGACGGACGTCAGGAGGTTTTTAATAAACGATGATTCTGGTTCATTTCACTCTTTTACACAGACACTGTTAAACTGAACTCAAACATGTTTAATGAACATGGGGGATGAAAAACTGATTAAAGTGCTTCCATAATCTGGTTTATTAAGAGTGTTAATAACGTTTATAATCTCAAACATGTTCGACATTTGCTCCTCTTTATCTGAGGGTCCACACATAAAGAGACAAAATCTGCAGCATCAGGATTTCACCTGTAAATTCATTCTTTAAAACCACAGACAGGGTTCCCACTCTTTTCTAGAAAGAATTTTCCAGGACTTTTCCAGGATGTTTCCAGGACATTTTGCCCCTGCTTGACAGAATCATAATGAACTTAAAATTCATTTATTTCTTACCATCAGGCATGAGCATGTCTGCTGGCTCTCTTTATAGTCTGGCTTTTATGTAGCGTATTACTGTTTTAACTTTATAGTTTACACTTATTGTTTTATCTTTATTTACTCTGCTTTTTTATCAGCATATTTCGTAGACTTACTGTTTGAGTGACTTAAATTTTATATGCGATTTTTTTATATATCTTTTGTCAACATTGTTTTGAGTTTTTACATTTAATTCTACATTTTTACTTCAGTTCATATGTCTGATTTTTCTTCACTAACAAGGAAGAAGGAAGCTAAATACATTTCCAGGACAATTCAAGCTTTTCCAGGACATTTTACTTTTTTCCTCATTTTCCATATGTTTTCCATGACTGGAAATTTGGTCAATCATTGTCCAGGTTTTCCAGGTTTTCCAGGACGAGTGGGGACCCTGACAGATGAATCTGAAGAGATCTGTTTGTGACATTAATGAGCTCAAATAGGGTTAGTTGATGCTTTTTCTTACCTACATTTAAACATAAATTCATGATAAATAAGTAAGTTTTCAGCTCTCACATATTTTTATAAATATAATAATGCAGATGTTTGCAGGTCTCTGTTTGCCTCTGTTATCCATAAAGTCCTGAACTTCTGTAAAAACTGCTTTACCTGCTTTTCCGATCTGCACGGCCAGTTTGGTGAGCTTGCCCTGCAGCACGCTCTTCTCTTTCTTCGGGACGTTGGTCTTCTTCTTCTCTCGATCCTCCACCTCGCCGCCCTCTGCGCTCTTGAGAGGCTGCATCTCCATGGCAACGCCCCCATCCTGCTTCTTGGCTAAAAAACAAATATTAAAAAGAACACAGAAACACTGAATCCTGCTGCTGGAGCTGCAGAGGTGAGCCTCTCATACGGCTCATTACACCACATCTTTAAACTAAGCAGAGGTCAATGTGACTGTTTGGCATGGTACAGGATTTACTGCACATGTCAAAGGTCACATTCAAGGTGCATCTTTGAGCTTTTCCAGCACCTCACACCGTGGTTTGCTACATACTCATGGAGATTCTTGCACTTAGGCAAGGGGATTAATATTTACTGACTGCAAAGCCCAAATCAATTCTGCATATGGATCTGATTCTTTATCGATTCCTGTGGATTTTATTTAAAATTAGCTTACATAAGGTTTCAGGATAACACATGGTGTGATATTAAATTCTGTGCAGCACAGACTAAAGGTTGTGTTGCTTCAGCTGATTCAAAGGATGCAGAACAAAGAGGAAAGAACTGATAAGGGAATCAATATGCAAAAAGACATGATACCAATTTTCAGTTGGAAGTGATTGTCAAGTCCCATCCCTAACTAAAGTTAATGTGTCGGTTCACTAATACAGATATCTGTTTCCACACCTTCAGCCTAAAGAGAGGGGATATTAAAATAAAAAAGGATAAATAGTTTAATTAGATAACTAACCTTACAGAATTTGAAGAGGACTTAAAAACTGCTGCCCTGCTTTTATATGGTTGCAGCTGTTCTTCATTTAAAAAACCAGATTTTTTAATCATCATTTTTAAAATTATTCCAGTTTAAATATAATTTCAATGGCTGTAAATGTAAAATATTCCATCAGATTGAACAATGTGAAGGGATGGGAATGAAAAGCAAATTCTAGTTGGGAATCAGTAACATATAACTTAACCCTTTAACTCCCTGCAACTGTTTGGCAGTGGTCAACAAATGCAGGAATATTTCATTTGTTAAAAAAGAAAGTGACACCTCATTATTTAATTAAGGATGCAAAAATAACTGCAAAAAAACAAAAGAATAAATAGTTCCTATGTTGTTGGATTTTAAAAGCTAATAGTCAATATTATTACCATCATTATTATTTTAAGTACTTATCTTAATTTACCAATATCATATATATAATCTGTTGTTCATTAAAAACTTTTTTGTGGGGTGCTGGTTTGGCGGAGTGGTTAGCACCCCATTTACATGCTTCAAACTCAATATCAGCTTTTTTAAAATTCATTTATGCTGTTTTATTTATAAACATTTCAGCCTTTTCTAATTGATTTTTATCCCAAATATTTGTGCATTTAATGTCATCACCTAATCAGCTGTTAGCTTTTCAACCTTTAAATCCCACACCGAGAACATTTCTGGTTTCTGCTTTGTTTTCACAGAATCAAACAAGGATTTATTTTGTTTTTTTAAAACATTAAATATCCCTGAAATTATTGATGATCTCTGTAAAACAGTTAAGCTGGAAGTTAAAGGGTTAAATAATAAATATCATGAGTCCTTTTGCTTAGCTACTCCCTTATCAGCTCCTAAAAAGATTTGGCTGCCTTGTGAGTCAACAACATCTGCTCCTGCAGAAGAAGCCAAACGTGTGGCTGAATTTAACAAACCGAACAATAAAGAGAGATTTAAAGCAGAAACACCAGATACATGCTGAATAAAGTCTCGCTGCAGAATTCGGCTGAACATGGAGAAAACCTGTGGAGCATTTGTTGTGCAGAAAATCCACAGGATCCAATCAGTAAAAAAATTAATATACCGTCTTAAAACTCATTTTTATTCCTTGGCTTTTAACCCAACGTGAGGCTCTGCTTCTGTTTTAGTGCTTTATGGTTTGTTTTTAGTTACTTGTTTTATTGTTTTAAATAGTTTTAAAAACAAAGAAACAACTCTTTTACTGCTTATACCTTTTTATTTTGTCCATTGTTTAAATTGTTTCATGTCTTGATTATTTAAGTACAGCACTTTGTCTCAGCTGTGGTTGTATTTTAAGTGCTTTATAAACGGAGTTGAGTATGAATTCCCAATCCAACCGATGAGCAGCGTGCACGTTGTTGACTAATTATTTTCATCATAGTTTTATCAACAACCTTTTTCCCCTGATGAAAACTAGACAGTAACTAATAAAAACAAAAACTCAAACTAAACTAACTGTCATCTTCATCAACAAATAAAAACTAGACTAGAATGTCTGACAGACTTAATCCAATCAGACCTAATATGGTCATGTAGGAAGTAGAGACAAGTGATGAATCTATCCAATCACAGCTACTTTGGTTGTGTTAAAGGTTGGATGAGTTCAGAGGGACATCCAATCACAGCTGCCTTAGCTTGGTGGTGGTGGGATAAGTTGTGGAGCGATCCAATCAGAGCTGCTCTCTTTATGAATTGATATATTCATGTAGAGCAGGTTCACTGTTTGTTGTCAGTTCTGGTATTGTAACTGAGATGCTCTGCCAGGTAGCCTAAATAAAGGTGACTGCATTTCACACAAAGGAACATTTGTTTCTGTTCATTTAGACATTCAGACTTTACTAACATTCAATAAAGGCTTAGTAGATGTTAGGTAGGTAGGTATGTAGGTGGGCAGATAGACATTCAGACTTTACTAACATTCAATAAAGGCTAAGTAGATGTTTGGTTTTATCCAAGGGGAAAACAGGACTTCAGAAATTCAAGGGAACATAAAAATGTCTTAAACTTTACACTTTAGATTTTAGTCAACTACATTTAAAGCTATGGTCTACGATTTGGAAGCTTTGTACATATTAATAACACCGTTTATAAGGCTGTTATGGTCCTATGGTCCTATCTACACAGTATAAAGACCAAAAAGAATGAAAATAATCCATTCAGTATATCCGCTGAAAAGCTGCATACTAGCTGACCAATCAAACCTAAGAACCTGCGACTATTAATTGGTCCGTGAGTTGGTCCGTGAGTCCATCCAATCCTCGTCTCCCTCACTACGCAGTACACAGCATCTTGCCCATGGTCCCGCCTCCTCCCCTCTACCTCCGGTGAGCAGCTAGCAGCGTTAGCTACTGAACTATCATGGAGCCGGAAAAGCCTAGCGCCGAGACCGAAGCCGCCTCCCTCTCCTGCGGGGCCCAACGGAGCTCTGCCCGCGGGTTGAGGCCTGTTAGCGGGCTAACGGCTAACGGCTAACGAATAGCCTCAGCCAGCCGTCAGACCTTCAGCATCGGCCGTTTCGCCCCTGGTTGATCAGGTAATGGCTTTGTTTACTACAGTGGGAGATGTCTGCTGAATAACTCTGGTTAGTTTGTGCCTGCACGGGCTAATAACTTGTAGGGGAGCGGGTTAGCCTGTTAGCCGCCAATCGTTAGCACTGTAAGCTGAGCTGGGGAGGACAGGCTGAGAAAGATAAATCCTCCCCCACACTCGGCTCCGCTCTGGCGGCGCCAGACCCGCATTGCCGCCGGTCCAATTGAAATGGCTACTGCTGTGTGTTACAAGTGGGATGTCTGTCGTGTTTGATACTTTCAGTTGAGCTGAGCTGTTTTTGATTGAGTTTGCTGCTGATATATTGTGCTAGTCGCTCGTAGCTCTGTCCGAGGGGGCTTGATAAGAGGTGAGGCACCACGAGCTGGGGGCGGGATCTTGGAACACGGGGGGGGAGAGGTGAGGGAAGGAGGGCAGGCTGCGGTTTCAAATCGTAGACCACAGCTTTAAAGCTACTAGACTAGACTAGACTAAAATTAAAACAAATAGAGACTAAATGATGACTAAAACTAAAGATATTTTTGGTAAAGACTATAAACTAGGCTGGTTTATCTCCAGCTCGTCTCACCTTTGTTCTGGTTGTTCTCCACGGCTCCGTCGGGCTGTTTACCTAAAGAGACAGAAACGAAGAGTCAGTCACAGGACGAACACAAAACACCGACGGACAGACTCTGCACGGCTCGGTTTGATCCAGATCGAAGGACGGACACGACCACAGAAGTCTGGACGGAGAGGAACAGAAACCAAACTGAAGGGACGGAGATGGAGGAGGTCACATGGTTCTACATGGGGTCAAAGACATGTTTCAATAGGCCATCAGAGCACGGGGTCCATTCATTGGCTGAGGGAAGGAGGGGGAGGGGCATACGACTGAAGCCTGGTTTATACGTCTGTGTGCGAGCTGCAGCGTCACCGCGGCGGACTAAAACAAGCCGAGTATCGATCTGTGCCTCTTCACTTCCTGTTTGTTTAGGCCGAGAAATGCACGTGACAGAAAGACCTTCTATACTCTAGACTCATGAGACAAGGCAACCATGTTGTTAGTCTGATTCTTCTCATCTGAGTCCCTCTTTATGAAGGTTTAACATTGGCGTGGACAGAAATCAGCTGTGATGAGTCGTGATTGTGTTTTTTATTTGTTGTTTTTTTGTTAATTTAACGCAGACGTCAAACATTCCGCTGCAGGTTTTCATAAGGCATCCCACTGATGACGAGCTGTAAGATTAGTAATCCTGCTGCATTTTAAAACGGTTGTTGTATATTTTACTGGCAACAAGATGCCAGTAAATTACTGTAAATATCTTTACAGTAGCATTACTTGATTTAAATTAACAGAAAAATTATTGTTTTTTCTATAACTGTGTATCTTCTGTATTTTTATTGAAGATATCATTAAGTCCTTCGATTTACCGCAATATTACTGTATTATAAAAAACGGCATCCTCGCTGTTTTTCCATTCACACTATCATTATTCCACAACAATGCATTTTAAATGACAGCAGACTTGCCATATTTTAATGCAAATAAAGATATCTTTTACTGTTTTACGGATCGTTTATTAGAAAGATATAATTTTGCAAATAAAACAAAAAAAACATCATTGTTTAGCAAATAAAATACATTTACTTAAACAATGGTTTCACCCAAATATGTTAAACATTACCAAAAAAATGTGACCTGCTATTGGTCAGTTTTCCTGGGAAAATGTTTTTTCTCCTGATCATTACCATTTTCAGTATTTACTGTGTGGACATTTTATGGTAAACAACTTTAGATTTTCTGGTAAATGTGGTAAATTATACAAAATATCAGATTTATTTCCCAAAATATTTTTCCATTTACAGTAATTCACTGCATGCTGTTAAATTTACAAAAATAAGTTCGAAGTCAGTGCAAGAGTAGGGATGGAAATCCAAAACCAATCCCAGTTGAGATTTGATAACATATTACCAAAGGAATCAAAACTGTTATTTGTTTTTGCTTCACAATTCCCTTATCAACTCCTCTCACTTTGTTCTGCGTACCTTGCAAATGAAAAAGTTAAAAAGTCTATGTTTTTGCTGAAAAGATGCTAACTGCACCAGTGCCATGTGTTTGACATTACTGCTTCTCAAAGCCTTTGGAGGCAACCCTTTTGAGAATATCAGTGCTGCAGTGGGATTGTGCGCTTTGTCATTGATCAGGAAGTTGCAGGTTCAAGCCCAGCTCTGGGTGATATTTGGTGATGTGTCCTTGGGCAAGACACTTACCGTAAAATACCAAATAATTGGCCTGTTTATTTGTTTCAGTCACCGAGCAGAGCAGGCGTTTAATTCCTTTTGCACAAAAATTCTACTTAACAAAAAATGAAAAAATATGATAAACATAGTCAAATTATTGATTTACACCAGTATGAATAACACCTTTACATTTTCATGGTAAGATTAAATTATCGTAGTGATACTCTGGTCTTCTTCTTTCAACCCAGCTCTCTAAACACTCTTAATCCTGATGAGGAACTACCGGTAGTTAAGTTAAGGTCGTATTTCTTTTTTTTCACTGCAACAGGGCGATGGCGATCTGCAGCAGAGTACCGCTAACTGACGTGACCGGCATCCTGACATTAGTTAATAACAAAAAACACACAGCGGCAGTGGCAACATCTTCTTCTTTGGATTTGTAAATCTCTAGTGTGTAAGATTCCAGCTTTCTGCTCTCTAGTGCCCTCTGTGGACGTTGAGTGTAACTGCACCGTCGTGACACAGAGCGCCGCACACCAACCTGCATTTGCTGACATATAGAGAGAGGAGAAGCCGACAGGACATCCAGAGAGACAAATAAACCATGTAGACTGTTAAGGTTCAGTCTGATCATGTTTCTATTCAACGTGAGCTGTAGTTGTGAGCTCAGCGTTCACGTGTGTTCTGTAAACTTTGACCGTAGCTCGTAGGCTGTGCTGAATAAACTACACCCGGCGTTTATTTGGAACAAAATGTACTGCTGCACCAGGAGAACTGAACCTCAGTGTTTAAGAAATGCTGCATCAGCAGTTTTTCTGTTTTCACGCCACGTTATCGTAGATCAGCACCACATCGTCTGAACATGAATCTGCATCGCTGCTCTGTCTCAGTTTGGAGGAGCAGACCTACAGCATGGGGTGAAGGCCAGACGAAGGTCGGACTCAGACGCATAAACCAGGCTTGAATGCTCACGTACCATTGGTCACTGTGCTGAAAGTGGCTTCAGTGGAGGTGGGCAGAGTGTCCTCTGTGAGGGGTGAGTGAGGGGAGTGGGCAAAAACAGAGAAACAAAAGAAAAGGAATAAAAAAGAGCTTCTGTTTAAAGAAATGAACAAAACCTCAAACTGAAATCTGAAGAGAGACGAAGAGAGAGGAGCTAACATCCTCACAGCTGCAGCACAGCAAGGCCGCAGAAAAGCTAACACTTCCGAAAAGCTAACATGCCCCAAAAGCTAACACGTCCCAAAAGCTAACACGTCCCAAAAGCTAACACATCCAAAAAGCTAACACATCCGAAAAAGCTAACACGTCCTAAAAACTAACATGTCCGAAAAGCTAACACGTCCAAAAAGCTAACACGCCCCAAAAGCTAACATGTCCCTAAAGCTAACACATCCTGGCATTGGTACAAAGATTCATGATTAATGGAGGAGCTCCAGAGAGCGACGGGATGATCAGAGCTACGAGGCTGCAGGCAGCATGATATCATCTTTAACATGGACAATAACTAATAACTAACATAATTAAGTAATAAATAACATTTAAGTTGGACTAAATAATAATTATCAGAGCTGTGAGCTGAAATCATCTCTAACATGGACAATTACTAATAAATAACATAATTAACTAATAAATAACATTTAAGTTAGACTAAATAATAATTATCAGAGCTGTGAGGCTGAAATCATCTCTAACATGGACAGTCACTAATAAATAACATAACTAACTAACTCATAACATTTAAGTTTAATTCAATAACAGACAGGCTGATCAGAGCTGTGAGGCTGAACTCTCTAACATGGACAGTCACTAACAGTCCTGTGGGGGGCTCTGCAGACCTGATGGGAATACGGGAGGATCTGACTGCGGCTCGATGCCGGGCCGCCCTGACTGATGCCTGTTGGAGGTGGTTTGGAGTTTTTCAGACTCTGTTGGGAACCTGGGCTCAGACTACTATCATAGACTACTATCATAATTTCTACTTTTTTCATTTTTTTTTTTTTACAAATTTTATTGTAATGTTTTTGTATTATTGTTAACATCATTATGATAGGGATTAATTAATTTATTGTACTACAATTATATTTATTATTATTATTGTTATTAATGCTTTTTATATTACTTCTATTATTATTATTATTATTATTATTATTATTATTATTATTGTTGTTATTATTATTATCATCATCATCATAAATTGATTAATTAGTAAATTAATCTATCTTTATTATTGTTATCCATATGTGCAGTATTTTATTTGCATTTCTGGATAAACTATGAACAAATCACTTGCCTGTGGGCAGTTATTGGGCAGTAGATAGTAGTCAGTAGTTCACAGGCAGAAGTTTGTGGGCAGTAATTAAGTAGGAAGTAGTTTGTATGCAGTAGGTAGTTAGTAGGCAGTAGTTTGTTGGCAGTTGTTCAAATGCATTAGTTTGTTGGCAGTAGTTAGGAATTAGTTTGTAGTCAGTTGTTTGGAGGCAGTAGTTTGTGGTCAGCTGTTCATAGGTAGTCATTTGTAGGCAGTAGTTAGTAGAGAGTAGTATGTAAGTGGTAGGTAGTTGGCGGTTTGTGGCAGCAGTTTGTAGGCAGTAGTCAGTTGTTCATAGGCAGAAGTTTGTAGGCAGTAGTTTGTAGGCAGTAGTTAGTAGGCACTAGTTTGTAGGCAGTTGTTAACAGGCAGTAATTATGAGGCAGTAGTTTGTAGGCAGTTATTAACAGGCAGTAGTTATTAGACAGTTTGTAGGCAGTTGTTCATAGGCAGTAGTTTGTAGGCAGTTGTTCATAGGCAGTAGTTTGTAGTCAGTAGTTTGTAGGCAGTAGTTTGTAGGCAGTAGTTTATAGGCAGCAGTTTGTAGGCAGTTGTTCATAGGCAGTAATTCGTAGGCACTAGTTTGTAGGCACTAGTTTGTAGTCAGTAGTTTGTAGGCAGTAGTTTATAGGCAGTAGTTTGTAGGCAGTAGTTTGTAGGAAGTAGTTTGTAGGCAATAGTTTATAGGCAGTAGTTTGAGGGCAGTTGTTCATAGGCAGTAGTTTGTAGTCAGTAGTTTATAGGCAGTAGTTTGTAGGCAGTAGTATGTAGGCAGTAGTTTGTAGGCAGTAGTTTGTAGGCAGTAGTTTGAGGGTGTTGTTCATAGGCAGTAGTTTGTAGTCAGAAGTTTGTAGGCAGTAGTTTATAGGCAGTAGTTTGTAGGCAGTAGTTTGTAGGCAGTAGTTTGTAGGCAGTAATTTGTAGGCAGTAGTTTATAGGCAGTAGTTTGTTGGCAGTAGTTTGTAGGCAGTAGTTTATAGGCAGTAGTTTGTAGGCAGTAGTTTGTAGTTAGTAGGTAGTAGGCACTAGTTTGTAGGCAGTTGTTAACAGGCAGTAATTATGAGGCAGTAGTTTGTAGGCAGTTATTAACAGGCAGTAGTTATTAGACAGTTTGTAGGCAGTTGTTCATAGGCAGTAGTTTGTAGGCAGTTGTTCATAGGCAGTAGTTTGTAGTCAGTAGTTTGTAGGCAGTAGTTTGTAGGCAGTAGTTTATAGGCAGTAGTTTGTAGGCAGTTGTTCATAGGCAGTAGTTTGTAGGCACTTGTTTGTAGGCAGTAGTTTGTAGGCAGTAGTTTGTAGGCAGTAGTTTATAGGCAGTAGTTTGTAGGCAGTAGTTTGTAGGCAGTAGTTTGAGGGCAGTTGTTCATAGGCAGTAGTTTGTAGTCAGTAGTTTGTAGGCAGTAGTTTATAGGCAGTAGTTTGTAGGCAGTAGTATGTAGGCAGTAGTTTGTAGGCAGTAGTTTGTAGGCAGTAGTTTGAGGGCAGTTGTTCATAGGCAGTAGTTTGTAGGCACTAGTTTGTAGGCAGTAGTTTATAGGCAGTAGTTTGTAGGCAGTAGTTTGTAGGCAGTAGTTTGTAGGCAGTAGTTTATAGGCAGTAGTTTGAGGGCAGTTGTTCATAGGCATTAGTTTGTAGTCAGTAGTTTGTAGGCAGTAGTTTGTAGGCAGTAGTTTATAGGCAGTAGTTTGTAGGCAGTAGTTTATAGGCAGTAGTTTGTTGGCAGTAGTTTGTAGGCAGTAGTTTATAGGCAGTAGTTTGTAGGCAGTAGTTTGTAGGCAGTAGTTTGTAGGCAGTAGTTTGTAGTTAGTAGGTAGTTTGTAGTATTTTGTCTCAGATGTACCGTACTGCAGATGTTGGTTGTTGCACTGACGTTATCGTGAAGTTCAGTCCAGTCTGTTTTCAGGTTTAAAGAACACGCTAACAGGAGCTGCAGCAGGAGGGGGCGGAGCCTCAACGCTCCCATAATGACATTAGCCTAAAGTACTCGTGAACGCCGAGCAGCCTCTGCTGTTGTCTACAGTTCACCACTGCAGCCAGCATCCCAAACACACAGACAAACACACAGACACACACAGACACAGACACACACACACACACACACTAATGCTTCAGGCTTAGACCAACACTCTCTCCTGATCCCCCCCCCCCCCCCCCCCCCCTCGCTCTCTCAATAATTGATTCAGAGTGATTCAGACTCTCGCTCAGATTAAGGGAGGGAGGAAAAACGAGGAGAGTTAAAGTGAGCAGAGCTGGGAACAAATGCAGCTCTCAGTTTAGGGATGTATGTTTTATTAAGAACATTTCTTGTAATAAAATGTTGTCTGTAAATATGAGTTTAATGAAGCACAGCAGAGGAAGACAAAAACTAAAAACAATGAAAATAAAATAAGAGCACTGACCTCACTGTGAGAGTCTCAGGTGCAAAAACAGGAGAGACACCTGAGCTCTGATTCATTAAAGCTGCACAAAACAAAACTTTAATATGTCAGTCTACACATGAAATATGTGACATAATAATGGCAGATCATTTTCTAAAATGGTGGTGATCAGCATCTGCAGATATGAACGTTTTTAATAATATTTTAGTGTAACAGGGTGAAATATTCAGCCTTGTTTTTCTACACTGTTAATATAATAACACAAAATTACCTGACAAGCCTGTGTTCATTTAGCCAGCAAAGTCTCCATCTGTACACTCCTGTGAGTGTAACATTGCAGCCCCCTCCTCTCTTTTATTTCTTCTTCTGTGGTATTTTATTCCTATTTATTTTATTCTCTCCTCTTCTCTATGACTCCCTTCAGGAGAGGTGGTGCTCATCTTCATGTCTGTTATTAATCTAACGCCATCTTTGTATTAAATGTTAGATTCTGTGCTCTGTTTTGTTTCCTATGTTAGTTTGGTTTATTGTCCTAGCCTTTAGCCTGTATATATGTCCATTATGTTAAGTATGAATGTTTAGATTCTCCCTTTGCACACGTATGTTTGTGCGGCAAGCTAAGCTAGCATTTAGCTACTTATGTGTACTTTCCTGGGGTTAACTTTAATGCTGTAACTTTGCTCTGAGTAAGATCTGAGCGAGCTGGGAGGTTCATGCTGTCCTTTTGGTAAATATTTTATCTTGCCAGACTAAAAGTGGCCAAAGAGAGGCATCCAGTGTCGCCTTATAATTCCACACAACGCAGGAAAGCCACCGGTTATATTAGCCTTATTAGTCTGTCATATCTTGGCTGCTATTTGGACAGAATATTCAGATTTACATTCATGGTTTACATCATGACCACTGTTTTAAATCATTATCTCATTTATTAAAGATACAAATGTGTTTTTCCTTCATCAAACTCTCCTGAACTTTCAGTATTCTCGCTCTGCTAGTGACCAAACTCGTCTCCTTACTGTGGCAGAAGGACACAGACTGAGAGCCAGCAGCTCTGTCAGCTCCATCGTTGTTGAGCTAACGTCAGTTTGTGTTAACATGACCCACCCCTACGTTAATCAGGGTCTATCAGAGTTTGTGCAGTAACTGTTTGATTTTATTTCAGTCCATATTTCCCAACCCTAAGCAGAGGGGGCAGCAGACATGAGAGAGGATGTGGGCTAAATTATCGATGAGGTTACACTGCTGTGTTTCCTGTTAGAGCTCTTATCTCAAATCAGAGAGGCACCAACTGAATCTGCACACACACACACGTGCATAAATACAACACACACACACACATGTGTATATATATATATATATATATATATATATATATATGAACACAAACACACACAAACAGAGTGTGCAGACAAACCCAGCGTTAACTGTCTGACAACATCAGGACGGCCTTAGTGGAGCTTTGAGCTCTCTGAACTCTTAAGTTTATTCTTGATTTGGTCTCTTTGTGGTTAATTTTTGTCTTTATTGTTTTATTTCAGCTTTATTACAGGTGAGGCTACAACAAAACCAATAAAATCAATCATTAAAAGAGTCAATAATCAATTTGTAAACCTGCTTAGTTGTGTCATGTGCTTGTTGTGTCACTTGCCATGGTGCATCACTCATTACATCATTCCCAATTAATAAAATAAAATATATAAAATAAAATAATTCACTGGTTTATAAAAAGAGGAGGAACTTGGCACCGACCTGCTGTTTGTAAAACGGACTGAGATCAACTTAGGTATGATTTACAGATAAAGATTGACTGATTGATTGATTCTATGTTGATTGACTGTTACACAATCTTTATTTTCATATTGTGTATCACAGTGATAGCATTAATATGATTTATAAATATGATACAGTGAAGATCGGGGAGCTAAAATGGACTTATGATGATAAAACTCAACAGAAGTTTTGTTTTTCTGAAACTCTGATCATTTCTGTTTCTTCCATTTTCATATTTTTGTCTAATTTAATTAATGTCTCATCCCTCTCCTCCTCTGAGCTGTATGTCTGTGTTGTCATGTTGTCACATTTATCATCATCTTCTCCATGTTTTTATGGTTATGTGTCTCTTTTCATCCATGGTATTGATTTTTCCATAAAGCCGCCCTCAGCCCGTCTGTACCAATAATCACAGATCAATAACTGAGTTCATGGTCACGGACTCCTCTCTAATATGTATTTTCTATAACTGTCAAATGTCCTTCTCACCTTTCTTCTCCTTCCCCTCCTCCTCCACTTCTCCTGCCCCGAGCAGCGTGAAGATGATGCCCGTCTGAGAGTTCACGCCCACCGCCGTCACCAGCATCCTGCCCGAGCCCTCCATCACGTGGGTACCTGAAGACGGGGAGGAAAAGAGGAACAACGGTGACTTAATGTTCTGTCAGGAGAGCTCAGAGGTTTGTGAGGAGCCGTCAGCTCTGTCTCCAAACTTCTGAGCTCGAACTCGGACAAAGAGCACGATTACCTGCAGTACCTAAAGTGACCACTGGAGGCTGGCTGCAGGAAGCTGACACCTGAATGACTGTATGTGGGAAAACACGGCCTTAGGGTGTTTTCACACCAACCACATTTAGTGTGCACCAAAGAAGTTTTGGCCCAGGGTTTGGTACGTTAGTATCAAAGTGAATGCAACCACCACACTTTGGTGCACACCAAATCAGCCGGGCTGAGACCTCCATGAAGGGGTGGTCTCGATCCGCTCCATCTTCCTACATTTGGTGCGGTTTCACTGGTGTGAAACAAAGTGGTCTGAACCGATCTACTTTTGATGCATTACTTCCTGTTAATCCCGCGGTTGAATCTTTTGCTTACTCAATTTGTCAATTTGTTTATTCTGGTTGAGGATTACGATGATTTACGAGGGTCCAGAAGGTCGCTGATGCCGTCTCAAACACGATAAAAAAACACATTTGAAAGAAAATGTAGAAGAGAGCGAAACGTAAACATTGGTTGTCTGGTGTAGGAAATGGTTACCATGGTAGTCTCTTCTTCGTTCTCCTCCGTAGCAGGTTTGGTAACCAGTTACGTGCATATCGCCCCCTGCTGTTTCAAACTGAGTAAATACACAAGTGGGCCCAAGTGGCACGGTTCAATATTGGAAGTGTGAATGCAAGCCAGCTGGGGAGGGGGAGGGGGGCGAACCGCGCCACAGCACAGTTCGAAACAAGTGGGCCTAATGTGAAAGTGCCCTTAAACACATCTTTAAATGCAACTTTGCGCACCGCAAACCCGAGCCTGACACCTGTACTGAGCTCATTTTGTCACCACTGCTCAGTGAAGTCACGCGACCCGAGTTTCACCGTGAGCATATCAAATATCATATAATAGGATGTATAAGCTGACATTATTCCAACTTTTTCCTTTTCACTCTCCTACCAACCACAAAACACTGCAGCTGATGCCCTGTAGCAGCATCGTCTGTCAGCTCTCTGCGGTCCGTCAAGGAGGAACCAATGTTCACACTGACTAATGTTTCCACAGGGACATAGACTGTCACTCTGTGGACCAGAATACACAGTACATTGATCTTTACTCTGCATTGAGTGTGGTCACCGAGGTCGCTAAAGAAACTCTCGGTGTGAACGCACCTTAATACATCTAATGGCCCTTTTCCACTAGCACGCCTTGGCCCTACTTTACTCGGCCCTACTCGATTTGCAGCGTGTTTCCACTAGCCTGATGGATGAAAAGATGATGTCACAGACTGCCGGCTACTGATTGGTCAGACAATGTCATCATTGATGAGTCATGAGTGTGACGACCTAGCATGCTAGCGGTAGCTACCATTAGCTTACCCTCATACGTCTTTTCTTTGCAGCTGGATTGCTCTCGTCCTCGGCTTCATTCTGTTGTATAGCTTCCAAAACTCTCCTGTGCTTCTCAAGGGGTATTTCTTCTTACCACCTGCAGCCTTCTTCTGCTTTCCTTTTTTACTCGCTTTGTGACAAAAAGACACAGATTGTTGTGTCGCGCTCAAAATGACGTCACCGCAGTGCCGCTCAGCGACACTGCACCCCGTTGGGCAGGCGACTGGGGCAAATGGAAAAACAGCACAAGGCGAGTAGAGTAGAGTAGAGTCGAGTAGAGTAGAGCTAGTGGAAAGGGCCATATGTGATTTATACTGCAGCGTTCTTCTTCTAGTCAGGATTTCCAGTTTTCAAAATGCAGCGTTGCCATTGGTCGGACGGCCTTAAGTCCCACCTCAATGGAGCTAAAGTTCAGTTGAGATGACTAAGAACATCATATCAAAGGCTGCTGTGATATTCAGATGGATCTGTCCAATTAATTTACAGCCTGGGGTTGGTAGGTTGATCCAAAGTTAGGAGAAAGGTGTTTAACACATGGATTTGTCAGATTCTTACTACAGTTCGTGGTTAAATCATAATATAGGTGTGACTTCTTGTCTTCTTAAGGATGAATCAGGTCTTGTCATTAAATATTTTGTTTTATTTTTTAAATGTTGGAGTCAAAGTGTGTTATGAGGTCCGAAAAATGACAATATGAGCCAATAAAAAGATGACAGGCCAGCTATTGGGCCGAACCTGAACAAGCAGGTCTGACTGTGATGTTTGTTCTTCGGGGACACCCCTACCTGACATTTCAGTGGGTCAGGGTTTGAGACATTGATGCCTGAGGCTGCAGCATATTCATCGTCTGCTCCTTTCTTTCCTGACAGATCTACTGAGCCTCTCTGTCTGTACTCTGCTGCTTTTGATGCATCACACAGTCACATCTGAATAACTCATCCAGCTGATTAAATATCCATCACGTTTTAGTCTTTCTCTTCTCAGGAGCAGACTGCTGGCTTCACACAAATCCTGCACACATGCAAAAATGATCCAGATATTAAAAACAAAATAAGTCTTTATCGATATGATTGTCTCTTCTTTTGATTGATTGATTGTCTCTATGTGACCTGATGACTAAAGAGTACCAACAACAACCACATGCCTCCATTCTCTCTCCTCCAAAAGGCTGAAAGCACTTTGAATTTGTACAAATTTCACATCATAACAGAGCTGACGTTTATTCTCAGGATGAACAACAGCGCAGCTTCACTGTCACGATTTTGTGTAAATGCACTGCAAAGTGGGGTGATGAACACATCAGACCAAACGGGCCTATTAAAACACAGACAGATAAAATCAGGCAGGTATCTACTCAATAACGATAATTTGGATTTGATTTTCACACCATTTATTAGATTGTGGACATTAACATGTGACCAACAATTCTGCAGCAAAACCAGCCACAGTCATCTGACTCATTTCCAATATCAATAAATGATCTCTTTTCACACTTTACATCTTATACTTTATTTTTCAGGTTAAAGAAGAGGACAGAAGGTGGAGAAAGGCTCAGGTCATATTCAGAAATGTTCTGTATTTATTCTCTGTGATGATACAGCTGCAGCTTCATCCTGAGGCAGGCACAATGTACCAGTTTGGACGATAAATGATAAACCTTATTATGAAGCTTAATAATCAAATGAGCTAAAAATAGGCCCATGTGGGTCATAATTGGGACCACTCCCCCGCCATAGCTGCAGATATCAGCAGTGATTTCTGTGAACAGGAGAGGGGAGCGCTCACACAAACACTTTGAGCAGTGAAACTCTCATTAAGTTGATGTTGAAATGGAGAAAAAAAATGTCTGCAGCCCTGGAACAAACTAATCCACATCAACACAGGCATGTGCTGAAATGTGTCGAATTGGACTCATTAGCTCCAGGGCTGCAGTCAGTTTATCTCTGTTTCAACAGCAGCTTAATGAGGCTGATTTCGCCCTGGTTTGAGAACAACTTTATCCAAGAAGCTGTCAAAACTCTGCCGGTCTGCACACATGCCAGCAGACTCAGGATTTAAAACTCCAGCAATGATAAACAGACGACGTCCAAAAAAACTTTTATTTTGAAAGTATCGCACTCCCATTACAGGAAACAGCATGTTTCTAACAGCAGCTTAAGAAAATCAATGAGATAAATGAATCACTGATTATTTACAGATTCAACAGACTACAGTTAAATCAGAGAATGTTAAAAACATCCACCAGATTTTTGATGGACAGATAATTTCTGTGAAATAATGAACATGTTTTGAGGGGTCGACGGGCTCTCTGAGGATGCATTTTTAAATTTACAATCTCTTTTAATTTAGTAATTATATGACATAACATTAATATAACAGAGAGCAGAAGGTAGACAAGTAGGGCCTGACAGATATAGATTTTTTGAAGCAGATGCTTATACCGATATTTGGCAGAAGAAAATACTGATTACCGTTTAATCGGCTGATTTATTAAAAAATATATATGATTAAAAAAAGAAATTTGGTCCCTAAGCACTTATAACAATGTCTATATGAATTACAGGTAGAACATTTTACTGTTTTACAATACATTGGCTCTTAGTATTTGTTTAACTTTACAACATAGAGAAATTTTCAAGTCCAAAAACAGAAAAGCATTGAGCCTCTGGGAAATTAATCTCAATAAAATAGTGGGGAAAAACTGCAGTCAGTTCCTGCAAAATAAAATAAATAACCTTATTTAAAATGTAAATATATAGATGAATTATGAACTCTGTCTTGTCACATCTGCCTTTCAGTCCTACAGTCCTCATTAGTGCATCAGAAGGTTTTAGCTCAGGTAGAAACATTTTTTATTGTAAACACGAGGAAATCAAAATATTCTGTGGGACACTGCACAGATTACACAAACTTCTTTAAACAGGCCTGATTAAAGTTCACAGCTATGATGAAGTCTACCCTGGACGAGTCAGCTGATGACGGCGTGGAGCTCCCAGGACCTATGCTAATGTTAGCATAGTTAGCTCACTAGCTAGTTAGCTTAGCTGTGGCATCGGGAACAAGCAGGTGAAGCCAGGTTTCCGTAATAAACATCACAAAGAAACTAATCCCCTGCAATCAGAAGGTTCAATCCGTCCGTTTTGTGGCCGACAGATGGTCAGAAAACGCTCGTCAGTGTCGGTCTGTGAGGCTTCAGGAGCCGAGCAGAGAGCCCGGAGGTCTCGCTGTGTCCAGCGGTAAATTGTGTGACCGCTGAAAGTCATTCGTTGTGACGGACTTGCAGGCAAAAGTGTGTGTGTGAGTGTGGATGAGTTTTGCTCCATGCACTCAGAATCAGTCCAGAGCTCAGAGCTGCCACAACAATGCACGCCGCCATCTTTCACAGCGTCATCATTCTGCAGCTTGGACACCGAACAGCGTTTACTCTTTTATGAGAAAGTAAGAACCTATCGGCGTTACATTGACAAAACTTTGGCCAGTGTTTAAAACTTTAAAAAGGGCTATAATCGACAGATACATCAGTCAGGCCCTATCTACAAGTTATCAAATTAATAAAAGAAAAAAAAACACTTTGATAAAATATGTAGGTTACATCACTGCATCTTTTTTCTTAATCATCACTCAGTAAATTTAATTTTTTCTTCTCTATGATCTAAACACTCATGTTTGCAGTCTCTTCACATCCCTGTGCTTATTTTAAGAGTTTTTTTTTGAAAAAGAAGAGACAAATCAGTCTGTAGATAAATGAGACTCACTCTACAGATACAGTCATGGAAAAAATTATTAGACCACCCTTGTTTTCTTTAATTTCTTGTTAATTTTAATGCCTGGCTCAACTAAAGGTACATTTGTTTGGACAATTATAATGATAACAACAAAAATAGCTCATGAGAGTTTAATTTAAGAACTAAGAACTATTCATTTTCCATGGTTTTCTTGATAATAACCAAAATTACTTAAATTCTTACATCAATAGCTATGGCATTGTACCACCAAAAACACTACTTTTAAGCATTCCATGTTTTCTTTTCTGTTTGCTTTAAACACATGATACACACAAGAGTTAATACTTGATTGCATAACCATTGTTTTTGATGACTGCAGCCATGCGTCTTGGCATGCTCTCCACCAGCTTCTGACATTGTTCTGCTGTCACAGCAGCCCATTCCTGTTGGACAAATTCAAACAAATTTTCTTTGTTTTTGGGCTTGTGGTTCTCCATTTTGAGTTTGATGATTTTCCACAGGTTTTCAGTTGGATTAAGATCTGGTGATTGAGCAGGCCAAGGCATGGTGCAAATGTTGTGGTTCTCCATCCAGGCTTTAACTGACCTTGCCGTGTGGCAAGGGGCATTGTCTTGTTGGAAAATCCAGTCATTCGAGGCAGGAAAGAGTTTTCCAGCTGATGGAAGAAGACTGTTTTCAAGGGTAGTCCTGTACATGACCTGGTTCATTCGGCCTTCACACAATTGCATTTGCCCTGTTCCACTCAGACTGAAACAACCCAGATCATGACTGATCCACCCCCATGTTTTACTGTAGGGGCAAGACAGTCTGGGTTGTAAGCTTCTCCAGGCTTCCTCCTAACCAGTAAGTTGGCTGGAGTGGGCACCAATTCAAAATTGGATTCATCACTGAAGAGAACCTTAGCCCAATCATCAACAGTCCAATCCTTGTGGTCTCGAGCAAAGAGTAACCGGGCCTTCCTCTGCCTTTCATTGATGAAGGGCTTCTTGCGTGCTCTGTGTGACTTCAAACCAGCTTCAACAAGTCGCTTCGAACTGTCCTTGCTGAACAAGTCACATTTCTCGACTGTGCCCACTCATTTTTAAGGTCCCTGGAGGTCTGACGATTTATTCCTGACACAGGAACGGATGAGTGCACGGTCATCTCGTGGGGTAGAAAGACGCTTTCCTGCCACGGCCAGGTAGCAATTTGGTAGTGCCATGTTCAGCTTGTTTTTTTTGTTGTAATGAACGGCTGTCTTGGAGATCTTCAGTTTTTTCGCTACCTGTCTCTCACTCATGCCAATTTCCAGCAGTGCCAAGATGGCTGCCTTTGTGGCTTCACATAATTCTTTTGTTTTAGGCATTATGTGAGAGCTGACAACTTCTGAGTTGTGCTACGGCTTGAATGTAAGCAGGAAACCACTCTAGGCCTTTGCATGTGCAGTGCTGCTTGTGACATGAAATGGCCTCTTATATACCCTGGGAATCAATTAAGCTTAAGAATGTCAAATAGGACATAAAGTATTATGTGACCAGCTGCATTTTTTGTTGTGTTCATTGTATTATACGTTTAGTGGTACCAGATATTAGAATGAACAAGAAATTGAAGAAAACAAGGGTGGTCTAATAATTTTTTCCATGACTGTACAGTGACATTATCATTATTGTGATATTTTTGTCCATGAGAATTGTGAGTTAAATATCTAACATGGTGGTCCAAGTGAATCCTGTCAGTGAAATAATGACTGCAGACTTTCAGCTGAATCAGACTCATTTTAGCTGAATTCTTACATCCCTACATGTCTGAGAACAGAAGCAGAGACACAGACTGACCTGAGAGCAGCATGGGGTCTTTGTCCACAGATTTGCGTACGTGGTCGGACTCTCCTGTCAGCGAGCTCTCGTCGATCTTCAGGTCGTTTCCTTGGATTAAAATCCCGTCGGCTGGCAGCAGGTCACCTGACCACAGCAAACAAAAACATTTCAGTATTTCAGTTTCTGCAGAACAGGAGAGAGAGCAGCCCACAGTGACCTTTGTGACCTCACCGTATTTGACCTGCGCTATGTCTCCCACCACCATGTCGGCCACGGGGATCTGGATGACGTTTCCTTTCCGTACGACGGTGAACTTCTGCTCTTGCTCGATCCGACTCTGAAGACCTCGGAACTGCTTCTCTTTGGACCAATCGTTGAACGCCGTCACCAGGACGACACACACCACCGACAGCAGGATGGCGGCGCCTTCGATCCAGCCGGTGTCGCCTTCGCTTTCGTCCTCCACGGAGCCCGCCGACGCCCCACAGGCTGCAGGACGGAGAGAAACGCTAAAGTAAAATGTTATAGCACTTATGAGGCGTCCCTGCACACCGGGACTGAATGATTTAAGGAAAAGATCTAACTCTGATTTTTCTGGCAGGTATTGAGATTACAATTCGATTCACAATTTACTTTAATTAGAAATTCAGTCGGGCCAGATTTTAAGACTGAGGACATGAGCTGGGCCGGACATTTTTGGCAGACTGAGCAAATTTAACCACGTAAAAGAAACACAAATAGAAACAAACACACTGGATGCTTATTAATTTATTGCCACATCCAAAAGGGCATAAAGTCAATAAAGAGGAGTACTAAACTAAACTTCTGCTAAAATACTGTTCCTTTAAATTTAACACTTCAAACAGAAAACTTTAACACATTTTAACAGGTAAATAAAAGCACATATTAAGGCGAGTATGAACATAAAAAAGTGCAGATTAAAAACTCCATCTTTTGGTCACATTTGAAAGTGCATTAAAGTAACTTAACAATGTCTGTAATAATGTTGGAATTTTTGTAAGACCTTGTCAGTGTTTGCAAAAGTTTGTTCTGTTTTTCCCGCCAAACCTAAATCCCAGTCACGTTGATTTCAGGCTGCATGTGGCCCTCGGGCCACTAATTGAATAGGTCTGATTTAAGGAAAAGATCTAACTGTTATTCTGGTAGGTGTTGTGATTTCAAATCAATTCCTGATTTTTTTCAAATCAAGCTTCAGTGCAATACTCACCATGTTTACAGTAAAGACAACAGTAAGGAAATCAATGATAAAAAGCACTTATTACACGGCATTGTCAAATGCTCGATCCTGATTGGTCAATTACAACATTCTACGGTCTGTTATTTCTGAATAGCAGACCGTTGCTATGAATAGCAGACCGTTGTTAAGGACGCTTCTGATCGACTCGGGCGAATCACGTCATGTCGTATCAATCCGCAGAAAGACGTTTATACCTGCGGCAAGACATCGTTAATTTTTCCTCTAACTCTGGCAGCAGCAGCAGCAGCAGATCGGGTGAGTGCCTCTCTGAAAGTGTTAGTGATGAGATAATATTGAGAGCAGTTGTAACGGTGAAAAACTGTTTCTAGGTATGTCAGCTGCAGGGCCACAGCAGGGAGGAAATATGGACATGAATGAGGACAGAGACGTCAGCATCAATATTCCCAAGGACGTCCCATTCACCTTGTCCCACGTCACAATCAATGGAAACGTTCAGTTGAATGTGAATTACAAATAAGCTAATCTTCACTTCAGAGTTACCGTTGCTTTCCGTTACTGTTTCAACCGTGGAAAGGAACGGACTATTTTTTCAAGTGGATGCAATGAAAACTTTTGTAAATCAATAAAATCATATTTAGATAAGCATTTGATGTCAAACTTTTGATTTCTTTAGTGAGTAGCCGTGTGATAAGCGGGATAATGTAGAGCGAGCCGGTCACTATAGAGAAATAAACCCCTTCAGGGGGGTCGGGGTCCTGCATCACCCTGTCGGGGTTTATTTCTCCATAGTGACCGGCTCGCTCTACATTATCCCTTACATAACACATTATTCATCATCTAATATTGTTGATAAATAATCTGTTTTCATTATTTAAGGAACACTCCAACTTCTACTCCAGCACTTCCACGGTGGAGATGTGACGTTAGCAAACAAGTCAACTCCTCTGAACTGCTCTTTTAAGTGAGCAATGAGAGCCGATTGACGCTTATGAGTAAACTGTTCATTTATGAGCCATTCTTAAATGCAAATTGGCTGCAAATTTGTAAAATAGTTGAGAACAGATCCTGGGTCAGTCAGGAGCGCTGTAGCTCTGACAATCACATGATTGAGTTTTCTCAAACTACGATTTCAATCTGAAAATGATAAATCTTTTAGCCCTACTGAACACGTCAACAGCTGAGGTCAGGTTTTGTGAACGCTTCAGTAAGTCCTCTAAGGATCGTCTCTTAACTTTGGCCCGATAGATTTAAGGATGAACGATTAGATTTTGGGATCAGGGGGTCAAACTCAAGGTCATGGAGTCTTGTGGTCATCCTTTGTTAGACATCTCCATAAGCCTTTTCTGTCAAACTTTGCACAAACAAGTAAGAATAAACTAGAATTTTGCTTGTAAATCTATCACTCAGAAACACCTTCCTGGACTTTAAAGGTCAAACTGCTCAGATTTTGGAGGTCAAATGTCCTTGCACCTCTTGTGAACTTGATACATCCAGAATACTTTTAAAGGCACTGTTGTCAAACTTTGCTCAAACGCCCTCGCTGACTGCAATCAAACTCTAAACTTTATTTGTATAGCGATGAAATAAGTGAAATAAAAAGCAGAAATGTGCATAATTGCATAAAATTAAAACACAAGACCACATTCAATAAACACACTCACTTACTCAAACACACAAAGACATGAAAAAGGAAATTCTGACAGAAAGCTGAATTAGAGGTGCAGAGTAAAATCAGGACAATAAAAGGAAAAGCATTTAACAAAGAGTAAAAATCCAAATAAAAAATCTGAACTGAAATGAAGAAATAAAACAGAATAAAAGGGTTAAAAAACAAAACAGAATAATAACAAATATAATCATCTAAAAGCCAGATTTAAAGGGAAGGTCTTGAGTTTTCTTTTTAAATATCTCTGTTCTTTCTCTGCTCCGTCTGCACCATGAAGCAGATCTGATTTTTAAATGTGCTGCACTAATTTGCTCTGACTAAGCCATTATCTTCTCATTTGGACTGAATTTGGATAATTTTCTTAAATTAAAGCATTTTATGATTTTTCTGCTCTTGTTATATTAACATGATGAGTTTGAAATGAGCAGTTTCTCCTCAAGTTTCTTCCCAGATGAATAATTCGAGGCACAGCAGATGTAGTAAAACAAAGAACAGAGAGAAAGTCTTTCTGATTCTGGTTTGGAGATATTGTCTGATTTGACTTTAGCACTGATAAATCTCCTGATCTGACTTTGCTCTGGGACTGATCCCTCCTCCATCTTCTCCCCCCCATCTCTTCACCCCGTCCTTACATTCGGTTTCCTTCCCCGGAGGCTGATAGAAGGAGAGGCCGAGGGAGATGATGGCGGCGGCCTCCAGGATGATGAGCGTGACGTCCTGCAGGGCCTCCCATACCAGCTCCAGGAACGTCTTGGGCTTCTTTGGGGGGATGAAGTTCTGACCGTATGTTTGGCAGCGGCGGTCCAAATCTGCAGGGTCACCACTTAGACCTGAAAGCAGGTGAGAAGAGAAACATTTAAACACCTGTGGAGACGTGGTGCAGATGGTTTGTTGGAAATGGTAAAAGTAGGAGGAGCCAATCAGGTTTGTGCTGCGAGGTTGATCACATTCAATCAATCAAACGTTATTTACCGTTACTGTCTTAATAAATATAACGAGATTATGTTCAGAGCAATCATACAACGCAGAGCAAACAGATATAAATATAAAATCCCAATCCCGACCAACCACTGTGCAAAAAATGTAGACAACACACAGTTACAGTTACATTAATAAACTAGAAAGCACTCGGAGAGCACAGACCTCCGCCAGCTCCACAGTCCTCAGCCATATTGTGATTTTCACAATAAATATTAGTTCTACCTTTATTTCATCTAAATATTTAGATTCCTCGACCATTAAAACATACCATTAGCAACTGGATTCATCATGATATATATTTTAGTTCAGTAGTTATTCACAAAAAACACATTTTTCGTCATGGCGTCCAGACGCTGATCCAGATCAACACCAAAATCGAATCAGTTCTTCCTTTTCCTATGCTGAACATTTCCTGAAAATTTCATCAAAATCCATCCATAACTTTTTGAGTTATTTTGTTCACAGACAGACGGACGGACAGATGGACAAACAAACTCTCCCGAAAACATAACCTCCTTGGCGGAGGTAATCACAATGAACAACGCAGAGCAGAAAGATATAAATATAAAATCCCAATCCCGACCAACCACTGTGCAAAAAAAAGGAAGTTACATTAATAAAACAATAATTCAGTGCAGGCAGGCACAAACGCTTTAGACAGCAGCAGTGTAAAGACGGACATTTACACACTGCCTGATTCTGAAATCCTGCACATCCAACTTGCCTCAATTATCCAACGGTTTCATTCAGCTAAATGCTTAACGGCCCAATCAGGGAAGAAAGGCGGGAGCTGACAACAGGAAGTGACTTGACTTCCTGTCAAGTCACTTCCTCACAAGGGCAAACAACATTTAATGGCCGTTAGCCATAGCGGCTAACAATGGTTAGCCATTAGCCACTACGTATGCTACGTCATAGCAGCGCTGCTTGATATGGATTGGTCTGTGATGAGTGTGATGAGCCAAACGATCGTCCAATCACAAGCTGCTGTTTTTGAAGGTTCTGCCCCTGAAAACATTTTTAAACTTCTTCTCAGGTGGATTAGTGAAATATTTCCATGGAGCTGTCCATCTGGCGTGTCAGGATAGTTTGAGTTTCCACTTCCCTTCAAACTCATTTCTACACCAGTGATGAAGCAGTGGGAGCAGCTGTGGGGAAAATGTCTTGCCCAAGGACACATTAACATGCCATATGGAGCTTGGCTTGAACCCTTGACCTTTGGATTGATGATGAAGTGAACTAACGGACTGAACCACTGATGCCCCACATGTCAGAAAACCATCTGACCTGATCAGGCTGTGATTGGCTGTCAGATCTCTGCATAAACAACAAGATAAGCAACAAATGTTTGGCCTCTGATTTGGGTCAAAATGCAAATGATCAACAATCCAAAAAATGTACAGGCTGTCAGAGATGTTAAACAGAGCAGTCTGATGGTCTCAGAGCATTAACCAGTCTTTATTTGTCAATCCATGCACACAGTTATCCAGCTGAAGACGGCCCACACCGAGCAGAGTACAGCTGAGTTCAACAAAGTTCTTCAGTCTTATCACTTTTCTTGTCGACAGGATGGATTTCAGACTGATCACAAGTCGCTAGTCATAATATTTAACAATAACTTTGTAAAGCATCTTTTAAGAACATCTGCATTTTAAACAAACGGAGGAGCACAAGAGCGTCAGCGAAAAGGATCAACAAAAAAGTAAAATTTAAATAAACTTGGCAACTCATACAAACACTGAAGTAAATCCAAGAACAGTAAAAACTTAAAAAGAGAGAACAGGAGCACTTCTGGTGTCCGTCACAAAAATCCAGTCCAGAACAGCCGAAGGACCCTGGCTGGTTCTGCATCACAAACTTTTACAAAGTCTCACTGCAGGGCAGTTTTCCACATGTCTAAATGATTTTTATGATTTTGGTAAAAAAAAAAAAAAAAAAAAAGCTGGCATCACTAAAGCTGCTGCTTTAGGACATCTGAGCAACTTTGCACATCCTAAAATAGAAAGATAGAATTTTATTGATCCAAAGGGAAAATTCAAAGCATCCAGTAGCAGGCTACAAGACGAACATGACATAAAATAATTTTACAGAAACAAAAATAATACCCCCTCCAAAAATTAATGTATTATTAATATATTAAGATGAATTATAGAATACCCTAGGTGAAAAAAACTCATGCAGTTTAGAGGTTTTGTGCAAAAACCTGTGCAGAGATAAACAACCCCTGTGATTATTAAATCCCCTGTCTTATGATGTGACCATGGCATATTATAAAATCACAAACGCAGTGGAATAATGACAAAGTGTTCAGCCTTTAAAAACCAAAAGTCATAAATCATCATGATCTATGTCCACGCGTTCAGATTCACCGACTCCTTATCTGACAAAAATAAATAAGAGGGTTTGATCAAAATTAAAACAGTAATTTGGTGAGAAGAATACTAAAATAAGAAATGTATACAAACTTTTAAAATGTTGTTTTAATGTGCAATATCACATTTGATCATGACCTGCAGGAGCAGAGGGAGCCCGACTCCAGAGAAAATATTTTGTGGATCTTTAACTGCAAATTCAGGAACTTTTGAGTCATAAACTATTTAGATAAAAATTATGCAGCTCTATTTCTCAATAAAAATATTAATAAAATCTTTAAAACACGAAAAGCTTCCCAGCCCTAGAATCTTGAAACAAGATGTAAATGCTCAAAAACAAAGATCATAAAAACTCCAAACTTTATTAAACACGTTAATTCTTGATTTATTTTTAAGGTTTTTGGGACTCAAACCTTCTCCCTCCTCTCCATCCTCCCCCGCTGCCTCACCCCTCAGTGATTCAGTTTCCATGGTAACCAGGAAACCAGGTCCTCAGCTTCCTGTCTGTAACAGGTTTCTGCCCAGCAACAGGTGATGTCACCGCTCCTGCTCAAAGCCGGCGTTTTCTTTTTTTCTGATTGGCTGTTGGGGAGCGGGGAACAGCTCATTAATGGTGAGCTGTGATTGGCCGAGCTCTGTGACTGTCTTTTTGCGTGTGTGTGTTAGTGTGTGTGTGCATGTGCATGTGTGTGTTAGTGTGTGTGTTAGTGTGTGTGTGTGCTGCAGGGACTCATGCGAGGCTCCCGGCTCTGCTGAGCAGTTTGTGTATCAAACATGACGCTCAACAGGGTTCAGGCCGAGGCGGGCGAGCGAGGCGGAGAGGAAACAGGTGACCTTATGCTGAGTAATCGTGGCGTCCTCCCTCCCTCCCTCCCTCCCCCTCCTCTTCATCATCATCATCCTCATCCCTCCATCCTCCTCTCCCTCTCAATCTCCCCTTGATGTGTCCTTGACAATGCGGCAAGCTGTTCTGGCTCCTCACCCCTCACACCCTCCCCATCCTCCCCTCTCTCTCCCTCCTCGTCTCTCCTCGTCTCTCCTCTTCCTCTCCTCCTCTTCCTCTCCTCGGTGTGGGTCCGTGGCTCTCACACTGCAGTGCTGGTGTAACCCCGTCTCTCTCTGCGTGGTGGATCATGCCACGGCGTCATACTGTAAGCGTGTTCGCTGTGACGTCTCCTCACACCTGCAGCTCTGTCTGAAGACTCCGAGCTCTTCATCGGCCCGGGACGCTCTGGAGAGGTGGGCTCTGGACAGGTGGGCTTTGGTACAGGTGGGCTTTGGTACAGGTGGGCTTTGGACAGGTGGGCTTTGGTACAGGTGGGCTTTGGTACAGGTGGGCTTTGGTACAGGTGGGCTTTGGTACAGGTGGGCTCTGGTACAGGTGGGCTTTGGTACAGGTGGGCTCTGGTACAGGTGGGCTTTGGTACAGGTGGGCTTTGGTACAGGTGGGCTCTGGTACAGGTGGGCTTTGGTACAGGTGGGCTTTGGTACAGGTGGGCTCTGGTACAGGTGGGCTTTGGTACAGGTGGGCTTTGGTACAGGTGGGCTCTGGTACAGGTGGGCTTTGGTACAGGTGGGCTTTGGTACAGGTGGGCTCTGGTACAGGTGGGCTTTGGTACAGGTGAGCTCTGGTACAGGTGGGCTATGGACAGGTGGGCTTTGGTACAGGTGGGCTTTGGACAGGTGGGCTTTGGTACAGGTGGGCTTTGGACAGGTGGGCTTTGGTACAGGTGGGCTCTGGTACAGGTGGGCTATGGACAGGTGATCATGCACGAGCACTGCTACATTCGGTGGGCATGACGTGTTACTGAAACTAAAGTCCCTGCTCTGCACACTTAAGACTGAGCTTCTTTAAAGTGACTTGTCCCACCATTATCTTTATCAAATGTTCATAATGTTTCCAACCGAATAAAATAAAAGACAAAAATAAGAGTTCTCTTGCACCAAAGTGAGTGTCAAGGGCAGCTAGATTATTGTCCAGCATTCAAATCATCCTTCCTTGCAAACCAGGTATTCATGAATAACAGAGCAACACTTAGGAGAAGTAAAGTACATAACCTGTTTAATCAAATAGAGAAAACAAATCAATAAAAATACACAAATCAACATCAAGACCAACAAAGGTTTCTCTGTGTATCTAGGGTTAGCCCACATTATTTCACTATTGTGCATGGTTCAAACATACAAACTTAGATCTACAGTTCACACGGAATAAAGAAGAATAAAGAATAATCAGGTTTCAAAGTAAAGGAAATCATTTAAGGAAACAGCAGAGGACTGCGCCTCGTCTGCCTCACTCATCATTAACATATATAGCATATTATATTTATATTCCATTAAAGGATTCCAAAGTTGTGGACATTTTCTTAATCTAGTTAATGAAGTTTGGTTTACTGGCACTCCTCCATGAGGGTGCTAGAACTCTTTTTGTAAGCAGTAAACTTAAATCCAGGGCAGTTATTGTTTTTCTGGACATATGATGTCTATCAGGATATAAACCAAGAGTTTAAGTGATATTAGAAATAAGTGTTTAAAGGTGCTGTGAGGAGAATCTATTACCGGCGACATAAAGACTCTGCTACCCATGAGCATGCGCGGCGACTGTCGCAATGCTGCGTTCCAGTAACCTCTGAACTGTGAGTGACATCATCTCCGACTTATCGGCGTTCCAGTTGAAGTCTGAAAAAAACATGCTGATCTACCAGGCTATTGTTAGCTGTTGTTAGCACGCCCTGCGTTGTTGTATAAAGAATGTGATTATCACTATGGCAGCATTTTTGTAAATATAAGTCTAACAATACTATGTATACAGCTGATCTAGAGCGACACACCCCAGTCAGAAGTGACAATAAATGGATTATTACAGGAGCTAAATAACTGTTCACACTGGGGGCATCCATCTTCCATTGTCAACTCGGGGGTGGTGAGGTTTCACCGAGTTCCCAGTAGGAAATTCAGACTTTGGGGGACGTTCAGTTGCAGTTTCCTACTCGGAACCCGGAATTCCTACTTCAGACTACAACTGGAACGCAGCAAAAGACGTGACCCAAGCCAAAGTGTGTTTGTTGTGATGCTAATGAATGCAGCTCGGACCTTCCTCAGAACTCTGCATTGCTTTACAACTTCTTTTTTCAACAACTTACAGGATGCAAAGCCACGAGGTAATGTATCTCTTTCTAGTTACGTAGTGGTAGTTTTTGATGTGTCACAACAAGCAATTTTTGGAAAACTTAGTATCATAGTTTTGTAGCCGGCTATATATGGCTACTTACAGCCCGGTGCTCTAAGACGTGTCAGAATAATATAAATTTGCTCTAGTTTTAATTGTCTTGTTCCTGAAGTTGAGTATCCAGGCCAGTCCAGCCCTGTCCGACCCGACCGTGAAGCTAAGGAATAGCATTTATAGATAACCTATTTTGATGCTATAAAACTCATCTTAAAGTGTGTATTTCCATCAGGCATATATCTAAAAGGGAGACTTTTTTGTAATTACTTAGAAACTCCTCACAACATCTTTAAGGTTTATTTACAGCAAAATAGGGTCAAATACAATTCTAAATCTTTTGTCTTTTATGGTGGTACAGCAGCAGAGTCCTGCACTAAAATATGTTTCATTAAACTTGGATCATGCATTTTTACAAATTATTTTGTGACTTTATTCTCAAACAGTTTTCTGACAGTATCAAAAAGAGAAAGATGTGTGGTAGCATTAGTCCCACTGCCAGTCTCCGGTGCTCTTTTCAGGTTAATGTTCATATTCAAAGACCACCTGACGACACCTGATGGAAGCTTTATCTTTATTTTATGGCAAAGTAAATTCTGTTCCCCTCCGGCTAACACCTCGACCAGGACGAGCTGTTTCTTTCCTTCTGCAGTCACCATGTTAAACAGTTAAACTATTCATCTGCACAGTTGATGTTTGTATATTTTCCTCATGTTCATTTTGTATAGACACTGCATTTGTTAAGTTATTTTCATTTATGTTTCACTTTATTTAATTTATTCTCTGGTTTTATTTTTCTTCCTTTACATCCCTTGTACTGGAGAAAACTGCTGCAGTCCAATTCCTTTTACGTGTCACATCCTTGGTAATTAAAAATGATTCTGATTCTGATTCTGAGATCGAGAACAAAGAGCGAGAGGACGTCCACAGCTCACCACATCAGCCTGACGGGAAACCAGAGCACATGAAAAACACCACAACGCTGCAGCTTCACCCCCAAACAGCACCAAGACCACCGAACTTGACAGCTAAAAAATATCCAAGAGTCTCTCATGAGAAAGATTGTGGAAGAAAACTGAGACGTGAGAGTGAGCACGAATGGTTTTCTGTCTCTATGTCAGCCCTGTGATTGGCTGCCCCACTGCCCATCAATAACAGCTGGATTAACTCCAGGCCTGTGTGTCTCAATGTGGCCTGCCAGTTACTCCACTTTGATTTTGATTTTTTTAAGAATATACATGAAACATGGTTTAAAGGATCAGACGTAGCACTTTGTCCAAAAAAACAGGTTGTAGTTGTTTCTGTAAAACCTCTCTCAGGCATTTGTACAAGTAAAAATAGATAGTTTATAAAATGTACTGGGAAATGCTCTCCAATAGGGGTGGGAGAAAAAATAGATTCACATAAGAGTCAGGATTTTTAGTTTGATGATTTTTAAATCTATTATTTTCCAAATGTAAAAGCTTCATGTTAGTCTGAGTTAATAATCCACTTTTAAAGTCAGTCCAGTCTTTTGAAGAGAGAGTATAAACAGCTGGTTAAAATATATTACTGAATAAATCCTAAAAACAGACTCACATGTGATGTGTATTTTTCCTGATATAGTCTGTAGGCATCATCATTGTTCATCTTTTTCACTCGCGTTAAAAAAGCTAACTAAAGATTTCAGAAATCAGCAAAATCGTTGAATCGCAATTTAAATCGAATCCCCTAAAAAATCAAATCAGGAGAAAAGCATATCGTCCCAGCCCTACTCTCCAATATGCAGTGAAAACAGTTGCATTAAATTCTCTTGAGCTCATTAAAATAACTTGTTAACTTGTTAATCATTGGTTCTTCATGATAAATAAAATTAACGTAATAAAAGCATTTTTATTTATTCTAATTAAAGCCCACTTTTATTATTATTTTATCCTATTTAATCTTTTATATCTTTCCTTATTTTACTTTCTAGTTTTTCTATTTTTATTTTTACTTCATTTCAATTTATTATCTATTTTTTATTATCACCTCCGCCAAGGAGGTTATGTTTTCGGGAGAGTTTGAACAAAATAACTCAAAAAGTTTTCAGGAAATGTTCAGCATGGGAAAAGGAAGATGTGATTGGATTTTGGTGTTGATCTGGATCAGCGTCTGGATCCGCCATGATCTGACCATGTTTTCATGGTCAATGAATTTAAATATTTAGATGAAATAAAGGTAGGAAGAATATTTATGGTCAAAATCACAACATGGGAGAGGACTGTGGTGCTGGAGGTCTGCGCTCTCTGAGTGCTTTTCTAGTTATAACTTTTTTAAGTCTTTTTCCTATTTTATTTTATGATATATTTAATTTTGCACTTTAACCTAACCTCCAGTGTTTTCCCACTGTTAAACCTTTAAGATGGTGTTTCCTCAGTACTTACTGGGTACAGCTGTGTGCTTTATTACTGTCTTTTTTATAATGCTTTTTATCAACACTGTGTATGGATTGCGGTGTGGAGTGGGTTTGGGTCATAAATCCTTCATTTTAATTCATTTGTCTGTTTGTAAAGCACTTTGTGCCACATTTTTTTGTATGAAAAGTGCTTTATAAATAAAGTTTGATTGATTGATTTATTGAAAAATTAAAGATGAAAAAGAAATTGGGCCTCAGACAATGAGGAATATAACCCTCATGGAAAGCAAAGTTGTCCGTTGCTGCTCTAAAAATAATGAATAAAGTCTGAGTAAATATAAAATTTACATTTTAAGTGTGGATGCATAAGAATGGAGAACAATCCCCTTAGAATCAATAACTTTAAGCTTTTCTGTTATATGTCAATGTTTCATGAGACTTCTTACATCTCATTTAATCTTATCACTTATAAAAATCATTTAGAAGTTTGTGTGGGAGGAATTTAAGCTGTGAGCACATCAGCATCACGCAGCAAGATGAAAACAGACAAACAAACAAACAAATAAACAAATCAGCGGCAACCACGGTCAAATGCTCGGTCTGAACTGTAATGCAGCCTCCCTCCACTAGTAGCTGCTGCAGCTCCAGTTTATGGCTGCTGCCTCGCTGCTGATTGTTCTGAGGGAGGAGACCTCTGCATGTCAGCCCTGTGATTGGCTGGGGATCAGTGCAGGTGTCTCCAGCCCTCAGTGGCAGCGCTGATCACTCAGTCTGATCTGAAGGTGAATCTCTGAGTCAGCGTGGCGTCCAGTGTTTGACAACTCCGCCGTGTCGGACACGGAAACGCGGCCTCAGAGTGTTTAGCTGTGTGTGCTCGCGGGATCAGATTAGCAACACTCCACACAGACTGAAACTGGACACCCAGCCTCCCTCCTCTTCCTCCTCAGCCTCTCTCTCTGCTCTCCTCTTCTTCCTCTCGCTGACTTTCTCAGCCAACTTCCTCTCTGAGCCCGTTTTGTTGCTAGGTTACAAACGAGTTGGAGATGGGCGTCGCCAGGAGAGGAGCCACGCCCTGATACATGACCACGACACGCTCACTCCGACTGTCTGTTGGACAGATTCACCTTCATCATCATCATCATCGAGGCAGCATCACACAGACGGGACTGTTTGGTCCTGTGCCCGAGCATGAAGACTCTACATCACTACATCTCTGCTATCACATGATCACCTCTGATCAACACCTGAGCACAGTGCATCAACAAGTCAACAAAAGAAGAAGAAGAGGAGGAAGCTAAAAGAAAGAAGTTAGAGAGAAAGAAAGAGAGAAAGAAAGAAAGAAGATATAAGGAGGAAGAAGAAAGAATAAAAAGGAGAAATACAGAAAAAAGAAAGGAAGAAAAGTAGAAAGAAGACGGAGAAGAAGACAAGGAGAAAGAAGATTGAAAAAGGAAAAGAAAGAAGATAGAAGAAGAAGAAGAAGCAGAGGATAAAAAAGGAAGAAGATGATTTGGGAGAATCATCTCAGGTACGTGCATTGTTAGTCATGTGACAGGAAGCACTGAACGCTGCTGCTTCTGTTACTACTTTACTTTATTAGTTTTAAAGGATCAGCTGCAACCATCTTCTTTACAGATGAGCACTGATTCGATTTTATGCTGCATTCAGTTTACACCTGAGCTGGGAACAGGGGAATGACGGCATATTCAGGTAATCAGCGCTCCAGTTACAAAGTAAAAAAAACACTACAGTCTACCAGGATACTGTCCGTCATTGTTCGCACGCCCTGCATTGCTTTTCACACATAACACACAAAGAATTAAAATAACACCATAGCAGCAATTCTATATAGAAACCAGTGGTGATTGCTCTAAGACTGCAAGGGAAGCTCAGCTTCCCCTAAAATGTCCCAAAAAAAGTGTTGATATGTCCTGCTGTGTGTACATTTCATTGACTAAATATGTTCTAGAATACCTTCATCTTTTGTTCAGAATCAGCTACTTATCACAGGTAACTGGAGCGACTTCCTTCTCATTCATCCCCGCAGCGTCTCAGCGCTTTAACACAGTCGGACGCTGAGCATCTTCTGACTTCGATGGGGAAGCGTAGAGTGGGTTGTTCCACTGTGGAAACTGGACGGTCATTGGATAAACGCTGGGCTTTGTCCCGCCCATCGGACGCTCAGCGTCTCTGGGGGTCTATGAGGCAGTGGGCTGGCCTGGACGCTCGGCTTCTGCATGATGATTGGATGATCTGTCTGAGGCCGAATCCCTTTTTGATTGACAGTGAAATGAGCCAATCAGTGATCTTGAAGTATAACCCTCCACCGGAGCATCTTCTAAGTTTTACATTCAGTTGTTCTGGAGAGGAGCTTCTCCTGTTTAAAGAGGCTCAAGTCTTACACCCACAACACAATGGGCCAAGACTGTTTAAGCAGTCAAGCTCTGCTGGCCGTTGAGAGAACACTGGTAACATCCCTGGAAAAGACACCTAGTTGGTACGACAGGGTCACAGATCATTTTCTTGAAAAGGAACGGAGGGTAGAATTTACATTTAAATAAATAAACAAATTTATGATGTAGGCTGGAAAAAAAATGAGCTTCCCCTCCTTGACTGACCAGCAGCCACTGCTACTGTAGAAATACTGAACAACACTTAGTACACGGCTGATTTAATGTGACAAACTCCAGTCAGAAGTGTTAATACATTAAATTTTACACAAACGTCATAACTGATTACACCGGGGGCAGCCAACTTCTCAGTAGGAGTTCTGACCTCAGATGAAATTTCCCACTCTGAACTGGGAAACCCGACTTCCCAGTAAAACTGGAACACAGCATCACTGATGCCCCTGGTTTTTCTTACTGGCTTGATTCTGTAACAAGCCATAATCCATTCCAGATGATTTCTATGTGGACAATAACTGTCCTCAACAGTTATACTTCTGCACGTTTCTATTGTTTCATCTACTAAAAGGTGTGCAGTAAGCATCTGTTTAGAAAAAAAGGCACAATCAGATGTCACTGTTCAGAGAACAATGTCCTAAATCTGCAAAACATGAAGGCCAAAGTGGAAAGAATTGAGAAGGGAACTGTTAAGCAGACTGACGGTACTGATTCCTTAAGAGAGCTGTTATCAGTTTTCAACTGGATTGGGTTTAGATTTCCTTCCCACCCCCCAAAACTATGATCAAAAAAACTATGATTTGTTACTTAAACCCTCCTGTCAGCCACGATCCGATTCATCCAGGAAAACATTAGAAGAGTCAAACTCAAAAACGACAAACATGACAGATCCAGACAGAAGAGCCAAAGGAGCCCGATCAGCTCGCCTGGATGTGTTTCAGAAACTCATCTGACTTTTACAGGCTGATATGAACATGAGGAAAATAAATAAATCAATCAATGTATTACCATAATGATTTAGGAAACTGTTTTAAATCTGGCCTTCATAGCATATGACAAGAAAACAAACAAATGAAGCTGATGACTGTTGGTTTAAACCTTTTTAAAAATGTATAAATATAAACCTTAACTTTAAAGCTCACCTGCTACGTCCCTGTCATTAGGCCCAGATATGTCCCTGCCTTTTATATTAACACTGCAGATGCACATAAACTCTCCTTTAATATTTACAGTTTTCAAACAAATGATCCTGTCTTTGGTATTTTATCTGTTTATATTCATGCACAGAAGCAGCCTGTTATGACTGAGTGAATATTAATAATAAAAGTATTTGCAGGTGGTGCATGCGCCCTCCTCTTCAGCTCTTTGTCTGCAGAGATTCCCGAGCAGCTGGAAGAGATTCCGGTCGATCCCAGCTCACTTTTACTCCAACCATCCATTTATTGATTCTCTCTATCCGCTCTGCATCCATCCATCTACTATAATCCCCTCATCCATTCATCAATCAATTCATGCATCCACCTTCTGTTTGCATCCTGCAGGATTACAGCGAGTCGGAGAAGCACTGCAGCTCTGTGGATCTTAGATACAAAACAGGAGGGTTTGTGTTTGAAAAGTGGAATAAAATCAGATTAATTAAATTAATTTGTCTCTGAATAAATGTTTGGATTATTTGAGGCTGGTTTATTAAAGATGATCCTTGAATATTAAAGGTCCTGACAGAAGAGAAATCACAGCCTGCATGGGTGTAATATTATCAGTATATCAGTATCTGTGCACTGTAAAAGAGTTGTTGTAAATTTTACAGTAAATTACTGTAAATGTCTTTACGGTAGCATTACTCTTTCTAAATTAACAGGAATATTTTTGTCATTTCTATAATTTATTTTAGTCCTGTGTTTTCATTCAAAGAATCCTTACTGTCTTTCAATTTACAGCATTATTACTGTATTTTAAAATATGCATCCTTCCTGTTTTTCTTTTACAGTATCATAATTCTATGAGTCTTTAATGCATTTTAGATCACAGTGAACTTGCTGTATTTTAGTCATATAACACTGTCTTTAACTATTTTACTGACCATGTATTAGCAAGATATACTTTTGTAAAAAAAAAAAAAAACAATCACATACATAATTTCTAAACAATAAAATACATTTATTCAAACAATGGTTTCACCCAACTATGTGAAATATTATCCAAAAAAAATCTTACTTGCTTTTGGTCAGTTTTCCTGGGAAAATTTGAATTTTCTTCTGATCCATAACCATTTTTAATATTACTGAATGGACATTTCACAGTAAATAACTAGATTGTATGGTAAATGCTGTACATTTTTTCAAAAATCTGAATATTTTTCCATTTACAGTAATTTACTGCTTAGCTGTTTACAGGAGGTAGTTTCAGATATTACAATAAAATGCTGTTAAGTTTACAAAAATCAGTTACGGTGCAGTTATGACAACCTGTAACTGTCAAAAGTACATTTTAAATATGAAGTGGGTGGAATCTTAAAATAACCCTTTGTCATCTCTATAGATCGGTCTAAATAGGTTTGGAAATATCGTCATGTTGATTATCTGCAAAAATCCCTTTGCTGTCACCTCACTATGTTGCTCCTTTTTCCTCTCTCTGTCCAACAAAAGCAAAAAAATCCAGATAATAATCTAAAGAATTTACAACCACAAAATGGCACAACATAAAACCCAGAATAAGTCGAGTCTCAGATTTATTCCAGCATGGATTAAATATCCATGGAAAGTCCCAAATATTCCACCCACAGTCCACTTTTCTCTAAAATAAAGGTACACCTGACTGTACTGCTGGCAAAAGAACGGTCATAAACAACATGTTTAATCTTTTAAAAATAAAGGACGGTGTTGAAGTTTTGATCTGGTGGCTCTCATAGATCATCTCTGTCATGATGAGCCTGGCTCAGCAGTAAAAAGCCTGACTTGTATCTTAATGATATTCAGAGTTTCCATGACTCATCCTGCTCAGTATGACTTTACTTATTCAGCATCTGATGGTCTTTCCACATTTCAGCCTTTTGTCCATAAGGAGGCTCTGATTTATCAGATTAAGGATGTCAGAGTGGCATCTTTACTGTTATGAGCTGATCTTCACCTCATGATATTATTGATGTGTCTAAGGCACCATCAGACCTGCTGATGAACATCTGTCTGTTGGTGAGTAATATAGAAGAGGAGCTAACTTAAGGTGCATGGGTAACTTTTCTGTTTTTGAGTATCAGACTACTGATTCCATACATACAAGCTGCATTTCCACCAGCGGTCCAGTTCAATTCTGCTTTTACAGACATTACCACTGTTAAATAGGGAGAAAAGGTACAGACATAACTAGTGCTGTCAGTAGACTAAAAAACTCGAGCGATTAATTAAGTATGACCTGTAATGAATTAATCTAATTAATCTATTTTTAATCTGACTTTAAAAATTGCTGAAAAAAACTCAACTTCAGGTTTTTTCATTTAAATTCATCAGATTAATGTGGCAGATCTAAAGATTGTTCTCCACCCCCAAAAACTGAAGCACAAGAAGCCCAATGCATAAAAACTCTCCAGCTTTAACGGACCAATCAGAGGACAGAGGCGGAGCTACAGGTGTGACGACAACAGGGAGTGACTGCATGTTTGAAAACAATATAAAGATCTGCAGTTTCATCAGAAATGGACTCGATTTCTCCTTTAAAAGAGGAGAAAAGAACATCACCAAAGCTTCTTATGGGGAATCAGGATTTTGCTCTTCTCCTGACCGGAGATCACTGCTGGGAAGCTGAGAGAGACGCGGAAATGCTGCGCTAACAACGCCAAACCGTAGTCATGATTATCCCACGATATCAAATCTGCCCTCCTCAAAAGTTCACCAGGAGAACTTGGTGGGTTTTGTCTTTGAAGAGATTCATGTCACATGTGGCAGATGACACATCTGTGTGGAATCATTTAATGTAAAATAAGAGGATGGTCTAAGGACTGAAGTACTCATAGTTTAAGCTAACGCTAACAACAGGGTCAAGCTGCTACGTCATACTGTGTTTTGATGTGATTGGTCTGGACCTATCATCCAATCACCAGCTGCTCTGGTATTTTAAGATTCTGCCCTCTGAAAATACCAAAACAGTGAAATCAGATTAAAATTAGATTAATGAGATATTAAAATAAAAAGGGCGCTAATTATGACTAGTTAATTAATCTAAACTAACGTGATAATTTGACACCCCTAGAAATAACTGACCTGTCCCGTCCCACTCCCAGCCCCCCCCTGAGGGGCGGAGCTACAGTCGGCCTGATGTGTCACAGCTCTGCTGGGATGTCAGTGGAGGTCTGGACCTTGGTCATCATCACCTGGCTGAATCACTCACCTGCATCTCATCACCAGCTCTACAGAGTCGGCTTCTCCTCCTCACTCTGCCGGATTATTCAGTCTACTCCTCGGTAGGTTTCTGGCTGCTCTGCTTCGTAGCTTCAGAGTTTTCTCCCCAGACTATTTCAGTGAGTCTGACCTTTCTCCTGAAGGATCAGCCTCTGCAGCCTTTTTTGAAGTCTTTTGTCCAGTCTTCTGCCAAGGTTTACCCAATCCACAGACCCTGCCTGCAGCTGTCTCATCCTCAGTAAACTCTGTTCATCCTTCATCAGCCTGCTGTCCTGCTCTGGTCCACTAATGTTACACACTGCAACATGATGACTGGTCCAAAATGAGCTGAAACCAAATTACTAAAGTGTTCGAGGCTTCAGAGATCTGTTGTTAAGAGTGACCAAACAAACAGTGGAGTCTGAGACCTCATTGACATTCTCTCAAGTCTAATATTTTAACAATCTTTGATATTAATATTCTTCAAATAAACAGCTTTATGTTCAATGTCAAATACATGAGCGCTAACTTAAACTGAACTAAAATAGATATCACTAGAAAGCACTCGGAGAGCACAGACCTCCGCCAGCGCCACAGTCCTCTCCCATATTGTGATTTTTACCAAAAATATTACTCCTACCTTTATTTCATCTAAATATTTAGATTCCTTGACCATGAAAACATACCATTAGCAATTGGATTCATAATGATATCTATTTTAGTTCAGTAGTTATTCACAGAAATCACATTTTTTGTCATGGCGTCCAGACGCTGATCCGGATCAACACCAAAACTGAATCAGTTCTTCCTTTTCCCATGCTGAACATTTCCTGAAAATTTCATCCAAATCCATCCATAACTTTTTGAGTTATTTTGTTCACAGACAGACGGACAGACAGACAAACAAACTCTCCCGAAAATATAACCTCCTTGGTGGAGGTAATAATGAACATCACAGACTAATAAAGAGCATCTAAGACGATAATAAAGACCATCAAAGGCTAATAAAGACTAATATAGACCATCATGGACTATAATAATGACCATCACAGACGATAATAAAGACCATCACAGACTATAATAAAGACCATCACAGACCCATAATAAAGACCATCAAAGGCTAATAAAGACTAATATAGACCATCATGGACTATAATAATGACCATCACAGACGATAATAAAGACCATCACAGACTATAATAAAGACCATCACAGACAATAATAAAGACCATCAAAGACGATAATAAAGACCATCACAGACTATAATAAAGACCATCACAGACTATAGTAAAGACCATCACAGACTATAATAAAGACCATCACAGACTATAATAAAGACCATCACAGACTATAATAAAGACCATCACAGACTATAATAAAGACCATCACAGACAATAATAAAGACCATCACAGACTATAATAAAGACCATCACAGACAATAATAAAGACCATCACAGACTATAATAAAGACCATCACAGACTATAGTAAAGACCATCACAGACTATAATAAGGACCATCACAGACTATAATAAAGACCATCACAGACAATAATAAAGACCATCACAGACTATAATAAAGACCATCACAGACTATAGTAAAGACCATCACAGACTATAATAAAGACCATCACAGACTATAGTAAAGACCATCACAGACTATAGTAAAGACCATCACAGACTATAATAAAGACCATCAGACAATAATAAAGACCATCACAGACAATAATAAAGACCATCACAGACAATAATAAAGACCATCACAGACAATAATAAAGACCATCACAGACTATAATAAAGACCATCACAGACAATAATAAAGACCATCACAGACTATAATAAAGACCATCACAGACAATAATAAAGACCATCACAGACTATAGTAAATACCAATACGGACTATAATAAAGACCATCACAGACTATAGTAAAGACCATCACAGACTATAATAAAGACCATCACAGACTATAATAAAGACCATCACAGACTATAGTAAAGACCATCACAGACTATAATAAAGACCATCACAGACTATAGTAAAGACCATCACAGACAATAATAAAGACCATCACAGACTATAATAAAGACCATCACAGACAATAATAAAGACCATCACAGACTATAGTAAAGACCATCACAGACTATAATAAAGACCACCACAGACCATAATAAAGACCATCACAGACTATAATAAAGACCATCACAGACTATAATAAAGACCATCACAGACTATAATGAAGAGCATCACAGACTATAATAAAGACCATCATAGACAATAATAAAGACCATCACAGACTATAGTAAATACCAATACGGACTATAATAAAGACCACCACACTCACCATCCGTGATGTTGGACTGCAGTCTTTGGCACAGCCCCTCCGTGTCTCCATAGCTGTCCTGGATCTTCTGCAGGGCGTCCGTCCCTCGCAGCTCCATTAGCTCCCGCAGCTCCTGTACCGTGGCTCCGAACTCGCCCCCCGCGTGGCCGCCGTCCGCCCTCCCTCCTCCCCCGCCCCGCCCCCCTTTGGGGTAGAACTCCACCGCACTGTTGGCCATTTCGCCCATGGTGGCGGTGGTGGACATGTCAGAGAGCTGCTGGTCTGGTGTGGTCTGTGCTGGCTCAGAGCCTCCTGCTGATCATCTGCTTCAGAAAGTGAAAGTGGTCTGTTTTGGGCTGAGGGCTTTGTTCTCCTGGATCAGGGCCGGGCCTCCCTCTGCCCCGCTAACGCTCCATCACAGCAGGGGGGGCTGAAGGGCGGCGAGCGTCTGAATGGATCCAGCTTTCTCGTCTTGGTCCTGTGCGACTCCGCTCTGTCCTCGTGTCGGTCCCCCTCCCTCCAGGGTCACGGCCAGTCCATGGACGGGCAGACGGATGGGCGGACGAAGGGACGGAGGGACGGCGGGCGGAGAGAGGGGCAAGAGACAGAAAGTGGATCTGGCTCAGAGGAAGCTAGTGCTGCAGCTCCAGGACCTGGAAGAGAGAGGAGAGCGTCATCAGCATGAGGTACACTGTGACTAACTTTTGTAAACTCTACATCATTTTACTGTAAAATCTACAGCTGCCTTTTGTAAACAGCTGTGCAGTAACTTACTGTAAACAGCAACATTTCAGATTTTTGTTAAATTTACAGCATTTACAGTAAAATCTACAGTAATTTACAGTAAAATGTCCATTCAGGAGAAAAACACTTTTCCAGGAAAACTCGTCCATGTGTCAAACAGCCACGTCAGCATTGGGCTTGAGAGCGACTGTTTTTGCATTATATTAAATTATCAAATCAAATCAAACTTTATTCATAAGGCACTTTTCATACTTAAAAGCAACACAAAGTACCTCACAGAGGCTAAAAACATACAAACATAAAACCCAGCTATCCCCCTCCCACAAATACAGAGACATATTCAGACACACACTCGCAGACATCAACATACACACACACCTGCACCCACACACACACACACTAGGGTTGTCACGATACTAAAATTTTCAACTCGATACCGATACTCAGGAAATATATTCGATACTCGATACTATTTTCGATACCACAAGGATAAAAAAAAAAGAACCCAATATTTAAAAGAAACATTTTTATTAACAAAAAATGCAAATATAACCTCTAGGAAGTCGTGCAAAAGTCTCATTTTCTGTATTTTCTTCCTAATGCAAAAATAATATACAATACAAAAAATATTGCTGCATCAGAACAAAATAAATGCTCTTTGAAAAAAACAAAATTTTAGTTTTTTTCCCTTATTTAGACTACAGTGCAAGTACAAACAAAATCTCAATAAAAAGTGCTTTGTTGTTGTAACAATCAGGATAAGTACATTCTTGAATGAAAAGGAAAACAAACAGCAGTCCTCAGAGCTGCAGTTTAGACCTATAAATGTCTGAACTGTGAACTATAATATTTAGCCTATAACAGTGCATATACTTCTGATCTTCAAGTATGATCAAATTCTGTCAACTCAACAGTCGATGCAAAAATCAATTATTGTTTTTTATGCAGACTTACACAAACATAGTGGTGCAGTTCTATGGTTTGTGTTCAATGTGGATTTTAATGTTTCCTATAAATTGGCGGTCTGTGAAGGGACCAAATAGGAGGGGCCAGCGGGTCAGAGTTCAGAGGGGAGAGTCAGTGTGTGTGTGTTTGTGAGGGGGGAGAGAGAGCATGGGAGAGAGCCAATAGCAGGAGGTGTAGAGATTACTACTCACTGTTTTGTTTGTGAATTAAAGTTGTAGTTGGCGTGGTCACAGCCCACAGTGACTGTTAAATAAAAGCAGGTATTCCCAAACCGGAGTCACCTTTATTTACGTCCGACGGACGTCACAGTTCGAAGTTGGTAGAAGTTTTACTCGCCGCAGTAAACGGAGAACTGTAGCGGCATATTTTGCACACGGTTGTTGTTTTGTCCGCAATCTTCTCACCGTTCGCTCGTCTTTTACATGGGAAGCCAAAATAGGTCCACACAACCGATTTATCTGACGAAGGCGCGGCAGCTAATTCCTCCACTTCGTCCTCCTCCTTATTGCAGTGAGTGTTTAGCATAGGAGGTTGGGGGGGGGGGCGCTTGTTATTGAGCGCGTCACAGGGAGGGGAAGGGTGCCTGTTCTCGTGTGTGTGTGAGGAGGCAGAGAGCGAGGGACGGCGGCGGCTCGGCATCCGAGGGGAGGGGGGATTAGTATCGATACTTTTGAAAGTGAGTATCGTATCCGGATACAACATTTTAGTATCGATACTTTTTTGAGTATCGATACTTTTGACAACCCTAACACACACACACACACACATTAATACGAGCTGTCATAAAAGAGAGAGAGAGACATGGCTGTGCACCGAGGACTGAGGTAAGGAATAAACTACCTTTGGGGGCCATCAACACTGAGGAGGGCTCCCGACCCACGAGGAGCACAGCCAGAGGCTTTCCCGCCCCGCACAGACACGAGGCCCCACACCACAGTGCAGGGGCCTCTGGTCATGCAGGTGGAGCCATCCCCCGGCAGTGGCCTCTCAAGTGGACCAGGAGCAGCTCCCAGCGTGGAGAGCCTCCATGAGGAAACACTGGAGCTAAAAACCACCATACTAAAACAGTAATATAAATATAAGAAGAGGGATAAAATAACATAAAGTGGATAACTGAAATAACATAAAAAATTTGGAATTAAATATGATAAAGAAGTTTGACTACAAGAATAAATAAGTTATAAAGTAATAGAAGAATAAATAAAGGAATAAATAAGTTGATTAAATCAATTAAAAATCATAAAAAATTTAAAAAGATTATGATAAGGTAAAGGCGAATTCATCACCTCAAGGTAGTTCTTGTTGAGTTGTTTTTGTATTTGTTGTAAATTTATTTTTAAAAATAAATTTTACCGACTGCTCGGTGTAAACCTGCTGACCTCCAGGGGCTCGGTGACAACGTGGACACTTGATGTTAAGTCTTTGCAAGGGCATAACAAGTTTTATTTCTTAGTCTTTAACAAAATTAATAAACCACAATTCTATATGCAAAAAGATATCCAGATCCATATATCACCTAGCATGAATGCAGAATATTATCTGAACAATATCGGTGTTGGCAGGTGTGAAAATCAGATATTTACAGCAGATACTGTTGCCTTACAAACAGGCCATAAATATTCCAAATACTGGAGACTGAAACATGATGGTTAACCTCATTTTTATTGAATGTCCACCCTGCTTAATCCAAAGTATCATTTTTACAGCAGGGATCATAAACTACATTTAAACAAGGGCCAGTTTTTTCCTTGGCATATGCTCTGGGGGCTGATATAAGAAAACACGAATAATAATTAAAAACAAATATAACAAAGTGTTTTGGTCCTCCAGTCCTGAAGCAGCTGCATGGGCTTTCATTAACAGTCGAGGGTAACAAAAGGCGAAAAGGTGCCCTTAAAAAAAAAAAAAAAATTTTTACTCTGCACATTTCCTCATGTTCAGTAATACGAAAGACCACAAGGGCAAACGCAAACTTAAAAAAAGAATACTTAAGGTTGAAGATGTTTTAAGTCTGTAAAAAGTCAAATTTAATTCTGAGATCAGTTTTAGTTTTGTGGGGAGAAACTCAGAATTCTGAGATGAAATTTAGAATTATGCAGAAAAAAAATCAGAACTCTGAAATTATGAGGAGAAAAGAGAAAATTTTTGAGAATTAATCCAGACTCAACATTGCATGTATTGTTAATTTTTCACAGTCAAAGAAAAAGAAAAAATCTCCTCAAAAACTTCCTTTGCAGTGGCCCAAATCCTCTTCTGTATAATAATAGTCAGTAGGGATGGGACGAAACACTTAAACTCACGATACGCTGCACCTCGATATGCACGGGTCATGATACGATACGTCACGATACAATATCAAAAAAAGAAAAATATTACTGTGTAATTTCAACTTATTTGTTTTTGTTTGAGTTGCACACAGGAAAACACAAGGCCTAACAGGCCAAACACAGACAATAACACTCTCTCTAACCCGAGAGAGGTTAGAGAGAGTGTATGCTAACGAGCGGTAGGCTCGTTTTCGCCACCATTGGGCTTTTTGGAGGCAAGCTAGTTGGTGCTAATGTTTGTTGTCGTCACTTCTGGTCACATGCGCTATTACCAGACGTGACGTCTTTATTTCACAACCCATTTTTTTCAAAGTCGATGCATTTCATCATGTACTGTATTGCGATATATTGCCAAACGATATTTCCTCCCATCCCTAATAGTCAGGGGGCCGGATTAAAAGCTCTGAGGGGCCTGATGTGGCCCCCGGGCCTCCAGTTGGTGATCACAGTTTTACAGCAGTTTCTCCAAAGACACCCTCAAAAAGGAATAGTGAAGGCTTTATGATCCCGAGTTTGGAAAGAAACCAGAACAGGAAACTTTAAGGAATAAATCAGAACCTTTGCCAAAATATTTATTTGACAAGTTATTAGAAAAATGTTAAAACTGCCCAATCTCAAGATTTTAACCAATTTGTTATTAAAAGTCCAAGTTTTCACCAAAATCTGATCACATCTCATTTTGCAGTGGCATTCCCTCTTATGAACTTTTTTAGTTTTCTTACTCACAGACAGACAAACAAACAGAAAGACAGATGAACAAACACCACTTTGAGAAAATAAGACTGCAGCAGTGACCAACAAATATTTAAAATTATATTGTATTAATTATAAGAGGATGCAGACAAACTCCTGCAAGGGTTTTTAATGGATTCTCATGCATCTGTCTCATCAAACAGGGAATGTATTACTGACAGTACAAAAATATTAAGAGCATAAAATATGTTGAAAACCTTAAAACTAACTTGGAAAAAAGTAGGGGTGGGCGAAAACATTGATTCACAGAAGTATCGGGATTTTTTGTTTGATAATTTTTTTTTCCAAATGTAAATGCTTCATTTTAGTCTGTGTTAATAAGCCACTTTTAAATGCAGTCCAGGCTTTTGAAGAGAGAGTATAAACAGCTGGTTAAAATATATTGCTGAATAAATCCTAAAAACAGACTCACATGTGATGTGTGTTTTTCCTGATATAGTCTGTAGGCATCATCATTGTTCATCTTTTTAATGGTGTTAAAAAAGCTAACTAAAGATTGAAAAAATCAGAAATATCGTAGAATCACAATTTAAATCAAATCAGCACCTAAAAAATTGTAAAAAATCGAATCAGGAGAAAAGCGTATCATCCCAGCCCTAATCTACAGCTACCTACTGTAAACAGCTATATGGTAAATTACTGTAAATGGCAACAAATTTTGCAAAATAATCAGATTTTTGTAAAAGCAGGTAACATTTACATTTTTTTGGTAATGTTTTACATATTTGGGTGAAACCATTGTTTGAGTAAATGTATTTTATTGGATAAAAAAAATTATGTATTTACTTAATCATTTTATTTACAAAACTATATAGTTGCAGTAACTAGTCCTTAGATAAGTTAAAAACATCTTGAATGCATTTAAATGATACAAGTTCGCTGTAATTTAAATGCATTAAAAGCTGCAGATTAATGATAATGTAAACGGAAAAACAGCAAGGATGCTGTTTTTGATAATAGTTGCCCTCAACTTTCAGAAAAGGCCGAAAGAGAAAACTTTCCCGCCTAACCAGCTACATCACCGTCAGCCCTTTTCACACATGAACTTTTCCAGAAAAGATCTGGGTAATCTAGCTGCATAGCTCTGACTTTCTTTCACAGCAGGGCGATTCCTGCAGAGTCGGTCTGTGCAGGAGGAGGAGGAGGAGGGGGGAGTTCAATCTGCAGGTAAAGGATGAAGTCTGTGTGAAAACCCTGCTGTTGGTCAGGCTGGACTGCACTGCTGTTGTTGAATGATATCTGTAGACAGCTCGTAGACGTTCAGAGTCCAGCTCACCTCTCCACGCTGACCAGCTCAACCCCCCCGCTCCTTTTGCTCAGTTTAATAAAAAGCCTGTGAAATTTCCTGGACTGAGCGGCTCCTGCTGAATGCAGTGAAAAATAATTTCCTAATCACTGAATTAACATTTCCACCATCTCTGAGCTGATTAAATTAAAATAAATCAGGCGGAGCGAGGCAGACGCGGCGTCGCCCCACACATGACACGACATGTCCCGCTCCCCCACCGGCCGCTTTCACATCAGCACGAGCGTGAAGGCAGCGGCGATGCCTCTCCTCCCCCTCGCTGTCCTGCCATGCCTCCATCCTGACGGGGAGTGTTAGTTTATGACTGAGTCACCCTGCGCCGCCTTTCAAGCCTCCTCCCGCCCGCCGCTCTCTCGCCATCTTTTCTCGTTTCCCGCTCTCCTCTCTCCTCCTCTGTCTCTTCTTCTTGTCTTTCTGCGTCTCATTGCTTATTATTTTACCTTCCTCTGTCCCTCATGTGGTCTCTCTCTCCATCTTTCTGCTTCCTGTTACTGCAATCATTTATTTACTCACGCTCTTTCTTCCCGGCTCGGCCTCTTACTCACTGATTCTGTCTGATTTTATAACACTCACGCAACAAAAAGCTCTGACCATCACGGCAAACTCTCCTGAAGTGAGTGTGGATCAGGCCTCTGATGTCACCGTGCACGTGAGACAGGCTTACATAAACTTCAGAGGCCCGTCTTGTTTCATAATGTTACCTTCAGATCACTCGTTATAAGGCAGGATGGGTCACCTTGACTGACACCTTTAAGTCTAAGTCTACCATCCTGCAGAGGTGTTACCTTTATCCATACAGCACCGTGCACTCTGCACCAAATCACACCCATCCTCGACAACTCCTCTGTTTCCATACCCCATCCTGGCATGTGCTAACCTGACATGCCAGATGGACAGTTCCATCTTGAAAATATTTCACTAATCCATCTGGAGGAGCCCTGTGAAAATGTTTTCAGGGGCAGAACCTTCAAACAACAGCAGCTTGTGATTGGACGGTCATTTGGCTCAACGCACTCATCGCAGACCAATCCGTATCAAGCAGCGCTGCTATGACGTAGCATATGTAGTGGCAAAACGTAGTTATGGCTAACGGTTAGCCGTTAGCTGCTACGGCTAATGGCTGACAAGGGCAAACAACAGTAAATGGTCGTTAGCAGCAGTGGCTAACTGTTGTTAGCTGCTACGGCTAACAGCCGCTTGCAATAGCTAAAATACCTTAACCCTATAACGCCAATTGTATCATATTTGATACATACTTTTATAATACCTCTATCTACTCAAGAAGATCAACAAATTACAAAAAAAAAATCTGAATACAATCAGATAAATGATAAAAATGTCCTTAAATGGATTAACAGTTGCCAAAAACACCTAATGTATCAAATGAGATATGAAAAATCTATATGTTGAATTTTATGGACATTTTGATTTTTGTAGGATTTTAGCAGAAAGTGAAATAAAAATTGAATCTCCAAAAAATTAGAATTTTCTGGCTATAATCTACGGTCTTGGGCCTTAAAGGGTTAAGAATATTGTTTTACATTAAATTACCAGACAGATGAAACATTTAACACTTTTATGTGACATGAACCTCGTCAAAGACAACCCCTGCAAAGTAAACTTATGAGGAGAGCAAATTTCGCCAAGTATAACTGAGTAACCATGATAGCCAACCAACATTAGCTTCCATTATTTGTACAACAGGAAGTGACTTCACTTCCTGTTGTTGTCACGCCCGCAGCTCTCGCTGCTCCCGCCTCTCTTCCCTGATTGGGCCGTTAAGCATGTAGCCGAGTGAAACTGTTGGACAACGGAGGCTGGAAAGATGGAGAAGCATGATTTCAGAATCAGGCAGGTCTGTCTGCTCTGTAAGGCTAGGCATGTGCCCCCCTTAGCAGAGCTTTGCTCAGGATTCAGGTGAGTCTGTTTTCTCTAAGAAAAACTTCAGGACCACATCAACCTGCACCTCAACCACAGACAGGTGAGGTCACCTGCTGTTTCAGTCTTACTGCCTTGATCTGTTGTTCTGTAGATAGCATTAGTGAACAAACACATGTAGTAGGAGAGCATCAGGAGCCAAGGGGGAGCACAGCACTGAGTGTGTGTCTGTGCCATCGCAAAGCATTCTCCAGTGTTGATTTTGTTGACTGTTTCTAGATGGACATGTCATGGACAAAAACTCAAACTAACTGACATTTCATCAACAAATAAAATCTAGACTAAAATGTCTGACAGACTTAATCCAATCAGACCTAATATGGTCATGTAGGAAGTAGAGACAAGTGATGAATCTATCCAATCACAGCTACTTTGGGTGGTGGTGGTGGAATAAGTTGTGGAGCGATCCAATCAGAGCTGCTCTCTTCAGAGATGTTCTGAAACTATTTTTTCCCTCTCGATAGCAAAACTTTTGCTGTGGGTATCGGCCGATACAGAGTACCAATCTGACACCAGTATGTCATTAAAAAAATCATTCTATGACTGCATGATTCAGACATGCTTATCATTACTGTGGTAAGGCCTGGCTCAGGTTAAACCCTTTTTAAAACATGAAGAAATACAGCAATGTTGTAGCATGATCATGCTAGTTAGCTTAGCTCCAACCCTCCCCTAAGCAGGCTCTGACACGCGTGTGTTTGGGTCACGTGATCAGCTGTCTGCAGGTTGCAGCAAAGCTCTACCGTTAAAAAAGAGGCAAATAAGAACTGTGTCAGAGTTTAATGATGCTTGACAGTTAATAGAGTAATTATTCAATAAACTAAGTGCTATCAGATGGTGCATGGACTCCAGCACTCGCCGATACCAGCACCAGCATCGGAGCAATTTCCGATACTGGTATCCGTATAGGAACAACTCTAACTGATATATTCATGTAGAGCAGGTTCACTGTTTGTTGTCAGTTCTGGTATTGTAACTGAGATGCTCTGCCAGGTAGCCTAAATAAAGGTGACTGCTTTTCACACAAAGGAACATTTGTTTCTGTTCATTTAGACATTCAGACTTCAGATTTTAGTCGACTACATTTACAGCAGATTTCATCGACTAACACTAGACTGAAATTAAAACAATTCAGAGAATAAATAATGACTCAAACTAAAATATATTTTATGCAAAAGACTAAAACTAAATTAAAAAGGGCTATTAAATTTAACACTGGCTGTCACATACTGTTAATTAAAACAAATATCAAGCATTTTAGACATGCCCACATCCCGGTGTGTTTTTGACTGCTCACCTAAAGTAAAACAGAGTTTGGATCTGACCTCTGACCTCTTTCCTACATGTCTTTCCCTTCTCTTTATTCTTCATAACAATCAAAGGGCCAACCACAGTATGTCAAAAACATTAAAACTCATTTGAGCATCAGTGTTTGCCGCCTCCAGTGTTCAGTGGCGGAGCTGCAGTTATTACAGTAACGCCATCTTTGACCTCAACACAGCATCATGTCTGAGCACACAAAGACAAACGCCTGCAGACGTCACTTCTATGATCTCTGTCATGACACACTAATGTGTCATACACCACCGCACACCCTGAATGACACTGTGTGTGCGTGTGTATGTGTGTGTGTGTGTGTGTGTGTTGGGGGGTGTTTGAACATGAAAAGGATCAAACAAAAGGTCACTGCAATCCTGAGACCAACACGACCCTCGGCCCTGCACGGCTCGCTCCGAGCGACGCAGAGACCAGGTTATTCTGTTAAAGAAGAGCTTTTTCAGCCCCGTCACACTCTCTGCAGACAGCAGGGTGATGAAGAGGAGGAAGAAGAGGACTCACGAGAGAAGGTCTGAACAGAGTCTGTAGGCCAGCAGGGCTCGGCATGATATTGGACCGGAGCTGCAGTCCAATAGTTGCCTCCTAAGTCCTTTCCTAACCACTTTTCCTAACCACTTTTCTTTAACCCTAATGGAGAACCTCATGAGGTTAAGGAATGGAGACTTCAGAAGGACTTAGGAAAGGAAAACTGGCGTTCAGAGAGAATCCGACTACGCTTTCTCTACGCTACGTCATCATGTGACGGCGGATGTTACTGCTGCAGTGAAACTACAATTTTCTGGAGATGGACTACAAAAGGCTCATCTTAGAGGAGCTGGTGTATCATGACAATGCTGTTCCTTTAGACCAGGGGTGTCCAAACTTTTTGCCAGGAGGGCCAGATTTGGTAAGATGAAAATGTGCGGGGGCCGACCATTCAGCTTTTGTCTCTAATTGTCTCTTAATATCTAATGAAACGTCTTCAATTCTCTGTACCACAGTGTTACGAGTCAGGCAGACATTGGCAAAATCTTCTTCTCAGGACAAATTTTCTAGACTATTTCCAGCACACAGTCTGTAATAAATTCACCCTCAGTCAAAGGTTTGCAGTGCTTGGCAATCAGCGTTGCCACCTCGTTGCTCGCCCTTGTGCCATTTTCATTTGACTCATGGGCTCTTGTGAAAAAGCGCAGTTAAAAAAGTTAAAAAGCAGTTAAAAAGCTTCCAGTTGTTTCAATTTTTCACCACGTTTGTCCCCAGTTAGCTTGTCATAGTTAGCATGTTTTGTCTGGTAGTGCCGCTTGACATTGAATTCTTTAAAAACAGCTACAGTCTCGTGGTAAATTAGGCGGACACAGTTGTTTTGCATTTCGGCAAAAAAATACTCCAATTTCCACTTGTTCTGGAATTGGCGGCACTCGCTGTCAACTTTTCTTTTCTTAGCTACAGCCGCCATGTTTGAAATGGGATGGGCTGAAATGATGACAAAAGATCAGGTGTCATGTGCCACAAGGATGTGGCCACAGAGCTACTGCCACCTTCTGGTGAAATGTAAAATAGGCTTTTTGTACACGAGTATTTTATCCAGCAGTCAACGGTGCACGCGGGCTGCATGTAATTGATTTTATAACAGAGACTGCGGGCTGGTGAAAATTTGAACACGGGCCACAATTGGCCCCCGGGCCGGACTTTGGACATGCCTGGCTTAGACAATTTGAACATTAACAACAGTAAAAATGAGGTGTTCATAACCGATGTTGAAGTGAGGATGTAAATAAATCTGTGCTCTCATTATCAACATGAACACCAATCAGTGCATGAAAATAAATGAACTGAAGGAAAGAAAGGCACAAACTGTTAAGACCACAATCTAATAGAGTACAAATGATTCATATTGAACCAAGTTTTAAAACAGAATCAACATCAAATGTCTCATATCCTGCTCTCTTCAGAGAATCAGACTGCTGGAAAGTTAAGGCAGGTTTTGGTAAACTTTAGAAAGGATGAACAGCAGAGGGAACTCCCATGGTCTGAGGGATTTGTTCATCATTATTCTGTTAAATCAGTCTGATATCACGATGTTTATAAAAGCTGTTGCTGCAGAGAATTGTGGGACAGAATAATCTCCTCTCCTTTCCTAAAGGATGCTCTGGTGTATCCTATGCTAAAGGAGATGCTAAAGGAAGCATTAATCCATCTTTCCTAAGAACTTAGACTATTCCAACAGCTCTAATCATGAACTACTTCACATCATTTCACTCTGTTAGGAACCTTCCTGAGCAAAAAGGACTTTTCGACCACACAAACCACCAACCCTGTCTCCCTGCTGCTGCCCCTCCCTCTTTGACTGGTGCTGCTAGAAATGCCAAAAAATGTCAACAGTATTTTTTTTACGATAAAGACAAAGCAACAGAAGTTTCTACTGACTTAACTTTAAGGACTATAGTGAATTTAAAAGTTGAAATATTACTATGTCAAGACAAATTTTGTAATTATTTGTCCAAATAACACAACAGAACCAAATTAAAGTCCGTAAATGTGCTGTAGACTGATGTGAACCTAAAGTACGAGAAAACACAGACCTCAAGCAATAACCAATACTCTGGACTGTCGCCCTGCAGAAGAACAATGTGTGTAAATAACGAGCTGAATCCATCACCATGAGTGACACAAGTCCTCCACAGACCAGTGCTCATGTTGCTGATTAATTATTTTCATCATAGTTTTATCAACAACCTTTTTCCCCTGATGAAAACTACACAGTAACTAATAAAAACAAGAGCACATGGACAAAAACTCAAACTAAACTAACAGACATTTTCATCAACAAATAAAAACTAGACTAAAATGTCTGACAGACTTAATCCAATCAGACCTAATATGGTCATGTAGGAAGTAGAGACAAGTGATGAATCTATCCAATCACAGCTACTTTGGTTGTGTTAAAGGTTGGATGAGTTCAGAGGGACATCCAATCACAGCTGCCTTAGCTTGGTGGTGGTGGGATAAGTTGTGGAGCGATCCAATCAGAGCTGCTCTCTTTATGAATTGATATATTCATGTAGAGCAGGTTCACTGTTTGTTGTCAGTTCTGGTATTGTAACTGAGATGCTCTGCCAGGTAGCCTAAATAAAGGTGACTGCATTTCACACAAAGGAACATTTGTTTCTGTTCATTTAGACATTCAGACTTTACTAACATTCAATAAAGGCTTAGTAGATGTTAGGTAGGTAGGTATGTAGGTAGGCAGATAGACATTCAGACTTTACTAACATTCAATAAAGGCTTAGTAGATGTTAGGTAGGTAGGTATGTAGGTAGGCAAATAGACATTCAGACTTTACTAACATTCAATAAAGGCTTAGTAGATGTTAGGTAGGTAGGTATGTAGGTAGGCAGATAGACATTCAGACTTTACTAACATTCAATAAAGGCTTAGTAGATGTTAGGTAGGTAGGTATGTAGGTAGACAGATAGACATTCAGACTTTACTAACATTCAATAAAGGCTTAGTAGATGTTAGGTAGGTAGGTATGTAGGTAGGCAGATAGACATTCAGACTTTACTAACATTCAATAAAGGCTTAGTAGATGTTAGGTAGGTAGGTATGTAAGTGGGCAGATAGACATTCAGACTTTACTAACATTCAATAAAGGCTTAGTAGATGTTAGGTAGGTAGGTATGTAGGTAGGCAGATAGACATTCAGACTTTACTAACATTCAATAAAGGCTTAGTAGATGTTAGGTAGGTAGGTATGTAGGTGGGCAGATAGACATTCAGACTTTACTAACATTCAATAAAGGCTTAGTAGATGTTAGGTAGGTAGGTATGTAGGTAGACAGATAGACATTCAGACTTTACTAACATTCAATAAAGGCTTAGTAGATGTTAGATTTTATCACAGAGGAAAACAGGACTTCAGAAATTCAAGGAAACAGAAAAATGTCTTAAACTTTACACTTCAGATTTTAGTCGACTACATTTACAGCAGATTTCATCGACTAAAACTAGACTAAGATTAAAACAATTTAGAGACTAAACTATGACTTAACTTAAAGATATTTTAATTCAAGGGCTATAATAAACTACATCAAAGGGTGCTGTCAACTACAATGAATTCTAGTAAAATGTATTAATTCTGGAAAAAACTTTCAGTGAATGTTGATCTTGGCACAAGAGAAGTGATTCAGTTTTGTTGATCTGAATCCAGATTTGGATCCAGGAAAGTTTTACAGGTTTTGTTTCCATATAAGGATAAGACAGTCTTCCTCTTTTGCTAATGACTCACCAAACAGTGTTTGAGATGCCTGAGTGGAGGTCTGTCCTCAGGCTTAGTTACTGTTGTCTTTCTATCAACTCTAACCACTGCAGCCATTCGCTGTCAAACCTGGAGATGAATGAACGTGACAACCCCAGAAGACGAGTCATTTCCAACAAAAACAGCCCCTGATTTCCACTAAACCCAACTGCACTGCTTTTCTTGCAGGAGCAAGTCTGAAAGATTTATTGTTTTCAGATCAAAATTGCAATTTCAGAAAACACAATCGTGATCACCAAAGCCACAATTTTGCACAACTTCTGAATGACCAAGGATTTGTTCTGTCAACTATTTTATATACTATTTTAGAAATTTGCAGGCAAGTTGCATGTGAGCATGGCTCGCAAGTAAATGGCTTGCTCACAGCTGCGAAACGATTTCCCATTGTTCCGTTCAAAAGAGTCGACTCGTTCACGAACGTCACATCCACGCCCCGCAAGTGCTGTGAGCAGGTCATCAACACAAAAGTATCCCTTAAATAATGATTTATTATATTTATTCATCATCAGTATTAGACGATGAATAATGTGTTATGTTCTTTTGATCATTAATTTCCTTCCTGTTTAGTTCACAAAACTCAGTCCAGCTCATTGGAGCAGGAGAATTTGTCCTTCTTAAAGCAGCTCAATGACAGCTTCACTCCTACAGGTGTTGTGTTGTTATAAGTTACCATGCCATCTGGTGTCCTCTATGTCTTCTACGTGTACAGTTTGTCTTCACTTCGATCCTACGGCCTATCACACACTGACATGTTCATCTGCATGATCTCACTGAAGGCCATGAAGCTCTGCTGTTAATCACTGTGTCATTTTAGGCATAGCTTAGCATGCCGGCTACCTTCCCATATTAGTGCAGTCATAGCGGTTAGCTCAAGTCTTCCGTGAGATTGAGAACAGCCCTGGTGCGACTCAACCCTCTGTAAAATTCTGCTGTGTGAAACGATCCAAAGGAAATCTGACAATTTGTGAACTAAATGTGAATAAAGCGGCTGAGCTGTAGGAGTGAAATCATCTGAAAAACACAGAGCTGCTGTCTGAGAATTAACTCCAACCATGAGCAGAGGTGGTTTTTAATCTAGGCTAATAGTCGGGCTGAAAAATATTTTGTTAGATCGCTATATCGAGATATGAAAATTCAAGATATTAATATAAAAAACAGCTACAGTATATAAACTATATAGATTTCTATAGATAGCTTGCCCTACATGTACAGTTCTGGAAGTCAAAACAAATTTCATTTTCACGATTGCCCTTGAATGCACCACTTGGTTTTCACCGAGCCCGTAGTCATATCATTTCATATCGATATCGAGATATCTGGCGTGAATATCGAGATATGAAATTTTGTCCATCTTGTTCAGCCTTAGCTAATAGATCTGAACTTCTAAGCTGGAAGTTGTTTTGTTAAATCATGAAGAAGAGTGTGATAGGAAGACACAGCATCTCTAAAAATACAAAAAATCTAAATATACGTCTCTGGGAAAATTATTCTATATCATAAATTCCTGGTTATTTCCCAGCCCTAGCTCACACTCTTATGTGGCAGAGGTATTTCTCAGCTGACTGACCAGACAGTAGGACTGCTCAACTATGGAAACAACCATAATCAAAACCTACCTTTTTAGTCGAGCTTTTACCTGAATTACCTTTAAGCGTTTTTATTTTTTCTAATTACAGCCCACTTTAATTATTTTACCCTATTTTATTTTTTATCTTTTCTATCTTTCCTTATTTTACTTTCTAGTTTTTCAATTTTTATTTTACTTGATTTTAGTTTATTATTATTATTTATTATTATTATTGTAATTATTATTTGGATTCTTTTTTTCCTACATTTTATTTTATGATATATTTAATTTTATACTTTTAACCTAGTCCCAGTGTTTTCTCATTTTTAAACCTTTAAGATGGCGTTTCCTTTAGTACGTACTGGGTACAGCATTGTGCTTTATTATTACTGAATTTCTTTTATGATGCTTTTTATAATTGTGAAATTATGAAACAAAATTATTACTTATTTAAAAACATGACTACATGCTTTCACTGTGTATACAAATATATGCTTACATATATGCTTCTGACACTTATCATTTTGAGCATATCAAACAGGTAATACATAGAAAAAATACAAGTAAAAATAAAAAAATATTCAAAATAATGCTTACAAAAACGATAATGAAAAAATCAACATGTCATGTGGCACAGACATATTTTAATGATACTATTTAAGTTTTCTCCACTGTGTAAGGTAGTAATTGTAATATCAATTAACATTTGATTTATTTCCAGCCCTAATGCGTCTGTTTAGCTGAAACTGTTATGTTATATAATCTCCATGAAAAAGTATTTTGTGCCTCTCTTTTGGAGTGGGGGTAGGTTATGAGGGGACTGGGGCCATTAGCCCCGATGAGTGGAGGAGGAAACACTGTATATATAATTAAAACTAAATTAACCACAGTATTAAGGCAGTGATTATGTTCTCCTGTGGGAAAAATATAATGACAAAAACAAAAATATTCATCACATACGACAAAAAATAACCAAAATAAGAGCAAGTCAGTGTGTGCAGAGTTAATCATGGTTATTCTGTTTTATGATTTTGAACACAACAAAAATCAACTTAAGTAATGGCCCATTATTATCCTTATAATAAAAAACATTACATTTTTACTGAGCAATGTGCAATGCAACTAGCACTTTATATTCCTAGGTACTCTAGGTATCACAAATTACCATCGCTGGTATTAGATTATTGTAATATACAATTGAGCATTAGGCAATCAAAACAGCACTTTATATTTTTTTGGGCAATTTTCTATACAATAATGCACTTTACACTTTAGCACTCTGCACTTTAACCAGCCCCTTGGCCTAAATGTTTTTTGATGATCAACTATGTTTGCTTTGTTTTGTCTTGTTTGTTTTGTTTTGTCTTGTTTTGTTTTTATTGTGTATAAATGTTTGTGCAACACCAACCTGCCAATGGGACTAGAGATGGAAATTAGCCACACAGCTATAATCTCACGTTTACATTTATATGTTCATTAACATGTACTGTCCCATCTTTTTAAAATAAACAAATCTACAAATAAATGTGGATGTTTAGACTGGGACGATGTTTTCTGAGTTTTTGTGCTGGTTGATGCATCCATGTCGGATCATTATCAGGTATCAGTGCTGTTTCCGAGCCAAGACTTCAGACTCATGCTCACCATGCCTGCTATCATTTTACAGCGTGTACGTTTGTCTATAGCGGAGCAGGAGGCTCGAGTCCAGTCGGCAGTTTGGGATGTTTTAGACATAAATGAGGTTAACAAATGCAGCAGCCAATGACCTGATGGATTCAGTGTAGGCTTCTCTGATGGAAACAAACATTAAGAGTTGATTTATTCTCTATTTTTGCATTTTTGAGAATTCACATCAGCAGCTGTGCCTGCGCTCGATCTGAAAAAAAGTGATGTTGCATTCCCAGCAGAGGCAGCGGTGGGCCGTCAGACATTTTAAATCCATGATATTTGTCCGCTGTGCCTATAATCTGTCTGTCAAAATACAAGCAGAGGTGAGCAGGAGGAGCTTACAGTGTGTACTTATGCTAAAGACAAGCTAACAGAGAGGGGGAGGTTTACACTAAGAACTACGATCCTGACCCTGCAGCCAGGTTCATGTGGTGGAAACAAATGTCCTGGTGTGTCTGAGGTGGTCCAAAGTGTGGTGCATGTGGACTGCAGCTCCATGAAGTTAGCTCTGAACTGCCTGGGCTGTTTCATCATCTCAGCTGCACAGTTCATTTAGGTATAGGAGGATCGATGTTGGCATCGCATAAATAATAAAAACATCCATAGCAGCAGCATAATGTCTGCAAGGAACAAGATTAAGTGGTTTCCATGTTTGCTTTTTCCTCTTCTTCTTCTTAATGGACTTTCAAACCAACCATGTACACAGTGCCAAAGTAGATAGAAGTCATGTCCCAAATAGATCCAACAGTTTTTGTGAGGGAGAAGAGAAGAGGGAGAGAGCCTCAGGTCAGCGTATGGGGGCGACTTTCTCTGCCAAAGCAAACGTTAAAAAAGTGAAGTCTGTCCAGTAATCTGCTCCTCCTCCTAAATTAACTGAAGTAAAACCCCCAACTCTTTGTTGTCAGCCCTTTTAGTCAAAAATATGAATCAAGAGTTGATGTCTGTGTGGAAATTCATGCTGAGATGAATGCTAATCAGTGAAGCTAAACAGGCTACATGTTGCTACACAGTCGTGCAGCGTTGATGCTGGGATCAGAGCTTTGGGGGTGATGGAGCAATCAGACTGCTCGCTGGCCAAGAGAAGTTTCAGTTTTGTCTGCACACACACACACACACAATCACACACACACACATACACACATGTGAAAGCACACACACACAATAACTGAAATGGAGTTGGTAAGAGAACATTTCAAGTTAGCATTAGCAGAAAAGCTATTATCCAAAAGCAACTAACAGTATCTTTCAAACTCAGCAACATATATATATATATATATATATATAGATATATATATATATACATATATATTTATATATATACCCCATGTTACCTAATCGACTGTGTGGACCAAGTGCAAGGTTGTTACTGAAATAAACAACCAAGTCGGTAAAAACAAGCCCAAAACAACTGCAGCTTTTTTCATTTGATATACAATAGGGATGTAATGGTTACCGGTAAAATAGTAAACCATGGTAAAATTTCCCACAGTAATCATTATCATGTCCTATTAAAATTACCGTTATACCGTGTTTGATCACCACACTGTGTCGATAACTGTAAAGGCGAAACTATGTGTGTCTGCCCCTGGATGAAGCAGCAGTGAGTCGCTAACAGAGGCGCGCACGTGCAGCTGGCAATATTTGGCCTCAGCAACTTAAGCCGACTCTCACAGGTTTGCCTCTCAAAACAAGTCTAAAGCCCGGTCAAAGTTTGGATTTTAAAGGATGTCGAGGGGAAACTGATTGACCACAGTCACTCTGTCTAAAACACCAAACTGTGGTTAAAGCTAAAAATGTGTGTGATTAAAACTGCTGTAACTCCTCGAGTAAACGAGCAGAGAGAGAGAGAGGATTCAGAGAGCCATACCTGAGTGAATTATAGGAGGTTTATCAGGATTTTCTGAGTAAATAATGTATAAAGGTTGGAAATAACAGCATTAGCATCAATCTGGAGTGAGTTCTTGCTGTTCTTTTGCTGTTTATTTGCTGTATTTTGCCGTAGTAGATTGTCTTTTTCCGTCATAGTTTGTGTTTTATCAATTTAATCAATCATCATTTGGAAATATTAAAGAAGGAGATGTGGAGGAGATCTGCCATGGAAAGGGGAGACCAGAGGAGAGTCATGAAGGGGGCTAACTGCTTCAGGGACTATTGTTAGTAAAAAAAAAAAAAAATTCCTGGACATGGTCTAATATAACGAGCTGTAACATGGACACTAATGCTGCAGGCAAACTAAAATGTGTGAGTGTTTGTAAAATAGGTTAAGATTATTTTTGGTCGTCTCAAAATTTTGAACATGTTCATTAACAATTGTTTATAAAGAGAATCCTGTTTAAAGTTCAAATCTGTTTTTTTCTTTTCTTGTAATTACACACAGTTTATGACAAATACTTGCCAGAATTGTTTACTTTTATTCCTCATGAAAAAAGTTTAAACAAATTTACTTATAGGACATTTCCTGACACAGTTATTGACAAAAAGACAAAAGAGCTGTTAAAATTATAACATTAAAGGGGTTAAATGATTTCAAGACTGTGTTAAAGTACTTTTTTCAACATTTTGAGCACACTGCAACAATACCATGATAATAATGATAACCGTGATAATTTAGGTCACAATAACCATGATACAAAATTTTCATATCTTTACATCCCTAATATATTACTTTTTTTTCTTAAGAGAAATCTAAATAAAGTTTGATTTGATTTTCATCTACATAACATTTCAATTTCACAGTGACGTTCTTGTATTTATTTGGCTCTTAACTTCATTTTTTGACATCTTTTTGTTTGGAGGTGGGGCACGACAACTCTAAAAACTCAACCTGTAACTTCCAAGATTTACAAGCAAGTTTTCACAAAAAGAAGCATAAAGGTGCTTATAATAAGCAGACCTGGCAACTCAGATTTTGATGACGCTGCGCTCTTGAAAGAAAAAGTTGGAGGATGGAGTGGATCAAACTATTTTCACCATTTGTTACAAACATATACTCAGTATATATTTTTAAAATTAGTTCAGTTTAGACTTGGGCATACTGTGGAGAAATCTTTAAAATCTTTGGGGTACTATGATTAAATTTGGGGATGCTTGAGCGCCCCCAAAAACAGGCTGGAAACTGCTAAAGGGTTGTGTTTAGTGATGCGTTTGAGGTCCAGTCTATAACAAGATGATGCGTTCAGGTTGGCTCAGTAAAAAGAGTGTTCGGCATAAATAAGAACATGATGTATTCAAATATAACTGACAGAGTTGGAGACTTGGATTTTGGCTGAGGCTTGAGTAAAAATGTTGAAACCTTCAAAACTTACATTTCAGGTCTCCAGAGGTTTGAGGAAATATGAAACTGGAAACGTGCACTACGTCCTACAGTTTGGTTTCTACTGCCACCCTTTGACCCTTATGTGCTGCACAATGATATCACCAAATGTATATTTCACAAGTGTTTGACAGGATAGTGTGGGGTTTATATTTTAGCACAGGCCAAAGCAGACCTGCATCTCTAGACAGACCAGAGATCAGACAATAGAATGTTCAACCTTTAAAACTCCAGAAATCTACCAGTCAAAGCAAATCAGAGGTCAAATCATCTGTACCAACCATACAAAGTTTAAACTCAAAGTCGACAAACAAACATTCATACTCTGTGCCCGAGTTCTCTTAAAAAACCTCAACACCACGGCTGAGCTCGATCACGGGATGGAGGAGGTTTGCAAAGGAAATTTAAAATGTTATTTAATCTTTTGAGATGAAGATTTGTGGAAGTAGGAAGTGAGATGATGTTGGTGTCTCAAAACGAGCAGAGCAGCACAGAGATGATGCAGAGGTCAGCATCCCTCGACTAAGTCTGAGATTCTCCAACGTGTTCTTGGATCATTACTGATCATCTTCATCATCACAAAAACCTGACTGTCACAAAATGTGAAGTAATCAGAGTAAAAAAGGTCATCAGGTTCTGACGGAGCTACAACATGGAGGTTCCTCTAAAAGGCGGATGCATTCCTTCAACATTTCTGAGAATCTTCTCCTGATCTAAAGACTGATCACACTGGTGTAAAAGGCAACGGTGTAAGAGTACTTTCATGTACCGGTCCACAATTGGGTAGGTACCCAAACACCGTTAAGAATCTGGAAAAACTGTTCCGTTATCGGTACTTAAACGTCTCTTCAACTGTCACGTAGTTATGACACTACCGCCGTCCGGCTCAAGCATGTCGGTGAAGGCTAAGCGCTCGAAGGTTTGGGCTCACTTTGGCAAAGTTAATGAAACTCGGCCCGATGCAATCTTTGTCAGAGAGAAGTTGCGTCCAAGGGGGAAATACTAGCAACATCACCAAACACTTGGAGTGCGCGCATAGTATAAAGCTAAAGGAGTGCAGGCTTTTTGATTGCTATAGCAACACGAGTAAAGTTAGCAGCTCGGCTAACACTAAAGACTGCAGCACCGACAGAGACAGAAACTCTATTATCCTCCCCTTCGGTAAAAACCCTGCCGAAAACAACACAGTCACACGGGGTTAAACTCTTGACGAAGCACCGCTGCACTCGGCCGTATAACTTGGATGAAAAGCCGACGGCACAGCTCTCCTCAGATCAATCAGAGCTGTTAATGTCCGCTCGGAGCGGAAACTCTCTTTGTTTACTGAGGTCAAGAGAGCAGCGGATGTGACTGACGGTCAAGCTGCGCTCACAGCGCCCTCTGTTGGATGAAACGGTCCACTGCTCCAGGCGCCCTGATGTGCTGCTACACTCAATATTTTACATTCAAATATTTATTTACTATTCGGTTACGGATATTTATCCCCATATTTGAACAGTTATAAGACTATCTAATATAAAGTGACAGCCCTAGTAGTCATCATTACAGCATTGATTTTAGCCCCACTGATATATGGGTCTGTCTGTTCATGCAGTCTGTTGGGCAGCATGAAGGGGTTTTACCATCTCCTTAGCTTTCTTTTTGCCTCTGAGAAGCATTTGTAATGCATTACTTCTATTCCGTTGAAGCTTTATTATTACCTTGTGGTAATAAAAAAAAGGTTGAATCTTTTAATATCTTGTAAAGTTTTTATTTTTTACACAAAATTAGCCTACGTGTTGTAGTATCAATAACAGTATCGATAAGTATCGATACCGATAAGGAGTATCGATATCGGTATCGATAAAATCATAACGATATACATCCCTAATCAAGACCCTCGGCCATATTTGTAGTTCTTGTTAGCAACACTCGTTTTAAACAACAAACGGAAGTGCTTATATGCTGACTCACTTCTACATGTAGGATTTATTCCTGCATCACTGTTTGTGTCCATGCTGCTCATCACCAGCAGCTGCAGCGGTTGTTTCTTCTTCTGTCTTCATTCTGACAGGCTAATCACGTACAGCATGTACCTGCTAACACCTACTGTATCAGAGTATGAACATATGAGTTGGGGCTGAACGATTGTAGGAAAATATCTAATTTAGTTTTTTCGGGCAAATACTGTGATTTCAATTCTATTCACGATTTTCTTCAAATCAAGCTTCAGTGCAATATTCACTATGTTTAATGTATAGACAATAGTAAAGAAATCAATGATCAACAGTATGTAACGAATTATTCATCATCCAATACTGATGATCTGTTTTCATTATTTAAATGTTACTCCAGCTTCTGCTCCTAAACAGAGGCTTTGTGCTGTTGACCTGCTTACCAGAACTTTTGTAAACATAAACTACTGCAAATTTGTAAAATAGCTGACATAACAGATCTTGGGTCAGTCAGGAGTGCTGCAAAAAATTGCTGCTTTGTGTTTCGATCCGAAAACGATAAATCGTTCAGCCCTAATATGAGTGTGCCCATGCACAGAAGGATGTTGAGACTGGAGATGTACGTGCTGTTAACTATGCAGACTCCACGTGTCTCCTGCATCGATTCAGCACATTCAATGTGCACATTATCCAAAACTAACACGCAGTAGATGTGGGCTACATCACAGCAGCAGGGACAAGTCTGATAAAGAGTTCATCAACCCAGTGAAAATGCAAAGACAAAAACATGACTGTTAATCCAACTGATGATATAAATTATCTTTAAGAAGTCGAAAAACGGGGAAATAAGTTTGGTGCATTACGTCAACAAGTAATCTGACTTTGAGTTGACACTGTGCTGTTTGTTTGGCTCAAATTTTCATACATAAAAACGATATTTGGCAGAAAAAAATACAGATTACCGATTAATTTTACAAGACTAACTTTACACCAACGAGGAAATTTTACAAAAACATGCAAAAAAGCATTGAACTTAAAGAGCCAGTAAAGAGTAAAGAGTCATTCGGCATCTTGTACTTCTTGTTGATGAAAACTCGAGGTAGGTTAGTAAGGTAGTAAAGGTAGAACAACGTAGGTACAAAGTAGGTAACATTCTTTTTATAGGCATCTTTAATTTTTCTTCTCTGCAGCTTTCAAGCACAAAATCAGAGAGTGTGCAAAACTGCAGCATCAGTGAACGACCATTTCTGTTCAATTATTGTCAAACTAATGATACTGACATGATTCCACTGCTAGGGGTGTGTTTTCAGGGTCAAGGAGTCATTATGAGCGCCACTCCATCATGTAACTGCTACTTAAAGGTGTAACAGTAATACCTGATCTACCTTGGAGGAGGATTGTGCTCTGAGTGCTGTGTCGTTGATGTCGTTTGTTATTAGTGTTCATTGTTTTACTTTGACTCTCAAAATTACTGCCGTGTTTGCAGTTTACTTGTAAAGCTGGAGATAGTTTACGTCTGTTGGGCCAGCCAGGCCGCTGGCTGTTTAAATGTGCTATATAAATAAAGCTGACATTGACATTGACATTGAAAAAGCATGAACATGTGTTCTACTGTTGTTAGAGATGTAACGATATGAAAATTTGTATCACGGTTATTGTGACCAAAATTATCATGGTTATCATTATTATCACAGTATTGTTGCAGTGTGCTCAAAATGTTCAAAAAGTACTTTTACACACAATTTAATCACTTAACCCCTTCAATATTATTATCATAATGGTTCTTTTTTGTCTTTTTTGTCAATAGTGTCAAGTAATGCCCTTTGAGTACATTTTTTTACCCTTCTTTCATGAGAAATAAAAGTGAACAAGTTTTGAAAGAAAAAAAAAATAAGCTTAACCTATTTTATATACACTCACACATTTTTGTTTGCCTGCAGCATTAGTGTCCATGTTACAGCTCCTTATATTAGACCATGTCCAGGACTTTTTTTTTAATGATGACCATCTCTGAAGCAATTAACCCCCTTCATGATTCTCCTCTGGTCTCCCCTCTCCCCGGCAGATCTCCTCGGTATTTTCTCATCTAAATGTTTCCAAATTACGATCGATGAAATCCACAGAACACAAACTTTGACGAAAAAAGACGATCTATTTCAAAATACGGCGAATACACGGCAAAGCAAAGGCAAGAACACAGTCCAGAATAATAGTAATTCTGTTATTTATAAGATTTATACATTTTTGGATATAATTACTGATAAGTCACCTGTTACTCTCTCAGGTATGGCTCACTGAATCCTCGCTTTCTCTCTCTCTCTCTTTTCTTTTGCTGCAGCTTCATGTTTAGACCGGGAGACTGTCTTCTATCAGCATCCTTGTAAAAATCCAAAATTCAACCAGACTTCAGAGTCCATTTCGAGAAAACTCTCCACTGTGTCTCCAACTTTTGCTCTGACTCAGAGGCCAAACAATGCAAACTGCGCATGCGCGCATCGGTTGAGGCCGCTTAATCGTGGACAGATACATAGTTCCGGCTTTTCCAGGCTAACAGTGGCATCACCGTGAGTTGTTGACACAGTGTAGTGATCAAACACGGTAAAACGGTAATTTTAAAAAGACACGGTAATGATTACCGTGGGAAATTTTACCGCGGTTTACCATTTTACCAGTAACTGTTACATCCCTAACTGTTGTACTGTTTTACAAATTTGCTCGCAAATGAGTAGTTTACTCACAACTGCAATTCTATCATTGACTTGAAAGAGCCGTTCAAAAGAGTCGACTCGTCTGTGTAAATTCTCATTCATCCAGGTCATGGTTATCTTGAAGATTCAAAATTGAGGCAACTGAACACAGTCCAGTCCAGACGACTCGTTCACCAACGTCACATCTCCACTGCCAAAGTGCTGGTAAGCAGGTCAACACAAAACCTGAGTGCAGTAGTAGAAGTTGGAGTATCACTTAGAAAAAGAAAACAGATTATTTATCATCAGTATTAGATGATGAATAATGTGTTACAAGCTTTTGACCATTGATTTCCTTATGGTTGTTTATACTAGTGTTGTGTGACTCAAAACTGATCTTGATCTCGAGACCACATTTGAAGGTCTTAGTCTGGAACCCCAAAAGCGTTGATCTTGTCTTGGTCTCAGGCGAGTCTTGTGGCCCTTTTCCATTAGCCCTACTCTACTCTACTCGACTCTACTCGACTCTACCCAGCTCTACTCTACTCGCCTTGTGCTGCTTTAGCACTGCTTTTTTTGTCCATTAGCCCCAGTCGCCTGCCCAACGGGGTGCAGTGTCGCTGTAAACAGCTGAGCGGCTCTGCCATGACGTCATTTTGAGCGCAACACAACAATCTGTGGCTTTTTGTCACAAACCGAGTCAAAAACGAAAGCAGAAGAAGGCTGCAGGTGGTAAGAAGAAATACCCCTTGAGAAACACAGGAGAGTTTTGGAAGCTATACAACAGAATGAAGCCGAGGACGAGAGCAATCCAGCTGCAAAGAAAAGACGTATGAGGGTAAGCTAACGATAGCTACCGCTAGCATGCTAGGTCATCGCGCTCATGACTCATCGATGATGACATTGTCTGACCAATCAATAGCCGGCAGTCGGTGACGTCATCTTTTAGTATGGACTCAGCTCGCTTGGAACCAGAGCGGAGTAGGTACTAAAACTAGCTTGTTTTAGGAGGTACCAGGCTAGTGGAAACACGCGGCAAATCGAGTAGAGTCGAGTAGAGTAGGGCCAAGGCGTGCTAGTGGAAAAGGGCCATTGGTCTTGGATAGTGTGGTCCTGAGCACAACACTAGACTGATCTGTAAACATAGTGAATTTTCCACCAAAACTTGATTTGAAACTGAAATCGCAATATCTGTCAGAGAAAACACAGTTAGATCTTTCTCAGCATTGTTCAGCTCTACAACACATCATTAACACTTATGGACTGTGGACCAATATTCTATGTTTATGTTTTATTCTGAATGTTCCTGTTGACTCTACACTAATCCCAGGTGAAGATGCCTTCATTCGTCCAGATTAAAACAACAGGTAGTTTCATACAGCCTGAAGTCCATTCAATGGCTGCATATCACAACCAAACTTACATAGTGCTATGTGCCGGGAACAAGGGCACAGCCTACGGTCTTTTGGGCCCTCTAGTGGTGCACCTCAGTAACACGCGTCATGTACATGTGAGTAAACAAAAATTCAAGGATAAACTGTAAGTGTATCTCCGGCTTGCTTGTGTGTGTCGGGGGGAGGGTGGGGGGGGCTAAATCACGCTGCCACACAATCCTGAAACAGCCCCCCCCCCCCATCCAGGGCTGCACACACATCGTGCGTACAGGAATGACCCCGTGCAACAGCGTGTTTCCCACAGAACGACCTTTCCTGGTCACCTTCAGACGTGCTCTTCATCATCTTCACACTCGCACACTCTGCAGCCCAGTGCACCACACACACACACACACACACACACACACACGCGCGCACACGCACACAAACCACCCAGCCGGCGTCCCTCTGCAAGGTGACTGGCCGGGGCCCACATCCCCCCCACCACCCCCCAACCGCCCCCCTCCGGCCACAGATCATCAGCAGATCAAACGCACCCCCCACGGCTGACCAAAACGCACACCAACAACACACCTGGTACGGCGAGCAGCGCCCTCCATCACACGCCGGACATGGACGGTGGAGTCATGGTCTCTCTAACATGCTAACACACACAAGCTAAGACACACACACACACACGCTAACACACTCACACACACTTGACTGGCATGGGAATTGTGCCGTCGGACTTGGTGGTGTGTGCGTGCTTGTCCCTGTGCCGTCCATCCACACGCACATGAATTCATCTCCATGGTTTATGGGGACAAATGAGCCTTATGGGGACAAATGAGCCTTATGGGGACACACCTTTCCCAGCATCCAGTCAACCTAAAGTCATGTCAGATTTCTGGATCTGATCTCTGGAGGACACTCGTGGATCATTTTGGTGGTAACAGGTGCGTAAATCTAAAAATCTGAGCCATCACGGCCTGCAGGGTTTACGGGGACAGATGAGGTCCTCCTGCACACTGTCCTGGTCCTTTAGAGGTCTACGAGGACAGTTGTGTTTATGAGGACTACACTCACACACGCGCACGCACACACACACACGCTGCGTGATGCTGTGCGGGGTATTATGGTCTGTCCTGCTGGGCCTCTCGGCATCCTAAACCCGCCGTTAAACCTCACCGATCCCCGTGCCAGCATCACAGCCTCACCTCACCGCACCACAGCTCGGCCACAGAAACACACGAGCGCCACGCACACGCCTCGCGCACGGACTCACCGATTCACCGTGCAGGCCGAGCTCAAGGACATCAGCATCAGCGCGCAGAATCCCCGTTAATCTGCAGCAGGAGGCGCAGACACCGTCCCGCACCGGACAGGCGGAGAGGACGCGGTCCCGTCGGCGGAGGCTCCGTCCCGTCGGTCAGGTGAGGCGCGCGGCGGGGGGGAGAGAAAAGAAAGAAGAAGAGAGAGCGCGCGAAGAGAGGAGGAGAAGCTCATGCGACATCTTTGGAGGAGGAGGAGGAGGGGCTGAGCCGCTGCCTGAGCCCGCGCGCACAGGAGCTCGGTCGCAGCATCCGCGAGAGGAACCGAGAGGGAGGGGGGGGGCTCATACGTCACCCCCCACCTACTCGGCGGCGTGATGACGTCAGCAGACACACCGCAGTGGACGCTGTTGTCAGTTTGTGTTTAGAGCCATCTTAAAAAAAAATACATCATCCAGAACAGGGATCTGTCAATCAGGGCGGGAAAAGCATCGATGATGAGGTGATCTGATCAGCGAGGCGCGCGCGCACGGATCTGCACAGGTGATGAAATGAGGTGAAACAGCTCTGCTGATATTACTGTAAAAAATCAGCTCATGGTCAGTCAGAGCTCCTGCAGGTAAATATCAGACTGAGGTCAAACATCACACGCTAGGGCCGGGCAACACGGACACGCTCTCTTATTCTCATCTATTTAAAGGGAATTTACTTTATATTAAAACAGATAACATTAAAATAAAAATCAGTTATAATGTAGAAAAACAAACACTGATTTATTTCTAAGAGGGGAATTCAGGATGTTTGAGTGGCAGGTGCAAAAGTACCTACAGCTCGGGTTGGTTATTTGATTTAGAAACTGTTTTTATTATTCTGGTTAAAATGAGCATTATGTCCTGATGGTAAGGATGGTAAAGAGAGAAAAACAGCTGCTGTCTACTGCAGGAGTACAACAGAAAACACCATCCAATCACAGCCACTCATTCAGAATTTACTAAACCAATCAAATCCCATAACTGCCGTTCTGCCCGCCTCCTGCTCGTACATTTTGGGATCCAGCTACACTGGAGAATGCTCACCTGTAAAGTTTAGTCTTTGAAAATAAGGGAAGCCCGCTGTGAGCCGTCCAACAACCCCAACCAAGCTCCAGTATCCCTCACATTTTAAGACAGGTGTACAGAAATCTAAAATAAACTCTTTGTTTTTCTAACTTTGTTCTGCTGTTCTAATCTCACCACAGCTGCCACCCAGGCTACTGCAGGTGGACGTTCGAGAGGGTAACGGCTGCGGCCGGCAGGAAGGCGGGGCTGGACGTCCAGCCCCGTCCAACAATTCCAAATATAGGGTTAGGGTTACCGCAACCCCACCCCCAACCCTTACCCTAACCCTAACCAGTTTGGATGTGGGCGGGGCTGGACTTGTGACGTAGGTGACATAGGTGGGGCTGGATGTCTAGCCCCGCTTTCCCGCAGGTCACAGCCGTTAGTACTTGGGACGTTCTCACCAGGCTTTTTCTTCTTCTTTGGTTTTACGGCGGTTGGCTTCCATCATTTTGGAGCATTACTGCCCCCTTCAGGCTAGAGACAGAGTTCAGTTTGGAAAGGCAGAAGAATGTTTTTATTATTATATCATCACACAGGAGATTTACAGGAGAATACTGATACAGGAGGACGTCAGGAAAGAGGATAAAATACGTAAAATATGGTAGTTTAACAGCCAAAACGGGAGATTTGACAGCTATGTGGAGAATGTCAGAGGAACTACCTATACCCCGATCAACTTTACATGTTTGTTTTTTAACGCAGGGGGAACCATTTTGGTGCTACATTCAAGTTCATGCTAGTTTTCCAAACTTACCGACCCTATCTTTAAAAGCTGTAGTTTTTGGTAAACATATTAAGAAGCTGCTTTAATGATGAGGTTAGAAATGATGAGGGAGTTAACTCTGCCATGTTAAGAGGGAACCTAAGTGGCACTAAATTGACTTTTGTCCAATGAAAAGGTGTCTTAGGTGAATCTTAAATTACACTTAATCAAGATTAAGGACTAAAAGGGAAATCAGGGGGCACTTAACCAAGTTTTGTCCACTGGAAGGGCAGAGGGCAGTCCATGAATCTGTCCAATCAGAGCTTCATACAGAAGTTTTGTCCTCTAAGAGTTCACTTAATCTACTTTTGTTCATCATGAGGGCATTTTAGAAGGTAATCAACCAAGTCCTGTCCACTGCCCGGCTATCTAAGAGGCACTTAACTGAGTTTAGTCCATGTGAAGGGCATCAGAAAGGGCACCTAAAAAGTTTTGTCCAATAAGTTGAAGTCTCAGGAAAACTGTATCAAGTTTTTCCCACTAAGAGGAGAATTTATAGGACATCAAATCCAACTTTGTCCAATAATCAGGCATTTAACAGGCACTTAAAGAGATCAGCTTGGATGACACTTCATTAGATTCTGTTCATCTCAAGGGCATTTAAGAGGGCACTTAATCAAGTTTGAAATTATAAGAGTATTTCAGGAAAAAATAAAGAAAAAAAGATCAAATTAAAACAATAACGGAACGAATCATCATTTCCTTTATTTCTCAGTTCTGCTCTCTACAGGTATTTACCTGAGACTTTTAAATCATTAAACTTAACAATAGTGTGGGGTGTAGGACGTCTATCTTTGTTTCCATGTTAACAAATAGATATCAGAGTCATTTGTTTTTCGTCCTAATGCTGCATAAATATTAAAATGATGTTATCCCACTAAGAAACTGCATCTTTTTCAATCAGCATCAACACAAACCCTTTAAACAGCACCGTCTTACTCTTTGACTTGTTTAAAAATCCGAATATAAAACATAAAAGCTTCATAATTCTCCCTCCCTGATAAATCAGCACCATTATTTCTGTCTATAAGTGAACTCCACAGCTCCAAATCTGCCTGAACATCCTGCAGCTGAATATCGATCACTCTGAGGTCGGCCATTTCACACCGCTCCAAGTTTGTATGTTTCCTCCCACACATGTCAGGAACTGGTGAAGTTTTCATCATTTAAACTTCAGGGCAAACTCTGGCACACTCTGGAAGCTGCACAAACACTTCAGACTCTCAGAGTTATGTTCAACAGTAACTTCTGCTTATGTCCCTGAGTCTCTGCAGTAAAATAAAACATTAAATCATCACTGGATCTGTGTGATTAAGATGACAGATCTTCTTATTCTGGTGATAATCTGACCCACAGTCCTGATGGTCACTAACTAAAGTACTTATTATTTTAATTAAAGTACAAATTAAAGTGGAGCATGACTGAGAACAGCGGTTTCTTCCCCTTTGGCTGAACCAAAGACCGACACAAAGACACACACCGATCAGGAACAGTAAATTATTGTTTTTTACTGATGAAGTGCAGAAAGAACAGACCTGAACACACTTTCTCAAACAAATGCAAAGGTTTGCACTAACACACTGTAACTGATTTTTGTAAACTTATCCGTATTTACTGTAATATCTGCAGCTGCCTACTGTAAACAGCTTTGCTGTAAATTACTGTAAATGGCAAAATATTGTGGAAAAACATTCAGATTTTTGTAAAATTTACAGCATTTACCATAAAATCTACAATTATTCACTGTAAAATGTCCGTACAGTAAATACTTAAAAAATGGTAATAGATCAGGAGAAAAATCTATTTCTACCAGGAAAACTGACCAATAGCAGGTAAGATCTTTTTTCTGTAATTTTTCACATATTTGTGTGAATCCATTGTTTGAGTAAATGTATTTTATTGCATAAAAACTGTAATTTTTTTGTTTTACAAAAGTGTATCTTGCTAAAACACGGTCAGTAAAATAGTTACAGACATGAATAAAATACAGCAGGTTCACTGTAATTTAAAAAGCATTAATCATGATGGTGTGAATGGGAAAACAGTAAGGATGTAATTTTTTTATAATAATACAGTAATAATGCTGTAAATTGAATGCTGTAATGATTCCTTGAATGAAAATACAGGACTGAAGAAATTAATAGAAACTACAATAATATTCCTGTTAATAAAAAGAGTAATGCTACTGTAAAGATATTTACAGTAATTTACTATCATCTTGTTGCCAGTAAATTACTGTAAAATTTACAACAATCTTTTTACAGTGCAGTCTTTGCTTCAGTTAATTAATGTAAAACACATTATGACCTCCTGCCGTCTTTGGTGCTCCCTGTCAGGGGCCCGGACCACAGGTTCGAACAAGGCACAAACTTCAGGGATGGAAGATGAAATCAATGTGAAAGTGCCAAAAACTACAAAAACAAAACAAAATGGCAGTACCTTGAGTGTTCGCTTGAGTCTGACTTCAGAAAACTGAAGTTTTCTGAACGATCATATTTGCTCACTAACTGTCTAACTAATACAGATATCAGCATGATTCGGAGTGTTAGGTGGGGCTTTTCAGGATCATTAATCATGTTATGATGGTAACTTTGTCAGGGAACATTTTATTTTAATTTCATTTGTAATGTATTTGGAAAGGGCAGGTATACAATCTAAGAGCATATACAAAAACAATTTCCTTTCTATTTTCATGAAAATGAAGAGTCCAGAGTGTGTGAATTAGTCAAGGCACAATGACGGGAGGATGAACTCCACATCCACCTCAACACGCTCTAAGTTCAAACCTCCTGGATGAGACTCTTCACTTCAGTGAAAATAAAAAACTACGATATCGCGTGTACAAAATTAAAATACAGTAATAGAAAAAAAAAGAAAACCCATGAAAATAAAACATGTGCCTCACAAAAAATGAACCTCTTAGTAGATAGGTCAACTTTTCCAGCTTAAATATTTCCTGTCCAGTCCTCCATTGTTGGTAGGATCGGACTGAGCCACTTCCTGCTAACTGATTTTTTGCACGCCACCAGGAGGATTTGTAGTAATTTCGTATCCCTTCTTGTTTTCATAGATGGAGTGTGACCCAGGTAAAGAAATTCAAACTCAGGGGTACTTGAATATTGAAAACCTTACGTATGGATCCCCGGACCTCTCTCCAAAACCCGTTCATCTTGGGACAATCCCAAACAATATGTAAATGATTAGAGCCTGATGAGCCGCACTGTCTCCAGCAAGTCAAAAAAACGAACAATATTCTTCCAACAGTGTTCCCTCCAATCCATAGAGGTGGATGTTATCCACTGGAATTTCAAGATCACATTCCAGGTCTCCTCATTTAGCTCAATTCCCGCTTTTGTCATGGAACTATTGATTATTAACCTGACATGCCAGATGAACAGTTCCATATTGGAAATATTTCACTAATCCATCTGGGGAGGAGCCCTGAGAAAATGTTTTCAGGGGCAGAACAGCTAACTGTTGTTTACCATTGTTAGCGGTTATCCGTAGCTAACGACCGTTAGCTGATAGCTTAACTACCTTAAGACTATCATTTCACATTAAATTGTACCACACAGATGATTCATTTAACTCTTATATGTGACATGAACCTCGACAAAGACAATCCCTGACTTCACTTTGTTAAGTCACTTCCTGTTGTCGTCACGCCTGCAGCTCCCGCTGCTCCCGCCTCTCTTCTCTGATTGGGCCATTAAGCATTTAGCCGAGTGAAACTGTTGGACAATGGAGGCTGGCCACACGGGGATGCATGATTTCAGAACTAAGTAGGTCCATCTGCTCTGCAAGGCTAACTGATTATAGATGTAACAGCGATATGTAAGTGTTTTACAGTTTGGGTTGGTTTTGTTTCTGAATCTTGCTTGTCAGCACACTTTGGTAAATGAGTCTTGATCAAGAATTCCTGGTTAAATAAAGTTTAATAAACATTTGCCAGGCACCTATAGGTCACATTTTTAAATCTAAATGGGACTTGTTAATAATAATAAAAGGTAAAATAGGAAAAAGTCAAATCCAACCCACCAGTGTCTGGAGTTTTAAGGACCACGGTTCATCCGTCCTGAGGAGCTGAAAAAGAGCTCAGCAGCAGGACAAAGAGTCGAGTTAGCATTTCAGCTCTCACACTCACCGCCATCTGCACGCGTGTCTTTATCAGAGCGTCTGCTGTCACAACTGGTTATGCAGCGCGTCTGTGCGAGGAGAAAGAGGAGAAAAGTATTTATAGACGAATCAGATGAACTTATTAATAGATATGCTCCACACTGCAGAGAGATGGACCGCACACACTCGCTCTGATGAAAGCTGCGGAGAGGATTTTATCTTATCTGGACTCCCAGCAGCCATCACACTCCATCAGTCAGCAGTCAGATCTTTATATTAATGACAGAAAAAATCACAACATGCCGTCATCTGTCTCACAGGGCTGTCTCAGAGAGGAATTTCAGACTGAGCTAGAGGTGCTCTGATAGCATAAATACTGCCAAAGGATCTCTGACACTGAAAATCTGGAAAACTGCCCAAAGCTAAGTCACTTTTTCCTGAAATTTCATCTGTTGGGAGAATTTTCAGTTTTTCTGTTAACAGACAGAAAACAACCAAACCAACACACTCGGACAAAGCAGAAAATGTTTGAGGGGGGTATATACACTATATCACCAAAAGTATTCACTCACCTGTCTTGACTCACATATGAACTCCAGTGCCATCCCATTCCTAATCCATAGGGTTCAATCTGATGTGGGTCCACTCTTTGCAGCTATAACAGCTCCAACTCTTCTGGGAAGGCTGTCCACAAGGTTTAGGAGTGTTTATGGGAATTTTTGACCATTCTTCCAGAAGAGCATTTGTGAGCTCACACACTGATGTTGGACCAGAAGGCCTGGCTCTCAGTCTCTGCTCTAATTCATCCCAAAGGTGTTCTATGGGGTTGAGGTCAGGACTCTGTGCAGGCCAGTCAAGTTGATCCACACCAGACTCTGTCCTCCATGTCTTTATGGACCTGCTTTGTGCTCTGGTGCACAGTCATGTTGGAAGAGGAAGGGACCAGCTCCAAACTGTTCCCACAAAGTTGGAGCATGGAATTGTCCAAACTGTCTTGGTGTGCTGAAGCATTCAGAGTTCCTTTGACTGGAACTAAGGGGCCAAGCCCAGCTCCTGAAAAACACCCCCACACCATAATCCCCCCTCCACCAAACTTTACACTTGGCACAATGCAGTCCCACAAGTATGGTTCTCCTGGCAACCTCCAAACCCAGACTGGTCCATCAGATTGTCAGATGGAGAAGCGTCATTGGTCACTCAGGATAACGCTGCTCCACTGCCCTAGAGTCCAGTGCTTTACACCACTGCATCCACGCTTTGCATTGCACTTGGTGATGTGAGGCTTGGATGCAGCTGCTCGGCCATGGAAACCCATCCATGAAGCTCTCTGCACTGTTCTTGAGCTAATCTGAAGGCCACATGAAGTTTGGAGGTCTGTAGAGATTGACTCTGCAGAAAGTTGGCCACCTCTTCTCACTATGCGCCTCAGCATCCGCTGACCCCGCTCCGTCAGTTTACGTGGCCTACCACTTGGTGGCTGAGTTGCTGTGGTTCCCAAACACTTCCACGTTCTTATAATCCAGCTGACAGTTGACTGTGGAATATTTAGGAGTGAGGAAATGTCACCACTGGATTTGTTGCTCAGGTGGCATCCTATCACAGTTCCACGCTGGAATTCACTGAGCTCCTGAGAGCGACCCATTCTTTCACTAATGTTTGTTAAAGCAGTCTGCATGCCTAGGTGATGATTTTATACACCTGTGGACATGGAAGAGACTGGAACACCTGATTCTGATTATTTGGATGGGTGGGTGAATACTTTTGGCAATATAGTTTATGATTTATGTTTAGATCAAATCTTAGAGAAAATGTTTCATACCATGGCAACAAAATCAGAAGACCAAACACCAACTGCAAGGTTATTTCTTGTCTTTAATTACAAACACCAATTCTGTTGAAGTTGGGATGTTTTGAAAGAAAACAATGACTTGTAAATCCTGTTTATATCGATGTCATGACTGAGTACTGAAGGAGCATCGCTGAGAAACTCGAGGATGAGGTGAGAACAGCTGTGTGAGCAAATAGTCCAACAGTTAAAGAAGGTTTCATCATCTACTGTGCATAACATCATCATCAGATTCAGAGGAATCTCTGCATGTAAGCAGAGACACAGTAAAACAACACTGAATGCCTGTGACCTGTGATCCTCTGGGAGCCTCACATTATAAAGCAGCATCATTCTGTAAAGCAGAGGTCATCAACCTGTAGATCATTTTTGACTTTGAAAAGGTCTTTTAGACTTTGAGAAGATCTTTAAGACTCGATGTTTCATCCTTTCTCTGACACACGTCGACCTTTGTGCTTTTCCACGACATGTCTGGTGGATCCAGCTGCTTTGCAAAACAAACTAGGTCTGACTGGTTTCTCTCCATCTCATTAGTTGTTAGGATTAGAAAAATATAAAGAACTAGAATGTGTTTTATGCTAACATTGTTCTGGTCCTTAGTGACTGGTTAAATTTTTTTATCAGGCTGCAAACACTGTAAAGACTAAAGTGATTTTAAAGGTGCTATGAGGAGAATCTATTACCGGTGAAATAAAGACTCTGCTACCCATGTCATAATGCTGTGTTCAAGTAACCTCAGAACTGGGAGTGACATCATCTCCGACTTATCGGCGTTCCAGTTGAAGTCGGAAAAAAACATGCTGATCTACCAGGCTATTGTTAGCTGTTGTTAGCACGCCCTGCGTTGTTGTTCACAAATATCACATGAAGAATGTGATTATCACTATGGCAGCATTTTTGTAAATATAAGTCTAACAATACTATGTATACAGCTGATCTAGAGCCACACACCCCAGTCAGAAGTGCAAATAAATGGATTATTACAGGAGCTAAATAACTGTTCACACTGGGGGCATCCATCTTCCATTGTCAACGAGTTCCCAGTAGGAAATTCCAACTTCGGGGGACGTTCCAGTTGTAGTTTCCTACTCAGAACCCGGGAATTCCTACCTCTGACTACAACTGGAACGCACCAAAAGACGTGACCCAAGCCAAAGCATGTGTTTGTTGTGATGCTAATGAATGCAGCTCGGACCTTCCTCATAACTCTGCATTGCTTTACAACTTCTTTTTTCAACAACTTACAGGATGCAAAGCCATGAGGTAATGTATCTCTTTCTAGTTACGTAGCGGTAGTTTTTGATGTGTGACAACAAGCAATTTTTGGAAAACTTAGTATTGTAGTTTTGTAGCCGGCTATATATGGCTACTTACAGCCCGGTGCTCTAAGACGTGTCTGAATAATATAAATTTGCTCTAATTTTAATTGTCTTGTTCCTGAAGTTGAGTATCCAGGCCAGTCCAGTCCTGTCCGACCCGACCGTGAAGCTAAGGAATAGCATTTATAGATAACCTATTTAGATGCTATAAACTCATCTTAAAGTGTGTATTTCCATCAGGCAGATATCTAAAAGTCAGACTTTTTTGTAATTACTTAGAAACTCCTCACAGCATCTTTAAATCCACAGAATCTTTATTTTTATCACATTTATGGATTGAAGATTAAATCTTTGATTGTGAAGTTAGAAGATGATCATTAAAATTTAAAGTTTTGTTTCTGGTTCTCAGTGAATTTAGGCCAGTAGACTGTGCTATCTCCGTTAGCATCACAGGTGATCTCAGATGAAGAAGGTTGGAGACACTGATGTGAAGGACATCAGCACAAGGTCAAGGTCAAACTCTGCCATGCAAAGACACGGACAAACATCAACAACACCCAGAAACACCGCCGGCTTCTCTGGGCCGAGCTCATCTGAGATGGACTGAGGCAAAGTGGGAAAGTCTGCTGTGGTCTGAGTCCACATGTCAGACTGTTTTTGGACATCATGGACGTGGTGTCCTCCAGGCTAAAGAGGAAAAGGACCATCCAGACTGTTATCGGAGCAAAGGACAAAAGACAGCATCTGTGATGGTATGGGGGGTGTTAGTGCCCATGGCATGGGTAACCTGCACATCTGTGAAGGCTGCATTAATGCTGAAAGGTACAAACAAAGCTGCCATCAGGGACGTCCTGATTATTTCAGACATGAAGACACATTCTGCTCTTTAAACCCGGACTTTGAGCAGCTGATATAAAGAATATGAAAGAATTCACCTTCAAAGCTTCAACACTTTGTGTTTTCAAAGTAAAATGTGATGTAACACGGTGGTAAACATGCCACTGTCGCAGCTTTTTGGAACGTGTGGCAGGCATTAAATTCAAAATGAGTGAATATTTGCATCTAAAGTTTATTAGTTTGACCTTTAATTATCTTTTCTTTTTAGTGGATTCAGCTGGATAAGGTTGTAAAATATTTGAATCATGGTTTTATGTTTTTGTGAACCATTTTCTTTGTAGCAAATAAAATAAAACTGCACAAAAATAACAAAATGTAAGCTCAAAGTGGCTTTAACATCTGATCAATCAAATCGATCAGTCTACAAAGCTGCTTTATCGTTTCTTCAGCTCAGTTTTAAGAATTATTTATAAGAGCTGCTCTGTCTGTGACTCCTGTTCATCATTTACAGAAGCACAGTGCTCTCCTTATTAACAGGACAGAGTCTGGACTTCTCAGCGAGGACTGAACAGACCAAAATAAAAATGTGTCCTCCTCATGAATCATCTTGTGATCGTGTCTCTGCCCTCCTGAGTTTGACTCGGTCTGTAAACGGCAATGTCTCGTTTAAGATCATCTGAGTTAAAATGTGCTGACAGCTGTTCATGTTCTCGGGCAGCTGTCAGTCAAACTGATCGTGTTTGATAAAGCACATTAATTAGCTTCATTTGGTGTTTAGCATGCTCGCTGCAGGGCTGATGACGTCAGCTCACCTGGAGACCAAAACATGTCAACAACGATCTGAAGGAGTCACATTAAACTCTAAGGCGACTAATGATGTCTTTAACTCATTACTCATGCATGAAAAAGTGATCCACCTCATGCTTCTGGATGTTTCTGCAGTTGGATTAAACTCAGCCAAAACCTTCACTGTTAAAAATAAAGCAAAAGAGAGGAAAAACCAAAAGCTGCAGTTCTTCAAGTGTCCACTAGAGGCTGGATCTGAAACAACAGCAGTCCCATTTACACTTCATTTGAAAATATTCATCTTTACAGAAAAATTTAAATTATTCCAAGTAGATATAAAATGAACATGATCACAGCAGAGTAAACATGTTTCTCCTCCTGAAGTTAATTGGTGACTCTTAATTGCCTTCAGGTGGGACTTTGACTTTGAATAAGGGCTGATAAATATATATATTATTTTTACATGATTATACGTGCCTTATATGCGTTATATGTGCCTTTAAAAAAACCCATCTTTGGACATGCAATGTCAGTTATGACACTCATAGCACATCATGCCACTGTTTGTATGTTGTTTAATGGAAACTAAACCACTTCTGCTTTTATTTTTATTTTATTTAATCTGTAAGTCTGTTAAAATGATAGTGATTTCAAAGATAAACTGAATCACGACGGTTGAAACTTCTCATCGTCCTCTATCTGCTTTGAGATGCGTGACAACAGCTCACCTGAGTTTACAAACATTCCTCTTTACTTCTGCAGCGGGTGAGTTTAAAAAAAAACTACAGAGTGCAGGGAAACATCGATTAAACCTGAAACAACAACCTTGAAAACAGCAGAGCAAGAAGATGGATGAAGCTTCAGGCTGTCTTCTCTCTCTCTGAAGGGAGACCAGGTATGGATGATCAGGGGCGTGGCCTTCTTGACCACCTGTTCATCAAGAGGATACAAACTGTAGGGCTGCAGCCGAAGGGCTCATCAGGGCCCTGCTCTCAGCCATTTTCAGTTCAGACACTTTGCATTGTAGGTAACAGTAGGCCAAGCAGACTGGTCCGATGCAGACTGTGTAAATTTCCTGATGTCATCAGGGTATTTTCTGCATACTGCAACTTCACTTTTGTTGGCATACTGTATACTGCAGACTACAGTTTGGGAAAATCAGTCTGCTCTGCTAGTATAGTAGGAGAATTTGAAAACGGCCTGCGTCTTTTCTTCCACCTCGTCATCGTTAGTTGTGTTCATTTTAGCCCGCTTTTTTGCACATGCTCCATTTCTTCTTTGGTTTTGGTGGACATCTATGGCAGCACCACCTACAGGCCTGGCATATGTACTCCAGTGTATCTGTGTGGACACATTTGATCAAACCACACTGTCTCTGTGGATCTTTGTAGACCAGAGCCCGGCACTTGGTCCACATCCTTAAATAATCCACAGCTGAGTGAGCTCAGAGTTTGTGATGAGGGTTAATCTTTGTTGACGTTGACGGATGTTTTGATGGACTGCTCGTCGCGCTGACCCATCCATCCTTCATCTCTCTGTTTACGTGGACGATGAATCACGGAGGCTGAGGCACGTCCGGCTATACCAGGAAAACAAAAAAACAAACTATTGTCCATGCATTAGGCGCTCAGGAGTGCTTGGTTTGATGTCTAATCGGTCTGAGGCTGCAGAGCTTTTATCAGTTCAAGGGCACTCAGCCCGCAGACTGCAGGCCTGATTCAACATTAACATCCCAAACTGTCATCTGCACACAAACACACATGCACGCACACACAGACGCACACAGCTGGTCGTGTGTGACCTTCTGACTTCCCCCCCGGCCCAGAGAAAAGGCTGAAGTGATGTGTAAGCAGATCAGAAGCACGCGGCGGCGAGCGGTGATCACAGCAGTCTGCAGAAGAGATTCACCATTTTCACTCTTCACCTCCTTTTTCTTCCTCACACTTCCTTCCTTCCTTCCTCCTCATCCATCCACGTCACTCTCCTCTTCCCAACTCTTTCCCATCTGATGGATAATTCATGAAGTCTGGCAGAACATGCGGCCTCTCCATTATTAATGTAACATTAGGGAGGAGGAGGGAGGAGACATGGAGGAGAAGGAAGGAGACATGGAGGAGGAGCAGGATTAGGGAGCAGGGATGGGCAGCAGATCCAGTTTAGGAGATGAAGCTGATAGAGAAGTTTACATCAGAGGTTCACAAATATTCTTCAGGAGGATGGAGCGTTCATGATGTTCAGACTCCCAGACCAGGAGACATTTCAACAACCTCCTCCGGTCCAGTTTTGGTGAACTGCAGCCTCAGTTTCCTGTTCTTAGCTGACAGGAGTGGCACCTGGTGTGATCTTCTGTCTTGTTAGCCCTTTTGCTTAAAGACTGGATGTGTTGTGTGATCTGAAACGGTCCTCTGCAGACCTCGAGTGGTTCTTTAAGGATCTGTTGCCTTACTATCACTGCTGCTCACTGGATAGTTTCACTCTCTCAGACCATTCTCTATAATCCTGGAATGGTTGTGTAATAATTCCAGTAGATCCGCAGTTTCTAAAACACTCAGAACAACATCCATGCCTTGTGTAAAGTCTCTTAAAACACCTTCCTTCTTCATTTTGATGTCGTCATCGATGAATCATGAGCACAACGACCTAGCATGCTAGCGGTAGCTACCATTAGCTTACCCTCATACACCTTTTCTTTGCAGCTGGATTGTTCTCGTCCTCGGCTTCATTCTGTTGTATAGCTTCCAAAACTCTCCTGTGCTTCTCAAGGGGTATTTCTTCTTACCACCTGCAGCCTTCTTCTGCTTTCCTTTTTTACTCAGTTTGTGACAAAAAGACACAGATTGTTGTGTCGCGCTCAAAATGACGTCACCGCAGAGCCGCTCAGCTGTTTACAGTGACACTGCACCCTGTTGGGCAGGAGACTGGGGCTAATGGAAAAGCAGCACAAGGCGAGTAGAGTAGAGCCGGGTAGAGTCGAGTAGAGTAGGGCTAATGGAAAAGGGTCATATGTGCCTTAATGCATTGAGTTACAGCCATGTGATTGGCTGATCTGTTGTGCTTTACAAAGTGGCTGGTGACTGTTTGAAGGTTAATACTGAAGCTTAACTTTGGTTGTTGTTGCCCGGCCCTGCTGCAGACAAGCAAAGATGGAGGAGGAGGAGGAGGAATGTGTCGCTGCCTCAGGACCCATCAAAATAATTTCAGGAAAAGATCTTTCTGCGATGTTTCTGGCTGATGTTGTGATTTCAATTCAATTCACAATTTTTCAAATCAGCTTCAGGTAAATATTCAGTCTGTTTACAGTTTAGACAACAGTGAGGAAATCAATGATCAAAAGCAAAAAACACATTATTCATCATCTAATACTGATGATAAATCTGTTTTCATGATTTAAGTGATTCTCCAACTTCTACTCTTAACAGAGGCTTTGTGGTCTTTTTTTTGTTTTTTTTCTTGGTGTTGTTGACCTGCTAACCAGCACTTCAGGTTGAGATATGGCGTTCACAAATCAGTCGACTCTTTTAGGTGAACAATGAGAAATAAACTGCCTGCAGACTAATACACCAGTTTGTGAAGAACAGTTGACCCAGCAGATCCTGAGTCAGTCAGGATGAAATAAACTGCAGCTTTGTTGATCACATGATTGTTTTGTTAATTTGTGATTTCAACCCGAAAACAATAAATCTTTCAGCCCAATGTGTATCTCTAACTTCTGCAGCTGTAGAGTTTAACCCTTTCATGCATCATGTTCACTACAGTAGACAGATATTTGGAATACATTTTATACCCTTTAGGTTGCAGTATATCCAACTAGCAGGTGGTAAATTCCCAAACCCTTGTCTTAAGTTTCATAAAAATATGATTGTTGCATCATGAATCCAAAAAAGCCGATGAACGGCAAATTGGGTGTTTCCAGATTTCACATAATTTTGTATTTTTTTAAATGATGATGTATTTCACAAGTGAATAGTTTGATTAAACAGTAATAATGCATATACACTATATTCACAAAAGTATTCACTCCCCATTCAAATAATCAGAATCAGGTGTTCCAGTCTCTTCCATGTCCACAGGTGTATAAAATCATCACCTAGGCATGCAGACTGCTTTAACAAACATTAGTGAAAGAATGGGTCGCTCTCAGGAGCTCAGTGAATTCCAGCGTGGAACTGTGATAGGATGCCACCTGAGCAACAAATCCAGTGGTGACATTTCCTCACTCCTAAATATTCCACAGTCAACTGTCAGCTGGATTATAAGAACGTGGAAGTGTTTGGGAACCACAGCAACTCAGCCACCAAGTGGTAGGCCACGTAAACTGACGGAGCGGGGTCAGCGGATGCTGAGGCGCATAGTGAGAAGAGGTGGCCAACTTTCTGCAGAGTCAATCTCTACAGACCTCCAAACTTCATGTGGCCTTCAGATTAGCTCAAGAACAGTGCAGAGAGCTTCATGGATGGGTTTCCATGGCCGAGCAGCTGCATCCAAGCCCCACATCACCAAGTGACATGCAAAGCGTGGATGCAGTGGTGTAAAGCACGCTGCCACTGGACTCTAGAGCAGTGAAGACGCGTTCTCTGGAGTGACCAATCACGCTTCTCCATCTGACAATCTGATGGACCAGTCTGGGTTTGGAGGTTGCCAGGAGAACCATACTTGTGGGACTGCATTGTGCCAAGTGTAAAGTTTGGTGGAGGGGGGATTATGGTGTGGGGGTGTTTTTCAGGAGCTGGGCTTGGCCCCTTAGTTCCAGTCAAAGGAACTCTGAATGCTTCAGCACACCAAGACAGTTTGGACAATTCCATGCTCCAACTTTGTGGGAACAGTTTGGAGCTGGCCCCTTCCTCTTCCAACATGACTGTGCACCAGAGCACAAAGCAGGTCCATAAAGACATGGAGGACAGAGTCTGCTGTGGATGAAGTTGACTGGCCTGCACAGAGTCCTGACCTCAACCCCATAGAACACCTTTGGGATGAATTAGAGCAGAGACTGAGAGCCAGGCCTTCTGGTCCAACATCAGTGTGTGAGCTCACAAATGCTCTTCTGGAAGAATGGTCAAAAATTCCCATAAACACTCCTAAACCTTGTGGACAGCCTTCCCAGAAGAGTTGAAGCTGTTATAGCTGCAAAGGGTGGACCCACGTCAGATTGAACCCTATGGATTAGGAATGGGATGGCGTGTTGTTGAGTCTTTATTAAGTTCCCCACATTACTACTTTTACCGTTAATGCATGGTGTCCACTGTAGTAGAAAGATGAATAACTCCCTCATTTAAAAAAATGTAACAAGACTTTTTAACTTGCTTGAAAGTAAAAAACATTTTAAAAAGTATTCCTCGGTAATTTTATGATTCATGCATGAAAGTGTTAAAGGAGACATATCATGTTGATGCATGATTTAATACTTACATATAATATAATAAATTTGAAAACAAGACCTTACACCCCCTTAATTTTCAAAAAATGAGATATTGTATTTTTTCTGACATCCTAGAACGAGATTTGATGCCTCTGAAAATAGGTCATTGCGAGATGTCCTTGAGATTTCAATCGTCGTGACATCACGAGGTACCTTTCTTTTTATTGGAGTAATCTGATAAAACACTTCCTCCTCTGTGATGTCCGTTAGCCACAAAACCGTCACCGAGGAACACATCCACCAGCAGGGGTATATAGCTCCCTCGCTCACTCTTCCTCATTACCAGCTCTGGCCTGTAGGGGGACTCAATACGCGGTCGCTGCTTTGAGCCTGCCAGAAAATACAGTAGAAGAAGAAGGACAGGCTGGCTCAACCCCCGATAGAACTGACCAATCAGAGCACAAAGTGCTGTGACGTTGCGAGGTAACTTTAGGTCATCCTCAGATCCGAGTGTTTCAACGTGGGCTTGATAATGGCCTAAAATGAGGATTTTGAGAACGCTATTGTGGGGCAATGAAGGAACTAAATGACTTGTACTGAGGGCAGAAATGCTTTACAGGCATCCTAGTCTGGCATAGTGAAAAGGAGAAACAAGCATGATATGTCCTCTTTAAAGGTTGATTCAATATTAAAAACAGTAAATCAGGCTGCATTCACAACAGCAGCTCTGATTTAAAACGCATCATTGTTCATTATTTTCTTGCTCCATCACAACATGTTAGATAAATCCAGACACTCTTTATAAAACAAAGTCACAGTTTATTTGGTTTTTCCACATTTATTCAGTTTGTTTGTAGTAAAGTCGGTTTTCTCTGCAGCCCTGAAGTGTCTGTACCTGAGCTGATCAGTATTCACAGAAACGTCTCCCCGGGGCCGACGCCATCAGCAGCGCGGCAAGGTTTCTGTCACAGCTCGCAGAGTAACTGGGCCGACATGCAGCCTGCAGTTGGACACACCTGGACCAGCACACGGCGGCAGGAACACCTGAGAACACCTGTCCGTGGCGGTGTGGGCCAGCGGCTTCAGATGCACTTGGCCTCCATGTCGTAGAGCTGCAGCAGGTCAGAGATCACGGCGTCCAAGTCCGCTTTGGTCACGCCCTCACACAGCACCTGCACAACACACACAGGTTAGCTGCACACCTGGGCACAGACACACACTGACACACACTAACACACACACTGACACACACACACACGCTCAGACGACCCAGATTCGAGCGCCTGCAGGACTGAAGTGGATCAGCGTGACTAATCCGGACTTTCTCCGTTTGCTTTCGCTCACAGTGAGTCAGAAAATCAAAGAGAGCGCCGGGATGAAAGTGTGGGACAGCAAAACTTTAGCTGTTGCCCACAAACCGTCAGCGGGGGAAGGTTTGAGGTCGTTCTGGGCAAATTCACACAAACACGAAGCTGGAGCGTTCCAGATACAATAACCTGCAGCAGGTGCTCCCAGGCTCCATTCAACCTGACTCATATGTTTTGGTCCTGCTCTAAATTAGTTAACTAATGGCATTTTTTTTATGTCTATCTCTGATATTTTGGGTTTGAGCATCAAAACAGCTCTGCTGCAGACTGTTAAATTAAGAAAGATAGAAAGATAAATTAAAAAGATTTTGGAAACAAATCTGAAATCCAGGAAATACTTCCCCTGAAGACTGCAGTGAGCACATTATGATTTATTAAAACAGTAAACTGTTGAGCCTCTTATTGACCTAAGGGTGTGTAAACAAACTCACAGATTTCATCTATCAGACGATTTAAAGGTGGTGTGTGTAGAATTTGGCATTTTAGCGACATCTAGCGTTCAGATTATAGAATGAACCTAATTGTAACCAAAACGTCACGTCGCTGAGCAACGGAACACTGTGAAGACCAAAAGGGATTGTGAACACAGCACACAGTTTATGTTGTGTGTGTTTATACACACAGTTTCAATCCCTAGGACAGAGCAACGACTTTCGATGCATCCACTGCCATCCTCTCCTCTTCTTCACCTGCATTCCAGGTAGATTTCAGAACCGGCGGACAGATTCACGTTTCGTTCTTTTTGTCCCTAAAAACCACCCGTAGACAACACGGCAGATCAATATGTCGGCTGACACAAAAGCGGCCCGTGGCAATGTAATTTTTTTATAAAGATTTTTCTAACTAAATAAAAATAAAACAAACGTTTCATGGGGATGATTGTTCTCCTATTTTGACGGACTTTACATACAAATAGAAACATATATCTCCTATATTCACCGTTACTGTTTGGTGAAATGCGGTGGATGTATAAAATGCCACATTCTACACACTGCACCTTTAATTTAAAGTGAATCTAAAATCGAGGCCTTCAGCAGGTAAGAACTAAGATGTTTGTCAGAAATGTTTTTCTAAGATTGTTTCTTAAAATCAGTTCTTTGTCGGTCGTATTTCAGATGAACTCCCTCACCTGCCACCACTGCCGCTCCCCAACAGGTAGCTCCGCCCCGTAGCTGTTCAGGGCCAGGTACAGCGTTGCTATGGCGATGTGTTGTGGTAGGTGTCGGATGCACATGGCTCCATGGTAACAGTCTCTTAGCAACGCCCAGGAAGTCTCGGCAACAGGGGTTCGAGACCAAGCGTGACGGTTCACCAGAGACTTCACGGACAGAAGGTAGTGGAGCAGGTACTGCAGAAATAAATAAATTAATAAAATAAAAATAATCATTAAAGGTAGTGGAGCAGGTACTGCAGAAATATATAAATTAATAAAATAAAAATAATCATTAAAGGTAGTGGAGCAGGTACTGCAGAAATAAATAAATTAATAAAATAAAAATAATCATTAAAGATAGTGGAGCAGGTACTGCAGAAATAAATACATTAAAAAATATATATTATTAAAGATAGTGGAGCAGGTACTGCAGGAATAAATAAAATAAAAACAAACATTAAAGGGAGTGGTGCAGGTATTGCAGAAATAAATAAAAAAACATTAAAAAAATTATTAAAAATAAATAAATAAACAAAAAAGGTAGTAAATAAAAATGAATAAATAAATAAAAATAAAAGCATACTGTAAAACAAATTAATAAAATATAAATTAAAAATATGAGGTATATACAAACAAAAATAATTAAATAAAAAATTATAGTGTTGAAAAAATAATTATTAAAAATAAATAAATAAAAAAATAAAAATTAAAGGTAGTGGATAGTGAATCAAAAATAATTAATTAATTAATGAATATATGGTTATAGTGGTGGAAGAAATAAATAAAAAATAAAAAAATAATATAATAATTAAATATGTACTAAATAATATAATTTAAAATAAATAATAAATAAAAATAATCATTAAAAGGTAGTGGAGCAGGTACTGCAGGAATAAATAAAATAAAAACAAACATTAAAGGGAGTGGTGCAGGTATTGCAGAAATAAATAAATAAAATAAAAAAACATTAAAAGAAATAAATGAATAAATAAATAACCATTTAAGGTAGTGCAGCGGGTACTGCAGGAATAAATAAATAAAATAAAATTAAAAATAGTGTAGCAGGTACTGCACAAACAAATTAACAAAAATATATATTTATAGTGTTGAAGTTTATACTGCAAAAAGAAATCAATAAAAAAAATAATTATTAAAGGTAGTGGAGCAGGTACTGCAAAAATAATTAATTAATTAATGAATATAAGGTTATAGTGGTGGAACAGGTACTGCAGAAATAAATAAACAAATATATATTTATGGAAGCCATGCATGTACTGCAAAAATAAAATAAGAATAATCATTAAAGATAGCTGAGTAGGTACTAAATAAACAAATTTATAACAAATATATTATATATATTTATGGTAGTGGAGTAGGTACTAATATTTACTGTAAACAAATATCAACTATTGTGGAGCAGGAACTGCAAAGATAAATAAATAAAAATAAGTAATTATCAGAGGTAGAGGAGCAGGTAATGCAAACATGAAAAAATAAATAACTACATAAATAAAAGTAATTATTATAAAATAGTGGAGGAGACACTGCAGGAACAAATACAAATAATTTAATAATTATTAAAGGTAGTGGAGCAGATACTACAAAAATAATAAATAAATTATTTCATTAACAAATATATATTTATAAAAAATGTTATGTAGGGAAGCAGGTAGTGCAAATATATATACATATATATATATATATACATATATATACATATATATATATATATATGGTTGTGGGTGAGGAACTGCAAAGATTAATATATAAAACCAATAATTACCAAAAGAAGAGGCAGGTACTGCAAACATAATTAAATAAATAGATAAAATAAAATAATTAAAGGTAGTGGAGCAGAAAATAAATAAATAAATAAATAAATAAATAAATAAGCACTGGCTGACAGAACAGCCATCCATCTCTGGGGTGTCTCTGATCTAATCCATGGACGTCAAGTCCACCTGGCGTCTCAGGTCACCTTGTGCGGGTGTTCGAAGCAGACGTGGAAGTTCAGCTGTCGCAGGATGAGCAGCTCACACTGCACCACGCTGTCCCTCAGCTCCCAGAATCCTTTGTCACACTCGAGAGGCGCGCTGCCGCCGTTAAAGTACCTGCAGGAGGAGGGGCTCAGGTGAATATTCAGTACATCAGACCACCTGATGTTCAGCAGGACGCCGCTCGCTCTTAGGCATGTCTGTGCACTCACCTGTGGCTGACGTTGATGATGTCACGAGTCCTGATGTGCTGCTCCTCCACCTTCCCTGCCAGGTACAGACAGCTCATGGCCACCAGGTACGGCTCGTAATCCTGCAGGCTGGCAAAATGATGTCACACCATCAGAGACAGACTTAACCACAAACATCAGTTTACTCAGTAAAATATAAACTCATTTATTCACTGAGGTCATGACTCTGCTCATCATTTTATAAACTGTTTCTCTAAAATAAAACTAAGATGATTCTCAAGAGTTTAACACAAACTAGTCTCTGTCTAAAAACAAACATGTTTTGATTTTGTATAATATCAATATAATATAATATATCACAGCCTTTTAACACAAACATGTGGATATTATAGTAACATTTACATTTATATTGTTTGATATCATTTTAGACCAACACAGTGAGGTTTAAGCCACTGCAGCTCTAAATGAACAGAACTGGTAATTATGGTTCTGTTTTAATTAAAGAACCTCTACATGTTAGATTATTAACTAAAGATATTTTCAACACTAAATGTAACTGTTATTGACTTTCCTGAATTTTCAACTTAACTGTTTACAAAAACAGAATAAGTAGTAAAGCTCATTGTTAGTTATTGATGAACACATCAGATTACAGTCATTTATTTTCAATCCTGAACAGAAAAATCTGTTTAATTGGTACAAAGTTTTGGTTCATTTCTGACTGCCCAGAGGAGCCCAGAGGAGCAGATTTGGAATAAAAAGGTGAATTCAGATTAAATTTTTCATCCTGTTCATGTTCGTCCAACAATAAAAACATTTTAAGGTTTCACAAATTTACGGTTAAAACAGATATTTTTATATATTTTTACATGCCATGTGGTTTAATCACTTTGTAATGCACTGTAAAGATACACACATATAAATGTATATTTGCAAAAGTAGAGAAAGTTTCAAATCTTATTTTACAGATATCTGTACTCCCTCTAATATCAATAAAAATGTGGTTTTTTTTCGAAAATTCAGATTTTTTTTGTCTTTAAAAGTGAGTAAAAGCCCAACAAATGTGGTATTGATGATATTTCCTGCAGTGCAGACAGTAACAATAAAAGTAAAAATGATTTTTAGACATTTAAACAGGCAGAGATTTGATTACTTGGTCAAATCAGAAGTTGATTGTGCAGGTGATGAAATTCTAAAATGAATTTTCTGAACCATGAACACACCAAATCTGTTGCTCTTTCTGTTAAATGTTTCCCTGTGTCAGATTAGAAGAAACGTAAATGAAGACGTTGAAGTCATAGTGAAACTCGCGACCGTGTTAAGTGGTGCCTTCCGGCGGCTGCAGCTGCCGTAAAGAGGAGCAGTAGATTTTAAAATGTAGATTATCTTCATTTAAATAAGATGTAAAAACGTTATTTAGACACATATCAAACACGACATCAGCCTGAAGTCTTCAGAAAGAGGCTTCAGAGCTTTTCTAACAGGAAGTCCTCCGTCAGCACGGCTCCTCCGCGGACCGTAACACCTGCTCTCACCTGTCTCCATGATGAAGCGGCACACCCTGAAGTGGGTCTTCGTGTCCCGGCCACAGTCGCTCTCTGCGGCCCCGCCGGAGTCCCTCCTGCCCGGCAGACTGGCGGCTCTGCCCGGGGCGCAGGACGGACCGGAGGACGGACCCTCCATGGGGGACCGTCGGCCGGAGGGACCGCGGCTCACCTGGAGAGGGGGGTTCACCTGTGGATGGGTCACCTGTGGGGGGTCACCGCACCGTTAAAGTGAGTCCCAGTGTTCCGCAGTTATGATTTATTCACACAAACACCGGCCCGTTCCCCTCACAGCTCGGTCAGACTCCGGGGACATTTTAAAGTGCTGCACAGGCGGAAGTTCTCCTCTCTTCTTCTTCTTCTTCTTCTTCTTCTGTGGTGTCGGTGGACCAGCGGCGCTCTGCTGCCCCCTGCTGTTCACCGAGAGGCTCCGCCCCTCTGCTCTGATTTATTTTTATTTTTATTTAGTTTTTTACATTTGATTTATGAGCTGATGATGAGCTAAAACAGAGGAGCACAAACAACAGTTTAATTAAAATAATTTAAATAATTTAAATAAAAGTTTTCATATCAATGTTATTAACAATCAAAATATTTATAACAATAATCTCTTTTTGTAGTTTATCTCTTCCCACCTGACTCCATGAATTGTGTATCTTAAAATGCAAAGTTTAAGCACATTAATAATCTTTGATTCTGCCTGAGCCTTTTTCAGTCAGAATTGTGTGTTTTCTTTTTTTTTCTTCTGCTGCTTTGAAGTGAATATATGACTGAAATAAACTACACTATAAAAACTATAAAACTAAACTATAAATATACACACTTCAATTGTAATAATAGGCCAATTATTACTATAAAATAATGACTAAAAAAATGTAAAAACTTCAATAAAAATCCAAATATTTAAAACGATGGAAACAAAAACTATGATAATAATAATACTAACAATAACAGTGATAAAAACTGTAATAATAATCAGTACTGGTAACAATATTGATACTTGAGACTTTATCCAGCACCTATGCACTTTACTCCTCTAAACGAAACTCTGATGGTCTCCCGCTGGCTCTCCCTCAGTCAACCTTCACTGCAATTTATCTGTCTGTATATTATGGTTTGTGTTTTTATATTACTACTGCTCCTTTTTTCTTTTTTTTCTTTTTTTGTTCTTACTGATAAATGTTGTAGGCCCTACTGTCTCAGTATGTTTCTATGTAAATGGGACTAAGGATGGGAATTAGCTTCAAGCTTCACTCCGGCATGTTTACATGTTTTAACATGTTCATCAATTTGCACTGTCCCATTCAAATACACAAATAAAATAAAATAAAATAAAATAAACTATTTCAACGACTAATAATAATAAAAATCGTGAACCATCAGTTGGTGTTTGGTTCAGTTTGAGTTTGTTGCTAAGCAACGAGTCCACAACAACAGACGGAGTCTGAAGAGCCAACATGTCGTCGAGATATTCAGCGAACCAGGTGAGAAAGAAACAGAGACGGAAGAATGTTTGATATTAAAGCCGGAGCCTAACCACGTCTGTGTGTGTGTCTATGTGTGTGTGTGTGTGTCTGTGTGTCTGTGTGTGTGTCTGTGTGTCTGTGTGTCTATGTGTGTGTCTGTGTGTCTGTGTGTCTATGTGTGTGTCTGTGTGTGTGTCCGTCAGTTTGAGAGCGCCTTCAGGTCCCACAGGCTGCAGAACTGGTGTGAGTCCAGACCGGGTGCAGAGGTCAGTGTTCCAGACTGATGTGGATTATTTAAAGTTTTGACTCTTGACGTGAGGAGAAAAAAACACGGTGGACAGGTGTGACTGTTTCTACAGCTGCAGTTTATTCAGAAAAATCATAAGAGACCGAACATCATGCTCCACAAACAGGAAATAAAAAAAACAAGATTTAAATATAAACACGTCATCATGATGATGCAGCTCGAGTTCATATTCATCTAAACGCTCACGTGCTCTTCACCTAATAAAATATATTTATTTATAGTAATGATGTTACTTTATTAATCACCCTGTGACCAAATATTTAACCTCCTGCAGAAGTACTTCACCCACAGAAAAAACATTTTTACTTAACCTTCTGTATAAACTGTTTTAATATTAGAAAAAGGAACCTCCTTGAGTTTGTGAAAGCTTTTAATCCTTTACAACAAATATTTTCACATTTCCTATAAAATCCATTTTCTTACCATCTTTAAACTCCTTCAACAAACTATTTTACAATTTATAAAAACATATATATATAACATATATAAAAGTGAAAAACACTTTACCTTTATATTTTTGCACACTTTGCTGATACATATTTTACAGTCTAAAATATTTGTTGGAATATTTAAAATTTTGGAAAAATATTTGAACAATCTTACAGGTATTAGAATAACCCCCAAAATAACCTTTTAATATATAAAAAAGAAATCCCCCTCAGCAAAAATTAATTTACCACGCTCTAAAAATGATTCATAATAATATTTTCATACAAGCATAAAAAATCCACCCCTGTAAAATATTTTAAGCTGAATATTTTTCCCAGATTTACCTTCTTTTTTTTTTATAGAGTTTAAATTATTGCTTCATTGTGCAGGAGAGAAATTCTTTAAACTGTTGTTTTAAACAGAAAGTGAACTATTAATTTAATTTATTTAATTTTAACAAGATCATGAAATATTTTATTAAAATGTTTTACAGCCAGGATCCTTAACTGACCCTGTGTGTGTGTTTGTGTGGTTGTGTGTTTGTGTGATTGTGTGGTTGTGTGTTTTTGTGTTCATGTGCATGTGTGTTTGTGTTTTCATGTGCATGTGTGTTTGTGTTCATGTGCATGTGTGTGTTCATGTGCACGTGTGTTTATGTGGTTGTGTGTCTGTGTCCATGTGTTTGTGTGTTCTTGTGCATGTGTGTTTGTGTGTTCATGTGCATATGTGTTTATGTGGTTGTGTGTCTGTGTTCATGTGCATGTGTGTGTTCATGTGCATGTGTGTTTGTGTGTTCTTGTGCACGTGTGTTTATGTGGCTGTGTGTCTGTGTCCATGTGTTTGTGTGTTTGTGTGTTCTTGTGCATGTGTGTTTGTGTGGTTGTGTGTATGTGTTCATGTGCATGTGTGGTTGTGCGTCTGTGTTCATGTGCATGTGTGTGTGTTCTTGTGCATGTGTGTTGTCTGTGTTCTTGTGCATGTGTGTCTGTGTGGTTGTGTGTATATGTGTTCTTGTGCATGTGTGTTTGTGTGTTCATGTGCATGTGTGTTTGTGTGTTCTTGTGCATGTGTGTTTATGTGGTTGTGTGTCTGTGTCCATGTGTTTGTGTGTTTGTGTGTTCTTGTGCATGTGTGTTTGTGTGGTTGTGTGTATGTGTTCATGTGCATGTGTGGTTGTGCGTCTGTGTTCATGTGCATGTGTGTAAACGTGTTCTTGTGCATGTGTGCTTGTGCGTCTGTGTTCTTGTGCATGTGTGTCTGTGTGGTTGTGTGTATATGTGTTCTTGTGCATGTGTGTTTGTGTGTTCATGTGCATGTGTGTTTGTGTGTTCATGTGCATGTGTGTTTGTGTGTTCATGTGGATATGTGTGTCTGTGTTCATGTGATGTGTGTTTGTGTGTTCATGTTCATGTGTGTTTGTGTGGTTGTGTGTATATGTGATCTTGTGCATGTGTGTTTGTGTGGTTGTGTGTCTGTGTTTATGTGCATGTGTGTATATGTGTTCTTGTGCATGTGTGTTTGTGTGGTTGTGTGTTTGTGTGTTCTTGTGCACGTGTGTTTGTGTGGTTGTGTGTATGTGTTCATGTGCATGTGTGGTTGTGTGTCTGTGTTCATGTGCATGTGTGTATACGTGTTCTTGTGCATGTGTGGTTGTGCGTCTGTGTTCTTGTGCATGTGTGTCTGTGTGGTTGTGTGTATATGTGTTCATGTGCATGTGTGTTTGTGTGTTCATGTGGATATGTGTGTCTGTGTTCATGTGATGTGTGTTTGTGTGTTTATGTGCATGTGTGTATTTGTGTTCTTGTGCATGTGTGTGTATGTGCATGTGTGTATATGTGTTCTTGTGCATGTGTGTTTGTGTGGTTGTGTGTTTGTGTGTTCTTGTGCATGTGTGTTTGTGTGGTTGTGTGCATGTGTGTTCATGTGCATGTGTGTATATGTGTTCTTGTGCATATGTGTTTATGTGCATGTGTGATTATGTGTTCTTGTGCATGTGTGTTTGTGTGTTCTTGTGCATGTGTGTTCATGTGCATGTGTGATTATGTGTTCTTGTGCATGTGTGTTTGTGTGTTCTTGTGCATGTGTGTTTATGTGCATGTGTGTATATGTGTTCTTGTGCATGTGTGTTTATGTGCATGTGTGTATATGTGTTCTTGTGCATGTGTGTGTATGTGCATGTGTGTATATGTGTTCTTGTGCATGTGTGTTTGTGTGGTTGTGTGTTTGTGTGTCCTTGTGCATGTGTGTTTATGTGCAGAGGCCTGCGGCTCAGGAGGGTCACTCCAGCTTCATCGCAGACGATCGAGGTCACCTGCTGCCCGGGGTGATGAAGGTCAGAGGTCACCTGATTGGTTTGATCAATATTATATAACACAAACAAGTTAATAAAAAATCAAAATCTTTGGATGGAAGCAAGAATTCCAACTGTAAAAAATATGTTTTGAGGAAAAAAAGTCAAAGTTTAAGTTTAAAAAATGATGGAAAACCTAAAAGAAAATTTAAAAAATTATATTTCAAAACTGTTGCGGTATTTTTTATTTTATTTTTTTAAGCTTTTTTCTTGAAATGTGTCCGTCAAAAAATTCTTTACTGTTTATTTTATTTAGGTATTTTCATTTTTATCCATTTATTTATATATTTATCTATTGTGCTCTTAGTTTTCTTTTTTTATTAATATATTTTCTGTATTTATTTATTTATTAAAATATTCATTTATTTTCTATATTTATTTTCTTCATAATTTTTCTGTATCCATATATGTATTTTCTGCATTATTTCCTTTCTGTAGTTATTGATTTGTTTTTATATATTTCTTTTTGTATTTTATCATTTTTGTATGAATTTCATTTTCATATTTATTCATTTTTTCATAATATTTCTGTATTAATTTATTTTCTTTTTTCAATTATTCCTCTTAATTATTTTTTTGTAGCTATTTATTTTGTTTATTATTTTCTGTAGTTATTTATTTTCTGTATATATTCATTTCCTCACTTAGAATTTTCCTATTTTATTTATTTTATGCATTTATTTTTTCCTTATTTGTTTTATATTTATTTGTTTCCTTTTTTCCTATTTTTTTATTTTTTAATTTTTCTTCATTAATATTTTTTCAGTATTTATTTATTTTCTGTATTTATTTTTTATTTTATAATTTTTCTGTATTTGTTAGTTTTCCTTATTTCTAATTTTTCTGTCTTTATTTTCTTTTTCATAACTTTTCTGTATTAATCATTTTCCTTATTTATAACTGTTTTGTCTTTATTTATCCTGTATTAATTTTTATATTCAGTATTTATTGCCTGCCTCGTTGCCCTCTCTCTCTCTCTCTCTCTGTTGCAGCTCTGAGTCAGCAGGGGGCAGCAGAGGCTCGGTCAGGCTGCAGGAGGCCGTGAAGGTGAGACTCTGATTTATCTTTAATCTTCTGGTCGGCCCTCGCTCTCCTCGTCTGTTTCCTGAAGACGTGACCTTCACTCCAACATGTCCGCCGTCTTCTTCTTCTGTGGTGGTTCCAGCTGAAGCTCTGACCTTTGACCTGACTCTTCTCTGAGCGGTAAAGGAAACAGCAGCTGTGGACATCAGAGTCGAACATCTCGCTCTGACCGAGGAAACCAAACGAATCTGAACATGCTCCAAAAACCACACCGGCCACTTCATTAGGCACGCCTAAGCATCATCAGGTTGGACCTTCAGAGCTGCTGAAACTCCCCTCAGAGATGTTGGTCTGAACTCCACGACAGTTTCACAACCACATCCCAGAGCAACAATCCTCAGGTAGGCTGTGGGGTTTGAACCATGAACCACCAGCAGCAGCCTGAACCGCTGATCCAAGGCAGGATGGATCCATGTTTATGATGTTCACACCAGAGATCCAGACTCATCAGACCAGGAGACACTTTACAGTCTGCTGCTTCTGTTCTTAGCTGACAGGAGTGGACCCTGCTGTGGTCCAGTTTGGAGAGTCAGAGCCTCAGTTTGTGTTCTTAGCTAACAGGAGTGGCACCAGGTGAGGTCTCCTACTGCTGTGGACCATCTGCTCCAGACTGGACGTGTTCAGAAATGTTCTTCTGCAGACCTTGGCTAAGTTCCTGTTGCCTTTCCATCATCTCCAACCACACTGACCCACAGAACTGCTGCTCACTGGATCTTCTCTCTTCTTCAGACCATCCTCGGTAAACCACAGAGATGGTTGTGTGTGGAAATCCCAGTAGATCAGTCACATTTCTTCTCCTTCAGCAGCTCTTCTTGATCATGTCGAAGTGTACCTAATAAAGTGGCCTGTGTGAACCTTCTGCGCGTCGCTGTGTACCTAACGTGGATCAGTCTACGTGACCACCTGAGAGCAGCACCTACTGTTCATATTTTTAAAAGCAAACTTAAGACCTACCTTTTTAGTCTAGCTTTTAGCTGATTATTATTATTATTATTATTATTATTATTTAATATATTCATTTAAACCCCTTAATATTTTTTATTATTCAATTAAAGTGTTGGGTTTCGCTCTGTTTTAAGAACACATTATGAGCTGATTACTATCGGGTCATGAAGACCATTTTAACCAGAATTACAAAAAGTTTATCTAAATCAAATCGCCAACCCCAGCTCTAAGTTCAGAGTTATTGTTTGGAATTTTATTATCTGTTTGCTGATTTTCTTTCCACTTCAGTGCATTTTATCTCATTTTATCATATTACTGTTTAAAATGCATTTTATTTACCTATTTATTTTTATATTGATTTATTTTAATCTTATTTCTTATCAAGATTGAATTTCACTATTTTTTATTTATTTATTAATATTTTTTTTTATTATTATTATTTTACTCTTATTCTGTTTTCTGTTAGAATCTCTTCTTCATGTCTTTGTGTGTGTGCTGAATGTGGATTGTGAAAGTGGGGGTGAGGGATGGGGGGTTGTATTTTTCATTGTATTTAATTTTTACTTTTTATTATTTTATTTTCTTCATTTCTGTGTGAAGCACTTTGTGCTACAAAATATTTGTTTTAAAAGTGCTGTACAAATAAAGTTTGATTGATTGATTGATAATAAAGTGGCCTGTATGTGTACCTAATAAAGTGGCCTGTATGTGTACCTAATAAAGTGGCCTGTATGTGTACCTAATAAAGTGGCCTGTATGACCCTTCTGTGTTTCTGCAGAGCGATGATGCTGCACAGGAAGAAGGAGCAGACCCTCCGCCCTCTGCAAAACCTGAAGTCCAGGACCAGGACTGTGAGGCGGTCTGGAGTCCTGGTCCGGATGGTGGACCCGCTGACAGACCTTTGACCTCTGCTGTGGAGGTCAAACCCACCATGACCTCTGCGGCCTCCTCACGGCCCCCATCATCCTCCAGGCGGAGACTCAGAGAGGCCGAGCAGCAGATTTAATAAACCCTGCAGAGGGCTCATCCTGACTCATCCTGACTCAGAGCGTTTACATGCACAGTTCAGTTCAGACCAAAGAGCCTCATCAGAGCAGGGCCGTGTTTACTCCTGTGGGGGCCAAAGGCAAACCCAGTCACACGGGCCCCTCATGTCCCTGCACTGTGCTGATTAAAGTTTTATTATTATTTTAATCTTTTACCAGGTAACAGAACAAAACTGTAATTTAGTTCAGCTGTGACAGAAGCTGAGTCTGTTAACCCTTTGATGTGTGGTGATATTTGGAATAAATATTATAGCCTTTAGGTTGCAGTACCAGGTCAAAGCACCAGGGGGCAGATGTCTAAAGCCTTGTTTTAAGTTTCATGAAAATATTACCTTTGCACATTTTTATCATATCGTGATATTAAATCATAAATCAAACAAATCCACCTGAGGAATATGCCTGTATTCAGATTTCACATAACTTTGTGTTTTATTTTAAATGTTGGTGTAATTCACAAGTCAATAGTTTGATTAAACAACAATAATACATATACTTCAGATTTAGCTTTTTCTTTATTTACTCTGAATAAATGTTTATCAAAGACGTGTTTGTAGATCTTCATGTTGTTCCACTAAATGACTGTTTATACTGCCGAGGCATGGAGTCGACTGTCCTGGACAGATTCAATCAATCAAACTTTATTTATAAAGCACTTTTCATACAAAAAAATGTAGCACAAAGTACTTTACAAACAGAAGGATGAATTAAATGAAGGATTTATGACCCAAACCCACTCCACCAGCCCCTGAACCCCCCACACAGCAATAATACACAGTGTTGATAAAAAGCATCATAAATAAAAGACAATAATAAAGCACACTGCTGTATCAGCACATACTGAGGAAACGCCATCTTAAAGGTTTAAACATGAGAAAACACTGGAGGTTAGGTTAAAAGTGTCAAATTAAAAATATATTATGAAATAAAATAAGAAAATGAATAAAAAAATAATAATAAGAATGAAAAATAACTTGAAATTAAGTTGAAATATACATATATAATAATCATAATAATGATAAATAAATAAAGAATAAAATAGGAAAACTAGAAAATAAAATAAGGAAAGATAGAAATGATTTAAAAAGAAAAGATAAAAAATAAGATAAGATGAAATAATAAAAAGTGGCCTGTAATTAGAACAAATAAAAACACTAAAAGGTAGTTCAGGTAAAAGCTGGACTACAAAGGTAGGTTTAGAGTTTAAAGACATTAACATCAGCAGATTCACAACTCCCTCAAAATATAACGCTGAAGAAAATGACCCTGATGTTTGACTTGTCTGAAAGTCAAACAGTTTAAGAAAACTTTCCTTTGTGATTTAATAATTCATGTATGAAAGGTTCATTAGGCTCCTTGACCTGCTTTTAAAATCTGTTACAGTTTTCTGACAGCTTAAGTCACATAATCATGTTTATATGTCTCTCCATCCAGGGAATTATATTTATAATAAAAAAACAAAACATGCTAAATATTAATGTTTATCATTACGGAGCCCCTGAAGGGACAAAAATAAAGAAGTTGATCGTGCAGATGTAAAACTCTCCTGCAGGGGCCTCATGGTTTTTTTAATAAGTGTCATATAGTTTGTAAAGTTATGAATTAAAGTATTTTATTGGATATAATGATTGAAAATAAAGACAACCATCAAATTTTTGAGCTCTACTGACAACATGATGATAAAATATGGATGTTATGAGCATTTCACATTGTGGGATGGTTTTGTGGAATAATATGGAAGATAAAGTCAAACTGAGTGAATGATAGTAAACTGTCTTCTGCTCTGCTGTTGAATTTTTCTTTTTTCAAATGAAAGACTATTATTTTAGCTCATGTTGCTGATTGATTAACCCTTTCATGCATGGTGTTCAGTACAGTAGGCAGATATTTGGAATAAATGGTTTAATCTTTGGGTTGCAGTAGCCGGTGGAAAATTCCAAAACCTACGTCTCAAATTTAACAAAAATATCAGCTTTGCATATTTCTTCTATGATGAGGTGCATCATAAATCCAAAAGATTCAAAGAAGGATAACTTGTGTATCATGTCTGAGTTCAGATTTCACATCATTTTGTATTTTTTTATTTTAGATTTTAAATAGTTTGATTACAGCAAAAGTGTTTATACTTTTTTTTTCTCTTATATTCACTCTTGATAAATGTGTTGACGTGTTTGTGGATCCTCATCAAGTTTCACTAAATCACTGATGTAATGGACAGATGTATAACTCCCACAAAACTTAACATAAAAAATAATATAATTTTTACTTTATTTAAAGTAAAAACAAACATTTCAAACACATATATATCTTTGAGATTTGATAATTCATGCCTGAAAGGATTAGATATACACTGATGAAAAATAGAGAAGAACAAGATTACAAACATGAACAGCTTTAACCCTTTAACTACCAACTCAACTGTTTGAGTATAAACTCTGGGATGTTTAATATTTTATAAAACAGAACAAATCAAATCATTGTTTGATTCCCTTAACATTTCAGAGAACAGAGAAAACTACAAAAAAAAAACCCCAGATATTTTCATGGTGTGGGATTCAAAGGTTTAAAAAGTTAAAAGTTAATTACCTGATGATTTAAAATAGACAAATATTTGGGACAAAATCATTTAGAAAAGTCCTAAATGTTTGCAATAAAATAACTTTAAATAGATGATTCAGAGTTTGACAAACACACCAAAAATGTTTTTGATGAATAACTAAATTATCTCATTAAATCTAAATATTTAAAAAAACACAATGAGGGGGAAATAGTAAAAGCTTTTCACTTTTTAAAACTTTAAATCCCACACAAAGGAAATATGAGATCTTGATTTGTCTGCAGTTTTTGATGATGTTATTTTTTGACACTTTAAATATTTCTGAATTTATTGACCTCTGTCAAACAGTTGAGCTGGAAGTTAAAGGGTTAACTCTTTAAGAATGTATTTGTTTTGTTTGTTTTTTAACTTTAATACTTTATTATTCCCACATTCGAAATAAAGATGATCAAATCAAATCAACTGTTGATCTCCTCTGCAGCGTGTGAATTAAGACTAAAGTATTAATAACTGCTTTGAATAGAAGAAAACTTTAATAACACATTTTTATCAGATGTCTGTGGAGCTGCTTTTCCTAATGTTAGTCTGTCCAGTGTAAATAATATTTGTTTTTGATTAAGAACAGAAAAGAGGAACTCAATCAGCCTCTGATGTTCTGACAAAGTTAAATTATACTTTGGTACTCTGACCGTCTATGAAATTTAACAAAAACAAACTAAATGTGTTTTCGTCACATCTGCAGAGTAAAATGTTAAAATGACCAAATATCTGTTTTCCACTGGGAGAGTCTGTATTTGATCGTGTGTCCATTAAACTGGACTCTGATTATGATTCATATTTCTTTGGTTCAAAAGTCAAACACCAGCAGAGTGGACGTGTTTGTAACTCCAGGAGAATTTGCTCTCTGGTCTGATGAGTCTGGATCTCTGCTCCACATTCAGAGTTTGGTGTGAACATCATAAACATGGATCCATCCTGCCTTGGATCAGCGGTTCAGGCTGCTGCTGGTGGTCCCTCAGTCCCACCTGAGCATGGTTCAAACCCCACAGCCTACCTGAGGAGTTAACAGCAGATGGTGAGCCGAGCACACTGGAAGATAATTCAGACAATCAATGATTTACTTCATATCAGCTGATCAGACAATAACAGACTCATAAAACTGTTTCTAATCTGTCTGTAAGGTAAATCAACATTTACATTCAGAGTTAATCTTAAACTCATGTATTAGCTGTTTATCAGTTTCATTTATAAAGTTCAGAGCTCACCTGAGGGGAGAGAGCTCAGCTCTTTATGATGCATGTAGGAGTAAAAGTTAATTTACTGTAAATTAACCCTTTCATGCATGATGTCCACAACAGTCGACAGATATTTGGAAAAAATGTCCACTCTTCAGGTTGGAGTATCGCGTCCAACTAACAGGTCGTGACAAGTTTAATTAAAATATCCTCTTTGCACATTTTTACCATATCGAGATACTGCATCATAAATCTAAAACTTACAACTAGGGGTGGGCGATATGGCAATAATATCATATCGTGATTTTTTTATAAATAAAACCACAATCACAATTTCATCACGATACTTTTTTACGTTGACTTTTCTCGACTAATTTGCATGTTTGACCATTTTCCCTGTATTTAACATATAAAAACGTGTGAACCCCCCCCCCAAAAAAAAGACAATTTAAGCCAAAGAGACTTTCTGAACAGGTTTTAATTTAAATACTGCAGTTTTGATAAAAATGTGCAATAAATGTAAACATAAAAGGTAATGAACAACAATAAAGTGCACTTTTGTAACAAAAAAACTAAACACACCACATAGCTTATTGAAAAGGGTCAAATATAAATGTAAACTTAAGTAACTGGTTATCTCTTAAAGTGCAACAATTAAGAACAAATGTTTTCTAACTGTAATGTCTATAATCTGAGTGAATAATACAGCTGCTTTAGAACAGATTTTTGTTCAGACATCTTCAAGCTTTTATCTCCTTTTCTCTTTCCACCATGACTTCACGCTACATAACCAAACAGGAGATCCCATCATGCACTGGGGTAATGTGCTACGATTGGTTAGTCAGGTGTGCGTCAAAGTCTCTGTGCCCACACAGACGATCTGATGATCTTTCTGCTTTATGAGACAAAGTTACACCTGTATTCAGAGTCCACATCATTTTGTGTTTTACTTTTCAAATTTTGGTGTAAATCAAATGTGAATCGTTTGATTAAACAGCAACAATACAAACACTTCAGATTTCACTTTTTCTTTTATTTACTCTCAATAGATGTTTTCAAAGGCGTGTTCGTGAATAACTAAGTTACTAAATTCACTAAGTTACTTTTAAAACCGTAGGTACATGATGCCTACTGCAGTATTCACTCTACATATAACATTGGAAAACAAATGAACCAGATTTTTAACTTGTTTGAAAGTAAATAACATTTTAAGAAGTCTTCCTTGGTGATTGAATAATTCATTCCTGCTGACAGGAGCAGCTAATTCTGATCAACAGATTTCTATAGAACAAAGTCAAACTCATCAGACCAGACGGACTGGAGCTGCGTCTCCTTCTGTAACAGGTTCAGTCACATCGTGGGATTATGAGGTGTTTCATGACCGGGATTAAACTTTCATTATCAGAAGTGCAGACCTCAAACCTGTCTGACAGCGACCACAATAGACACTCACGAGCCTGAGACAACAGGTCACACTTTAAACCTATAAACCAGGAAACAGGCTGTACATGTGCAGCCTTTACAGAGAGACAGGTGTGCACAGGTGAGGCTGTAACACTGTTCTCATGCACTGTAAAAATGAAAACTTAAAATTGTTGGCCTGACAATGCTTTTTAAGTCCGGCAAACATTAAATGTTCTGTTGTGTTGCAAACAACATAAAAGCAGTTATCTCAACTACCTTTAATAAGTTTGTTGAGTAAAGTTGGTCTCATATAAAAACTTAGGTTGGCAGAACTTAAAATTGTAGGTTTGAGGCTATGACTAAATTTTTTGAGTTGGCTTTCAGAAAGAACAGGGTTTCCTACGGAGCCCCCCTGGTGACATTGGATAGAAAAAAAATAATGCGTGGCCACGAGAAAGTAAGGCGAGGCCACGAGAAAGTAATGCGTGGCCACGATATAGTTAATGTGTGGCCACGATATAGTTAATGTGTGGCCACGAGATAGTAATGCGTGGCCACAGATTACACTTATTATTATATGTTCATCTATTCAGTTCAGAGCAATACAGACTTAATTTGGACAACTTTGAATACATTTCTCATTATTTTAATTTGGGAATGAACTACAATGACATTCTTAAGTCACTTGCGATTAAGCATGGAGTAATTCTTAGCAAGAGACACTTAATTCGGCTGCTCTAAATGACTGCGGTCATACCATCCGTGATTCTGTTGCGCACTTTGCTCAAATGTTACGGTAGGCCATGACGGTGGTGCGTTCAGTGGCACCGTGGAAAAATAAATTCTAATTTCCAGACAATTTTACTGCAACATTATTGATTAAGAGCGCATCAAAATCAGGTGTTTGAGGCCCATTTTTACTATAAGCAATAAAAAAAACAGTTAAAAAATTAAAATCAAAACTTGTACTTATGATCTAGGAGGTCCAACAAAATATTGTACAGTACATTCCCAGGTAGGCCTACCTCTGTGCTTCTTTCCCCAAAATTTACTGGAGCAGTATTGATTGACAGCACATCCAAATCAGGCATCTGAGACTCATTTTAATGAACAGCAAATATTTAAACATCATAAAAAATCAAAATAGTACTATGATCTCTAAAGTCCAACAGATTAACAAAATTAGATCATAGTACAGATGAGAATTTTCATATATTTGCTGTACATAAAAATGAGCCTCAAACGCCTGATTTGATGTGCTCTCAATCAATAATGCTACGGTAAATTGTTTAGAAACAAGCATAGAGGTACCTGAGACAGGACTTTACAATATTCTGTTGGACTTTAGAGATCATAGTACTATTTTGATTTTTTATGATGTTGAAATATTTGCTGTTCATTAAAATGAGGCTCAAATGCCTGATTTGGATGTGCTGTCAATCAATAATGCTACAGTAAATTTTCGGGAAGGAAGCACAGAGGTAGGCCTACCTGGGAATGTACTGTACAATATTCTGTTGGACCTCCTATATCATAAGTACAAATTTGATTTAATTTTTTAATAAATTTTACTAATTTTTCTGATATTCGCATAAAGTAAAATAGGCGTCAAATGCCTGATTTAAATGTGATTGTAATCAATATTGTTGTGACACTGAACGCACCACCATAAATACCTCCGGCCTTTGGCCTACCGTAATATTTGGGTAAAGTGTGCAACAGAATCACGGAAGCACAGATGGTGTGACCGCAGTCATTTAGAGCAGCCGAATTAAGTGTCTCTTGCTAAGAATTACTCCATGCCTAATCGCAAGTGACTTAAGAATATCATTGTAGTTCATTCCCAAATTAAAATAACGAGAAATGTATTCAAAGTTGTCCAAATAAAGGGGCTACAGTCTCTGTATTGCTCTGAAACTGGCAGATCTCAATACTATATTGACCTACTAAAAGTGAATTTTCTCGTACACGATACTTTCTCGTACACGCATTAACTATGTCGTACACGATAACTATGTCGCCACGCATTACTTTCTCGTGGCCACGATACTGTCGTGGCCACGATTACTTTCTCGCGGGCCACGATTATTTCTCGTACACGCCTTTACTTCTCGTACACGATTCATGTCGGGCCACGATTACTTTCGTACACGATTAACTATGTCGTCGTGGTCACGCATCAAATCTGCAGGGGTCTTTCTGGACTTTCAAGTTCCCACATGTTCTGCCATTTTCGTGTGCACTTGTCCTGGATGGATGTTATCTCAATAAAGGTGAGTATTTTATTTGAGTATTTATCAAAGCTTTGCAGTTGATTTTGACTTGATGCAGATTAATGTTACTTTAGTTTTTGTCAGTTAGCTTAAGACAGCATGGTCATTACAGATATGTTAGCCACCTTGAACATTAGCTAGCTACCATGCTAGTGGTTGACTGTGCTGTGACGAGGTGCTGCTTCACCAAACCACTAACCCGGGTGAGGAGGTGTTTTTCATGTGTATTCAGTACAGTTTCTTTTCTGTGAAAGCATGAATTATCATGTCTCAAACTTTGAAATCAAAACTCCCTGTTGACATGTTGCTAGAAAAAAGGTTGATCTTATCTTGGCAAATAATAGATTGTGTGCCTGAACAGACGAGGCAGTAAATCTGTTTAATTTAAGAGGGGAATGGCTATCAACAAAACATTGCTCACAATTGCTGCAGTGAGATGTGTATGCTATAACGTTAAACATCAAATTCATGTATAGACAGCTCCACAGACTGAATTATTGGCCTATGGCACAGTACACATTATTAATGATACTAAGAAGACCCTTTCTCCTGCACAGTGCAGCAGGTTGGATTGGCACAGATGCACTGCTGAGGTTCACCAGGCCACTTGAGAGGCAAAGTTTGACTGCAGCACCTAGCTCCTGTTGTTTGCAATACGATGGTAAGTTCCTCCCCAAAACTGTTTCTTAAAGTTCTAAATACAAAGTAGTAAATTATTAAGACACAATCATATTAGCTGTGAACCAAGAGCCCTGCAAGAATTTTTCCCTTCATGAAGAATGTAACATTCTTCTATTACTGAATACCTGTACATAATACAGTCAGTTCAATAGAAATCCCAGTACTGCTCCTGAGTCTGAAGATAAATATGCCAGTAATGTCAGTCTGACATTAAACACATTACTTTATTTCACAAAAAGAAAAGTATCAGAAAATGAAACAAAACCTACTGTGCTACAGATTACCATATTTTCCACTCTAAAAATTGATATTTTTATCCTAGTTTAGCTGATCCTGCAACTTACAGTCAGGTGCGCCTTGTATATCAAAGTATACATAATTTAACATGTTTTTAAACATTAATTCATGGGTCAATGACAAATAAGAGCTTACATGAAGACCAGTTAAAATATTTTAATAAATTGTTTTGAAAGCTTGCATCAGGTTTGCAAAAACTGTATATTTTGTATTAATGTTTGTTTCATGAAGTTTCAAATAGTCTTCGAACTATTTTTAACAAAAGTAAAAGTTGGACTGAAAATGTGAAGTGGTCTTACCACAACAAAAGGATAAATATTAAATATTTTACATCTGGGGTGTACACAAGTGTACTTATAAATGCAGTGACTACATTTTAATTTACCACTTCAAAATACATTTTTAAGGATTATTTTTAAATTAAATTATATGCGTTTTTGCAATAAAGACCAGGACCAATACTGAAAATGACTTAGCTTTTTTTGAAATAATGTTTGACAAATTATACATAAACTGTTAAAAAACTGTTTAAGTACATTCCAAAAGAGGATTACATCTTATTCCCCTTGAATTTTCCTGTAAAATGTAAAATTTTCAATTACAAAAAAAAAAAAAAACGGGTTACAAAACTGACAAAACAGTCACACCATGTTAATACGTTACTTTTCAAGAAAAAGTGGCACAAAAATTCAAACATGAGAAGCAAGTATAATTGAACTTGTGCATTTTATTATTTTCATTGAGGAAAAAAATACCAACAACTAAAATTGGGCGTTTTCTATTAACTAATTTTAGAATTTTTATATGGACCCTGTGGTGTTGACCTACTTTTTTGTTTTTGCTTGACAGTGTCGTCTATTGGGGGATATGAGGATCTATTATTTTGTAATAATCATGAAACACTAGAAAGTTAATACATGTACTTTTACAGATATAAATTCATTTCTTTTTGCCAAATTATGAACATGTTTTTGAAGTTTCATATTTTTTGAAGCTGCTGTTCATTTTCATCTTTATTAATGTCCATCCACTACTGCTACACTTGATATTATATATTTTTTATGTATTTATTTTTATATATTTATTTTTTATATATTAATAAGTTGTTAGTGAATGGAATAAAAATATTTATTAATTATAAATATTTTATTGTATACATATTATATAGTCCACAAATTCTCCAAATTTACCATAATATTCAGAACATTTTGTTCATTGTTAAAAAAGACAAATGTATAACTTTGCCAAAATAACAGATAATGTGTTTTATTGATACTTTCAAATTTTTTTAGCAAGTTTTAGAATTTGGTGCCAAGTTTTTTTGGTTACAACACTTTGACATTTTTGCCCTTGTTCCCTAAAAGCCCCACAAAATTGATCAAATGCAAAAAATTTAGATTGACTCTTCAAATAAGAGAATGAATAAGAATAAGAGAATGTATTCAAGTTATTTGTTCATTCATTTTAAAATTTTCTCTGATGTTAGCTGGTAGCTGCTAACGCTCCAGCTGAACAACAACTGTTCTCAGGCTCTGTTGTTCAGATGGAGCATTAGCATTTTTTCCTAATTTTGTCTTTATTCCTACTCTGGGGTTGCTTTTAAAGATTAGCCCCTTTTGTGATGTATATTTCTGGTTTAAACTAATGCAATCTTTTTGTGTGTGTGTGTGTGGGGGGGGAGGGGTAGTGACAGGACGATCACCTCCAAGACGACCACTCCCTCGTTAAAGAAGCTGAGGTAAAGGTGATGGACTGGCCGAGCATGACTCCAGATCTGAACCCTACTGAGCATCTGTGGGACGTCCTCAGAAGGAAGGTGGAGGAGCACGAGGTCTCTACCATCCACCAGCTCTGCGATGTGGTCATGGAGGTGGAAAAGGACTCCAGTGGTAAAATGTGAAGCTCTGGTGAGCTCTAAGCCCAAGAGAGTTAAGGCAGTGCTTAAAAATAATGATGGACACAAAAATAACGCTTTGGGGTGTGCTCACTTTTGTTGACAGCAGTTTTTGTCTGTGTGTTATTTCAAGGTGGCAGTAAATTGACACTGTTGTACAAGCTGGACACTCACTATTGTATCAAAGTGTCACTTCCTTAATGTTTTCCCATAAAAAGATGTAATAAAATATTAGCAGAAATGTGAGAGGTGTACTCACTTTTGTGAGATACTGTTTTTGGAAATGCCACTTACTTCACATAAACTGAGACTGAGTGAGAATCTGCGTCATAAAGAAAAGTGTTAACAATTATAGTGATACAAGTGTAATACAAGTGAATAACATTCAAACTGACTTGGTTTTGTTAGTTATGTGTGTGACAGAAAAGTGGACGGAATTAGTCTTGTTATGTAGGACTTAAAACATGTAGTCATAATACATATAAAGGAACATTTTCTGATTAAAAAGTATGTTTGTACATCTTTATTTCAGAATTTTTGGTTTGCAGAACTTGAAATCTGAAGTTGTTATACATATGAAAGGTACATTTTATGAACAAAAACTAACAAGTTGGCAGAGCTTTAATTCAACTGAATTCTTTTTGTGTGCCACTCAAAAAATTAAGTTACAACAACTTTGATGATAAGTTATCTCAACAAAAAATTATTTATTTGTTTAAACCTAAGATTTTTAGTTGGACCTCAAAACTCAAAAATTTAAGTTCAGTACACTTTAATGATAAGTTATCTCAACAAAAAAATATTTATTTGATCAAACTTAAGATTTTTAGTTGGACCTCAAAACTCAAAAATTCTGTGGAGACTGTTGCCTTGAAATTTTGAGTTGACACAACTTTTTCGTTTTACAGTGTGTGGGTTCATGTTGCTGTTGGATGGATATATTTGTATATACTGTATATATATATCTTATAGATGTATCTATGTATATATACATATATGTGTATCATAAATGAAGAGCTTTATGCTCTGTTGTAAAGAGTCTTGAGGTAACAGCTGTTATGAACTGGTGCAAAGATTGATTGATTGATTGAATCACTGTCTTTATGTACTCTCGATGTCATTGGAAAGGGGAGCACGCTCTCAGTGGAATTTCGAGATTAACTAAAGAAATGAATGGATGAATGTCTTCACTGTTTCACTGCTGGCCTGGTCTCTGTGGGGTTTCCTGCTTTAAATGGGAAAATAAACTTAAACAATAAAAACATGTCGATTTCTGAGCCCACTTCTCTTGTACTCTTTATGTTGACTGTTTTTTAGTTTTTTTTTTTAATCTCTTGCTGTATTGTACATAAATATGTTATTGCTACTGCTGTGGTCATTGCTTCTTTGTATTTATTTATTTATTTTATTTAACCTTTATTTATTTAGTCCCATTGAGATTCAAAAATCTCTTTAACAAGAGAGACCCGGCCAAAATAGCATGTAAATAGAAAATGACACACACTCAATCAACAGGTTTAAAACAAATAATCACATCCACATTTGGTTTTCAAGAAAAACAACCACATGCCTCTGTCACCACATTTTTAATGATGCTCTTAAATTCATTAAGAAATATCGTTGAATCCAGTTTTAGCTCTTTTTGAAGATTATTCCAAGTTCATTAAAAGAAAAAGCAGTTTTCTTAAATGTAAAAACTTAATTAAATACTGTTTAAAAAAATGTTTTTAGAGCAATTTCTGAAGAATAAATATAGAAATAAAATGCACAACACAAGTTTAAGCTAAATTTACATTAGAATATACGTATTTTAGTTTCAGGCTCAGTGTTCGATAATTCCTCATTTCTGCAAACAGCTGATGTTAGAGTCAGGGGCAGATTAAGGTCAGAGGTCACCGGCCTGAGCTGATGAACCCTGATTCTAAAGGAGTTGGGACGCTCTGTGAAACATAAATAAAAAAGCCTTCAGTGGTTACTGTACCTCCGCTCCTGTCTTTACATTTCTGTCATGTGAGAGCCGCGGCGTCGTCTGAAAACCAAACTGACTCGTTGGTGGAGGGTTCAGCTTTAGGACCAACAGGTCCTTCAGGATCGATGGAGTCTGTGGCATCTGAAGAAGCTTTAACGAGAGACGGTTTGACAGCTGCAGCCTCAGGCAGAGAGTCTCTCTGCAGAGCTCCAAAGTCTCCACACTGCTCACATGTGCACCATCACACTGGTTAAAGACATTTTATCAGTTTTTAAAGCTCCACATGGCCTGACCAGGAGCTCCTCAGCTCCTCTGGAGATGCTGCAGTGCTAAAAAAGGAGGAAAAACTCCAGAAGATCTGAGACGAGCTGAAAATACAGACATTTTTGAGCCTCCTGGGTTTGTTAAGGTGCCTTGAACCTGTTCAGCCCCTTTTTTAAGCCTTCTGCTCGAAGATGACAAATGACACCCTGATAAAGGAGAGAGTGTATCTCTGCAACCACAAGGTCTGTTTGAATAATTTTAGTGTCATGATCAATAAACTTTTGACAGATTAGTCCAGATGTGAATTATCAGTATATGTGTTACTGGGACAGAGTAAATGAAGATAGAAGGCAGAATAATCTGAACATTTCATCCTCGTCTAAAATAAACAACTTTATTGTGAATATCTCTTTGGAATGATGCAGCTGCAGCTTTAGAACTCTATGAATGAATGTGAAAATATGTGAACATTACTTCTGCCAAGTTTGAGTCTGATAAAGTGATGCAGAGCAAAGTTAGAGAGGTTTTACTACAGAGTGGTCAGGCCCAATCTTGGACCAGTTTGGCTCCATTAGTCCCATTTGACATTTCTGATATACCTAACTTTAGATTTCACTTTTATGTCACTCTTGGTGTTTATTACACCCAGTTACAACAGTTTTTATCTTCTTCTGCTCATCTGTGGCAGTTTTTGACTGTTTTTAAAAAAAAAAAATAATAGTAATAAATAAAAAAAAAGGTTTGTTTTGTTTGTTTTTGGAAAAAATCAAGCATAACTCTCTACATTTTCTCATCTAAAGAAATCCATATAGATCAACCCAAGCCTGAATCAAAGTGAAACAGATTTGGATATTTGATAATTCATTTGCTTGGTGTTGACGTTGTGTTTGGTGTGTGTAAAAATGGCTTATATGGTTGTGTAGCTGAAAATGTCCTGTTCAATTTGATGTACAGCATGACTATATTTCTACATGAATAGTTCACTACCTATGTTTTGTTGGAGAGCTACAAGCATTCAAAATTGGGTACTTTGGGGCTGAACAGGTTAAAATAAATAAGATAACCGAGTGTCTTCACTTATTTGCAGATCTTCAGTGTGTGAACAAAACCGTCTCAGATTCTCCTGGTATCACCGCTGCAGAGTCTGGCTTTGCACATTAACATATGCATCATATGGAATGATCTAATACGCTGCTATTTCAGATCTCATAGCAAACACTGATGTACTGAAATGACAGAAATAATATTTCTGGAGAATAGTAACAGCAAATTTGAGCTTCATCAGTTCTTTAAAAGCTACAAAACAACCAACATGCTGCCATAAAATTAGCCCTGTTTTAGGGGAATTATACTTTGAAAGTAAAATGAAGACATGTATTGTTTGCCTTTATAGCATTTATCTGTGGTCAGAGATATCAGAATAATAACATGGTGTTTTCCCAGCACCTGTTCCTCTGCAGCATCATCACTCGGCTCTGATCATCCAGGGTGATGAACAACAACACTGATGAGAGGATGGTGACCTGGTTAGTAAAGATGGAACATGAATGATAATTCAGTAATAAACTGTCGTCTATGGCTGAAAATATTCAGAGGGATGCAGAGCCCTGCCTTTGTAACCACCGTCTTATGACTTTCTTAAGTTGCTGCAATAAAAACCAAAGTTGAGAAAGAGTGTCCTGTTGAACTGTAACATCACCGACTTTAGACTTCTGACATTTCTGATCCCCCATTTTAATATCAAACTGTTTCTCTCTCCTATCAATAAAGGCCTGAAAATCGTCAAAAAAATATAAAAGAAAAAACAAGAACAAAAATCAACAACAACACCAACAGCAACATGAAATGTGGTCTGCTTTATCTTAGTATTTGCTGCGTATGCAGTCATTGTGGACACTTTTTGACCAGATGCTAATATGTCCAAAAATCTGAATTATACCATCAACACCTGATGATATTTGAGATCTTAACCCCGAGTGTGACATCACAGGAAAGGGTCATGGGAAATGGTCCATTATGTCCCTTCATCACCACAGTAATACTGTGGAGAAACATCTACAATAACAAAGGAAAAATGCTTATTTATAGATTTAAGTTAGTTCAAGAAGAAATGAAAATACCCCAGTGCTCTGAAACTCCATAAAGGCAATCTGACACGACTTAAAAAAACACAAAAAACTTAAAGTCATGGTTTAACCCTACAAAGCCAACTGTATCATATGATACATACTTTTATAATACCTCCATCTACTCAATATGATCAACAAATTACAAAAAAAAAACATCTGAATACAATCAGATAAATGATAAAAATGTCCTCAAATGGATTATCAGTTACCAAAAACACCTAATGTATCAAATGAGATATGAAAAATCTAGATGTTGAATTTTACAGACATTTTGATTTTTATGGATTTTAGCAGAAAGTGAAACAAACATTTCAGCTCCAAAAAATTAGAATTTTCTGGCTATAATCTATGGTCTTGGGCCTTAAAGGATTTAGTGCTCTTAAAGCATCAGCAGTCAGTATCAATACAGCGTGCTGCTCAACAGCTTTAATACAGTCCTAAGATCCAGACGTAAAAAACTTCAGATGTCTTAAATATCTGCTGTAACCATGACGGCTTAATTTTAATGAAGTTTAGCAAACAGATGGATCATTTGGGGAGTTGAGCACAGCATCCTTGACAGACTGTCAGGACTCTTGTCTTCTCCTGAACTCATTACTGCATCTGAGTGGAACAGCTTTATCAAGACCAGACTTAAGTATCACTACAGAGACCCCCACACATTCAGGAGGTATGGTTTTTGGATCGGGCTGGATCCATAAAAACATATGGAACACCTTATCTTCACTCTGATTGGACAGTTTGAATTCCCTCATAGTTCCTGTTTCTCTACCTGATCACCTGTCTGACCCTCAGAGCAGGTAGTTAGTGAGTGACAGTGTTTACCGTGTTATCACCTGAACATTGGACCACAGGGACCAGAGGAATTTAAGAGCTGGGGGCGGGGCTTAGATCAGCCGAAAGCTAATGGACGAATCTTCACTGTGAAACTTTCTCCTCCGTTCATGACACAACTAAACATCAGCGACAGTCAGAAAATAAGCTGCAGCATAAATCAGCTCCAGAGACTCGATCTCTAACTGTGTTTATGACCCATCTGTACGAGCATTTATCTTTTCTCTGCAGTGTAGTCAACTGAATTTAGGCCCAAACGGATTTGAGTCCCTACTTCATTGGAATTGAGGTTTAACTTAATAAAATGAAAATCAGAAAATCAACAGCCAGACCACATTAAAAGGAAACAAATACACTATAAAATGTTTTTAACCACAAAAACAAGCAGTCAGAAAAATACAAATCCCTTTTTTATTTAGAAAGTCCTTCAGAAATCACAGTCTGCATAAATGTCTTTACAGATTAGACAAAAATAAATAAACTTCAAGGTCCAGCCAAAGCCTGAAAACACAGGCCACGTCTTTAGAAAATAATCAGTTAAGTTATTAATCACAGGTGCAGACCAGTTCACCCAGAAGAGACCATGCTGCTCCTCCGTGGAAACAGTCTGAGCTGATTTGTTTAAACCTTAAATCAAAATTAAATAAAATACCTAAAATGAAGCGTAGCGTGTCAAGCCCTGCTCTTTTTAAGGTGCCCTGAGGTTACACTGTTACGATTTAGCGCCCCACAAAAATGATTGATTGATTGAGCGGTAAAAAGAACACATTTACGCCAGAGTCATTTACAAATTTCAGATTTCTGTGTTCATCACACCTCATCAGACCTGCCTGATTCTGAAATCCTGCAGGTCCGTCTTGCCAGCCTCCATTGTCCAACAAATTCACTCGGCTGAATTCTTAACGGCCCAATCAGGGAAGAGAGGCGGGAGCAGCAGAATGTGGATGTGACAACAACCGGAAGTTGAGAACGAACATGCCGATTAGGCTATTATCCTCATGGCTACTCAGATAAACTTGGTAAAATCTGCCCTCCTCAGAAGTTTACTTGTAGGGATTGTCTTTGACGAGGTTCATGCCACATATAAGTGTTAAATGAATCATCTGTGTGGTACAATTTAGTGTAAGACGATAGTATGGGCCGTTAGCTGTTAGCAGCTAAGTTAGCGGTTAACGGCTAAAAGTCATTAACTGTTGTTAGCTGTTAGCGGCTAAGTTAGCCACTACGGCTGACATCCGTGAACTGTTTTTAACTTGTAGCGCCCCTGTTACAATCACACTCATCACCACAGCCCCCACCATCCTGTGACAGCCATCACGAGTCAATTTCCACACCCACAATCCTTGCAGCACCAATCCCCACTCACCCATGCCCCGCCGGGTTCAAACTCTGATCCAGGAAATAGCATATCTGAGCATGTCTGGAGAGGCTGGGGGGGACAGTGAATGAGGAAGACGTCGGCATACTCGTGTGTTGTTAACGTCGTGTCAGTCCGCATCTCGTGCTCTGATCTATAGCCTGTGCGGTCTTGTGTTCCGAGTCTGTGCGGGACGAAGAAGGATTGTACCTGAAGCATTATTCTCGTGAGGGAATGACTGGAGCGACTCATCCTCTTCTGTCTGGAGTCCATCACGTTGGCTGGAATATCCACTCAGACCGACTGACAGACCGACCAAAACCCGACTACGGTACCGAGAGTGCCTTTTGAGTGTGCGTTGATAAATGAATGAGTGTTTCTGAATGGCGAAAAGACGCTGAGGTATTATTTCCGGGTTCGGGCAAAGAGTAGGTCTGTGCTAAAATCTGGACTGGGTTCATATTCCAAGTTAGTTTTCATTTGTTTTTTACTGGACTGAACTGTGTGGGAAATTTATTTTGAAAACCCGGAACGGATTTTTTGTTTTGAAGAAATTGAACTGAACTGAACCGAACCGATTATACACACGCGCCCACATTGTTTATTTTGTTTGTATGCCTTGTTTGTCTTGTATATTGCAGTGTATTTCATTTTGAAAATCTATTTTCCCTTGTTTTTCCTTGATTGAACATGATAATCTCCTGTTTTGCTTTACATGTCCTATTGATGACATTTTGCTTTGATTTGTGTGGGTACTGAAAAAGTTTTCTTTATTTATTTGTCAGACGTGACTCTGACTGGCACCCTGGACAAACCAGCTACAAACTGTTGTTAGCCATTAGCCGCTACATTAGCCGCTATGTATGCTACATTATAGGAGGCAACCCTGCTTGTTATGGATTGGTCTGTGATGAATGTGACGAGCCAAACGATTGTCCAGCGCCTCGTAGACAGCTGTGGCCCTGCAGTGGAGGCCGTTTTACGACACAATGAGAACTAGAGCCTTATTTAGCGGTGTTTTTGTGTGAAAGTAACGCGCTGAAAATTCTCTAAATAAAGCGTGAATGCAGACCGATATCAGATTTTTTCGGTGGGAGTCCGTCTATTTGTGTTTTTGGTCAAGTAAAATATGGCCCCATCTGAGTGCAGAGGAAATCCGGAAGCGAGCAGGGAGGGGGGGTTTGGTGCGGGCGCCCTGGGCTTCTGCTGCACAGAAACACTGCTGTAGGGGTAATTTCTGCCCTAAACCTTGTGATAGGACCCAACTTGTTCCATCCCGGAATATCGCTTTAAGAAGTCACTCTGATGTTACTAAACTAGTGAAGTGGGAAACATTCGCCAACTGAGACGTACCCAGCTGTAACTGAGGGTAGAGACAGGAAGCTGTAGTGATGAGCATGCTGGATGAAATGACGTTTTAAAGAATCGTGAACATCAGCATGTTCACTCAGCTCTGCATGGACTGACTTAGCTCGCTGTTTGAGTCATGTAGAGTGTGGCTGCAGCTAAAGCATTAGCACACGTGACACTTTTCACCTGTAAGTCCACTCATGTAGAATAATTCTGACCCTGGTCCAGCCCGTGCTGCTACTTTATGGCAACTTTTGGTAATCATAAATGTACTTTTGTCGAAGGCTTGGCATCAGAGGAGTTTGACATGTGGGCATCACCCCTGATCCACGATCATGTTCATCTCACATGTTCAGAGAGAGTAAGAAAACACAGCTTTGATTTAAATGTACAAAAATATAAAGTCCACAGAGTCTCATATAAATACATTTCGTTAAGATCTGGTCATAAAGAGGTAGGAAAGTTCTCACGACTTTGGTCAAACTTCTTCATGTCAATAAAAAGTTCATTGAAAGTTTTAAAAGGCACTTGAGTCAGTTCGTCCTGATCAGGAGGTCCATCAGGACGTTTTGGACTTTAAGGACACTCTGATCTTGTTAATGATCACCCAGTCCGTCTGTGCCGCCGTCACCACGATCCTCAGACAGGAAGAGGCGGAGCTTATCTTCTTGTCCACCTCCTGCATCTCAAACGCCCCGCGCTCCAACACCCCCACCACCTCAAACTTCTGACACGTCTTCTGCTGTTGGTCCGCAGGCCCCACCTCCCGTCCCAGCTCCACCTGAGCCGAGTCCAGCAGGTCTTTGCCTCCGGACCCGGTCTCCACCAGGATCCCTGTCAGCACGGCGGGCTGCCTGAGCACCACGGTCAGGTGGTTTCCTTTCGCTGGAGAGCGCCCCCAGAATAAGGACTCACCGCCCTCCCAGGCGTGCTGGGGGAGGTGTTTCTGGTAGGCGGGGATGTCGGAGAAGACCTCCGCCGGCGGGTTGTTGTAGACCCCCTCCTCAAAGTCGCTGTCCTTCAGCTTGTTGAACTTCCCCTGGAAAGACGAGAACGTGCCCATGTGCTGGAAGAGCGAGGGCTTGAACAGGATCTGCTCCCTCTGGGTCAGCAGGATCCTGAAGTGCGACATCAGGAAGTCACAGGGCATCTCCTGGTAGAAGAGGAAGAGGAAGCGCGCCAGGAGAGGCAGGTGCGCCGATTTGTGGAGTTTGCCGATGTAGCCGAGGCTGGAGAACTCAATCATGGCCCAAAGGGTTTTTTTAGCTTCCTGCTCGAGGACGCGTCGCTGGATGGCGGTCAGGAAGTTTTTGGCTGAGGAGATATCGTCTTCCAACTGGAGGTAGTACCGACCCAGAGCGGCGCTGAAGTGCATGAGGAAGGCGTAGTCCACGTTCTGTTTGGAGCGGAACGATACCCTGTCTGGCGGATCGTTGAAGTTCCTCTTTAGACCTGCAGGGGGAGCAAAGAGCCTCGAGTCAGAGCAACACAAACAGAGCAAGAAAACTCTCGTGCGACCCTTAAGGCCCAGGCTGTTTCTCAATTCAAAGTTCACAAGTACAATCCTGTGAACTTTAGAAGTTTGGACTTGGCAAGTACGTTTCTGAGTGCGGACTTAAGGGGGTCGGGAGTCCACAGAGCGATTCTACAGTTATTGAAACGGCAGCGTACTTTGCCTGCATCTCTGAACCTCTCACATCTCTACACGTCACATCCGGATCCAGTGCAGGTAGCTTGTTAAGAAAAACAAAATAAATATGAAACAGAAGCTAACTTAATGTATTGTTTTAATTATTTTCAAAACCACCATCTTCATTTATTTAGAATTTATCAAGGGTGACTTTAGTTAATCGTTAAGATTTCAAACACAACTTTATCAAAAATAAGTTTCTTATTCAAAATCTTACGTGGTAACAACAGTTACTTACAGTTGTGTGCCTTCTCTTCTACCATCGTCTTCTTTTCGGTGCAAATTACATTGTGGGATTGTAGTTGTGAAAAGTCTGCTCAAGTTATATTTGGTAGCAGACTTGGTAAAAGGGGCTGGGCGAGTGTACGGGTACATGAACCGCACTTGTGTTGATGTGGACTTGGTATTGGAACAGAACTTCGACTGTGATTGATGATGTATCACAAGTCCAGAAGTACACTGAAGTACGCATATTGAGAAACACCCCCAGACTGACCTCCACAGTTTGGCTTCACTTTTGTCCAGCCTGTGTCCATAAACAGTGCACATAATAATGCACAAGGCAAGAAACAATCAATTCCCAAAAAACATTCAAAGTCTGTTTTGTAACCGTGAAGGAGGTTACAATCTGAGGGGTGAAGACAACTTTAAAATTCTAAGTAGACGCACAAACATTAAAAGCTTCTGTGTATCTGTTATTGGGGTGAGCATATGGAACAGTTTCAGAGAGGAAATAAAGAAATGTTCAAGTAAAAACAAATTTAAAAAATGTACAAAATGATGATTTTTGCAAGATACCATAATGAAGAGAATTATGTAGTCTGATATTATTATATGGTTATTATTAAAAAATAATGATGTTATGAGAATTCTGTATATCTGTGTGAAATTATAATTACAATTGTGGATGGAAGTTTTTTGTTGCAATGTCCAAGCATGAAATAAGGGTGCATGGACATAGTTGTCTATGAGTATATGTACAGTAAGTGCAGAACATCTGCATTTGTTCATAAATAATTGTTTGGTGAAGGGGTGGGAGTTAATATGTTTTTACTTCATCCCACTCCTTTTCGATTATGTGATTAGATAATGTCTGTTTTGTTTTTCTATTTTTTCTGTCTTTGAAAGTGACGCTAATGCATGCTTTTATCACCAGTCGTATCGACTACTGTAATGCCCTGCTCTCTGGTCTTCCAAAAAAGAATATTTCAGGTTTACAACTACTTCAAAATTCAGCAGCACGTGTCCTGACTAAGACCAGAGGGCGGGCCCACATTACTACAGTTTTAGAATCACTGCATTGGCTCCCCGTATGTTTCAGGATTGATTTTAAAGTTCTTTGATTGGTTTTTAAATGTCTTAATGGTCTTGGGCCTTCTTCTCTTTCAAAACTTCTTTTACCTCACGAACACTCGCGGACCCTGCGCTCCTCCGGCAGTCGGCTGTTAGTCATCTCAGAAGTCAGGACACACACACATGGCGAGGCGTCTTTTCAGTTTTACGGCCCGCAACTGTGGAACAGCCTGCTGGAGGACCTCAGGGCCGCAGAGAACGTTCATGTTTATAAGAGCAGGCTCAAGACCCACCTTTTTAGCTTAGCTTTTAATTAAGATTTTACTTGTTAGATTTATTTATATTAGGTTTCTACTTTGTCTTATTTATGTAATTTACTCATTTCTTATCTCAATGTTTTAGTAGTACTATTTTATGATCTAGTTCTTAGTTTTTATTGATTTTTTACTCATTTTATTCTTTTATCATCAGGATCTCCAGTGTTTCCTCTGTAGGAGCCCTCTGTACTGGGAGTTGTGGTCGGCTATAGCTGCAGGGCTCTGTCTCGTAGGTTCCTGGAGGAGTTTCGAGGTCCATCATCTCTCCTCTGGGTTCTGCGTTGGTGTCCTGTGGCTGTGGTTGACTCTCAGCTCCTGGTGCAGGTGGCTCCTCTGATGACGCTGTCTCACCTGGTTCATCTGTACTCAGCCTTTGTTCTTGCTCTTAGTTTCTTGCACCTTTTTAGTCTGTATGTGTGTATGTGTATGAGTGTGTGTGGGTGAGTGTGCGTGTGTGTGTCTGTTAGTGAGTGTGTCTGTGAGTGAAGCCTTATGTCCATGCATGTGGGTAATTTATGTAAAACGGGGGGGGGGTTAAGGGAATGTTTTAATTTTCTATGTAAAGCACTTTGAGTTGCATTGATTTGTATGAAAAGTGCTTTATAAATAAAGTTTGATTGATTGATTGATTTTACTTTAACCTCATGTTCGAACTAAATGTCAATCAAATCAATCAATCAATCCAGTTTTGAAGTAATGCATTACAAAAGTAATGTGATTACTGTAATGCATTCCTTTTAACTTAAGTATAGTAATGTAAGGCATTACATTAAAAAAACAGTAACATTTTACTTGGTACAAATGTCAGTAATGCAAGTTACAATGCATTTTTGATTTAACCTGAAATGAAGAGCTGTTTTTTTGTTTTGTTTTGTATGTTTGTTTAAATACAAATTCTCCAAATACTCTGTGAGATCAGCAGGGGAGACAAATCCTCCTAGTCCTAAAAAGTTACAGTATCTCTTACCCATTTATTAGAGTTTGACCTTCTGTCTGTTTTTGCTCTGATGGTTTCTTGTATTGTGCCATGAGCATCAATGTGTCTGTTATATTCTCCTGTTTTTAGCCTTAAGCTGAACTCAGTCAGACAGACACCACATCACCTTCACTGGATGTTAATGAGCTTTTTTAATGAGCTACATTTAGAATGACAAATCCATATTTCTGTTATTTTGACCAGAGGAACTTAAAGTAATGTGATAATAGTTTAATGCCTTACATTTCAAATACAGTAATATTTTAATGTAACTAATTATTTTGAAATTACTGTAACAGGTAATAAATACTGCATCATATTTCTGAAGTAACTTGCCCGATGGGTGTACCTGTTAGCGGCGGGTAACACTCCTGAGGAACGTGCAGCACTAGCAGCTGTCCTTGCTCTAGCTCAGAGGTAAACCTGGTCTTGATCTCCTTCACCGTGCTGACCCTCCAGCTTATGTCAAAGTCGGCCAGCAGCACCACCACCACCATGGAGGAGCGCTCCTCCGGGGACGACTGGGAGAACAGAGACTGCAGGGTGGAGGTCAGGTAGCTGCCCTTCTGCCTCTTCACCGAGGAGATCCCAATGGACAGGTATCCTGAAACAGGACGAAGAGTAAACCCAACGAGTCCATCACACACAGACTAGTCCTGATTTGGTCAGACTGTGATTAACAAAAGACAAAATAGCAGAACTGAAGAAACATATTCTTAATCTAAGTGGCAATAAAATCCTAGCCTTACAGAGCAGACAGACCTGCCTGATTCTGAAATCCTGCAGGTCCGTCTTGCCAGCCTCCATTGTCCAACAAATTCACTCGGCTGTATTCTTAACGGACCAATCAGAGAAGAGAGGCGGGAGCAGCAGAATGCGGACGTGACGACAACCGGAAGTTGAGAACGGACATGCTGATTAGCCTATTGTCCTCATGGCTACCTAGTAAAACTTGTTGAAATCTGCTCTCCTCAGAAGTTTACTTGTAGGGATTGTCTTTGACGAGGTTCATGTCACATAGAAGTGTTAAATGAATCATCTGTGTGCTACCATTTAGTGTAAGACCATAGTATAATGCTGTTAGCTGTTAGCAGCTAAATTAGCAGCTAATGGCTAACAGCTAACGGTCATTAACTGCTGTTAGCTATTAGCCGCTACATTAGCCGCTATGTATGCTACATTAGAGGAAGCAACCCTGCTTGATGTGGATTGGTCTGTGATGAATGTGACGAGCCAAACGATTGTCCAATCACAAGCTTGTGTTTTTTTTTACGTTCTGCCCCTGAAAACAAATTCAAAGGGCTCCTACCCAGATGGACTAGTGAAATATTTCTGTAGCAGATATATGGAGCTGTCCATCTGGCTTGTCAGGTTAATAAATCCCTGATGTCTGGAAATCTGTCTCTGTAATCCCTGCCCATGTAAAGGAGGTGAATCCACAGTTTTAAATATCTACAGACCAATCTCAAAACTCTGTGTAATGTCTAAGGAGCTCGAGACACTGGTCAGTGATCAGGTAAAAGATTTCCTGGCTTCAAATTCTCCTCTGTCTCCTTTTCAGTCAGGTTTTCAGAAAAACCACAGCACCACTACCGCTGCCTTAAAGGTAGTGAATGATATCTTTGAAGCCTTAAACAGTAAACAGAGCTGCCTTCCTCTTTTTATTGATTTTTCTTTTAGAACAGATTTTACGGTTCTTTAATTAGTTTTTAAATCTCTTAACGGTCTTGTTTCTGCCTATTTATCTGATTTGCTTTTACCATATGAACCCCGTAGAGCCCTCAGGTCTTTTAACTGTTGCTAGAGTAAGAACTAAAACATACGGGGAAGCCTCTTTTTGTTATTACGGCCCTCGTCTGTGGATCACTCTACCTGAAGACCTGTTCATATTTTTAAAAGAAAACTCAAGACCTACCTTTTTATTTTGGCTGTTAGCTGATAATATTTATTATTATTATTTTACACCATATTGTAACTCACTTTACCCTTTTATTCTGTTTTATTTCTACACTTCAGTTCAGATTTTTATTTGGAATGGTATTCTTTGTTAATGCTTTTCCTTTTATTATCCCATTTAAGCTAATCGTATTATGCATCTGATGTTACACTTTCTCATTTTACTTTATTATTTATCTAACTTGTATGTTATATTGTTATTTTATTTATTTACACATTTACTCATCTTACCCTCGAGTATTTTTAAGTATTATTTTAGTTTTAGCTCCTGTTTCCTCATTTCTAATTCAACATAGCGCTTCCTCAGTCCTCTGATTTAGTTTTCTGCCAGTTTCCTTTTTATGTCTTTGTGTGTTTGAGTAAGTGAGTGTGTATATTGAATGAGGAATCTTATGTTTTCATTTTATGCAATTCTCTGCATTTTATTTCACTTACTATTTAATTTGATCTTTGTTCCCATGTAAAGCACTTTGTATTACAAAGTCCTGTACGAAAAGTGCTGTACAAATAAACTTTGATTGATTGATTGATTAAGGCTTTTGACTCAGATGGTTTGTAAGATACCTTATTGGCAGAACCCTACTACAGATACATAAAGGTGTACCTCAAGGTTCAGTTCTGGGACCGCTCCTGTTTATTATGTCTATCAACTGCCTGGGTCAGAATGTTCTAAATGTTAATGTTCACTTCTATGCTGATGATACTGTTCTTTATTGCTGTGCACCTACACCTGCTCTAGCTTTTAGTCTAAGATCAGCTTAGGCAGCTGCAGCTTGTTCTCAATGTAGAGAAAACTAAACTCACGTTGTTGTCATCTTCAAGAGCAACAAAGGGGACACTGTCTGAGAAAATTGTTAATAATGATGGTCAAGAAATTGAGCTTGTATCTTCTTTTAAGTATTTGGGGTTTAACCTGATGAAAACTTGTTTTTCAAAGAGCAGATTCAGCATGCTGCTAGAAAGCTGAGGGTTTTACTGGGCTTTAATTACAGAAACAATTCCTGTTTCTCTTTTAATGTTAAAAAGAGACTGATTAAGTCCACATCTTTACTTCTTCTTGATCATGGTGATGTCACGGCACTTTATACTCTAAAGTCAGTTGGACTTCTTTAAGTGCACGTCGACTTGAACACTGGTATGTGTTCATCTACAAAGCCATTCTTGATAAAATTCCTGACTATCTTTCTTCCTTATGAATCTTAAAGGACAGATTACCAACCTGAGATCAATGAGTTTTATACAGTTTGTTGTTCCCAGAGTCTGAACTGAATTGAAAAAGAAGCCTTTTAGGTTCTCTGCACCTTCTGCATGGAAAATCTGCGGACTGATTTTAGGCTGCAGAGCTTGGTGTCTCTGAATGTCCTGAAATCTGCTGTGAAAGCTCTAGAATACAGAAGCTCTGAATGTCTCTGTTTTAGCTGAAGGCTTTTATTGTTTTCCTCACTTCTTTGTACTGCACTGAGTCTGTGTGACTGTTTGTTGAAACTGTGTTTAGCTGCTCTTGGTCAGGCCTCCCTTGGAAAAGAGATCTGCTGATCTCAATGGGACTTGACATTGTTAAGTAAAGATTAAATAAAATAAAATAAAAACTGATGTCAGGTGTGGATAAGGAGCCAGTTTGTATCTGAAGAGGAGTCGTCTGGTGAGAGGAAACATCACAATTCAGGATAAAATTAATCTAAAAATTATCTCCACTCAGGTTTATCAGGATTATCTCCTCGATTAAATTCCACCTCATCAGCATTTCCCATTCAGAGCTGAGGCCTGAGCTCAGGCTGGACAGCATCAGGTCAAACCAGCTCAGCGGCCGTTTATCTGCAACCAAACACGCCGACTTATCAGCTATCAGAGCTCCTCAGGAAGAGGCTTGGCACCACCCAGGAGGGTTTCTAAACACAATATGTTTTTAGGTTTGTAAATTAAGGCTGTAACAAAACTCTGATGATGAAGAGGGACACAGAAGATCTTTTGCCCCTGCCTGACAACAGCATTCTTACAATGAATCACATAATCTAGATTAATAGAAAAACATAATTAAACTATTCAACCCCAAAGTCCCTGATTTCAGGAATGCTTGATGCTCTCCAACAAAAACATAAGAAAAAGTGAAATATTCATGTAGAAATATAGTCATGCTGCACATCAAATTAAACAGCCACACAACCAAATAAGCCATTTTTACACACACCAAACACAACATCAACACCAAGCAAATGAATTATCAAATATCCAAATCTGTTTCAATTTGATTCAAACTTGGGTTGATTTTTATAGATTTCTTTAAATGGGAAAATATCGAGAGTTCTGCTTGGTTTTTAACAAAAAGAAACAATAAAAAACATGTATTGATTTATTATTATTATTATTTTTAAAACAGTCAAAAACTGCCACGGATAAGCAGAAGAAGATAAAAACTGCTGTAATTGGTTGTAATGACACCAAAAGTGACCTAAAAGTGAAATCTAAAGTTTGGTATATCAGAAATGTCAAATGGGACTAATGGAGCCAAACTGGTCCAAGATTGGGCCTGACCACTCTGTAGTAAAACCTCTCTAACTTTGCTCTGCATCACTTTATCAGACTCAAACTTGGCAGAAGTAATGTTCACATATTTTCACATTCATTCATAGAGTTCTAAAGCTGCAGCTGCATCATTACAAAGAGATATTCACTATAAAAACTTGTTTGTTTTAGGCGAGGATGAAATGTTCAGATTATTCTGCCTTCTATCTCCATTTCCTCTGTCCCAGTAACACATATACTGATAATTCACATCTAGACAAATCTCTCAAGTGTTACTTTGTTATGACACCAGAATAATTCAAACAGACCTTGTGGTTGCAGAGATTCACTCTTTTCTTTATGAGGATGTCATTTTTGAGGGTTGAACAGGTTAAATAACAAAATATAGAAAAATGTCAAACTGTGATAAAAATTGATTAAGCCTCTCAAGGACACACATGAAACAGCAGCTTAATTCATTTATTATTGTACGTCTTGTCTTCTGTTATTGGCAGTGTAGAGCAGTGGATTTCTGACTGTTTTGCCAAGGTCACCAAATCAATCAAATAAAATCCATATAAGATTTCCTAAATCATTCTTCACTACATGTCACAGTATCTGATCATCTGTAAGTGTCTCTTCATGCAATGATTTTCTTAACTTTCAGTGTGTTATGATGGCATTTCTATTTTTATCTTTATTTACCAGCTGATATTTGTAGATTTGATCTATCTTGCATGTTGTTTTTTTCTGGATGGAGAATAGTTTTCACCACAGTGACAGCTGACGGGGATCCAATCAAAAGTCAATAAATAAATGAATAATAGATTTTGAAAGCTTATTGATTACTTATTGACACTTAGACATTTTAAGGCATTGTTTTGTAGCAGTGTGTAATTTGAGTTGTAAAGATGGGATACTTGTTAAGACCGGGGCCTCGTGCTCGGTAAACTGAGGGAACGGCGAGCGACTCACTCTGCTGAGGAGACGGCGCTCCCGCCAGCAGCTGATAGGTCACATTCAGCGGCAGGAACTCGCCCTGCTCCACCCACGACTCCTTATTGACCGGACGGTCCGCCTCCCAGCTCAGCTCCAGAGGCGGCTCCACCCACCTCCCCTGGTCCTGAAATACAGACACATACATCAGCGTTTCAGCTTTGACAGCACGGTGATGACGTCAGTCTGACTGCTGGAGTGAAACACTGAGAGACGAGTCTGTGGAGCATGGCGACCTGGCGTTTATGGTTTTCTGTTGGCGTGGAGTCACTGCGACTTCTTCATGTCCCTGTGTTCGGATTTTACTGTAAATATCAAGAGATACGTCTACAGATTTAGAACTTTGACCTGTCCAAGCTCTGACGAACTCAGGTTTAGAATCTAAGGAGCTCTTAAACAAAAAGAGAAAGGCCTTCAAGAGCTTTAACCAACCAGTCTTAACCAGACTTTTTAAAACAGCCCAATCTTAACTGAATAATCTTTACCAGCCAGTCTTAACGAACCAATCTTAAACAGCCCATCTGAACCAGCCAATCCTTACCAGCCAGTCTTTTCCAGCCAATATTTACCACCCAATTGTAACCAGCTTCAACTTGAAGAGCACATCTTAACCAGACAGTTTTTACCAGCTAACGTTTACTAGCACATCTAAACAAACCATTATAAACCAGCCAATCTTAACGAGCCAATGTTAAACAGCCCATCTGAACCATCCAATCATTACCCGCCAGTGTGTTTCGATTTTGGTAAAAATTGGAACATGGATGCAGATCAGGGAGCTTCGTCTTTCATTGCGACCAGTGTCAGAAATGCCTTGGTGGAGGATTGAGCTCTTGGAACACCTCTACTTTTGTATATGTTTCACAAAATAGGTACAGTTTAATAAAAGGAAAAAGTGCACATCTTCATGTAAAAATGTAAACAGTCTTTCCAAGATTAAGTCCTTCTTTGTCAGAAATGGACTTACAGATCAGTGTACAAAGTACTTTCATATATGAGGTTAAAACAAAGTGTTAATGCTGTCTGGCCTGATATGATTAAAACAAAATGTGCTCTTGTTGAAACAGATGATGTTGTGAACATAACACTAGTGCCAACTTCTTCAATAAAATCAAGTCAAAAGTTTCTCTGTTTATGTTTTAAAGGGTCATAAAGTTAATATTTACTGTAAACGTTTAAACTCCAGCTCTATATATCTTTAACATGTAAGTTTATAACAGGGGTGAGAGCAGAAAGCAAATGTGTGCAAAGAAAAACATTTTATTCTGCTAAATTAAATTTTGTTTTGTTGGTAGCAAGAAAACTGCAGTTGAATGAAACTTGATTTAACCAAAAAAACTCCATTTTGATTAAAAATCTCATTTACAGTTTCCTGACCAAGACAGCGACATATTTACAAAGTTACAGACATAAAACAATTACAGACACAAAAACAAACATATGAGCCAGAGTCACAGAGCAGAGAATTTTCAGTCAAAGCATTTACAGCCTGCTTCTTCTTCCTCTAAAGCCTTTAATCTGCATTTAAAAAGACTTAAAGAGACCAGCTCTATGAGACTCAGTCTTTCCTGCAGCAGATTCCAGTCTGCAGGAGCAGATCTGAAACTTCTTTTACTCATTTCAAGATAAAGTTTAGGGTCAGAGAGCAAAAGAAGTCACACAATGAGGGCTGAAGCTTCCAGAACTTCTCACATGAATACAGTTACTCAAGTATGATGGAAGCAGGCCGAGTAAAGCCTCATGAATCAGGATGTGCCAGTGGCTTATGGATGGTGCCAGAGGGCCACCCAACTCACTAATACAGAGAACAATGATGAGTTAAAGGATCAGTTATGAACCTTGGAGCTCCATGATAAACAGTATCTGCAGATATAAGGCATTGAGAGGAAGCATGCAGGTACAAAACATCATCATAATCAACCAGAGGCATAAAAGCAGCAGCAACAAGATGTTTTTTTTTGCAGCAAAAGACAAACAAGACTTATTTCTAAAGTAAAAGCTGCAGCCTGAGCTTCTTTACAAGCTGCTCAATATGAAGCTTAAGCGTCAGAATCATCGATCACAAGCCCGAGGTATTCTCAAGAAGATACAGAAGATCATTAAATATAAGCACAATGACTTGACCTTAAGTACGTTGTAGCAGAAACCAAGCACAGCGCCACATAGAGAGACACATTCATATCTAAAGGCAGTTAAGAATCAACCTGAAGAGCACGTTTTTGGTCGGTTGGAGGGAGCTGGAGAGCCCTGCAGAGACAAATGTGATGACGACAGGTCTATGGTTCATGGATCTGTCTCTAACTTTAGTTCTTACTTTAGTCCACTTGTCTCCTCTTACCTCCCTTCCTTCACCCTCACACCAACACAGCATGGTGTGGATTTGCTGTTCATCATGAGACTGGGATCCACATTCAAGATTTCCTGCTGCTTAACAAAAGGTTTTTTCTTGAGCCATGATGGAGGGATTCATGATTGGCTATATGGATTCATGTTGGTGTTGGATGGATATATGTGTATAGATATGTATATGTGTATTTTAAATATCTATATATGTATCTATGCATAAATTTGTATCCATAAAATGAGGAGTTTAATGCTCTATCGTAAAGTGTCTTGAGATAACACTTGTTATGAATTTATACAAATAAAGATTGATTGATTGCCTGATTTATTGATTGCTTAATCGATTGATTGATTGATTGATTGATTGAGTTCCAGAAAATTCCAGATCATCACAAAGGCCTCTTTCCTGTGAAATCCTCAGACTCACCTTTCCAGCAGGGGTCTCTCCCCTCTCCCTCCCTGTTGCCCTCTGCTCTGACTCCTACAGATCATGGGGATGGTGGAGTGATTATTGTTAGTGTGTTAGTATTGTGATAATAATTACAGGTGAATGAGCTCAGCTCCTGTTTCAGTGTGTGTCCATGTGTAAAGTGAGAAACACCGCTGACAGACTGTGGTGTAAAGACTCTTATTCTAAACACAGCCAAGATCTTCACAATGCGTTTCAGACTAAGTAGTATGAACATTCTTTTGGAGCTTCTGCAAGAAAACAAAAGTAAGACACATGCAAAGATGTTTAGTGTGCAAGCTAGGTTAGTATCTGTCAAACAGGGAGCATTCTGTCCATTAAAACATGGACCAACTGCTGTGAGCTGGGACTGGAGCTACCTGTTACTACCAGCAGTGATAAATACTTATGTATATTTTTGAAAAACTTCCTTGTATCCATTATATCTGTTCTTGATTGATGGCTTAATGCTGTTGCAGTCGTGTGCTTCAATGCTGCAGCTCTATGAGACTCAGTCTTTCCTGCAGCAGATTCCAGTCTGCAGGAGCAGATCTGAAACTTCTTTTACTCATTTCAAGATAAAGTTTAGGGTCAGAGAGCAAAAGAAGTCACACAATGAGGGCTGAAGCTTCCAGAACTTCTCACGTGAATACAGTTACTCAAGTATGATGGAAGCAGGCCGAGTAAAGCCTCATAAATCAGGATGTGCCAATGGCTTATGGATGGTCCCAGAGGGCCACCCAACTCACTAATACAGAGAACAATGATGAGTTAAAGGATCAGTTATGAACCTTGGAGCTCCATGATAAACAGTATCTGCAGATATAAGGCATTGAGAGGAAGCATGCAGGTACAAAACATCATCATAATCAACCAGAGGCATAAAAGCAGCAGCAACAAGATGTTTTTTTTTGCAGCAAAAGACAAACAAGACTTATTTCTGAAGTAAAAGCTGCAGCCTGAGCTTCTTTACAAGCTGCTCAATATGAAGCTTAAGCATCAGAATCATCGATCACAAGCCCGAGGTATTCTCAAGAAGATACAGAAGATCATTAAATATAAGCACAATGACTTGACCTTAAGTACGTAGTGGCAGAAACCAAGCACAGCGCCACATAGAGAGACACATTCATATCTAAAGGCAGTTAAGAATCAACCTGAAGAGCACATTTGCATGTTTTTGGTCTGCTGGAGGGAGCTGGAGAGCCCTGCAGAGACAAATGTGATGACGACAGGTCTATGGTTCATGGATCTGTCTCTAACTTTAGTTCTTACTTTAGTCCACTTGTCTCCTCTTACCTTCCTTCCTTCACCCTCACACCAACACAGCATGGTGTGGATTTGCTGTTTATCATGAGACTGGGATCCACATTCAAGATTTCCTGCTGCTTAACAGAAGGTTTTTTCTTGAGCCATGATGGAGGGATTCATGATTGGCTATATGGATTCATGTTGGTGTTGGATGGATATATGTGTATAGATATGTATATGTGTATTTTAAATATCTATATATGTATCTATGCATAAATTTGTATCCATAAAATGAAGAGTTTAATGCTCTATCGTAAAGTGTCTTGAGATAACACTTGTTATGAATTTATACAAATAAAGATTGATTGATTGATTGCCTGATTTATTGATTGCTTAATCGATTGATTGATTGATTGATTGATTGAGTTCCAGAAAATTCCAGATTGTCACAAAGGCCTCTTTCCTGTGAAATCCTCAGACTCACCTTTCCAGCAGGGGTCTCTCCCCTCTCCCTCCCTGTTGCCCTCTGCTCTGACTCCTACAGATCATGGGGATGGTGGAGTGATTATTGTTAGTGTGTTAGTATTGTGAGAATAATTACAGGTGAATGAGCTCAGCTCCTGTTTCAGTGTGTGTCCATGTGTAAAGTGAGAAACACCGCTGACAGACTGTGGTGTAAAGACTCTTATTCTAAACACAGCCAAGATCTTCACAATGCGTTTCAGACTAAGTAGTATGAACATTCTTTTGGAGCTTCTGCAAGAAAACAAAAGTAAGACACATGCAAAGATGTTTAGTGTGCAAGCTAGGTTAGTATCTGTCAAACAGGGAGCATTCTGTCCATTAAAACATGGACCAACTGCTGTGAGCTGGGACTGGAGCTAACTGTTACTACCAGCAGTGATAAATACTTATTTATATTTTCGAAAAACTTCCTTATATCCATTATATCTGTTCTTGATTGATGGCTTAATGCTGTTGCAGTCGTGTGCTTCAATGCTGCAGCTCTATGAGACTCAGTCTTTCCTGCAGCAGATTCCAGTCTGCAGGAGCAGATCTGAAACTTCTTTTACTCATTTCAAGATAAAGTTTAGGGTCAGAGAGCAAAAGAAGTCACACAATGAGGGCTGAAGCTTCCAGAACTTCTCACGTGAATACAGTTACTCAAGTATGATGGAAGCAGGCCGAGTAAAGCCTCATGAATCAGGATGTGCCAGTGGCTTACGGATGGTGGCAGAGGGCCACCCAACTCACTAACGGCGTGTTCACACCGAAAGCGTCGCGAATTTTTCGCGCGATGATATTACATACAAAGTCAATGTAAAGACGCAAATTGACGCTGCATCGGGGCGAGCATAGAGCACTGTCAAGCGTTCAAGCGTTGAGCGGCGAGCGATTCCAGCGAAAAAAATCGCTCGCCGCTTGACGCTTGACGCTCGAGTTGAAATAATTGAACTTTTCGAGCGAGCGAGCGTGTTGACACGGCGCGACAGCCTATCAGCGTGGAGATCGTCACTGACGCAGGGAATTTTGGGGGTCGTAGTCTTGCTAATTTGACAACCTGCTAAACTCACTGGAGACAGATGGAAAGGCACTCCGCAGCTGCCGCTGGACTGTCTTACCTGTAGTTGGTATCTAGGCGGGAGATCCTGGCACCAACCCTGGCTAGCAGGTCTTCAAACTGGGCAACAGTCAGCCTGAAGTACCGCTGGAACCGGCTGTGATCCAGACGCAGCTCCTGCATGAAACGGCGGAACTCACCGAGCTCACACCGCCTCCGTAGAGATGCATCCAGTGCCGACGTCGGCCCCTAGCCCGCAGCTGACTTCTCCACAGCAGGTACAGAGCAGCGATGGTGGTAATCAGAGCCAAGTACGACGATGAAATGCTAGGATGAAATGATAATGGCGGACAATGGCGAGCGACGAGCAGTGAGCGATGAGCTTTTTTTTGCATATTTGTACCAGCGTCAAAACTCGAGCTTCTAGCGCGGCGCGATTTCAGTTGACGTGCGAATACATTCGCTTTCAACGCTCTCTGTGTCAACACGCCGTAATACAGAGAACAATGATGAGTTAAAGGATCAGTTATGAACCTTGGAGCTCCATGATAAACAGTATCTGCAGATATAAGGCATTGAGAGGAAGCATGCAGGTACAAAACATCATCATAATCAACCAGAGGCATAAAAGCAGCAGCAACAAGATGTTTTTTTTGCAGCAAAAGACAAAAAAGACTTATTTCTGAAGTAAAAGTTGGAGCCTGAGCTTCTGCACAAGCTGCTCAATATGAAGCTTAAGCATCAGAATCATCGATCACAAGCCCGAGGTATTCTCAAGAAGATACAGAAGATCATTAAATATAAGCACAATGACTTGACCTTAAAGGGCAACTTCGGTATTTTTCAACCTGGGTCCTATTGCCCCAAGTGTATGTGTGTATACGATTGACGGGTACAACTCGTTTTAAAATTGGCTCAGTATCAAGGGAGCGGATGCAGCCGGCAGCCGCGAAGCTAGATAGGGGGCAACTGCATCCCGTATAAGTTTGAGCATTAAAAGTGTTTATTTCGCCACAGACCGGTTGCGATCGCCGGTGCTAGCTCTCTAATTAGCATTGTAAGCATTGCGTTTTCCTTCACGTCCTCTGACCTGTGTGACGTCATCTGTGAGCTTGTTGCCGGAAGAAAACAGAGGAGCCATGCAGCGTGCCGCTCAGAGTGGAGCTGCTTATCCCGGAGGACAGTTCAAAGTTTTACTGCATCGGTATCATGGCTGAATATTTACCAGATTTCGAGAGTGAAGACGAGCCTTTTCATTACAACGGCCACCCGTATTTATTTGAGCCAGAGTATACGGACGAGGAGCTGCTACAAACTCAAGAGCTAACGAGGATAGCAACAGAGGGCTAACGGAGCAGACGAGGGTGAAGCAGCGGCAGCACGAACGCAAATTTCTGAGGACTGGTGGTGCTCCTGTGGTTGCTGTGACTCTATGCCCACAGAGGAAGAATGTCTGTGTAATGAGTGGGACCTGTTGCCCAATATTCGTGGTCTGGATGTGTCGTGGGATGATACAGGAAGTACCCGACGCTGTGTAACTACATTAGAGGATCTCCCCCCTCTGATCAACAGGGCAGTGCTGGACACCTTTTTTCATGTACCCAAAATAAATTGGAGGAGGCGACAAAAACCACAGGGACCAAATGGACAACTATCCATAAAGTAAGCATAACTAACATGTCTTTATGCATACAATACGTATAAGTATTGTATGTATTGTGTAAGTGTTTATTTCGCCACAGACCGGTTGCGATCGCCGGTGCTAGCTTTCTAATTAGCATTGTAACACGAGAGGGAAACGAGAGGAAAAAGTGAAGAGGATTTAGGGCAACAGTAAATGTGTGTGTCTGAGACAAATCTAGAGCGTTCGTGCCGCCGCTGCTTCACCCTCGTCTGCTCGTTAGCCCTCTGTTGCTATCCTCGTTAGCTCTTGAGTTTGTAGCAGCTCCTCGTCCGTATACTCTGGCTCAAATAAATACGGGTGGCCGTTGTAATGAAAAGGCTCGTCTTCACTCTCGAAATCTGGTAAATATTCAGCCATGATACCGATGCAGTAAAACTTTGAACTGTCCTCCGGGATAAGCAGCTCCACTATGAGCGGCGCGCTGCATGGCTCCTCTGTTTTCTTCCGGCAACAAGCTCACAGGAGATGACGTCACACAGGTCAGAGGACGTGAAGGAAAACACAATGCTTACAATGCTAATTAGAGAGCTAGCACCGGCGATCGCAACCGGTCTGTGGCGAAATAAACACTTTTAATGCTCAAACTTATACGGGATGCAGTTGCCCCCCTATCTAGCTTCGCGGCTGCCGGCTGCATCCGCTCCCTTGATACTGAGCCAATTTTAAAACGAGTTTTACCCGTCAATCGTATACACAAATACACTTGGGGCAATAAGACCCAGGTTGAAAAATACCAAAGTTGCCCTTTAAGTACGTAGTGGCAGAAACCAAGCACAGGGCCACATAGAGAGACACATTCATATCTAAAGGCAGTTAAGAATCAACCTGAAGAGCACATTTTTGGTCTGTTGGAGGGAGCTAAATTAGGACTGATTGATTGATTGATTGGTTGCTTGATTGAAAATTCCAGATTGTCACAAAGGCCTCTTTCCTGTGAAATCCTCAGACTCACCTTTCCAGCAGGGGTCTCTCCCCTCTCCCTCCCTGTTGCCCTCTGCTCTGTCTCCTACAGATCATGGGGATGGTGGAGTGATTATTGTTAGTGTGTTAGTATTGTGATAATAATTACAGGTGAATGAGCTCAGCTCCTGTTTCAGTGTGTGTCCATGTGTAAAGTGAGAAACACCGCTGACAGACTGTGGTGTAAAGACTCTTATTCTAAACACAGCCAAGATCTTCACAATGCGTTTCAGACTAAGTAGTATGAATGTTCTTTTGGAGCTTCTGCAAGAAAACAAAAGTAAGACACATGCAAAGATGTTTAGTGTGCAAGCTAGGTTAGTATCTGTCAAACAGGGAGCATTCTGTCCATTAAAACATGGACCAACTGCTGTGAGCTGGGACTGGAGCTAACTGTTACTACCAGCAGTGATAAATACTTATTTATATTTTTGAAAAACGTCCTTATATCCGTTATATCTGTTCTTGATTGATGGCTTAATGCTGTTGCAGTTGTGTGCTTCAATGCTGCAGCTCTATGAGACTCGGTCTTTCCTGCAGCAGATTCCAGTCTGCAGGAGCAGATCTGAAACTTCTTTTACTCATTTCAAGATAAAGTTTAGGGTCAGAGAGCAAAAGAAGTCACACAATGAGGGCTGAAGCTTCCAGAACTTCTCACGTGAATACAGTTACTCAAGTATGATGGAAGCAGGCTGAGTAAAGCCTCATAAATCAGGATGTGCCAGTGACTTACGGATGGTGCCAGAAGGTCACCCAACTCACTAATACAGAGAACAATGATGAGTTAAAGGATCAGTTATGAACCTTGGAGCTCCATGATAAACAGTATCTGCAGATATAAGGCATTGAGAGGAAGCATGCAGGTACAAAACATCATCATAATCAACCAGAGGCATAAAAGCAGCAGCAACAAGATGTTTTTTTTGCAGCAAAAGACAAAAAAGACTTATTTCTGAAGTAAAAGTTGGAGCCTGAGCTTCTGCACAAGCTGCTCAATATGAAGCTTAAGCATCAGAATCATCGATCACAAGCCCGAGGTATTCTCAAGAAGATACAGAAGATCATTAAATATAAGCACAATGACTTGACCTTAAGTACGTAGTGGCAGAAACCAAGCACAGGGCCACATAGAGAGACACATTCATATCTAAAGGCAGTTAAGAATCAACCTGAAGAGCACGTTTTTGGTCGGTTGGAGGGAGCTAAATTAGGACTGATTGATTGATTGATTGATTGCTTGATTGAAAATTCCAGATTGTCACAAAGGCCTCTTTCCTGTGAAATCCTTAGACTCACCTTTCCAGCAGGGGTCTCTCCCCTCTCCCTCCCTGTTGCCCTCTGCTCTGACTCCTACAGATCATGGGGATGGTGGAGTGATTATTGTTAGTGTGTTAGTATTGTGATAATAATTACAGGTGAATGAGCTCAGCTCCTGTTTCAGTGTGTGTCCATGTGTAAAGTGAGAAACACCGCTGACAGACTGTGGTGTAAAGACTCTTATTCTAAACACAGCCAAGATCTTCACAATGCGTTTCAGACTAAGTAGTATGAACGTTCTTTTGGAGCTTCTGCAAGAAAACAAAAGTAAGACACATGCAAAGATGTTTAGTGTGCAAGCTAGGTTAGTATCTGTCAAACAGGGAGCATTCTGTCCATTAAAACATGGACCAACTGCTGTGAGCTGGGACTGGAGCTAACTGTTACGACCAGCAGTGATAAATACTTATTTATATTTTTGAAAAACTTCCTTATATCCATTATATCTGTTCTTGATTGATGGCTTAATGCTGTTGCAGTCGTGTGCTTCAATGCTGGTACACATGCTGCATTAACCGAGAGTGTAAACAAGGTTGCAGGAAAACCGTGGACTGGATTTTTAGTGATGTGGGCGTAGTGATGTATGAACAGGTGGAATGGACCGGAGGGGCTCTTGCTACAAAGTTATTTAAGAAAGTAATACAAGGTTAATTTCTGATACACACATTTCTATCTTATCTGCATGTTTTTCTGCACTATGGTGTTACCTGCTGCTGGAATCCGAATTTCCTGAGGGAACCTTCCCAAGGGATTAATAAAGTTCCTATCTATCTATCTATCTATCTATCTATCTATCTATCTATCTATCTATCTATCTATCTATCTATCTATCTATCTATCTATCTATCTATCTATCTATCTATCTATCTATCTATCTATCTATCTATCTATCTATCTATCTATCTATCTATCTATCTATCCATGATATTATTTATTTAAACTCATAATTTGGCCACTTGAAATTGAATTTGTAGGCACTTTTTTGTAAATAACAATAATAATAATAATAATAATAATAATAATAATGATAATTATTATTATTATTATTATAAAACCCCAAATTATTTAGGAGGGTTAAGATTTTTTAGAGGAGCTTCAACCAACTGATCTGGACTAGAACTGATCAGTTACAGCTGCTTTAACATGCCCGAAAAAGTGCTTCTGGAGTTTGGTTTGAGTTTTTAAAATGCAGTCATCCGCATACATCCCTACTTCATCTTCATCTTTACTCCATCGTAGAACACCAGTCTATTCAAGAGTAAAATCAGTTTCATGGAGACAAACGTCTGTCATATGGCACGCATTTATGATGATTTTGAGTGGTAAGCAGCCCGAGGACAGATGAGTCAGTAACAGTACCTGAAGGGGGCGGGGCTTGTGTAAAGGTCAGTTATTATAGGTTTATATTACCCTGCCACAGCATGAGGCCTATGCATTGTGTGTGTGTGTGTGTGTGTGTTTGTGTGTGTGTGCACTCACATTATTGAGGAAGTGTGAGCGGTTAACGACGTAGAATCCAGCGAGGAGGAGCAGCACAGTGTAAACAAGCTTCTTCTTCTTTGAGAGACGAACCATCTCCTGCACACAGACACACAGGCGTCATTATGCTGCTGCGTTACTCGGTCAGCAGATCAGTAAATAATTCAGCAAACACAGAGTGAATGTTTCAGAGGCCCGCACACAAACCCAGGGCCTGCTCCAGGGATCTGAAGGCCCAACACCAGGCCCCTCCCTGTTTGAGGCCAGCTTTATAATACACTATATTACCAAAAGTATTTGCTCACCCATCCAAATGATCAGAATCAGATGTCCTAATTACTTGGCCTGGCCACAGGTGTATAAAATCATCACCTAGGCATGCAGACTGCTTTTACAAACATTAGTGAAAGAATGGGTCGCTCTCAGGAGCTCAGTGAATTCCAGTGTGGAACTGTGATAGGATGCCACCTGAGCAACAAATCCAGTGGTGACATTTCCTCACTCCTAAATATTCCACAGTCAACTGTCAGCTTTAATATAAGAAAATGGGGAGTGCTGGTTTGGCGGAGTGGTTAGCAACCAGGCACCCCATGTACTTGCTTCTGCCGGTCCAGGTTCAAATCCCGCCTGTGACCAGTTTGCAGAGTGTCCTCCCCTACTCTCTCTCCCCCTTTCACAAGCCTATCCACTGTCTCTCTCCTATCAATAAAAGGCACAAAATGCCAAAAAATTACATTTAAAAAAAATAAATAAATAAAAAATAAGAAAATGGAAGAGTTTGGGAACCACAGCAACTCAGCCACCAAGTGGTAGGCCACGTAAACTGACGGAGCGGGGTCAGCGGATGCTGAGGTGCATAGTGAGAAGAGGTCGCCAACTTTCTGCAGAGTCAATCTCTACAGACCTCCAAACTTCATGTGGCCTTCAGATTAGCTCAAGAACAGTGCAGAGAGCTTCATGGATGGGTTTCCATGGCCAAGCAGCTGCATCCAAGCCTCACATCACCAAATGCAATGCAAAGCGTGGATGCAGTGGTGTAAAGCACGCCGCCACTGGACTCTAGAGCAGTGGAGACGCGTTCTCTGGAGTGACCAATCATGCTTCTCCATCTGACAATCTGATGGACCAGTCTGGGTTTGGAGGTTGCCAGGAGAACCATACTTGTGGGACTGCATTGTGCCAAGTGTAAAGTTTGGTGGAGGGGGGATTATGGTGTGGGGGTGTTTTTCAGGAGCTGGGCTTGGCCCCTTAGTTCCAGTCAAAGGAACTCTGAATGCTTCAGCACACCAAGACATTTTGGACAATTTCATGCTCCAACTTTGTGGGAACAGTTTGGAGCTGGCCCCTTCCTCTTCCAACATGACTGTGCACCAGAGCACAAAGCAGGTCCATAAAGACATGGAGGACAGAGTCTGGTGTGGATCAACTGGACTGGCCTGCACAGAGTCCTGACCTCAACCTGATAGAACACCTTTGGGATGAATTAGAGCAGAGACTGAGAGCCAGGCCTTCTGGTCCAACATCAGTGTGTGAGCTCACAAATGCTCTTCTGGAAGAATGGTCAAAAATTCCCATAAACACTCCTAAACCTTGTGGACAGCCTTCCCAGAACAGTTGAAGCTGTTATAGCTGCAAAGGGTGGACCCACGTCAGATTGAACCCTATGGACTAGGAATGGGATGGCACTTAAGTTCACATGTGAGTCAAGGCAGGTGAGCAAATACTTTTGGTAATATAGTTTATCAGCACAAACAGGCGGGAGCGTTTGATCAGGAAGGAGGTCAAATAATCACACAGAAAAACATCTGAGATAAACCTCGCTGCCATGGCTCAACCATCCGCTCAATCTCTGACACACGCTGATTTATGAGGCTACACTTCTGCTTCCATCATACTTAACCCTTTCACTCCCTGCTCAACTGTCAATAAATGCAGGAATATTTCATTCGTCAGATAAACAGAACACATCATTGTTCGTTCATCCTGAAGGTAAAAGCAGCTTCAGACCTGCTGCTCCTATAGACTGGAATCTGCTACAAGAAAACTGAGTCTTGGAAAGCTGCTCTCTCTACATATTTTTTAGTGCAGGTTAAAGGCTTTGGAGGAAGAAGTAGGCGTGGGCAGCAAGTGGCCCGGGGACCACATGCGGCCCTCCACCTCACTAAATGTGGCCCGCCAGTCATATCTGAAAATCAATGAATGACGATAACCCAGATATCGAACAGAAATAATCTGTTTAATTTATTTTATCTGAAGAGCTGTGATAGTGTCTCCAAATCTCTTTCATAAAGTGTTAAAGTAATACTTGAGAAAATGTTCTATGTATTTAAAGTGAAATATTTGTGCCTTAAAAACTGAAAACACTCATGGAATTAAAAAAGCTTAATTGGCATTAATTCTGACTACATTGGCTAAATTAGCTTGAATCCTAATTCAAATCCATGTAACTATTCATGATAACTTTTGCTTTATAATATATGAATATTTGTGTACTGTATTTATGACTAGTTTACATTTGCATATGTTGTTTATCAGACATTAATTTTTCCCATCATGAGTAAACGATGTGGCCCTCGGACTGGGCTAATAAAGTTGAGCACCTCTGCTGTCGATGCTTCGACTGTTAAACCTGCTGCTCTGTGTCTGCGACCTGATTGGTCCATATGTTTGTTTTTATGTCTGTATATTTGTAAATATGCTGCTGCCTGTCTTTACCGGGACGCTCTTCCAGATGAGATTTGTAATCTGTTTTTATTCTGGTTAAATAAAGTTCATATTCATGTGTTCCTGAGGGCTGCTTTATGAAATGCTCAGTCTTCAGCAGCTCCTCATTCAGACCGCATCGGAGCAGCGGCAGCTCCACTTCCTGTCTGCATGCAAATGCTGCTGAATGATTGGACGTTTCGATAAAGGACTGTGGCTTTTTCACTTCCTCATGAGCCTGTTTGAGATCTTCATGATGGCTCCCACATCCTCTCCTCCACCTCTTTGTTGGAAAACAAGATTTCAAATGTGAAATAGTTCCAGTTAAACTTGTTTGTTATTAACATAAATATCAAAAGTGTTGCTTTACACCGACATATATCCATGTATCAACACTACTCCAGTGTTGTGATATTTAATTACCCAGTCTTCATAGAAGTTCAGTGGATTAGTTTGTGTTTTGGTGTTTGCTAAATTATCTTTAATTATCTCTGGTCACATCAACTCTGCGCTTCTGTCATTATCTTTATGTGTGTTTGTCGGTCTTACAGGGAAACTAACGAACATTTGATCAGAAAAAGAAGTTTGGTAATGAACACATACAAACCCTCCTCATCTGAACAAAATTAACTTGCTTTAAAGCAAAAAAGATAATTGTAAGAATAAATAAGATGTAGTTTTTTGTGCTTTACTGACATTTCCATGACACCTGATCATCTTAAGAATGATATTGCATTCATTGCATGCAATTACAGTGTGGAAGTACACTCGTGTACAATCACTTAATCCCAATGCAATTACCCAGTGAATGTGTAGATAATCTTATAAGATTTGCTTTTAGTTTTGTATCCAGGCCCTTTGTATGTTTTTATATTTTAAATCTTATATAGGATGAATAATGTATATGCTGCTATTTTTTTTATTTTATTTTTTATTCTATTAATGTTGTCCACTTTGCTGCTGTAACACTGTAAAGGACCTCTTTCGCAATACATGTAATTTTGCCCACAGCCCAATTTTTTGTTTATTGTGTGGTATTTGTAGTACACCCACAGACTCCCAAGAATATACCTTTAGAAAATCCAAAAGTCATCCAGGGCCTGTACTATGGCCTATTTTATGATCATTGCCATAGGTGTGAGCCAGGGTGCACACTAATTTTAATTTAATCTGTCTTATGGCCTTCGAGTCAATTTGCATAGCAACGGCTTGGACAATTTTAATTTGTAGACTGGAACTATAGTGAGGGAAAGGGGATCTGAGAAATCCATAAGATGTATGATTGGCTGGTTATTTCATAGAATGGAGTCTTTGAATTTGCTTGTGTATGGTTGGAGGGGTTTCTGATTTTGAAAATGTTTATAATATCCCAAATAATAGATTACAGATGCAACATGTGCACACATGCCAGAGGTTCTCTTTCCAGCAGGACAGAGACAATAATATGCCTTCACAGGATCATCTGATGCATTCTTGTCAAATTGAATCCAAACATTGTATTTTATTTGAGATCTGTGACGAGAATGAATCTGTCCCCTAATGAGATCAGCATCATGCTGGTAAACCCAAATCTCATAGTCACCATCATTTTTTTGATGCTCAGCAATGTAGCCAGGGGACTGTTTGATTTGGTATGTACCGCATGTTATGGTCTCAAGGTATTCCAGATCCACATGAGGGAACGAGATATCAGATGCTTCAAGCTTCTGCCATTCACTACGAGCTCTACGTGACATCTTTGGGTCTTCTGCAACTCGTTTTGCCAAAACATTGTCTTTTTTTAAAAGTGAAAGCATATGCTGAGCCATCTTAGTATCTCGTTCCTCTTGATCTGGATCTGAAACATATATCGGTCCTCTGAAGGCATTGAGACATGCAGTTACTATGCACACTAATTTGCCAATGACCTCAACGAAATAATTTGAGGTAAGTTGTTCCTTAAACAACATCCACTTCTTTAAACGCCCAGGACTCTACTATCCATCTTGTTTTGGTCCAGCAACAATCACTATTGGCTGTTGAGGAATCCAATTGGGATTTACCAGTTGGTAAAAATGACGGCATTCTAGCATCATACCCCAACTTAGCAAGAAGATCTAAGGCATCCCTGAAACCGCGATCTACAATCATATTGTCATTTGCTTCTAACCAAGATTTCAATATTTCAATTTTTTCCATGATGAGCCGAGTTATTGTTGCATCATTTATGTTACCATGGTAGGGGCCAATAGTGTCTAAAACATATCCATCAGGCAGTACAACTGACATGAATTTTAGGTAATTTCGTTTTTTCTATCCTCTGTAAGATTCCCTTTGAAACTGATGATCACTGCATTTGTTGAGGTAGATATATGTACCATCTAAGATAAGAGTGACCTGGTCACCATCAAAAGCTTTAGTAAAGACAGTGTTGTGAGTTATGGCATCGTGGCGTGAAATATGATTTGTGCCAAGGTATTTGGGAACAACTATTGTGTTCAAAATATCTGCAATTGTATGAAAATATCTTGACAGTGTAGCTTGGGAAAGATTAGTAAGCATGGTCATTTGATTCCATGAAAGGTTTGTTTTCAGTTTTGCCCAAAAGTAAAGAAGCAAATCTATTGCTCTGGAACTATCACTTGAACCTGAAACAAGATCAGATTCACACATGTCATACATGTTCTGAAATTGCACCAATGTCCAGCCAGTCCATGCATGGCAGTCAGAATCTGACAAGGTTTCAAACTTCAGTTTGGGTGATGTCTCATGTTTGGATACTTCATGTAGAATATATATAATATATATACTTCATATATAGAATATATGAAAAAAAATATATAATTCAATTGAATGCACAATACTAAATTGAAGTTAACATCCATTTGCTGCAAATTGCATGAAATAAAACATTACCCTTGATATAATACAAGACATGGAACAGTATCCTGATTCTACCACAGTAACCCAACCTGTTAATTGAACAACTTTACGGTCTCAGAATTTGATGATTTTTTTCCCACTTTGAGAATATATATGTGGCCAAATAATTTGTAAGTATTTTAGTTGCACAGCAACTGTAAGTTGGTCAGACACATCTCTAAAGAATTGAATTTGTTGAAAAAATCATAAAAAAAACTATTTTTTTTTCCAGTTAAAATTCAATAACTTCTTTCAATTGTAATACTTAGCTTTACATTTGATTTCAAAAGATGCACCAGACTTCAGTGAAGGTGATTTGACCCAATTTGATGATTTATTATTTGTGTTTGAGTAAGTTTTGGGGTAAAGTGTGCACCCTGGCTCACACCTATGGCAATGATCATAAAATAGGTCATAGTACAGGCCCTGGATGACTTTTGGATTTTCTAAAGGTATATTCTTGGGAGTCTCTGGGTGTACTACAAATACCACACAATAAACAAAAAATTGGGCTGTGGGCAAAATTACATGTATTGTGAAAGAGGTCCTTTGTGGGATGAATAAAGGTTTACTCTATTCTATTCTATTCTATTCTATTCTATTCTATTCTATTCTATTCAATTCTATTCTATTCTATTATGTTGAAGTTTAACTGGAAACTTTTTCTCTGTTGTGTGTTGTTTTTGTTGTGTTGTGTCCACTATTTCCATTGTTTTATTTCTGTTTAACTTTGTAATCTCTTTAAAATTTTGAAAATAAAATACAAAAAAAGAAGAAGAAATAAGACGTCATCATTTATCCATTCATCATCGACACTGAGTTTCCCTCTCAGGTCTGCAGGGCAGAGCACAACCTCAACCAATCACAGGGCCACATGGAGAGTCAGACAACCATCACACTCACACTCATATGATTTTGGTCTGTTGGAGGAAGATGGAGAGCCCAGAGATAACCCATGCATGCACAGGGAGAACGGAGATCAAACCAGTCTTACTGCAAGGCACGTGCACCACCCACTGCACCACCGTGCAGTCTTCAGACATCAGTGATGCATTCAAATACAACATAAAGAAGAGGAAAAGTCAGTGTTGGACAAAGAGATGTTTGAACTACAGCAGGTAGGTCACATTTGTTTTTTTATCCAGTTTTTAAAAACTTAATAGACGATCTCAGGGGATATAAAAAGCACTTTATTTTTTTTTAAGTTATAAACTGCCTTTCTTCCATTCATGTAAAGTAAATAAACTGAATTGAAAATAGGGCTGAACAATTAATTGCAAATTAGATTAAATCGCAATATGGGTTGTTGCAATTTTCAAGTCACAGAAGGTTCAATATTTTTAGGCCAAAATGTGTTGAACATTTTGGCATTGTGATGTAGTTTTTTACAATTCCATGCCTATTTTTTTTTTTTTTTACCTCTATTCATGCACTTTTTTCCCACTTTTGGACCATTTTTACCTTTTTTAACCCTGTTTTTTCAACTTTATGCCTATTTTGCCCCCATTCATCTTTTTGGCCACTGTCTGAACCATTTTTGGAATTTTTACATGGTTTTTGAAATTTAACTTCAAATTTAATTCCCAATTTTCCTGCCATAATCAATTTTCCTAAGCCACTTTTGGATTTTTTTGCCAATCTTTTTCATTTTTTTTGCAATTTCACACCTATTTTGCACCTATTTATAACATAAGATGAGGAACATTAAAACAATAGCAGAGTAAATCGCAATATTGAACACAATTCGATTATTTTCTCAAATCGTTCAGCCCTAATTGAAATTACAAAACAGATTTCCCTCCTCAGTGAAACGTCAGTGTTCTGGAAACATCTTCAGAGCTAAATCATATCTATATTCATATTTAAATAAACGTATTTATAGTGTTAGTGTGTTTGTGGTCACAGCAGCTGATAGAGAAGAGCAGCTGTTGACAGAAGTTTCCAGAAGGAGGGTCCTTCAGCTTATTTATAGCTCAGAGAGTGTGTGAAGGGTGAGAGACCATCATTACGCTGATACTTTAATACCAGGCTGCACAACACCTGCACACACACACACACACACACACAGCAGTCTTTGTTTTGTCCACATGTTTCTGACTCCAGGATCACCTCTGCAGCTCTTTCGTCCAGGCGGGAAGTACGATCAGAAAAATCTATTTCTTTAAGATTAGGATGCACGATCTTTAAACGTTGACTCATTAGATTTGGTGCTGCAGCTGCATTTGTGTTTAATAAATGTTACTGATGTGGCCTTTTAGTCCCGTCTTTTGTCCTTCAGGTCCTAAAAACATTTATATGAGATATTTCCCAGCCCTACGTCCTTCACATGACTGACAGCACACGTGTGTCCACAGTTAATTTTAGTCTGTGGTAAAGTAACCTGCACTGAGAGCGGCTCTGAGTTTGACTTTTATACAACGTTGTGAGAAAACAGCTGTAATATTGAATGTACAGACACAGAGATCAGTATTATTTAAAGAGCAGGGTGAGGTTTGGCGGCGTTACCAACATGAGGCCCCGTAACATTCAGCTAAAAGCAAACAACTCTGTCAGTAAAATATTTATGGCCTTTAAGGGATGATGGAAAAATGAGACAATGCACTTTAATGAACCTTTACATATAAATGCATGGGGTTATAGCCAAGCAGGTAAATTTCCATCCCCAGTCCCACTAGCATGTCAACACATAAAAAGCAAAACAAACATCAATAAAACAGACAGAGCCCATTAAAAGACAGAGCAACAGCAGAGATGACATACGGTCCAAGAGTAAAAATATGCTGTGTTGTAAAAGATAAAAGTCATATTTCAGCAGAGAGAGCTGCAGTAATTATCAGTAAACATCAGAAATTAAAGAGCATGTACCCACTTTTACAAATATTACCAATGTATGTATTAATGCATTTAACAGCATATATAACAGGAAATAAAGTTCATAAATATCACCCTAACTCAGAGGTTCAATTTAAGTCCTGCTCCACATTCAGGCTGATATTTCTCTGTATTTTAATAATTTGAATTATGATGACAACAGAACACTGGAAGATTCATACAAATGTTCTGATGATTTAAAGAGACTGTGAGGAGAATCTGTTTCCGCCGACATAAAGACTCTGTTACCCATGAGCACGTGGCGACTGTCATAATGCTGCATTCCAGTAACCTCGGAACTGGGAGTGACATCATCTCCGACTTATCAGCGTTCCTGTTGAAGTCAGAAAAAAACCATGCCGATCTACCAGGCTACTGTTAGCTGTTGTTAGCACGCCCTGTGTTGTAGGCCTGTGCTCAAAATATCGATTCGGCAAAATATCGTATCGCACTCCTTTGGGATACGTGTATCGATACAGATTCTACAGAATCGATACGACCTAAATATTTTGACAGTTGTTGTAAATACACTTTGGGTAATGTTAACAGTGGCACAGTTCAAGGTAGAAGACGAGCTACATAATGAAGCATATGTTCTAAATTTGAACTTAGGTCTACCATCTTTGAGGATCTGAATTTATGTCTCTAAAGTTGTAGAACCACTTAAGTCCAATATTCCTCCATACTGCTTGTGCGCTGTAATCCAAGTGTCCTGAGCGGGTAACGTCCACCATTTACTCGAAACGACATCATTTAGCACATGTTTATAGCCTAAGCTATAGAACAAGAAACAAGAAATCCCACATTCTGCTGTGAGCAACGGAGCCGTGGACAGACACAAGAGGGGTCAGCAGAATGTGAGATTTTTTGGGTTCTTGTTTCTTGTTCTACGCTCCTAATTATTGCAGAGTGCGTGTTCGTTTTGTTTGGTCATCCGTGGCTCCCGTAGGCACCCGTAAGAGTATCATAGAAATGCGAAGAGGTGCTGTTTAGGCTATAAACATGTGCTAAATGATGTCGTTTCGAGTAAATGGTGGACGTTACCTGCTCAGGACACTTGGATTACAGCGCACGAGCAGTATGGAGGAATATTGCCGACTTTTTGTGGACTTTTTGTGGACTTTTAAGGACACTGTTTGTTCGGGCTCTTATCTAAGTCATGATATCAATGTCAGTGGACAGCGAGTATACCCCCAGATCTCCGGCTGCATCCTAGATGTTCCAAAACTACTCCACAGTGTTGTTCAGCATGAGGGTGAGTAGAAAATGAGGCCAAATCGTTTTTTTGGTGTAGTGTTCCTTTAAAGCATAGTCAATGTTCACAATTTACATGTATTGGGATACGTATCGTATTGTGAAGTTGCTGGAAATACCCAGCCCTACTGTGTTGTTGTATGAAGAATGTGATTATCACTATGGCAGCATTTTTGTAAATATAAGTCTAACAATACTATGTATACAGCTGATCTAGAGCGACACACCCCAGTCAGAAGTGACAATAAATGGATTATTACAGGAGCTAAATAACTGTTCACACTGGGGGCATCCATCTTCCATTGTCAACTCGGGGGTGGCGAGGTTTCACCGAGTTCCCAGTAGGAAATACCGACTTCAGTGGACGTTCCAGTTGCAGTTTCCTACTCGGAACTCAGAAATTCCAACTTCCGACTAAAACTTGAACGCACCACAAGCCAAAGCATGTGTTTGTTGTGATGCTAATGAATGCAGCTCAGACCTTCCTCAGAACTCTGCATTGCTTTACAACTTCTTTTTTCAACAACTTACAGGATGCAAAGCCACGGGGTAATGTATCTCTTTCTAGTTACGTAGTGGTAGTTTTTGATGTGTGACAACAAGCAAGTTTTGGAAAACTTAGTATCATAGTTTTGTAGCCGGCTATATATGTCTACTTACAGCCCGGTGCTCTAAGACGTGTCTGAATAATATAAATTTGCTCTAGTTTTAATTGTCTTGTTCCTGAAGTTGAGTATCCAGGCCAGTCCAGCCCTGTCCGACCCGACCCTGAAGCTAAGGAATAGCATTTATAGATAACCTATTTTGATGCTATAAAACTCATCTTAAAGTGTGTATTTCCATCAGGCATATATCTAAAAGGGAGACTTTTTGGTAATTATTTAGAAACTCCTCACAGTCCCTTTAAAGAGAGAATTAAATCCTTTCACAGTTTTTGTTCTAAATGTATTTATATTTTCCACAACAAACATCAAACAAAAAAAACATTTTTGTTACATAAACAATGTGGATTTAAAAAAAAAAAAACTCAATTACTCTAACAAGGAAAACACCCAGTCACAGAGCAGCATTTGAGATTGTCACACAGGATGGCCAATCAAATTTTAGATGAGCCAGAGTTCAATTTGACCACGCCCCCATACAAACCAAGCCACGCCCCCTTAGCCTGTTCGAGAAAAGCTACATTAATCTGTCAAATGCATCCGCATGATCACATCAAACTGAACTCATCTGCATGCTCGGGTTAACGAAACCAAACTCAAGTCCAACGCCGAGCTGATTCATGATCACTAAAATTAGAAAACAATCATTAATATGTTCATCCCCAGCTTCATACAGCTATGCTACACTCAAAAAGAAAATACATACATTTTTAAAAAAATGAAAAGGGTTTGGTGACATTTCTTTCTTTTATTAGAAGCTGGCAGGATACTTATTCTTAAATACGATAAAAAAAAGTCAAACGAACATTTTTTTAGATTCCTCTGCACTCAAACCTCTCTAATCTCATTCTGACTGTTTATTTGCATTATAATAACACACTTCACATTTCATTATTAACTTTGGCTGTGAAAGATCTGAAGCGGCATCATTACTGTTTACTGTAAGCAGATGAAATCTTTGATTCAGGATGTGTGTCAACTTCATTCGTCACAAAAATAATATATATTTAATTACCTGAATAAACTCCACCGGCTCTCTCTTCACATCTTTTTGATTGACAGCTGGTACAGGGTCAGATTTTAAAATAAAAAAATATGAATATTTTTGTTGAACTAAGATAATAATAGTTAAAAATGTTTTCCCCGCAGTGTTATGCATGTGTTAGCCTTTAGAGGAGAGATCAGTCCCTATCACCCACACTGCTGCAGAGAAGATATTTTGTCTTCTTCTTCTTCGGCCTTCATTGTTCTAATCTCTCGATTTGACTCCTCATCCTCTGGTTACTAAATAAAATGGCTGATTGGTGTTTTCAGGGATGTGTATATATTTTTAAGGATGATTTGATCATTAAAATTACTGATACTGTTAAACTTGTCTACATCTTCTTGTTCTGGTGTTGCTAACATATTTATGAGCAAGAACTTTCCCATGACATTTTTTGGAAACACTTAAAGGTTTTATTTCACTTTCAGCCACTTTACACCCAAAAAATGGGAACCTAATCATGCAGCAGGAACACTGTTATCTGTCTGTTAAAGATTAACGGGAACATGAGGAAGGATGAGGTGCAATTCAGTTTAAATGTTCCTTATTCTTTGACTAAATTGCACATATGCATTTGATATAATAAATAAACAAATAAATGCAAAAAATGGGAGCAAAATTCTCCTAAAACTGAAATTTATATTTACAAAGCTTAAAAATAAAGGCTCCCTCTGCCCCACCGGTTATCCTCTGGCACAATCACTTAGGTAGACGAGCAGCTCTGGAGGGTTTATCATTTAGACTTCTAAACAGAATAGAATTAATCTGAAGTGGAAATGATATCTTTGCAGTATTAATGAGGCAAAATGAGGTGTGGGAGTTCTGTAAAGCTTTCCAAACTTTATCAGCAACAGATTTATTGATAACCCCTCTCCCAAGGACCTGTAGATAAGAAATCTGTTTACCTGTACTGTGTCACACTGATGTGTCTACTGGTGCCAAGCTTTGATTTTAACCTGTTAAATAACTTATTGTTTTGTTCATTTTCCTTTGTGTCTATTTAAGTCTCATTTATTTATTTATTTATTTATTATTATTATTATTATTATTATTATTATTATTATTATTAATTTTATATATATATATATATATATATATATATATATATATATATATATATATATATATATATATACATACATATATATATATATATATATATATATATATATATATATATATATATATATATATATATATATATATACATACATATATATATATATATATATATATATATTTTTTTTTGTATTTTTTCTTTCTTTACTAGTTTTTGGTATATAATTGCTTTCTTTTATATGGTGTAAAATTGCTAAATAATTGACAAAATATTTGTACTGGATGTAACAAAATGTCAATAAAATGTTCATCATAAAAAAACAAAGCTTAAAACTAAATAGTAAAACAACATTTAACAAAATAAAACTTGCAATTAAAGGCAATTAAATGAACTTTTTCAGTTATATAAACTATTATACGCTTTATCTTAATGTACTCATATTTCTAAACATAACATTTCACCAGCTAAATCAGACTGAGAAGAGAAAAATCTTCGACAGAAAGCAGCAGTAATAAAAATATGAAGTACTTTAGTTTATTTGACTGTCACAAATGCATGAATAAAACTCACTGAGATCTTTTCAGAGAGCAAGTAAGAAAATAAAAGTTTTATTAACCATGTAAAGTCAAACAAAATGACTTTTTATAGGTGAGTGTAGAAATATAAGTATTTTTCTGCTGTAATGCTGTGTCCATCTTTCTGGTTGTAGTTTTTAGGACATTTGAAGTTTTAATGTGGGCTGCACAGGGGAAGTTAGAGGACCTCATGTGGCCCGTGGGTCTCCAGTTTCCCACCCCTGCTGTAAATGTGCCTCTGAAACGCTGAGCATGCTTTATGAACGAATCTGCCTCTTCCTGCATGCATAAAACTTTAAGAAAGAGCAACAAAGTGTTTCAGGCACGATGAACAACAATTAAACATTAAAATAACAGTTACAACATGAGAACAGTAGAGATAAATAAAAATAAAAATAAAGAAAATATGAAAAAAAACTAAAAAAAATCAGCCACATAAATAATAAACAGATAACAGTTAATCCCTAAAACAGCCTCATTTAGGAGTTTAACCCGGTTTGATTAAAGCCGGTATAAACAGACTAAAGTAGGTTTAGGAGCGAGTGCCGGTTCACCGGGTCCTCTCACCTCGTACAGCCGGAGTTGGAGCTCCTCTCGGCGGTCAGTCCTCGGGCTCTGCTCAGGGAGGTTGGGCTTATGCAGACCGGCTGGAGGGAGAAGTCCTCCGAGAGGAGACGATCTGCGCTTGGATTAAAGAGCTGCAGCTCATCGTTTGAAAAGAGAAGAAGTGAAAATCCGGATTAATGGGAGAACGTGGGTCCTTCTCCTGCACGCGCCAGCTCTGTGCTGGTCTGTGACTGCGCCTCGAGCTTCAGGTGAAACAGTCTGGTGACGTCACCGCGCTCATGGTTAGGGTTGGAGTGAAGAGGCTGGGAGTGACCTGCGGGAGTGATACCTGCAACACCCAAAAGAGCTGAGACAGGTTCACCACCGGGACATCACCTGACTGAGGACGGGGGGTGGGTAGCAGGTCGGTCTAGTCCCTGCTCAGCAGAGACAGGCGTGGACTGCAGCAAGTCGGTCTAGGCCCTGCACAGCGGAGACAGGCGTGGACCGCAGCAGGTCGGTCTAGTCCCTGCTCAGCGGAGGCAGGCATGGACTGCAGCAGGTCGGTCTGGTACCTGTTCAGCAGAGACTGTCGTGTACTGCAGCAGGTCGGTCTAGTCCCTGCTCAGTGGAGACAGGCGTGGACCACAGCAGGTCGGTCTAGTCCCTGCTCAGTGGAGACAGGCGTGGACCACAGCAGGTCGGTCTAGTCCCTGCTCAGTGGAGACAGGCGTGGACCACAGCAGGTCGGTCTAGTCCCTGCTCAGCGGAGACAATGATGCTGCTTTATAATGCAGGTCACAGGCATTCAGTGTTGTTTTTCGGACTTGCTGCTCATGTGCAGACATTGATCTGATTCTGTTGTTGTTTTCTCCTGCAGATGTTGACCCTGTCGCAAATTTTTTTGAAACGTGTTGCAGGCGTCAAATTCTAAGAAAGAACATTTACAAAAAAAAAAACAAAAACAAACAAAAAAAACTAAAATTAGTTTGAACCTAAAATATCTTTTCCTTGTCGTGTATTCAGGTGAATATACCTTTAAGAGGATTTTCAAATCAATGTATTGTTTTTATTTATATTTACCGGCCCCAGCTTCTTTGGAATGAGGTTTAAGTAACAGAGGTAAAGGAGCGTCGCTTCAGTTTAGCATCATGCTACAGCTGAAATATTTGAGTCTCCACCTGAAGGTCGTTTCAGTCAGTTACATGTAGGAGGAGCTTCAGTAGAGAGAACAGTCTCTAACACTCGTTTTACAGAATAACATACATTTGATTTTATAAAATAGAGTTTCAGGTTTTTGATCTGAGATGTAAAAACAAATTAAACATCTAAACTAAAGCAGAAATGATCATTTTAACGAGATACAGATTTAAGGCCAGATTCATCTTCTTCTTTGATCATAGTTCCTGAGTATTTACGTTTATAAAAGTTTATTTGTTTTCATTCAAAGAAACATGAAGAGTTTGTCAGAAACTATAACCGCCTACTACTGGCCTGTTTCTCTGGGATTTTGCTGTTTTCAGATTTTGTAATGTCTCCTTCATGCATGAGCATTAACTGATATTCAGGGTGAACACATTTCTAATTAGCTCATGAGAAACCTTGACACTATAAAAACAAAAACAATCTTTTTAATTTAGAGGACAGCGTGAGCAGCGTGCACTTCTTCTCCATGTTTGATAAAAAGCTTTCATTCTGATTTTATTGGATTATTAAAGGGAATATATGGAGCTCCAGCTTACAGCGTCTTTAAGCTGACTCACGCTGGCTGCAGACTCTGCTGCTCACATTCAGTCAAACGTCCATTTAATCTTTTACTCCAGACGCCCTGCAGACCTGCAGCCAGCCAACATGACTGAGCTGTTCCTGCAGACCCTGCAGCGCCCCCCGCAGGTCAGACCAGAACTTCAGGTTCCCTTTATGTTAGTCTCCGTAAAGGAGGAGCTGCGTTTGGATCCTCCTTCATTCAGCTGTAATCTGAGAAAGTCAGGCAGCTTCACTCATCTTTATGACTCATCTGTTCTAATGTTTGCACATCTTTGTCTCATCTGTTCTAATGTTTGCACATCTTTGTCTCATCTGTTCTAATGTTTGCACATCTTTATGTCTCATCTGTTCTAATGTTTGCACATCTTTGTCTCATCTGTTCTGTTTGCACATCTTTATGTCTCATCTGTTCTAATGTTTGCACATCTTTGTCTCATCTGTTCTAATGTTTGCACATCTTTATGTCTCATCTGTTCTAATGTTTGCACATCTTTATGTCTCATCTGTTCTAATGTTTGCACATCTTTATGTCTCATCTGTTCTAATGTTTGCACATCTTTGTCTCATCTGTTCTGTTTGCACATCTTTATGTCTCATCTGTTCTTATGTTTGCACATCTTTGTCTCATCTGTTCTGTTTGCACATCTTTATGTCTCATCTGTTCTAATGTTTGCACATCTTTGTCTCATCTGTTCTGTTTGCACATCTTTATGTCTCATCTGTTCTTATGTTTGCACATCTTTGTCTCATCTGTTCTGTTTGCACATCTTTATGTCTCATCTGTTCTAATTGTTGCACATCTTTATGTCTCATCTGTTCTGTTTGCACATCTTTATGTCTCATCTGTTCTGTTTGCACATCTTTACGTCTCATCTGTTTCCATGTTTGCACATCTTTATGTCTCATCTGTTCTAATGTTTGCACATCTTTCTCCTCTGTCTGCATGTTAGACTCCACAGAAGATCAGAGCCGTCAAACTGCTGCATCAAAGTTCATCTGAAGAAATATTTCTATCTACAGTGAATGAATCAGAGAACATGCTGGAATCACCATACAGCATGTTGGTTTTCGCTGTTCTTCTGTTTAAATAAAAACTGCTCTAGTTTTTTTTTGTTGAGTAAATGTTCATAATTACACGCTGCAGAAAGAGCATATGACAGGAGTCTGTCTCAGGTGTTAACACTTATCGCTGAAGTTATAGAAGTCTTTTTTGTCAATTAATGTGTCAGAAAATGTCCTTTTTGAGAACATTTGCTCACCTTTTTTCATTTTGGAGGTAAACTGACAGGATTGAGAAGGGGTTGAATTAAAAAGTTTTACTTTATTCCACTCCTTTTTTTAAATATAAAAAGTTAAATTGCGACTTTAACAGTTTGTTTGGATTTGTTTTTGGATTGTTTGGTAAAACTGCTAAATTTCCATTGTACTGATTTTTGTTGGTGTGAAAAAAAAAATTCAATTATTATTTTCTGTTACATTTTCAAAATAAATATATAAGTTCAAAATCAAAATAAAAGTTAACAATCCAAATATTTGTGATGATTATTTCATTAAGAATTCAAAAAGTGTGAAATTACACAAAAAAAAAAAAAAAAAAAAAAACAGGTTTGAATTTTCAGCAGGTTCCTCTTTATAAACACTTCTGCATGAACATGTGAAATTTTCTGAGAGCCAAAATTAATTCAAAGGGATTGTTCCTGCATTTTGCAGAGTGGATCGAGGCCGATGGCTCGAGTAAATATAATCTTCGAGCCCTAGAGGAAAGATAAATGGGTGCAACAGTAATGTGATTAAATGTCCATTTCCATCGTTTTTATCTGATAGTGGTGTTTTCTGGTCACTCTGAAGATCCAAACTGCTGCTACAGCCCAGAGCCATGACGGTCCAGGTGGGTTTGAGCCTCTTTACGCTCACATTGTGTTTAACCCTTTAAATGCTGTGAAACTGGAGTTCACACTGTCACTAACTGCCATCCGCCTGCTCTTCCTCACCTCAGGGGCAGAGCTGGACACTTCCTCTGCTGCCATGGGCCTCGAGCTTCAAAAAGCAGAACTTTCCCTTTCAGTTTCATGCAGGTTTACAAATTTAACCAGGAAGCAGCAGGAGGAATGTGTCCTAAATGTTCTCATAAGTGCGTTTGTGAAACAGCTCCAGAAGCAAAGCAAAGAGAGGCCTTCACACACAGACGCAGTTCTTTACATCATAATTGACCCTGATTATTCTATTTTTTTATGAAAACAGAAGCAACATTATGTTGCAGAGTGAAACTGAAGCTTCTCAGATTTGGAAATGCTTCAGAAAAATGATAAATTAAAGATGCTATAAGGAGTTTCTAAGTAATTACAAAAAAGTCTCCCTTTTAGATATATGCCTGATGGAAATACACACTTTAAGATGAGTTTTATAGCATCTAAATAGGTTATCTATAAATGCTATTACTTAGCTAAGTGCTCAGGTTGGACAGCCAGCTACAAAACTACGATACTAAGTTTTCCAAAACTTGCTTGTTGTCACACATCAAAAACTACCGCTACGTAACTAGAAAGAGATACATTACCTCGTCGCTTTGCATCTTGTAAGTTGTTGAAAAAAGAAGTTGTAAAGCAATGCAGAGTTCTGAGGAAGGTCCGAGCTGCATTCATTAGCATCACAACAAACACACGCTTTGGCTTGGGTCACGTCTTTTGGTGCGTTCTAGTTCTAGTCAGAAGAAGGAATTTCCGAGTTCCAAGTAGGAAACTGAAACTGGAACGTCCCCCCCAAGTCGGAATTTCCTACTGGGAACTCGGTGAAACCTCACCACCCCTGAGTTGACAATGGAAGATGGATGCCCCCAGTGTGAACAGTTATTTAGCTCCTGTAATAATCCATTTATTTGCACTTCTGACTGGGGTGTGTCGCTCTAGATCAGCTGTATACATAGTATTGTTAGACTTATATTTACAAAAATGCTGCCATAGTGATAATCACATTCTTCATGTGATATTTGTGAACAACAACACAGGGCGTGCTAACAGCAGCTAACAATAGTCTGGTAGATCGGCATGTTTTTTTCAGACTTCAACTGGAACGCCGATAAGTCGGAGATGATGTCACTCCCAGTTCCGAGGTTACTGGAACACAGCATTACGACAGTCGCCGCGCGTGCTCATGGGTAGCAGAGTCTTAATGTCGTCGGTAATAGACTATCCTCATAGCACCTTTAAAGCTGGACCTCACCTGTAACAATCACATGGACACTTTCAGGTTGTTGTTTTATAGTTTTATTTATTGATGCTCATGATTTTGACTTCTGCAGAGAAACCATCTCATCAAACACACAGATACTGATCACTTTTAGGCCTGTCCCAGTGTCTTCAGACCTCAAAGCATAAATATTTTATGTGTTTGCTGAGTCCGTTGGGCTCATTCATGAAGATAAAACGATCACTTGCGGGGCTTTTCCATTTCGTGGTATCTGCTCGACTTGACTCACCTTCACTCGGTTGTTTTTGACTTTCACGAGTGTAACAGGAGAAGAAATGTCTTGGATGCTGTATGACTTCCTAAACTCTCACAGTGATGTCTTTGGATTAAAATGATCTCCTTTACGAAAAGGGGTGGGCAGCTCTATCGCCTCTATTTCCTGCTTTGTTGCTGTGAGGCTATATCGACCCCACTGGCCTTGAGAGGGGCTGATTATAGCACAGGTGGATCCAGGTGAGCTGAGCAGCTACTGAATGAGACGATGTTTTCGAGAGGCTTCAGTCGGTCTCTGAGCTCAGCGTGTGCAGCACAGAGGTCAGTATGGACAGAAACCCTCTCAGAGCTTCGTCGTCTCTCGGCTGCTGCAGCAGAGTCACTTTAACGTCTTTGTCGTCACACTGAGGCCCCTCCCCTCGCTCCTCCTCCTCCTCCCTCGCCCCGCTCCCCTCACCGTGCAGCAGCTCCCCCAGTATGAGCGTGCTGCGTGTTAGCTGCGTGTGCGTGTACAGGTAGACTCTCCATGGGAGGGCGCGTGGCGGTGTGAAGGCTAACGTCTGGATGTTAAGGAGCTGCATGGCCGCCTGAAGGCTCTGAGGGGAGCAGCGAGGGACCGCCGGACATCGAACCCGCTCCTCTACACGAAGGACGTCCGCCTCAGGTGTTCGCTCCGCACCTGAGAAATGTGAGAGAAGCTACAAGTGAATGACCAGAAAACCTCGTCTCTGTGGAGGATCAGGTGCAGCTCTTGTCCCCTCCCCTTTGGGAACACTCTGTGCTGAGTGGGCGGGGCTACAGGAGGCTATGACAATGAGCTCTGTGCTGATTGGCTGCCCAAACGACATCTGACAGGAGGGGAGAGGGGGGGTTACAGGCTGCAGATCCCAGACGGTCATGGTGTCTGACTGATGATCAGAAACATGAGCAGGTGGAGGCTGTACAGCTGTGACATCACAAGAACCAGGAAGTAAAAACAGAGCGTTTAAGGGTTGTTACAGCAGCTGAGAGTTTAGCAGAAGGTGTCATGATACTCCACCAAAACCTTCAACAGCTTTAAAGAGAAGAACACTGACCTTTAAAGTGTCTGATCTCTGCCTCAGTTAGCTCAAACAGGCTTCCCGTGAGGACAGGAAGCTTTCAGTAAGAATCTTTTTTATTTCCTTACCTCCTTCTGCTCGACGCTGCAGCCAAAGATGCTCAAACTCCTCCGGGCTGAGAGCCGGGGACAGGGACAGGCTGAGGGGGACCGGGACACCAGAAGACGAGTCTGCAGGCTGACTGACGTCAGCTGATCCTGATGGGAAGGAGAGAAGGAAGGAAGGAGGGAGGGAGGGAAAGAGAGAAGGAAGGAAGGAAGGAAGGAAGGAAGAAAGGGGAGGAGGAGAGAAGGAGAGAAAGAGAGAAGGAGAGGGCAGAAGGAGAGAAGGAGAGAAGGAGGGAAGGATAGAAGGAGAGGGCAGAAGGAGAGAAGGAGAGAAGGAGGGAAGGATAGAAGGAAGGAAGTAGAGAAGGAGAGGAGGAAAGAAGGAGGGAAGGAGGGAAGGAAGAAAGGAAGAAAGGGGAGGAGGAGGGAAGGAGGGAAAGAGAGAAGGAGAGGGCAGAAGGAGAGAAGGAGAGAAGGATAGAAGGAGGGAAGTAGAGAAGGGGGGAGGAAAGAAGGAAGGAAGGAGGGAGGGAGGGAAGGAGGGAAGTAAGGAAGGAAGGAAGGAAGGAGGGAGGGAGGGAAGGAGGGAAGGAGAGGAGGAGGGTAGGAGAGAAGGGAAGAAGGAAGGAAGGAGAGAAGGAAGGAAGGAAGAAAGGAGAGAAGGGGAGAAGAAAGGAGGGAGAGAAGAAGAGATGGAGGGAAGTAGAGAAGGGGAGGAGGAGAGAAGGAGGGAAGGAGGGAAGAGGAGATGGAGGGAAGGAGAGAAGGAGGGAAGTAGAGAAGGGGAGGAGGAGAGAAGGGGAGAAGGAGAAAAGGAGGGAAGGAGGGAGGGAGAGGAGGAGAGGAGGAGGGAAGAAGGGAAGGAGGAAAGGAGAGGAGGAGGAGGGAAGGAGGGAAGGAGAGAAGGGGAGAGGGGAGAAGGAGGGAAGGAGGGAAGGAGAGAAGGGTAGAGGGGAGAAGGAGAGAAAGGGAGAAAAGAAGAAGAGAAGAGAAAAGGGGAGAAAAGAAGGAGAGAAGGAGAGAGGGAGAGAAGGAGAGAAGGAGAGGATGCAGTAGAGGGGTCAGAGTGAGCAGAGGCAGGAAGTCTGGATTAATGCCTGGAGGGAGATTTGTGATTAAAATGTTCTGATTCCCAGAAAAGGACCTGAACCATGAGAAAAAGAGTTTTCTCCATTTATGACTAAAATAAGAGAGCTGCTCTCCCCGGGGACGGTTTAAAAACAGGAAGAGGCTCTGTGAGGCTCAGACGGAGCCTGAAAATACTCCTTTAGTCTGTCATAACTCTGTCTGAACTCAAGTTTCACAGATTTAAAGGGTTAAACACACGGTGCAGACGTAACAGAGGCTCAATCTGTTAGATTTAGATCTATAGAGAGCAGGATTATCAGAGATAAACAACATTTAACCACATGACTTCACAGTTAGTCCGAACATCTGAGGACAAAGAATCCAAACTCTACATCTGTGTATGTCCTGGGAGGCAGGTGCAGCATCATGAACGGGCCTTAAAGGGACAGTTCGGCTTTTTTAAAGTGGGGTTTCTCAAGACCGACGCCAGCAAGCTGCGTGCAGATGCTGGGCGATATGTGGCAGCCAATGGTTTTACCTAGAGCCTCAAAACTACAAAATAGGGCTGGGCGATATGGCCTAGAAATAAAAACCCCAATTTTTTTTTTTCCATAACACTCGATTTACGATTCTAATCGATTTTTCCCTCCCTAAAAGAAACAAAACTCCCAGCGATATAAAAATGAAACAATCAAGTTTTGCCTTTAAGTTGTCTAAATGTTTCCCTCTTAAAGTCAAAGTCTGGCTCATAACAGGTTGATTATGTAGTATAAACGTAAGTAGGTTTGTCTACATAAACACTAAAAGGCTGAGGTATTTTTACAGTATTAGCATGAAACTCTCTGATCAATATTTAATCTACTTAAATAACAAATACAAGCCTATAAAAGTGATTGTTCAAACTCTACAAGGCTGACCATCATGAAAATTGGGATTTTTTTCAAAAATTGCAACTACTTACAATCGGACTAAGGCAAGAAAAAAATCTTTATTTTAATATTTTAAATCTTCAGCAGAAAATAATTCGAATTAATCGATTAAATCAATTTTTTTGTCCAGTTCAACTACAAAATATGCTACATTAGACCAGAAATGACAGAAAGATTCTTTAGAGCATTTCCCTTTACTTCTTGGTGAGTATTTGTCCAGTTTTAAGTGAGAAAATCTCACTAGACTTATTCTACACTGACTGTTAGGATTATTTGGAGAAACTACGCCTTAATTAGGCCTGAGCAGCTTGTGTTATGTAAAATGATCTGCCAATGAGGCTGATTTAACTTGAGAGTGTCTTTGAATGAAATCTGAAAGTTATTAAACCTGAATTTATGACCCTCACTGAGTAAAACTTCAATGTTTCTGCCTGTTTTTTTGCCTTTTTCTTATCATGTGGATGTGGATTAGAATGAGAGTTTTGGTCTTTCTGACTTGAAATGAGACAAACACACTTGCTGAGGTCTGTGGATCCACACCTCCGCCTGCAGAAGTGAACCCCAAACCAGCGTGCTGCACCGCTGTATCTCTGTCCTGCTCTCGGACAATAAGCTGCCTCCTGCTGCAGACAAGTATGTCAGATATTTCAGACTAATCAGTCCAGCTGACATGTTTCTGCACCACAGCCTCTCTGTTTTCACGCTGAGCTGAGCCTCTTGGCCTTGTTTCCTGGTCTCAGATTTGGTTTGTGGCTGCAGTTGGTCCATGAAGACCACCACAGACCATTGGACTAGTTATTGAGGCTAAACACTTTGATTTAAGTTCAATAATAAAATACAATAACTCTCTGGGTTTACAACATAAACTCTATCTTATCATCGAACATATTTTTCTTATCACCTCCATTTTGGACATTAGAGGACAGGCAACACATGACAAAATAAAAACACCAAAAACTGATGTTGAAGATGAAAGAAAAACAAGTGAGCATCAGCCTTAAACTTCTGTGCAGCCCATCTGTTCACCAGACATGTAAATTGTTGAGATAAGATAAGATAAGCAGCAGTACAGGGGTAAGGGCAAGGGTAAATTAAAGGCCAATAGAGTAACATAATAAAGTAGATGCATCACTTCACCTGCCTCTCTTCTTCCCCTGATGCTCCCATCACTCTGGAACAGGCTCAATCTGGACTCATCAGACCACATGACCTTCTTCCAGTCCTCCACAGTCCAATCTTTATGCTCCCTAGCAAACTGAAGCCTTTTTTCTGCTTAGCCTTACTGATTAGTGGTTTTCTTAAGGCTACACAGCTGTTCAGTCCCAATCCCTTGAGTTCCCTTCACATTGTGTGTGTGGAAATGCTCTTACTTTCACTATTAAACACACCCCTGAGTTCTGCTGTTGTTTTTCTTTGGTTTGATTTGGCCAAACGTTTAAGTGATTCACCGATCACCATCATTCAGGATTTAGGACTACAGAAAAGAGCTATTAGGTTAACAAATGAAGTTGGGTACCGTGATCCTACAAATCAGCTTTTTATAAGATCACATACATTAAAATTTATGGACATTGTATATTTAAAAACAGTTGAAATAATGTTTTGAGTAGTAAATAAGACAATTCCTGTTTTGATTCAAAAAATGTTCAAGCTAAGGCAGGACATTTAAAACTGAAGGGGGTTGCTAATGTTTGAAACTCACAAAGTCAGGACTAATCTCAAATACAGATGTGTGTCAGTTTTGGGTGTAAAGTTATGGAATGAACTAAACAATGAAATACAGATGTGTAATTCTATATTTGTCATTAAGAAGACTTTAAAATCTAAAATTATCAAAGGCTACAATGAAATTTTATTTAATTTGATTTTTCAGTTTAAGCCATCATGTGTTTTGAAATAATGTAAAAGTCCTGATGTTTACTGTGAATTATTCAGTTATTCCCATGGTGGAACAGGGTAGGCTAAAATAAGCCTTGGGGCTTCAGCCTATCCCTTTTTCGGTTGCTGTCTGTTTTCTTTTTCTGTATAAACTAGGGGTGTCCAAACTTTTGACATCGAGAGCCGCATAAAGAGGAACACATGGACAACTGAGCCACTTTCTGCACCTCACTTTTGGTGTATTGAGGTTCATTTTTTAAGGTTTATGGGTGGGTTATCACCTGTCAAGGGGCCTTTGTCACCCCGGGCTATTACTAGATTCACACCTAGTATGAACGAGACCTTTTGAGCAGCAGAGATGGCAGACACTGACATCTTATCTTCACTTTCAGACACAAAACAAGAGTAAACTGCTAGAATGTTGGCGCTTGAGGATGAATATTGCAGTATACTTTGTAAATGGGACCTTGTGGTAAAGTGAATACAACAGAAAATTTGCATGATTGATGGTATTTGCTGCTGTAATCAAAATGTCTTGATTCCTCAACTGTGGCCCGGGGGCCAATTCAAAATGGGCAGCGGGCCGCATTTGGCCCCCGGGCCACAGTTTGGACACCCCTGGTATAAACAAGATTTTATTCGGACTACATTTCTTCCTTGAAGACGATGGTTCCCCACTATCCTTCCAGTTTTTAATAATGTGTTGGACAGTTCTTAACCCAGTTTTAGTAGTTTCTTCAATCTCCTTAGATGTTTTCTCTGCTTGATGCCAATGATTTGACCCTTCTTAAACAGACTAACATCTTTTCCACGACCACAGGATGAGTCTTTGACATGGTTGTTGAAGAAATGAGAAGCTGCTCATGTCATCAGCTGGAGTTAAAGAACTTGTTTCAGAAAGATAATCACCCATGCAGTAATTATCCAACAGGAGGCTCAGACCTGTTTGCTGAGTTAAATCCAGGTGGAGACTTTTTGGCCAGGCAGTGTATATACCGTATATATACTTTTTATACTATGTCTACTATGACCAAAATTAACAGTATCATTCAGGATAAATGTGTGTTTTCGTTAAAAGTCGTGTGGGAGCTTCTTCAGACTCTGAGGATGTCCTGCAGTCTGTCTGGTCTGTTTACACCTCGTCTGTCAGAGCTGATTATATTCCAGGTATCTGTTCTTTTAAACCAGAACATGACTCATGTACTTCCCTGTTTCATGGCCATTCCCTGAGCTGCAGGTATTTCTGCTTTTATAACCTGTTTCTTGTTTACCAATCATTCACACCCCGCAGTCTAGTTTGTAAAAGGCGAGGCAGGAATGTGGGGGGGGGGCACATTTTAAATCTTAACGGCCTATTGTTTAGCACCACAATGACAATCAGATTAAAGCTGAATGTGATTTCCTGCCCAACCCAATGTCAGAGAAAAAGTGCAGGCTTTTAAATACTATTTTATTTTCTTTGAAGCTGCTCACATTCTGAAACATGAAAACAAAAAAGACTTTTATTGTCGACACTTTCTAATTCAAATGTTTGAAAACAGCGTGACAGGCTGTGTTTTATCATAAATGTGGCTTTTTTAGTGTTTTTCCTCTTCATTTTATTTTATTGAATTTTATTGTTGTGCAAAAACCAGAATGTAGTGACAGAACAGTGAACGTGAAACACAGAACATCATGTTAAGATAATGACATGTTACAGTAGAACATTGGTAAGGTACAATATAGAGCTGCAACTATCGAGTATTTTTGGAATCAAGTACTCTGTCAATTATCTCTTCGAGTACTCGAGTACTCTAACAAAATATACTTTTTTGTTTTTAAACAAATAAATCAATTGTATACAATGCAACATGTGAGGGGTTTCAAAATGAGCAACCAAATGCCGTTTATTCCTCAGAAAAGGGTTTTTATTTTAACAACTTTCAAAGTTTAAATCAGTACTGGCTTAAAACAAAGCCAATACAATACTGATTTACAAAGCAGTAATATAATTCTGCAATTATATTTGTGAAGTGTGTTCTGGAGGGCATTGTGTAGTTTGGATTGAAATCCTTGATCATGTTCTTAAATCCTGTGTCCTCCACCATGGAAAGAGGATGCATGTCTGTGATGAGCATATTTAAATTGCTGTAATAGTAATAGTTGCAGTCCTAAAAACGTGCTATCATGCTAAGCTACGTGCTAAGCTAACTCAGTTTGACATCAGACACACTGCACTGTGTTTTCTTTTCGTCCCTTCTTGTAGTGACCACACACTTGGGACACTCTCTGCCATTTCTTCTGTGGACTCTCTCCTTTCTGTCCCTCTCTTTTCTCTTCCTTCATGATTTTACAAGCCGTGCAGCAGCGGAGGTAGCAGGCGCATTGTGCCACAGAAATGACCGTCTGTATCAAACACCGTGCACTGTATAGTAGTCCAGATATATATTTATATGTATAATTGTATATTAAACGAGGCTTCGAGGCACAAAATTTAATTCGAGGATATTTTGTATCGAGTACTCGCGAGTATTCGAGGAATCATTTCAGCTCTAGTAGAATATTATGTGTGAAGGTGTGTGGGGGAGCAACAATAGCTTACTAAATAATGATAATAATATTAACTTGATGAGAAAATGATCAATAATAATTGCAAAATAAATAATAGAATAGAATATTTACATAAATATGATTACGTGGTTGAAAAAAAAAGATGGAGGAGAAACATTTATTTATGTTAACTATAATAAGCTTCAAATGTGGAGCAAATAACAGGATATTGTCATGTGTCATTAAATAAGAAAACAAAATAGTTCAAACAAAACAGGAAAACAGAAGGAGTATCTGTTTGTGTGCGTTTTGTGTTTGAGAAGGAGCAAAGAGGACCAAAATATGAATCATCGAGGAAGTATTATGACGAGGTGACTGAATTTATGAAGAGTTGCCGAGTTGAATCTTGAGATTTAGAATTCTGTTTGGTGAAGCTGGATAGTTAGTTTCAAAACATACCGTTTTTAGTTTCCTGGAGGTTTGGTTTTAGTGAACTTACACTCTGACCACCGACACAGTCACGACAGACATTTAAGGAGTTAAAAACGAAGATCATTGAAATAACTGATCATGATCTTTGATCCATGATCTGATGCCTAATCATGTCAGCTCGATGTACAAGAGAACTTAGGAGCAAAACTGTATTTAAAAATCCCCAAAGTACTTAAAGGCTAGGAGAGCTATGACTTTGACTTTGACCTTCAAAATCGGATTCTTTAGTCCTTAAATCCAGTTTGACATTGAGTCCTCACTCACCCAAATCCACCCCGCCCGCTGCTCCACTGCTCAGAGACTCCGCCACACCGGTGCCGGCGTGCTCGGGACTCCCCCTGCTGGTGGGCTCCGCCTCCACCGCCACCTGCTTCAGAGGCTCCAGGGTGTTGAAGCTGGGTCCCCATTGGCTGATGGGCTCTGCAGGGCGACCAATCAGAACACCCAGGGAGGGGTCTGACCTGACGCCCTGCAGGACCTTTCGAGTCTCTTCAATCCCACAATGCAACAGGCGGTAGTAGAGGAGCGCCTGGTCACGCACGCACATGTCTGTCTCCTCCTCTGGAAAAACAAAAGAGGAGGAGGATGATGATGATGAAGGAGTGCTGCAAGACACTTAAGAACAACTGAAGGTAAATTTGATCAGTTGTGGAGGTTCATCCCTGCTTCTGTTTCTGTTCCACCTCCTTAATCTGACCCCTTTATCACACTAAAATTAGCCGAAAAGGTTTTAAAGTGGAATAACCCGCTAACAACCAGCAGGTGAATCTCCCCCCTCGGTCTAATCGGCAGCAGAGGAGCTGAGTGGCTGTTTTTTTTTTCCTTTGGCGAATCAACATGATGTCATAACACTGATGACATCATCAGCGCGGCGAAACATGTCCATGTAAACAATGGAAAGGAGCATGGAGGCCATGGACATGGTTTTCTGTACATTAAAAACGTTAATGTTTCCTGGTCGACCAACATTAAAATGTTCAAACTCTGCACTTATGATTCAAAGGTGGATGGAAATAGTATCTGAGATGACAAAGAGTCACGCACGTTACAGATGGAGGGGTGGGCATGATGTTATGCTGTGGGCCAATTGAAAGGGAGCTGATAAAACCTGTGTCAACGCAGGTTGAAATGCAGATTAAACCCTTTCACACTGCCGACAGGAGCTGACTGTTACCGGGTTTAAAAGTTTTTTTTGGCCAAAGGGGTGTGACTGAGTCTTCATTGCATCTTCTCATTCGGCCTTCATGCATCATTATGATCACATGACTTATACAGCCAATCCTGAGCTTCTTCTTCTTCTTCTGTGGTGTTTGTTGTGCAGCTGATTTCTCTGATAAATAAAACTTTAAAATGTCTTCTCCCCCTCAGCGGGGCCTCGAGCAGACTCACCAATGCAGAAGTGCAGCAGCCGCCCCAGCATGTCCTGTGTCTCGGCTGGTCGGCACAGGAAGAGCCTCATGGCGGTGGTCAGCAGCTCCATCTTCACGCTGAGAGAAGCCTCGCTACGCACGCCGTCGATGAACGCCTCCAGCGTGTAGGGGGCGCTGGAGACCCGCTCTCCATACACACCCAGTAACCACAGCAGCGCCTGCCGACCCTGAGTGGAAAAAACAACTCATTTATACCACGTAATAATCCCCAAAATCATTTTTATGTTTCTTTAATGGTTAAAACACCAGAATGTAGAAGCTCCTTAACAATAAATAAAATAATATTTACTGTTTCAAAAGAAAAAAAACAGTTATTCACATTATTATTTCTTGATCAGGATGTCAAATTAAAATTATTTACTTGCATGACTGAAAAATCAGTTTTAGTGACACAGTCTTATAACTGATTAATTTCTGAGTCCTCAGAAGGACAGTGAGGAGCAGATTTGGAACAAGAGAGAAATCCTAGTTTAATTCACAGTATATTCACATGTACAAATATATGAACATTTACTCTTCTGCGTCAAACACTCGTCCTGCAGGGTGAGGGTTTGATTTCATGGAAAAACAGTTCAGTAATATTCATCCATTTATCCTTTTATAGTTGGTGACAGGAAACATGCAACCTTCCCACTAAAAGGCCCTGAGGAGTGGAACCAGCAACCTGCAGCGACACATAAGCACTACCTGCTGCACCACCATACAGCCTCACATCATATACTTTAAATGTTAAAAATAATTCTTTATTTTAAAGGTATTATTAGCATCAATCAATCAATCTTTATTTGTATAGCGCCAATTCATAACAATTGTTATCTCAAGACACTTTACAATAGAGCATAAAGCTCTTCATTTTATGGAAACACATATATGCATAGATACATATATACATATATAAAATACACATATACATATATATACTAATATATACATCCAACACCCAACATGAATCCCTCCATCATGGCTCAAGAAAAAAACTTCTGTTAAGCAGCAGGAAATCTTGAATGTGGATCCCAGTCTCATGATGAACAGCAAATCCACACCATGCTGTGTTGGTGTGAGGGTGAAGGAAGGGAGGTAAGAGGAGACAAGTGGACTAAAGTAAGAACTAAAGTTAGAGACAGATCCATGAACCATAGACCTGTCGTCTGATTTATTAGAGGTTAGCCTCTTGAGATGCTACATCTGGTTTTCAGGAGGGTCCTCATGTCTGAATGGTTGTGGTGATCATTTTATAGAAGTATAATCAATGATATTCTTACTGAAAATAAGAATTTATGGTAGTGATGAACTCATGGGACCTCATGTCCATATGGTGATAAAAATAGTGACTATAGATGTGTCAACCATGGATATAGAGATCATGCTAATATCTACATTAACAGCTATAATGATAATAAACTGGAATGTTCCTAATGAAATGTCCAAATATGTCATGTGTCTGTAATTGTAGTTATTAGCATGTTAAATCCATTAAATTAACCACTTTGACAGATCTTCCTCAGGAGGAACAAACCAAAATACCAGCTGCTGATTGGCCTGTTTTTTAAACGCTGACTCATGAACAGACTCGACAGGTCGGCGTGATGAAGCAGGCTGATGACAGAATAAATAAAAACATCATATGAGCTGATTTAATCTGTTCTCTTGTTTAATGTCTAATAACTGCAGCAGGGATTCATCACTCGACTGAGCAGCCAGCAGAGAGTTTGTTTAAGGAGCAGGTATGAGTTTGCATCTCATTTGTTTCGCTAAGTCCTCGTAAATATTCAACCAGAGCGGAGTCAGGTTCACACCGACAGGATCTGGTCATGTTCAGAGAGAGAGGGGAGAGTCTGAAGCTTCCACAGTAAGATTATTTACACTTTAGAAACTTTTTATTTTAGCAGAAGCACTTTTGAGAGAATCAGAGACGTAAAAACACTCTGTGGTTATACAGGACTAAACTAAGGATTAACAGACATTTTCTTACTTCATTACACCACAAAAATGAGCCTTTGGTACCATGTAGAGTTTTTCAGGACCTTACTGTGCTTTATTATGTTGTTTACACAATGCTGCCCTTTAATAGATGAAAATACTCCGAGTGCATAAATGTGGATAAATAGGAAAACTATGGTGATTCAGGAGTTTTGAATGATTAGATTAGATTATATAAAACTTTATTAATTCCTTGGGAATATTCCTGCAGTATTGTATAGCAGTGCAAAGAGTAAAAGAACAGAGGATATCAAAAAGTGAAATTAATTTGGAGATTAGTACTGGGCAATATATAAATTAATTGATTAATTTGAATTATTTTCTGCAGGAGATTTAAAAATTAAAAATCTAGATTTTTTTTCACTCACTTACTTAAATTGTAAGTAGTTGCAAAGTTTGAAAAAATATATAAGTATAAATCCTGAAATTTTAGTTTTCACGATGGTCAGGTTTCGCCCAAAAACTTTTACAGGCTTGTATTTATTTTTATTAAATTAGATTAAATATTGATCAGAGAGAAACATGTTAACAAGCTGTGGAAATCCCTCAGCTTTCAGTGCTCATGTAGGAAAACCTGCCTGTGTTAGAACTACATAATCAATAGGGCTGGGTTTAAAAATCGTTTTAATCGATTTAATTGATTTTCCTTTAACTGGTCCATAATCGATCCATAAAATCCAAAGATGGATCTTTTAACTTGGGTAGTTTTTTCTTCTTTGGATGTGCAGAGAAGCAGCCTGTGGTATCAACCCTGCTCGTCTGGTGTGATCAGTGTTTAGCGTTGCTTTCTACTGAACAAGATCTCATGAGATGTTACTGCAAACAAACATGGTGAAGCTCTATATGGACACCACTGGAGAGTTTAAAAGCTGATGTTTGGATGGACAGTATTTTAGATTTAACAAGTACAAAGGAAAATACGAGTTGGACAAAAACAAGTAATATGCAGAATATGCATTAATGCATATCATTAAAATATGATTAATGTAACTGCTTTGGGTTTAGTTCTTCATGTTAAAACAATTTTTAATGATGTACCAGGTCAAAAGGTCACTTTTTAAATTTACAGCACTATTTTAACTGAGATATCCCAGACTGAAAAAATAACGAACTGAATCGAGAATCGAATCGATTTGAGACCTTTTAATATTGAATCGAATCGATCCAGAAAATCTGAATCGATACCCAGCCCTAATAATCAACATTTTACACACACTTTAATTTTAAGAGGGACATTCTGATTAGTTTAGGGATATATTTTGACAACATAAAGGTAAAACTCGATTCATGTCATTTTAGTGTCATTTGGAGCTTTTTTTTTGCTTTAAGAGGAAAAAACGAGTTTTGTGGGGAAAAAAAAAATCAGGATTTTATTTTGAGGCCATATCGCCTAATGAAGATATAAATAAATAAAAGAACAGACAAAATGTACAGAGCAAAAGCTGAGGTCAGCACAACAGCCTCACAGACTGAAATCATGCTCTTCAGGTTGACTGGTGAATCTAAACGGTCTTCAGATATGAGTGTCAATGGTTGCCTGTCTCTCTATGTGGCCCTGTGATTGGCTGTGACTGGTTCAAGCTGTACTCTGCCTGGGTAATGGATGTATGGATGAAAAGCAACAGCTTTTAGGAGCTAAAATTCAAAAGCCAGTGGGGTTTACATCCTTATAGGCCAGGGGTGGGCAACTTTGATTACCAAGAGGGCCACATAAACCATTTTCCCAGCCTGAGGGCCACATGGTTACAAATTTTCAGAAACTCTCGATGATGAAAAAGAATGTTGGATAAACAACATATGAGAAAATAAATTTGTCATAAAATTAGCATACCAATATTCATATATTACAACATAAATACAAGTTATTATGCATAATGAAATGAACTTGACAGAGAATTCAAGCAAATTTAGCTCATATAAATGGAATTAAAGCCAATGAAGCTTTTTTCAAATCAATAAAAAGATGTGTGTTTCACATTTTTAGAGCTCAAATATTTGCTGCTGCCATTTTTTAAATACAGTATTGAGTAATACTTGATATAATGTTAACAGCTTCATGAAAGAGATTCAGAGACACTATAATAGTAAAGTAAGGTTGTAAATAACTTACAGAAGATTAGATAGAGTTATTTCTATTGGATATCTCAGTTTTCTTCACATTTACAGCTGCTGTTTTTTGGGAATGAATGGTGGGTCACATTTAGTGATGTGCCCACCCCTGTTGTAGGCTCGGGCATAGAGGATTGTGTTTGCTGTTAGTTTGTGAGCTTTCGTAACTCGAAAAGTTCTTATGAGATTTGAAAACATTTTTGGGTAGTATTGGTCATGGCTCAAGGGAGACGTGATCAGATTTTCCGTATGTGGATCCAGGAAGTTTGTGAAGCTTTGTTAACGATATGAGAAGACAGTTTTACACTTCATTAATAACTCAAGTTAATTCAGCAAGGCAAGGCCTCAGCCGAGGTTCACAGCACACCTCCACTTCCTGTTACTGGAGCTGAAACTTTGCTTTTCCAGACATATTTAATTCATCTGAGCGAAGAAGAGCTCCTGTAACAGAGCCATACAGCAGCCTCTTTGTTTCAGCACTTCAGCGTCGTCTCTGGTTTCAGCTCAGAGTCTCAGAGCTCCTCACTTACATCGTTTTCTATCCTGCTCTGTGTACAGTTGAAACACAAAAGCCTATGAAATATCGCTCAGCAGCATTGACGCGGTGTTTTCTAATCCACCACGATGTCATCTCAGGACATGTTTTTACCAAAATAAGGGCATGGGAGAGCTGCCGCAGGACTGTTCTCTTGAATATCAGCTTTTCTCCCTCTTGTGCCAAATCATATCACGCCCAGTATCTTTCATGCCATCGTGGGATCACGTTTAGCTCCCTCATCTCTGTACAGACGGAGGGGAAGCTGGCGGGGAGTGTCTCACCTGGCTGTCCTGTAGCGTCTCCTCACAGCCCTCCAGAGCTGCACACACCGTGGGGCTGCACTGCGGACACACCCACACCAGGTCACGCATCGTCTGCACCACAGCTGAGGGAGCAGAGAGGTGATGAGCGACAACTCAATACAACACACACATGAAACCCTGGAGCAGGGCTGAAAGATATATTGTTATCGTATCGATATCGAGATAGGAATATTTAAGATATTATCTCACCTGGTTCGTCTGTACTCAGCCTTTGTTCTTGTTCTTAGTTTTTTTGCCACTATTTTAGTCTGTGTTGTGTGTGTGTGAGTGTGTGTGTCTGTTAGTGCGTCCGTGCATGAGTGAAGCCTTACGTCCATGAGTGTGGGTAGTTTATGTAAGACAGGGGTAGGTAGGTGGGTTTTTAATTTTTCTATGTAAAGCACTTTGAGCTACATTCATTGTATGAAAAGCTCTTTATAAAAAACATTTGATTGATTGATTGAAAAGCAACAATATAAACAACTTAAAGGGACAGTTCAGTTTTTTGAAGTGGGGTTGTATGAGCTCCATATGACCACTGAGTACATTAGATACAGTAGAAAGTTCTCTCTTTTCCTCAGTAAGCCACAGTCTGTAAACGTCGGTGACAAAGAAATAGACGGTAACAGGAAAGTATCGTACCAAATACAAAGGGTATTTTCTCCGCCTACAAGAACTCAAATCAAAAAGTATTACCAAAGTTTTAGAGTACGCCACATATAATTGTTTTTAAGTGCATTGCATTAACCTTCCGGAAATATAAAGCTTATCTGGACCTAGCTAACTCGTGTCATGTATCCCTCCACTAAAACACTCCGCCGACATTAAGATAGAGTCGGAAATAAAACAGTGATTCAAATGTTTGACCAGGGAATAGGTGATACGGACGGCTAATTTACTCATCAAACTGACTTTCTGCTCTTCTGAATCCCGGAGTTTTGTGGACATTCTTCAATTTCCTGAAGATAAACTGGAAAAACGTCCCAAACCTGAAGGACCTAATGACAGTTTCTCCTCAAAGTAAGTAATAATGATCTGTCAGAAACAAATGAGCAGAGTAGAGGAGGCATATAATGTGCTTCAAATTAGTCTACAACAGTCTATGAGGCCGCTAGCTAACTACGGCGGAGTGATTTAGCAGAGGGATACATGACGTGAGTTGGCTTAGGTCCAGATAAACTTTATATTTCCAAAACATTTATGCACTTAAAAACAATTATATGTAGCGTACTCTTATACTGTGATATTATTTTTTTATTTGAGTTCTTGTAGGCAGAGAAAATACCCTTTGAATTTGGTACGGTACTTTCCTGTAAGCGTCTTTTTCTTCATCTCCAACGGTTACAGACTGTGGCTTACTGAGGGAGAGGAGAGAACTTTCTACTGTATCTAATGTCCTTAGTGACCATATGGAGCTCATACAACCACACTTCAAAAAAACTGAACTGTCCCTTTAGATTTCCCCTGCGCTCGCTCTGCATGTACATCTCTGGGAGTCACAACAAATTTCATTTTTTAGATTGCCTTTGAATGCTTCACTTGATTTCAATGAACCCGTAGACATATCGTGTCGTATCAATATCAAGATATCTGGCATGAATATCAAAATAAGAAATTTTGTCCGTATTGTTCAGCCCTACTCTGGAGTATAAACCTGGTTTGATCCACTTAAACACGGAGCGGTCTCCAACTTTTATCAGATCCTTCAAAATAAAAACATACGAGATACTTCAGCAGTTAGATGAGTTTGGAGTGGAAATCATGTAGGACACTTCGACTGTTTAAGGAGCAAACATGGCTGCTCTGTGAGTCTAATACATAACCTGATTCAAAACTCTTCAAAGAATCATTATTCCATGGTAAAACTATTTTCCTGCAGTGTCACAGACTTAAATCTGATGGTAACTCAAATATATATACTCCTGGCTAAAAAAACAGATCACCACCAACAAACAAGGTCACACTTTCTTATATTTTGCTGGCCCGCCTTTAGCTTTGATTACAGTGTCGGTCTCTATGTCATTGTTTTGATAATCTTCTGCAATGTCACCAGACATGAGAAACTGTTGAGATCAGCTAAGCAGCAGTAAAGGACTAAGGGCGAAGGTAAATCACAGTCCAATAGTAACATAATATAGGAGATGTAGGTCAATAAACTGTGTTCATAGCAAAAACAAAATACAATAAGGAGAGGTATTCACAACTTTTTAAAAACACATATACATATACACTGCACAGATTTGTCCCAGATCACAGCTCTGCCCCCACAGGCTTGGACAGTAGGCACTAGGCATGATGGGTGCATCACTTCACCTGCCTCTCTTCTTACCCTGATGCTCCCATCACTCTGGAACAGGCTCAATCTGGACTCATCAGACCACATGACCTTCTTCCAGTCCTCCACAGTCCAATCTTTATGCTCCCTAGCAAACTGAAGCCTTTTTTCTGCTTAGCCTTACTGATTAGTGGTTTTCTTAAGGCTACACAGCTGTTCAGTCCCAATCTCTTGAGTTCCCTTCACATTGTGTGTGTGGAAATGCTCTTACTTTCACTATTAAACACACCCCTGAGTTCTACTGTTGTTTTTCTTTGATTTGATTTGGCCAAACGTTTAAGTGATTCACCGATCACCATCATTCAGGATTTTATTCTGACCACATTTCTTCCTTGAAGACGATGGTTCCCCACTATCTTTCCAGTTTTTAATAATGTGTTGGACAGTTCTTAACCCAGTTTTAGTAGTTTCTTCAATCTCCTTAGATGTTTTCTCTGCTTGATGCCAATGATTTGACCCTTCTTAAACAGACTAACATCTTTTCCACGACCACAGGATGTGTCTTTGACATGGTTGTTGAAGAAATGAGAAGCTGCTCATGTCATCAGCTGGAGTTAAATAACTTGTTTCAGCCGAAAGATAATCACCCATGCAGTAATTATCCAACAGGAGGCTCAGACCTGTTTGCTTAGTTAAATCAAGGTGGAGACTTTTTTTGGCCAGGCAGTGTATGTTTGGTCATGTTTCATACCGGGAAAATATTTCAGCTGCTTCTCTGTGGCATTTGGAAAACATCAGAGACCAGCCTCCTAACCTCTGCTAATAAATAGGCAGGCTGTTTTATGTGTTATGGTGGCAGCTGAAAACTGATCTTGAGGGTATGGAAGACAGATCATGTTCCCACCTTAGGCTGGGTGAAATGGGTAATACTCTGGAAAGACTTTATAACGAGGACAGAGGAAGTTTGATAAAAACTTTTTTAATAGTAGAAAATGAGCTTTAAGGTCCTGCTCCTCTGCTGCATAACTGTGATCATGTTTAATGTCATAGATGCAGTCACTCTTTTCTGTCTTAGTATTTCTTTAAAAAAGTGCATATCTATATATGCTATATATATATATATGAGTTTTAAGTCTTTCTTTGAAATGGAGTGCATCTTTTGGGGGTTTGAGTTTTCTTTCTTATGTTTGTTAAATCTCTGAAAATAAATACAACAACAATAAAAATAAATCTCAGCCTGAAGCTTGGTTTATCCTTCTACATAAACACTGGTGTGTGGCTGCAACGCTCTGCCAAAACTCTAGGAGGCAACGCCCTTTGTAATCTGATCTATGACACTCCTTGCAGCTGTCCTACATATGTGTGTGTTTATATAAACAATTAACTTTTTAATTCAGGCAAGTGCAGGAGTCGAGAAACAAACTTTCTCTTTTAAGACTTGCTGTGTGTAGGAATTGGGATTTTAGCGACATTTAGTGTTCAGTTTTTGGAATGAGCCTGTCTGTTTCTAAACAGGATCGTGAAGAGGGCATCATCTACAACAGTTACCAGGTGAGGGTTTTTCATTCATATTTGTAACTATTATTTTGATAGATTATAGGTCAGTTAAGATGATGATTATAGGTTTGTAAACTTTTTGTAGAATCATATTCAAAAATCACTCTTTTGGTCGCTAAAACCCACCCGTAGACAACATGGTGGATCGTTATGTCAGCCTCCACAGAGGGGAGACCCGCGGTACATAAATAAAAAAATCTTTTCTAACTTAAAGGTGTTATGAGGAGAATCTATTTCCAGCCACATAAAGACTCTGCTACCCATGAGCACGCGCTGTGACTGTCATAAAGACATGACCCAAGCCAAAGCGTGTGTTTGTTGTGATGCTAATGAATGCAGCTCGGACCTTCCTCAGAACTCTGCATTGCTTTACAACTTCTTTTTTCAACAACTTACAGGATGCAAAGCCACAAGGTAATGTATCTCTTTCTAGTTATGTAGCGGTAGTTTTTGATGTGTGACAACAAGCAATTTTTGGAAAACTTAGTATCGTAGTTTTGTAGCCGGCTATATATGTCTACTTACAGCCCGATGCTCTAAGACGTGTCTGAATAATATAAATTTGCTCTAGTTTTAATTGTCTTGTTCCTGAAGTTGAGTATCCAGGCCAGTCCAGTCCTGTCCGACCACGAAGCTAAGGAATAGCATTTATAGATAACCTATTTAGATGCTATAAAACTCATCTTAAAGTGTGTATTTCCATCAGGCATATATCTAAAAGGGAGACTTTTTAGTAATTACTTAGAAACTCCTCACAGCATCTTTAATAAAAAGAAAACCAAAGTTTTATGAGGATGATTGCACACCTTTTGGATGGACTTTACATACATATAAGCATTTTATCCTATATTCACCATTTCTGTTTGGTGAAATGCTGCCACCTTCTACACACTACACCTTTAGATGCAGAAGCTTGAAGGTTTTACCCGACGTGATGTGGTCTTGTTTGAGGCCGAGCAGTCCCGTCAGGATCTCCAGACACTTGTCACTGTAGCTCCGCCCAATCCGGCCTGGACACAAGAACACAAAGAGAGGAAACCGGGAACCAGGATCAGTCCTTCACTCCCTTTTTATGCAGCCTTTATGCTGCTCTGGGCTTTCCTGGGCTGGAGAGGATTTTGTTTGCTCAGGGTAACATCCCAGCATCTGCCTCACACCCCTCCTGCTCACCAGTTTTTTGTAAATATTTAAACTCATATTCAGTAAGTCTAAACATCTCTGCTGCAGATTGCTCTTCCATCTCAGGTTTTCCAAGCTCTGCCAGTGTGGTCAGGATAACAGTGCAGTGTTTACCGATAGCAGAGATTGCAGCCTGGGCGGTGTCCGTGTTAACATCAGTGCAGTATCCTTTCAGCTCATCCAGCAGCATGACCACATTCTCATCGTTCACCAGCTCCACCAGCACCTGCAGACACAACAACAGAGCAGGAAGAGGACCTTCAAACCAGAAAACCACCACACAAAGGGCCGAAGAACAAAACCTGAAAACACAACAAAGGGTAAAACATGAAGCTCTGTGAGTCAGAAGATCCTGGAGGAGCCGTTTTTATTTTTAAACCTTTAAAACTTGTGACACTTTTGATAAATGAGAGCCACCACATGATGAGCTTCAGAGAACAGACCAGTGATTCTTCATTTTCTGGGTATCTAATCAGAATGAGACGGTTTCTGCGGTGCCAGGTCGCCTGATTTTTTTAAGTGCATTTAAGATGATCAAACTTTTCTTCTGCAAGTCCGATGAGGAGCAGCTGGAAACATCACATGAGCTTCATGAGCTTTTGGGGTGCAGATCTCTCTCTACTGTCGATATATTTGCTCTTTTTGATCCACTAAGGCAGGCCTGTTCTTTTTTCAAAGATAATTTCTTGGGGCATTTCTTCTTTATTGATAAGAGAGAGTGAAAGTAGATAGGCTTGTGAAAGAGGAGAACTTTGTAAACTAACCACAGGCTGGTCCATTCAATAACAAATTCAGATGGGCCAGATATTTAAACTTGGACTACAAAATGGGCCAGGAATCTTTAGTGGTCGATAAGAAGGAGGGGATGATACATTTCAAATCACAACAAATAAATATAATAAAATAACTAGTGATGTTTATTCATTACTTCCTCTTTTAAATTTCTGTATGATGCAGTTATGTATCACTTCATCCACGACAGCATGCATGCAGCCCTAACAGTTTCTGAGACTGTGATTGGCCTTTTCATTACGGCGCCATTACTGCTTTCGGATTGCAAATCACGATATCAGACAACGCAATCATGTGATCGCCAAAGCTTCAAGTTTTTGCAGCACTCCTGACTGACCCACGACCTGTTGTGACTTTTTTTTTTTACACATACTATGTAGCAAACCTTTTGTTTTTGTTTCTTGTCTGTCCACCAGAGGATGGCTTGCATTGATGGAGGTGTAAAACAATTTTTTTTTTTTTAATTATTTCCTTATATATATATATGTATATATATAGATATAGATATAGATATAGATATGAATATTGTAACTTGGCTTACTTCTTAGAAAATATTATTTCTTCTACTTTTAAATGTGTATTTGTGTTTGTTTTGTGTCTAATAGTCTGGGGTTAAATATGGGACTTTATTTTGAAGGGCACCACTTTGTACTTCCTTCCTGTGTGCACTGCTGGATGAAGCAACTGGACGAATGAGCTAACGGTGAAATGGAGTAAGACAGCGAAGCTTACCCATATGGAAAAGACATTGTAGGATTTTACAAAATAACTGTATCACATATATGACACTTGTAAATAATTTGCATGACAAGTAAAGAAAATACAAGATCCACACAAAAGTTTTGTAAAATGAAAAATATACAATTTGCATACTTACAAGTATTATATATGACAGCTATTTCACATACAGTATTCTTAGTAGATACCTGCTCTATCCAAAAGAACACACAAGATCCATACAGAAGTTTTGTAAAATGAAAAATATAAAATTTGCATACTTACAAGTATTGTATATGACAGCTATTTCACATACAACACATACAATATTCTTAGTAGATACCTGCTCTATCCTACATTTATTATTTGGAATTAAAAGTTTTGCAAGAAACATAAAAACGTAGGAGGTCCTATGTAAAATGGCACATAGATGAGATCTCTGATTCTTGATCATTTCAAAGGCCTGTGTGTATGGTGTTAAGGTACATACATAGTCAAAACCTGGTGTGTGTGTGTGTGTGTGTGTGTGTGTGTGTGTGTGTGTGTGTTTATAAAAACATATTTACGCACACATATATGTCAATGACAAATTTAAGGGCTCAAAAATGTATTTTTAAAAAGTTCTTTGAAAATGGATATAATGCAGATTTTTGAGACAAGGACAAAGCGTTTTAATGGATTTCAGTTGTTAACTAACATTTTTCATGTTTCATGTCAAATTACTTTTTTGAAGTGTTTTAACTAAGTGTTTTTAAATATCAGGTGGTGCAACCAATAATATGTAAGTATATGTATATTTTTGTTAGTTTTTTTCTATGTGACATTTTGGGCAAGTATAAGTGTCTGTGGTGACTCATACATTATTAATTTGTGGGTGCATTTTTTTTTTTTATCTTCAATAATTCAAGCGAATTACACTCTATAGTCCAGATATTGAGCATTTTTGTCATTTGATTTTATATTTCAAGACAAAAAAATTAAATCAAAAACTTGCAAATAAATGAATTCAATAAAATAACTATTCTCATCCCACTTATTGACTTTTGTTCACTTTAGATTGTTATTTGATGGTTTAAATTACTATTTTACCTGGTCACACCAACTGACGAGGGACAGTTGTGCCACCTGACCGCATTAGAAATGACAGAAAACCTAGTGTAGAAGATGGGTCTGGTCTCCAACTACAGGAAATGTTTGGATGAGGTTATTGCTGCCAAAGGAATTTTATTAAACCCAAAGGTTCACATACTTTTTCCACCCTGCACAGTGACTGTTTCCATATTGTGTTGAATAAAAACATGAAATCAGATTATTTTTTTGTGCAATATTAGTTTAAGCAGACTGTGTTTGTCTAGTGATGTGACTTAGATGAAGATCAGGACATATTTTATGACCGATTTAAGCAGATATCCAAGTAACCCCAGAGAGCTCACATACTTTTTCATGCAACTGTATTAATTAAAGATAAATCAATGATGAAAAAAAAATACCTTTGTAAATGATTAGTTAATTCAATATTTACTAGGGATGGAAATTGAACACCAATTCCAGTTGAAAATCTTTAACAGCTCCATCAAATAATCAATATCAAGACTCTTTTTGTCAATCAATTCCCTTATCAATTCTTCCCACTGGCAGGGTTCAGAAACATCAGAATTGTGGCTTAATCTTTTACAAAAGGCGCCTACTGACAACTTTAAGTGAGCGGAAATACCAGCACCTTGCAGAAGAAGTTATCTGTGCTGTGACATGTGTTTGACATTGTTGACACTGAAAATCTACAGGCCAACATTTGCACACAGGAAAAATCTCCAGAAATCAATGAGGGAATCATTGAAGAATTGATCGATTAGCAGGAACCTTAAAAGCATTGATATAAATAAAATTTCTCAATACAAAATGATAATTATGACAAAAGCTTTAAATTATGACATTTTTAACTAAAAATTAGAAGAATAAAATAGAAATGTAACTATTAATGACTCTAGCACCACTATTTATCTCTTAAAGTGACATTCCCTGCAGTTGTGCCACTGACTCACTGGTTGCGTCGCCTGACATTACAAATTATTTTTAGTTTAAAAAAGGCATCTGCCAAGGTAACTGTATAAGCATTAACCTTTGTCATTAAGTATGTGTCATTTTAGATAAAATTTGTTATTGTAAGTTATGATTGATATTTCAATAGTGTTACATTGGTTGTACCACCTGGCATGAAAATTGTATCAGCCTACCGATGAACTAAAAATATGAATTTTTATCAGTATTTGAGAGAGATCTGCAAAACTTGTCACCTGGTCTCAGGTGACAGTTGGGGTCCTCTAGATGATGCAATATCCTTTTTACTGTTATCTCGTTTTCACTTCAAAATTAAAGTCTAATGTTACAGTTGCACCATCCTGATATTTAGCAAACTGTAAATTGTGTGACAAAAGTTTCTGAGCTACCTCAACAGATTAAAAACAGTTCTATTTGCAAGAAGTATTTTATTTGAAATGTTTCAGAAATGAAATAATGCAACAGCATACATTTCTTTTTTAATTTAGCATCACAGACATGCTAATTTTATAGTTTAATCAGTGTGTTCATTTGCTTGGACGGTGGTACCACCTGATTTTTTTTGGTGTTTGAGGTGCCCAAAAAAAAAAAAAAAAAAATTGTATGAATGTGCTAGAGATATATTCACATGAAATAGATTCTGTACTTTAAAGTAATACATAGGATGAATGTCATTGTCACACATACATGTATATATATATATATATATATATATATATATATATATATATAAATATATATATATATATATATATATATGTGTGTATATGTATATAGATATAGATATAGATATAGATAGATAGATAGATAGATAGATAGATAGATAGATAGATAGATAGATAGATAGATAGATATGTATAGATCTATATATGTCTCTACTGTCAATGTTATTTCATTGACACAACACAGTATTGGCCAATACTGAATTTAGAGGACTGGAGGACTGGCACACCATCACAGTTAAAGTTGTCAAAGTGGTATAATTATTTTAGACGAATAGGATATTTTAGATTTTGAGAACAGCAAATGTTCAGGCAGCATGGTGGCGCAGCTGTTGGAGCACGTGCCTCACAACAAGAAGTTTCCAGGTCCGATTCCAGGCTGGGAGGGCCTTTCTGGGTTCAGGGTGAACCCCACCTCTCGAATGTATATAGCTGGTATAGGCCCCCCAGAATAAGCTTCAGCCCCCTGCAACCCCAAAACGGATAGCAGGGTATAGAGAAAATGATGAAAAACATTCTTATAGAAAACAATGGAAAATTTCATATAAATTAATTACAATTATTATACAAAAAATACATATGTAATGGACACAATTTTAATCCTGTGACATAGTAAAAATATGTAGGTAATTACTAAATAACATATATGGACTATATAAGGAAAGCATATCTTTCAATTAAGTTTTTTATATGTAACATATATAAAGTTTAATGTAACATGTAAAATTTTTATAAGTATGTTGTATGAAAACAATGCAAAAGTGGCCACTTTCATGAGTAAATCATGAGAAAATCAAATAAGTCTTACACATATAAAATATAAATATTTAACATGCTGACATATAATAATTTTATAAGGTTTTTGTATTTCTTTTCCGTATGGGTAAATAGCAGTTTAATGATAAAACTTCCAAAACTCAGAGTATTTTGGCAACCCCTAATGAGGCACAAGGTTGGTGTTCAATGTTCTTACAGTTTTTACATTTTTATTTGATGATTTGTGTTGAGAAATGAACTAATGGACTAATTTGTGCATCGGTTTTATGAAATGGCGGTTCATTGCTTATAATGTTTTATTTGAGACAGTATCTGTATTACCGTTTTTTATCGACAGAAAATTGATCTCCTTGTTTCCTTCCTTTGTCAGTTCTCACGTTGGTTTACGAAGCTGATTTGTGGAACAACATTAAAGTTTAAAACCATCAGTCGACTCTCACCATCTTTCAGAGGGTTTGCTACATACTATTTTAAAAATGTGCAAGAAATTTGCATTTACACCTCACAAATGAACGGATTAATCACCACTGCAAATCAGCTCTCATTGTTCACTTAAAAGAGCAGTTCAAAAAAGTCGACTTGTTTATGAAGTGTGGAAGTGCTGTGAGCAGGTCAACAACACAAAGCCTCTGATTAGGAGTGAAGTTGGAGAATCCCTTAAATAATGAAAAGAGATTATTTAGAATCAATATTTAACGATGAATAATGTGTTATGTGCTTTTGATCACTGATTTCCTCACTGTTGTCTGTACTGTAAACATAGTGAATATTGCACTGAAGCTTGATTTGAAGAAAATCGAATTAAAATCTGCCAGAAAAATCACAGTTAACGTTTTCCTTAAACTGTTCAGCCCTACTTTTCATCTTTGCCATTGAAGAAACACGTAGAGGAGCTGCTGTAGCTCCTCTTGTGTTGTGCATGTCCTCACCAAACGGATGCTGCTCCGGTTGTGAAATGTAATTAAACTTTGCCCTTTATAGACTCTTTGCTGAGATCCTTAGGAACAGTTTGTCTGGTGAGCTGGGTGGTGTCTCCACTCAATGAACTCTTTAAGCACTACAGCTCAGTAATGGCAAAGCAAACACTTCACTTTGACATTTGGAGTTGGTGTTTAAATAAAACAGGATGTCCTGGCAGGGTGGTTTTTATCGTCAGTTTGCATGTGGCTCTCAGGCCGCTGACTGAACGCATTAAGGGATGCCATTACTTTGACTTGGAGCCTCCTGGTGTTGATCTGACGTCCTGAACATCCCAACAGTCTGACCGGGTGAACAGGGGTGGATCTGAATAGTCCTTCTTAAGTCCTTTCCTATCCACTTTACCTAAACCCCGATAAAAAAAGTTACAGGGTCAAGGAAAGGAGGGAAAAAGACAAGAGGAAAGGAGAACTGTGGCCAAAGAAGAATCTGACTGCACTTTCACTTTGATGTCATATTTATGTGACGACAATTACTTTCTGACGTAGGTAAGCCACGACGAACTACAATGATCTGAAAATGAACTACAAGAAGCTCATTTGTCCTCTGCCTTATCTCACAGGGTTGTTTCGTGTCTTCACCGGTTAACATGAACAAACCCTGATCAGAGGATTCACCTGTGATGGTGTTTTGTCTTTGCTCATGCAGTGTGTGTTTCCTGCTCACAGCTGTGAGGTTCATGAGAGCATCTATAAATGTGGACAATCTGAAGCCTGATAATACAGCCGACTGTTAGGAGCACTATTCCCCCTGTTACATTCACATATATCATCATGAACATTGTTTAATTCATTACATTTGGAGTATTGTAAAAGTCCTCATTTGTCCTTCTTTTATTGTTTTTAATAAATGTTATTAGGCCTCATCGTTCTGTCTTATAATTGGCATGATTCACTTCACGAATAAAGACAAGTGGAAATGTGGTAATTAGTATACAATATTATCAGGTACAAAAATTGTGTGTTTAATATTCATCAATATTGTGTTGGAGAAAAGGAAATTCTTTAAAATGAGTGCTTTTTGAATTCAAACATGTCATTTTTATCTGTCCACCAAGTATCCGTAAACCTTCGGCAGAAACCGTATTTATACACGTCACGTGCCACAAGGCATTATGGGGCATTTTCTTCTCCTTTTCTTTTGAAAACGATGGTCCAGTGTTTCCTAAGCTAAAGGAGATATTAAAGGAGGCAACGACCCTCCTTTCCTTAACTTTTGGAGAATTCGAACAGCACTTATCATGGCCGACGCTTCAATGCTTCCAGGTCATTTCTTCAGTAAGGAAGGTTCCTTATCAAAAAAGGACTATTCGGATGCACCCCAGGACTCACCTGCATCTTCCTCTGCTTGATGTAGGCTGGCTCAGCGTAGCCACAGAAGAATCGCTTGTAGTGCGCCCCCATGAGGCCGGGGAGGGAGCGCAGCAGCAGCTGAGGAAAAAACACAGAGACTCAGAAACCCACACAAATGTCTCCCTCACCCACATCAACAAACATCAAGTCTGCGTATTTGCATCCTCTCCATGTCCTGGTTCCCTCTGTGGCGTCATTCAGGCTGTGGTTTCAACCAGAGCGTGAAATCTGGGTTTGAATTGAGGACAGTGAGAGATTACAGCTGCAGGTATTAGTGAGGCTGGAAGCACTCGGAAAGTACCAGAATGGTTTGTTAAAATCAAACATCAAGCTCACATATTAAAATCCAGGGGCACTGGCAGTTTGGGTCATGGCTGTAAGACCTAAAGCACCAAAACTTTGTCCCTCAGTGTCTCAGCCTTTAAAATAAAAAGCTCTCAAAAGAATATTTTGCAGGAGACACCAAATGTTGCAGACAATGTGGTTTCAGGAGGCCAACCACGGGCACATTTTCTGGGATAGCCCAGGGATCAAATCATTTTGGTCAGAGTTTCATAAAGCATTAATGTCTATGATTGAAACAGACGTACCTTTAAAGTTTGACACCTTATTTTTAGGAAATGTGGATTTTCAGATAAGACATCATGATAAATACATTTTCCACATATTGATCACAGCCTGCAAAAAAGCCATTACCAGAAGGTGGTTGCTTCCTGAACCCCCACCATACAAGAGTGGATTTAAATTGCAAATGATATTTATACTATGGAAAGAATTCGTTTTTGTTCACATTTACAAAAAGATGTTTTTGTTAAGCTGTGGGCCGGCTGGGTTAAATATGTCAGACCCATTCAGACAGACTTTGTTGAGTTGAAGATCTAAGGAATTGGCAGTCTTGCAAACTACATTTTTTTTATTGTGTGTGTGTGTGTATATGTGTTCATATATATGTTTACATGTATATTATATATATATAATACATATGTATGTATGAATGTATGAATGTATGTATGTATGCGATGTGTGCATATATATACATACATATATTACCTTTTCTATCCTACTGCCTCTCGAGACTATTTGTGTTGTACTTTTGGTTGATATTTTTCTGCTTTCCCCAGTTTTTCCTTTTTTTTTTTAGTTCTTTCTACTTAAAGAGGACATATCATGCTTGTTTCTCCTTTTTACTATGCCAGATTAGGATGCCTGTAAAGCATTTCTGCCCTCAGTACGAGTCATTTAGCTCCTTCATTGCCCCACAATAGCGTTCTCAAAATCCTCATTTTAGGCCATTATCAAGCTCTCGTTGAAACACGAGGATCTGAGGATGACCTAAAGTTACCTCACAACGTCACAGCCCTTTGTGCTCTGATTGGTCAGTTCTGTCGGGGGTTGAGCCAGCCTGTCCTTCTTCTACTGTATTTTCCGGCAGGCTCAAAGCAGCGAGCGCGTATTGAGTCCCCCTACAGGCCAGAGCTGGTAATGAGTGACTGTGAGCTAGGGAACTATAAACCCCTGCTGGTGGATGTGTTCCTCGGTGACGGTTTTGTGGGTAACGGACATCACAGAGGAGGAAGTGTTTTATCAGATTACTCCAATAAAAAGAAAGGAACCTCGTGATGTCACGACGTTTGAAATCTCGCTGACATCTCACAATGACCTATTTTCAGAGGCATCAAATCTCGTTCTAGGATATCAGAAAAAAATACAATATCTCATTTTTTGAAAATTAAGGGGGTGTAAGGTCTTGTTTTCAGATTTATTATATTATATGTAAGTATTAAATCATGCATCAGCATGATATGTCTCCTTTAAATAAGAAAAGGAGAAGAGTGATTTGCAGAGGAATTTTGGTTGTTTCTCCATGTATATGGTGCACCCTGATATCTGCATCTCAGAACAAAAAAATAAAGAATTTTAAAAAATATATATCAGCTTTTGAGGAGCATAAATGCTTGAGGTCTTTTCCTTGTTTAGGTCCAGCTCTTTTATTTAACTCACCCCTCTTTCAGATTGTCTCACCTGGATGTGGCAGAGAGCCGTGAACCTCATCTCTCTGGACGCACTGCCACAGGCAGCCAGCAGGGGCCCTCGTACTCGCTCAAGAGCCGCCTGGGTGACGGCGGGGAGGGCGGGGCACAGGTGGAGGAAGAGGCTGAGGGTGGCAGCCATGACGGGAGGGTGGGGGCTGACCAACGAGGCGTCCAGTAGGGAGAGGATGTCGAAGAGCTCGTCGTCAGACTGCGGTTTGTACCGCTGCAGGATTCTGAGGACCTCACACTGACCCCACACGTCACACTCCTTCAACCTGAGGACAACAAGAGTCACTGAGGGGAGACAGGTGGGTGATCACAGCAAATCCCAGAGCATGAGGAAACATCCGGAACACTGAATTACATGCAGAAGTGAAAGAAGCTGCAGTTCCTGTGGTGTCCACTAGAGGCTGAGTTTGAAACTACAGCAGCACCATCTACCACCATGTTAAAAAGTTCATGTTTAAAGCAGGGATAAACAAGTTAACAGCTGATATAAACACTTTTAAAGTGGAGATAAGCATGTTTACAGCACAACAAACATGTTTACAGTAAAACAGACATGTCAACAGCAGAAAAAAACATTTTTACGGCTCAATAAACACATCTAGAGTAGAGATAAACAGACTCACATGTGATGTGTATTTTTCCTGATAAAGTCTGTAGGCATCATTGTTTTTCTTTTTCACTGGTGTTTAAAACAGCTAACTAAAGATCACAAAAATTGGCAATATTGTAAAATTGCAATTTAAATTGAATCTGCACCAAAAAAAATTCTAAAAAATCGAATCGGAAAAAAAATTGTATCATCCCAGCCCTAATGTTTACAGCAGAATAAACATGTTTAGAGTGGAGATGAACATGTTTACTACTGTGGTAAACATGTTTATAGCAGAATAAACATATTTATGGCAGAAATAAAGGTGTTTACACAATGGTCTCCTGTTGGTGATTAGAGATATTAGACAAAATCAAAATAAGCCATTTGGCATCAGAGAACATAAAGATCATTACACTTCTCAGGTCACATGACTGACATTGTTTGTCCTTCAGGGTGACTGCTGCACGTGTGCACATTGTCATGTTAAACGACATAAAGTGGCCAAACAAATCAATATGGAGGCGTCTCGGTCACCTCCACCTGCAGTTGGAGTGATCAGACATTAAATCCTGTCCAGTGGCTCTTACGCAGCACTAAGACTCACTGCTCTGATCCTCTGATTGGCTCTGACAGCTCTCTCTCAGGTGCAGGCCTACCTGTTGAGGAGGTGGTGTGTGATTGGCTTGTTGATGGCGACCCCCCCCTCCTCCTTCAGGATCTCCTCCAGAGCTCTCAGACAGTTCACCATCACCACGGGGTCGGGGTCCCTCAGCAGGCTGTAGAGCTCGTTCACCACAGAAGCATCTGGAACGATCACAGAGCCATGAGAGAACATCCACACCTTCATCTGATTTACTGTTTCAGCCTGAGGGTCTGCAGCTCCTACCGATGTCAGAGTTCGGCTGCAGGTTGTGAAGTTTGGCCCAGCCGAGCACGGCGACTCGTCTCACGCACGCCGCTCTGTCCCTGAGTCCGGCCGTCAGAGGCTGCTCCACGTACTCCACCAGGCTGGGCAACCTGAGACAACGAGCACGACGTGAGCACCTCAACTAAAGCTCCCATCAGCTGATCAGAGTGTTATTTACAAACTGAACAACAGCACACGGTCAATAAAAACATAACCACACATTCATATCCTTCTCCTTCTTCTCAGATCGTTGCAGCTGCTGTTTTTCAAACATCCAGTTTAACAGTGATTGAACCGAACCATCCAGAAACAATGATCATGGTTCCACGTGTTTGTGGATGAACATTAGGGATGGGACGATACACTTAAACTCACGTAATGCTGCACCTCGATATGCCCGGGTCACGATACGTCACGATACAATATCATAAAAGTAAAAAAGAAAAATATTACTGTGTAATTACAACTTATTTATTTTTGTTTGAGTTGCACACAGGACAACACAAGGCCTAACAGGCCAAACACAAACAATAACACTCTCTCTAACCCTAGAGAGGTTAGAGAGAGTGTATGCTAACGAGCGGTAGGCTCGTTTTCACCAGGGTCACATTTTTATGGTGACGCTGAAGGTGGTGGTTCATGTTTAATGTGTTAGAAGTGGTGTAAAGAATGACAGCATAGCAAAGTTTACACACAGTCTTAGTCTTGTCAGTTACTCGATTGTTGTCTTCGTCTTTTTTAATGAGAAAGCCAAAATACTGCCAGACAGATGACTTGTATCCAGGCGGAGCGTCCTCAATTTTGACCTCATTCGACTCCACCATTCGGCTTTTTGGAGGCAAGGTAGTTGGTGCTAATGTTTGTGGTCGTCACTTCTGGTCACATGTGCTGTTACCAGACGTGACGTCTTTATTTTGCGTTCCATTTGTTTCGTCATCTACTGTATCGTGATATTTCGCCAAACGATATTTCATCCCATCCCTTATGAACATATCTGGTGAATCACAGTTTATCATTATATAGCATTTCGCTATTATTATCATATATTATCAAATATCTTCTTAGCTACAGAAAGAGATTTTTAATGCCACTGAAATGTAATGTTTGAAATGCCATTTAAGGCCTTTATTTTCACAAAACTGGTTAATATTAATGAGCCTCTACCTCAGGTTGGTCATGTTCCTCAGGGCCAGGCTGCGGACCATGGGGTTCGGGTCCTGGCAGTCCTTCCTCAGCGTGTTGATGACCAGCAGGGACAGCTCGGGGTTCAGAGCGGCGTACGAGCACAAGAAGACGTAGACCAGCTTCTTCTGGACGATGTCCACTGTGGCGCAGGCTTTGACCATCTCGCTGAAGAGCGGGGACACGTCGACGCCCTGAGACATCGACCTGTGGCGAGGAGGGCGGGACAAACGGGAGACACTTTTTAAGATCTCTGAAACATGTGCTTAATGATTTATTCATTTGAGATTTCACTGCATTATATACTTCAGCTGTTTGTTTTAATATTCCTAAATTTTTAATTAATGGCCAAAACTTTGCATTTGTACAGACTGAGACTTTATATCAGGAGAGGGGGTGTGTTTGATCAGACTTGGGAACCTTTGCTGAACTTTTTTCATGGTATAAAACGAGCCTTGATGATCTGCACCTATGCTGTATAATGATGATGTCTAATGTTCAATGTCGTCAGTTTATCTCAATCTGTTATGCGTTTTTTAGCGTTTAGTTTGGTTATGTGAAATTTGTATGTATGTGTTCATTTACCTGTCTTATAATTTTTGGACAATAATAAAAATTAATATAAAAAAAATAACATTGTCAAATGTGTTTGTTGCTCTTATCTTTCACTGTAATTCCTTATTTTGTAGTTATTATTCCTGCTTAATACTTAACTGTAACTCTTATTTTATTGTTAACATCATCTTCAGTGTTTTCTCATCATGAACTCCTGACAGCATTTCCTCAGTTCAGTTTAATCAAAGTCTTTCATTACGTTTTTGTCTGTTTTCTTTCAATATGCGTTTTTGCAAGTTTTAGTCTAATATAAAGGTTAGTTTCTGACCATGTGCAGAACTTTGTGCTTCATTATTTTGTCTGAAAAGTGCTGTAAGAATTAATGACAGGCTTTATTCCTTTATTTCAGTCAACAACATTAATTAAAGTACATAAACTGTTTTGAGGAGCCGCCAAATTAGCATGGTTTATATTAGAGGAGACCATGACAGCTCTGACAGGAGTCCCAAATTAAAATGTGATATGATAACTTATTATTTAACCACATCAGATGAAAATGAAATGAGATGGATTATTAAACGATTTAACTGATACACATGTGCAGTGTTTGTTTTTAAAGGCAGCTGGTTCTGTAGGACTTCAGTGTTTCTTACAGTCTGTTAATTTGTGCCTGTCACATGAGTGTGTGGAGAGGGATGGATCAGGATGTGGTTCACATAAAAACACTCTGATCTCATCATCAGAAACACAAACACCACCTGCTCTCAGCGAGTCGCCATGTCACAGAACCACACCTGCCGTCACCATGGAAACCAGGAAAACCAGCTCCATCAGCAGGACTCAAACATCGAGGACAATGATCGACGAGCTGAGCAAACATCTTCAGCTGTGACAGCCTGAATGAGCTCGTTCTGTCCTCCACAGATAATGAAGCTGCAGCTACGTGGAATAACCGTAACTTATAATATGTTCACAATAAAAACACAGGAGACACAATTTACCAAATACACACAGCAAAAAGAAAATTAAAACTTGTGTGTTTGCCAGTGTATGTTTCTTTGTTTGCTTTTTGATTGTTTGTCTGTTAGCAACATTACACAAAAACTACGGACACTTTTTGCAATGATTTTCAGGAGAAGTTGGTAATAATCCGAACCAAATATAATTAGATGTTGGTGGTGATAAATATAAATGAAGAATTAAAAACTTTACTTGTCTGTTAAAAAAGAAAGTATATGCATATTATCCATGTTGATATAATGAACTTCTTTGGACTACTACGCGTAAGACACACAATTTTGTCTGGATGCAAAAAATAAATTAAAAAGTAATATGAATTATTAAATCTAAATAAATGCTTTCGTAAAATGTTTTTTTTTTATTGTAATCAAGTTTAAAATAATGGTCACTTTTTTCAGAGTTATATTTTGAGGGAAATACACATCTCTTCACTACAGTGGACATCACGCATTAATGGTATAAACATTAATTTAGTGGAACTAAACAGAAATTTACAAACACATCTGTGACAAACATGAAGAGTACAAAAAGACATAAACTGAAGTATGTGTTTTACACCAGCATATAAAATAAAAAAGCAAAATTATGTGAAATCTGAATACAAGCATTATACTTTATTCATCACTTGTCGGCTACTTGGAATTTCTGAAGCAAACCCTTGATATGATAAAAATGTACATTTTTTTTTTTTTAAACTTCAGACAAGGGTTTGGAATTTATCACCTGGTAGCTGAACACAGTACTGCAACCTAAAGGATGTTAAATTTAACCCAAATATCTGTGCATGAAAGGGTTAACATTGGGTGGAATTTAAAATAATAACATCTCTGCCTTTTTAAAACGGATTGATTTCCAATTTTACAGGATAATTTGGGGTCCATGTCTCTATCATTGAGGTAAATTTAATCTGGATCTGATCCAGAAGAAGCTAAAAAAAACACTTCAAGATTCAATAATTCTCATAAAATTAAAACATTAAGGGGTGTTCCCAAAGATGTTATCTGCACTCTCGCAGAACAGGTGACGTGAGAACAGGTGATACGAGAGCAGGTGAGTCAGAGGCTCAGACAAGAGAAAAAACCTGATATGGGTGCTTGAGGAGGTTTTTGGTGTTTGAAATCAGGGATGTACGATGTTGGATTTTTGCTAAAAGCCTCTACTTTAATAAAACGGACCTGTTTTTTTTTCAGTGTGAGTTTATGTTAGAAACAGACGTGAAAAAAGAAAAACAGCATTTCAATATTTCATATTTCTAGTTTAGATTCACAAAAGTGAACGCTCTGTGATGACGAAATAAAACTTCATTCTGCCAGTAAATGTGACAGAAATGGACAAAACTCTGTTTTAATTAATAAGGCAGTACATACCAACTCAGGCAGCTCAGATCAGGGATGGGCACCTTTCACATTTGAACAGATACCATACCGATGCCTGGTACCTGGGAATCGGTATCGGTACTCAACGGTACCAATTTTCGATACTTTTGCGTGTGTTTATGGGGTAATAAATATTAATTTGTTTAATATTAAGATCTCTGCTGACGTCATAACACTATTGCTGTGCTGTGTTCAAGTCCGGTATGGAAATTCACCTACTCTACCCAACAGTATGCCTGTTTCTTCCACTCCCTCACAGTCACAAGGATGCGTTTAGGTACCTAAACATGGTACCATTTGTTTTTCCGTGAATCGGTACTCCGTAGTACCTACAGAATTCGGTCGATACCTCTTAAAGTACTGAATTCGGTACCCATCCCTAGCTCAGATACTTTTGCACTTGATGATCTTTTCTCATTTCTTACACTGTGTGATAGTTTGGGCTCAGGGTTCACCTTCAACAATCAAAAGTCTGTCATCCTTGTGTAATAAACCCTAAAAGTTATGGACAAAAAACCCATCTGTTGGCATCACTGCCACATTTTGAAAAAATACAATCTATTGAGCTTTGAAAGCTTCATGCAGTTTTCTTCCCTTAAATTAGTTTTTAAATGTATTAATAATCTTTCCCCTGAACCCTTATCCAAATTTATACAAAGACAGAACAGCAGCAGAGTAACAAGAAGAAGGAGAACGGAAACTGTAGCAAACAAAAATGGAAGTCAACATTTGGACAGTCAGCTTTTCTCTTTTAAAGACTCTAAACTCTGGAATTCATCACCAACCGAAATCAAACTAACCACAGATTTAAAAGATTAAAAACGAATTTAAACCTTCTCTACAAAAGTCAAGTGCTAAAGCAAACCAGAGCTGTGATCATTCTTAGTTTGCCATGTTTTTATTATTTTTGAACTGGTTTGTATGATTTCTTATTTTTATGTGAACACGAATTTTATTGTTTTGTAAACTTTTTGTTATTTTATGATGTTAAATATTTTATATTTTCTGACTTGTATATTTAACCTTTTCATGCATGATGTCCGCTAGAGTATACAGATATGTGAAATAAATTTTATACCCTTTAGGTTGCAGCACAATGTCCAACTACCAGGCGGTAAATTCCCAAACACTTGACTGAAGTTTCATAAAAATATTAACTTTGCACTTTTTCATTAAGATGTTGCATCATAAATCCAAAAAAGCCGACAAAGGGCAAATCTGACGTTATCCCTGTATTCAGATTTTACATCATTTTGGATTTTTTTTATTTTATTTAAATCTTTGTGTAACTGACAAGTGTATAGTTTTATAATAAATATGCTTTGGGTATTTTCCTTTAACTTTTGTTTACTCTTAATAAATGTTTGTCAAAGATGTGTTTGTGGATCCATATTTAGCTCCACTAAATTACTATTTATACCATTAATGCACGGTAAAGTTGACAGATGCATAACTGCCTCAAAATAGAAAATCATATGTGATATTTGACTTGATTGAAAGTAAAAATTGAAAATGTCTTCCTTTGTGTTTTAATAATTCATGCATGAAAGGGTTAAAGGCCCAGCTCGGGACAAGAGTTTGGAAATTAGCATTTGGTATAAACTCTCTGTGCAGCTCATCAGATTAATGCTCAGTGATGGAAACATGTTAAACTTCGTCCCTGTCAAATAAATAAATTCAATCAAACATATCTGCTGTGAAATCAGAAAACCTCCACGTCTGCTATAAAACAATGATCGAGTTTTTAGGGAATTATCCAGCAGTCTATAGTCTCTGCTCAAAATCACTGAGAACTTTTTTATAACAACAATCTTTCCCTCAGGACATAAAATCTGTATTTCTGTTTTTAAATTCATGTTCGGGACAGAAAAGAGTCCCAGGAGGCCCTGCTGACCCTCTGTTACCTGTCCCAGCCTCACCTGATCACCTTGAGGATGGTGTTTCTGTACCGCAGGGGGTCAGACTGCACGTTCGGGTTGGACAGAGCTCTGCGCAGCTCCCGCACCGCGTCCTCACCGCCCAGGTACGGCATAATGAACGGAGGCACACCGCGGCGTGACCGCACAGGGTCCGCGCTGTGACACAGCAGAAAAACAACATAATAAATGATATAATGTACAACACACAGGAAGTTTAACTCCTGAGAAGGTCTAAATGAATGATAAAAACTAACAACAACCACGAAAAGTGACAAATATGAATAATAATTTAGTAATAATTTCGTCTTTTTCGTCACATTTTAGTTTAACGTCTTAACGAAGGAAGCACAGACATCTTTAAAGCGTGTTAGCACTAAAATATGTCTAAATCAATCATTTATAAACTCATAAATATCACATCTTTACCGTAAACTCTCAAATATTTGACTTTATTCCCTTAGATGAGAGCAGTGTTTACATCGTCCGCACTTCCGCGTTTCTTCTTCTACGTTTATCTGCACTCTTTGGTCTCGTGCTGCTCCCTGCAGGTCAAAGATAGAATTACAAAACTTTACTTCAGCAAAATTTTAAGAAAGTTTTAGCTGCTGTTCAGGATTTATGGAGCTCCAGGGACAAAAAGTAAATGAAACCTTATTATCAATTAAAGTCCAATATTAATACATTTATATCTATGAACCTGTTTCGGTAAATGAACTGATTTAAATAAACTGGATGTTTGTATGTGCACGTGTGTGTACATGAATGAATGAATGTTTATTTCGAACTTTAATGGAATATGTACATATGTATACGTCTATACAAATCCAAATAAATAAAATATGAAGGTAAGAAAAGACAAATACCATTTTTTACAGCATTGTTTCTACTATCAGCAATCCTTGTAAAAAAAAAAAAAAGACAGATTCAGTTAGAAAAGGGTGTAGGAAGAAGTAACAAACTTATCTAGTCCCACCCCTTATTCCTTTTCAAAATGTCTTACTTAAGTCTCTTCAGTCATCATGGCCAATAACAAACTTAGAAACAACAACTGAGACACAGTCAAGTGTCAGATTTGCTCTCACTGGTTGTTTTTTGACGTTTGTCTTCTCTCAGTTGAAAAAAACTTTTGGATTCTGTTTGGTAACTTATGATTTTTAACTTTATGCATAGTTTGGATAGTTTTAAAATCAACCAGTTCCTTAAATATTATTGTATGAAGTTCAATGAAGAGTTGGTTTGTTGGTTTTCTGTATGTGGCTTTGTTTTGGATTCTTATTGCTCTTTTCTGTAGGATGTACATAGATGTGTATGTATATGTATGTATGCATGTATGAACAGCTTTTCTTTCTCTTCTCTTTCCTTTTCATGATTGCTTGGTTTATTTCAGTGCAAGTCTGTGCCTTTTTTGTTGTGTATTTTTTAAGAATCTATGAATTAAAGAATATAACCCAATAAAAATAATACAGAAAATAAACTCCATTATCATAAAGTGGGATGTGAGAGTATCTCTGACCTGTAGATATTTTATTTTAAATCGTGTTTTATTCTGTATTTTGGTAATCTGGGTGAAAGAAGAGCAGGTCACATCCACTTATTCTTCTTTTTGCTCCTTTTCATTCAAGACTAGACTTCTAAATTCTGTATTTTATTGTGTTTTCTTCTCTTGAATCTTTTTTTTTTGCCTGTACTTAACCCTATAAAGCCACATGTATCATATTTGATAGATACTTTTATAACGCCTCCATCTACTTAATATGATCAACAAATTACAAAAAACTAAACATCTGAATACAATCAGATACAAGATAAAAATGTCCTCATATGGATTATCATTTTCCAAAAACACCTAATGTATCAAATGAGATACGAAAAAGTCTATATGATGAATTTTATGGACATTTTGATTTTTATGGATTTTAGCAGAAAGTGAAACAAACATTTAAACTCCAAAAAATTAGAATTTTCTGGCTATAATCTATGGTCTTGGGCCTTACAGGGGTAACATCAGGCTCCATGCTGTTTGGTTTGCTTCCTGTTTTATGTTGACTTCACGTCATCACACTTCACATGTCCCATCATCATTTAAGCACCTTTTTATTACACATTTCTGGCCCTGCAAAGCAGCTGGATCCAACTTTAAATTCTGTTATTATGCACATACTGTGCTTGATATCCTGAGCTGTCAGGTGTGTCAGGTTACCTGCAGACATGGACATGAGCTGGTACGAGCTCCATGGGTTAAACTCATCAGGTGTGAGGGACAGTCTGATGTGTGTTTACATGTGCCGCTGCAAAAAGACCCATGGTGTCAGGTAAACTCAGAGCATTTGAAGTGGTGATTTATTTCTTTAACCTTTACAGTCCCAGAGCCTTTTTAAGCCTTCTGCTCCAAAATGACTTCCCCATAAAGAAAAGAGTGAATCTCTACAACAACAAGGTCTGTTTGAATGATTCTGGTGTCATAATAAAGTCACACTTGAGAGATTTGTCCAGAATCATTTGAACATTTCATCCTCTCCTAAATAAAAATAATTTGTAATGTGAATATCGCTTGGAATTTATTTTTGTTTATATTTTATTTATTTTGTACATGAATGATTTTGTTCATGTATCCAAACTGCTTAAACGTATTTTGTTCATCTGACACAAGTGTTAAATGTGGTTAAAAAAAGAATTTAAAAGACTAAAAATATGGTTTGATGTAAACAAATTGTCACTTAATCTGGAAAAAACAAATTGTATGATATTTAGTAAAAGAGGTAAAGACACTGGGGCTTCAATTAGTACAGATGGTACTGAGCTTAAGAGAGGGAAGGAGACAAAGTTTCTAGGTGTTCTGTTGGATGAGAATTTGATTTGGAAATCACATATAAATTATACAAAGGTAAATATATCTAAAGTAATTGAGGTTACATAAGATAAAAGATTCATTGGATAATGAAGTATTGGATATTTTATACTATTCTATGATTGTTCCATATCTGACCTGCTGTGTTGAAGTTAGGGGAAATGCCTGCAGAACATACAAAGTCTATTTTTATTTTGCAAAAGAGTTATTCGATAAATTACTAGAAAACAATATAGAGATCCAACCAACTCATTATTTCTTCAGCTAAAAGTGTTGAAATTTTATCATTTAGTAGATTATATCTTGCAATTTATGTTTAAAGCACATAAAAGATTGTTACCCATTAATCTACAGAAAAGACTTGAAAAAAGAGAGAGGACTTATAATTTAAGAGGAATAGAGATTTTTAAGAAAACAAAATTTAGGACAAAATGATGTGTTGTTGTGTTTCTGTTAAAGGGGTTAATTTATGGAATAATCTAACGAAAGACATGAAACAGTCCATATCAACATTTACATTTAAAAGAACATTAAAGGGCAGGATGTTAAATAAGTACCATTTTTGTACTTGATGAAATCTGTCAATTCAGAAAGAATTTCAGAGCAGCAGTGTTGGTGACGGCTGTTTTATTATATTATTATTATTGTTGTGAATTATGTTGATCTTTGTGTTGTTTTTGCATTGTTTTAAGTGCCTAAAGGGGCAGATAATATAAGATTGTTCTTTCTGTTCCTTGTCATTCAATTATATGTTTATATGCTTGTATGAAAATGTTTTATTTCAGATGTATGAATGAAATAAATAAAACACTAAGTAATTGATGCTGGAGTGGCTGTAGAACTCTAAAAATGAATAATAAAATAATTTTACATCATCCCTGCAAAGGACTGTTGTTATAAAGTGATGCAGAACAAAATTAGAGAGGTTTGATAACAATATGGTCAGGCGAAGATTTTGAAAAACAGTTCACTTTTTCTTACGTTTTTGTTGGAGAACGTGCAGGCATTCTCCAGATCGGGAACTTCTGTGTGCACATGCATAAATCCTTCCCTCATACGTCTGTTCGTACATCCCAAAGGTGCTAAAATCATGGTCAACAACAATCCTCAGGTAGGCTGTGGGGTTTGAACCATGCTCAGGTGGGACTGAGGGACCACCAGCAGCAGCCTGAACCGCTGATCCAAGGCAGGATGGATCCATGTTTATGATGTTCACACCAAACTCTGAATGTGGAGCAGAGATCCAGACTCATCAGACCAGGAGACACTTTACAGTCTGCTGCTTCTGTTCTTAGCTGACAGGAGTGGACCCTGCTGCTTCTTCAGACCATCCTCTAACTCTGATTGTTGCTTGCACAACTCCAAGTAAATCAGGGGTGCTCTGTTTGTTGTCATGACCTCTTCTGTCTAAATGCACTGAGTTGCTGCCATGTCACTGAACTACCAGCCTTTTGCACGAACACCTGAAAGGATGCATCATCTAGAATGAAAAGAATTTTTAAAAAAAGTTTAATTTTGAGGACACTAAACAGCTGCTTGTATTTCACATGGAAATGAAACCAGAGCATAAATCAGAATCTTCTGTCTGGTTCACTCGTCCTGATGCTGATTTAATTTATTCATCTTTAAATTAGGGCTGAACACTTAATTGCAAATTAGATTAAATTGCAATATGGCTTGTTGCAATTTTCAAATCGCAGAAGGTTCAATATTTTTAGCCCAAAATATGTTGAACATTTTGGCATTGTGATGTAGTTTCTAGCAATTTCTTGCCTATTTTTTTTTGCCTCTATTCATACACTTTTTTCCCACTTTTGGACCATTTTGACCTTTTTTAACCCCATTTTTACAACTTCATGCCTATTTTGCCCCCATTCATCTTTTTTTGGCCACTGTCAGAACCGTTTTTTGGAATTTTTATATGGCTTTTGAAATTTATTTTCAATTTTAATTCCCAATTTTGCTGCCATAATACATTTCCCTCAGCCACTTTTGGATTTTTTTGCAGATTTTCCCCATTTTTTTGCAATTTCATACCTATTTTGCACCTATTCATTAACCTTCTTTTGTTTTCATACCATTTTTACCCAGTTTTTACAATTTCATACCTATTTTGCTTCTGTTCTTCACTTCTCCACTTTTTCTCAAATCTTTTATCCTTAGATTAATTTAATGTCATATTGGTTTTACTATAAAAGATCTACTGCTTATGTTTGTTTAAGAATACAGAAGATGAACAATTGCAGAGTAAATAGAAATATTGGGGGAAAAAAAATCACAATTAGATTATGTTCTCTAATCGTTCAGCCCTACTTTAAATCTAAAATCCTCGTCCTGCCGTCACACACTCACACACACAGATGTCTGTCTGAGTTGTCGATGATTTTTATTGATTGTGAAAAGCAGAAATCTACAAACAGAGAAGCTGTGACCTCCAGCAGCTTCGGTCCCGCCCCCATCCACAGACCAACATCCGCTCCACCCGTCCCCATCGCCGGGGTTTAGTGGGTGGAGCTTCATCAACTGGGAAAAGGGGGAGGGACTTAGCGCTGGATAGCCAATCAGCTAACAGATAGACAGTCTGAACTCCGCCCTAACCCGGCCCACAGAAAGCTGCTCAAGCCTTCCCGCGGCGCCGTGGGCGGAGCCAGGAGTCTCTTCATCGGGCTCATTCGCCGACGTCACCGAGCTCAGAAACAGCACCCACACTCTCTCCAAACCAAAACACACACTCGTGATTTAAGAAGCATCTGGAATGTTTCTATGAGACTATTTTCACATTTTAATAAATTATACAAACAAATTCACAAAGAATCAGGGAGGGCGGTTAGTGCAGACAACCCTGATGTTTGATTTCATTTCTAGGCTCCTGATTGGCTGCAGAGCTCCGCCCTGTGGGGATAAATAATCTGTACTAACTGGTCCATTCACTCAGAGGAGTTTCACTTTAGATCAAACACTTTTAACTCGTTAGTGATCGTAGATTCAGCTCTGTGTTTAACTTTAATTTTTAGTCTCTGTGTGATCTGAAATTTAAAAAAGCAGAGTGACGCACACACACTCATACAGGAAGGGGGCGGAGTCTATGACAGGTTGGGGCTCGGGGCCGGGCTGTTGGAGCTGTTGTCCTGATTGGCCGCCTGGCTCCCTCGTGGAGGGACCTCGATGATGCGAGGTTTGTCGATGATGCGGGCGCGGCGGTCGCCCTTCTCCACGATCCCGATGATCCAGGCTCCGCCCGCTGCCCCCTGACCCCCCGCCGCCGTGCTCTGACTCTTCATCTCCGAGCAGAACTTGGCCGCCTGCTCCCGCGGCAAACACACCAGCAGCCCACCTGCAGGCAGAGAGACGCTTCATTTAGAGGAGGGTGGGCAACTGGTGACCCGCGGCCTGCTTAGGGCCCAACGGACGGAGCAACAACTCAACTTTATTTATAAAACATTTTAAAAACAAAGTGCTGCACATGAATAAGCAAGACATAAAACAGTTTTAAACAGTGGATAAAATAAAACAGGTATATCTGTATTTGGTGACACTTCAGGAGGGATGATAAGCAGTGACAAATACCTTCTGAAAATTTTGACTGTAGCTACCAAAAAAAAGGGAGAACATAAATGGTGGTACAATTTATAATTTAGAATAATGCCTCTAATGGGATTTGGCTCTTCACCTTGTCTGTGTTCCCCTCCGTCCAAGAAAACTGTGACAGGGCGATGGGATGAACCCTGTTTAACCCGTAAAGTTGGTTTGATGAAGATATGGCAGCGACTGTTGAATAAGTTTAGTTTTATGTGTAAAAAAATTTAACCAAATTTTGAGTATAAAAAATAAAAAAGGTATAGACACTAAAAGAGTTGTTTCGCTGTTTTTAAAACAATTTTAAACTATAAAACAAGTAACTAAAAACAAACCATACAACTCTAAAACATGAGCCGAGTCTCATGCTGGGTTAAAAGCCAAGAAATAAAAATTAGTTTTAAACAAGGACGATGAAGAGGTCTGTTCATTCCACAATTTAGGAGCAAGATAATTGAACTTATAGTTTCTTTAAAACTCCTTTTTATGCATTTATTTATAAAGAAATAAAACATCAAGCTACAGGGCTGCAAGGATTTCACACTGCTGCAAATGTTTAGATTTTGGGAGTGATCTGGATCACTGTCTGGATCCTGGAATTTTTTAAAGACTCTTTAATGTGGGGTAGGACCATTTTCAGCATTTGTGCATATTACTCCAATGGTCAGAACATTTGAAAAAAAAATACAGGACAAGATTCCAGCAGCAAGTTATCAAAGACTGATCTGGATCTTGAATCTGGAGTGATCAATCTGATTTGTTGTATCTTCAAAAACTTTGGAGCTAGATCCAGAAGAAAACACCATGACGAAAAATGTGATTTTCTTGAATAACTACTGAACTGAAATAGATATCATTATGAATCCAGTTGCTAATGGTATGTTTTCATGGTCAAGGAATCTAAATATTTAGATGAAATAAAGGTAGGACTAATATTTATGGTGAAAATCACAAAATGGGAGAGGACTTAAGACTGTAATCCTTGAATATTTATTTACTACTGAATCTCTTTTTATCTGCTTTACCTTGTTTGTTCATCAGCACTTTATGGGTTTTGTTTGACTCTTTAGTTTTGGCATTTTGTGGTTAAACCCTTTAACTACCAGCTCAACTATTTAGCAAAGGTCAATTAATTCAGGGATATTTAATGTGTTAAAAACAAATCAAATCATACTTTGATTCAGTTAAAATTTCAGGGAACGAAGAAAACTACAAACAAGCCAGAAACTAGATATTTTTTTGGTGAAGGATTAAAAGGTTTAAAAAGCTAACAGCTGATTGTGTGATGAAATAAAAATGCACAAATATTTGGTGCAAAATTAATCAGCAAAGGCAGAAATGTGTGTACATATAAAAGCAATCAAAATAACTTAAAATAGATAATACTGAATTTGACAAACAAAATAGTCTTTTGGTAAATGACAGATTATAGATATCAGTAAATGGGTTAATAAAAAGTGATGGTAATAATAATAATAATGGTAATAATAATAATAATAGAGTTAACCTTTTAAACCTTTAAAACCCACACAAAGAAAATTTCAGTTCTTTTGGTTTATTTGCCATTTTTTCTGAATCCTGAAAGATCGACAGAAACAAACGACAGGCTGTTGTGTTTTTAACACATTAAATATTGCTGAATTTATTCCTCTCTGGTGAACAGCTGAGTCTGGATTTAAAGGGTTAAATGCCGATGGTGTTCACATGAGTTCAGGATTTGTCCTGATTTTCCGATGCCTGCATGTTTTATATTTTATGGTGCACTGCTGTGCTGATGCCTGCGGCTGAAGATCATTTTTCCTGCAGGATAATTATCGGTTGAAGTTGAAAGACCTGATGATTGAGGTTTTCCTGTTTCGCTCCCTCCTCTCACCTGAAGTCTCCGCCGACGTGCCCTGGATCAGGTTGAACAGGTTCCCGCAGGCTTTACTGACGGCAGCCATCTTGGCTATGATTGGCAGGTTGTGGATGACGAAGGCCACCTCGTTTTTTTGCTGCGCTGCCAGGTTGTTGGCGTGACCCAACAGGCCGAAGCCCGTCACGTCTGTGGCGGCGTGAGCCTGGAACTTGTGCATCAGGCCGGCCGCTGGAGGCAAAAACATTCAAAGGTTAGAGCGAGGCCAGGTGAGGAGAGGCCGATCAGCCGGAGATACCTGTCAGGTGTACCTGTGCGGTTTAGTGTCGCCATGGAGAACATGGCTTCCTGGTACGCCTCCTTGACTTCCTCTTTCGTGATGACCAGCTTGATCTTGTTCCAGCGCTCGGGCTGTGGATGAAGCAGAAGAGTGAGAGCAGAAACATCGAGGAGAAGTCAAACTGTCGGTAAAGTGGACGTGCTGGAGCTCACCTGCTCGAGCCACTGGTGAGCGTTCACGGCCACCTGCGTCCCCAAAGGTTTGGTCAGGACGAGGACATCCCCTGGCACGGCGCCGTCAGGCCTGAAACAACAACAAATAGAGGATGTGAGGAGGTGCCCTTCAAAACTCTGTCAGCTTTAGGAGGTAGAGCAACAACATCCTCTCTGGTGATGAAGGTCAAGACAAACGTTCAACACCTCTGAGGTCGTTTATGTCTGAACCACACTCTCATTTTAAAACGTGAATCAATGAGACTCCCTTTCCTCTTCGTTCATCAGTCAGCTTATTGGCTACATTCACTGAGTCATGACTCGGGAGACGTTGGCTTCCTCGCACACACCAAGATTTTTAAAAATATAAAACAAGTGTAACCTGTTGTTTCAGCCTTCTGCTCGTAAATGACATCCTCATAAAGAAAAGAGTGAATCTCTGCAAACACAAGGTCTGTTTGAATTATTCTGGTGTCATAATAAAGTAATGCCTGAGAGATCTGTCTAGATGTGAATTATCAGTATATGTGTTACTGGGACAGAGTAAATGAAGATAGAAGTCAGAATAATCTGAACATTTCATCCTCGCCTAAAACAAAACAAGTTTTTATTGTGAATATCTCTTTGGAATGATGCAGCTGCAGCTTTAGAACTCTATGAATGAATGTGAAAATATGTGAACATTACTTCTGCCAAGTTTGAGTCTGATAAAGTGATGCAGAGCAAAGTTAGAGAGGTTTTACTACAGAGTGGTCAGGCCCAATCTTGGCTCAGTTTGGCTCCAATAGTCCCATTTGACATTGCTGATATACCAAACTTTAGATTTCACTTTTATGTCACTTTTGGTGTCATTACACCCAATTACAACAGTTTTTATCTTCTTCTGCTTATCTGTGGCAGTTTTTGACTGTTTCTGAATTTAAAAAAATCCTTTTTTTGTTTCTTTACAGAAAAAGTCAAGCAGAACAAGTTTGGATCAAAGTGAAACAGATTTGGATATTTGATAATTCATTTGCTTGGTGTTGACGTTGTGTTTGGTGTGTGTAAAAATGTTTTATATGGTTGTGTAGCTGAAAATTTCCTGTTTAATTTGATGTGCAGCATGATTATATTTCTACATGAATAGTTCACTTTTTCTTTTGTTTTTTTTGGAGAGCATGAAGCATTCCTGAAATCAGGGACTTTGGGGCTGAACTAGGGCTGAATGATTTGAGAAAATAATCTAATTGCGATATTTTTTCCCCAATATTGCAATTTACTCTGCGATTGTTTTAATGTTCCTCATCTTATGTATTCTTAAACAAACATAAGCAGTAGATCTTTTTATAGTAAAACCAATATGACATTAAATTAATCTAAGGATAAAAGATTTGAGAAAAAGTGGAGAAGTGAAGAACAGAAGCAAAATAGGTATGAAATAGTAAAAACTGGGTAAAAAGAAAGCGGAAAAAGGTTAATAGGTGCAAAATAGGTATGAAATTGCAAAAAAATTCAAAAGTGATTAAGGAAAATTGATTATAGCAGCAAAACTGGGATTAAATTTCAAAAACCATGTAAAAACTCCAAACATGGACAATGACCCAAAAAAAATAAAAAAAGATGAATGGGAGCAGGATGGGCATAAAGTTGTAAAAACTGGGTAAAAAAGGTTAAAATAGGCATGAAATTGCAAAAAACTACATCACAATGCCAAAATGCTCAACACATTTTGGGTTAAAAATATTGCACTGTCTGCGATTTGAAAATTACAACAAGCCATATTGCGATTTAATCTAATTTGCAATTAAAGGAAAAGTTCGGTTCCTGCAGCTTTTACATTGTTTATAGAATGAAGAACAACAATATACTCACCCAGAAGGCTTTCCTGATGCAAACGGTGCTTCGGGAGATATTTAGATCCAAAATCGAGCAGCAGACACCAATATAATGGTAGCCTGTAGGGCATAGATCGCCACTCCTAAAAACTGCATTAATCGTTCAAAAACTCATGTTTTTCACCGATATTCCATCATGATTTGCTCCGAAAGGACCGCCATTGCAGCCTGTGTCTCTCCACACAGCGCTGTGTGGCTGAACTAACCTCTGAACTGACGAGCTGTTTACATGCTCTTGGCATCATGCAGTACTCTCTGGAGCGTTGCGATCGCTTCCCTATCTGTATATCTGTATACTGTGGCTCCAAACTGTAAGGACGTCCATCATATTCAAAGTCCTCCTCCACAACATCTTCATCCCATAGACATTCGTCCATTTTGCACAAAACTGGAAGAAGAAAGTTGATTTGTAGCTGCCGATCTTCCCCTGAAACAATGAGCACTTTTCTTGCGCAAAGAGCATGTAAACAGCTCGTCAGTTCAGAGGTTAGTTCAGCCACACAGCGCTGTGTGGAGAGACACAGGCTGCAATGGCGGTCCTTTCGGAGCAAATCATGATGGAATATTGGTGAAAAACATGAGTTTTTGGACGATTAATGCAGTTTTTAGGAGCGGCGATCTGTGCCCTACAGGCTACCATTATATCGGTGTCCGCTGCTCGATTTTGGATCTAAATATCTCCCGAAGCACCGTTTGCATCAGGAAAGCCTTCTGGGTGAGTATATTGTTGTTCTTCATTCTATAAACAATGTAAAAGCTGCAGGAACCGAACTTTTCCTTTAATTGTTCAGCCCTAGGCTGAACAGGTTAAAATTCATGACTGTCGGTCTCGACCTGTTTCAGAGGTGATTATCAGGACAAATTCACTCTTAACACCTCAGGGCCACAGCATCATCTGATAGGATAATCTTATAAAACAGGACATAATCTGGAGTTTTACATATTTTTTTTAACAAGAACTGTCCAATTATATTTGTGTCTACCCTGATTTTTTACATCCCCTCCCTGAAGTCATTTTGCACTTAACAATAGCTCAAAAAGAAAGGCTCACCCAACACTGTGATTCATTTCCCCTGTTTCATTTAAAAGAGTCATAAGACTCGACTCGTTTGTGAACGTCACATCTCTAATAAGAGGGTAGATGTTTTTGATTAAAAAGAATTATAATAAAATTGTTTCTTTTTGGAAAAAGTCAAGCAGAAACTCTATAAATTTTCCCATTCAAAGAAATCCACGTAAGGCAAGTTGAATCAATGACCTTGTTTAAATCACATCTTAAAACCCACTTTTTAGACTTGCTTTTGCATGATCCTTTTTTATTAACTTATTTTATTATTTTAAGTTCTACTGTTCTTATCCTCCTCACAGTTTCTCATCGTTTGGTCCTGTTTTTACTCTTTTCTTGTTTTCATATACTCCATTTTTATGGTCATTGTTTTTATTTCACTTTATTTTATGTTCACTGTATTATTTATTATTATTTTAGTTATTTTGTCTATTTTACCTATCTGCCCTCTTCTTTTCTATCTTCCTGATGTGATGTTGTCAACCATTAACAGTCTTAAATGTATTGATGTATCTGTAAATCTATTATCTATCTACTGTCTTCTCATCTCCTTCTCATTATGCATTATACCAGCTGTTTCAATCCCACCAGTTTATTCTATTTTCTTTTATTTTGTTGCTTTAGTTAACTCTGTGCCTTTTCCTCTGACTCTTCTGGTCTCTGTTGACCTGATTGTTGATTTTATTTTGCCTTTTGCTGCTTTTGTTCTTTCTGTTAAAGCACTTTGTAAACTTCTATTTTTAAAGATGCTATAGAAATAAAGTCATTCTTGTATCTATTATTATGATTATTATTATTGTTATCATTATTATTAGTATTATTATTGTTATTATTGTTATTATTATTATTATTATTATTATTAACAGAACAACCCAAGTTTGAATCAAAGTGAAACAGATTTGGATTTTTGATCATTCATTTGCTTGGTGTTGATGTGTCTGATGGCGCCTCTGCAGCATCGAGGAGTTATGAAATTTCATGTTAAAGTGCACAGAAAACATTCTGTTGAAGGCAGAAAAGCAGAAGGGCACCTATGGAACAGAGAGAACTAAATATTTACCTTTTATTTTACAGGATGACTGGTCGTGAAGCTCATGATTAGACTTTAAAGTCTCTCCTGAATGTTAAATATCAGATGGTTTGTGGGTAAAAGTGAAAACACATCAGAGATGTGGAGTTATGTGTTGATGCAGCTGTCAACAACAACTCATCACATTAACAGGATATAATTAACTCTGCTGGCTCAACGACAAGGTCACACACAAACAAATGCATGCTGGGTAAAAACAAGACTGCCCCTCCCTCGGGAAGGTAAGCGTTATCAAACTGATCACAAATCTGACACTCACATGATGAACTCGTTCGGCTGGCAGACGACCGATGCGACTCCGCCCACGATGATCCACGGGTTGATCACCGTCTGACCGCCTGTCACCGAAGTCCCGCCCTCTTCTGCGGCGTCACGAAACCCACGAATCATGAGCGGCATCACACGCTCACGGTCCTGCAGCAAAGATAAAGGAGTCATGAACATAATGAAACCAGAGACACATTTAAACAATTAACCGGACATGTTTAAACATCGTGTTTGACTTTTTAAACAAGTCTGAGTTCATGTTTTAATATTTATCTGTGTGGGAATAACTAATGCTGGTCCATAAATATAAAGCTTTTTTTCCTTTTAAACATTGTGTTCTTTTAATAGTGTTTTTTAATGCAAGACAAAACAAAACAGACAAAGCAAAAGACAAACAAACAGGTCAGTTTTACAATTTAGGAGAAAATAAAAGATACTGCATAACTAAGAAGATACCAATTATAAGTGTTAATGACTAATAATGATGGTATATACAATGAAGAAAGAAAAGGAGAAAACAGAAGGTAGGAAAATAAAGACAAAAAACAATGATAAATAAGTCAAAAGGAAAAGAAATAAGAAATGGTTCTCTGTATGTATGAAGGAATGTGTGTGCGTGTTAATGTATAATTCAAATATAATATATTATCTATATGTTGGTAATGGCAGTACTATAAAGTAGGAGATTGAAGAGTAATAATAGGTATACAAATCATGACCATAAAAAAAAGTAAAAGTAAAAATAAACTTTTCAATAATTCAAAAGAACTATTCAAACAAACTGAAGCTCTTTTTGCGGTAACTGTTTTTATTTTATTGAAACTTTACTGCAACAGCTGATTTAATACAGTTAAATTAGATTTAATACTAAGCAGATTTAATCCTTCTGTACTTAAAAACAACAAACAAATAACCACAAAGCTTTCTTAATCCATGCAAATTTAAGCTCCTTCATTGTCTCGTGTTGTGAGACGTTAAAACAGTTTGTGCTCATTCTTCTTCATCCACTAAATTAAAGTCTTTTCCAAACAAATAAAACAGTCCTGATCTTCTTAAAAGTCTGTTTTCCCTCTTTGCATGTAAGTTATTTTTTCCAGAGGTAAAGCTGTTAGCATCTTCTCATCTTCTACTAAAATAATGAAATAGATTTTTTTTAGCATGTAAAAGGCACATTCAGTCATTTTTAGAGATCAAAATTAAAGCTCCATTTGCCAACCATCGCTAACCTGACATGCCAGATGGACAGCTCCATTCTGGAAATATTTCACTAATCCATCTGTGAAAATGTTTTCAGGGGCAGAACCTTCAAAAACAACAGCAGCTTTTGATTGGACGATCGTTTGGCTCATCACAGACCAATCCATATCAAGCAGCGCTGCTATGACGTAGCATATGTAGCGGCCAAACGTAGTGGCTAATGGCAAACAAAAGTTAAAGGTGCTATGAGGAGAATCTATTTCCAGCCACATAAAGACTCTGCTACCCATGAGCACGCGCGGCGACTGTCGTAAAGACGTGACCCAAGCCAAAGCGTGTGTTTGTTGTGATGCTAATGAATGCAGCTCAGACCTTCCTCAGAACTCTGCATTGCTTTACAACTTCTTTTTTCAACAACTTACAGGATGCAAAGCCACGAGGTAATGTATCTCTTTCTAGTTACGTAGCGGTAGTTTTTGATGTGTGACAACAAGCAATTTTTGGAAAACTTAGTATTGTAGTTTTGTAGCCGGCTATATATGGCTACTTACAGCCCGGTGCTCTAAGACGTGTCTGAATAATATAAATTTGCTCTAGTTTTAATTGTCTTGTTCCTGAAGTTGAGTATCCAGGCCAGTCCAGCCCTGTCCGACCCGACCGTGAAGCTAAGGAATAGCATTTGATATTTTGCCCGGCCCTACAGAGCAACATTAGCCTCACAGTCACTTCGTCCTAACTACAGAAACAAAAGCAGAGTCAGCAGGTGGGACGTCCCGTTACGTGTTACCTTCTCCAGCATCTTCTGGCTGACACTCAGCAGCATCAGCATGTTGTCGCACTCGGTGATGCCCATGGCGTAGAGGTCGCTGAGCACGTTAGCACACGCTATCCTGCCCTGAGGAGCAGATGAGGACCTCAGTGAGGACATTTGTTTTCAGTTAAGCTCAGTCTGTGTTTGGACAGCTGTCCCTCATGTGGAGGAACATGTGAGGGTCTCACCATCATGTACGGGTCCTCCACCAGGGGGTAGAAGAAGTCCGTGGTCTGGACCAGAGACAGACCTCCATGTCTCAGAGGGATCACGCAGCAGTCCATCCCCACACCTGAGGACACGGACGAGCTCGGTAACTCTCAGCAGTTCATTTTATTCAACATACAGTGCACTAAAAAATACAAAATATACTACAAATTAGGGCTGAACGATTTCAGAAAATAATCGAATTGCAATTTTTTCCCCCAATATTGCGATTTACTCTGCGATTATTTTAATGTTCCTCATCTTATGTATTCTTAAACAAACATAAGCAGTAGATCGTTTCAGAGTAAAACCAATATGACATTAAATTAATCTAAGGATAAAAGATTTGAGAAACAGTGGAGAAGTGAAGAACAGAAGCAAAATAGGTATGAAATCATAAAAACTGGGTAAAAATGGTATGAAAGCGGAAAAAGGTTAATGAATAGGTGCAAAATAGGTATGAAATTGCAAAAAAATGGGGAAAAATTTGCGAAAAAAGTCAAAAGTGGCTTAGGAAAATAGATTCTGGCAGCAAAATTGGGAATTAAATTTGAAATCAAATTTCAAAAACCATGTAAAAATTCCAAAAATGGTTCTGACAGTGGCCAAAAAAAGATGAACGGGGGCAAAATAGGCATAAAGTTGTAAAAACAGGGTTAAAAAAAGGTAAAAATGGTCAAAAAGTGGGAAAAAAGTGCATGAATATTGGTTAAAAATAGGCATGAAATTGCAAAAAACTACATCACAATGCCAAAATGTTCAACATATTTGGGCTAAAAATATTGCAACAAGCCATACTGTGATTTAATCTAATTTGCAATTAATTGTTCCGCCCTACTACAAATACAAAATACCCACAATGCACAGCAAAAGTATGTGTCCATGCGATGTATCCTGTATTGTACTCCCGTATACCACAATGCAACGGGGTCGTGTTTTTCCATAGAAGAAGAAAGAAGGCTGTTAGGATCTGCTTTCATTCATAAACGTAAAAAAAGTTACCACGCTCTCAGCGTAGCTCTTTCACGTCTTTTAGCGGCTGTAAATGGCCTCCGAATTTTCTACTTCACCTCCTGAGAGCCCGGTTTGTTTCCATTAATTTTGGCGCATCCACTTCTGTCACAGGAATATCCGGCTCATCTACTGATGCTACGACGTAGAGCTGGGCAATTTTTTCTTCTACGCTTGCAATTTAGCACAGTAGTCCCTGAAAGCGCGCAAGCGTCTGGATTGGTCTGCCGCGGCTTACGTAGTGCAGGGAGCGCGCGTAGACGTGCACTGTGGAAGTACGATATAGCACTGTTTAGGCTCAAAAACTGTACTAAATGACCTCGTTTCGAATGAATTATGGACGTTACCCGCTCAGGACACTTGGATTACAGCGGACGAGCAGTATGAAGGAAAATAGGCACGTTTTTGTGGACTTTTATGGACCTTTTTCTTCGGGCTCCGCTGCCCCTGTTAGATGGACGTTTGTTGACAGCGAAAATCCCCCCGGACCTCCGGCTGCATTTGAGACATCAAAAAAGTGCTCCAGAGTGTTGCTCAGCATGAGGGTGAGTAGAAAATGAAGGCATATTATTCTTTGGGTGAAATATTCCTTTAAAGATTCTGCATGATTCAGCCTCCTTACTTATTTTTTTTAACTTAGCTTTCATTCTCTCATCTATTTTAATGTCTTTGATATTCCTACAGATATACTGTTAAAAAGAGCAATTACATTTCCCCTTAAAGATTTATGAAGTATTGCTGATTCTGATAATCAACAAACTAATAGGTTTAGACTATTAAAAAAACTAAGTTGGATCAAATATTCTACAGGATTATTATTTACAGAGTTTAACTCTTCCTTCACAAAGCTCTTTTGACTTAATACTACTTCACTATTTTATATTTTTAAAAAATTGGGATATGAACACCACGAATAAATCTTTTCATTTCATTATTGATAAATCTGGTATGAGGACAGCCCTACTTCAGTCTGAGTAAACTTTAGTTTAATATTTATATTGATAAATCTTGTATGAGGACAGCCCTACTTCAGTCTGAGTTAACTCTAGTTTAATATTTATGTTGATAAATCTGGTATGAGGACAGCCCTACTTCAGTCTGAGTAAACTCTAGTTTAATATTTATGTTGATAAATCTGGTATGAGGACAGCCCTACTTCAGTCTGAGTAAACTCTAGTTTAATATTTATGTTGATAAATCTGGTATGAGGACAGCCCTACTTCAGTCTGAGTAAACTTTAGTTTAATATTTATATTGATAAATCTGGTATGAGGACAGCCCTACTTCAGTCTGAGTAAACTCTAGTTTAATATTTATGTTGATAAATCTGGTATGAGGACAGCCCTACTTCAGTCTGAGTAAACTCTAGTTTATCATTAATCTTTATAAATCGTCCTTCTGTCTGTCTGTCCGGTCGGTGGATGATTTATCCTCTGAACAGTAAACTGTAATGATTACTAAACTTTCAATAATAATTCACAGCAGTCTGAACGTTGACCTTTAACCTGATGAAACTTTTCTGCTGACTCATGCATGACCGCGCGGACTGTTTGGATGACGTCACAGCCCGATAAGCTAACTACTATTTAACACTTTCATTCATACCCTGCTGAACCGTGACTTTTGGTTAATTTAAATTAGTTTGTGTTTTTATATTTAATAAATCAGACCCTACAGATCACGGTGACTGTTTAAAACCGCCGCTCTGAGCTCATCTGTCAACCGAGCTTCCGTAACTGAACGTGCGCTAGCATAATTAGCTGCGCTATGCTAACTAGCGAGCTGACGTCTATTGGTGTGTCGGTTTAAAGAGCGACCGTGTTAACTGGTGACCAGTGGGCTTAGCTGTCCTCGTATATGCCTGAGTACCAAAAAGGAATTTTTACATCTAATGGTCCAAATACTCCACGTTTGGTTTTCCTTTTTAATTATATCTACTTAAAATATAAAATTTATTTTTACTCTCTTAATTTAAAGATTATTTTTTACATTTAAACATCTTTAATTAGATTTCAACTCTTTGTATCTGACATAATTATTTAACAACCATAATCTATTTCCCTACATCTATCAGTAATTCGCACTTACAACAATGCAAACATTTATTCTCTACACAACAACATCCAGGTCTGTCAGTATAAATTCTTGAGTTTATCATCTTAAAATATTTAACATTTTCATCATAAGTTTTGATATAACCTTTAAAACAAATTTACTGTCTTAACATTTTACTATAATCACACTATGAAATGAACCTGCCTTGAATTAAACAAACAATATTGGTCGTTATTTTTTCTGTATTTTACAAGACTTTAACCTGTTATATTCTTAATAATTCTGGATAGAAATGTGTAGAACTAATGACTTATTGGTCACACAAAATGCTTCAAAAATGAAGTTATTCATCTATTTTTTTTTAACTTGATGTTAACGAAAAACCTTGAGGTTTCAAACTTAATGTCTTAAATTTTCAACCTTTCAACTAAAGTTAGTTTTCTCTCTAACTTTTACGACTTGGAAATCTTTTTTTTTTATTCTAAACTGCAAACACAGATGCAAAATAAATGCATAAATAAATAACCTTTTTGCTCAAGCTCACATACAGAGTGTCTTTTCATTTTCACAGTACTACAAGAGGCTCTGACAGGTGGTAACAAACATCAGGTGGCCACATTATTAGGTACACCCTGCTACTCTCAGGTTGGACCTTCATTCAAGAAGGAGCTGAAACTCATCTAAGACTGTTACTTCGCTGTACTACGGTGGCCTCCACAGGCCAGTTTCCTGATCTTAGCTAACAGAAGTGGCACCTGATGCTGCAGCCCATCCGCCTCAACATTTGATGTGTTGTGTATTCACAGATAACCTTGATTGTAAAAACTGATTATTCTAATTACTGTTTATCTTTCTGGCATAAACAAGGCCTGATGACCCCGTGAACTGCTGTTCATTGGATATTTTCTCTTTTGGGCCATGGTTGTGTGAGATGGTCAAATTATCATCAATAATCTTCTTCTCCTTTCTGATGCTCAGTCTGCATTCAGCAGGTCTTCTTGGCCATGTGTACGTAATTAAATGAACTGAGCTGCTGCCATGTGATTGGCTCATTAGCTATTTGCAATGAAGCCAACTGATGTACCTAATAAAGTGGCCGTGAGTTTTTTAAACATAAATCTATTGGGACATATCACCATAATTTCAGAGGTTCACTGATTAACTCGTTAAACCTTTCAATATCATCATTCCTTCTCTCAACAACTGAGTCATTACGATAGACAAGCTTCCGGTCACCAGCTAACACGGTCGCTAATTGAGCCACTACCGGTAGCGTTTTGACAGCATGTCCGGGACATGAAGCCCCGCACTGTGCACTTACCGAGCCGGGGTCCGGGCAGCTGCTGGCCGAACTCCGGTGCCTGGTCTCCGGCCTTCCCCGTCCCGTCGGCCCGGTCCGCCTCCAGTCCCTGCAGGAGTTTGAGCAGAGCCTCCTGCGGGACTTTACAGCCTCATCCCTTCAGGTCCGAGAAGGATGTGAGCCGGAACCCGCGCTCCAGGCCGTGCTCCTCGGGTTTGAAGGCTTTGTATCCGGGGGGGAAGCATCCCTCGGTGCCCGCAGCCTCCACGGAGGGAGGCGGGGGAGTGGAGCCCGACATGCCGGCCCACGGAGCTCCTCTGACGGACACTTCCAGGGACAGAGACCGGAGAAGAAAGAAAACCGCTGAATGGAGGGAGATCCGCGAGCGCCGCTTCAGACAGGAGGCTACGACAAGGCTACACGCAGCAGGCCGCGTTACTTCCGGTCTGGGCTTTCAAAATAAAATCATGACGTGCACAATCATGCATTATTTAACCACTCTGCTCTTATTTCATTATTTAAAAAAGGCTTGCGACTGAATATAATTAACTAAGATTCTCAAACTATAGATTTAAAGCTACGACAAAGGATGATGATTCACAGATTAAGGCTGTCTTCTTTTACTTTGAAGGCAGGATGTATCAACAAACCAGTGACAACCTCCGATTTAACGGCCGCCTGAACCTCAAACTGTTTCACAATGTTCACACTAAAGACTCTTGGACACACATAATCCTACTTAGATTAAATTCCTTTATCATTATGTTTAAAAAAATATAAATTGATAAAAAAATAAATAATAATAAAAAGCACAAACCTCCTTCGAGGAACTCCTGAAATACTGTCAAATGTGTAAACTGTTCAGTCCCCTAATGTGAACAAACACTTGAAAAAAAATCCCCAGACCTTCATACAGACTTGGATCACCACCAAAGTGTAATCACCCATTTTTTGTGCCATGTCCAATTCCCTAAATATTTGAAAGAATCTGAACATAACTTTTCCAGTTGTCTAGCCAACAGACAAACATAAAACAAAAAAAAACTAGGACGTCCTCATGGAGCAGAAATAACACACAGGGAATCAAAGTGCTCATAAGAATTTATTCGATATTAGTTAATTTGAATATTTATTAAAGCTATGGTCTACGATTTGGAAGCTTTGTACATATTAATAACACCATTTATAAGGCTGTTATGGTCCTATGGTCCTATCTACACAGTATAAAGACCAAAAAGAATGAAAAAAATCCATTCAGTATATCTGCTGAAAAGCTGCATACTAGCTGACCAACCAAGCCTAAGAACCTGCGACTATTAATTGGTCCGTGAGTTGGTCCATGAGTCCATCCAATCCTCGTCTCCCTCACTACGCAGTACGCAGCATCATGCCCATGGTCCCGCCTCCTCCCCTCTACCTCCGGTGAGCAGCTCGCAGCGTTAGCTACTGAACTATCATAGAGCCGGAAAAGCCTAGCGCTGAACCCGGGAATCCGCCTCCCTCTCCCAAGACAGTCTGGCTGCAGACCACCCTTCTCCTCTCCCCTCTCCCGCGGGCCCAACGGAGCTCTGCCCGCGGGTTGAGGCCTGTTAGCGGGCTAACGGCTAACAAATAGCCTCAGCCGGCCGTCAGACCTTCAGCATCGGCCGTTTCGCCCCTGGTTGATCAGGTAATGGCTTTGTTTACTACAGTGGGAGATGTCTGCTGAATAACTCTGGTTAGTTTGTGCCTGCACGGGCTAATAACTTGTAGGGGAGCGGGTTAGCCTGTTAGCCGCTAATCGTTAGCACTGTAAGCTGAGCTGGGGAGGACAGGCTGAGAAAGATAAATCCTCCCCCACACTCGGCTCCGCTCTGGCGGCGCTAAACCCGCATTGCCGCCGGTCCAGTTGAAATGGCTACTGCTGTGTGTTACAAGGGGGATGTCTGTCGTGTTTGATACTTTCAGTTGAGCTGAGCTGTTTTTGATTGAGTTTGCTGCTGATATATTGTGCTAGTCGCTCGTAGCTCAGTCCGAGGGGGCTATATGAGGCGACATGAGCTGGGGGCGGGATCTTAGAACACGGAGGGGAGAGGTGAGGGAAGGGGGGGCAGGCTGCGGTTTCAAATCGTAGACACCAGCTTTAAATAAATAAATAAGGAACATTTTCTTTGCAAATAGGTACGATCTCCAGGGAACCAGACAAAAGTGTTTATTTAGACATCTTACCTGAATAAAGTGTGAAGAAAAAATAAATAATTCTGATTAAAAGTCTACAGCAGGGGTGGGCAACTGGAGACCCAGGGGCCATATGTGTGTGTTTTTTTTTAAAGTTATTAAAGTTCTTACTTTGCTACGGAAGCCCTAAAAGGCCATGGTTTTTCCATGTTTATTTAGCACCGTTTTCTCGTGATAACGACTTAATTTCAGTCGTTTTCCCGAGATCTCGAGTTATTTATGTCGTTATCTCGGGAAAACGAAGTTTGTTTTCTCGAGATCTCGACTTAAATAAGTCGTTATCCCGAGATCTCGACTTATTTATGTCGTTATCTCGGGATAATGAAGCTTGTTTTCTCGAGATCTCGACATAAATAAGTTGTTATCACGGGATAACGACATAAAGAAGTCGAGATCTCGGGAAAACAAGCTTCGTTTTCCCGAGATAACGACATAAATAACTCGAGATCTCGGGAAAACGACTGAAATTAAGTCGTTATCACGAGAAAACGGTGCTAAATAAACATGGAAAAACCATGGCCTTTTAGGGCTTCCGTACTTTGCTGTGATTGTATCTCTAAAATATTTTATGAGATATTAAAATATAACTTGTAGTATTGGTAAAAAAAAAAACACATTTGGAAACAATGGTAACGGTAATCATTTTGAGCTTTAAAAACTGGTAAGCATTTATTTTTATTGCATTTAAAATAAGCTTAAATTAGCTTTAGTTATATGTCATGCTCATTAGATCATGAATTATTGTGTTTGAGTTAGAATATGTAAGTGTTGGTATAATCCTTTGTTCAGCTTTATCTTTTCTATTTTTTGTTCATATATATATATTTTTAATTGAGAATGTCAACAATACAAACAGTTCGACCCTCGGGCACTGAACAAAAAGGAATGTGGCCTTTTGGTATTGATGGTTTTCCACCCCTGGTCTACAGGATGTTCACTTTATTAGTTGACAGGACTTAACTGTTCTCAAAAAAGAACAATCTAAAACTTATTGTTATTGTAATAACTGAATTAAGACAATACTTTAAATATTTTTTACTTTATATTGTTGTCTAAAGGGTTACATGGAGATGCAGCAGGTATTGTGGTTACCTCACAGTTAGATGTTTGCAGACTTGATTACCAGGAGTTTACATGTTCTCCCCGTGCATGTGTAGGTTTTCTCTGGGTCCCTGTTTCCTCCCACAGTGTCAGACGGCAGAGGCTCCAGCCCCCGTCACCCTGAAAAAGAGGTTAGTTATTGGATAGAGGTATAAAATGCTTTTGAATATTGTGTCTATATATGTCTTGATGGGCAGCTTCAGCTATGGTGCAACATTTCCTGTTAATCTGAATGTGTGAATAACTGTACATTTTATCAAGTGTTGCAGAAGTGCAATATCAGTGACAGCAGATAATAGCTCAAAATGTTCAATTTAAGTATGCGCACATATTAAAAGTCCTGCCAGCAGCTTATATCCCTTTTATCTGCTGAAATATTGGCTGAATAATTAGATACAGTAATGCTTAACTTTATTACCACTGACTGTCTGCTGTTTACGTTTGTTTCTGACACATAAACTGTTACAGTATGAAGAACACACTGATTTTAAAAAAGTTGAGACTGTGTAATTGCAGTACTACGGAAGAGGATTAGGGCCACTGATAAAAAAAATATTTCTCTAAAGAAAAAAAGTCAGAATTCTGAGAAAAAAGTCAGAATTCTGAGAAAAAAGTCAGAATTCTGACTTTTTTTCTTTGGAGAAATATTTTTTTTTCTTAGTGGCCCTAATCCTCTTCCGTACAGTACACATCAGTATAAGTATGCATCCCTGTATTTTTTAAATTTAAAATGTCTGTATCACTCAGGTTTAAACAGTAAAATGCTTCAAACAATTTATATCATATCACATTTATGATTTCTTTTATTTATTCATTTAAACTTTTTTAACCCGTAAAACCTCACTGAGATTAAAAATCTCTTTTACAAGAGCGCCTGGACAAGACAGCAGCACATTCAACAGTTTTTTACAAACACAAACAGTCATCAAACACATAAAACAAGAATTCAATACATTTAGAAAGAAAAGGTAAAAAAAAGTCAAAACATCTGCAGCCCAATGTGTCCGACTGAAAGGTGTTCAACATGGTCTTAAAAGTTTCCAGTGACACCAGACTGATATTTCATTTCATGACTTCAGGACATGAATCTTTCAATATAAATATTTTGTTATTGTATTATCAAAACATTTATCTGGTCATATGACATTTCTGTTTGTCAAAGGTGTAACTACATTTCTTTTGTTTTGATAAAGTCTGTGTCCTTTACTTGAAAATAAAGACATCCTGCATTTATCGCTCAACTGGGGAAGGAAAACACCATAAGACAGACGTACAATTAATTACAATGATAAGAAATCTCTTCTTTTGTGAGCTGCATGATGATTCTCTTCCACTCCAATATTTTAAACGTGAAATATATTAGTAAACACTCCCCGTTATACAGCCAATATACGCTTATACTTACACTATTTTTCTCTCTCTTTTTCAGTTTTTAACCAATGTATACCAAGCACATTGACTTCGATCTTACTCTTAGTTTTCATTGTTTGGCCGCAGAAAAGTTTGTTCCATGGAGATGCCGGGGATTGAACCCGGGGCCTCATACATGCAAAGCATGCGCTCTACCACTGAGCTACATCCCCGTCCTACTCCTCCACAGAGAAACTAAACATATAAAGCCTGACACAGGGCAATCTGTGTCTGGTATGTACATATGCATGTGTATTTCCCTGAAAGTAAACCGAAAACTATCACTATGTAATCCTTACACATCATTTTACCTTTTCATCTTAACACAGATTCTAAGATGGCGGCGCCAACGGTCGCAGCTGCTGAAAGTGACGATTCATTAACCGACCACATGAGGGCGCCATAAACCAGCACGCTTCCACAATAGTTTCTTAAAATGTCTGACGTAATAAACCGTATAAAACACCTGTTTACCTCCATGTCGACGTCACAGCACGTTCTCTCTAGTCTTGCAGGTGTTTTAGTGTCACTCTGCTGATTTGTTCCTGCACTGGGGCTCCACATCACTCATATAAATTAGCTTAGCATGGCTAACACTCAGGTGAACCATGGATGTATTATAATTATTATAATTATATTTTTTACAGTCTATGAGGTGAACCATCTGTCTTTACCTATTTATCAGAGCCACTCATAGTTTCAGTGCATAGACGGAGCAGCCGCACCTTGACTGTAAGAAAAAAATGCATTTGTTTAAATTACAATTAAGAAAAAAATGCTCATGTCAGTATTGTTTTGTTTGTCTTTACTAATACATTTTTTATATAATTTTATTTTAAAAAAAGGTCAATTCTGTCGTGTTTAATTTTATTTTATTGGAATTTATTTATTAAATAACTTATTTAGAAATTTAGATTTTTTTTTGTTTTATTGTATATCTTTATTTAAATAACTTTATTAAGAAAATCACTGTTCATTTCTGTCCTTTATTTTTATGTTTTTATTATAATTTATTTAATTAAATGACTTAGTTCTGGAGCATGGACATTAACCTGATTTATATTCTGTAATGATCCTCTGGTGTTAAAACTGATCAGAGTTTGACTATTAAACTGAGTGAAGTTTGGATTATTCAATAATGTTGGATTATTTTTATTTTATTGGCTCAGCTGCTCACTTGGATTCAGCCTCCTGATATTTTTTATTTTAATCTTTTATTTTGTCCTAACTGATCATGACGTTGTTTTAAATTCCTAATATTTTGGCCTAATGACCAGAAAACTGAAGAATCTGTTGATGTTTTATCTGCATTGATTACGATTTTTTTTATTAAATAACTTCCTGTTGTGTCTCAACAGCTCATGAAGTAAAAAAAAAAAAAAAAAGAAACAATAGACTTTATTGTCACGCAGCTCCAGGCCGTGATACAGTCACTTAGCGCCACCTGCTGTTTTGTTAATGTATTACTGCAGCCAGAGCTCAAAGTCTAACCAAAGACACAAGGAAAAAAAACTGCAGCATTAATCAGACAATTTGACTTAAAAACAAGGATCATTTCCATATATTTCATTTTCTTAGAGGCAGGAAACACCCAACAGCAGATGTAATTTTATTAATAACAGGAGAAAAGGCTCAAAAGTCAGACATTTACAACCTTCAAAATTGGGCATGTTTGTAAAAAAGTCATAACCTCTAAATATAAATTCATTATATAACTTTAACCCACCAGCAAAACTGTCTATAACAAATACAGAGAGAATTAAACAGAGTTAAGTTAATAACTTAAATATATATATATGAACAAAAGATGATCACAGCAGGCTGAATTTAGCCTGTTTATAATAAATTAAACTATTTAGATCAACACACTTATCAGCAAACAGGCAGCAGGATTTTATAATTCAAAAAGAAAGCAAAACAAAAAAATGTGCTCCACATTTCAGGCTAAAGCACGAACCATAACAGCTTCCATTCAGGTGGAGCAGCAGGTGGAGTCGTGTTGTTCAGGGTGAAGTTTATATGTTCTCCATGTGCATGTGTGGGTTCTCTCCAGGCACTCTGGTTTCCTCCCACAGAACACAAATATGCTTTTAGGTTAACTGGTGACTCTGAGTTGCCTTAAAAGTATAAGTGTGAATGACTGTCTGTCTCTCTGTGTGGCCCTGTGATTGGCTGGTGACTGGTTCAGAATGAAGCCCGCCTATCACCTGATGTCAGCTGGGATAGGCTCCACCCCCTTGACCCTGACCCAGTACAGATGATGGATGGATAACCTGATAAAACTACACTTACATGAATGAATCTGAACTAAACTTCAATTATTTCTGCTAACATATGACAGAATATGAGCTCTACCACTGGGCTACACATCCAAATAAATAAGAAAATAAAATTATATAAAGCTGTAGACGTGTTTGTCCATGTGAGTATTAACATTTATTTCTCTGAAAAGAAAGCCTTAAACTCTCACTCTAAAAATAATCAATAATCAAATAAAGAAATAACAAAACAACTTATAAACCAACCACAAGAGGGCGCCATAGTCCATCTGCTTCCAAAACAGTTTCTACTTTCCACTCAATTTAAACCTGAAAATGTCTGAACTCATATATATGCAATGGGGGCGCTATTTGTTCGAGTGAAATCTGCCAAATTTACAGGCTATTACTTCCATACCACAAAGTCTAATGACTTGAAGTTGCAGTGAAAGATTAGTCTGATATTCCTCTACAAAAAAAACCTTTGCAAACATGAACACTGCTATTTCGGATTTTTGCTAATGTGCATACATGTAAAAGCAATGATATGAACAGCGTCTCTCAAAAATGGACTCAATCAGCACCAACTTCATGCAATGGACTGAGGGAACAACCTTTATAAAGCCTCCTAAAGATGAGCCCGATTAAACGAAAAACATGGCCGGCAGCAGCCAAAACATCTTTGGTGGTGGGCGGAGCTTAAAATTGGCTGGTGATAACTCCAACTCCCTATACCCAATCCTCACAAAATTTGGTGGGTAGGTTCACAATGAGACAGGGAAGCTGCCTGCAAAAGCAATTTGAGTTAAACCCATAGGTGGCGCTATAAACACCACGTTTTTATCTCAAAGATGATTGGTGAGGAATTTTACCAAATTCGGTGGGCATATTCTAGGGGCCAGTATGAGCTAAAAGTTTCAGTTTCATGTTAATCTGTTAAAGGAGGTGTGGCCCATTTATCATTAAGTGCCAATTCTTCAATAGTGATGAACTTGAATGTCCTCGACAGAGGCTGTGGTCTAACTGAGCTGGAGAGGAAAAAGCCTGTGACAGTGCGAGTGAGCGAGTTTCCAGTATTGGGTCGGAAAGAGCCTGAAGAGGTTTGAACCCGCCAATTGCCAATACATTTATGTTCATATATATATGTATGTATATATATATATATATATATATATATATATATATATATATATATATATATATATATATATATATGTATACACACAGTGGGTATGGAAAGTATTTAGACCTCCATAAATTTTTCACATTTTGTTATAATGCAGTCACTTCCTAAAATCAATTAATACAGTTTAATACAGTTTGACTCAAATGAAGGTGTCAACCCATCTCAGGGATGATCAGAAGAAATGGACAATGCTTCAGTTAAAAAAACAAGTGTCACGTTAAAGGGTCTGAATACTCATGACCATGTGATATTTCAGTTTTTCTTTTTTAATAAATGTACAAAATTTTTCTACAATTCTGTTTTTTTTGTCAATATGTACATTAAGTAGGAAAAAATGAACTTACATGGTTTAAGGTAATGGCTGCAATACAACAAAATGTCAAATATATATACATATATTAGTGCTGTCAGGCGATTAAAAAAATTAATCTAATTTATTACAGGATTTATAATTAATTAATCTAATTAATCGCATTTTAATCTCATATCTGCTTAAAGTACCCAAATAAAGAATTTGAATTCTAGGATATTATAAACTTGTACTGGATGACTAATCAAATGAATACACTAAAAAGAGAAGATTGTAAATCTGCATTTTTATTGGTGACTAAATAAAACCAAAGTCAGGGCAACTTGTCCAGAAAATTCTAAGCTCAATCAGGCAACTCAAATTACACTTTAAGTGTGTTTCATAAATCAAATTCAAAATAAGAAAAAGGTCGAGGACATCCAGCAAACCAATTAGGCCTGATGCATTATTAAAGAATGTAGTACAAATGTAGATAAATAAATTCAAAAATAAAATCAGACTAAGTCTTAAATATGCCATTCCTGTTGTCACCTGGGCTTTGTTTGGTTTGACTAGAGACGCATGCGTGAAGTGACATGTGCCACTGCCATGTACGGGTCCTCCAGCTGGACAATATCAAAATGTTTGTGTGCTATGATTAATCGCGATTAATTTTTTTAATGCATTAATTTGTGTGTAATTAATTAATCTAATTAATGCACTAAAGTGACAGCCCTAATATATATATATATATATATATATTTATCTATATATCTATAATTATATATATTTATATATATATATATATATATATATATATATATATATACATATATATATTTGTTTAATGTAGTAACAATGTGGTGGGACTTTGCGGCTCATACTGTCTATGTATATACATGTAATGATTTAAAAAATTAGTTAAAAAATTCATTAAAACCAAAGACCACTCTGACGACACATCAAGCACTGTCGCCAGTTAACATAGGCACCAGTTAATATGTAACATCGGTTTGAATCGCGGCGGTATTTATTCTCGATCAGCAAACAAAACACAGCACGGCAAGGTAAGACAGTTAAAGGATAACTTCGGTTCCTGCAGCTTTTACATTGTTTATAGAATGAAGAACAACAATATACTCACCCAGAAGGCTTTCCTGATGCAAACGGTGCTTCGGGAGATATTTAGATCCAAAATCGAGCAGCGGACACCGATATAATGGTAGCCCGTAGGGCATAGATCGCCGCTCCTAAAAACTGCATTAATCGTCCAAAAACTCATGTTTTTCACCAATATTCCATCATGATTCGCTCCGAATGGTCCGCCGTCTGTGTCTCTCCACACAGCGCTGTGTGGCTGAACTAACCTCTGAACTGACGAGCTGTTTACATGCTCTTCGCGCATGCGCAGTGCGGCTCATTGTTTCAGGGGAAGACCGGCAGCTACAAATCGACTTTCTTCTTCCAGTTTTGTGCAAAATGGACGAATATCTATGGGATGAAGATGTTGTGGAGGAGGACTTTGAATATGATGGACGTCCTTACAGTTTGGAGCCACAGTACACAGATAAGGAGCTCATTGAAATGAGGAAGCGATCGCAACACTCCGGAGAGTACTGCGCATGCGCGAAGAGCATGTAAACAAACTCGTCAGTTCAGAGGTTAGTTCAGCCACACAGCGCTGTGTGGAGAGACACAGGCTGCAATGGCGGTCCATTCGGAGCGAATCATGATGGAATATCGGTGAAAAACATGAGTTTTTGGACGATTAATGCAGTTTTTAGGAGCGGCGATCCATGCCCTATGGGCTACCATTATATTGGTGTCCGCTGCTCGATTTTGGATCTAAATATCTCCTGAAGCACTGTTTGGATCAGGAAAGCCTTCTGGGTGAGTATATTGTTGTTCTTCATTCAATAAACAATGTAAAAGCTGCAGGAACCGAACTTTTCCTTTAAGGCATTTCGTTTTTCATTTGCTCTTAGCGGTCAACAAAAATTAGCTGTCAACATAAATGCGTTCTCCCTACTCACCCTCTCTCCATTGCTGCATCTCAAAGCAAAAAGGTCACATCCTCTCTCAAAGCTCTTATGTTTCACCCTCGCTTCCTCGTGTTCTGTCAGGCGGCTGACATCCGTTTCTGTGGTGCATTACCGCCACCCTCTGATTACGGAGACCTCCATCAGCGCCACAGTCCTCAGCCATATTGTGATTTTGACCATAAATATTAGTCCTACCTTTATTTCATCTAAATATTTAGATTCCTTAACCATGAAAACATACCATTATTATTAACTGGATTCATGATGATATCTATTGTACATAGACATCATTATCATGTGCTTGATTCATTGTTTTTTTAGACCAAAGCATGCTACTAACGTTTCATGAAGACATTAAGGATCTATATTACACTGCAGAAAAAGAGCACAATGTGGGACCTTTAAAGTTTAAAGATGGAAAACTGTTAGTATATGGTGGTGAAGTAAAACTAGTTGAACCCAGAGCAGAGGCAGACGATCGGGAAGGTGATTAACTCAGGATTTATTTTTTCAGCACAGTTCCACCAAAAGCTTTTTCCAAAAAGATGAATAGGCCTAAACAAGGTGGTGATGGCGGTGGCAGGAGCCCTTGGAGACCTGAAAGACAGAGAGAAATGGGTGAGTCTTTAGGTGAAGGAGCCAAAGCACAAAAATCCTTTAACACTAGAAAAATGAGCTCCGAGTGTCAGAGACAGGGCACAAGGCCGGCACACAATGTGACCGAGGCTTGACGAACCACAAATGAAGTGGGAGCAAGCTCCCGGCGTAAATAGGGGAAGTCAGGAAGGATAGGAGACAGGTGATGGATCCACGTCAGGTCAGCTCCAAGCCACGCCCACGCCACACCAACCAGGAGAGAAGAGAAAACCTGAGAGAGGAGGGGGAAAGGAGCAGAGGCAGACTGAAGCAGAGGGTGAAACCCTCACAGAAAACTGCATTAGCCTAATATGGAATAATATGGAAAGGTTCTACCAGTGGTAAATAACATTTTAATCTTTAATGAATATGAGTGAAATATCAAACATGAGAAAACAAAGACTGTCTGTAGAAACACAGGAAGTGAGGTCTCTGCATTGAGGTTTGTCTCATCAGTTGCAGTTAAACTGAGTTTTATCTTGAGGTCAAGGTCTTAATGTCTGCCTCAGCTCAGTGAGCAGGAAGGTTTTCTCACGTAGTCCTTTGGTTTTTGTGAAGACTTTTGCAAACACACCTCATTAACATGTACAAAGCCCTCAGATACAAGTGCTTCTGTGAGAACAGACACTCTTTTTGACCAGCACCCTCTGTGACACAGAAACTCGTCCTTATTTACAGCTTAAAACAAAAGTTATTTTTTGGAATCACTCCAGCTTCTTGTAAAAAGGTACGCGCATTATTTTCCTTCTCATATTTTCATTAAAACTTTTCTTTACTGAATTCTAACCTTCTCAAAGTCAGCTGTCTGTTTTTAAGAGTTGAATTTTCAGTGTTGATGCACATGCTCCATAAATGCTCCGACTGAGCTGTTATGTGACACTTGTGACTTGTGAGTGATATCACATTCTACATGTGGTATTTGTGAAAAATAACGCAGGTTGTGCTAACAACAGCTAACAACAGCCTGGTAGATCAGCATGTTTGTTCCGACTTTGTAACCAGGACACTGATAAGTTGGAGATGAAGACGCTCTCAGTTCCGAAACGCCAGGGTCTTTTTGTTACTCCGTAGGTAATGTTTTTCCTCCTCGTATTTTCATTAAAAAGTATTTTTTATTGAATTCTAACCCTGTCAAAGTCAGCTGTCTGTGATTTAGAGTTGAATCCTCACAGTGTTGATGCAAATGTGCCATAAATGCTCCTCCTGAGCTGTTTTTGCGCAGCCGCAGACACGGACGTCCGGATCCTGAATGTATAGTACTGCGTCATGAAAATTTTTTCTTCAGGTGGATCATGAAAATGACACATGGGAAATATTTGATGCAGACATTAGGGTGATTTGCAGACTTTAGTTTATTTCGGACATGAAAAAGTGATCTGGTGAGGAGTTTCGTCCTTAGAGATGCGCACAGACAGACTTTCTCCTTCCTGATCAGAAAACTCTAAAGCTGAAGAGTCTAAAGGTCTTTCTTCAGGAACCATCATTGGATTACTACACCGTTAAATCGATCCTGGATCTGTACTCTGTCATCCTGAGGCTGGATACATCAGCTCCTAAAATGTCTGTGCACAGTCCTGTTTTTAGGAAGTAAACTTCTACGTTTGTGAAACATTATCTGATGGTGACAAAGAAAAAAACTTTAAACCAAGCCAACTCCTTAGCTCGGGACATCTTGGTTAAACTAGGAAGAGACATTTCTTCATTCAGCGCTGACCTCCTCTGCACACGGTAAGAGCAGAACTTAAATAATTTAGTGTTAGACCTGACCTCTGAAATGGGAAATATAATAACTTGCCACTTTGTTTGGAACACCCTTAAACCTCTTTATTAATTAGCCAATCACATGGCAGCAGCTCAGTGCGTTTAGATGTGATGTGGCGAACTGCGAAAGATCACACTGAGCATCAGAATGAGGAAGAAATGTAATTTGAAAGAGGAGTAATAAACTGCTGTTTCATTTGAATGGCTGGAGTAGCGAGGGCTTCTCTGGGACTCACAAAGTCTGAGGGCTCGTCATTCGATAAACCGTTTGAGAAACAACAATTCCCTTCATAACTTTTGTTCATCAATGTCTCCTCCCTCGTCTGTCCGCTTTTCAAGCTGATAACACTAACGGTCTAGGAGGAGATCATTTTCCCATCTCGCATATTTTTCCCCTGAAATTTGATGTTGATGTGTCTTTGACATGGTTGTTTAAGAAATAAGAAGCTGCTCATTTCATCAGCTGGAGTTAACTAACTTGTTTCCAGCTGATTTTTAACTCCGCAAAGGAGGTTATGTTTTCGGGAGAGTTTGTCTGTCTATCTGTGAACAAAATAACTCAAAAAGTTATGGATGGATTTTTATGAAATTTTCAGGAAGTGTTCAGCATGGGAAAAGGAAGAACTGATTTGATTTTGGTGTTGATCCGGATCAGGGTCTGGCTGCCATGGTGAAAAATGGGATTTTTGTGAATAACTACTGAACTAAAACAGATATCATTATGAATCCAATTGCTAATGGTATGTTTTCATGGTCAAGGAATCTAACTGTTTACATGAAAAAAAGGCAGGAGTAATATTTATTGTAAAAATCACAATATGGGAGAGGACTGTGGTGCTGGCGGAGGTCTGTGCTCTCCGAGTGCTTTTCTAGTTTAAAATGTATTTTTCATGCCTTTATTGATAGGAGAGAGACAGTGGATAGGCCTGTGAAAGGAGGTGAGAGAGTAGGGGAAGACACTCTGCTAATTGGCCACAGAATTCTAACCTGGGCCGGCAGGAGTACAGCATGTATATGGGATGTTCCTGTTTGTTAACCACTCCACCAAACCAGCACCTTGTCGAGCTGAAAGATATTCACTCATGCCCTAATTATCAAATAGGAGGCTTGCAACAATTTGCTTGTTTAAATCCAGGTGGTGACTTTTTTGGCCAGGCAGTGTGAGAGTCAGCCGTAAATATTTTGTGAAAATTTGAAAAAATGTCAATATCTGCTGATACTAATAATGTATCAGTAATATTGTTCGTTCCTAATTATTGCCTTTTATTTATGAAACTGTTTGCATGGTTTTGCCTGTTGGATTAAACTGTTTTAAATAGTTTTTGTCTGTCTTAAAGCTGGTGTCTACGATTTGAAACCGCAGCCTGCCCCTCCTTCCCTCACCTCTCCCCTCCGTGTTCCAAGATCCCGCCCCCAGCTCGTGTCGGCTCATATAAGCCCCCTCCGGCAGAGCTACGAGCGACTAGCACAATATATCAGCAGCAAACTCAATCAAAAACAGCTCAGCTCAACTGAAAGTATCAAACACGACAGACATCTCCCTTACAACACACAGCAGTAGCCATTTCAACTGGACCGGCGGCAATGCGGGTTTGGCGCCGCCAGAGCGGAGCCGAGTGTGGGGGAGGATTAATCTTTCTCAGCCTGTCCTCCCCAGCTCAGCTTACAGTGCAAACGATTAGCGGCTAACAGGCTAACCCGCTCCACTACAAGTTATTAGCCCGCACAGGCACAAACTAACCAGAGTTATTCAGCAGACATCTCCCACTGCAGTAAACAAAGCCATTACCTGATCAACCAGGGGCGAAACGGCCGATGCTGAAGGTCTGACGGCCGGCTGAGGCTATTCGTTAGCCGTTAGCCCGCCAACAGGCCTCAACCCGCGGGCAGAGCTCCGTTGGGCCCGCGGGAGAGGGGAGAGGAGAAGGGTGGTCTGCAGCCAGACTGTCTTGGGAGAGGGAGGCGGATTCCCGGGTTCGGCGCTAGGCTTTTCCGGCTCCATGATAGTTCAGTAGCTAACGCTGCTAGCTGCTCACCGGAGGTAGAGGGGAGGAGGCGGGACCATGGGCAAGATGCTGCGTACTGCGTAGTGAGGGAGACGAGGATTGGATGGACTCATGGACCAACTCACGGACCAATTAATAGTTGCAGGTTCTTAGGCTTGATTGGTCAGCTAGTATGCAGCTTTTCAGCGGATATACTGAATGGATTTTTTTCGTTCTTTTTGGTCTTTATACTGTGTAGATAGGACCATAGGACCATAACAGCCTTATAAACGGTGTTATTAATATGTACAAAGCTTCCAAATCGTAGACCATAGCTTTAATTCTCAAAAATGAAATCAAGTATAAAATGAACCATTTTCCATTTCAGCTTTGTTGTGCCAACATTTGCTTAAACCAGGGCCCTATTCTACGAAGCAAGTTCAGCCTAGCGAGATAGCCTTGGAGCTCCCTCGCTGAACTGAACACGGTATCCGGTGGTCTCGCTAAACGGTTTGATGACGCTGGTTATCAACCTCATACAGGGATCCAGCTTTGCAATGAGCGCGTGCACGTATATAAGGCGGAGCCCGCCACATCTGACCAATCGTGAACACGGACCAGTCTGGAGCGTCAGAGCAGGCCGGAGAGCGAAGGACAACCTACTTCACACAGGAGGAGCAGGAGGTGATCATGACAGAGTATGAAGACTTAAAACATGTAATAAACGTCAAAAGCAACACCGTCACCGCTGCAAAAGCACGGAAGGAGTGCTGGCAGAAAACTGCTGACAGTCTCAATGCATAAGTATAGCGCGTAAAAAAATCTTTGGTGCCATTATCATCCTGAAATAGCACTGTTCAACATGCACTTTTACTGTAACATGCACCAGACATGTCTAATTCATTTCTAAGATGAATTCATTCATTTGTTCATTCCTATCATGTTTACAGTTTTTGTGTGATACGTAGGCCACATGAGCCCTACATATTATTCCTGTCACAATTTTAAGACGGGCAATAAAATATTGTCATGGAGCGGAAGTGTTGGCATTGAAGATCTTGTTAGGGCAATGAGAGTTCTTCATTCCCTTTAACTACCTGTAGCAAGTGTCATGTACTGTGTAGTGACCCTAAATCTGAGTCTCGTTTCAGCACCAATCAAAGTACACAAAAAGATCTGGGGGGGATTCCTCCCTCAGATTTTACTCTTGCAGAGGAGCTGGCCCTCTGCAGTCATCGGGTCAGCTCATTGGTCAGTGGGTGGGGTTTTTATAGTCTGCGAGTTCAATCTGGAAGCTAACCTTCCCTGGAGCAGGTTAGGCGTTCAGCGTACGTTGTCATGGAGACTCGCCTCGCTAAGAAGTGAACCCGTCTCGTAGAACAGGGAACCCGGAACCTACCCTCAAAGTTATCTGGCTAGGCAGTAATCCTGCTTTGTAGAACAGGGCCCTGATATTATTGTTATTGTTGTCAAACAAGAAAATCCTGTTTGGGCAGGAGATCAGCAGCTGTCTCTTTGTTTAAGGTCGGTGCAGTTTGCTCAGGGTCAGAGGTTTAATCTGTTTCTGAGTGTGACAGAGCCTGATGATTTATTCACTGTGATTCTAAACTGAACCAGAACTCTGAACAATCGTCCCAACACTCATGGATTGTTCCTCATGGACATGGACCATCGACTCGTTTCTTTATTCTCTTAAACGATCACGATGGAGACAGATTGTTGAGTTCACTGAGTCACTCATCAATCATTTTCACTGATTCTTCTGATCTGTCTTTTCCTCTCTGTTTCCAGATGATGTCTCCATGTTGGACTTCATATCTCCCCTCATCTCCTTGACCTGATGGTTGACCCCATGTCTGTGACCCTGTTGGATGAAAACATGTTCAGATTAAACCGTTTGTCCACTGCAGCTCTGCTGGTAAATGACTTTTCTTTATCAGGTTTGACTTTCTCTTATCTACAGCAACTTTTTTAATGATTAAAAACTTTATTGTCCTGTCTCTGTGGACAGTGTAACAGCCTGAGGTGAACCCAGCATGTGGCTCCATCTTTGACTGCTGATCATCATTTTCAGTCTTTTCTTAATAAAGCAGAGACGCTCGTATCGCCTGAATAACACCTGTTCTGTTTGACTCTATTGTTTGTTCAGTCTCATTTCTGTAAGAACTGTTAAAGGCCTCTATGATGACTGTTTTGGTGAACAGCCTGTAAAGTCCATCAGGGTGAAGAAGGAGCTGAGCTGAACGACAGAGCTCTGGATTTACAGCTAGATCTTAGTTCCCACCCTCACCTACAGTCATAAGCTGTGTGTAGTAACTTAAAGAACAAGATCACGGGTACAAACGGCTAAAATGAGTTTCCTCCTGCTTTGGGTGGATCTGCTGGTGGAGACTGAAGCAGAGCTGAAGCTCCTGCTGAAATCCCTGTGTTTCAGAGCAGAGCTGTGAGACGGCTCGAGGTGCAGGATGTGGAAACAGACTGAAGAGACTGAAGAGCTGCAGGTGCACAGAGCAGATGAAACCTTCATGGGCTGAGGAAATGGAACAAGCCTCTGCAACAGCTGTGTCTTTGTGAAGCTTCCTGAAGTTAAAACAGTCGTGTAGTTTAACAGTCACACACTGTTAGGGGACGTGGAGCTCTGGTTAGAGACACGTCCATGAACATGTCATTGTTCTGTTTCTCCACAAGAACAGCTCAGTCCTGATTATTCCCTTTAGCTGTCCTCATTGTGGTGATCTCAGGAAACCAGCCTGGAGCTCTGGATTAATTCATCCAGACTTCTGCATGAATTCACTCGGCTGAATTCTTAACGGCCCAATCAGGGAAGAGAGGCGGGGACTGCAGATGCAGATGTGACGGCAGCTGGAAGTTGAGAACGGACATGCCAATTAGCCTAATGTCCTCATAGCTACTTATCCCCCTTTTCCACCAAGCTGGTTCCAGGGCTGGGTCGGAGCTGGAGCCAGACTTAGCACCAGCTCTTTGGTTTTCCACAGACTAAGCGCCTCAAAACCGGTGCTTGGCAAGCACCAACTCTTTGCTGGGCCAGCAGAAAGAACCATGTTACGTCGGGGGCTACGGCTTACGTCAGGGGATGGGGGCGGGATTATCGACCAACTCAAAGCAGAGTAAAAACACAGAAGCACTGTTACCTGTCTTCTCAAGCATGATCGCTGTTCGTTGCATAATCGTCAAGCAGCATTAACTTGCTGGATCATCAACTTTTGCTCTCCAAGGAAGGCTCGAAAAGCCAACAGCAACACTTGAACCGCAACGTAGTCCTCCACCTTTGTTGTGGCAGTTGGATTTGGCACTAGTTGTTATTGGAAACTGGCATGACGTATACAGACGTACACATTGCCATGATGACATAGCCCTCTGGCCGGCACCTGTTTGTGGAAAAGCAAACGGTTCTTAACCGGTTCACACTTGAACCAACTGCAATCCGGCTCTAGCACCAGCCCTGGAACCAGCTTGGTGGAAAAGGGGTAACAGTGAAACTTGGCGAAATCTGCCCTCCTCAAAAGTTTACTTGTAGGGGTTGTCTTTGATGAGGTTCATGTCAAATGTAAGTGTTAAATGAATCATCTGTGTGCTACAATTTAGTATAAGACAATAGTATATGGCAGTTAGCTGTTAGCAGCTGTTAATTGTTGTTAGCTGTTAGAGGCTAAGTTAGCCACTATGGCTAACATCCATGAACTGTTGTTAGCCATTAGCTGCTACATGTGGATTGGTCTGTGAAGAATGTGATGAGCCAAACGATTGTCCAATTACAAGCTTGTGTTTTTTTTAGTGTTGTCAGACGATTAAAAAAATAATCTAATTAATTACCAGATTTATTATTAATAAATCATATTAATCACATTTTAATCTCATATCTGCTTAAAGTACCCAAATAAAGAATTTGAATTCTAGGATATTATAAAATTGTAGTGCAGGACTAATCAAATGAACACACTAAGAAGTGAAGATTTGTAAATCCACATTTTTATTGGTGACTAAATAAAACCAAAGTCAGGGCAACTTGTCCAGAAAATTCTAAGCTCAATCAGACAACTCAAATTACACTTTAAGTGTGTTTCATAAATCAAATTCAAAATAAGAAAAAGGTCGAGGACATCCAGCAAACCAATTAGGCCTGATGCATTATTAAAGAATGTAGTACAAATGTAGATAAATAAATTCAAAAATAAAATCAGACTAAGTCTTAAATATGCCATTCCTGTTGTCACCTGGGCTTTGTTTGGTTTGACTAGAGACACATGTGTGAAGTGACACGTGCCACTGCCATGTATTGCCAGCTGGACAATATTAAAATGTTTGTGTGCTATGATTATTCTGGGGATTAATTTTTAAAACAGATTAATTTGCAGTGTATAATTTAACCTAATTAATGCGCTAAAGTGACAGCCCTAGTTTTTTCTAAACATTCTGCCACTAAAAACAATTTTAAAGGGCTCCTACCCAGATGGCCTAGTAAAATATTTCTGTGACAGATATATGGACCTGTCCATCTGGCTTGTAAGGTTAAATTGTCAGTGGGTATGAAGAAATAAAGTGAAATATGTCCAGAACAGGGATATGAAGTTTGTGCCTGCTAGTTTTTACCTCTTAGTTTTATTAGTAGGGTCAAATTAAGGACACCATAAATATTGGGCATATTTATGAAGAAATTCATACAGAAAACTTAAATCATCATGTGTGGAGACGAACTGGTCAGAGCAGGATGGAGGCATGAAAGGTTCTAATTTGCCCTTCACATCGGGGCCAGACATTCCAGTAAGACCTCGAGAGTGACTGTGTGAATGTTTGTTCTGTCAGATTAATTCTGAAGTAGTCAGAGGCTCACACAGCTAAACCAGCTCGTACTCCTGCCTCTTTGTCCTCAGGAGAACGTTGAGTCTGTCAAATCCTTCTGCTTTGTGCAGTTACAGCTGTGTTCCCTCCTGAAAATCCAGTTTATGAAACATGCTGTGTAATTCATGCTGAGGTCTAACAGTGTTTGTCAGTGTTGTGCAGTTTGTTCTTGTTTTGTTTCTGAATGTGGAGATGACCTATGAGCGTCTCCCTCCCTCTCTCCTTGATTTTAAAGTTGTTCAGTAAATGTCTGTTGACTTTGTCAAACCTCTGTGATGGAGGCTGTTTTTACATCAGACTGTTTCTCTAAGCTAACTACCTTAAAGTCTGGCCCGGTGGTCCTTCTGCTTCTTTATATCGGCCCTCAGAGGAAAACTGGACCCCCTGTTTCACAAAGTGACGTAGAGGTGTGTCCGTGATCTTCATGTCTGTTTGAAACCTTAAATCCTGACTGATGGAGGAAAAACGGGACTTTTTAAAGCTCTTTAAATTCTCTTCTTTGCAAAGCTCTATGACCCTCCTCTACATACAAAACAAAATTTCAAACTGTTCTGCTGTTCAGAGAAAAAATGACACCTCTTAAACAGGAAGTGAGTCATTGACCTCATTGCTCAGGCTGGAAATCCCCTTCAACTCAAGCTTATGTCTCTAACCACCAGAGGCCTGGTCTGATTCTGTTTTTCTGTGCAGATCTTTCTGATGAACATCAGAACAGGTCAGACCCTTACCTGCCATCAGACAGAATATGAGTTCGAGGGTGGTTGCTGTCCCATGTGTCTACCTGGTAAGATCATTAATCAGTCTTTTTAAGATTTATTGTGGCCTGTAAAGCAGACAAACCATCTAAGAACACACATACACATACTGTATATACATATATTTATAATAGATCAAATCAAATCAAACTTTATTTATATAGCAATTTTCATACAAAAATGTAGCACAAAGTACTTTACAAACACAGATAAATTAAAATAGAGATAGATAGATAGATAGATAGATGGATGGATGGATGGATGGATGGATGGATGGATGGATAGATAGATAGATAGATAGATAGATAGATAGATAGATAGATAGATAGATAGATGGATGGATGGATGGATGGATGGATGGATGGATGGATGGATGGATGGATGGATGGATGGATGGATGGATGGATGGATGGATGGATGGATAGATAGATAGATAGATAGATAGATAGATAGATGAGCCAGTGTTTAAGCTAAGTAGTTTTTGTCTTGTTACTGGATCACAGTCGACAGAATGGTGTCTACCTGCTTGTCGTGAACTCTGCAGTGAGTTAAGACATGAAAACAACAAAAATGTTGGAGTGTCCCTTTAAGGGAAGAAGAAGAGCCCAGAACACTTCCTCACAGCCTCCTCAGATGTTTGGGTGTCCTGAGGGTCCAAAGTCAGGAGAACATCATGAGTTATATATGGGAGGCCATTTAGGACAAAACGCATTAAAAACCCACACACACATTTACAGTGGATTCACACTCTCACTGACGATTTGGCACATATGGACTGAAACAAGGAAAAACACACCAAAAATCTGTACATACACCCACAGTTTACACACACTCACACTGATAATGGGTACTTACACATTGTAAATAAAGACTAAACTCATTAAAAAGCTGCATACACACACCGACAATAGGCACATACACACTAAAGATATGCGCACACAACTGCACGCTCACACACACACACTGAGTATTCACAATATGCAGACGCACAACTGTTCATGCACACACACTGACAATGGGCACATACACAATAAACATTTTCACAAACTGAAAACCTGTACACACGCACACATTGAGTATTTACATGGACCACCTTTCTCACATTTCATGTCTGTTAACTTCCACTACTGATCTTGAGTGTGTGTGTTTGTGTGTTGGTACAATATCTCATTTTTTGAAAATTAAGGGGGTGTAAGGTCTTGTTTTCAAATTTATTATATTATATATAAGTATTAAATCATGCATCAGCATGATATGTCTCCTTTAACAATGTATCAGAACAAACCACCTCACTCGCTCGACAAATTAAGAGTTTTGCCATGTTTGCATGTATTTTATTCTGAAAGCGTTGACAGGAAGTCCTAGTGTCTAATCCAGCGTTGGATGCACACTTGACTCTTGACTTCGATCATGACAGACCATTAATGGCCACAGGTAGACAAACAGAGGAGGCTGTGTCAATTGTTTTTTACCCTCAGACTAACGTTTTTACACCGTGTGTCTGTGGAGTGACTCCAACAATAGTGCAAAACTTTCTCGTGACTCTGAGCTTTCAGCACGACGAACCACAGAAGGCACCAACAGTCCTGGTATGGTTTCACAGCTCGGTGAAGTGTCCAGCTACAGGGCTCTGTTGGATTGACTGGATGCATTGCAGAACATGAACAAAGAAGTCACGTATTTCCTCATTGTACAAGGCTGAAAAAATTACAGTCTAAATGTAAATAAAATCAACTTCTGTGCTACCATATCTTCAAGGACTACACAATTCTCAATAAAATATTGAACCATATGATGCCCACGATTCAATAGCGTTTGAATTATTATTTTGTTTTTAGTTCAAACAGATTTTACATATTGTTTCCCTTGTTCTCTGTGAGGCAGCAATATGCATCCACACTCACAACATGAGGGGCCCTCAATCCTCTAATCCTCTGATGGAGCCCTCCTCCTCATTCAGTGCAGCCCACCAGCTAATGTCAAAAACTCTATGCAATGACAATTCAGGGGGATATTATGGCTTCAAAACCGTCACATGGTGGAAGGCGGAGCTACGCTGTCCAGTTCTTATAATACATCCATGGTCTCAACAGCCAACCTGTTTTTCAGATCGTAGACCCTGGCTTTAAAGAACAGTGTCGAGGCAAATTATGAAAAAAGTGATGAATTTTTATTCTAAGAAAAAATTAACAACTTAAATCAAGCTCAAAAGATGCTGTATCAAGGGGCGGACATTAGCTCAGTTGGTTAGAGCGTCCGCCCCATGTACGGGGACTTCTAACCCCCAGCAGCGGCAGTAGGTTCGAATCCCGGCCATAGCCCTTTGCTGCATGTCTTCCCCCTTCTCTTCACCCGCTTTCCTGTCATTCTCCAGCTGTCCTATAGAATAAAGGCCATAAAAGCCCAAAAAAATAACTTTAAAAAAAAAGATGCTGTATCAACAGGGTAAACCTAAAAAGTAGAAAAAAACACAAGCAACCAGTTCACTGCAGACTCCACTGCTCCACACAGGATCTCAGAGTGGAAAGATTTTGAAATGCCGTACACGCAACTATGTGATTACTGACTCCCTGCAACTTTTCAGATATGCTTACGTCATAGTTTCATATCTTCATTGACACACATGCACCAGACATGGTAACAACAGCAACAATGGCGGCGTACGGTGTAGCATATGTGCTGATGAAGCTAGTGACCCTACTATCCCTGTTGCAGCAAAATCTCCTTCTTCTCAGTCACCACCGAGTTGAACAAACAATTTTCGAGGACACATTACAGCACTTTATGATCACTTTATCACAATCTCTGTTTACAACTTTTGCTGCAAGTGCGCATGCCCACTGTTTTTTGTCTGTTTCCACTTGTTTCCGTCATATCGTTACAGCGCCCCTTGAGGTCTGCCATGTGTTTTACAGCGTTTTTATGCGTATTGAGTGCATTCATGTAGACGCACACATTTTCTGAAACGCCTTTGTCTTTATGACGATCGTTTTGGAAACTGTCTTCGTCTGAATGGGGCCTTAAAGACTACCACTCAGCTTAATCAGCAGCACCTGCCACACCTTCAACTCAACAGAGGAACCTGGGGAGAGAGAGAACAGCACAGCAGCACACATACAAAACACAGGGAATCCAACCTGATACTAAATAAAATCCTGTTGTGTCTCTTTCCAAACTCCAACATGATCTTCTGTCTTTTTCTCCAACAGGTAATCGTGTGAGAGCTGACTGTGAAGAGGACAAAAGTACTTCTTGTCTGCCGTGCACTGAGGGGACGTATATGGACAAATATAACCCCCTAAAAAACTGTACTCCGTGCACTGTGTGTGATGAAGGTAGGTGTGCTCAATCTTCATGTTCATGAAACTCTTCACCCTGAAACATAGGAGAAGAAAACAGGAACAGTTCTTGTTCCTCACATTCATTTCAGATTATTTGACACAGAAATGCCCACCTTTGCCTCCACAGCAGGCATCATTATTCCTTCATAAGCAGACATTAGCAACAGGCCTGCAGCCATTTTCTGCTTCCGCAATGCTTTTAGACAGAGCTTAACTGCAGCAATGTGAAGCTTTTACAGATGGATCAGTCTGACTGCAGAGATGGAATCAGCTGATCCAGCTGCACTGCAAGAATATCATTGAGTTACTTTAAAGAACAGACAAAAAGACGACCCTGTTGGGTCTGTATAGACCGGCTTATGGTTCATTTCATGACCAGACGGTCAGTGCAGGTCTGAGCTCAGAGAACAGCCCTGTTTGATAACCAGCTGAGAGGCTGTTCTGGTCTCACTGTGTTTGTGGGACTTCTGTTTCAAACAGCCGACCTCTTCCTTCCTTCCTGCAATGATGAAATCTTCTTTCTGTCTTAAAGAGCCAACACCTCAATTTCAAACTCCAGGTTTTGTGTTCAGAAGTTTCCTGAGTTTAAAGTCTGGAGATGTTTGGTTTCTGCTCTTAAATGGTTCAGTTTGATCATGAGAGATCTTTTCTGTGTTGCAGGTTCTGGTCTGAGAATAAAGAGGATCTGTTCTAAAACTTCAGACGTACTTTGTGAACCTAAAGAAGGATTTTACTGCACAGAGCCAACAGAGGGCGGCTGTAGGACAGCAACCAGACACAAGAGCTGTGGTCCAGGAGAATCTGTCAGTCAGAAAGGTTGGTTTGATGTCCTGAAGGTGGACTGTTGTTCTGGATCAGATTGAGGGAGAGAAGCTGCTCAGAGCTGTAGATGTGGAGACCTTCACTGTGGAGGCTGAAGCTCAAAGCTGATCATCCTGTAGTTAAGAAGATCAGAGGAAACAGCAGTCAGACTGACAGAGGAATAAATCAGCTTTGTTGAATTGTGTTTCTACTGTAGGAAAGTGAACTAACTCCTGTGTTTGTCTGCAGGATCCTCACACTCAGACACCAAGTGCTCTCCCTGTCTTGCAGGAACATTTTCAGACGGGACGTCAGCGTCCTGTCAGCCACACACACAGTGAGTACAGACTGATCCAGACATGGACGTGATGATGGGGCAGATATTTGTGTCCCACTGATGCTGACCTCACTGAGGACAGTCCTGACAGGTTCAGACTCAGGGACAGCAGATCAGCTGTAGGGACGGCTCCTCACTCAGCAGTGATGGACAGATACCTGTAAACTGTAGTGAGCTCAGTCACCAGTTCCTCCTGAACCATCAGCTTCACTGAAGCTCCGGGACAGAAGGAGGCAGCTGATGGAGGCACAGGGCTCCACCTGCTGGACATTTAGGACTGTCACACCTCCCACTGCTCCATGTCCCTCTGTCCTCACACATGTCTTTATAAACATGTCCCTCTGTCCTCACACATGTCTTTATAAACATGTCCCTCTGTCCTCACACATGTCTTTATAAACATGTCCCTCTGTCCTCACTCATGTCTTCATAAACATGTCCCTCTGTCCTCACAAATATCTTTATAAACATGTCCCTCTGTCCTCACATGTCTTTATAAACATGTCCCTCTGTCCTCACAGTTGTGAGTCACTGAATCTCCGTTTGCTGAAACCAGGGACTGAATCAGAAGATGCTCAGTGTGGAGAACAAACATCCAAGACCGCAGTCACAGTGAAGAGTGTGATGGCTGTTATTTTTTTATTGGTAATTGTTGTTCTGGCTGCAGTTTTGCTTTTTAAGAAAAGGAAAAACAGATCACAAAGATATCAAACAAACCAAAATGGTAAGTAATTGTTTAAGGAGGATCCTTTTGTCTTTTTGGTTCATCCTTTATCATTTATTCATTTATTTTGTTCTTGTTGCTCAGGTGTTCTTACAGGAGAAAGGAAACCAGATTCTCCAAACCCAGTATGTTGGATTTTGTCCTATCAAAAGATATCATAGTTTAATAATAACATAATGTCGTTGAGTTGATGTAATTTTCCTTCACAGGCAAACAACCATCCAAAGGAAATGGAAAATATGTTGAGTCAGGAGTCCCACAGCTCCGAGGAGCAAGTGAGTATATCAATCAATCAATCAGATTATACAGGAAGAAACCCTGAGGAGAACCAAGGTTCAGTTTGAGGTTTCTCTGCTCAGTCTGAGTCTGGTTCTCTCTGAAGTTTGAGCTGGTTTGACATCAGTTTGGTTCTGCTGTGGTCGATCTGCTCCATCCTAACTTTTGTTGTGCAGGCAGAAAGCTCAGACAAACACAACTGATGATGAACAGTTAGAAAAGTCAAGCAGAGCCAGACTGTGGAGTAACAGGCAGAACATTAAGGAGGACCAGAGTCATGTAAAGCAGGAAGAGACCTTATAAAAACAGACTTCTGTAGGATAAACAGGAACCTTTGGGTGAAGGTGGAAACCCCACACTAACAAGACTTCTGTTTAAATGGAGACCAAATCCAGACTTATGGGACTGGTTTGAAACCTCAAGCAGAAATAAAACAGCAGACTGGACCAGACTCTGATGACAAAGACAGAACCTCAACCAGGACCAGACTTGTGTTGAACAGGCAGAACCTTTGAGGAGAACAGGACTCACTCTGACCAGACCAACGGTCTTGAAACCAGACTGTGGAGCTGTTGGACTTCAGCAGGTCTCAGATCCAGTCCATCATGCTGGATGATGGCAGAGATGTTAAAGTGAGGCCGGTCCACAGCAGCAGGCCGTCTGCACTGTTAGTGATGAAGGACAGACAGACTCTGGTCTCCTCTTCACTCATGAACTGAAGTTTCAGTTTGAACTTTTTCTTTTCTCAGGTCTTAGAGTCCAGCCTGTAAACTCTTGAGTCAGTCTGTGATCACTGCAGAGTCAATGATCTCCAGGATCTGTTCCATGAGCTGGATCCTGGATCATTTTCTTTGCAGAGTTCATGTCACACAGCTGCTCTCTGCTGGAGGAAGAGTCAGGACGACTAAAGAAGAGGAGAGGTCACTGCAGCAGAGGCTGTTTGCTCCACAGACCCTGATGCTGGTCCTGTCTGAGACCATCAGCCGCAGAGACCACCTGGGGCCTATATCACGAACCGCAGTCAATTTATCCCCGGTAAGTCACATCTATCCAGGATTGGGTAACTACAGAGTAGTGAGAGTGCCAAATTACAAAAATAAATCTATAAAAGAATAAATACATTAATGAATAAATAAATAAATGATATAAGAATCCATAAAAGAAAAGGCTAATAAAAGTAGAAATATAAAGACAAATAAAAAAATAAGTAGAAAAGTGCTTAATAAATAAATAAATAAATAAATAAATAAATAAATAAATAAAGGTGCTATATAAAGTGATATTAATCAAAAAATAAACCCTTAAAAGAAAAGGCTAATACAAGTATAAATATAAAGGCAAATAAATAAAAGTATTCAAATAACATTATAATATCACTTTAAAAGCAAAGGGAATATGCACAGAAAAATGTGCACAGTAGGAATGTCATCGTACGCAAGCGCAGAAGGAAACCTATTGAGGGAGAAGGACAAATATGGAGAGACAGCAAGCTGCTGGGGCAGCCACTCCATCCTGCCTGTGAATGTCACTTAAACGGGGCTCCAGAGGCAGCTACCGGTGGCTGCCCTGCTAGCTGCCTCTGGAGCCCCGTATAAAGTGACACAATCACCGGCAGGTGGTAGCGACTGCCCCGCTAGCTACCTTCTTTTATAGATTTATTTTTGTAATTTGGCTCTCTCACTACTCCATAGGTAACAGCAACAATGGCAATCAGGATAATCGATAGCACGACGCAAGTTATCAACACGGTAACTCAACTCAGGATTGTCTCATCAAGAGCCGTGAACGTGCATGTATAAGGGGAGGGCTCAGAGGCAGCTGACCAATCACAATCATGAGCGGAGCACACGTTGACATATTTCACATGTGAAGAGCAGTGTCTGATAATGTTAAAATATGAGGATGAAAAAGCCAGAATAATGGAGGAAGGAAACACTGTAGACTGTCAACCAGACAAAATGTGTGGCAGACTGTGAAAATACGCAAATTACTCATCATTTGATCAATCTGACACTGATCACTCTCATGAATCTCATGAAGTAATATACTGTGAAAATGTGTTTCATGTCTGACAATTATCATCCCATTCCCTCAGATGTAATCCCTCATTTGTGAGGAGGTCGTGGGAGCAGATAAAAAATAAATACAGAAGCATAACTGTGTCTGGTTGGTTGGTCTGTTTCATGTCATATCAGCTACATTTAAGATTTAAGTTGTCACCACAATGAAATCATGATAACATACCGATCTGAAGTCTGACCCAAATTAACAATTTAAAATCACTGAAAAAATCCCCCTCAAACACACGAATAAAGAGCAGGAATGACATGATGGACATAATGGAATAATGTGCTGTTCAGAAAAGACTGAAGTCATCGTGTTTGGTCCACAGAAACAAAGAGAAAGTGTCAGCAGTCACCTCCAGTCTCTCTCTCTAAAACCTACAAATCAGGTTAGAAATCTCGGGGTAATAATGGACTCAGACTTGAACTTTAACAGCCATATAAAATCAATAACATCAGCAGCCTTTTACCATCTAAAAAACATCACCAAAATCAGAGGTATAGTGTTTAAACCTGACCTAGAGATACTTATCCATGCATTTGTCTCTAGTAGGTTAGATTACTGTAACGGTCTGCTCACCGGCCTCTCCAAACGAGCCATAAGACAGCTGCAGTACATCCAGAATGCTGCTGCTCGGGTCCTGACCAGAACCAGGAAGTACGAACACATTAGTCCTGTGCTCAGGTCCCTTCACTAGCTTCCTGTGGCTCAGAGAATAGACTTTAAAGCAGCTCTGCTTGTGTACAAATCTCTCCACGGCCTAGCACCAAAGTACATCTCTGATATGTTAGTGCCATATGAACCATCTCAGACTCTGAGGACCTCAGGGGCCGGCCTTCTGCTGGGGCCCAGAGTCAGGACTAAACATGGGGAATCAGGGTTCCAGTTTTATGCAGCTAAAATCTGGAACAGTCTTTCTGAAGATGTGAGACAGGCCTCTACTCTGACAATGTTCAAATCTAGGCTTAAAACAGCTCTATTTAACTGTGCATATGACTGAAAGGATCTTATCTGCACTCTTCTTTTTAAATTTATTTTATAATGATTAATGTTGATTTTATTTTGTATTGTGATTTTAATGCATTTTCTTGTTCTGTAAAGCACTTTGAATTGCCTTGTGTATGAACTGTGCTCTACAAATAAACTTGCTTTGTCTTGCCTTGCCTGTTTCACATTAGAATTACAGCCCCTTTATTTGTCAGGCACTTTATGGAGCATTTGAATGTATGAAAGGGGCTATAGAAGTGAAGTTTATATTGCGGGGTGTGACAGTCAGTGCACCGCTCCTGCGCTTCACACGGGGAATAAACGGCTCCAATATATGCCAGGTATAGATGATTCCAGGCCAGAAGAACTGGTACGTCTGATAGCGCGTCGTCAGGTTGATCTCGTGGGTCAAATCGGTGTTGTGACACTCATTCTCATCTTCATGATCGTCTCAAGAGTTGTGCGCCTCCTTCTACCGAGTTCAGGAGAAGAGGGCAGGGCATTGATTTGGAGAAGCTGATTGGTTAGTGCGAGGGTCATTTCACAGGATCAGATTCAACCTCCAACTTCTCCTGCTCCAGAGCAGGTTAGCTGTTCAGAGTAAGTCACCATGGTGATCCACTCCGATAAGAAATGAACCGGTTTCGTGCTATCGATAAATCAAGGTTGACCCTGAAGTTACCTCGCCAAGACATTAATCCTGCTTCATGACATAGGCCCCTGGTCTGGTCTTCTCCTGTGTTCAGAAATGTTCTTCATTCCTTGGTTGTAAAATATTTGAGCTCCTGTTTACCTTCTATCTTCTCCAACCACTCTGACCTTTCCCCTCTGATCTCTTGCATCAATGACAAGTTTTTCTTGAGAACTCTGCCCCTCACTGGATATTTTCTCTTCTCTGGATTTTCTTAAATCATTACATTCCGTCACTGGCTCACCTCAAGGATGTGGTCTCTCACGTTTACTTTTTTATCCGTCACACAAACATGTACAAGAGCGTTTATGAAAACTGGCGTATTTTAAATATGTAGACGATGTGGTTCAGGAGCTTGTTGCTCATTAATGAATCCAGTCACGGTCCATGTAGGAGTAATTTAATCAGCGGGTCTAAAATAGGGATGTAACAGTTACCGGTAAAATGGTAAACTGCGGTAAAGAGGATTTAGAGAGACATACCTGAGTGAATTATAGGAGGTTTATCAGGATTTTCTGAGTAAATAATGTATAAAGGTTGTAATAACAGCATTAGTATCAAGCTGGGGTGAGTTCTTGCCGTTCTTTTGCCGTTTATTCACCGTATTTCGTCATAATAGATTGTCTTTTTCCATCACAGTTTGTGTTTTATGGATTTAATCAATCGTAATTTGTAAATATTAAAGAAGGAGATGTTGAGGAGATCTGCCATGGAAAAGGAAGACCAGAGGAGAGTCATGAAGGGGGCTAACTGCTTCAGGGACTATCGTTAGTAAGACAAAAAATAATCAAATATATAAAAGCCTGGACATGATCTAATGTACCGAGCTGTGACATGGACACATGGTTACATTTATTTTTGACAACCTAAAAACTTTGAACATGTTCATTAACAATTATTTATGAAGAGAATCCTGTTTAAAGTTCAAATCTGTTTTTTTCTTTTCTTGTTATCACACACAGTTTAAGCATTTATAACATAATAATGACAAATACTTGCCAGAATTGTTTACTTTTATTCCTCATGAAAAAAGTTTAAACAAATTTGCGGTTAGGACATTTCCTGACACAGTTATTGACAAAAAGACAAACGAACTGTTAAAATTATAATATTAAAGGGGTTAAATGATTTCAAGACTGTGTTAAAGTACTTTTTGAACATTTTGAGCACACTGCAACAATACCATGATAATAATGATAAACGTGATCATTTTGGTTACAATAACTGTGATATGAAATTTTCATATCGTTACATCCCTAGTCCAAAACAAAGACATGATTATTGATTTAAGGACAAAGACTCTGAACATGAGCCCACAGTCATCAAGAGTCCATCAGTGAATGTGTGGAGAGCTCCAGATATCTCTGGACTGTCACTGATGCCAAACTGACTTTAACTAGAGCTGTGGTCAATGGGTGAGGAGGACATCAGAGTTTGATCTTCAGAAAGTGTCCCATTTTAATACTGACAGAACTATGCTGACACTTTTTATCCAGCTTTGACTGAGTCTGTGTCATCTCTTTCTCTGGAGTCCTGGTTCAGTATCCTGTCACTACAGGACAAAAATGATCTGCAGCTAATTGTTAAATGGGCTGGAGGTCAATGGGGAGCCTCAGCTCAGGGTCACAGCCCTCTGTTCTGTACAGCTGCAGCGTAAAGCCTCCTCCATCCTTAAAAACTGATAACAGTTTTGGACCCACAGCACTTGGCACCCTAAATCTCAAGGCCTCAAGGTTATTTTGTTCAGACTGGACTTTAGTAAGACCCAGGGAGATGTTTAAGCACTTTCCCATGATTTTAATGTATTTTATTTACATTTTTACATGGCTTCACTGTATTTTAAGATGGTTTTTACTGTTTCCTGATTGTGTGATTTTGTTTGGCACTGAATTGATGTTTGGTGGTTGTTTTTTAGACTGGGATTGCCGAGATCCCCGATCTGTAAAACAAATTTACCATCTGGTGCTAATAAAAAAAAACTTGAACCTTGGACCATTTTCCATAAACCTCAGAGATGGTTTTGTAGATCAGTAGTCTCTGACAGACCAGCCCAGCCTCCTCATTTTTATGCTCATTTCGGTCATTCCTGGACGCCTAAATGCACTGAGTTTCTGCCATGTGATTGGCCAATCTGCTGTTCTTTCATTTAGTAGTCTCATGGATGTACCTTATGTGGCCTGTCTTTTTTTTTTATCCTTTCTGAGTCTGTGCTTTGCTGTGAACAGACTGTTTTCTATAAAGAGTTTCTAATAAACCGACCAAAAAGACTTTTGAGAGAATGTTTTTATTTGTAAAACACAAATGTGAGTGTGGTTTTATTAATGTAAATCAATTCAATCAATCAATCTTTATTTGTTTAGTGCCAATTCATAACGAGTGTTAACTCAAGACACTTTACAATAGAGCATAAAGCTCTTCATTTATGGATACACATATATGTTACAGATGTTGAATATGTTTCTGTTTTAAGTGAAAGTACAAATTAAACACACAGAATATATTTGTTGTAATATGAGTAACTGTCTTTTTTTAATACAACAGAAAGAAATGAATTAACATAACATGACATAAGGAGATGATTTTTGATCAAAGCTTTAGAAATATTTTAAAGAAGAAATAGATCATTTTTCTCTCTTTGCTGTCTTCTGTCTGAGTGTCAGCTCTTTGTTTCTGTTTAAAGTCTCAAATATTGAGATATTTAATTAGTCCTGTTTGGTTATGAAGGGTCGAGGCCTTTTCAGTGCAGTTTAAAAAGTATCTGCAGGATTTTCTTTAGACTTGGACCACATCTGCATCAGAGGAGGATTTGATCAGATTATTAGAATATTTATTTAAAGTATGTTTGTTTAGGGTCAGTTTGAATCAAGAGAAGGCTAGATGGGCCTTTAATACAGAAAATAAATCTGCAGAGACAACAGTCAACAGAGAGGAAGCACAAAGAAGAACAAACATGGATCCCAGAGAGAAACAGGGAGCTCAGAGTCTGTCAGGACTACAGGACTGAGTGTTAGAGGTCACTCAGTTCAGTTTATTTAGTGACCCTCCTACACACTTATTATTTTGTTTGGTTCATTTCTGTCAGTGTTTATTCTCTGTGTACCTGCAGAGTTATGTTTTGGAAAATGTAAATGTAGTTGCATGATTGCACCAGTAGGTGGCGCCTGCGTACAGGTAACAGATTTAGAACAGAGGAGCTGCAGAAGGAGACATCATGGTAGGTGTCAGAGAGAAAGTTACGGAGTCCCTTAGGTGCCACAGAGGACAAAATATATAACTCGTGCGCACGAGATACTTATTCGTGCGCACGATATATTAAAACGTACGCACGAGATACTAAAACGTGTGCACGATATAGTTATTCGAGCGCACGTTTTAGCTAAAACGTGCGCTCGAAATAAAGTTATTCATCGCGTTTTGACTTGTCCTTATTCTTGTCCGCTACGGCTTGCCGTAGAGAAGCCGGACGTTCACAAACACACACAATGGAGAGAAGAAGTGAGCTAGTTAACTTTCACTTCCACCTCGGACTGTCATATAATGACCTTCTTGTTGCTCTTATTATGAGAGATGGAATAATCTGAAGAAGAACTTTGCTGCTTATACTAAAACACAACAGGCTCCGCCGGTGTACTGTATTAAATGAACAGGTGACCGTCCAGGCAGAAGTGAGGGGGGCGTGTCTGAAGGACCCTTTTGTTTACTATCTGAACACCTCCTGAATCAATTGTATACACAAAAATGAGCTCTTTACACCCATTTACTTAGTGGTGGAAGTGACTTCACAACATTGAGCGTGACAACGAAAGGTTTCGAAGGATTACAGACTTATTTGACAGCGTAAAGAAACGTAAGGTAATATATAGGTAAATATCTTAGATGTCTGATCAAAATGACAAATTTCTGACTGTGTCAACTGGTGATAGCCCCGAAACCCGCATTTTACCGTCACTTCGGGGTATCAACAAACTATTTGTTCATGTTCAACACATAACAAGAGTCGGGAGGACTTGAAAATAGGTACAGAGAAGTAGGTTTTTTTACAATGTGGAGGAAATTTTCGCTTCATCTTGTGATCAAACTGATGGCATATGTGTCTGCATTAAGTGTAGGCACAAGAGTGCATTTCTGTAAGCATGCTGAATTTGAGGGATATATTCTACTGTAAAGTGTGTGGTGTTGACGACAAAATGACTCGTCCTTGTAACCCATAGTAGAAAATTAATCCCTGTTAAGATCTTCATAATGTGATGGTCGAATGATACTTTGTAAACTGTGCAGCCTTTTAAGAGTTTGACGATCACTGACTTTTGACATCAGATCGGGACACGTGGCGTTGTTGAATGCTGTTTGAATCAAATGGTGATCTCAATAAATGTTTCAACTGTTAAACATTGGTGTGTTGTCTTTAATTTGCTGTCCTGTTGAAAATATATGTAATTACCTTTTTTTACTGACATTGATAAACAGCAGATCAGTTGTGGGTGTGACTGGGAAAATACAACTTTATTATAGTTCTGTGACCATGAAGGTTTTTTTGATATGTCAACATTTACAACTGCGGTCACGTCAGCCGTCTCTCGATTTCACGTGGTCAAGCCAGCTGCTCCAACATTTTAAGTGCGCTCTTATTACAGACTTTATGGCAAGCGCACAGAAATAAGTGGAAAAGTCAGCACTAACTTATTTATAAAAGCGTGTGTTAAATTCAGGTTTACAAAATAAAAAGTGGTTGTGAAATACAATAAGATTTTATTTATTTACAGTATGGAATAAATTAAAAATTTATTAAAACTATATTAAATGTGTCCAAATGCAATAAAAAGAGGTGTGTGTCATAGAGCAGGCTTAAGTCTACTGTCCAACACTGATTTTGAACCAACAGATCACATGACCTGGGAATTATTGAGCTATAATGCCCATATTTACTTTATAAAAGACATTACAAATTCATACAAATATGAAACATGTCCAAATGCATAAAAATAAGTGGTGTTTCTCATCGAGCAGGCTGAAGTTTACTGTCCTACATGATTCTGAGCCAACAGGTCACGTGACCTGGGAGGTATTTGGGCTCTAGTGCTCATATTTACATTAAAAGATAAATAAAAAATTCATAAAAAATATGAAGTGTGTCCAAATGCAATTAAAAAAATGATGTGTCTCATAGAACAGGATTAGATCTACCATTCTGGGTTGATTCTGAGCCAACAAGTCGCATGACCTGGGACTTATTGAGCTATAATGCTCATATTTACAGTATTAAATATATTAAAAATTCATAGAATGTTTTACATTCAACTGCAATAAAAAGTGGTGTGTGTCAAGGAGCAGTATTAGATCTACCATTCTGTCTTAATTTTTTAGCAATCAAATCTCATGGCCTGGACTTATCCATGGACTTATTGAGCTAAAATACTCATATTTACAGTATAAAATACATTAATAATTCATAGCTCAATAAGTCTCAGGCTGTGTGACATATTAGCTCAGAATCAGTGTAGGACAGTAGATCTAAGCATGCTCAATGACACAACCCACTTTTTATTGCATTTGGGCATATTTCAAATTGTTTTTTTTATTAATTTTAATGTGTTTTATAATGCAAATCTGAGCATTATAGGTCAATTAGTGGCAGGTCATGTGACCTATTGGCTCAAAATTAATATTACTGACTCTATGACACATACCACTTTTTATTGCACTTGGACACACAAATTTCATATTTTTTGGGGAATTTGTAATGTCTTTTATAAAGTAAATATGGGCATTATAGCTCAATAATTCCCAGGTCATGTGATCTGTTGGTTCAAAATCAGTGTTGGACAGTAGACTTAAGCCTGCTCTATGACACACACCTCTTTTTTATTGCATTTGGACACATTTAATATAGTTTTAATAAATTTTTAATTTATTCCATACTGTAAATATGAAAATAACATTTTAATGTAGTTCTCATATTTATTTTAGAAAATCTTATTATATTTCACAACCACTTTTTATTTTGTAAACCTGAATTTAACACACGCTTTTATAAGTAAGTTAGTGCTGACTTTTCCACTTATTTTTGTGCGCTTGCCATAAAGTCTGTAATAAGAGCGCACTTGAAATGTTGGAGCAGCTGGCTTGACCGCGTGAAATCGAGAGACGGCTGCACAGTTTACAAAGTATCATTCGACCATCACATTATGAAGATCTTAACAGGGATTAATTTTCTACTATGGGTTACTAGGACGAGTCATTTTGTGGTCAACAAAACCACACACACTACAGTAGAATATATCCCTCAAATTCAGCATGCTTACAGAAATGCACTCTTGTGCTTACACTTAATGCAGACACATATGCCATCAGTTTGATCACAAGATGAAGCGAAAATTTCCTCCACATTGTAAAAACCTACTCCTCTGTACCTATTTTCAAGTCCTCCCGACTCTTGTTATGCGTTGAACATGAACAAATTGTTTGTTGATACGCTGAAGTGACGGTAAAATGCGGGTTTCGGGGCCATCACCAGTTGACACAGTCAGAAATTTGTCATTTTGATCAGACATCTAAGATATTTACCTATATATTACCTTACGTTTCTTTAAATAAGTCTGTAATCCTTCAAAACCTTTCGTCGTCACGCTCAATGTTGTGAAGTCACTTCCACCACTAAGTAAATGGGTGTAAAGAGCTCATTTTTGTGTATACAATTGATTCAGGAGGTGTTCAGATAGTAAACAAAAGGGTCCTTCAGACACGCCCCCCTCACTTCTGCCTGGACGGTCACCAGTTCATTTAATACAGTACACCGGCGGAGCCTGTTGTGTTTTAGTATAAGCAGCAAAGTTCTACTTCAGATTATTCCATCTCTCATGATAAGAGCAACAAGAATGTCATTATATGACAGTCCGAGGTGGAAGTGAAAGTTAACTAGCTCACTTCTTCTCTCCATTGTGTGTGTTTGTGAACGTACCGCTTTCTAGGGAAGCCGAGCGACAAGAATAAGGACAAGTCAAAACGCGATGAATAACTTTATTTCGAGCGCACGCTTTAGCTAAAACGCACTCGAATAACTATATCGCACACGCTTTTAGTATGTCGCGACGCGTAGATATCGCGGCGCACGCTTTAGATAAAACGTGCGCACGAATAAGTATTTCGAGCGCACGTTTTAATATATCGTGCGCACGAGTTATATATTTTGTTTTATTTTGTCCTCTGTGGCGCCTAAGGGGCTCAGTAGAAAGTAGACGAAGCAGCTGAATGAAACACTGCAGGGAAAGTTTGACAGAAAAGTGTACGGAGCCCCTTAGGCGCCACAGAGGACAAAATTAAACAAAATATATAACTCGTGCGCACGATATATTAAAACGTGTGCACGACATAATAAAACGTGTGCTCGAAATACTTATTCGTGCGCACCTTTTAGCTAAAACGTGCGCACGAGATACTAAAACGTGTGCACGATATAGTTATTCAAGCGCACTTTTTAGCTAAAACGTGCGCTCGAAATAAAGTTATTCATCGCGTTTTGACTTGTCCTTATTCTTGTCCGCTACGGCTTCCCGTAGAGAAGCCGGACGTTCACAAACACACACAATGGAGAGGAGAAGTGAGCTAGTTAACTTTCACTTCCACCTCGGACTGTCATATAATGACATTCTGGGCGTGTCTGAAGGACCCTTTTGTTTACTATCTGAACACCTCCTGAATCAATTGTATACACAAAAATGAGCTCTTTACACCCATTTACTTAGTGGTGGAAGTGACTTCACAACATTGAGCGTGACGACGAAAGGTTTTGAAGGATTACAGACTTATTTAACAGCGTAAAGAAACGTAAGGTAATATATAGGTAAATATCTTAGATGCCTGATCAAAATGACAAATTTCCGACTGTGTCAACTGGTGATAGCCCCGAAACCCGCATTTTACCGTCACTTCAGCGTATCAACAAACAATGTGTTCATCGTATAACAAGAGTCGGGAGGACTTGAAAATAGGTACAGAGGAGTAGGTTTTTACAATGTGGAGGAAATTTTCGCTTCATCTTGTGATCAAACTGATGGCATATGTGTCTGCATTAAGTGTAAGCACAAGAGTGCATTTCTGTAAGCATGCTGAATTTGAGGGATATATTCTACTGTAGTGTGTGTGGTTTTGTTGACCACAAAATGACTCGTCCTTGTAACCCATAGTAGAAAATTAATCCCTGTTAAGATCTTCATAATGTGATGGTCGAATGATACTTTGTAAACTGTGCAGCCTTTTAAGAGTTTGACGATCACTGACTTTTGACATCAGATCGGGACACGTGGCGTTGTTGAATGCTGTTTGAATCAAATGTTGATCTCAATAAATGTTTTAACTGTTAAACATTGTGCTGTCTTTAATTTGCTGTCCTGTTGAAAATATATGTAATTACCTTTTTTTTTTTACTGACATTGATAAACAGCAGATCAGTTGTGAGTGTGAATGGGAAAATACAACTTTATTATAGTTCTGTGACCATGAAGGTTTTTGTGATATGTCAACATTTACAACTGCGGTCACGTCAGCCGTCTCTCGATTTCACGCGGTCAAGCCAGCCGCTCCAACATTTCAAGTGCGCTCTTATTACAGACTGTATGGCAAGCGCACAAAAATAAGTGGAAAAGTCAGCACTAACTTACTTATAAAAGCGTGTGTTAAATTCCAGTTTACAAAATAAAAAGTGGTTGTGAAATACAATAAGATTTTCTAAAAAATATGAGAACTACATTAAAATGTTATTTTCATATTTACAGTATGGAATAAATTAAAATTTATTAAAACTATTAAATGTGTCCAAATGCAATAAAAAGTGGTGTGTGATTTGGGAGGTGTTCAGTCAGTATCTGGTGTGACCACCATTTGCCTCATGCAGTGAAACACATCTTCTTTGCATAGAGTTTATCAGATTGTCAGTTGTGGCCTGTGGAATGTTGGTCCACTCCTCTTCAATGGCTATGCGAAGTTGCTGGATATTATTGGGAACTGGTACACGCTGTTGTATACGCCGGTCAAGCACATCCCAAACCTGCTCAATGGGTGACATGTCCGGTGAGTATGCTGGCCATGCAAGAACTGGGACATTTTCAGCTTCCAAGAATTGTGTACAGATCCTTGCAACATGGGGCCGTGCATTATCTTGCTGAAACATGAGGTGATGTTCATGGATGTATGGCACAACAATGGGCCTCAGGATCTCATCACGGTATCTGTGTGCATTCAAAATGCCATCAATAAAATGCACCTGTGTTCTTCGTCCATAACAGATGCCAGCCCATACCATAACCCCACCACCACCATGGGCCACTCGATCCACAACATTGACATCAGCAAAGCGCTCACCCACACAACGCCACACACGCTGTCTGCCATCTGCCCTGAACAATGTAAACCGAGATTCATCCGTGAAGAGAACACCTCTCCAACGTGCCAGACGCCATCAAATGTGAGCATTTGCCCACTCAAGTCTGTCACGGAGACGATCTGGAGTCAGGTTAAGACCCCGATGAGGACGATGAGCATGCAGTTGAGCTTCCCTGAGACGGTTTCTGACAGTTTGTGCAGAAATTCTTTGGTTATGCAAACCAATTGTTTCAGCAGCTGTCTGAGTGGCTGGTCTCAGACGATCTTGGAGGTGAACCTGCTGGATGTGGAGGTCCTGGGCTGGTGTGGTTACACGTGGTCTGCGGTTGTGAGGCCGGTTGGATGTACTGCCATATTATCTGAAACGCCTTTGGAGACGGCTTATGGTGGAGAAATGAACATTCAATGCACGAGCAACAGATCTGGTTGACATTCCTGCTGTCAGCATGCCAATTGCACGCTCCCTCAATGCTTGCGACATCTGTGTCATTTTGCTGTGAGACAAAACTGCACATTTCAGAGTGGCCTTTTATTGTGGACAGTCTAAGGCACACCTGTGCACTAATCATGGTGTCTGATGAGCATCTTGATGTGGCACACCTGTGAGGTGGGATGGATTATCTCAGCAAAGCAGAAGTGCTCACTATCACACATTTAGACAGATTTGTGAACAATGTTTGAGAGAAATGGTAATATTGTTTATCTGGAATGAATTTTAGATCTTTAAGTCCATCTCGTGAAAAATGGGAGCAAAAACAAAAGTGTTGCGTTTATATTTTTGTTGAGTATATATATTTGAACAAAAGATGATCACAGCAGGCTGAATTTAGCCTGTTTATAATAAATTAAACTATTTAGAACCACAAATTAATCACCAAACAGACAGCAGGATTTTATAATTCAAAAAGAAAATATTAAAAATAATGTTGTGCTCCACATTTCAGGCTAAAGCACAAACCATCACAGCTTCCATTCAGGTGGAGCAGCAGGTAGAGTCGTGTTGATCAGGGTCTGTCTGTGTGGAGTTTATATGTTCTCCATGTGCATGTGTGGGTTCTCTCCAGGCACTCCAGTTTCCTCCTACAGAACACAAACATGCTTTTGGTTAACTGGTGACTCTAAGTTGCCTTTAAAGTATAAGTGTGTATGTTTGACTGTCTCTCTATGTGGCCCTGTGATTGGCTAGTGACTGAGGATGAAACTAGCCTATCATCTGATGTCAGGTGGGATTGGCTCCACCCCCTTGACCCTGCCCGGTATAGATGATGGATGGATAAACTGATAAAACTACACTTACATTAATAAATCTGAACTAAACTTCAATTATCTCTGCTAACGTCACAACTGAGGATCAACCCACAAACAACAGCTCACAGAACATGAGCTTTACCACTGGACTACATACACAAATAAATAAGAACATAAAAGGATAAAGTGCTGTACACGTGTTTGTCCATGCGAGTATTTACATTTATTTCTCTGAAAAGAAGCCTTAACTCTCACTCTGAAAATGTCAGAAATAATTCTACCAGTAATCAAATATTGAAATAATAAAATAATTCATTAATCGACCACATGAGGGAGCCATAGTCCATCCGCTTCCACAACAGTTTCTACTTTGTTTTTAATTTAAACCTGAAAATGTCTGAACCATGTAAGAATCACACACACACACACACACACACACACACACACACACACACACACACACACACACACACACACATATAGTTGTTAGATGGTTAGTTGTTTAGTTATTTGGTCATTTAATTGGTTTTTTTTTTTGGAAAATTTGTTGGTTAGTTTTCCTAGTTGACACTGGTGGTTACTCAGTTGTTTAGCTGTTTAGACAGTTTTTCTTTGTTAGTTATTTAGCTGTTTGTTAGTTGAAAAGTCGTTGTGTAAGTTTGTTAGTTGTTTAATTGGTTTGTTAGTTACTTACCTGCCTCGTTAGATTGTTATTTGGTTTGTTTTGATTTGGGTTTAGTTTTAATGATTTAAAGTCTGAAGGAGTAATATTTAAGAGCACAGTAAATGTATTATTTTGACATTAACATGTAATCTCTGTTTCATAATGACAATGATGAAGATGAGGTGCTTTCTTCTGTAAAGACATCAACTTTTTCTTCTCATTACAAAGCAAACAAAGATCCAGACAAGCAGATGAGAAGATATAGCAAACACAAAAATCATATTTGATTTTATTTAGGCTTTGTTGAACCAGAAAACTGACTAAAAATCTTAAGAGTGTCCAAAGACACAAATAAAATGTCAAAGACAAAAATAAAACATAATCTAAAAACAGTTTTTGATCAAAGTTTGAGATCACAAGGTATTCAAGGAGGAGAAAGTCAGACTCTTTAATGTCATTACAAGTTACAAAATATATTTTTTAAAAAAGCAATAAAAAATAAGGTCATTTCTAAAGAAAGGAGCCCTTTGCCTTCTAGTTAAGTGTGACGGAAACTTCACACCCATGCACTCATGCTGCTGACTTTTTCTCATCTCACCAACTAAATTTTTCTATCAAGTGGTTCAACACCTCCTCCTCCTCCTCCTCCTCCTCCTCATCCTCCTCCTCTCTTCCTGAGCTTTTTCAGTCCTTCTTCTCTCTGTTGTGGTCACCAGAGGCTCCCTTCTGAAAAGTCCCTGTCTCAGGTGTCTGTGCTCCTCTCATTAGTTTGTTAAATGATGACTGATGTAATGATGGAAAACACATCCCCTACTCATTAAATGATGTCTGTGTGAGCCTCGGAGATTCCAGACATGTTGATTAGGAAAAAAAATCCAAGTAACCAAAGCAGCACGAACCACCGAGACAAGAGTCTGTGTGGATGTTTCATTTCTGTTTTAATATTTTTTTTACTATAAAAAACAAAACCTGCAGTATGATCATGTTTGGTGCCTCTTTTCAGCACAACCTTAACTAAAGATGATAATAACAGAGTCTTTATCAATCAGTCAATCAAACTTTATTTGTATAGCACTTTTCATACAAATAAAATGTAGCACAAAGTGCTTTACAAACAGACAAATGAATTAAATGAAGAAATTATAACCCAAACCCACTCCACCCAGCCCCTGAACCCACCCACACAGCAATCCACACACAGTGTTGATAAAAAGCATCATAAATAAAAGACAGTAATAAAGCACACAGCTGTACCCAGTACATACTGAGGAAACGCCATCTTAAAGGTTTAAAAATGAGAAAACACTGGAGGTTAGGTTAAAAGTATAAAATTAAACATATCATAAAATAAAATAAGAAAATGATTTTTAAAAGTTAAGAATAAAAATACTTGAAATTAAGTTAAAATATACATATATATATAATAATAATAATAAATAAATGAGAAATAAAACAGGAAAACTAGAGAATAAAATAAGGAAAGTAGAAAAGATTTAAAAAAGAAAAGGTAAAAAATAAGACAAGGTAAGATAATAAAAAGTGGCCTGTAATTAAAATAAACAAAAACACTAAAAGGTAATTCAGGTAAAAGCTTGACTAAAAAGGTAGGTTTTGAGTTTGTTTTTAAAGACATTCACATTAGGTGCAAATTAAGGTGAAAATATCTGTACATATAAGATGCTAAAAATTATAGACATTAAGTAAAAGTTCAGTTCTTTCTATTTATTCTATTAAACTTTGTCCACCTTTAATACTAAACAGAGAGGGTGTTACATTCACTGTTTCTTCATTTCTGCTGAAATAAATCAAATCAATCCTGTTTTATTATCTGTTCACTCCAGACTAAAACTGACAGACTTTACATTTATATTTTTGACAGGCTGAAGTAAATATTCAGTGTCTCCCTATTTTCTGCTCTCATGATGAAAACTCAAAGTTACAGCATCATGGGATTTGAAAACATTAGAGCACAGACTCCACAGACACAGGAGAAGATCACTGAGTCCCCAAAACTAAAATGTCAGATATTCAACATTTATCACAAAACAAACAGAAAAATCAGTTTTAAACAAACTGCTACAAAAACTAAAGATTTACCCAAAAAGAGACCAATACAAAAAGCAACAGACGGCAATCACAGGGCTGTCAGAGCTCAGAGGCAGATGTGAGGCTGCTGTCTGTGTGCTGGCAGGGACGGAAATATCAGAATAATCAAAGTATTGATTCAATCTAAAGAACTCTTTTTGTATTAATTATTCTCCTAAAACACTAAATGAGTCTCTAACAAAACGTTTGTCTGTGAACTTCTTCAGACTTTCTGTGTCATGAAAGTGAGGTGATGTATGTATTTATATTTATTATATTTATTTATCTGCCATGGATTTAACTGACTGTACAAAAATCTGCTTTATTATGGGAACAGCTGCTGCAGAAGGAAAGTGAAATGTTTCTTCTTCTGGTCTGATATGTGAGGACTTTAGAGAACTGGAAGTCAAAATCAAAACAGAAATGTAAAAGTAGTTCTGTGTTCAATCACTGAGCTTCACTTAACTTTAATTTTTTTGTGGTGAACAGAGAAGTTTAGAAATGAGTCTTTTACAAGGAGAGCCTTCAGTCAGAGTTTAAAGTAAAGCTAAATATGAATCAGTGTTAACCAGATGTTCATTTTGTTCCTGTGTGAGGTTTATCAGCCTTAAATGAAATAAAGTTCCTCTGAGACCTTCTCTGACCTCCTTTGGCCTTCAAACCAGCATCAAGCAGGACCTGAAGGAGCTCTGCAGGAGCACCAGAGGACTGTCCTCAGGTCGGTCAAACTGAAGAGCAGCTGCACACCTCTTCTGCTCCATGACGCAATCGTCAACATCTGCAGTCAGCACTGACCAGCGACCATCTGCAGGAAACAACCAAACTGCAGACATCAGCGAGGTTAGACACAAATATGGCCGCTGCATGAGGAGGAGCTTCAGCAGGTCTGCTGCTGTGGCAACTGCAGGAGGCGACTCAGTCACCTGTTGGTCCAGGTGTGGATTAAATCAGAATCCCTTCAAGATGTGATGTGATCTGAGGGTCTAAGTTCACCAGCAGCTACGTTCCTCTCAGGCCTGCGGCTCTCATCAGAGCCTCCAGGAGCAGAGTCAGTTTATCAGACTTCAGAGGAGGAGGTCAGGTCATTCTGACTGCTGATTGGATAAAGACTCAGACAAGGTTCAGATGGAGCATCCCGACCTTCCACAGAAGGGATGTGAAGCTGCTGCACGTGCTGCGCAAACAACAAGAACCTCCAGGATCTTCTGTGCCGACTATTTCTGCACAGACACAGAGCTGATCTCTGCCACTGTGGCTAATGTTCAGGCTCATGCTGTGAACTCCAAACAGCCACACTTCAAAAATCCCAGACTGTCCCTTTAAGACGTCCTTTCTTCCATTTTTAAAGCTGATCTGCTCAGAGGAGGTTTCTCATCAGAGCAAAGAAAGATGGAGACAGAGTTTGTTCATGTAGGTAAAGACACAGTTAAAGTTACACAGTTACAGAGTCTCTTTGCTCTGAGGGAGGAACTGACACCACTGTGGTCTGAACCAAAATAACCCCTCTATAAGGCAGAGCTGACAGTATAAAATATGTTCACATCTCGTTCATCAAAATAGAAAATGAAATTTCCCCCCCCAACACCCCCAGCCTGAAAGAGTACAGTCAGAAGTAGAAGTATTTTACTTTACTTTAGTCACATTTTAACCAGAGTTTCAGAGTTTTATATTTAAGGCTCTTTGTGTTATTATGTTTTATATTTAAGGCTCTTTGTGTTATTATGTTTTATATTTAAGGCTCTTTGTGTTATGTTTTATATTTGAGGCTCTTTGTGTTAGTAGCAGTATTTAAAAAAAAAAAAGTAAATTATGAAGCTAAGGAAAAGAAATTAACTAGCTCTTAACTAGAAGTTCTTCAGACTATTTTCAGTCTGTCTCTCTTTAGGCTGAGGTATATTTATTATATTTATTTATCTGTACATCCACAGCTTCACAGTAAACTCTGCTCTATTATAGGAATAGCTACATCAGAAGTTCCCCTGAGAAAAGAGAAATGTTTCTGCTTCTGGTCTGATATATGAGGACTTTAGAGAACTGATAGTCAGAACCAAAATAGAGATGTAAAAGTAGTTCTGTGTTCAACAACTTCATGTTTCTGCTAACTTCATCTTTTGATGGTGAACAGAAAAGTATAGAAATGAGTCTTTTACAAGGAGAACCTTCAGTCAGAGTTTAAAATAAAGCTAAATGTGAAGCAGTGTTAACCAGAGATTTATTTTTGTTCCTGTGTGAGGTTTATCAGCCTTAAATGAAATAAAGTTCCTCTGAGTCCTTCTCTGACCTCCTTTGGCCTTCAAACCAGCATCAAGCAGGACCTGAAGGAGCTCTGCAGGAGCACCACAGAGGACTGTCCTCAGATCTGTGTGGATGAGTCTGCAGACTCTCTCCCTGCTGCTGAGGCTGAGCTCAAACATGAAGACACATAAATGTTTATGTGCTGATCAGAGTTCTTCACACTGTGTTCACACCACGTAAAGCTCCTGCACAGGATGTTTGTGAGCATGAGGTGTTAAACTGATCATAAAAACAACCCCGCCCTGATGTGCCCACAGAGGCTCAGCACTGAGCCGGAGTTTATGAGCTCAGTGTTTATTTCATTTAAAAACGATGAGCTCCACCCTGCAGGATGTGGGAGTGCTGCAGCTGCAGCTTCTCTGTCCTGGAGGACAATTTAGCCCAAAGTTTGGCCCTGGACTTTTTCCCTCTTCTCTCTGTGAGCAGGCACTGATGTACCAAACACACAGGCCCTTCACAACACCTTCTGCACAATGCTTATGTGCTTTGCTACCATTACAGTAATGAACTGACTGTTGTCAGGACACTTGGCAAATGCAAAGTCATTTGCAAATTTGACTTTGCATCTGCCCTTGCATTTACATGGTGTTCTTCACTGTGTGACTTTGTGCCATTTGAGGTTCGTTGTGTTTTGAACAGATGAAGGATGTCTGGGCTTGGTGTGAGGCCGCACTGGGCCTGGAGCCTTTCACAAATCTGGACAGGACAAGTAGAGAAATAGTGTAAGAGTACATGCAAGAACATATATATAGAGCATGAAGCAAACTGGACTGTGATTAAAAGGTGTATGTTGATGCTTCAAACACTTAAACTCTGTGGACATGATTGGAGGATGTCATTACAGACAGAACAGAAATGATCCAAAACTGTGATAACAGCAGATCTACATGCTCAAACACATCACACTGCAACAGGCCATATATTAACTTGTAGATCTGCAATGTGGCATCCTCTGATGAAAGAATAAAACACAGCTTAAGTGGTTAATAAAGCAGGTAATCCATCTGTGCAGTTTATGTTTTCCTATACTCTAGAGAACTAGATTTATTTGTAACACACCACCCGTGTTTGCTGTTTATTATGTTACGTAGTTCATCACGTAGACAGTTAATGCTCCAGTCACACTTCCCTGTTTCTTATGGCCTTTGTGCGCGATTGTCATGATCCTGATGAAGCGTGTTTTGGTCCTGATGCATGAGCTACTTTATCTGGATCAGCGTTGTAAAGCCCGAAACTGTCAAAACTGTCTTGGAGAATCACTGCTCTCAGTATAGCAATGTGGAAGCCCAAGGCGAATGGTATGAACGTGGCATGTATGGAGCTCAATCGGGCTGATCAGAGCTCAGTCCAGAAAGCTTTCTGACAAAGATGTATCCGTTTGTGCCCTGACTGTTCTGTTGAAGGCGACTTTACAGTGTTGTTCTAATGTATCTCATACGGAAAGTTAATGCAACAAAAACAGAAGCAACAGACCTCAACCAAGGCCTGCATTATGCAAACTGGGCTTGGCTGACTTTGTGTCAGTGAGATGGAAGTTCATGTAATCCTCATCATGAGGTTGTACTGACCTGAGTTGCTGTAGAAGCGTTACTGAAGGTGAATTTATGGCATGTGTTCGGGGGAGAAAGTCATTTTTTCCCACATTATGCCGATCAAACCAGCCTCGCCAATCGTGTACAGTGATGCTCCTCGCTGTGAGAAACAGGAATGTTTGACTGGGGCCTAAGTTACTGCTCTGAACTGTTTATTAGACTGAACGTATATCCATGCCATGCTTAAGACACACCTGCTCACCACAGTATCACCTTTGTCTACATCAAGCTCACCTGCCTCCTGCTGCTCCTGCACTGTGGGCAGTATAACCTGACATCACCTGCTGCTGTGACGGACAGGTGAAGCAAACACCTCCGTCACCTCTCTGCTCTTAGCCTGTCACCAGAGCTTTTCTTTTCTTTTCTTTTCTCTAAATACATAAATAAATAATAAAGCAGCCATCAATCGGCCCATTGTTGACCGGCCCACAGGAAAAACTCCCAGCACTCCCTCTGACCGGTCCATCCCTGATTTCAGCTGACATGTGTTGAACATCTGCAGTGTTGCTTCATCAGGAAAAAATGTGACTAATCAGCAGTTATTTCAGCAGAGTGTCAGTATTCTGACTTTCAGTTCTGCTTAAAGAGCAACAAAACATCTTAAAAAGCCTCTGTCAGCTCCTCACAGACACTTTTAGTTAGTATGAAGTTAAACTTTAGTTTAAGTAGAGAGTTCCTCAGGTCTTTGTAACCAGCTGATGAATTTCCTTCAGCTCTGCTGTTAAACTGGATTCACTGACATGTACCAACAGGCCTGGTGAAGGATTTAATTTACATTTAAACCGACAAACAGCCGCTCCTGGAATTCACACCCAGACTGAAGTAGACTGAGGCAGGTCTCTTCCTGCTGCAGTAATGATATCAAAATAATAATAATAATAATGATATATTTGTAGGCTGGAGCCACCTGAGACAGGAAAATCAAAGTATCTGCCAGTAGTGGAAATTTTAGTTTATAGGCATACTGACATGAAGGTTTTTTAAGGCTTTGCCACACTACATTTCCCAGCTGCCCTTGCAATTCCAGGAGGACTCCTGCTGACATAATTGCAAACAATAGCCTGGTAGATCAGCACGTTTTTTTCGGACTTTGTAACTGGAATGGTGATAACTCAAAGATAGCATCATTCACTCTCTCATCTTCTCACCTCTGATATTGATGTAAAGCAGCTTTCTCCACATGGACAGATGTGAGCGTGACACATGTACCCCTTTCCCACCAAGCTGGTTCCAGGGCTGGTGCTAGAGCCAGTTCAAAATTGGTTCAAGTGCGAACCGGTTAAGAACTTTGCTTTTCCACAAACCGGTGCCGGCCAGAGAGCTACGTCAGCACGTCAATGTACACGTCTGTATACGTCACGCCAGTTTCCGATAACAACTGGCGAACAACAATAAACAAAACAATAAACTTACCAGGCTCTGTGGAGGTTTGCTCCATGGTTGTGTCCTCCTGCATAGACTCCAGCATGGCTGTGGCCGCATTCAATACCCCGGTAGCGCTGCACGCCGGTCGGTCCCCGAGAACAGCATCGAGCATTTTTTAATGCTGGCTGTTAAAACGTGGCCAACCATTGCCACTACGGCCCAGCTCGGTCTTCTGGTCCCTATATTCTTTCTTTATATATTCTCTATATAAATATATTCTTTTCAATCTGTTTTTCGCTTACTCCAACCTCGTCTTTTTAAAAATGGCTCTCTTCCGTGTTTTTACTCTGCTAATCCCGCCCCCACCCCCTGACGTAAGCGCGTAGCCCACAACGTAACGTGGTTCTTTCTCCTGGCCCAGCAAAGAGTTGGTGCTTGGCAAGCACCGGATTTGAGAGCCAGCAACCGGTGCTTGGTCTGTGGAAAACCAAAGAACTGGTGCTAAGCTGGCTCTAGCTCCGAACCAGCCCTGGAACCAGCTTGGTGGAAAAGGGGTAAGAGTGATTTTCTAGTTTACATCATAATATGTTTTTTCTTATAGTCAGCTTTTTAGTCTATCAGAGTGTTCCATGAAGACGAGTATTCCATAAAACTAACCTGATTAGGCTGTAATGGCTTGGTGAAAGGGCAACATCCTAAAACTTTAGCAGCATGTGTGCCAACCACAATATGATGGTTTATTAGTTTTCTGTTTTACTGTGTCTTATGACGGCACCAAACTATTTCAAAGACAAAATGAATTTGTTAATATTTGGCAGAGAAAATGATGTGAATTTCAGAAGTTATATTGGTGTCCATTAAATAAAAAATAATCTCATTCATTTCAGTCCTGATGCATTTTTAACTTTTTTTTCCATCAATTTATTCTTATTTTTACTGATTATCCAAATGATTTTAAATAACGTCTAAGCAGCCAAAATGACTGCTATGGTCATTCTAGCATTTGCAGAGTTCTGTTAGCCTGACTGTAACACAATCTCCTAATCAAGCTGATTGGAAAACTGATCACTCTGGACATCAGAATCACTCCCTGCACCTGGATACTGGACTTCCTCTCAAACAGACCCAGTCAGTCCAGATCAGCCGTCTGTCCTCCTCCACTATAGTGATTGAGTTCATGTTTACACGACAACGCCTTCAGAAAGAAACTCAAAGACTTTTCTTTTGCGTTTACATTGAAACATAAAAACAACTGAAACCGCTGTAGTGTGCATGTCAGTCCTGTAGATGGCGATGTAGGTTTACAGAGAAACAGTGCTGCTACAACACATATACGAAGAAGAAAAACTTTTTACAAACAACAATGGAGAGTTGACGCACAGAGACGCAGGAGTTTCTTTTCTGGACAACAAATCTGTCTGGATAACAAAGCGAGCACGGTAAGCAGCTCACATGTTACTCTGTAGACGATGAAGCTGTTGTTGTTCCTGGTATGTGTGCACAGCCTTCATTTGGAAGAGTACTGCACATGCGGTGATGTCTGTTTCGCCTGAAACGCTCTGACTCTGGTTTACATGGAGCTTCATGTAGCGTTCAGAAAACTCTCCACCCTGGACCCTGGTTTATAAAGTTTATGATTTAAGCACTCTATGAGACTTCATATAGGTAAGAAATCAACCACAGAAAACAACTCAGTGCTCAAGGTCAACGAAACCAAAGAGCTGATGTTTGATTTTAGAAAAGAGGAGACAAAATCACACAATCCAGTCTCCATCAGTGGAGCTGAGGAGGAGCAGGTGAGCAGTTTGAAGTTCCTGGAAATCAAACAGAGAACCTGTCTTGAACTTCATATGTCTCTGCCCTGGATAAAGATGCCATGAAGAGTTTCGAAGTACAAAAAAGTCTCCCTTTTAGATATATGCCTGATGGAAATACACACTTTAAGATGAGTTTTATAGCATCAAAATAGGTTATCTATAAATGCTATTCCTTAGCTTCACGGTCGGGTCGGACAGGGCTGGACTGTCCTGGATACTCAACTTCAGGAACAAGACAATTAAAACTAGAGCAAATTTATATTATTCAGACACGTCTTAGAGCACCGGGCTGTAAGTAGACATATATAGCCGGCTACAAAACTACGATACTAAGTTTTCCAAAAATTGCTTGTTGTCACACATCAAAAACTACCACTACGTACCTTGGGTCTTTTGGTGCGTTCCAGTTGTAGTCAGAAGTAGGATTTTCTGAGTTCCGAGTAGGAAACTGCAACTGGAATTTTCCCTGAAGTCGGAATTTCCTACTGGGAACTCTGTGAAACCTCACCACCCCCGAGTTGACAATGGAAGATGGATGCCCCCAGTGTGAACAGTTATTTAGCTCCTGTAATAATCCATTTATTTGCACTTCTGACTGGGGTGTGTCGCTCTAGATCAGCTGTATACATACAGTAGTATTGTTAGACTTATATTTACAAAAATCCTGCCATATTGTTACAACCAGCTCATTTAAAGGGAAAAAGGAAGAAACATAAAGTAAACCAAGATTTTAAATGGTTCAAGAAAAGTTATTTATTTAACAAAAGGCATTTGTTTTGACAACGAAAAATTAGGCAAATAAACTGAGTGCTGCAAAATAAAAACAAATCGAGAACAAAAAGAGACTCTAATCTAGAGTTTTTGTTTAAATAACCAGAATTAACCCTACCACCCAAAAAAAAGTTAATCACACAATCAAAACTAACAGCACCCAAACCTAGTGTGTCTAAAGATTTACAAAGTACGTGTGGTGGAGATGTGTCAAAAATACAAAAACTAGGGCCTCACAAAATCACATTGGTTTTACAGAGTTTTTAGTAACAATGAGTCTGACAAAGCGAGTAGGCACGTGAGCATGGCTGGCTACAGCTTGCTGGCGAGTGTTGGGTCTGCCGGCTTCTTATGCTGCTGCTCGCTCTCGATTGGTCGGAGAGCGGGCGGTCGTCTGTCCAATCAGGGCACATCAGCACAGGTGATCAGGATAAGCAGCATTGGCCCTGAGAGCGGGCACACACACATGCACACTCGCAACACTCACACAAAAGCCATCAGACAGAGGAAACAGAACTAAGCGCTGTACCACCAGAATGCAGAACAGCTCCTCAGGTGGAAGTGAGATTATGTACCATAATCACTTCTCCATGTCTGATGGTTTTTGTTTTGTTTTTGTTTTTGTCTTGGAGCTGTGGTTTAATGTCACTGCCACTGTTGCACAAGGACAAATGAACTTCATTGTTTTTTTTATCAACACAACAGCTGATATTTCAGACAGAAAAAAACTGTTTAAAGAAGAGATTTAACTGCCATGTAGGGACGGGCCTGCTGCTGTGGGGTAAATCCAGGCCTGGACCCTCTGACGTCCCACTTTAAACCTCTATCTGTTCCCTTAATGGTCTAATTAAGACAGAAAATACCTTAAAAAATTTACTGACTCAACCTCCCACCAGAGTGACCAGGGGAAAATTTGAGGGCTGAAGAGCATCTGCTGACTCTGTGATGGTCAGACATCAGGAGGCGGGAAGTGCAGAATCAAAAAGATGAACATGACCTCCTGTGAGGAAGTGAATCATCTGACTGTACTTAAAATGTTTATATAAAGACAGATATATTCAAAGATCAGCTGTTAATAACCTGACACATACAGACCATGTGATTTCTAAAAATCCAGTTTGAGCTGATTTTTAGGGAACATGGTTTTAATCTCCTCGTGTTGACATGACTGAGCTGTAATGTGATCCATCACGCCGTGCATGTGCATGATCAGCTGAACGATCAGAGTCTAGCAGCTAAGACTACAAATGAAAATGGATTTACAAACCTGTTTGATCAGTGTTTCATATTTTAACGATTCGGTCAAACTGAAGAGCAGCTGCACGCCACTTCTGCTCCACGACGGTAAACGGCATCACCAACGTCTGCAGACAGCACTGACCAGCAACCGTCCGTAAGAAACGACCATGACCAAACTGCAGACATCAGCGAGGTTAGCCGCAAATATGGCCGCTGCCTCTCCTCATCAGAGCCTCCAGAAGCAGAGTCAGTTTATCAGACTTCAGAGGAGGAGGAGGTCAAGTCATTCTGACTGCTGATTGGATAAAGTCTCAGACGAGGTTCAGATGAAGCGTCCCAACCTTCAGCATCATCTTTAGCCTGTTGTGTCTCCAACGATGATGACACCAACCACAGGAGGAGCGTGAAGCTGCTGCACAAACAAGAACCTCCAGGAGCTTCTGTGCCGACTATTTCTGCACAGACACAGAGCTGATCTCTGCCACTGTGGCTAATGTTCATGCTAATGCCATAAACCCCAAACAGCTACGCTTCAAAAATCACAGTCCCTTTAGGACGTCCTCTCTTCCATTTTTAAAGCTGATCTGCTCAGAGGAGGTTTCTCATCAGAGCAAAGAAAGATGGAGACAGAGTTTGTTCATGGAGGTAAAGACACAGTTAAAGTTACACAGTTACCTACAGCTGGACTGAATAACATCTGGAAGATTTTATATTTATTTAAATAAATTGACTGCTAACTGGAGCATCCCCCATTCAGTGAGTGTGTATGTAGGTGTGCTTTTGTTTGGATGCCCCCCCCCCCCCCCCTTTTTTTTTAATTATTCTAATTTTTTTCTCCTAATACTTCATTTCATTTCTATCTGATTGACTATTCTCTGTATTATTATCATTGTAAAGGTTTTAATCTTAACTGTTTGATAAGTCCCACCAGCACCATAAATGTTTCATTCAAGTTAAGTTTTGACTACTGTGTCTCTGTTTATTAGTATATCTGTAGGATTTTGAAAATATAATCAAAAAAAGGAGAACAGGAAGTTACAGTTGCTTCACTCTGAAAGTGAAACTGCACTGCTGTCTGAAACCACATCTCACCTCGGCCTGAGAGACCTAAGGTAGAACTGATGAATGTTGTATATATGTATAAAGTTCACTCCTCTTTCATCAAATAGAAAAAGGGATTTCACCCCCACAGCCTGACAGAGTCAGAATCAGAAGTACTTTACTTTAAATTAGTCACTTTTAACCGGAGTTTCTGTGAAGCGTAATTGTGCACAAATAAATGAGTAAATTATGATGTAAATTAAAAGAAAGAAATTCACTAACTGTGTAAAGACTACACATATGAGGAATTTTGCACTAAGCTAATTTTGTGGCATCTGGTGGAGTATTTATTTGTATTAACTGGTCTCAATGTTAATGTTATTGAGTTTTTATCTGATATTCTACATCTTAGCTGTGATATCGATGTGTGTTTTGTATGTTGATTTTAGTTTCACAGTACTCCGATGAGATAAATAAAGACTTTACGCTCCATTAATGAAGCTAAGTTCCTTCTCTTTTTCAGACCATCCTGTGTGAAGCCTACAGATGTGTTACAGTCCAGCAGATCATCAGTTTCTGAAATACTCACAGAGCATGCTCGCTCAGGTCAGTTAATCCTGAAGTCTGACCTTCAGCAGGTTGGCCTGATCGTGTCTACATGCCTTAATGCACTGAGCTTCTGCCATGTGATTGGCTGATGAGGTGTTTTGTAGACAGAGGGTAGAATTGGTGCACGTACTAAAGTGGTGAGAGCAGATGAAGTCCACAGAGCTCAGCAAACAAACTTCACACAAAGTCAGTTAATGGACATTTATGATAAAACAGGCTGCAGAGTGGAGATAAGAGTTTAACTGAGGACATGTTACCTGATAACAAGAGGGAGGAGCCAAACCTGTGGGAGGCCAACTGACCAACCACCAACCGCCTTCAGCTTTAACAGCCATGACAGAGAAAGAAAAAGAGCGGCTGGCACTGAGCCGGGGAATTGTGTTGTTTGATATGTAAACAGGCAGAAGTTTAAAATTCCTCTTCAGGATTTTCAAAATAAAAGCTTTTTCTTTACTCAGATGTGTTTGATCAGGAGCTACAGTTTAACTCTGTAAAATAATGTTAATACATTAATAGTCAATATTCCAAATTGCCACATCAGTCTGTTTATTCAGAGGCACAGAGAGCCTCAAACCAACATTCAAATTTAACTGGTTATTTATGATTTAGTGGAGGGACACGCGACGTGAGTTGGCTTAGGTCCGGATAAACTTTATATTTCTGAAATGATAATGCACTTAGAAATAATAATTTGTAGTGTACTTTTAAACAGTGGTATTACTTTTTGATTTGAGTTTTTGTAGACGGAGAAAATACCCTTTGTATTTGGTACGGTACTTTCAAGTTAGCGTCTTTGTCTCATCTCCGACGGTTGCAGTCTGTGTCTGACTGAGGGAGAGGAGAGAACTTTCTATTGTATCTAATGTCCTTAGTGGCCATCTGGAGCTCATACAACCCCACTTAAAAAAAACTGAATTGTCCCTTTAATAAACTAATTAAATGAACAAAAAGCTGCTCATAAATAAATTAGATCTTGTGAGTGAAACCTCCTCAGGATGCTTTGGTTGATTTTATTTCCATCTCTTATTTCTCTCATTTTAATATCCTTACTCTAAAGCTAGGAGAATGTCTGCAGAGATTATCTTCAACTTTAAAGAAACTCAAAAACAAATTCATTCATATTGTTAAAGTGTCAGAGTCTCTGCTGCTGGAAACAAGAGTGAAGGAGAGAACCCTCACTCGCACAGAGAGAACACGCCAACATGGATGTGGCGTCCTGTCCGTGTCTCCTGTCATCGCCCCATATCAGCAGGAAACAGGAGAGCCTTAAGGTCGACGCAGAGATGAAGCGTCTCCTGCTGAAAATATGATGCTTCAGACTGACCTTTGACCATGCAGTGCATCTAAGTGCATATGTTAAATATATAAAATGTTAAAAATGTTCATTTATGAGGAAGAGTTCAGTTTTAATGTTTAAAGATGGAAAACTGCATTAATATGAATAATATGGAAAGGTTCTACCAGAGATAAATAACATTTTAAAACTTTTATGAATATAAATTAAATACAAAACATAAGGAAATAAAGACTGACTGTAGAAAGACAGGAATGTCATTTAACATGTACAAACCCCTCAGATGGAGACACAGGTGCTTCACTGAGAACAGAGACTCTTTCTGACCTCCATCTGTGATGACACAGAAGCTCGTCCTTATTTACAGTTTAAGACAAAAGTTATTTCTCTGAATCGCTCAAGCTTCTTGTAACAAGGTACGTACATTATTTTCCTCCTCATATTTTAGGTAAAAAAAGTTTCTTTAGTGAATTCTAACCCTCTCAAAGGCTGTCAGATTTCCTTCGTGGAAATTACAAAGTGAGGCGGTGTTCTCAGGGACAGATCCTGATCTGAATGCACCTGAAAAATACTTGAAAAAAATGGATTCTGTGTATCACTGTGCTCTATGTTTATTACTGGCTGTGGATATGGTGTTCATCACTGTCTGCTGTATGCTGCTGCAAATCGTCCCTCCCTGTCTGTCCGTACACACTCTCACCTGCTACTTTTTATCTACAAATCTGTTCTTGGGCTGCTCCCGTCTTATTTGACCACATATTTGATCAGGTCTAGTGACCGTCGTGGACTGCGCTCACAGGATTTCATTGAAATGTTTGTTCCTAGAGTTTGAGCAGAGCTGGGTAAGACAGCCTTTAAATATGCCGCCCCCTCTACCTGGAATACTCTCTTGATGGATTTGGGACTAACAGAACTGGTCACTGTTGGTGAATTTAAGACTTTGATAAGGGACCAGGAAAGAGCTAGCCTTGGACACTGTGACTATTTTAATTCTTGACTGCTTCTCATTTTGTTTTGAATTGATGTTTCCAGAACGGTTTGGTCTCGATGTGCTGATGTCTGAATGTATTTGTTGTTTTTATTGTGTAACTTTCTGCTGCTGCCATGCCAGGTCCCTGTTGAAAAAGATATTTTAAATCTCAATGAGGCTTTTATCTGGTTAAATAAAGGAGATAATTATAATCTATAGCTCAGACAATCCAACCTCCAAGGTCAAACAGGACGCACCGATAGACCTGCTGAGTATTCAGAGGAAACCAGCATGGAGCACTCCTGGCACGGGCCGGAGATGATTGGGCCTTTAGACTTTAGGGACAGGAGGAAGCTTAAGGGGAAGTCTCTCTTTGACTCTCTGAATAGACCAGGGAAAGAATTTGTTTGACTGGAGGAGTCATAGATAGAATGAATGAATCATTCAAAAAAGTTTCCCATCAGTGAGATGGAAACTGGAAATCAGTGAATCATCACAGACAGAAGAACATGATCACTTCCTCTCCCTCCTCCATGTGCCTCTGACCTCATGACCCCTGCTCCCTCCTGGAGGAGTTTGGACCTTCAGGTGAGTCTGAGTTTTTCTTTCACAGGTCGTCAGCTGCCACTGCCGAGTGTGTTAAGGGACCCCCGAGACGCGGCCAGTATCGATCCTCCATATCAATGACAGAATCTGAAACCTCCAAACACACTGCTGCGACACGTTTGGAACCCCCCTAATGGAGCCCCGACTGCCCTTCAAACTGAAGTGAGCGTACCCGTCTGGACACTCAAAAAGAAACAAAACAAGAGGATGAAGAAAAAATAAAATGGGGAAGTGGTAAGTTCAATCTGACATTATTACCTCCGCCAAGGAGGTTATGTTTTCGAGACAGTTTGTCTGTCTGTCTGTCTGTCTGTTTGTGAACAAAATAACTCAAAAAGTTATGGATGGATTTTGATTAATTTTTCAGGAAATGTTCAGCATGGAAAAAGGAAGAACTGATTCGATTTTGGTGTTGATCTGGATCACTGTCTGGCCACCATGGCGAAAAATATAATTTCTGTGAATAACTACTGAACTAAAATAGATATCATTATGAATCCAGTTGCTAATGGTATGTTTTCATGGTCAAGGAATCTAAATATTTATATGAAATAAAGGTAGGACTAATATTTATGGTCAAAATGATCATATGGCTGAGGACTGCGGCACTGGCGGAGGTCTGTGCTCTCGAGTGCTTTTCCAGTTTAGAAAAAGTTATGATGCACTTTGTCCCAGTCTGTAGTGCCATAAAGCACAACTGTCTGCACATGACATGTCTTCTGCACCTTAGCCTAGCTTGTTTAAACAGTAAAGTCAGTAATTAACAGTAAGCTAACAAGTAACTAATTTGTATTTGGAGAGGACGATATCATATATCTCCTTTAATTTACTTTATGTCACATACATTAGTCAAAAATAATGCCAGGAACAATGAAGCTGGCTGTTCATATTCCAAACAGATCTTTCAGTTTTTCAAGGTTCTTAAAGGAGTACTCCGACTTTTTCGGACCCACGCCCTTTCCCTATCATTGACAGAGTGAGACAAGCTCAAAAATACCTTTTTTGTGTCTCTGCGTCCAGTGGCTGGCTCCCAGCTGTTAGCTCCGTACGTAGCTTAGCTCAATGGCTGGAGGTCAATAGGAGTCAGAGCCGGACTGACAAAAGTGGACAAAATACTCCTTGCAGTGGTCCACAAACACCCAGGTCTGGTGAGCAATTTTCAATCAGGAGAACTGCAGGGTTACAGTTTTTCCTGATTGTTAACACACAGAAATCTAAACTTTGGCACAATTTGCACAACCTTATCTTCACCTACCATTCGCTCCATCCGAATTATCACTACTTCAAACTCCCTTATGACTCCCCTCGACTCTCACTTTCCTTCTTTACACTCTGACGCCAGTTGCACGTCACCTTGTTGTCTAAACACTACACACAATGTTCAGTTGTTACACACACTTCTCATGTAAAATCTCAGTGGTATCAACCTACAAGCACAATTGTTCAAATTAAACAAATTCAGGTCTGGTTAGCAGTTAGCAATCAGGACTGCAGCAGGAGCAGAAGGACAGAGAGGAGCAGGAGGAGTAAGAAGAAGTTCTTACTCCTCCTGCTCCTCTCTGTCCTTCTCAATGCCCTCCTTCTCCTCTCTCCCCCTCCTTGTCCTCCTTCTCCTTGTCCTTGTTCTCCTCCTTCTCCTCTCACTCTTACAGTTCTCCTTCTCTGGTTGCTCTCTTCAAGGTTCCCCATTGTTCACCAAACACAGAGGAGGAGGCTCAAGGCACTTCTATGCTGCAGTCCTGATTGCTAACTGCTCACCAGACCTGAATTTGTTGACTTTTGAACAATTGTGCGTTGTAGGTTGATACCACTGAGATTTTACATGAGAAGTGTGTGTAACAACTGAACATTGTGCGTAGTGTTTAGATAAACAAGGTGATGTGCAATTGGTGTCAGAGTGTAAAGAAGGAAAGTCAGAGTCTAGGGGGGTCATAAGGGAGTTTGAAGTAGTGATAATTCGGGTCATGTGGATGGTAGGGGAAGTTAAGGTTGTGCAAATTGTGCCAAAGTTTAGATTTTTGTGTGTTAACAATCAGGAAAAACTGTAAAGGGCCTTGAGCCTCTGCTTTGTTTGGTGAGCACTGAACAATGAACAACAACAACCAGAGAAGGAGAGGGGGAAGAGTGAGAGGACATTTTGACTTTTTTTGTTTACGAACATTTTCTTTAGAAATGCCTGTGCACTGAAACACTGTAAATAAAACAATGGTTTGCTGCACACTTGTGTGATATTTTATGTTTGGAGAAGTGGACCTACACAGACACTTTCTAAAAGGAAAAATGGGTAATTCTCATGAGTCATTGCCATTCACATTGTGTGTTGCATTTCTGTAATTGGGTTTTCAGTTTTGCACTTCAGTGTGCTGTGAATGCTTGGTAGTGTGCAGCAAATGCTGAGCTGTGTGTATCAATTGACTGGTATGTGTGTGTCAATCGAGAATTTGGCTGTGTGTCCCAAATGAGAACACGAGTTCCATTTTGTGAACAGTTCAGAGATTTGATGGCAAAGAGTCATCTTGAAAAGGGAGTGTCAGCTTTAGCATTTTGTGTGTGAGGTTTTCAGGTTTGTGTGAACAATTTGAAGGAATCCGTTGGTGTTTTGAGAAACGCGTGTTAAGAACTGTGAAAAACTGTAATGTTGAGTGTGTAGCATACACAATTCTTGCAGAAAACATAAAGCCAGCGGACTAAATACATTGTGCATATTTTTTTTCCACCTCAGAGGTTCGTTCTTGAAATTTTTAGGACCACAACAGCAACAGCAACAACAAAAACAACAAAAACAACAACTTTCCGACAAATGAAGACAGGAACTGTTTTTTGTTTAAACAAATAAAGTTTACACAATTTTTTCACCTTTTAAATCTGTCATGATATGATATGATTTAATGCAATAAAATAAATAAATGTTTAAAAAACTTACAGTATGTCTTTTCTTGTTTTTACATTGTGGGTATTAGGGTGTCATAAAAAAGCTCTATATAAACAAAATGATTTTTATTTTGTAGCAGCCTCATGTCAGCAGGGAATGCCTTCATGCAGCAGCAGCAGCAGCCCTACCACCACCACAGCTGGATTGGATCAAATCCCCACATCCAACATGGATGTGGCGTCCTGTCCGTGTCTCCTGTCCTCAACTCGAGCAGCAGGAAATGTCAGAGCCTCAAGGTCGACGCAGAGTTGAAGGGTGCTTCAGAATGACCTCTGACCTCCACGACCCTAAGGTGGTGTTCTCGTCTGGAGCATGTGAGCTGAAGTTATGTGTGAAAGTCCCAGTGAGTGAACAGTTTGACAGATTAATCTACATGTCTGGATGTGTCTGCCATGTGATTGACTCATGTACTACTTGCAGTATTGAGCAGTTGGGCTGGTGTTCCTAATGAATTGGCCACTCCTTGCAGCCAGAGGCACCCTAGTGCACCCTAGTGCATATGTCAAATAAAGTAAATGTTAAAAATGTTCATTTTGAGGAAGAGTTCAGTTTTAATGTTTACAGATGGAAAAATGCATGAATATGAATAATATGGAAAGGTTCTACCAGTGATAAATAACATTTTAAACTGTTATGAATATAAATTAAATGCAAAACATGAGGAAATAAAGAATGACTGTAGAAAGACAGGAATGTGGTGTCTCTGCATTGAGGTTTGTATCATCATCTGCAGAGTGAAACTGAGTTTATCTGGGAGGTAAATGTCTGAATGTCTGCCTCCGCTCAGTGCTTGTGGGTTTAGTGTGAAGCAATTTGCAAAGAAATCTCATTTAACATGTACAAACCTCTCAGATATAGACACCATTGCTTCAGTGGGAACAGAAACTCTTTCAGATGTGCAGCTGCGGTGACACATAAACCCGTTCTTATTTACAGTTTCAGACAAAAGGTATTTCTCTGAATTGCTCCAGCTTCTTGTAAAAAGGTATGCACTTTATTTTCTGCCTCATATTTTCGGTAAAAAAGTTTCTTTTGTGAATTCTAACCCTCTTAAAGGTCGTCAGATTTCCTCAGTGGAAATGACAAAGTGAGGCAGCGTTCTCAGTGACAGATCCTGATCTACAGCTCAGACAATCCAACCTCCAGGTCAAACAGGACGCACCGATAGACCTGCAGAATATTCAGAGGAAACCAGCATGGAGCACTCCTGGCACGGGCCGGAGATGATTGGGCCTTTAGACTTTAGGGACAGGAGAAAGATTAAGGCAAAGTCTCTCTATGACTCTCTGAATAGACCAGGGAAAGAATTTGTCTGACTGGAGGAGTCATAGATAGAATGAATGAATCATTCAAAAAATTTCCTATCAATGAGATGGAAACTGGAAATCAGTGCACCATCACAAAGACAGAAGAACTTGTTGATCACTTCCTCTCCCTCCTCCATGTGCCTCTGAACTCAGACCTCTGTTCCCTCCTGGAGGAGTTTGGACCTTCAGGTGAGTCTGAGTTTTTCTCTCTCTGCTGTGATGATTGTCAGTCTGAAGATGTGAGATCAATTTAGATCACAGGCCACTTTATTAAGTACACCCTCCTGTTCTCAGCTGACAGGAGTGGCACCTGGTGTGGTCCATCTGCCTCAGACTGGACGTGCTGTGTTCAGAGACGGTCTCCTGGCTGTAAATAGGTCACTGTAGTTCCTGCCTGTCCTCTCTCTAATCCTTCCTCCTCTGACCTCAGTGAGACACTCTGGCTCAGACAGCTGCTCTCTGGATATTTCCTCTTTTCAGACCATCCTCTGTGAATGAGCAGTTTGACAGATGAACCACATTCAGAGTCTCCTCAGCCCCTCTCAGTTTGATCATGTCTACATGCCTAAATGCTCCGAGCTGCTGTCATGTGATTGACTCATGGGCTACTTGCTGTATTGAGCAATTTGGTGGGTGTTCCTAATGAATTGGCCACTCCTAGCAGCAGAGTTAGATAGTGCTACATGCAGGCCACCTGAATTCATATGTTACATATATTGAATGTAAAAAATGTTTAAAAAATCCTCACTTTTGACGACAACATCAGTTTTAATGCTTAAAGATGGAAAACCATCAATAGGGAAAGGTTCTACCAGAGATATATAACATTTTAAACTTTGATGAATATAAATTAAATACAAAACATCAGAATAGAAAGACTGACTGTAGAAAAACAGGAAGTGGTGTCTCTGCATTGAGGTTGTCACTTCAGCTGCAGAGTTAAACTGAGTTTATCTGAGAGGTGAACGCCTGGATTTCTGCCTCCACTTGGTGCTTATGGTTTTAGTGTGAAGCAATTTACAAAAACATCTCATTTAACATGTACAAACCCCTCAGATGGAGATACAAGTGCTTCACTGAGAACAGAAACTCTTTTAGGCCTCCATCTGCGATGACAGAAGCTCGTCCTTATTTACAATTTAGGACAAAAGTTATTTCTCTGAATCGCTCCAGCTTCTTGTAACAAGGTATGTGCATTTTTTTCCTCCTCATATTTTTGTTGAACTTTTCTTTAGTGAATTGTAACCCTCTCAAAGTCAGTTTGTTGTTAAGAGTTGAATTCTCTCAGTCTGGATGGAAATGCTCCATAAATGCTTCAGCTGATCTGTTTTTGTGTGACACGATGTTCATATCCTGAGTTGTTAGGCATTTGTTTTCTTCGGGTGATTTTCAGTTTTGTGATTTTATGAACGATTTCTTCAGCGTCTCACAGACAGTCTTTCTTCTTCCTGATATTTCAAGCTGGTTTTAGAAAGAATACTTTTATAAAGATGTGCACCAGGGGGGCAAAACATCTGAGGATATACAGTTGTATAATCTCTTTGGGATTACTTGGATTTCTGCTTAAATTGGTCATTAATATGTTCTGATCTTCATCTAAGTCACATCACTAGACAAACACAGTCTGCTTAAACTAATACAGCACAAACAATTATAAATTTCCATGTTTTTATTTGACACAATATGTAAACAGTCACAGTGCAGGGTGGAAAAAGTATGTGAACCTCTAGGCTAATTACTTCTCCAAGAGTTAATTGGAGCCAGGAGTCAGCACAGAAGAGATCTCAGAAGATCTACCATCAAGAACTGTTGACCTGCATGAAGCTGGAAAGGGTTACAAAAGTATCTCTAAAAGCCCTGATGTCCATGTGTCCACGGTAAGACAGACTGTCTACAAATGGAGAAAGTTCAGCTCTGTTGCTGCTCTGCCAAGGTGTGGTGGTCCTGTAAAGATGACTGTGAGAGCACAGCGCAGAATGCTCAATGAGGTGAAGAAGAATCCTAGAGTGTCAGCTGGAGACTTACAGAAATCCCTGGCACATGAATGGAGCTCATGGGAGGACACCAAGGAAGCCATTACTGTCCAAAAAACATTGCTGCACATTTGAAGTTTGCAAAAGAGCACCTGGATGTTCCACAGCACTACTGTAATAATATTCTGTGGACATATGAAATCAAAATTGAGTTGTTTGGAGGGAACACACAATGCTATGTGTGGAGAAAAAAGGCACAGCACACCAACATCAAAACCTCATCCCTACTGTGAAATATGGTGGAGGGAGCATTATGGTTTGGGGCTGCTTTGCTGCCTCAGGGCCTGGACTGATTGCTGTCATTAATGTCAGCAATCAGTCCAAAACAGCTGAGGGCAGTTTGGAGTCACCAGTGGAGCTGCTGAGCCTGTTTTTGGGCTGCAGGAGGAAACGAGAGTGCAGGAGAGAACCCTCACTCGCACAGGGAGAACACGCCAACATGGATGTGGCGTCCTGTCCGTGTCTCCTGTCCTCACCCCAAACAGCAGGAAACACCAGAGCCTCAGACGACGCAGAGATGTAGGGTCTCCTGCTAAAAATATGATGCTAAAGAATGACCTCTGACCTCCACAGGCCTCAGGTGAAGGTGTTCTTCTCTGGAGCATGTGAGCTGAAGGTCGTCAGATTTCCTCAGTGGAAATTTCAAAGTGAGGCAGCGTTCTCAGAGACAGATCCTGATCTACAGCTCAGACAATCCAACCTCCAGGTCAAACAGGATGCACCAATAGACCTGCTGAGTATTCAGAGGAAACCAGCATGGAGCACTCCTGGCACGGGCCGGAGATGATTGGACCTTTAGACTTTAGGGACAGGAGGAAGCTTAAGACAAAGTCTCTCTTTGACTCTCTGAATAGACCAGAGGAGTCAGCAGACCAATCAGAGCGCAGGGAAGTTAATTGAAAGTAGAATGACCTGCCAACCTTTTAGTAAAAAAAAAAAAAAAAAATCTACCAATTACATAATTTACCTGCATTTCATAGATTTTACCAAGAGTGAGGCAGTGCACCTCATGTCTAGTGAGTGGTTCAGTCCTTTATATATTTTTATCTCTGCCAAGGACGTTATGTTTTTGGGAGAGTTTGTCTGTCTGTGAACAAAATAACTCAAAAAGTTATGGATGGATTTGGATGAAATTTTCAGGTGTTCAGCATGGGAAAAGGAAGAACTGATTCAACTTTGGTGTTGATCTGGATCACTGTCTGGATCAACAATGATGAAAAATATGATTTTTGTGAATAACTATTGAACTAAAATAGATATCATTGTGAATCCAGTTGCTAATGGTATGTTTTCATGGTCAAGGAATCTAAATATTTACATTAAATAAAGGTAGGACTAATATTTATGGTCAAAATGATCATATGGCTAATTGAGTATATCTGACTGCTGTTTCTTACAGCAGACAGCTGCTGCTCACTGGATATTTCCTCTTTTTCAGACCATCCTCTGTGAACCCTCCAGTGAGTGAGCAGTTTGACAGATTAACCACATTCAGAGTCTCTTCATCCCCTCTCAGTTTGATCATGTCTACATGCCTAAATGCACCGAGCTGCTGCCATGTGATTGACTTATGGGCTACTTGCAGTATTGAGCAGTTTGTCAGGTGTTCCTAAAAAATTAGCCACTCTTTGCAGCCAGAGTTAGATAGTTCTACATGCAGGGAACCTGAGTGCATATATCAAATATATTAAATGTTAAAAATGTTCATTTATGAGGAAGAGTTCAGTTTTAATTTTTAAAGATGGAAAACTGCATTAATACGAATAATATGGAAAGGTTCTAACATTGATAAATAACATTTTAAACTTTATTAATAATTTAATACCAAACATAAGAAAATAAAGACTGACTTAATTGACTTTATTGACTGACTTTAGAGAGAAAAGAGTCTCTGTCTCATCAGCAGCAGAGGTTATCTGTGAGGTAAAGGTCTAAATTTCTGCCGCAGCTCAGTAAACAGGAAGTGTTTTTTTTCAGTCCTTGTGGTTTGTATGGGCAACACTTCAAACACACCTAGGCTGAATCCCAATCTCCTCCCTAAACCCTGAGCCCTGAGCCCTCATTGACTTAAGTCCCTGCACCTGGAAAGTGACTGAGTGCATGAGGCTGCAAGGGCTTGAAGTGCTATAGACAGGAATGGGACAGCCCTTTGTTTTTATTGACAGCAATCATGAAAAAGATAACATAAACTGCCACCTTTTTTTTTACTTTTAAAATTTTTTTTATTTATGTGAAACACATACACCAATATGCAAAGATTTTGAACACCGCATATATAGAAACTTTACATTATATATATATTTATATGTATATATACATATGCATACATGCAAAAGTACAAGAAGCATCTATAAAATGATCAGACTTAATGATTCCATAATGTTCAGAGTTTTGTTTATTTGATATTTTTTGTGTCCATTTACACTTACATAAATTTAACATTTCCCATATACAATATTGTAGTATAACTAAATAAAGAAAATACATCTTCTGACATTTTCTATTTTCACTCATAAAAATATAAAACATTCTTTTCTGTGAGTTGAACTGTGGACCTGGTTTGTGCATTAAAGAGTTGCTCTACACCTGACCAAAATGCACAGCTATATAAACATTCAAAAAACAAATGGCAAAAAGTTTCAAGTGCATAGTAACAAAACACTGCATCTCTCATGACTCCAAACCTAGCAACATTGTGAAAAGTTGGATTTATTATTCCTTTTTTAATTTAACAGTAAACTTCATTTTATTTTTGCAAAATATAATAAACAAACATTCTCGATGGGAAACAAAGTTGCTTTGTTACCTCAACAGCTCAAATACAAATAAGTATAACAAATTAACAATAAATTAGATTTTTAAAACGAGTAGTAGAGTTTCCTCATATGTTTATTGGTAGATTGTTTGCTTATTAACTGAACACATACAATATGATCTCTGATGAATATTGTATGATCTCCTCCCCATTTCACTAATGTCAAGAGAACATAAGTGCATTATTTTTATTTCAAATTTTATTTTAATATTTTTATTTTATTTATTTTAATATTATTATTTTATTTACATTTATGTATTTTAATTAATAGTTTCATTTTGGTCTATCTTTCCTTCTAATATATCTTTGTCCCTGGTTGAGTTTTTCTCCAAGGCATTAATAAAGTACTATCAAATCTAAAGTAACCTATTCAAACACAATTGTGAACTTTTAAGGAGTGACTGGGATTTCAGATTTTAGCGACTGTCAGCTGGTTGCTCCAGGAGACTCCTGCCACACGTCACAAAGCGATGAACTCTGGGTAATTCCCTCATGGTAAGTCTGCATTGATGCCCACTCACGGAAAGGGCGCATGAAGGGCTCAAAATGTCAACGAGAGATCCCTCACCAAAGTCAGTGAGTGTGTGAGGGTGGACATTGGGACTTGCATCTCAACCTCCTACCTAAACCCTGAACACTGAGCCCTCACTGACTTTGCGGAGCGCCTCAAAGTCAGTGAGTGTGTGAGGGTGGACATTGGGACTGGGCCCTAATTCAGCGGCTGCATCTCAACCTCCTACCTAAACCCTGAACACTGAGCCCTCACGGACTTTACGGGAGCGCGCCTCAAAGTCAGTGAGTGTGTGAGGGTGGACATTGGGACTGGGCCCTAATTCAACGGCTGCATCTCAACCTCCTACCTAAACCCTGAACACTGAGCCCTCACTGACTTTGCGGGAGCGCGCCTCAAAGTCAGTGAGTGTGTGAGGGTGGACATTGGGACTGGGCCCTAATTCAACGGCTGCATCTCAACCTCCTACCTAAACCCTGAACACTGAGCCCTCACTGACTTTACGGGAGCGCGCCTCAAAGTCAGTGAGTGTGTGAGTGTGGACATTGGGATCGGGCCATAGGCCTACTCTTCCAGACCTGCAGCTGCAGGAACTCGTCCTTATTTATAGTTTAAACCCAAAGGTACCCTCATGGGGAAGAAATTATCTACGAACTGAAATCCTACCTAGACTGACTATTACTTCATATTATTATTATTATTATTATTATTATGATTATTATTATTATTATTATTATTATTATTATTATTATTATTATTATTATTATTATTATTATTATTATTACACGAACGGACTCATTTCACAAACACCTCTTACTTTGAAAGTTTCGTTTTGGAAGAAAGGGAAACGAGTTCATGGGAAATTAAGCACATTTAAGAGAGTCGGATCTTTTAGCTCGAATCAATAGAAAGACTCATTATATGAATTCTATTAAAAACGCAGATGCTTCAACGTTTACCCTGTAATATAAAAGGTAGGGCTGGGAAATCCATCAAATTTAATTTTTCTATCAGAATCATGGCTACCCAGAATAAAAAAATAAGAGAAATTAATGTGCCACATACCAAATTATGATTTAATCCACGTTTTATTATGCAGGGAAAATATTTGTGTTAGTCTCAAAAACAGAAGTTCATCTCCTCTACATATCTTATTAGTCTTCATGTATTCACTGATGTTTTATGCTTTATAGTGTAAAATTTAACATTTACTTTGTATGTGTTTTATTGCATTTACAAAATGGAAGTGTAAGCAGTGTCAGTTTATGATCAATAAATCAAACTGTGGTTTATGGGCCCTCACTGTAAGGGGTGAGGTAGATACTTTATTTTCTGTTTTAATGATTGATTTGTATATTTTGAGATTTTCTGGTTTTGAATAGTTAGGGACAGAACTGAGCTCCATGCATGCGTCCTGATTTTTCTGTAAGTCAAATAGCCAAATTCTTTTTTTTTAACTTAATGTAATTCACACATACCACGTCAAAAATGATATCTGCTGTGTTTGATAGTCCACAAACTTCCTGATGCTGATGTGGAGTGTGTTCATGTTGGTGTATTCTGTTAAATGTTAGTCCTTAATATAGGCAGAAATGGTCTTTCTTACAGAAACAAACCATTGTCTGTTATTATGCATATGATACGCTTTTGAAAAAAGTATGTGTTGCTCTGTATATCAATCTTCTGTTCGAGGTTTTTTTTTTTTTTGATTGTGGGAACAATAACAAAATCAATATTAATCCGTCGCCGCCTCGATTCGTTAAACGAACAGTCGGCTCTTTGACTCGGCTCTTTGACTCGACTCGTTCACGAACATCAAATATCAGAGACGCCCAGGCCTTTTGTAACACGGTAGGTAAAATCTTTCCTCGTCATATTTTCATTAAAAACTATCCTTTAGTGAATTCTAACCCTCTCAAAATCAGTCTGTCTGTGATTAAGAATTCAATTCTCACAGTGTTGATGCAAATGCGCCATAAATGCTCCTGCTGAGCTGTTTTTGCGCGGACGCAGACACGGACGTCCGGATCCTGAATGATTTACGAGGCCTATTGCGTCATGGAATTTTTTTTTCAGGTGGATCATGAAAATGACACATAAGGGAAACATTTGATTAAGACATTAGGGTGATTTGCAGATTTTTGTTTATGTCGGACATGAAAAAGTGGTCTGACGAGTTTCGTCCTCAGAGAAGAGCACAGACGGACTTCCTCCTTCCTGATTTTTTGTGGTTTATCATCTCTAGAGCTGAAGAGTCTAAAGGTCTTTCTTCAGGAACCTTTATTGGATTACTACACCGTTAAAGTGATCCTGGATCTGTACTCAGTCATCCTGAGGCTGGATACATCGGCTCCTAAGCAATATCTTATGGGACTAATAAAAGAACTTAAAACTAAGCGAACACTTGAACTCCGGCCATTTTGGTTGAAAGATGAGGAAGACATTTCTTCATTCAGCACTGGCCTCCTCTGCACACGGTAAGAGCAGAACTTTGATCATTTAGTGTAAGACCAACCTCTGTAATGGGAAATATAATAACATGCCACGGTTACGTACGCCTGCAAACCTCTTTATTAATCAGCCAATCACATGGCAGCAGCTCAGTGCATTTAGCATCAGAATGAGAAAGAAATGTAATTTAAGAGAAGAGTAGCAAACTGCTGATCTCCTGGGATTCTCACATGCCACCTTCAAGGTCTGCAGAGAATGGTCTGGAAAAAAGAAAATATCCAGTGAGCAGCAGGTCTGTGGGACCACAGCAGACTGTGAAAGTGCCCCCTGATCTGATGAGTCTGGATCTCTGCTCCACATTCAGAGTTTGGTGTGAACATCATAAACATGGATCCATCCTGCCTTGGATCAGCGGTTCAGGCTGCTGCTGCTGGTCCCTCAGTCCCACCTGAGCATGGTTCAAACCCCACAGCCTACCTGAGGATCAATGCTGACCATGTCCATCCCTTTATGACCACAGTGAACCATCTCCTGATGGAGACTTCAGCTTCTGTCTCAGAGCTCAGATCAGCTAACTCTGGTTTCTTCACTTCAGAGGCTCCACTGTCACCAGATCTCAGTCCAATGGAGCAGCTTTGGATCTGGTGGAGCAGGAGATTCTCCTCATAAGATATGGACCAACATGTCAGAGATGTTTCAGCTCCATGATGAATCTGTGACACCAAGAATTAAGGAGCTCTGAAGGTGAAGGGGGTCTAACCTGGGGCTGGAGAGGCGTGCCTAATGAAGTGGCCTGTGTGTTTATTTATGGCAATATGTTAAGGATGTAAATCTAAAATCAGGACATTCTCCTGAAATATTTTCATCTCCTGCCATAACTTCACCTCTTTTCATTTTCCTCACTCTTACATTTTTAACCTCCAGACTGATCATTAAAGCTCTCACTCCCATGATCCTTTGCTGATCTCTAGGTGTAGCAGACCTCCTTCTCTTGTTCTGTAAAATGGTTACTGACTTTAAGTTGAGTTGAGCAGCAGTTCCTGTTTTTGTACTGTGCAGTGACTTCCTTCAGTCTTGTGATCAGGATGTGAAAATGTTACAGCAGTTCATTAAAGCTCAGACTCAGGGCCTCAGCCAAGGGAGCCCATGAGGGCCTCAGTAAGGGCCTCTGAGTCTGTTGGGCCCTTAAAGGGCAATGATATGGTCCATCTTAAAGTAAAGCAGTGCTTCATCTTATCAATGTCGTTATTCTTTATTTGGGGCTCGGGCTTTGCAATGAGCCACATGTATTCTCCCGTTTGTTTCTTTATTTTTTCTTCATCTTCTGGACACCTTTTTGATTCCCGTCTAGTCCTAGGGTTGTGAGTTTTTCAAACCACTACTGCTTCGCTATGCTTTCACCTAGAGGAATCATTCAAACTTCAAAACACAGCCCCTCTTCCTCTCTCTTCAGGAATGTATTGGGTATGATGATAGGGTTCATAACTTTTGGTCAGCGAGTCTTCAAATCTCCCCTGTCAGCCAAAATCTCCAAAATGAGCCCTCTTCAGTGGAAAATGAAATCACTCAGAGTGGGGGGGACTCAGGAATTAAACTTTAAAAAATCTCAAACAAATCGCGATAACACCAGACTTGAATAGTTTTTTCACAGGAAGAAGGTCTTGGGTCCTGGGCTTCATATAAACCAAATGGTGAAGCCCTAACTGTTTTGAAAAATAAATGAGACCCAGCTGCTACTCCCATGAAGATCTCCCATAGACAGCCATTGTAATCTGATACTTTCTCCTTCTTTGGGACTGACTGTTTTTAAATTGGGATAACTCTGTCATTTCTCCCACTATCTCATAAAAACTACATTTTCACGATACCAAAACTTGTCCAACGCTATTGGTGTGTTTATAATTCACATAGCTTTTATGGTTTACGAGATCTAAGCTGTTGTTCGACATCATTGAAGAAGCAAGAAAATAGCATTAAGAAAAGTCAGTGAAATTTAAACACCTGTGTGACTTTGTTTGCAATCTCTCTCCCCCTTGGAAGTTTCACACACAGTTTCTGGTATTTGATCTCTGTGGTCTGTGTGTGTGTGCTTGTACTTATGATGTTAAGGGCACCTTGTTTTCACACAGAATCTCAACCCATTAACATACAGTGAGAGCCTCTAAATTAAACTGCACGCAAAGCGCGTGCATATGTATGTGAATTAAGGACACTGGAGCTCAGTTTAGCAGCACGCCCACTTATAAAGTGTTTAGAGACATTAATCTCTGGGGGTGGGGGGCAGGTATATCAAGAACACAGTTAAAGGTCAGGTGCCAGGTAATGATCATCAGCTAAGATAAGATAAGATAAGATACACCTTTATTAGTCCCACAGGGGAAATTCCAGATTTACAGCAGCAGCAGGATACAAGAGAAAAGAAAGATTTAAAAATGAGACTATAAGTAGTTAGAATAAAATACAAAATAGCATAAATACAACTCAATGAAAATAAAGAAAGAGCATGAGCCTTTCAGCAGTATTAACAATATATAAAAGATCTGATGAGAATAAGTCAAATGAAAAGAAATAAATGAAAAAGCCTTAGACTTTCAGCAGTATTAACAATATTAACAATTATTAACAATATATAAACAGATCTGAATGAGAATAACTGAAATGAAAATTAAAGTAGATGAAAGAGCATGATCCTATCAGCAATATTAACAATATTAACAACATATAAAAAGATCTGAACAAAGAAGGCTGAATTTGGAGCCCTTACAGTAAAAAAGAGAGAGATTATTGCAAACTGGAGAGGTTTTTGTTGTACAGTCTAACAGCTGCATGAAGGAAGGACCTGCGATACCTCTCTGTCAAACACTTCAGGTGGAGCATCCTGTCACTGACAGAGCTCCTCAGTGCAGTCAGTGTGTGTTGGAGGGGGTGAGGGTCTCTGTCCATGATCGCAGACAGTTTGGCTGTAGTCCTCCTCTCCACCACCTCCTCCACAGGTTCAAGAGGGCACCCCAGGACCGAGCTGGCCTTTTTTATGAGTTTGTCCAGCCTCCTCCTGTCAGCTGCTGTGGTGCTACTCCCCCAGCAGACCACTCCATAAAAGATGGCAGAGGCCACAACCAGTGTTGTGTGTAACGCGTTAAAAAGTAACGCGTTACAGTAACGAAACTACTTTTTCGGGTAAAAGTGAAGTAACGCGGCACTGTTGAAAATTTGGTCACGAAACGTAGTTCCTTTTTTAATGCAGCACGAAGTTACATTTCTTGGACAGATCTGACACTGAAGCTGCCTTCTCAGCTGCTCGCACAGACACGAACAGCGTTGCCAAGATTTCCATTTACATTCTCAAGATTTCCCCACACAAGCTCGTCAATGTCCGTGTTGGTCAGCACACACATAATACCAACACTTTCTATTACGTCCTCCTCTCCACAAAACATATTCTCCATCGTAATAGTTGTTCTGTAGTTTTAGCCAGTCTTAAAAGTTCTGCTGTCAAGTTTTCAGCCGCCATCCTTCTTCCTCAATAGGTTTCTTTCTGCGCCTGCGTACAACGACATTCCTACTGTGCCTATTTCCTCCAAAAAGATATGCGCAGAAAAATGTGCGCAGTAGGAATGTCATCGTGAGCAGGCGCAGAAGGAACCCAATCGAGGAAGAAAGACAAATATGTCAGGCTATGCTTTGTTTACATTCACAGACACAGACAGAAAGAGAGACAGACAGAGAGAGAGAGAGAGGGAGATAAAGAGAGGGACAGGGAGAGTGAGGAGGGGAGAGCTGGAGAGAGAAGCTGGAGTCGAGCAGGTCCACAGCATCAGGCCGTCTCTCCACACGAGCTCATCGATGTCTGTGTGGGTCAAAGTAAACATAGTACCTCCTCAGAACACTTCCCATAACGTCCTCTACCGCCCCTAAAACATGTACTTCGTCATAATTATGTTGTTCTCTAACCACGACGAGTTCTTCTGACAAGTTTTCCGCCGCCATGTTTCTTCTCGATTGGGATTCCTCCTGTGCATGTGACGCAAGCACATTCCTACTGCGCATATTTTTCTGCGCATATTTCCTTCGCTTTTAAAGTGACATTAAATGCGATTTAAATGCGTTTATTTATTTGTCTTTATATTTATTTATATCTTTATATTTTTTATTTGACCACATATTTGATCAGGTCTAGTGACCGTCGTGGACTGCGCTCACAGGATTTCATTAAAATGTTTGTTCCTAGAGTTTGAGCAGAGCTGGGTAAGACAGCCTTTAAATATGCCGCCCCCTCTACCTGGAATAGTCTCTCAATGGATTTGAGACTAACAGAACTGGTCACTGTTGGTGAATTTAAGGCTTTGATAAGGGACCGGGAAAGATCCAGCCTTGGACACTGTGACTGTTTTAATTCTTGACTGCTTCTCATTTTGTTTTGGATTGGTGTTTCCAGAACGGTTTGGTTTCAATGAGCTTATGTTTGAATGTATTTGTTGTTTTTATTGTGTAACTGTCTGCTGCTGCCATGCCAGGTCCCTCTTGAAAAAGAGATTTTAAATCTCAATGAGGCTTTTATCTGGTTAAATAAAGGAGATAATAAAAATAATAATAATAATTTATACTTTTATTAGCCTTTTCTTTTAAGGGTTTATTCTTTGATTAATATCACGTTATATAGCTACTTTATTTATTTATTCATTCATTTATTTATTTATTAAGCACTTTTATATATATATATATTTTTAAATTTGTCTTTATATTTCTGCTTTTGTTAGCCTTTTCTTTTATGGATTGTTATATAATGTATTCATTTTTTTATTTATTCTCTTTTAGATTCTTAAACAATTTAATTATTTATTCATTTTTTTATTTATTTGATAGATTCTTATATATATTTTTTATTAATTCATTTATTCTTTTATAGAGTCTTATATAATTTATTTATTAATTAATGTATTTATTTATTCTTTATAGATTTATTTTTGTAATTTGGCACTCTCACTACTCCATAGAAAGTAACGCGCTGAAAATTCTCTAAATAAAGTGTGAATGCAGACCGATATCAGATTTTTTCGGTGGGAGTCCGTTAATGTGTGTTTTTGGTCAAGTAAAATATGGCCCCGTCTGAGTGCAGAGGGATCGGTAGACGAGCAGGACTGGAGCAGGGAGGGGGAGTTTGGTGCGGATGCCCTGGGCTTCTGCTGCACAGAAACACTGCTGTAGGGGTAATTTCTGCCCTAAACCTTGTGATAGGACCCAACTTGTTCCATCCCGGAATATCGCTTTAATGTCAGGGTTGATCCAGGGTTTATTGTTGGAGAAATACCGTACTGTCCTGATGGGTACGGTATTCTCAACACAGAAGTTTATGTAGTCCGTGATGCTGTCTGTTAAGTTGTTGATGTCCTCCCCATGAGAGTCACTGAATATATCCCACAATGTGGTTTCAAAGCAGTCCCTGAGAGCCTCTTCGGCCTCGTCAGTCCACCTCTTCACCGTGCGGGACACAGCTGGTTGCCTGTTAACCAGGGGCTTGTAAACAGGCAGGAGATGAACCAGATTGTGATCAGCTTTTCCCAGAGGGGGGAGGGGGGATGAGTTATATGCCTCCTTGGTGTTGGCATAAAATAAGTCCAGTGTTTTATTGTCTCTGGTGGCACATTTGACATACTGAGTGAATTTGGGCAGAGTGGAGGACAGAGCGGCATGGTTAAAGTCTCCAGATATCAGTATGAGGGCCTGAGGGCTCTGAGTCTGCAGCCTGTGAACCACGGTGTTGATGACGTCACAGGCTGCATTGACATTAGCAGAGGGAGGAATATACACAGCCACTACAATGGCGTGTGAAAATTCCCGCGGCAGAAAGTACGGCCTCACACTAACAGCCAACAGCTCAACGTCCCTGCAGCAGTGCTGCACTTTGATAGTGATGTGCCTGGAGTTACACCATCTATCATTCACAAACACTGCCAGCCCCCCTCCTTTCCTCTTACTGCTGCTCTCTGTCCGGTCTGCCTGTATGAGGGAGAATCCATCCAGCTGTGCGGATGCGTCTGTGTGCTGCGCGCTCAGCCATGTCTCCGAAAAGGGTCTCTGTCCATGATCGCTGCTGCACTTTACAAGAAGGGTCAGAGCAGACTCTATATGCTGAGGAGGCTGAGGTCTTTTGGGGTGCAAGGGGCACTCGTGAGGACCTTCTACGACTCTGTTGTGGCCTCTGCCATCTTTTATGGAGTGGTCTGTTGGAGCAGCAGCATCACAGCAGCTGACAGGAGGAGGCTGGACAAACTCATAAAGAAGGCCAGCTCGGTCCTGGGATGCCCTCTTGAACCTGTGGAGGAGGTGGTGGAGAGAAGGACTACAGCCAAACCGAAAACAACAGCATGCTGCACCGCCTGAACTCCTGCTGATACCGGGTCAAAGCCGCCAGCTCGTCCATCTTTTTGGGGAGAGATCTTACATTCCCCATGATGATGGACGGGAGAGTAGGTCGATAAGCTCTCCTGTTTTCCCGGCGTCTGTTCCCAGTATGGCATCTCCTTGTCGTCCTCCATAACTCTTTGGGGATATCAGGTCGCTCCCCCGGCCGCACAGCTGTGTTACGCAGGGCCAACAGCTGATCCCTACTGTAAACAATGGGAGCCATTGCTGCTCACGGACCCACAGACATGAAGAAAGTGCAGAAAAATAATGTTCGGAGTGGTGCCAGAAAAACTGTGATTAGTGTCTCTGGTGAGCCGAAGTTTCATATGTCCACAGATGATAGACGGAGCACAAAAGAAGAATAGAAACGTAGAAAAAGTGTGGAAAAACTCTGTGGAGTTCGCGGAGCTGCTGTAAAAGGCTGCCGTTCGTTCAGCGCCAGAAGTAAAAGTCTAATGAGGCCCACTGACTAAAGCACATGAAAAAAATCTTCTGCCATCTCTACTGTGTTACCTTACTATGTCAATGTCCAGCTGTAGGCTGCGACCAGCTGGATTTTGATGAAAAATTCCCGACAGCTGCCGAGCCTCAAGTAAGATTTCTTGCCGAAAATGTCTTGTATTCATGTTTTCTTCCTCTCTGTCCAAGCTAGAGCCTCCGTCTCCCTCGATTCTTTGTAGGTGAACTTTTTCAGGTTGGTTTGATAATCCAGGTCAAACTTTCAGACCAGGGGCCTGTACTACGAAGCTGGATTAAGTTATCTAGGATAACTCTGCGACATCTTGCTAAACTTCACCGGATCTCCGTCATCCAGATCTGCTGTATTACGAGGCTCGTTATCAACTCGATAAGTGAATCCGGCTGGGATCTGTGCGCGCACACATAAAATGGGCGTGGTCAGCGGCCCCGGAGCATTTTCCACAATGAAGAAGAGAGCAGCCTACTTCACGGCGGAGGAGCAGCAAATAATCCTGCAAAAGTCTGAGGAGTACCGCAGTATTATCCAGGCCAGGAGCAACACGACTGTAGCCGCGAGAAGCCGGAGGGATTGCCGGCACATTTTCCTACATTTTCCAGAAACACAAATCGCTTAAAATGTAATAAAGAACTCGTCCACATTAAACCAAAATTATGTAATTAAATAGTCTTTTAAATGGTGATGAATAATTATCTTTTTTATTTTAAAAGTAATATAATTAGCCTGAGTACAGTAGGCTATTTAATTTCACTTTTAGTGTACTTTGCATCTAAAATAACATTTGTCCCACTGTCATGATCCACCGCTATTGGACAGTGTAAAACATTTCCTCTTTTTTGTTAATTAAAATAATAAATGGACAGTGTTGATAACACTGGGATAAATATATGATTGGAATTAAACGTGAATTAGATATTTAAAAATATTTCTTCAAACTAAATTATGTCTCTCAATTTCATGGTATTCCTACCAAAATTTGGAGATCATATTACATTAGACAACATTTAAGATATGATGATTACTTATGTAGGCTAATTGTAATTGAACTTTAAACCAAAATGATTGTTACTTGACTTTATCCATAATAAAGTTCAGTACAATTATCAGCATGTGTTGTCTTTTCTCAGAAGTAAACATCCTCGGATCAAATGTTATCACTGACATTGGGAAATAATGTCAAATAGTTTGAATTAAACAAGTTAATGTTTTATTTCATGGAGTTTTGTCAGCAGTCTTCAGATGTTGTGATATGTGCCTTTAGATTAATTTTATTGCATTCATGAATCTTGTGATTGTAACCTAAAATATGTTAACACCAATGACAGAAATAACATAAAAATACTGACAAGAACGATTTTTCTATGTGTCCATTATTGTTGCTAAAACATCATGGTCAACATACTAATAAATACTCTACATTTGTCTAAACGTAATTAATTTTTTTAACTTGTTTGACCAGGAAAATCACATTCATATTTCCAAAATGACCTTAGTGCATTATTTGCCACGTAAGGCTCCAGCAGGTCACAGATGTATAGAAGTCCCTCCCGTGAAAATCTGTACCTCTCGTACAAGATTTCTTCTGGTAAATCAAGCCGATTACTTCTGTCATGAAAAAAAACGCTCCCGACGAAGCGCTCCTCTTGGCAGAAATGGGCAAGCCATTTTCCAAGACAGCAAATTGGTGACTGTGCGGTCTTTTATGCCCGCCCGAGAGAACCGATTGGTCAGCGGGCGGTCTGTCACACCCCGTGAGCTCTTATCCTGGAGCTTAACCTGCTCCGGACCAGGTTTGGCGTTCAGCATCAGTTACCGGGGCAACGTGTCTGGAGATCCACATTCGTAGTGCGGAAAATCCGAAACTTATCCAGGAAGTTATCGCTCTAAGAGCTAATCCAGCTTCGTAGTACAGGCCCCAGCAGCAGACTTTTCCAGGAAACGCCTGGGCCTGCAGGATAAGAGAAAACATGTGATGTGCAATAATAAAGATCATAAGTAATAATAATAATAATAAGTCAGAAATATTGATTATCTCTTTTTAAAGTCTCCTGCGCCTGAATTGGCTAAACAATTGCCTTCAGATAGATTCTTTACAGTGTTGAACTTTTCCTCAGTTAAAAACGTTCCTGTTGGTGCTGCAGGAGTTCCTGAGCCTGTTTGGACTTTAACAGGAAAATCTTCTGCTCCTCTACAAGACACAAGAGGACAGCAGACGACTTCTTCTTCTTCTTAAATGAAGTAAAAAAGAACTTTTCTACATTAAACCTGTACTTACCGATTTAAAGTTAGCCTTCAGCAGCTTTAGCTTCAAGCTGTGAAAGGAGAGTACCAAGAAACTCTCTGTCCACATCATGAACTAAACCAGAACTAACTAATGCAGCACACCGGGTGTACAGGGTTTTTACACAGAAAAACAGTCAAACAGGCAAAGGTATCCAAAAACTCTGAGGCTAAGGCACAGTCAGAAAAGTCAAAACAGGATCAGATCAGACGTGAACAAGACTTTGAAGAGTGAGGGAATGCAACACCGGGTGCTATCAAACTGGGAAGAAGGGAGCAGAAGACATGAGGTTTGAGGTCAAAGGATCAGGTGTGACGACACTGACAGGAGGCAAAACCTACAGAGACGAGGAGAGACAGATTTAAGGGTTTGAAACAGCTGTTGGTGATTCAGGTAAATTCAGACAGACTCCATGTGTCCACTGAAGGACCATGTAGAGCTGATAACACTGTTTCACTGTGCAGCCTTTATATACAGGTGTGTTTTTATCCTGAAGGGATTTCAGAGAAATGTTCAGGTGTGTCGAGGTCCAGAGTTCAAACAGGTGTTTCCATGGAGACCAACCTTTATATCCATTAATCTGACTAAACTGAAAGTCAGCGTCTGTAAATCAGTCAGATGAGTTATCAGATTTTATATGTCAGATAAGAGTCAGTAATCATCTCATGAAGCTCCAAAGTCCATGTTTATCTGCTGGGCAGGTCAGAGCCTGTTTTATTCATCAGTCATGTTAATGTGGGACAGCTCTGTCCAAAACATTAGGGACAGTCCTCCAGGGCTGTGGAGGTTCATCATATTTCACCCTGTAATGTTTGACATATTTGAACTGACATACACTACAGGCCACTTTATTAGGGACATAAAGCAGAGGAAAGGACACACATCACAGAAATATTGAAAACTGAGTGAGAGACCAGGAGCTGCTCCTGAGTCCATTTTAATGAGGATCATCATAGAGACGAGATGATGAGAGTTTGTCAAAGAATATGATCAGCTCAATAACTGTGAGTAAATGTTGTTGAGTAGGTGTTACACTTGTTTTCTTGACAATATGAAATATTAACATCAGTTACATTATGAGTTAAGATTCATAACCTTTTAACTGTATGAAAATTGAGTTGTTGATTTCAGTCTATCTTTATGTGCGAAGAACAGATGTAAAAAAAAAAAATCAACATTTAGCTCTGGAGAAATTAAACTTTTTATTTTTAGATGTAGCCTTGCATTGATGATAAGGTGAAGCATCAAGGTACATTTTTGCATTTGTGTTTTGTTGATGTTACTGCCAATATATGGCAAATATATATTTATATACAGTTGCATGAAAAAGTCTGTGAACCCTTTGGGATTACTTGGATTTCTGCTTAAATTGCTCATAAAATATGTTCTGATCTTCATCTAAGTCACATCCCTAGACAAACACAGTCTGCTTACACTAATACAGCACAAAAAATTATAAGTTTTCATGTTTTTATTCAACACAATACTTTTTTATGCAACTGTATATATCAGCTGTAAATATTGGAAAAAATGTCAGTATCTGCTGATACTGATATGGTACCAATGATATTGTTCATCCCTAATTATTTAATTTATGAAACTGTTCTCACAGTTTTGCCTGTTGGTTTAAACTGATAGTTTTTGTCTGTCTCTTAATTCACAAAAATGAAATCAAGTATAAAAGGAACCATTTTCTTTTTTAGCTTTGTTGTGAAAACATTTGCTAAAACCAGACAAGACTGTTATTGTTGTCAAACAAGAAAATCCTGTTTGGGCAGAAGATCAGCTGCTGTCTCTTTGTTTAAGGTCGGTGCAGTTTGCTCAGGGTCAGAGGTTTAATCTGTTTCTGAGTGTGACAGAGCCTGATGATTTATTAACTGTGATTCTAAACTAAACCAGAACTCTGAACAATTGTCCCAACACTCATGGATCGTTCCTCATGGTCATGGACCATCGACTCGTTTCTTTATTCTCTTAAACGATCACGATGGAGACAGATTGTTGAGTTCACTGAGTCACTCATCAATCATTTTCACTGATTCTTCTGATCTGTCTTTTCCTCTCTGTTTCCAGATGATGCCTCCATGTTGGACTTCATATCTCCCCTCATCTCCTTGACCTGATGGTTGACCCCATGTCTGTGACCCTGTTGGATGAAAACATGTTCAGATTAAACCGTTTGTCCACTGCAGCTCTGCTGGTAAATGACTTTTCTTTATTGTGACTTTTTATTGCATCAAATCAACCTTTACCTTCTTCTGTTATCTAGAAAAACTTTTTTAATGATTAACAAACTTTATTGTCCTGTCTCTGTGGACAGTGTAACAGCCTGAGGTGAACCCAGCATGTGGCTCCACCTTTGACCGCTGATCATCATTTTCAGTCTTTTCTTAATAAAAAGAGACGCTCGTTAGGCCTGAATAACACACGTTCTGTTTGACTCTTGTGTTTGTTCAGTCTCATTTCTGTTAATCTAAGAACTGTTAAAGACCTCGATGATGACTGTTTTGGTGAACAGCCTGTAATAATAAATGTTATTTATCATGACATTCATGTTTTGTTGTTGTTTTCACATTTCCAATGGTTGAGGCTTTATGTGTTGATTTATAATTTATTATATTGTCCTGATGATCTTAAATAATAATAATATAAATATATGATAAGTAGATAATAGAAATAAGCAATACGATGTGGAGCTGTCCATGGTTCTGAATCTTTTGGACTGACCTATTTACATTAGAGCAGAGCTGTCCATGGTCCTGTCTTTCGGTCAACATTAAGCCCACTCTGACCGACCACTGAGGCCGCTGAATGTTTGTTCGGATGAGAAGTTGAGTTGCATTTATTTCTCGGGTTTCTTTTGGGTACCACTGATTTATCCCCTTATTTAGTGAACCTTACCTCCTGAGACACAGCCGCCAAGTGTATAAATGCCAAAGTATTAACTGTGCCCTTTAAATAAAAAAACGTCAAATTATTTATTATGAACACAAAGTGATTCAAAGTGGTTGAAGGACCATGTGTCCATAAGTGTCATTTCTTGTCTTTTTTTTGGTGTTGTTCATTCCATTTTTTAATTTAGTTTTTGGCCTTTGTTATTCAAGCAGACAAAATAAATGCAGAAAATATGGCTTAAAAAGTGGTCATGGGGTCATAGGGTTTTTTTAACAGACTGTATTTAGAAAAATTCTTCATGTTTACTTAAAAATGGAGGAATGATCACAGAGACAAACACAGTCGGCTATTTTACTGTCATCCTCGATGTCATCGAGTAGCACAAGGCTCATGCGACCTGGCAAACGCTATCTGCAAATGATTTTATTGTCACTTAAATAGAAGATAAATCCTTTGAAATCCTTGAAATTTGAAATTGTGTGGATTTAATACAGGGGTCTGAATGGTATTAAATAGCACTGCTTTACTGCCTGTGCCAGTTAGCACTTGTTCAGTTCAGTTTGTGTGTATTTCACTCCTTGTGTATGCTTTATGGATTGAACACTATTTTTCTGTCATTTGCACAGGTTTAGCAGATTGCAAAAGCACTGCAACCCTCTTGAGGATCTGACCCTCTGTTTTTCTTGTAGCAGATTCCAGTCTGCAGGAGCAGGAGTCTGTGAACCTTCCCCTCAAGTCAGAACAGTTGTGTAGTTTGATAGTCACACACTGTTGGGGAGGGGATTTAAAAAGAGAAACAGCTCCTCATGCAGCTCTAACTGAAAGGCCTCTCAGCTAAAAACCTGCTGGTGTTCATGTGGCTCCTGAATGAGCCTCACTGAGTCTGTGTTTATCAGAGGATTTGGAGAAACCTCCTGATCCTCTTACTCGGTTTAAACAGATTCCTGTCCTCACTGAAAACAGTCTGAAGGCTGGAAGCTCAAGTTATACTCAGAGGAGGTCTGTCCTCATGTCCTGTTTACACGGACAGAAAGTTCCCTCTGAAGGGTTGGGGGTCCACTGTGGGCTGTGCTGCTGTTTCCAAAGAGTCCTGGAGGAAGCCAGAGAAATTCCTCTACATCAGTCTGTGATGTGGGAGCTTTGATTAGAGGCACGTCCATGAACATGTCATTGTTCTGTTTCCCCACAACAACAGCTCAGTCCTGCTTATTTCCTTTAATTGTCCTCCTTGTGGTGATCTCAGGAATCCAGCCTGGAGTTCTGGATTAATCCCTCCAGACTTCTGCATAAATCAGGCCTGAGTGTCCTCTGGGTCGGAGCTCTGCTGCACAAAGTCATGTGCTGTTCATCAGCCTGTTTCTTTCATAACAGAGGCTGTTGACTTACAACAAGGGTGTCCAAACTATGGCCTGAGGGCCAACTGTGGCCTCTGGGATGGTCTTTATTGGCCCGTGGCTTATAAAATGAAGTGAATTATCTACGAATAATTACATATTATAAATGAATGTAGACCCGCCTCTCCCTTCATACCTCACCCCTGGCTCCACCCCTGAAAGCTGATGGAGGTACATCGTCATGGAAACTGCGTAGAAACTGCGTAACTGATCAACGTAGCTAAGGTAGCCCCGACTTGTCAAACAACTCGACTGACATTATTGATAACATCACATCAGAACATTCTGTCAGACTAGACAATAAGGTGAATGCCCGACGGCTGTTACTGTTATGTGAAGCACCACAAAGCTAATGTTGCTAACCTATCCAGCAGACAGATGGCGACATCCGCGTTCGTTTTCAGGTCTTTCAGTTTGTGGAGTTCCCTCCACCGTCAGAAAGCAACACCAATGTTGACCCGGGTCTTCGCTCTTTCATGGTCATAGCCCTTCTTTTTCACTTTTCACTCCTCTGACCTTTTTCTTTTGGGCTGTTTTTCAGCCATTGCTACTGCACCTATTGTATCTCTCTCTTACGCTAACTGCACACGCTACACATCCTACGACCCCCCCCCCCTCCCCCCCTCTGTCTGATCTGTGCATGAGTATGATCACCTCCTGGATGTGGGGGGGGTGTACTCTGTTTTGGTGACTCGGCCCGAGCCACAGTATTTACCTGCTGAAATTCAGAGCCAAGGCTGTGTATTGAAACCAGACTTTTTTTCAACATGCTGTCAGTGGTGACATCTTGTGGATGGAGAGGAGAAATACGGTGATTTTGACAAATAGTGCATTAGATTAGAAGACTAGAAGATTGCTGACTACACCTTTAAAGTCTGGCCCGCTGGTCCTTCTGCTTCTTTATATCGGCCCTCAGGGGAAAACTGGACCCCCTGTTTCACAAAGTGACGTAGAGGTGTGTCAGTGATCTTCATGTCTGTTTGAAACCTTAAATCCTGACTGATGTCAACATGGAGGAAAAACTGGACTTTTTAAAGCTCTTTAAATTCTCTTCTTTGCAAAGCTCTACACCCCTCCTCTACATACAAAACAAAAGTTCAAACTGTCCTGCTGTTCAGAGTCAAACTGAATCTCTAAAACAGAAAGTGAGTTTTTAATCAGAGGCGTCCAAACCTGTCTTGCCTCATTCCAGTAAGCTCAGAGTCATTGACCTCATTGTCCATGCTGGTAATCCCCTTCAACTCCAGCTCATGCTTCTATAATCACCAGAGGACTGGTCTGATTTTGCTTTCTGTTTTTCTGTGCAGATCTTTCTGGTGGTCATGAGAACAGGTCTGACCCTTACCTGCCATCGGACAGAGTATGAGTTCAGGGGCGAGTGCTGTCCCATGTGTCTACCCGGTAAGATCATTAATCAGTCTGTTTCAGATTTATTGTAGCCTGTGATGCCATCTGAGAACATTACCCCCCCCCCCCCCCCCCCAAGTTACTGCTTAATCAGATTATTCAGCAGAGTTTGTCTCCCATGAACTCAAATGAAAACACCAACCTGCAGACAAAATGCTACAAAAAAAAAGAGAGAAATTCAAAAGCTTTAAAATGGAAACATGTTATTTACCTCATAACAAACTGAAAATGTGGAGTCTGACGTATTTTCTAATAACTCAGAAGGAACACAAGCCGACAGACAAACTTGATCAGGATCATGTTCAGCTTTGATTTTTTTTTTACGAGAACAGTCGTTCAGAGCAGCCTGAGGCCACTGCTGATGCCTTTTACTGAGGCTCTCAGAAATGCTCGACAAAGCGCTGCCACCTCACTTTGGTGAAAAGTCAACAGGAAAGCTGATGTGTCAGTGCTTAAGAGTCTGCACACAGTGGACACACATCCTGGTTTTTGTTTTGAAGTCCGACATTAAAGGGATGCGTGCATTTTTGTTAATTTCATGTCTTTCCTCACTCCAGACTCCACATGCAGATAGACTCAATTTTTTCAGCTGTGCATCCAGTAACAAGGAGAGACGAATAAGCTTGTCCACCGCTAGTTATCTTAGGTTTTATTATTATCTCTTTCTTTACATACTCCTAGTGATGAAATGTTGTATGTTGCTTTATTGGTCATTTTTATACCTTGAGAATCTTTGTTTAGAACAAGCTGGAAGAGTGAGTTATAAAGTATCAAAGTAATACGGCAGATGTAACAATTGTCATATTAATCACTTATTTTGCATAATATTGGGCTTTTATTAATCAAGGAGAGTTTCACTTATATGCTGGGCCTTAGTCTTTTATTTTGGTCGTTACACAGCAGCCATTATACTATTCCGATGTTTGCATTTAAAATGTTTATATATTTTCTTGCATATTTAGTCATATATACATTTTTAACATCGCCATTTAATGTTACTGAGAGGTTCTTTCTGAAAGTACAATTAAGTACTGAATGTTTTAACTTTTCAGGATCTTAAAGTAGTTAGAAACAAAAGGTGTTGTGGTAGGTTGGTTTGATAATGCTTTATAATCTTACAAGGTAGTTAGGATTATTGCACTGTATGATATACTGACTTTTGTTATAAGTTTGGCAATTTTATGTATGTGTCTAAACATAACAGCCTCACAGACTATTAACAGATTATCACCCATAGAGCCTGAATACATATCTAATGGAGTCCATGGTCTAAAGTTGCAATTATTAAACAAAAAACAATTATTCTAAGAAAGTACATAATGTACTTAATACAGCATACAGATCACTCTGTACCCTGAGTGGGACAAGAAAGCACGACCATATTTGGGCCTAAAGGGGAAGCCATTTTGGATCAGTTCAGCATTTTTGATCAATTCAGCTGTTTTGAACAAACTATAAAATAAAGACTGAAATACCTCTGATTGTGACTTAATGACCAAAATAAATAAAGTTTGGACTCCATAGGAGTGTATATAAGCTTATAAGAGGAGAAATTACACCACTGTAATGAAGACATAGAGCAACTCCTGTTCATTATTGTTCACCATGTAACTTTAATAAACTTTGCTTGTCAAAAGTGAAATTAGCCTACGTCTGTGCTTCCTTGACCTGCGAGAGCACACATTTTTGCATCTGTTTTTCATCTTAGCTGTCATTTCCACCCAAAAGTTACGAGCCAACTCATTTGGTATTTACTGAAAAAACGAGACAATACAAGCCCTCATGGATTAAGGATGAATGATGAATTAAGGGATACGTAGATATGTGGTGTGGATTGTAAAATCATGCAGAAAGAGAAAATAGAGGGACAGAAAGAAGAGAGTCCACAGAATAAGCAGCAGCGAGTATTTCAAGAGTAGGATTAATGCAAGTTGAGACAAAAAGAAAAAGTGTACCGTGTCTGTTGTTAAACAATGTTAGCTTAGCATAATAGCACGTCATCTATGCTGCAGCACCTCAGGAGTAAACATTCGGTCTTTGCGTCAAGTCAACAGACCGGACACAAGATTATACTTATACATCAGCAGAAGCAGTTAATGTGATCAGAAGTGAGATTAGGTCCAGCAAGAAATGTACTTTGATTATGTCTCTGTGTAACGGCTGGTTTAGAACGTAAGTCAATGCAAAGGCTACTTGACTTGAATTATGTGTGGTTGTTCACATACTTTCCACTTCCAATAATTTTCCTTTTAATTTGACTGATAAGAGGAGAACAAAAAACACTGACAGTGAGTAGATGAAGCAGGTGTAGGACATCCTGTTATATCTTAAATAAAATGTACATTTGCTAGTTGAATGATTTTATTATCCAAGTAAGACACACCTATGATAATTACTATCATTACAGTACTAATGGCAACAATATAGCAAAAAGAGATAAGCATGAATAAAAACGAATAAAAAAATAACCCAAAAGCAACATGACCCAGGTAAAAAAATAAAGCAGCTGTGCCAAAAATAAACTCGACCTTTTAAACTCTCACATTAGAGTTTACCTGCAGCATTAGTGTCCATGTCACAGCTCATTATATTTGACCATGTTCAGGCCTTTTTTATTTTTTATTTTTTGTTTTACTAACGATAATCTCTGAAGCAGTTAGCCCCCTTCATGACTCTCCTCTGGTCTCCCCTTTCCATGGCAGATCTCCTTGACATCTCCTTCTTTAATATTTCCAAATTACGATTGATGAAATCCATAAAACACAAACTATGACGGAGGAAGCTGATCTATTACAATGAAGTACATCAAACCACGGCAAATTAAAGGCGAAAGAATGGCAAGAACACACTCCAGGTGATACTTGTAGTGATTATTTTCTGGATATTATTGGATATTAATTAAAGAAAGTAATATTCATTTCATTTCCAGTTTTGCTCTCGTTAATTAAAGGGGCACCATCCTTTTTATACAAAAAAGGCAAAATTTAATTCATTAATTGACTCATTAAATATTTTGTTTAAATCAGATAAATCAATAAAGTCAAACTTTATCAGTTTAATCAATCTAAAGACAGAACTCTCATGCGGTGATGTCAGTCTTTCAAATAGAATACCAACAGACAGAACTTTAAATATAAGGGTGAATTATTAAAATGAATATATAAGACAAAATAAAATATAATAAACACTTAAGAAGGAATAAATGTCAGGGTCATACTGATCAGTGATGCTGTGAATAAGGAAAGATGTGAACCCTCAAGGAGCATTTAAATATATGGAGTGGTAAAAGAGGATTAATTTAATGAATTAACCTACTTGAGAAAGGTCAAAGGGGAAATTATTGGAGAATTAAACCAAGACACACTCAAGCCCATCTGAAGGAATTCAGAACCACAGTCCTACGATATGATGTTTGGATCGGATCTCAAAGTAGTCTGGAGCTACTGGAGAGCCTGGAGGACTGTTCTGGTTTGAAGTTGTCCCAAAGGAAGGCTTAAGTCCACATTCGATCCAGCGCGATGGATCCAGGGATGATGATCTGATGTGAGCCGATCCCGGGTTTCACAGGAGAGAAGTATTGTCTTAAGCTGGACTAGCAGGTTCTGTCAAAGGTGAAGCTGGAGCTTGGAGTGTTGATGTAAAAAAAAAAAAAAAGATTTGTAACTAATTCCAAAAATTAAGAATTTGTTTGCCGGACGAATATTAATTTGAAATTAATAACAAAAGTCCATTTACTTTGAAGCAAATCTTTGGAGTCTTATAGCTTACTGGCTTCTAAAGAAAACTGGTGGATATTTCACTAAACTTAGACATAAAGGGAAGGATAAATAGGGGAGCCGAATGGACGCAAGACAAAGTGTAGGGAATAAAAGTCAAAGAAGAGGGACAAAGAAGAGAAGACAGAAGCATGTGTCTCTCTGGTTTTGACTCCTGAGGAGGGTCCCACAGGAGGAGGGCCTTTAGATGAGTAACAAAGACTTTATCAACTTATTTTTGGCATAAATTAAGTTGTATTTTGATAAACATCCAATATAAGCACTCCAACTGGATAGGAAATCTTATGGTGATAAATTTGATACCAATTACTATATATCTAAACAATAAGAAAGAATAGAACAATTTCAATCTTATTAAAAAGTCAAACAAACAAAATATATGTGGTTAAAACTTAAACATATAAGTTTACAAGCCTTTGAGGTGGTATGCTACCAAAACTTTAGGTGTAGAAATCCTATTACAAACATTCAATTCCTCAACACGCATGCGCCAGTGTTCCGCTTAAACTGCCAGATGTTCTCGCACAACTTGGTCTTTTAACAAGTTTTTAAGGGAACTTTTTAATCTTTGTTTAGTTTTTATGCTGTTTTACCTATATTTCATCTGGGCTTCAGTTCACTGCCGCCTGAAAACAAAATCTAAGCAGAATCTTTCCGAAAACATCCCCGGCCATTTTATTGACAATTTTAATCTTTTCTAGGACAGAGAATCACTTTTTAACCATGACAGACTCCATCCCAACAGGCGGGGTAGTCAAATGTTGTCCTCAAATATCCAGTACATGATCCACTCCTCAGCTGTTTGACAGTCTGCACTCAGCAGCTCATCTTCCCACTCACAGCCCACTCCCCCCCCTCCACACAATAACCAGTCATCACAAAGCACTCCCATAATCCCCGCCCACTCACCTGTAAACCCCCACCTTCCTCTGCCCCCCCACATCAGTCCCATCTGTAAATCTATAATTCCAGTCTACATCACCTCCTTACGTCCTCACCCTTCTCCTGTCAGAATCTGCACCCCCTCTAATCTCATCCACATCCCCCTGCTTCCTCGGCTACCCCTCCCTGCTTTTAACAGTAAAACTGCAAACTTTGGACTTTTAAACATCAGATCAATGAACAACAAATCGTTTTTATGTCATGATTTTATCTCACAGAACAACCTGGACTTCTTTATTTTAACATAAACTTGGCTCACTCTGGACAATCTCACTTCTCTCAACAAAGCCGCCCCCCCTAATTTTACTCACCTCCATCAACCCCGGCTGTCAGGTCGGGAAGGGGGGGTGGCTGTCATATACAAGAAAGATTTTAAATGCACCCCAATCACTTTCAGCTCTTTTAGTTCCTTTGAACACCTTGCTTTTTGTCACAGTCTCAGCCTCAGCCTCTATCTCCAGTCTGCCTCTTCCACTGCTGCAGCGTAATTAGCTCAACTCACCTCACCTGCGCTCCTGCTCACACCTGCACCTCGTCTGCTGCAGTCAGGCCACCTACAAAAACCCCAGCTCCACACACAGTTGGTGTCAGACTGTCTTCGCACTCATGCTGAGCACTCCAGACCTGTCCCTCGGACTGATCACCCGTTGCCGACAAGTTTCGTCCCTGACTCTGCCTCATACGCCTGACACTCGGCTTGACTTCAAGGTATCGACTGACTTCTGTTCGTCATTCACCCGTCTGCCTGAGTCCCCGGATATGGATCCTGCTTCCGTCTCTGACGCCGAGTTTGCGCCTGTGTATCCTGATCTGTGGTGGCCTGCCTGGTAACTGATCCCTGCCTGTCCTCGACGCTGAGATTCCGCCTGAGCCCTGCTTCATACTGGTCTGCCTGGTAACTGATCCCTGCCTGTCTTTGACAACATGAGTTCGCCATAGTTTTCCTCTCCGAGTGTTCCTGAACGCCTCTGCTCGTCAGTGAATGAGTCAAGCCTCTGCCGCTCTCCTCTTAAGACTGTGTGAGCCTTTGTCCGAGCGTCTCTTGTGTGGCTCAGTAGTGAGAGCGCTCGTCTTCAGATGCAACTGCGCGGGTTCAATCCCCGCTCAAGTCGCAGTTACTCTTCAGTTAAGACTGTGTTCACCCCCTCCCTGACCATCTCCTGCGTGGCCGAGTGCAGAGAGCACTCGCCCTTCATTCCCTGGTGTGGGGGTTCGATCTCCGCTCAGAACTGTGCTTAGAGAATTCTGTCAATAAAGACTGTCCATTGTTTGCATCCATACTACTTGCTTCTGGGTCCTTAATACAAACGTGGCACTTTTATTATTAAATTGAAAGAGCCTGTTTTAATTTTAGTTATCTATAGACTCCCCAGACATATCACTGCTTTTATTGACGAGTCTTCAGTGTTTTTATCCCATTTTATTTGTAAATATGACTATTCTTCTTTTAGGTGATTTTAATGTACATGTGTGTTGTCCCTCACGACCCATGACTGTTGATTTTTTTTAAAACTCTGGACTCTTTTAATTTAACCCAGGCAAGACAGGAACCAACCCATGTGAGAGCCATTTGTGAGAAGCTTTTAACTCATTTTATAAACAAGGTAATGTACATCAGGCATCAGATCATTCCCCCAAATCACCCTGTACATGCCAGTAGGGAAATTCTTTGTTATTTTTAGTTTTGAGCCGGTGTCCTTACCCTTTTTATCAGATATTTTAGCCCACATGAAACCAGCTACGTGCAGTCTTGATTTTATCCCCACCAGATTTCTCAAAGAGGTTTTTAGCACAATTGGACCCAGCATTTTATCCGTTATTAATAGTTCTTTTTCAGAGGGAGTATTTCCTTCTGCTTTTAAACGCGCTGTGGTCCAACCCCTTTTAAAGAAACCAAACCTTGACCCCACTGATTTTAACAATTTTAGACCAATTTCAAAACTCCCATTTTTATCCAAACTTTTAGAGAAGGTGGTTTCTACTGAGCTTGTACATTTTATTTCTGAAAACAACCTCTTTGAGAAATTTCAGTCTGGTTTTAGAGCAGGTCACAGCACTGAGACGGCCCTCCTCAGAGTGACCAATGATCTTCTTTTAGCAGTAGACAGAGGGGAGGGCTCAGTTTTAATCCTGTAGATCTCAGTGCAGCTTTTGACACAGTTGATCATGCCATTTTAACCGATCATCTTAAAAACTGGGTGGGTATCAGGGACACTGCACTTAGCTGGTTTAAGTCTTATCTTTTAGAGCGAACCTGTGCGGTCGCCATAGGCAACCACAGCTCCTCTACTGCTGCCGTTGCCTGTGTTGTACCGCAGGGTTTGGTTTTAGGTCCGATTTTATTTTCTATTTACATGCTGCCCCTTGGCCAAATAATTCAGCTTCACCAATTCTCCTTTCACTTCTATGCAGACAACACACAGATATACCTTCCTCTGAGACCTGAGGACCCACGGGGCCTAGCTGCTGTCATGGACTGTCTCAGGGACATCAACAGTTGGATGGCAGAAAATTTCCTGCAACTCAATAACACAATATCAGATATAATCCTGTTCAACATTAACAACTCCCACCTCATACAGTCCAGTCTTGGCACACTTTCACTAAACATCAAACAATCTGCAAGAAATTTAGGAGTCATTTTTTATTCTGATCTGTCCTTCTCCACCCACATCAGTAAAATTGTCCAGTCCTGTTTCTCTCACCTACGGTCAATTGCAAAAATCAAAGATATCCTCACCCCTCAAGACCTTGAAAAAATAATTCATGCCCTAATCTTTTCCCGACTGGACTACTGTAACTCCCTCCTCCCAGGTATAAATAAAAAATCTCTCCATCTCCTCCAACTGGTCCAGAATGCAGCAGCTAGGCTTTTAACTGGTTTTAGTAGACGGCATCACATCACTCCAGTTTTAGCCTCCCTCCACTTGCTTCCTGTCAGTTTTAGAATTGATTTTAAGATTTTATTGATTACTTTTAAATCACTCATGGGCTTGGCCCCTAGCTACATTTCAGAGCTTTTAACTCCTTATCAGCCAGCCCGCAGCCTCAGATCCTCTGGCGTAGGCCTCCTGGTCGTTCCAAAGCCGAGGCTCAAAACTAAAGGTGATCGAGCTTTCTCCATCAGAGCTCCTCGACTTTGGAACAACCTGCCAGAGGAGATAAGGCGTGCAGAGTCTGTTGCTTCTTTTAAGTCACTTTTAAAAACTCACTTTAACAGAACTGCTTTTATGTGATGCCGTCTTTTTAGTCTTTTTAGTCTTTTTAATGTTTTATTTCCCTTCTTTTTCTGTGTTTTAGTCTCTTTTCCTGTTGTTTGTGTCGCAGTCTTTTTATCCGTTTATTTGATGGTATTTTTCTCCTAATTTTAGCTCCATCTTTATTAACTTCTTATTTGTTATTTTAACAGACTGGTGTCTTTATTTACTTTTAACTCAGATTGTTTTATCTTGCGTCATACTTTTAATCTCTTTATAGAAATCTTTTAAGGTCACTGTGTTATTGCTCTATCTCTTTTTTCATCTCTTCTATTTTATATTGTCTTTTTATATTGCTTTGTTTTTTATTTGGTCCTCATGGTCTCATTTTAGCAACAGTGTTCCTGTATTGTCTGGGTTTCTATGACACATGGAGGGGGCCTTTGAATCATGGGGCTGGAGCCACTGGACATGGCACTTGTGCGTGTTAGCATCATCAGGATACAGTTTACACTTGAGTCTTCAGCCTCTTGCATGTGCCGTGTCCTGGTGTGTTGTGACTCCGGCCCCATGGGGTCGGGGCCTCCTCTGTGTCTGTGTTTAGTTACCGGGCCTGGATCATTGTGCCTACTTTTGGGGTTAAGCTGATTAATGTGTTGTGGAACTTTCACAACTTCATTTTGCTATTTGTGTATGTCCTAAATTAGGGGTGGGGGATATGGTAAAAATATCATATCGCGATTTTTTAACAATAAAATCACAATCACCATTTTATCACAATTCTTTTTAACTTTGATTTTTCTAGACTAATTTGCATGGTTGACCGTTATTTCCCTATGTTTAACATATAAAACATGTAAAACCCTAAAAAAAAGAAAAGGACAATTAAAGCCAAAGAAACTTTCTGAACAGGTTTTAATTTAAATAGTGCAGTTTTTATAAAAATGTGCAATAAATGTGAACATAAAAGGTAATGAACAACAATATCAACATTATCTCTTAAAGTGCAATAATTCAAAACAAATGTTATCTAACTGCAATGTATAATCTGAGTGAATAATACAGCTGCTTTAGAACAGATTTTTGTTTGGACATCTTCAAGCTTTTATCTCATTTTTTCTTTTCACCATGGCTTCACACTACATAACCAAACAGGAGATCCCACCATGCACTGTGCTTAATGTGCTACGATTGGCTAATCGGTTGCACATCAAAGTCTCTGTGCCCACACAGACGATCTGACGATCTTTCTGCTTTATGATGATATTAAATTGACATAATCTTTAGTGATTTTATATTGTCATATCGCACACCCCTATCCTAAATGTTCTTTGATTTATTGAACCTTTTTCGGTTGTTCTTTTTTCTTGTGTTTAAGCTCTTGTGCTTTGTTATCTCATGTTACTGACTGCTGTCAAACCACTTTGTAAACCAATGTTTTTAAAGGTGCTATACAAATAAAGTTTATTATTATTATTATTCCTCAATAAAACAGAGCGAAATGAAATAATACAAAGTTCTCTCCTCAGTTTTCACTGAGGGCACGGTTGGTTTGTCAGAGGGCTCTAAACATACAATCCAACTTATTCTTTACTTTGGCATTTTCAGAGCTAAAAACAAATAAGTCACATCATCAGAATGCATTTTTCATGGCAGGATAAAATACCACATTGTTGGTGTGTCAGTTGTTTCATTTAAAGAGTTTATAAGGTTTGTGGTTTTCTGTTGGCTGAAAAACATCTGTACAGACATAAGGAAAAGCAGATGAGGGGTCCAAATGGCCAGGGAGGCCAAAAGTCAACTTAGATGCCACTAGAATCTTCTGGGAGTAGAACAGAGTTATTTAAGACTCTGGGAACATAGTCTGTTCGAACACCGTATTAGGTCTTGTATATTAGTCTTATATTAGTCAATCACTGTTTAGGAGGGAAGTCCAGAGTATTAAATACATCTCTAGCATACACGCAGATGTCTGCTCATTGTAGTTGTAGGGAAATAAAGAGAGACTCTGTGGTTCCACATGTCTGAAGTGAGTTACAACCAGGGTCCTCCAAAGAGGGGAAGAGAGGAATGAAGACATTCTTGTCCTTTAAGATTTTTTTCAGTTCATCTTGCAACATACTAATGCTGTTATTTACAACCTTTATACATTATTTACACAGAAAATCCTGATAAACCTCCTATAATCCTGTAATGTAAACCTCCCATCCGTTGCCATGGCGCTATAAACAAGCAGCAGCCTTTCCAGTTTGCTCTCCATATTGTAAGCTGTTTTTGTGATTTTTCCTTTTTTTTTCACAATTTTCGGAGGTTTTCCTTTTTTGATCTTTTTCTGACCTTCCTGCACCTCTTGTTGGGACTCTTTTTTTCTTTTTGTGTCCTGTGGATATCTTTTTCAACCATCATTGCTGCCAGGAGGCTTTTCTGAGGATACTAGCAGAGTGTTCTTTTTTGAAAGATGCAACCAACTGCCAGCTTCATTTCATCAGCTACCAAGAGCCAGTTTCATCAGATATTCAAGATAGGACACATCCAGGATTGAAAAACTTATCAGGAGGGCTGGCTCTGTGGTTGGCATGAGGCTGGACTCAGTGAAGAAGAGGACACTGGACAAACTGCTGGACATCCTGATTAAGCTGTCCACGTTGTGAGACGACCTGCCGGCTCCGTCCGTCTGCTGGAGCGGAAAGGAGACCTCTGCGTTTTCTCTCTTCAAATGGATCCGATCTCCTCGTGAAAAGCATATTGCCTTCTCCTGATAAATTCACGCTGGGAAAAGGGAAAACCCGGACTGGATTCCAGTGCTGGTGACAAGGTCCTCTGTCCACCCCGACGCCCAGCTGATTACACTTCCAGATCCTGGTGTTGTGCGACGATGGAGGGGATTCGGAAATGGTGGTTCATCTTGGTCTTTCTGTTCCTGACTTTTCTTACTGTGTTCTGGGATAGCTGTCACCGGAACAAAAACTCCGGTCCAGCGTTACCAATCCAGGACTCATCTTACTCAGGAACATGCGCATCTGACAGTGCGCCTGCTGTCACTCCGCCACTTCAGCCCCTTTTCTTCCCCTCTGACACTGTGGACTTTATTAGTCTGACCTGTTTTATGACTTTATATGATAATTTCTGTCTTACTCCAGCTGTTCTTCACTCTAAAACAGGATGGTGTCGCACAAACGAGTCCTATGGGAACTTTTTCAGACAAAAATGTCTGATTATTTTATTGTTGTTGATGTCTGGGAATGTACCGCCCAACCAAGGTCCAGACACCCCTTCTGATTTTAACACCCCGGCAGATTTTAAAGAAAGAGCTGGATTGGGTTTCTTACACTTAAATGTGCGCAGCCTTATTGCTAAAATGAACATGCTGCGAATCTGGGCAATCTCAACTGATGCAGATGTCATTGTTTTATCAGAAACGTGGCTGAATCAATCTGTCCTGGACAGTGAAATAACCATTGATGGCTATAATGTCTTCAGGACTGACCGGCCTAATAGGGGTGGAGGTGTTGCCATCTATACAAAGAAAAAGTTTCAAGCGACTGTTCTAGTCTCCAGATCTGTGGTTAAGCAGTTTGAGGTTTTAGCTTTGGAGCTTGAAGTCTCTAAGTCTCTTCATATTCATGTTGCTGGTTGTTACCGTACACCCTCTGCTGACAATGGTGCGCTGGTTTATAATGCAGCTCCTTTCTCAATTTAGTTCCAAGGAACTTTTAGCTCTGGGTGATTTTAATCTTAACTGGCTGCAACCAGTATCTGATGATTTTAAATCTTACTGTGATTCATTGAATCTCTTCCAGTTGGTTGGCAGTGCAACTCGACCAAACCCCAAAAATCCAGATAATGCCTCCCTGTTGGATCTCATACTTACGAACGCTCCTCATAAATACTCAAATGCTTCTGTTTTTGCTCATGATGTAAGTGACCACTGTGCTGTAGCAACAGTGAGAAACACTAAAATCCCTAAAACCAAAGCTCGTATCATCCAAAAACGAGACATGAAGCACTTTTCAGAGCAGGGCTTTCTCCATGATTTATTTTATTTTGATTGGGGAAAGATAGAGCTTATTGCTGATGTCGAAGTTGCCTGGAAGTGTTTTTATGATTATTTTAGTTATTTTATTAACAAGCATGCTCCACTTAGGAGGTACAGAGTCAAGGGCAGAAATAATGGTTCACTCCTGATCTCTCTGAACTCCTCCATCAGCGCAACCTGGCCTGGGCTAAAGCCAGAAAAACAGACAATAACTCAGACTGGCTAGCTTTTCGGCAGTTGCGCAATGTATGCACCACGAAGATCAGGTCAGCTAAAGCTAATTACTTTCTTTCTCAGGCTACACAAAATCTAAATAACCCTTCAAAATTCTGGAAAACCATCAAATCCATCTCTGACAATAGCAAAAGCTTTGAGCTACCACCATGCATTTTTAAAGACTCTGAAAAAATTTCTGATGAAGCCAAAATGCTTTCTTGTTTTAATGAGCATTTCATAGCCTCAGGGTTTTTATTTGAGTCTCTTAATTCCACACATTTTAATGCTTATTTTACTGCTACTTTTAATTATTTTAATTCTTTTACTGATGGTCAAAATCAGCATGGACCTTCTTTTAGTTTTCATCCCGTTTTAGTTTCTGATGTACATAAAGCACTCAGACTTTTAGACACAACCAAAGCTGCAGGCCCTGACAAACTCCAGCCTTACTTTTTAAAGATAGCATCTGATTTTATTGCCTCTCCTTTAACTCATATTTTTAATCTGTCCTTGACCACAAACTCTTTACCTCCTATCTGGAAGTCTGCCCACATCACTCCTCTGCTCAAAGGGGGTGATCCCTCAATTTTAAATAACTACAGGCCCATATCCAAGCTGTCTGTCCTGGCTAAGGTTCTCCAGTCCCTGGTTAGTGATCAGCTGAAGGATTTTTTAACTGACAACAATATTTTATCTGACTTTCAATCTGGTTTTAGAAAGAGACACAGCACAGTTACAGCTGCACTAAGTGTTTTTAAAGATTTTATTGATAATAAACATTGTGCAGCCCTTTTTATTGACCTGTCCAAAGCATTTGATACTGTGGATCACTCAGTCTTGGTTCACCAGTTAATTCGTGCGGGACTATCAAAAAATGCTGTTGGCTGGTTTAAAAACTACCTGACAGATAGAACTCAGTCTATACAGGTGGAGGGCCTCTCTTCCAGTTCACTCAACATTACTAAAGGTGTGCCACAAGGTTCAGTCCTCGGTCCCATCTGTTCATTCTTTACATAAATAATATAAACTGGAACATTTCAAATGCAAAATTTCATTTCTATGCTGATGACACAGTCATGTACACTTCTGCTTCATCCCCAGTCCAAGCACTTGCACAATTACAACTTGCTTTTAACGCCATGCAACAAAATTTTTACGATTTAAAACTGGTTTTAAATGCAGACAAAACGAGAGTTATGCTGTTCTCAAATTCTAAATCCAAGCTTTTGAGCCTGCCTTCGGTGATCACTGCTCAGGGTTCTCAGATTGAACTTGTCTCTTCCTATAAGTATCTTGGTGTTGTAATCGATGATTCTCTTTCTTTTTCTGCCCATATTCAGCAGCTTGTTAAAAAGTTAAAACTGAAGTTAGGTTTTTTCTTTAGAATTAAGTCTTGTCTCTCCTTTGAATCCAGAATAAGACTGGTTTCTGCTACATTTATGTCTGTGCTGGACTATGGTGATGTTTTGTATATGCATGCCTCCTCTAATAGCTTACATTCTCTGATTCTGTGTATCATGGAGCTCTGAGGTTCATCACTGGTTTTAAATCTCTTACTCATCATTGTTTGCTGTATGCTCGTGTTGGATGGTCATCTTTGTCTGCACACAGACTTAATCACTGGCGTATTCTTATTTATAAATGTATCCTTGGTCTGCTTCCATCCTATCTGCTGACTTACATCAGTCAGAAGAGCACAGCATCTCATAATCTTCGGTCCCAGGATCTTTTCTTATTGCCTGTTCCCAAAGTAAGAACTGAGCTGGGTAAAAAGGCATTCAGGTTTGCAGCTCCACATGCTTGGAATGAACTACAAAAAGAGCTGAAACTAAAAGATCTGGTGTCACTGGACACTTTTAAGTCAATGTTGAGCAACTTGGAGGCAAATACATCTGGCTGCAGATGTTTTGACTGATGCACTTTATCTTTCTCCTGTGGACAATCCAAGCAAAATAAGCTGTCTGAATTGTGACTTCTCTTTCTTAATGTACTGAATTCTTGTTTTATGTGTTTGATGACTACATGTGTTTGTGTAAAACTGCTGAATGTGCTGCTGTCTTGTCCAGGACACTCTTGTGAAAGAGATTTTTAATCTCAATGAGGTTTTCCTGGTTATATAAAGGTTTAATAAATAAAATAAAATAAATAATTCACTCAGGTATGGCTCTCTGAATCCTCTCTCTCTCTGCTCGTTTACTCTAAGAGTTACAGCAGTTTTAATCACGCACTTTTTTGTCTTTCACCACAGCTTGGTGTTTTAGACAGGGTGACTGTCAGTTTCCCCTCGACATCCTTTAAAACCCAAAATTTGACCAGAGCGTAGACTCTAGCCACTTTGACTAACAAAACATAAGTCTAAGCTGAGCTCCAACTGCTGCTGTACTTTCAGAGGCCAAACACTGCAAATTGCACATGCACGCCTCTGTTTATGACACACAGCTGCTTATCAAGGGGTAGACGCAGATAGTTCATGCTTGTCCAGTCAAAGAGCAGCATCATCTTGAGTTATTGACACAGTGTGGTGATCAAACACGGTAATGGTGATTTAACAGGGCATGGTATGGAATACCACGGGAAATTTTACCCTGGTTTACCTTTTCACCGGTCACCGTTACATCCCTGTACGCATGGACCCATGGGCTAACAGCCCTGTTACATCCCCAATTAATCGACAGACTGACTGATGATGGCAGATGGGTTATCCTGCAGTTCTTACTTTTTTCTAATTTTTGTTGGTAGAATCCAACCTGATGCTGAATAAAATCCTGTTGTGTCTCCATCCAAACTCAAACATGATCTTTTGTCTTTTCTCCAACAGGTAGTCGCGTGAAAACCGACTGTGAAGTGGACAAAAGCACTTCCTGTCTGTCGTGTACTGATGGGACGTATATGGACAAATTAAACTCTCTAAAAAGCTGTTTCACTTGCACTGTGTGTGATGGAGGTAGGTGTGCTCAATGTTCATGTTCATGAAAGTCCTCACCCTGAAACACAGGAGAGGAAAACAGGAACAGTTCTTGTTCCTCACATTAATTTTTGATTATGAGGGACAGACGCTCAGTGGCTTTCTGAGGTGCTTACACACTGAATGTGATTTTGAAACCATAATCCCATTGCCCACTGAAGTCAACAACCCCTATATACCTCAATTTTGAAACTGATGTTGTTGCTCAGGGATGTCATACTCTCTTGAGTACCGTGACCATATCATATATCACATAAAAGGATGTATAAGCTGATATTATTCCAACTGTTTCCTTTTCACTCACCTGTCAACCACAAAACACTGCTGCTGATGATGCAGCAGCATCATCTGTCAGATCTCTGTGGTCAATCAAGGAGGAACTAACACAATTCTGATTGGCTGTAGCTGCACAGTCACAGGAGACATCCCCTGTAAAAGATCATCTTTCTTAACTTCTTCAACCTTGGCGACGGAGCGATGAGGGACATGGTCGCTTTGATTGCGGCCGTCACGTTGCAGATATATTAACCCCGCCCCATCGCAGCTGTACATTACCTTTACATGGAAAGTGGTCACCAAAATGGCAACATCACATTTGGTGCGTAGGTGGCCTGACAGGATGGGGATAAGACATGTTAGCTGGAGGGTGATTGGAGGGTTGATTCGGCCATGGGCATCTGTCAATGGCCAATCAGATGATGTTGTATGAGGATGAAAAGAATGTAACAGTTTGATACTCAGGGATGAAAATGTCTCCTCCATGCAGCAGTGTCACAGTTCTGGTCTCTGTTCTTCATTTGACACAGAAACGTCCAGCTCTTCCTCCTCAGCAGGTATCATCATCATCATCATTCTTTCATGAGCAGACATTAGCAACAGGCCTGCAGACAATTTCTGCTTCTAGCTCCGCCCACTTCTGCAGACATAGCTTAAAGGGATAGTGCACTACCCTGAAATTTTTTTGAGCGCCTTAACTTTTCTGAACTGATTCGCATTGGCAGCTTGTGGCAGAGTTGCATATTGAGATACAGTTTGTAATTTGAGTTGGTTATTTTCAGATAAACTATATTTTTCCGAAAAGCTAAATGCACTCAATAAAAATACTAGGTAGCATACTTTTAAACTGTGGTATTATTATTGATGGGAGTTCTTGTAGGCAGAGAAAAAAATTTTTGTACTTGGTGTGATATTTCCCTGTTTGCAGCCAGTTCTGCTTAGACTGTTACAGAATGTGGCTTACTGAAGGAGAGAACTTTCCACTGCATCTCATGTACTTAGTGACCACATAGAGCTCATACAACCACACTTCAAAAATACTGAACTGTCTCTTTAAATGCTGCAGCTTGAAGCTTTTACAGCTGGATCAGCCTGATTTGTTATTAGGCTGATCCAGATGCACTGCAAGAATATCAAAGAGTTACTTTACAGAACAGAGAAAAAGACGACCCTACTGAGTCTGCATAGACCGACTTATGGTTCATTTACTGACCCGACGGTCATTGCAGGTCTGAGCTCAGAGAACAGGCCTGTTTCATCACCAGCTGAGAGGCTGTTCTGGTCTGTCTGTGTTTGTGCAACTTCCTGTTACAAAGTGCCGACCTCTTCGTTCCTGCAAAGATGAAATCTGCTTTCTGTCTCATAAGAGTCAACGCCTCAAATCCAAACTCCAGGTTTTGTGTTCAGAAGTTTCCTGAGTTTAAAGTCTGGAGATGTTTGGTTTCTGCCCTTAAATGATTCAGTTTGATCATGAGAGATCTTTTCTGTGTTGCAGGTTCTGGTCTGAGAATAAAGAGGATCTGTTCTAGAACTGCAGACGCACTTTGTGAACCTAAAGAAGGATTTTACTGCACAGAGCCAACAGAGGACGGCTGTAGGACAGCAACCAGACACAAGAGCTGTGGTCCAGGAAAATCTGTCAGTCAGAAAGGTTGGTTTGATGTCCTGAAGGTGGACTGTTGTTCTGGATCAGATTGAGGGAGAGAAGCTGCTCAGAGCTGCAGATGTGGAGACCTTCACTGTGGAGGCTGAAGCTCAAAGCTGATCATCCTGTAGTTAAGAAGCTCAGAGGAAACAGCAGTCAGACTGACAGAGGAATAAATCAGCTTTGTTGAATTGTGTTTCTACTGTAGGAAAGTGAACTAACTCCTGTGTTTGTCTGCAGGATCCTCACACTCAGACACCAAGTGCTCTCCCTGTCCTGCAGGAACATTTTCAAACGGGACGTCAGCGTCCTGTCAGCCACACACACAGTGAGTACAGACTGATCCAGACATGGACGTGATGATGGGGCAGATATTTGTGTCCCACTGATGCTGACCTCACTGAGGACAGTCCTGACAGGTTCAGACTCAGGGACAGCAGATCAGCTGTAGGGACGTCTCCTCACTCAGCAGTGATGGACAGATACCTGTAAACTGTAGTGAGCTCAGTCACCAGTTCCTCCTGAACCATCAGCTTCACTGAAGCTCCGGGACAGAAGGAGGCAGCTGATGGAGGCACAGGGCTCCACCTGCTGGACATTTAGGACTGTCACACCTCCCACTGCTCCATGTCCCTCTGTCCTCACATGTCTTTATAAACATGTCCCTCTGTCCTCACACATGTCTTTATAAACATGTCCCTCTGTCCTCACACATGTCTTTATAAACATGTCCCTCTGTCCTCACATGTCTTTATAAACATGTCCCTCTGTCCTCACTCATGTCTTTATAAACATGTCCCTCTGTCCTCACAGATGTCAGTCACCGAATCTCCGTTTGCTGAAACCAGGGACTGAATCAGAAGATGCTCAGTGTGGAGAACAAACATCCAAGACTACAGTCATAGTGCCCATCATTGGGTTTTCATTGGTAATTGCTCTTGCTGTTCTGGCTGCAGTTTTTTATTGGAAGAAAAGGAAAAAGAGATCACAAACAAATCAATCAACTCAAAATGGTAAGTTATTGCATTTGGAGGACCCTGTTTGCTTATTGTTTAATCTGTTTACATCCTTTATTTATTTATTTTTGTTCTTGTTGCTCAGGTGTTCTTGCAGGAGAAGGGACACAAGATAATCCAAACCAAGTATGTTGGATTTGGTCTTAACTCAGGATAATATATAATATATTATCCTGAGTTCAACATAATATCACAGTTAAATAATAGTGAAATAAGTTAAATAATAAAATAATATTAAACAGTTATTGTAATTTTCCTTTACAGGCAAACAACCATCCAAAAGAAATGGAAAAAATGATAAGGCAGGAGTCCCAAAGCCAAGAGGAGCAAGTGAGTCAATCATTCAATCAAATTACTAATTAATTTAGTTTTAAGCCATCAGTTCAGTTCAGTGTTATCATGAAGCCTTTGCAGATGCAGCAGGTCCAGACTCCTTTGAAACTTCTTAACAAAGACCAACATGAACCCACATGAACAGCAGAGAGCAGCAAAGTCAGACTGGAGAGAAAGAACCTTCTGACACAGGCAGAGACCCTGAACACAACCAGACTGATGTTACACAGAGAACTCAGGCAGAGCTTTGAGGAGAAGACAAGCTGGATCAGACTCATCTAGAAAAGACAGAAATCATGAGGAGAACCAGATTATACAGGCAGAAACCCTGAGGAGAACCAAGGTTCAGTTTGAGGTTTCTCTGCTCAGCCTGAGTCTGGTTCTCTCTGAAGTTAGAGCTGGTTTGACATCAGTTTGGTTCTGCTGTGGTCGATTTGCTCCATCCTAACTTTGTTGAACAGGCAGAAACCTCAACCAGGACCAGACTTGTGTTGAACAGGCAGGCACTTTGAGGAAAACAGGACTGTGGAGCTGTTGGACTTCAGCAGGCCTCAGATCCAGTCCATCATGCTGGATGATGGCAGAGATGTTAAAGTGAGGCCGGTCCACAGCAGCAGGCCGTCTGCACTGTTACTGATGAAGGACAGACAGACTCTGGTCTCCTCTTCACGGATGAACTGAAGTTTCAGTTTGAACTTTTTCTTTTCTCAGGTCTGAGGGTCCATCCAGTAAACTGCAGAGTCCAGGATCTGGTTACCATGAGTTGGATCCTGGATCATTATCTTTGCAGAGTTCATGTCAAACAGCTGCTCTCTGCTGGAGGAAGAGTCAGGACGACTAAAGAAGAGGAGAGGTCACTGCAGCAGAGGCTGTTTGCTCCCAGACCCTGATGCTGCTCCAGAGGAGGGGACAGGGACAAGTCTGCATGAGAGACTTTCTCCTCCAACATCCAGATCTTCATCTGTGGAGCTCTGCTGTCTGTGTGGACTCTCTCTCAGATCTGTGTCTCTTTGGACAAAAGGGTCTGCTACATTCAATTATAAAGACTTTTTCATAAAAAGATGGGATAAAGTAATAAAGTAAAGGTGACTCCTGGAGCAGCTGGAGGTCTGAAGACACTGCAGCTCCAAACATTCATGACCTCATGGAGCAGTTTGGTTTGTCCACAGCAGAGCAGATCTGAGAGACAAACCTCTTGAGGACGTGAGGGAACAATCCAAATGTTCTTCTGTTTGAGCAGAAACCAACCAAAGACTCACCGAGCTCACACTCTGAAATCATGCTTTCAAAATCATCCAAAATTAAGCTAAAAATTCTGCCTGATTAACTTTAATGAAACAGATTTTTTTTCTAAAGCTGTTATCCACTCAACGGCCAATTCATTAGGTATACCTCTATGGTCCCAGGTTGGACCTCCTTCTCATTCAGAGCCTCTTAATTCAACAAGAAGCTCAAACAGCACCTGATGTGGTCTCCAGCTGCTGTAGACCACCTGCTTCAGAACTGAATGTGTGGTGTATTCAGAAATGTTCTTCATTCCTTTGTTGTAAAATATTTGAGCTCCTGTTGGCTTTCTATCACCTCTAACCACTCTGACCTCTGGTATCGATGTGATGTTTTTCTTCAGATGTCTACTCCTCACTGGATATTTCCTCTCTTCTGGACCATTCTCCATTAACCTTAGACATGGTTTTGTGGATCAGCAGTCAGCCCTGCCTCTTCATTCTTATGCTAATCTCGGTCAGGCCTGGACGCCTAAATGTACAGAGTTTCCCCCTACGAAAGAAAACTATATGTACCAATATATTTTTTGAAATGTTATATGTTGTAATATATTATTTTCCGAATACATTTTTCCAATATATTATATATTTGATATACATGGAATAATATATTGAGGGCACATATATTACACAATATATTTTATATTCATGAAATATATTGCAATATATTGCAAAGTATACAAATGATTACCACTTTCCATATATTGCAATATATTACACATAAATGTATAATATACATGTTTAAATGTCCCAGAATTTATTCAACTTTATATTTATAAATACCTTCCATAATATATTGTGATTTATGAGGGAAAATATATTTGTGTAATATATGCAAAGATTTAGTGTCAAATATATGTTTAATATATGGCTGAATATATTTTAATATATGTAAATTTATATGGAAACATATATGTGTAATATATGGAAGAATATATTTCACATATATTAAAATTTTTATCGAACATATTTTAATATATAGTAGAATATTTTTAAATATATGTAAATGTGTATGGAAACGTGTTTAATATATGGTAGAATATGTTTTAGATATATCTAAAATTGTAGGGAAACATATATGGAACAATATATTTCAAATATATGCAGAATTATTTGGAAACATATACATGGAATATATGTACAGATATACATGAAAGTACATGGTATAATATATTTCAAATATATACTATCACGTATTCCACGTATATTCGTATACATTTCATGCATATTTCCCATATAATTCTGCATATATCTAGAATATACTCTACCATATATTTGAACATATATCTATACTTATGACAGCTTTACACTTAAACTTCAATAGATATAAAACCTGTATGAGCAATTATGTGAAAATCTTTATAACACATCATCACAGACATGACACAATATATTTGCATATAAGGTATTATACATTTATCTATATAAGGCACTATATAGATATCCATTTATTGTGCCATATATATCCGTATATGGCACAGTATAAATATAAATATATAGCACTATACATATTGATATATGGCACAACATATATATATATCCATAAATGGTACATGCATATATTGCTGTATATAAGACAAACTATATATGTAAAAATATAGTGACCATTTTGGTATTGCTTGCAATATATATTTTTTATATTTATCAATATATACACATATATGGTAAATACATATATTGCAATATATTGGAAAATATAAATGCTAAATCTCATATATGGGAATATATTACCTAATATATGACATGGTATTTTACAATATGCTGCAATATATTTTTCTTTCGTAAGGGTCTGCTATGTGATTGGCTGAATTTCATTAATCAGTCTCATGGTTGTTCCTAATTAAGTGGCCTGTCAGTGTTTTTTTCACCCTTTCTGAGTCTGTGCTCCGCAGTAAAGAGACTGAGTGTTTTTTCTCTTCTATGAAGAGTTTCTAATAAATCGACTACAAACATATTTGAGTGACAAACAGGTTTTTTTGTAAAATAGAAATTAATGTACAGAAAGTAATGAAATAAGGCGAGGTTTTTGATCGTAGCCTCAGAAATATTTTAATAAAGAAATAAAAGATCATTTTTCTCTCTTTGCTGTCCTCTGTCTGAATGTCAGCTCTTTGTTCCTGTTTAAAGTTACAGATATTGAAATATTTCATTTTTCCTCAGACAGCAGAGACCAGAAGAGTTTAATCAGAGTTTTCCTGTTTGGTTATGAAGCGTCGAGGCCTTTTCAGTGCAGTTTAAAAAGTCTCTGCAGGATTTTACTTAGACTTTGACCTTGTCTCCCTCTGGATATTTAAAGTATGTTTGTATCAGGTCAGCATGAGTCAAGAGAAGGCTGCTGCTTGGCCTTAAATACAGAAAATAATAAATACTGCAAAGACAACCAACAGACTCAGCAGTTAGAGGAAACACAAATTAGAACAAACATGAATCACAGAGAGAAACAGAGAGCTCAGAGTCTGTCAGGACTACAGGACTGGGTATTTTTTAAAAACTGATCCACTTTGAGTCTGGATTCAGTCCGAGTTCTGACACATGTTGAAGCAGTTTGTCTCGGTGAGGATCTACCAAAGAAGACTTCACATCTCCATCAGCTTCTCCACCTGCTGCAGACCCCGATACTCTGAGAGGAGCCAGGAGGTCACATTAGTCTGCCATGGACAGGTGGACCATCTCTCATGAGTCTAAAGAGGGATTTACCTGTGCAGCCCTGCTCGCTATTTTCACAGATTCAAGGTTTGAATCCAACAGAAGGCCGAGATGCTTCACTTCCTGACGAAAAGGTACTGATGTTAAGACCAAACCGAGGACAGTATTTACGGTGTGCAGGCCACTGTGGACTTTACATGGCAGAATGATATCTCAGAAACAGATGGAGCTGCCTGCATACACCTGGACACCTGCTCCACCTGCAGCAGGTCATTTATGTTTAAACTAAAGAGAAGCTGCACACGAGCCAAACCCTTCAGGACCCTCATTGTTGCCTGGCCAAAAAAGTCACCACCTGGATTTAACTAAGCAAACAGGTCTGATCCTCCTGTTGGATAATCACTGCATGTGTGATTATCTTTCAGCTGAAACAAGTTATTTAACTCCAGCTGATGACATGAGCAGCTTCTCATTTCTTCAACAACCATGTCAAAGACACATCCTGTGGTCGTGGAAAAGATGCTAGTCTGTTTAAGAAGGGTCAAATCATTGGCATCAAGCAGAGAAAACATCTAAGGAGATTGAAGAAACTACTAAAACTGGGTTAAGAACTGTCCAACACATTATTAAAAACTGGAAGGATAGTGGGGAACCATCGTCTTCAATGAAGAAATGTGGTCAGAATAAAATCCTGAATGATGGTGATCGGTGAATCACTTAAACGTTTGGCCAAATCAAATCAAAGAAAAACAACAGTAGAACTCAGGGGTAGCATCAGGGTAAGAAGAGAGGCAGGTGAAGTGATGCGCCCATCATGCCTAGTGCCTACTGTCCAAGCCTGTGGGGGCAGTGCTGTGACCTGGGACAAATCTGTGACATTGAATAAGCTTAAAGAAACAATGAGACAAGGAATGAGTCTGTAATCAGAGCTAAAGGCGGGACAACGGAATATTACAGTGTGTGACTCCTATTTTTGGTGTCAACTTTTTTTTTTTTTTTTTGGTCTTTGCACGTGTCTGTTAAAATGACTAGACTTTCAGACTCTTAAGGTCAAAGTCACAGAACCTCACGCCTACCCACTGGCTACCCATTTTGACAAAAGAGCATAACTGCAGTCTTTGTATCAAATTAACCGTGAATCCTACCTGATGATGGTCCACTGCTGCTGAGGGTCTGTATGGGAGAGATTGATAATTAGCTGAACAGGATCAGCAGCAGATCAGCCTTAGAGAGGGAGAGCTCAGACATCCAGAGGGAACTCAGAATGGAGCCACTGCTTAAGATGGATGGATTAAAGTTGTTGTGCACATCGTCACCTTAGACTTTTACTCATATTCTACCCATTATTGCAAATAATTCTGAGATGAGAAATCTCTGAAAAACTGACCACAGTCCCAAAAAATCTAATTTAACTCCATCTTGAGTCAAATGTCAGTTCACACTGACTGACTTTACGAGCAGAAACAAAATTACTGCCTATTAAATATTCATGAAAAAAATTGCGTCCAGTGAGCAAAGGCCTTAAGAATCAACTAGTGCAACTTTGAATGTCATGTATGGAGTTAAAGTCATGCCAAATCCTCATAAACACAAGTCATGTCTTACAAAATAATGCATTTTGTTTTGCAAGTTAGAAACAAATCCATCATGCTTTGGAAACAAATAGGGGAGAGTGGGGTAAGATGAGCCATTTTTCACTTTTGTTGTTACTGAGGCAAGGAAAAATGCAACAGGGGTAAAATGAAAACAAACTCTTATTAAAGAATGTTTGCTATGAACTAAAACTGTATGGACATGTCAATGACTAAGAGCCTGGAAACTGTGGCCTTTCAAAATAAAGTTCTCCTGTGGCTCCAGTTCAGGGGGAAGTTAAGCCAAGTCTGTGGGTAAGTTGACCATGTGACTTAATAACTTTAAATCTGAGAATTTTTAAAAGATAATATAATGTATCTTTTCACAAGAGATCCCATTACAAATAGTAACATTTATTTTCTTAAACTTAACTTAAACAACCTAGAAAAAAGTAATAGCATAATAGTAATTTCAACATTTTAATGCCACAAATGGACACATTTTGCAACTTTTTGGGAAAATTATATACTCAATAAAGTTAAATGAGAGTCAGCAAAGCTTTGAACAACAAACAGAAACAAAGTCAGTTGTTGGCAGAAAGAAAACTTTTATTCCTTCTCGAGAAGTTACTTTTACTGATATGCTTTAAAGTTTTTACAAGTTCAGACTTGCTAAAGCAACCAGGTTTAAACAGCCCTGTTCTTTATTTACCTCTGCAGGGCTGACCTGTCAGTATTTCACTTCTTTGTAACAGATCTGATCAATTTTTTACTCAAAACTTCCTTCATTACTTTCTTAATCTCAGCAGGGTGTTGAGCCTCAGTTGGTTTTCCTTTTGTTCACTCTTAGCATGATTTTCTTCTGTTTAACATTTGTCTCTTTAGACAAGTCAGTTGGTTAACAACATTAAAAAATATTTTATGATTCAGCACATTAATATCACTTTTCAACTCTTGGTGGTATAAAAGGAACCAATGGCTCAATTTTCCCCACTACATGTGGCTCACTTTGCCCCATAGCCAACATTTTTTGAAAATGTTGTTAGCTTTGCTCTTCAGGTTAATCTGCAGCCAATTGACTCACATAGTTTAATACCTTGGTAAATAACAAATATGTATAATGCATCATTTTAAACCTGGATAATTGGATTTGATAAAAATCGTTTGTGCCAGGTGGTCCTCTTCAACAAAGGCAGGGAGAGATGATAATGGATTTCTGAATTTAGGGCCACATGACAAGAATTGTTTACTGTTTCCCAGAAACAGGGGGTGGGTCAACTTACCCAGTGGCTCAGTTTACCCCACTCTCCCCTACAGTATGTCTTACACAAAAATATATTCTCTGATTGCAAATCCATATCTTTTCAGTACAAACCAAAATATTTAAAGTACCAAAAAAATCCTTGAAGTCGAAAAACATTTTTACAACTACAGAAATCTGTCACAGGCCTTCTGACTCTTATTTTCAGCTTCCAGTTTCACAAACAAAAGCCTGCAGATTCACACCAGAGATGTGACGTAAGTCTTCTGAAAGGCTCTTTGTGTGGTTGTGAGTCATTCTTTAATACAAATTGCCTGTAAAAACAAACAGCTGGATCACAACTCAAAGTCACAGAGCCTGTGGGACATCACTGACTGTTGATTTTAATGTTGTGAACACATTATATAAGGTTCCAGGTTTGTTGTGATCCAGCCTGCCACGTCAAGCTAATAAGACCAAAACAGGTCTTACTGTCAGAAGTTTTAGGTCCATGAAGGTTAAAGATGTCACAGCAGAGGAGATAATGACTCTAACTGTAAGTTATCCAGAGAAAGATCATTTTATTAACTACCTGTTAAACCAGAGAAGAACCCAGACATCAATTTTTCTTTTAACAAGCAAAGTTGAGCGACCAAATGTTAGTTGATTAGCAAAAACGAACAGCTGCTACAACCGATGGCATGCTAGTTTTCTAAAGAAAGGCACAAAAGGACCGTCCGTCATTTTATGAATCTGAGCAGAGATCTGTGTCGGTGAAGCTGCACCAAATAACTCATCTTTGGATCTTCAGTCTGTAAGTCTGCACGTGGAGTCTTACTTCTAGTTTTCCCCTACTGCGGTTAGCATGCTGTTAAGTAACAAAGGAAAAACCTCGTGTGCATGTTTCCCATCATTCACTCTGGTTTGAAGAAGCACATATGTGCAGCAAAGCAAACAGCTGAGCTTTTCATCCATAAAAACAAGAGCACACGAAGTGAAAGTTCAAGAGTTTGATTTTGTGAAAGTATTTGCAGAAACGCCTTCATAAAACCAACCGATTAAAAACCCCCACATCCGACAGGAAAAGTAACGGGAACATTTGGCATGCTTCAAGATTCTGACAACATCTTTAAACATCCACCGCTGACAGAGCAAAGAGAAAAACAAATAAGTTGACAAACCTGTTAAACGGATAGCCATCAGACACGCGGTGAGCAACATGGCGACACATGACTGACGAAACAAGCTTGCGGGTTTTGCAGGCCGGCTGATGTAATTCATGTCCTCAACCGTTTCTTTCCTTATTTGTCTCTCAGGAGTTTCTTTAAAAGCAAATATGAAATAAAATCTAAATTAAATTGATTAATAGAAATGCCTTTTCATTTTCAGAATAAAGCTGCATCTTTTAACTCATAAATAAAATGAATAATAATAAATAATCCAAACTGCATTTTTATTAACCTTTTTAAGACTGCTCATTCTGTGACTTCATAAAAAGGAAAAACAATTTAAGATTTAATTTTTGAAAGCTATGTGTCATATTCAATAACTTTTTTAAATAATGGGCAACATGCATTGTTTTGCACACAGTGGCTCAAGAAACTCTACAACTGTGTACAACTGTACTCTACAAATGTTTACCTGAAGTTCATCCTGCAATAGCAGCATTCAAGGTGCTTGGAATATGAAAAATGTGCAGGAGTATACAAAGGCACAAGAAATTAAAACCAGAATGAGCAATATACTCTTCGTGATAGCTTATGGCAAGCCCTTTTAATGTTTAAGTATTAGTGGTAATAGCAATCGTAGATATCAGTAATTGTTTTTTCACATGTTAGAATTCCAAGCCAATATATCCACAATGTAATTTTTACCAGTAACTATTCTAATTAAACATATCTACTTTTTATTATTCGCTAGTGGAAATGGTAATTGTAGAAACCTGCAACTTAATTATAACTAGTAAATGTGTGCCATTGACTTCCCTTCTAATTGAATTACAGATATCTGTAATTTAATTTGTACATGTTGTATTTCAAAGTCCACATATCCATAATGACATTTTGACATGTCGCAATTCTGATTCATATCTACAGCTCAATTCTTACAGGTAAAAATGTTAATTCTTGACAACAACAATTTTATTCTTACCAGTGACAAAGTTCATCTATGATATCTACAATTGTACTAACATTACATATATCATAAATTGATTCCAGATATCTAAAATGCAATTCTTACTAGTCATAATTATACCATCAATATCTTGACCTGGACTTTTTACATGTAATAATGTAATTCCAGATATCTGAAATAAAAATTTCAGGTATCTGGAATTATACTCAACAAAAATATAAACGCAACACTTTCGTTTTTGCTCCCATTTTTCATGAGATGGACTCCAAGATCTAAAATTCATTCCAGATACACAATATTACCATTTCTCTCAAACATTGTTCACAAATCTGTCTAAATGTTTGATAGTGAGCACTTCTGCATTGCTGAGATAATCCATCCTACCTCACAGGTGTGCCACATCAAGATGCTGATCTGACATCATGATTAGTGCACAGGTGTACCTTATACTGCCCACAATAAAAGGCCACCCTGAAATGTGCAGTTTTGTCTCACAGCAAAATGCCACAGATGTTGCAAGCATTGAGGGAGCGTGCAATTGGCATGCTGACAGCAGGAATGTCAACCAGATCTGTTGCTCGTGCATTGAATGTTCATTTCTCCACCATAAGCCGTCTCCAAAGGCGTTTCAGAGAATATGGCAGTACATCCAACCGGCCTCACAACAACATTCCACAGGCCACAATTGACAATCTGATAAACTCTATGCGAAGATGTGTTGCACTGCATGAGGCAAATGGTGGTCACACCAGATACTGACTGGTTCTGAGTCCCCAGACCCCCCCCCAAAAAAAATGCACATTTCAGGGTGACCTTTTATTGCGGACAGTCTAAGGTACACCTGTGCACTAATCATGGTGTCTGATGAGCATCTTGATGTGGCACACCTGTGAGGTGGGATGGATTATCTCAGCAAAGCAGAAGTGCTCACTATCACACATTTAGACAGATTTGTGAACAATGTTTGAAAGAAATGGTAATATTGTGTATCTGGAATGAATTTTAGATCTTGGAGTCCATCTCATGAAAAATAGGAGCAAAAACAAAAGTGTTGCGTTTATATTTTTGTTGAGTATACATTCATAGTGTAACAAGTTTATTAGAGGGGTCTACATCTACCTCATATTAGCCTGCACAAGATTGGTTCATGGGGAAACTCCACTACCGTTACGCTCTTGTAAGCTGCACTTGTGGTCTGGGCACCCATGAGTTCATCACTACCATAAATTCTTATTTTCAGTAACAATATCTAAGATTATACTTCTATAAAATGATCACCACAACCATTCAGACATGAGGACCCTCCTGAAAACCAGATGTAGCATCTCAAGAGGCTAACCTCTAATAAATCAGACGACAGGTCTATGGTTCATGGATCTGTCCCTAACTTTAGTTCTTACTTTAGTCCACTTGTCTCCTCTTACCTCTCTTCCTTCACCTTCACACCAACACAGCATGGTGTGGATTTGCTGTTCATCATGAGACTGGGATCCAAATTCAAGATTTCCTGCTGCTTAACAGAAGGTTTTTTCTTGAGCCATGATGGAGGGATTCATGATTGGCTTTATGGATTCATGTTGGTGTTGGATGGGTATATTTGTATATATATGTATACAGTCCTATGCATCATTATTGGCACCCATGAAGTTTAAGTACACAACGTGACAGTACAGTTTCTTTACAGACCTCTCTAAGTTTGCTCTGCATCACTTTATCAGACTCAAACTTGGCAGAAGTAATGTTCACATATTAAGTTTTGCAGTCATATTTAGAATAGGCAGTTTTAATTGCAACCACTTGAAGCCTATGAGTAAAAGAACATCCTACCAACAATTAAGCATGGTGGAGGTTCCATAATGGTTTGGGGCTGCTTTGCTGCATCGGTTACTGGAGGCCTTGACCGTATCACAGGAATCATGAAATTAGAGAATTATCAAGAAATTTTAGAGCCAAATGTCCGACCCAGTGTAGGAACACTTGGTTTGAGTCGAAGATCGTGGGCCCTCCAGCAAGACAAAGACCCAAAGCACACATCCAAAAGCACACAGGAATGGTTGAAAAGGGAAAAAATGGACCGTTTTAAAATGGCCAGCAATGAGTCCTGATCTCAATCCGATTGAAAATCTTTGGTATGGCTGAAATCTGCCATACCTGCAAAAGAAACCTGCAAATGTTCAAGAGCTTGAACAGTTTGCATAGGAAGAGTGGGAGAAAATACCAGCTGAGAAGAGCAAGAAGCTTATAGATGGCTACAAGAAACATTTGGAGGCTGTCATCAGTGCCAAAGGGTGTGCAACAAAATACTGAAGAGGGGTGCCATTATTGCTGCACATGCTTTATTCAGTTCTGTCTTTGAAATTACAACATGTAACTTATACTTTTTTTTGTTGTTAAAGTATTTTGGACCTAAAGATCCTAATGACACAAGTTTGGTTCATTTCAATTTATTTAAGATATTGTTAATGTAATGAAAATAACGGAGGGGTGCCAATAGTACTGAGCAGGACTGTATATGTACAGTCATGGAAAAAATTATTAGACCACCCTTGTTTTCTTCAATTTCTTGTTAATTTTAATGCCTGGCTCAACTAAAGGTACATTTGTTTGGACAATTATAATGATAACAACAAAAATAGCTCATGAGAGTTTAATTTAAGAACTAAGAACTATTCATTTTCCATGGTTTTCTTGATAATAACCAAAATTACTTAAATTCTTACATCAATAGCTATGGCATTGTACCGCCAAAAACACTACTTTTAAGCATTCCATGTTTTCTTTTCTGTTTGCTTTAAACACAAGATACACACAAGAGTTAATACTTGATTGCATAACCATTGTTTTTGATGACTGCAGCCATGCGTCTTGGCATGCTCTCCACCAGCTTCTGACATTGTTCTGCTGTCACAGCAGCCCATTCCTGTTGGACAAATTCAAACAAATTTTCTTTGTTTTTGGGCTTGTGGTTCTCCATTTTGAGTTTGAGGATTTTCCACAGGTTTTCAATTGGATTAAGATCTGGTGATTGAGCAGGCCAAGGCATGGTGCGAATGTTGTGGTTCTCCATCCAGGTTTTTAACTGACCTTGCCGTGTGGCAAGGGGCATTGTCTTGTTGGAAAATCCAGTCATTCGAGGCAGGAAAGAGTTTTCCAGCTGATGGAAGAAGACTGTTTTCAAGGGTAGTCCTGTACATGACCTGGTTCATTCGGCCTTCACACAATTGCATTTGCCCTGTTCCACTCAGACTGAAACAACCCCAGATCATGACTGATCCACCCCCATGTTTTACTGTAGGGGCAAGACAGTCTGGGTTGTAAGCTTCTCCAGGCTTCCTCCTAACCAGTAAGTTGGCTGGAGTGGCATCAATTCAAAATTGGATTCATCACTGAAGAGAACCTTAGCCCAATCATCAACAGTCCAATCCTTGTGGTCTGGAGCAAAGAGTAACCGGCCTTCCTCTGCCTTTCATTGATGAAGGGCTTATGGTTCTGTGTGACTTCAAACCAGCTTCAACAAGTCGGTTTCGAACTGTCCTTGCTGAACAAGTCACATTTCTCGACAGTGCCCACTCATTTTAAGGTCCCTGGAGGTCTGACGACCATTCCTGACACAGGAACGGATGAGTGCATGGTCATCTCGTGGGTAGAAAGACGCTTCTGCCACGCCAGGTAGCAATTTGGTAGTGCCATGTTCAGCTTGTTTTTTTTTGTTGTAATGAACGCCTGTCTTGGAGATCTTCAGTTTTTTCGCTACCTGTCTCTCACTCATGCCAATTTCCAGCAGTGCCAAGATGGCTGCCTTTGTGGCTTCACATAATTCTTTTGTTTTAGGCATTATGTGAGAGCTGACAACTTCTGAGTTGTGCTACGGCTTGAATGTAAGCAGGAAACCACTCTAGGCCTTTGCATGTGCAGTGCTGCTTGTGACATGAAATGGCCTCTTATATACCCTGGGAATCAATTAAGCTTAAGAATGTCAAATAGGACATAAAGTATTATGTGACCAGCTGCATTTTTTGTTGTGTTCATTGTATTATACGTTTAGTGGTACCAGATATTAGAATGAACAAGAAATTGAAGAAAACAAGGGTGGTCTAATCATTTTTTCCATGACTGTATTTTATATATGTATATATGTATCTATGCATATATGTGTATCAATAAAATGAAGAGCTTTATGCTCTATTGTAAAGTGTCTTGAGATAACAATTGATTTGAATTGGCGCTATACAAATAAAGATTGATTGTATAGCCAAAAAAATTAAGAGCACCTGCAAAAGTTTTGATGACACAAACCAGCACAAATGGACGACACCATTTTAGGTTCATTTGGAGAAAATGGTGGGCTGGGTGAACTGTGGATGACCTACAAAATAATATGTAATAACATAAAAACCACAGCAGCACAAACAACAATTTATACAGCACAAACTAATGGACTATTTCTGGAAATTTTGCCTAGCTTCACACACGACCGACCTTCTGTATCGAGCCGCAGCCTCATGAACGGCAAAAAAATCAGCCACAAACAGGAGGGCTGGACCTAAGTCTGTCTCCCACCACATTAGAAAGATATTCACAGACTTTCTGGGTCAATAACTCATGATGAAACACTGTGATTACAAACCTGACCCATCTTTTTTTTTTTACCGTCATGTCACCTGCTACAACCTCGTTTTCTTCAAAACAAGCCAAAAAAATTCAGTTTGACTCAATAAGCTGCAGATGATGGCTCTGCAGCTTAGGGACAGTTGGTCAGTTACCATCGTGAAGGAATGGAGTGAAAGAAAATACAATAACCATAAAGAGACAGTTAGCATGTTAGCTATAACAAAGTAGGCCTAACCACGTGGAGTAGCCTTGTTTTCATTCATCTGACAAAGCAGAAGATGGTGAAAATAGCAGAATGGGGAAAGACAAGATGACCGAGCCTTTAAGCCATAAAACCAGAGCTCATGAAGTGAAAGTTCACGTTTGTTTTTGTGAAAGTAAAAAATGCTGAAACACTCGCTCTCACAAGCCGGCCGATTTGAATAAAGCACACCTGAGAACAGAAATAACGGTAACACTTTGCGTGCTTCAAGAGTCTGGAAACATTAAACACCCACAGCTGACAAAAGGAAAATAAACAAGTGAGTCAAACCTGTTCGACCGTCACCTCCTTCAGACCAGACGTCTGCAAGATGAATGAAGAGGCGATAAGGCTTTCATTTGTCTGTCTGACGTGAATGAGATGATTCATTCTCCTTTCCTGTTTTTGTCCTTCCATCAGACGTCAGTGTTTGTTCTTACGTCAGTCTCATGTGCCAGTTTCCCTCACTGTTTTACTTTAGTTGAACACAGACCTGCTGATTCCCACAGGTGTTTTAACAGCATAAAGCTCCTCTGTCCACATTTACACCAACAGGTCCAGTTTGCTCCAGTTTGCGCCTGACCTGTCTGTTTTTAGTCTTTAATAAAAATTAAAGCTTCACTCAGGAATCATTTATGCTGTTCAAACTTTAAGAACCTGACAGATATGAACAAAGACGTAGATTTGGTTTGACACTGGTGGGGACATAAAAGTGCTCCACCCCTGAAAGTTGATGTTTTTTAGATTTATCTCTGTTATTTCACGTCATGCGTAACTGTAACACTGTTATATTACGAAAAAACTTCTATATATTAAACCTCCAGCCTCTCCTCTGTCATCACGACTGCCCCCTGACAAAAATATACTGATGCATGACATATAAACCATGGAACAATTTGGGATGCAACAATCATTAAATTTTAATGGTGTGATTATAGTCTTAGGAGAAAACACAGTTCTACAATTATTACCGATAAGTTTAATTTATTCCCCACCAATATCAATCTATAAAATCTTCTTTGACATTCGAGGTTTTATATATATTTTTTTTCCCCAAAACTTTTATTGTTGGTCTTAAATGGTTGCTGCCTTTTAAAACACAAATAATACAAGAAATAAAAAAACCAAAACTTGTATCTCTGTGGCATTAAAAATATGTTTTTTTTAATTATAATGTGCTTGTTTTATGGTAGGGACCATGCAGTAGTGGCATAATATTGATAGGGATGTGTCCCTAGCGTCCCTACCCAATTCTACGCCCCTGGATATGAATGATCCTGATCTGCAGTTTACTCCATTTTTCATTGAAGTAAAGAGTTATTCATTTTTACTTCTTTAAGCTCTTTTGTCTTCCCTAAATAAAGTAATAATTGTCCAACATGTTGAGAGTGCAGACGTGTTTTAAAGTCACTTTTAAGAGCAGTTTAAAGTCGTCTTCAGCACTAAACCAGAGTAATTCAAGCTCAGACATTTCTGGATTCAACATGACAGAAAGAGAACAAAGTCCACCACTTTATCAACTGCAAGATCACTTATGGACAAAAATGCAATATAAAATGGAAATATCAGCTACCCCGAGGCCAAACATTACCTGGAATTCCATAACAGCAACCCAACGTCATTACAAACCACTGGCATTGACCATCAGAAAAGGAGACAGACAAAGGAAACTTAAAAAAAGGAAGCAAACAAGCCACTAACTACCACAGACTAAACAAAGAACAGGATTATACTGCGTTTTTGTAAAAGAAGGATGCTGTTTAACTCTGAGTTGCAGTTTAAAGGTTACAGGTCATTCTGTAAAAATGCTTTTTTTTACCCAGAAATAGGGATGTATATTGTTATGATTTTATTGATACCGATACTCCTTATCAGTATCAATACTTATGGATACTCTTATCGATACTACAACACGTAATTTTGAGTAAAAAAATAAAGACTTTACAAGATATTAAAAGATTCAACCTTTTTTTTATTACCACAAGGTAATAATAAAGCTTCAACAGAATAGAAGTAATGCATTACAAATGCTTCTCAGAGGCAAAAAGAAAGCTAAGGAGATGGCATAAACCCCTTCATGCCGCCCAACAGACTGCATGTACAGACAGACCCATATATCTGTGGGGCTAAAATCAATGCTGTAATGATGACTACTAGGGCTGTCACTTTATATCAGATAGTCGTATAACTGTTCGAATATAGGGATAAATATCTGTAACCGAATAGTAAATAAACATTCAAATGTAAAATATTGAGTGTAGCAGCACATCAGGTCTGGAGCAGTGGACTGTTTCATCCAACAGAGGGCGCTGTGAGCGCAGCTTGACCCTCAGACACATCCGCTGCTCTCTTGACCTCAGTAAACAAAGAGTTTCCGCTCAGAGCGGACATTAACAGCTCTGAATCATCTGAGGAGAGCTGTGCCGTCGGCTTTTCATCCAAGTTATACAGTGGAGTGCAGCGGTGCTTCATCAAGAGTTTAACCCCGTGTGGCTGTGTTGTTTTCAGCAAGGTTTTTACAGAAGGGGAGGATAATAGAGTGTCTGTCTCTGTCGGTGCTGCAGTCTTTAGTGTTAGCTGGGCTGCTAACTCTACTTGTGTTGCTATAGCAATCAAACAGCCTGCACTCCTTTTGCTTTATACTATGCGCACGCTCCAAGTATTTGGTGATGTTGCTTGTATTTCCCCCCTTGGACGCAAATGCTGTCTGAAAGTACATGAAAGTACCGGTCCACGATATACATCCCTACCCAGAACTGATCTGCTTTCACTCTTTTAATCTGTTTTGTGTCATGCCATGCATGTTTCCTAGAGACTAAAACTTTGTGTTAGCTTCTATTGGTCTGACTAAACCATCTGCAGATGGGAATTTATGTCGTCATCATCTGCAGGCCAAGTCTCTACGTCAGTGATTCTTCACTGGTGGGTCACGAGCCTTTGCCTGGGCCAAAAGCATAATGAAATACAAAATCCTGTGCTTTTATTTTGCATTGGACTGCCATCTACTCACACCCCTTAGCAATAGCTGGTCCTAATTAAATGCCAGTTAACACCTGTTTCAGCCCTTTAGCTCCCCACTTAGCTGTCTGACAGAAGTCAACAAGCTTACGATTATTTAATGTGTTAAAAAACTGCAGACGAACTAAAAGCACTGATTATCTTTGTATGGGATTTAAAGGTTTAAAAATGAAAAAGCTCTTATCTGCAGTCACCTTTCTCATGTTGCTGTAACCTCGTCTACATGCCATGATGCATTGAATTCCTGCCCTGTGATTGTTTGATTGTCTATCTGCATCAACAAGCAACTGTACTGATGTCCCTAATATTGTGTCCAGCGGTTGTGTTGGACTGTTCAGGCAGAGTTGATGTTGAGCTGTGGATCAGCGGCGCCCCCTGCTGGTCAGACTGCCACACAGCCAGGAGGCTGCTCTGACCTGCTGAGGTGAGATCTCCCCGAGCATGTGTAGGTCTCCTCAGAGTACTCCAGTTTCCCTCACCCCCCTTTAACCCTGAGAGGTTAAAGAGGATGGACTGAAAGCCGAAGTGCTTTCGACTGATTTCTCTGTCATTTGGGAAAAAAGATTAAATCGTTTTTTTCATGGAAGAATTAAAAATCTTCAAGTAAGGGCCACATTGCCGAGCGCTGATGTGATCGGGGCTCCTGCTTTAGCCTCCATTTTGGGGTCCTACTTCAGAGTAATTTTGGTTTGAGGGGAAATAAAAAAAGTTAAGAAAGTAAATTGGTTGTGTTGGATCATTTCACTGTTCCGGCAGAGTTAAAGGTGACCTGTGGATCAGCGGCGCCCTCTGCTGGTCAGATTTTTGGTTTGAGGGGAAAATAAAATAATTTAAACAAAGTTAATAAAGTAAATTTCTGGGTTTATTTAGTTTGTTCCTGATGTCTGAGCAGCCCGGATGAAGAAACCCCGGTCTGACACACCGGGGTTTTCTTCATCCATCCCACTTTCTTCACTCACAACGTTTCCTTACATCCTAACTCCTCAGAGAGGAAGTGAAGGAGGAGCGAGGAGACATGAAATACATTCAGCTCTTCGTCCTGGGCAGTCAGGTGATGAAGAGGAGCTGCTCTGTGATTGGCTGTCAGATGCCTCACAGCACAAACAGCCTCTGATGTGAAACATGAACGAACATGAAGCATTTCTCTGATCTCTGATCGTAGAGACAGACAGATTTTACTGCAGGTTTTCAGAGTGTTGAGTTTCCTGGGATTATTTGATTTATTGGATTTGTGGGGTGCTTTTTGTATCTGTGCAGCACTGCCTGATACTGTGGCAAGTTTTAAAAATTACTTTATTTTATGGCTTATTTTTAAAAACATAATTTTTCATTTAATAATATAAAGATAAATGGACTTTGGTGGATCTGTCTGGAGCATCTGTCTCTGAGTTTGTTGTTATTTACAGAGTTAGACTGTGAAAAGCTGAATCTCCTGCATCAGCCTCAGACTGAAGCTGCTGAGTCATTGTGAGATCTCACGTGAACCACAGACACACACATGATATAATACAGGTTAGTATATAATATCAAACAATAATGCAACATAATACAAGTTGTTATTGTTCTTATCATTATAATTTACCTCCAACATTTACTCTCTTAAACTAATAATACCTCACTTACTTTGATTGTATTGTTTCCAAAACTTTCTCATGTTTATGTAAAACTTTTAACTTATCAGCTTATTTTGTTTTGATGCCTGGTGACCACAGTTTCCTTCATTTTCATGCTGAGAAATATCAGGTGAGACAGTGAAAAGGTGAAACTGTCACCCTCAGAATGAGTCAGACGGGGAAACCCTGACTGATTATTTCATCCTCTGCAGACCTCAGAGGGAATTCTACGACAGCGTATCAGGGCCACTAAAAGAAATGAAAAAAAAAAAGAAAACTAGAAATTTTTGACTTTGTAAAGTAGTAAACTTTACAAAGTCAAAAATTTGTGATAAACTCATATTTCAGGTCAGTTAACCAATGCAGTTCCAAACTCAACCCCTCATTTTAATCAGTTGTTCTTTCCATTATCATTTACCTTCAGGGGCGTAGAATAGGGTAGGGACGCTAGGGACACGTCCCTATCAATATGATGCCACTACCACATGGGCCCTAACATGAAACACAAGCACAGTATATAACGTTAGAACTAAAAAATTGCTCGTATTTAATGCCAAAGAGATACACATTTTGATTATTTTATTTATTATCCATATATTATTTGTGTATTTAAATGCAGCAGCTGTTTAAGACCAACAATAAAAGTTTGTGAGGAAAAATACAATTAAACCTCGGACATGACTTTATACATTCGTATTGTTGGGGAATACACTTATCTGTAGTCCTTTTTGGTTTTGGTTATATATTTATCAGACTATAGTCATACCATCAAAATATTTAATCAATTCCACATTGTCCCACTGTTCATATGCTATGCATCAATATATATTGTCAAGGGACGGACAGTAGAGATTTAGGAGGAGAGGCTGGAGGTAAAGTGTATACCGGTAGATCAGTTTTTTCTGAATATGATAGTTTGCTTGTTTGTTTGATCAGCTCTACATGACATGAAAAAACAGTCAAAATGAAAAACACATCAGCTTGCAGGGGGCCATCTTGGTGCACTTTTATGTCCCCACCAATGTCAAAATCAAACCTACGCCCTTGTTTACCTCCAACATTTACTCTCTTAAACTAAAAATGCCTCACTTTAATTTTATTGTTTCCAAAAATTTCTCATGTTTAAGAAAATTTTTTAACTTATCAGCTTATTTTGTTTTGATGTGATGCCTGGTGACCACAGTTTCCTTCATTTTCATGCTGAGAAATATCAGGTGAGAGAGTGAAAAGGTGAAACTGCACATATCACCCTCAGAATGAGTCAGACGGGAAAACCCTGACTGAGCGGAGAGCTGCTCTGCAGACCCCAGAGGGGACTTCAGGGGTTAACGTTTCTTAGAGGGACTGAAAAATGTCCTGACAGCAGTTTGATCAACGACTTTTTCTTTAACTTTATTACAATCTGCAATACAGACAGCACTGTTTCTACCAGGAGATTTAAAAAAAGAAAAAGGAAAAAGAACAGCAAAGAAAAAAAATCCACTTTATAAAAAAGGAAGAATAAAATACAAAAGATATTCGCTATATAAAATATACACCTCATCTAAAATATAATACATACACCCCTATCTAGAGACCCGCACAGGCGTTTCAGCCTGGAGTGACTTCACCGTGTGCGCATGCTCAGTGACACGGGCATGCTCATAATCAGCAGCAGCGGTAAATTTGGTGAGTATTAAACAGAGCAGATATCATGATCGATGTGGCACATACTCCCTAAATTAAGTTTGAGCATTTGACTAAATAAATAAGAATATAAAGTGTCCACCTCACCGTCTGCAGCAGAGCCCACAGATCAGAGTTTAACTAAATATAAACTGACACTTTTAACACTTTGACTTTGTAAATGCAATAACACACACGCAAAGTAAATGTGAAGACTGAACATATACAAAGCATACAGCATTAGTGGTAAGACTGACTCTGAACCTGCAGCAGTTTTAAGTTTACACCTGAGCTAATGAGCCAAACCACCACAGCTCTCCTGCTGCTGCCTAACTTCTCCTCCATAAGAGAGTCAGCTTCATCAAACCAAAGCTCTGCTCTTACCCTGTGCAGAAGGTGGAAGATGTTTCAGCGCTGAGCAGCAGAAACGTCTCATCAGTCTGGATCCACAATCATCTGTGACAGTGTGAGCTCTGATTATCAGCAGGCCAGCGAGAGATTGAGAGTTCAGTGGACGAGTCAGCCCTTTTAACCGACTCATCTGTAAAGCTATCACGTCATGAATCAGAGCTTTACAGATAAAGACTGATTATTGATAGATTTTCTGTTCATGTTTGCACGCTAAAAAAACTTTCTCTAACAGAACATTTGATTTAAAGAGCATCACACTGTATGTACAAGAGGCTATCATATGTATAATAAAATAAACTGATTGTGTCAGCAAGAAAGAGCATTACTGCCAACATTAAGGACTAATATTTAACAGACTGCACCAACATGAACACGATGCTCCTCATGAGCAGCAGCAGTAAGTCTGTGAACTATTTAGCACAGCAGATATTGCTGTGGTACACTCCTTAAACTTAGTTTTAAAAAAAGCATTCAGAACATCTGACAGAAAAGTCATGATGCAGGTGTGTAGCTGTAGCTAGAAAAAAACAAAATCTCTAAACAATTCAATTAGAACAATATTAAGTCACCTCAATAATAATAATAACAATAATGATAATAATAATAATAACAATTATATAAAACATAAGACATAAAACATCAGTAAAAACCTAAATATTAATTAATAATTAAATATGTAGTGATGATGAAGTCTTGTTTCCAAAGAATGACACAGAAATATTTACCCTGCATGTGGATGAAATCTCAATATGGTAAGTGACACTTTATTTTACCTAATCATCATGTTTTTCATGTTCTGGTAAGCCTTTATTTCGAACAAAATTGTAGCTGGATTAAGCCCTTCTTATAAAATACAGAAAATGGTTGCAAAATTTGTATTTTCAATAGAATTCAAATGAAACAACTCTATTTAGTAATTCGAGCCAAAAGATCCGACTCGCATGAAAAGTGCTGAAATTCCCACAGAAGTTCCGCTTTCCGACTAACAAACATTTGGTTATGAAATGAGTCAGAGAGCAAGCTGACTAATCATAAGTCATATTCTGACTGAATCACAGCTGATTCAGAAGAAATCATGTGAAAAGAGGAACAAGTGAGTAATACTACTACTACTACTACTATTACTACAACTACTGTTGATAATAATAATAAACATACATAAAACATAAAACATCAGTAAATACCTAGATATTTAATAAATATATAATGTATGAATCTTGTAAGGAGAAGAATATTTGAGATTACAATTACTACTTCTACTACTACTACTACTAATAATAATAATGAAAAAATAATATGAATTGTAATGGTGCTAATACTAATAAAAACAACAACATTAATAATAGTAATAGTATTAATAATAATAATAATAATAACAATAATGATAGTACTACTACTACTACCAGTAATAATAATAATAATAATAATAATAATAATAATAATAATAATAATAATAATAAACACATATAAAGCAAAACAGTAAAAACCTCAGTATTAATTACATAGTCACATAATCACTTGTGGCTTAGCAAAAATCATTTAAGGAGAGGAATATGTCAGTAATAATAATAATAATCATAATAATAATAATAATAATAATAATAATAATAATAGATTAACCAAAAATCTGTAAAAACCTTCATATTAACTAAATACATACAAGATAGCAAATCACTTCTGATTCAGCAGAAATCATTTAAGGAGAGGAATATGTTAGTAATACTACTACTACTACTACTACTACTACTGATAATAACAATAATAATAATAATAATAATAATAATGATAATGATTAAAAATATAGAAATAATACCATGAATTCATTTCTCTCTTGTTACTGAGTCTGTTTGTGACTTTCATGGACGGGCTCTCGAGGCTCTGCTGGAGAAGGTTCAGTTTGGAGCCTCACAGTTTCATCTCTGCTGTTTGCAGATGATGCTGTCCTGTTGTCTTCAGCTGAGACCTTCTGCAGCTTTAAGTGGCTGCTAAAGGTCTCAACAGAAAGTCTGAGGCTGTGATTTTCTGTATTAACATTTTTTAAAAAAGCCGACAGACTGTGAGCCATCTGCAAACTTAAAGGACAACATGCTGCACCCACCTCCTGTTGTTACTCCACAAAGCATCATCCAGCCCATCCTGCTGTTTCTACACCACACTTCATGACACCAACCGGGCCAAACTCACAAACACAAAAGTCATCAGTCTACCCACAGAATTAAACAACAGGTCCATCACTTGCTCAGCACAACCATGCAGGATGTCACCAACACATCATCCACGACCTTCAGGGCGCAGGTACAGATCAGTCAAGATCAGAAGGGCTCACTTTGGGAGGAGCCTGATCTGTCTGTGTCCTGATGTCTTTACTGTCTTTCTCTGTTATGTTGTTTCTTTGTCATGTAAAGTTAGTTAGTTATTAAACTATAAATAAGGACGAGTTTCTGTGTCACAGCAGCTGCAGGTCAGAAACAGTCTCTGTTCTCCTGACTCCATCAGGGGGATTTGTACATGCTAATGAGGTGTGTCTGCAAAAGTGTTACCATCACCAAGCCACAAGAATTCAGTAAAAACCCACTTCCTGAAGCAGAAATTCAGACCTTCAGACTTTTATGTCAAAGAAAAAACTCAGTTTAACTCTGCAGCGGATGAGACAGAGACTCCACTTCCTCTTTCTACACTCAGTCTTTATTTCCTCATCTTTGATATTTAATTTAAATGATTAAAGTTTATAAATGTTATTTATCACTGGTAGAACCTTTCCATATTAATCATATTAATGCAGTTTTCCATCTTTAAACATTAAAACTGCTGTTGTCCTCAAAAATGATGATTTTTTAAAAACATTTTAAACATTTAATATATTTAATATATGCACACTGGTGCCCTGCATGTAGCACTGTGTAAGTCTGGCTGCGAGGAGTTGCCACTTCATTAGGAACACCTGCCAAATTGCTCAATAATGCAAATGGCCATGAATCAATCACATGGCAGCAGCTCAGTGCATTTAGGCATGTAGACATGATCAAACTGAGAGGGAATGAAGAGACTCTGAATGTTGTTAATCTGTCAAACTGTTCACTCACTGGGGTTTTTACACACAACCACCAGGAGGGTTCACAGAGGATGGTCTGAAAATGAGGAATATCCAGAGAACAGCACCTGGTGCCACTCTTGTCAGCTGAGAACAGACAAAATAAAGTGACCTGTGTTACTTGATATAAAAGCAGAGACTTTAACATCAGCCTACAGGATGACCTTTTTATGTTTCAACTTTTTATTTTCAAAAAAAAAGAAAAAAGCTGCATGATGAAAGTGCAATCAAAAAGAAAATAACAAAATACTTCCACCCCGAACCAAATCCAACCCAGTCCTCTTCCTCCATAATCAAGATGTCAAGGAAACTGTGCACCAACAGCAACATGCATACAAACACATACTCATATGTTTTACAAGCATAAAATAGTGTACATAATATGAAATAAAAATGTTTAATATGTGCGCATACATATCATGTACCTACTCATCTCTTTATGAACATGTATAAATTGGAAAATGAAGTTGCAGGAAGACTTTCTACATAATCAGTCAGTGGTCTCCAGAGTAAAATTTATCAGAAGAACCTCTCAGTGAGGATTTAATTTTCTCCAGTTTGAGGAGAGAAATAACATTTTGCAGCCAAGACTTAGAAGAAGGTAGTACAGGGGTCTTCCACAGAAGTGAGTGAGTCAGAAGCTGTAACAGTCCTTTGCTTTATCACTGTAGAGATTCAGTCTGAGGTCAAACAGATATTGCCACATGAGGACGGGAGGGTAAAACCATACAGAGGATTTCAGATGCTCGCATCGAACAAAAATCCAGAAATTATTCAATTAGGAGAAATTTCAGAACATTTGAGTCAAGCTGGAGAGGGCCTGTGCACATGGGTCACATTAATCCTCCAGCCTGTCTGGATCAAACCTTTAAAGTTTAGCTTTGCTGTCAGGATGAGCTTCTGAAGCTCTTCTCTGAAGTCAAAGTCTCGGTGCCTCAGGTTGATGTTCTCTTATATATGTCAGAGGAGCTGCAGCAGCTCTGTCAGAGTGAAGACCACCTCAGCATCTCCAGCACAGAGCCTCAAAGCTCTGCTGCTGCACTCAGACATCACTGACTGAACTGACCTCACATCTACAGACTGACTATCATCACAGAGAGAAAAACTCAGACTCACCTGAAGGTCCAAACTCCTCCAGGAGGGAACAGAGGTCATGATCTCAGAGGCACATAGAGGAGGGAGAGGACGTGATCATGTTCTTCTGCCTTTGTGATGGTGCACTGGCTTCCAGCTTCAAGCACACTGACGAGTAACTTTTCTGGAAATGATTCATCACTTCCGTCACACTCACTTGAACCTTCCTGCTCTCTGGTTGATCAGCTGACTCTCCAATCAGAGGTGAAATCTCTCTTTCTTTGTTATGAACAAGGGGTGACGTGTTTGATAGACCACAGTAGTTTCAGTTCCTCCCTCAGAGACTTGGTAACTGTGTAACTTTAACTGTCTTTATCTCCATGAACAAACTCTGTCTCCATCTTTCTTTGCTCTTTCTTTGCATTATAGATCAGCTCTGTGTCTGTGCAGAGAAAGTCAGCACAGAAGCTAGAGCCATACATTGCTGCAGATGGGGCTACTGACTCTGTACAGCTTAAAACAGGAGTGTCCAAACGTTTTTTATTCCTGAGGGACAGATACAGAAAAATATATGAAGGACTGAACTACTCACTAGACATGAGGTATGCTGCCTCACTCCTAATGCACTAAAGTTGTTGATTCAGTCAAATGCAGGTAAATTATGTAAATTGATAGATTTTCATTTATTTTTTCCTAAAAGGTTGGCAGGTCATTCCCTCAGCCACAGCCTTAGATTGGTGCTTAAGATTCTGATTCACCTTCATTGTCCCGTTTGAAAGGGAAGACAAGAAGAGAAAAAGCAGATGGGGATATTTTTTAGCTTGTTTCACAAATAATAATTGGGCATGTTAACACACCAACTAATGTTTATTAAAAAAGGGTGTACCCCACCTCTCACTTAATGACAGCTGAGACAGGCATAAAGTTCACCATGGCCAGTATTAAGAATTAAAACATGTATTCATAGTTATTGTTTTGTAAGTGGAGCCAGCCAATTCTGTGTGTGTATGCAAATTAGCCATGAGCACAAAACAGAAGAAAGACATAGCACTGAGGAGTCATGATGAAATTGGCTCATGGATGTGATACACTATATTTCCAAAAGTATTCACTCACCTGTCTTGACTCCCATATGAACTTCAGTGCCATCCCATTCCTAATCCATAGGGTTCAATCTGACGTGGGTCCACCCTTTGCAGCTATAACAGCTCTAACTCTTCTGTGAAGGCTGTCCACAAGGTTTAGGAGTGTTTATGGGAATTTTTGACCATTCTTCCAGAAGAGCATTTGTGAGCTCACACACTGATGTTGGACCAGAAGGCCTGGCTCTCAGTCTCTGCTCTAATTCATCCTATAGGTGTTCTATGGGGTTGAGGTCAGGACTCTGTGCAGGCCAGTCCAGTTGATCCACACCAGACTCTGTCCTCCATGTCTTTATGGACCTGCTTTGTGCTCTGGTGCACAGTCATGTTGGAAGAGGAAGGGGCCAGCTCCAAACTGTTCCCACAAAGTTGGAGCATGGAATTGTCCAAAATGTCTTGGTGTGCTGAAGCATTCAGAGTTCCTTTGACTGGAACTAAGGGGCCAAGCCCAGCTCCTGAAAAACACCCCCACACCATAATCCTCCCTCCACCAAACTTTACACTTGGCACAATGCAGTCCCACAAGTATGGTTCTCCTGGCAACCTCCAAACCCAGACTGGTCCATCAGATTGTCAGATGGAGAAGCGTGATTGGTCACTCCAGAGAACACGTCTCCACTGCACTTGGTGATGTGAGGCTTGGATGCAGCTGCTCGGCCATGGAAACCCATCCATGAAGCTCTCTGCACTGTTCTTGAGCTAATCTGAAGGCCACATGAAGTTTGGAGCTCTGTAAAGATTGACTCTGCAGAAAGTTTTACATTTCATTATTGTATTTTATATTTTCAGAGTGAGTTTACAGCTTCCTTTCAGAGAAATATATGTAAGCACTCACATAACTGACATGAACAACCACGTGTACAGCTTTATATCCTCAGCTGTGACATGTTGGCAGTGAAAAATCAAATTTAGTTCAGATTTAATTTAGTGAGTGTAGTTATATTAATTAATCCATCCATCCATTATCTATACCGCCTGACCCTCCCTTATATGGTCACTGGGGGTGGATCTATTTAATTTTTTTCAGTCTTTCCTCGGCCCCTCATCAGAGGTTATAAGAGATTATAAAAGAATGTGAAGAATGACCTGAATTATTTGATGATCTTTTGATTTTGAAGACTCAGAGTTTTATTTGTTGTGCTTCGTAAACTTTTTTCTAGTTACACGAATAAATTAAATTAAATTAAATTATTTATTTAATTTTAAATTGATAAAATATTAAAATCAAAACAATAATCAAAAAGAAAAACGCTTCTGGAACATGATCCTCCTTAAATTAAAGATTATTTTATGTGAAACATGTTTTCCTCTGACCCCCACTGCCTGGCTTTATTTTAATAATATAATTTATCTGGAGAAATAATTATTCATGATAAAACAAGGCAAATTAAGGCTAAGTTTTTGTTAAGTTTAAAAGTTCAAGAAAACCTCCACAAAAAGCAGCTGATTGAAGTGTATTTGTTCTCAACATTCTGTCTTGTGATTTTGTAAATACATTGCAGATTATGTACATACAGTATATGCTCACTTTCATATTAAATAAGTATATCTAATGTATAAAAATAGTATACTACAAGTACTATGCTAAGCAAACTAACAAGTATACTTAAAGTTTAACAACAAGTAAACTAGTAAAATAGCATAAAATAGTTATTTTTAGATCATACAAGACCTAGGCTTAAACCTAAAGTATACTTCAATCAACTAAAGCGTGTGTGGAAGAATACACCTTGGGCCAGATCCTCAAAAGGATTGCACTGCTTTTGCGATCGCTAAGACTGTGCAAGTGACAGAAAAAAATAGTGCATGATCCACAAGGCATACGCAAAGAGTGAAATGCACACAAATTGAACACAAGCTGCACTGCTGCTCCTGGCTGTGCCGGTCCAATTTGCATGCATGTAAATTAGGTAATGTTCATAAAATCAGCTCAAAATTTCCCCCTTCCTATGCAATTGAGTCTCATTGTAAATCCCACCTAATCCTCAAAGACCAGTGCAGACTGCCACAGGCAGTTAGGCGGAGCAATTTACCGCCAGTGAGACCAGTGTATTCAATCCACGCAATTTCTCTTTCTCCCTCTCTCACTCTGTCTCTCACTCTAAATGATTGCACATTGCTCTGAGTTGGTGGTAACTGTGGAGCAGAGCCTTTATAAGGCCTGCCATGCCAGTGCTCTCCGGTAATCATGGCAGCAGTCATTGTAGCCAGGTGAAGGCTATGTGGCAGGCGAGATGGCAGGCGCACACAAGAAAGGATTTAATGGAGGAGAGTCTCACTTTTTGATTTAAGTGTCCATGAAATCATGTGCAGGTAGCGGTAGCCTGACCACATGATTCTTGTGCTATAGATGACATCAAGGATCACAGAAATATAGCCTACTGTGTCTGAATTTTCCACCATTTTAAGCAAACATGAGTAATTTGTCTAAATAAAGTCTGTTAAGAAACCCTATGACCCCCTTGACCACTTTTTGGTCATTTGAGTTTTATTTTCTGCATTTGTTTAGGCTGTTTCAATAACAAAGGCTAAGAGAAAAAAAACAAACCGAAATGAATAATGGAAAAATGACAACAAAAAAATGACATTTACGGACACATGGTCCTTTGACTTTCACTTTGTGGTCATAATAAATAATTTGAGTTTTTTTTCTTAAGGGGCACAATTAATACTATAGCATTTATACAATTGGTGGCTGTGTCTCAGGGGCTAAGGTTCACTAAATGAGGTGATAAATCAGAGATACCCAAACAAACCAGAGAAAGAAATGCAACTCAACTTCTCATCCTGACAATAGTACTTCAGCGGCCTCAGTGGTAGGTCAGAGTGAGCTTTATGTTGATCTAAAGACAGGACCATGGACAGCTCTGCTCTAATGTAAATAGATTGGTCCAAAAAATTCAGAACCCTGGACAGCTCTGCTCTAATGTAAATAGATTGGTCCAAAAAATTCAGAACCCAGCTCTGTTTTAATGTAAATACCGGTAGATCTGCATAAAGATTCAGAACCAGGGACAGCTCAGCATTGACTTGTTGATATATACAGTATTTTATTTATTTATCATACAATTATTATTTGAGATCAGCAGGATAATATAATAAATAATAAATAAATAAACATATAAAGCCTTAACCATTACAAAACGACAACAAAACATGAATGCCAAATAAGGTCATTATAAATTACTTTTATTTTTCTGTCCTGCCTCTTAATTGCCCTCACGTGGCAGGCGACTCAGGCTGAGTCTCCCCCTTACAACAGAAGCATTTTTGGCCTCAAGAGCAGCAGCAATCCTCCTCATGACCTGCATCATCTCTGTATGACTCGCCTGCATTTCTGCTCTTTTTTTTTTTTTTGGAAACAGCTTGAGCACTTCAGATGACGTGAACCTCTCGCTATAGTTGCTGTCTTGTGCCTCCCTGTTAATACTGTGCTTCTTGTGCTGTTGCTTGTTTTTTCTGCTCGGTGTAAAGGAGACCTCAATCTTGAAGTTTGCAGCAACAAAGCCACCTTTATGCCACAGGAATTATTGCAATCAGAGGTGAAGAGTGCACTCAGATGCCGGACTCTGTAGGCGTGATTGCGCCTGCATATGATTAGAGCAAATTCTTTGAGGATAAGGCGCTAAAACAGGGCGGACTGCGTGAGCTAAGTCTGCGCAAATGATGGCGCTATTAGCAGGAGCAATCCATTCTTTGTAGATCTGACCCTAGTACATTAGCAGTGAGTTAACTTAATGTGTACTTGGAAGTGTTGTAAACTTAAAATGACCTTATAGAGTATACTTTTTATAAACCTGAAAGTTCTAATTTAGTCTGTATGAGTATGAAACAACTTTCTAGTGCACAACAAGTACTTAGTCTGTAGTATACTTGTTATACTTACACTCAAGAATACCTAGTAAAATGAACTTCACTGCTTTTGCTGAGGGAAACTCTTTAATTTGACAGGGAATAAAAACAAATGAAATATAAAGCTCTGAGGGATTCACTTGGGCCTGCTGAAAAAATGTGGCTTCATAATCCAGTCTGTCTAAACGACACAATGATCTGCTGTGTGGGTCCAAAATGTAAAGACAGTAAAACATGTTAGAGGATGGCTGCCTGTCTGTGTTTGATGGCTCCAGACCTACAGTACACTGATGACACTCAACTGGTATCCTGACCTTCCTCACCTGTTCACACTGGCCAATCACAGTGTCCAGTTGAAACAGCACACAAGACACAATCCTATCAAACAGATAAGTCGATAGATAAATCTATGAACAACTATGACAAAACTATAAAAGAACTCAGATGTCCTTTACAGTCCAGAGCACAGCCTGGTTGACTTACATTTGCATCACTGACTCTCACCACGTGGCTGCTGCCATCCTCACGTGCTCTCTGCTCTGCTTCTACCTGCCGGGCTGAATGGTGCAGTTTCATACCTGACCTGCAGAGGGCGCTGTGGCCTCAGTCTCCAGCCTTTCCTACATCACTACAAACTGTATCTCTGTCTGAGGATCAGTAAGTGGAAGGCTCCACCTTCAGATCTTAGACTGGATCAGTTTTAAAAAGGACTCAGTCCTGTAGTCCTGACAGACTCTGAGCTCTCTGTTTCTCTCTGTGATTCATGTTTGTTCTTCTTTGTGTTCCTTCTCGAACTACTGAGTCTGTTAGTTGTCTTTGCAGTATTATTTTCTGTATATAAGGCCAAGCAGCAGCCTTCTCTTGATTCATGCTGACATGGCCAAAGTCAAATAAAATCCTGCAGAGACTTTTTAAACTGCACTGAAAAGGCCTCGACGCTTCATAACCAAACAGGAAAACTCTGATTTAACTCCTCTGGTCTCTGCTGTTGGAGGAACAATAAAATATCTCAATATCTGTGACTTTAAACAGAAACAAAGACCTGACATTCAGACAGAAGAGAGAAAAATGATCTTTTATTTCTTTTTTTAAATGTTTCTGAAGCTACGATCAAAAATCATCACATAATAACGGTTAATTCATGATGTCTGTTGTATAAAAAAAGGAAAACACTTTAATCTTTTTATATAAATATTCAATAGGTACAAGTTATATTTTACAAAAAAAAACCACTCTCAAAAGTCTTTGTGATATTATTAGAAACAAACTTTTAATAGGATATAAAAACACTCAGTCTCTTTACTGCAGAGCACAAACACAGAAAGTGTAAAAAAAATAAATAAATAAAACACTGAACAGCCACAAAATTAGGAATTACCATTAGATTGCTAAATAAAAAATAGCTGATTGGCCAATCACATGGCAGAAACTCTGTACGTTTAGGGGTCCAGGCATTAATAATATGAGCAACAATATAAAGAGGCTGGGCTGACTGTTGATCTACAAAACCATGTCTTAGGTTTATGGAGAATGGTCCAGAAAAGAGAAAATATCCAGTGAGGGCTAAAATATCAAAAAACATCACGTTGAAGCCAGAGGTCAGAGTGGTTAGAGGTGATAGAAAGTCAACAGGAGCTCAAATATTTTACAGCCAAGGAATGAAGAACATTTCTGAACACACGTCCAGTCCTGAAGCAGACGGTCTACAGCAGCTGGAGACCACACCAGGTGATGTTTGAGCTTCTAGATGAATTAAGAGGCTCTGAAGGCGAAGGAGGTCCAGCCTGGGACCAGGGAGGTATACCTAATGAATTGGCCGTTGAGTGGATAACAGCTTTAGAAAAAAAATCTGTTTCATTAAAGTTAATCAGGCAGATTTTTTAGCTTAATTTTGGATGATTTTGAAAGCATGATTTCAAAGTGTGAGCTCAGTAGGTCTTTGGTTAGTTTCTGCTCAAACAGAAGAACATTTGGATTGTTCCCTCACATCCTCAGGAGGTTTGTCTCTCAGATCTGCTCTGCTGTGGACAAACCAAACTGCTCCATGAGGTCATGAATGTTTGGAGCTGCAGTGTCTTCAGACCTCCAGCTGCTCCAGGAGTCACCTTTACTTTATTACTTTATCCCATTGTTTTATGAAAAAGTCTTTTTAATTGAATGTAGACCCTTTTGTCTAAAGAGACAAAGAGCTGAGAGAGAGTCCACCCAGACAGCAGAGCTCCACAGATGAAGGTCTGGATGTTGGATGAGAAAGTCTCTCATGCAGATTTGTCCCTGTCCCCTCCTCTGGATTAGTCCTCTGAGGACTCACTGAGTTTTTGGGTAAGATTGTTCAGGTTAATGATTTATTTTGGTTAGGGGCTGATCGATATTTATATGCAAATGGGGCTGGTCCAAAACAGGGGGGGGCTCCCACACTTTTTTTGGAGCACGGGGGGGGGGGGGGCATATGGTTTTTATTTTGGCTTCAGGGGGGGTCATGCAACTTTAATTTGTTAAGTTTTGTATGCTTTTTTGTTTGTTTTCCATTCATATTTTACTCAGAGGTTTTGGTTTATACTCCCCTATGAAGTTACCCCGCACGGTCCACAATGGTATTTCCCCATAGACTGTATTTCTCACTTGTGCACACGTCACTTAAAATGCAGGGAAGAGTAATATTTTACAATTTTATTAATGAGGGAGACAGAAGAGAAGAATATCAGTTGCTTACCGTCTTAAAGGTCGTCTTAAGACTGTTAATAAACGATTCTTCGGTCAGTTAGATAGATTCTTCACACAGAATCGGATAATGACGAACGTAAACAAACACCTTTCGTTAAGTTCTGTGAAAATTTACCTCAGCCATAATTACAAAATCTATTCAATTTATGATTTAAGGAAGCTTAATGTATATGAATTTTGTTTCACAGGGCTAAATTCAGCTTTCATCTCAACATCCAGGTTCAAAAGGTGATTTTTAATTGGATTAACCTGCAGCCTGGGCTGCTTTTTCGGGCAGGTAGCTTACAATACAATACAAACAATAACCATTTGGTCCCGATTATCACCTCAAATGGAAAAATAATGTGGTCTGCCTATTTAGTGAAGTGATAGGCGATAGCCTACACCATAAACTCAGCGGTCGGCAATTGACCGTTCATGGGGCCAAAACTGGCCCGTCTCCAGTAATATCAGCTGAAACTGAAAACCTAAAATCAAGCATTATGCTCCCCTACCCTTCTGCCCCTCTGCTCCGCAGGCGCGCTCTGCAGCACTCGGCTGCGCGCTGCTCGACGGTGCGCTCTGTAGATGCAGGCTCCTCAGCTGCTGGGCGCTCCTCGGCTGCACGCTCACCTGCAGCGCAGGTGAAAGGAGTTTGTGAAATCAGCGGCGCGTGCCGAGTTCTAGAGACAATAGATGCCGAGTATCAGTCATTTGGCTTGTGAGGAGCGAAGCAGAGGACACAAAAGTTTGGAGGTGCATGGAAATAGGACGTTTCAAACCAAAAGGGGCTACCGGCAAGAAGCCATCTCTCTGGTTTCTCTGCTGAAAAGAGAACTTCTGTGTTGGATTTCTGGCATTGGGTTTTGTGATCTCGATGTGTTTTTTAGAAGGTTATAGTTGGGTTGCTTCTGAGTTAATCAGATGTAAAAAAAAAAAAAAAAAAAAAAAAAAAAAAAGTATTTTAAAATATCAAATTTTGCTTTATTTAAATGCAATTCAAATTATACAATGTACACAAATAGTTTATATTAAATAGAAGTATTAAAACCTACATTAAATCTGGTTTAATAACTTGATGTCATGGTACTTAAAAAAATATTTCATGTTAGTTAAAAATTGTTCATTGTTAAAAGCTTTAAATAAGGTTGATTTAAGTTTAAAATCAGTGTAAAATCCTGGCTAAAATAAAAAGTAAATGTTTTTTTCAAACAAGTGGTTCAAAACTAAACAATATTTAATAATTTGTAAAGCAAATGTTTAATTAAATGTTCATCTGCTTGTTTAAAATATTGCTGAAATATTTAACATTGATTGTAGGTTTTTCACCTGCTTGATTCCTGATGAAAAATAAAAAGGGGATTGAGTGAAAAACTGAAGTCTGGTTCAGTTCTTCCTTTATCAAGTGTGTCAAGCCGTGTCACAGTAAAAACACTTGACAACCAGCCCAATCCTGAAAATCTTTTTTAAAAAATCTTTATTAAAAATGCTTTAGCTGGACTCAAAGAAGTACTTATTTTCATAATGGAATTACTCACATTTTTATTAAATGTGCGTGGGGAAAAAATATAGTTGGCTATTGCACATTTATAATGACTTAAAAGACAGTCTGGGTAACAAGTCACTGATTAAAGACAGCAGCTTCATTATCACCAAGTTACTATTATAAGCAGTTTCATAACGCAGCCACAGTGGAGCTAAAGCAGTAATAACACACTAACAGTCTGAGAAATAAAGTTACCTTATTTAAAACTTTCTTAAAATTAGACTACTTTTTGTATTCACACGATATAAAAGTAGCCTATAGATAAGGGGAAAACGCCAAAAAAAAAAAAAAAAAACAAGAGAGAGGGAGAGAGAAAACATGTTTCTGATTGATGTGAGGTTTTGGCCCACTATTCAGTTGCTCAGAAAAATTTTGGCCCAAGGCCAAACTTAATTGCCGACCCCTGGTCTACATGGTTCTCATCGTTAAAGGACCTGTCGCTATAGCAAATACTCTCGTTTTTAAGCAATGAATGTTTTTATGGTTGCTGATCAGGATTTATTTATTGTTTGTCATCATATCTTGCAAGGGGGTGCATTTCACAGCAGGGGTGCTTTTTTCGGCACAACACCGGAGAACCCGATAGAGTAGCAGAAGAAGACGGCGCGAGCCGGTAGAAACAAGTTTGGGGGAGCAGAACTGTATTTTGTTGCTCATATGACATTGCAGCTATTACCGGTATGTTAAATGCTGGATGGCTCTTTAAAGGACCGCTTTGGAATACTACAAGAGGACACAAAATGGATTTTTCCGGCTGCTACGGGTCCATTTGGTTTAAAACACAACACTGTTCTACAGCTGGGAAGGTAGGAGAGAAAAAACTCACGCCAGTTGATAATGACAGCTTTTATACTCACAGCTGTTTATTTTAAATACGAAAAATATAGCTCTCAGTCTGTCTTTATTTTGCAGTGTCAGAATCAAATGGAAGTAGTTTCCAGATTTAGTTTCACAGTAGCTTTGTGAACTCAATACTGACCCCACCTGGCAAGAGTAAGGCGAAGTCAAATACGGTGCTATTTATTGATGGAAATCGTCATCAATATTGCCCTCTTTACTGCCCTCTTTACTGCTGGTGTGATTATATACAAAAATGTTGTTTATGGTTGGGAGGGGGGGGTCATACATGTTTCTCCAATCCCTCAGGGGGGGCCATAACGTTTTTTTTGGACGCTTGGGGGGGGGGGGGGCTAAAAAAAAAATAAAATCTTAATCACGTCCCAACCATACCCCGGTCCTATTTAAATAACGATCAGCCCCTTAGTTTGGTTAGTCTCTTTGTCATTTTTCTGATTAGTCAGTGAACGCATCATAATGTCACTGTTAAGTTAGTTTGTGAAGGTCCTGCAGATCTCAGAGGATTTAACATGATTAAGTCAAACTGGGCCACAGGTTTTCTGCCAGTCTGGTCTGTGATGGTCTCAGACAGGAGCAGCATCAGGGTCTGTGGAGCAAACAGCCTCTGCTGCAGTGACCTCTCCTCTTCTTTAGCCGTCCTGACTCTTCCTCCAGCAGAGAGCAGCTGTTTGACATGAATTCTGCAAAGATAATGATCCAGGATCCAGCTGATGGAACAGATCCTGGAGATCATTAATTTGCAGCGATCACAGACTGACCTGTGGGTTTACGGGGTCGACTCTAAGACCTGAGAAAAGAAAAGGTTTAAACTAAAACTTCAGTTCATGTATAAAGAGGTGACCAGAGTCTGTCTGTCCTTCATCAGTAACAGTGCAGACGGCCTGCTGCTGTGGACCGGCCTCACTTTAACATCTCTGCCATCATCCAGCATGATGGACTGGATCTGAGGCCTGCTGAAGTCCAACAGCTCCACAGTCTGGTTTCAAGACCACTGGTCTGGTCAGAGTGAGTCCTGTTCTCCTCAAAGTGTCTGCCTGTTCAACACAAGTCTGGTCCTGGTTGAGGTTTCCGTCCGTTTCATCAGAGTCTGGTCCAGTCTGCTGTTTTATTTCTGCTTGAGGTTTTAAACCAGTCCCATAAGTCTGGATTTGATCTCCAAGCTCTAACTTCAGAGAGAACCAGACTCATACTCCTCACGATTTCTTTCTTGTATAATTTGGTTCTTCTTATTTTCTTCCTGTATAATTTGGTTCTCCTCACAGTTTCTTTCTTTTCAGGATGAGTCTGATCCAGCTTTTCTTCTCCTCAAAGCTCTGCCTGAGTTCTCTGTGTAACATCAGTCTGGTTGTGGTCAGGGTCTCTGCCTGTGTCAGAAGGTTCTTTCTCTCCAGTCTGACTTTGCTGCTCTGTGCTGTTCATGTGGGTTCATGTTGGTCTTTGTTAAGAAGTTTCAAAGGAGTCTGGACCTGCTGCCTCTGCAAAGGCTTCCTGATAACACTTGAACTTAACTGTTAATAAAACCAAATGAATTAGTAATTTGGTGGTTGATGGACTGATTGATTGATTGTTTGATTGATTGACTGACTTACTTGCTCCTCTTGGCTATGGGACTCCTGCCTTATCATATTTTCCATTTCGTTTGGATGGTTGTTTGTCTGTAAAGGAAAATTACAATAACTGTTTGACATTATTTTATCAATAAACTGTGATATTATTTGAGAGTTAAGATGAAATCCAACATACTGGGTTTGGAGGATCTGGTGTCCTTAATCCTGCAAGACAACACGTAACAAGAACAAAAATAAACAAATAAATTATGTAAAGGATGATATCAAAAAGACAAAAGGATCCTCCTTAAACAATAACTTACCATTTTGATTTATTTGATTTCTTTGTGATCTGTTTATCCTTTTCTTGAAAAAACAAACTGCAGCCAGAACAACAATTACCAATAAAATAAAACCAACGATGGACACTATGATGACAGTCTTGGATGTTTGTTCTCCACACTGAGCATCTTCTGATTCAGTCCCTGGTTTCAGCAAATGGAGATTCAGTGACTCACAACTGTGAGGACAGAGGGACATGTTTATAAAGACATGTGAGGACAGAGGGACATGTTTATAAAGACATGTGTGAGGACAGAGGGACATGTTTATAAAGACATGTGTGAGGACAGAGGGACATGTTCATAAAGACATGTGAGGACAGAGGGACATGGAGCAGTGGGAGGTGTGACAGTCCTAAATGTCCAGCAGGTGGAGCCCTGTGCCTCCATCAGCTGCCTCCTTCTGTCCCAGAGCTTCAGTGAAGCTGATGGTTCAGGAGGAACTGGTGACTGAGCTCACTACAGTTTACAGGTATCTGTCCATCACTGCTGAGTGATGAGCCGTCCCTACAGCTGATCTGCTGTCCCTGAGTCTGAACCTGTCAGGACTGTCCTCAGTGAGGTCAGCATCAGTGGGACACAAATATCTGCCCCATCATCACGTCCATGTCTGGATCAGTCTGTACTCACTGTGTGTGTGGCTGACAGGACGCTGACGTCCCGTCTGAAAATGTTCCTGCAGGACAGGGAGAGCACTTGGTGTCTGAGTGTGAGGATCCTGCAGACAAACACAGGAGTTAGTTCACTTTCCTACAGTAGAAACACAATTCAACAAAGCTGATTTATTCCTCTGTCAGTCTGACTGCTGTTTCCTCTGAGCTTCTTAACTACAGGATGATCAGCTTTGAGCTTCAGCCTCCACAGTGAAGGTCTCCACATCTGCAGCTCTGAGCAGCTTCTCTCCCTCAATCTGATCCAGAACAACAGTCCACCTTCAGGACATCAAACCAACCTTTCTGACTGACACATTCTCCTGGACCACAGCTCTTGTGTCTGGTTGCTGTCCTACAGCCGCCCTCTGCTGGCTCTGTGCAGTAAAATCCTTCTTTAGGTTCACAAAGTGCGTCTGCAGTTTTAGAACAGATCCTCTTTATTCTCAGAGCAGAACCTGAAACACAGAAAAGATCTCTCATGATCAAACTGAACCATTTAAGGGCAGAAACCAAACATCTCCAGACTTTAAACTCAGGAAACTTCTGAACACAAAACCTGGAGTTTGGATTTGAGGCGCTGACTCTTTCAGACAGAAAGCAAATTTCATCTTTGAAGGAAGGAAGGAAAGGTCGGCAGTTTGAAACAGGAAGTCACACAAACACAGAAAAACAGACCAGAACAGCCTCTCAGCTGGTTATGAAACAGGCCTGTTCTCTGAGCTCAGACCTGCAGGGACTGTCGGGTCAGTAAATAAACCATAAGCCGGTCTATACAGACCCAACAGGGTCGTCTTTTTGTCTGTTCTTTAGAGTAACTCTCTGATAATCTTGCAGTGCAGCTGTAAAAGCTTCAAGCTGCAGTGAGTTTGATTCACAAAATGGCTCCTGGTTTGTTCTTCATGCTTCACTACTACATCGTCTGATTGGTCGGTAACAGATGCCATTGCCGAATCGACCGTCCAATCACCATCCAGCTAACATGTCATATCCACGTCCTGTTAAAGAGCCACTGAGCGTCTGTCCCTCATAATCTGAAATTAATGTGAGGAACAAGAACTGTTCCTGTTTTACTCTCCTGTGTTTCAGGGTGAAGAGTTTCATGAACATGAACACTGAACACACCTACCTTCATCACACACAGTGCACGGGAAACAGATTTTTAGGGAGTTTAATTTGTCCGTATAAGTCCCCTCAGTGCACGGCATACAAGAAGTACTTTTGTCCACCTCACAGTCAGTTTTCACGCGATAACCTGTTGGAGAAAAGACAGGAGATCATGTTGGAGTTTTGAAAGAGACACAACAGGATTTTATTCAGTATCAGGTTGGACTTTACCAAAAACATGAGAAAGGATAAAGAGCTGCAGGAAAATCCATCTGCCATCAGTCCATTTGTCCATGTGTCCATCATTCATCTAAGTCCTACTTTTATTCATCCATCTGTTGATTCATCAGGGATTCAGCTGGGCTCTGAGCCCATGGTTCAGTATGTTCATCATACTTTTTACTTTGATTTTTTAAAGAAATTATTTATCATTCTGAGGCATTTATGGCATTTTTTTTAAAACAAGGAGAGGTTATGGGGGAACGGAGTTACTTTTTTCTTGAGCCCCTTACTCATTTCAGTAAAAAGAAAAAAAATTCTGTAAAACATACTTCATGGCTGAACAAGTAGCCGGGGAGAGAGAAGTCTGGGCTTCCCTCTCTCTGGCTACTTTGGTTGTGACTGATGACTGCAGGCAGAGGCAGGCTAACAGTTCCCATATACTCCCAGTGTTTGAGCTAAGCTAAGTAGCGGTGTGTGACCTTTGGCCGTCTCTCTCGGTTTGTTACTCAAGTTTAGAGGTAAAATATATTTCTCCCTTTGTCTTGAAATCACATTTGAACACATCAAGATATTTTATTTAATTATGTATCAAACATTTTTAACTAAATCTAACTCAAAGACTTTGGACAAAGTCTGTGTGTGTTTTTTACAGCTGTTTGAAGCAGATCAAGAGATTTTTTCCTGCTGCAGAGGGCAGATAGTTAAAGTCTTTAGTGGAGGCTGTGGTAAAAGAAAAAAAAAAAAAAGTTGGTGGAGTGCTTCATTTGATGCACAGTCCTGATGTTCTTGGAGTTTAGGCTCCTCCTGCCAAACCTGATGTGCTGTTGTGGACCACTGATCTGATCAGATGACATGTTGACATAAACTCATGATTGAGGCTCTGAGTGGTACTGATGAGCTGATTAGCTGCTGCCACCATAGATTAGAGCAGAGATGGAGAGCTTTCAAAATAAGAAAAAGGTCGAGGACATCCAGCAAACCAATTAGGCCTGATGCATAAAGGAATTCAGTAAATATAGATAAATAGTTCAAAAATAAAATAAGACTAAGTCTTAAATATGCCATTCCTGTTGTCACCTGGGCTTTGTTTGGTTTGACTAGAGACGCATGTGTGAAGTGACACGTGCCACTGCCATGTACGGGTCCTCCAGCTGGACAATATCAAAATGTTTGTGTGCTATGATTAATCTGTGATTAATTTTTATAACGCATTAATTTGCTGTGTAATTAATTAATCTAATTAATGCACTAAAGTGACAGCCTTAGTAAATATTTCTCTTTTATGGTCTCACACTCACATTGTTTAGGTGAATATGTTTATTTTAATGTTGGGATCTCTTTTACTTCATATTTCATCAATTCATAATTTTATTTATTTTTTGTAGTATTACTATTATTCTTACTTTTAATATTTCAGTTTTGTATTTAAAAGGTATTATTTGTACCTTTTTAAAGCCACACAAAAATGCAGCACATACCATGTGGTTTATAGACTGATGTGACATTGTTTGTTCAAATGTTCAAAAAAGTATAAATTATAAAAAAAAAAGACTGCAATTCAGTGGAGCTTTGCTGCTGTTGAGTAATCTGATTAAACAGTAAATGAAGGAGGGGTATCAGCTTTTATGTTTTAAATCTTTTAAAGCTGATCACTGGGTAAAATAACAGCTCTAATGTTCTCAGATGGTTTGTCTGCATTACAGACCACAATAAATCTGAAAAAGACTGATCAATGATCTTACCGGGTAGACACATGGGACAGCACTCGCCCCCAGACTCATACTCTGTCCGATGGCAGTTAAGGGTCAGACCTGTTCTCATGACCATCATAGAGATCTGAAAAACATAAAGTAGAATCAAAAAGTAGAATCAGACCAGCTAGGGTCGGTAATTTTGGAAAACTAGAATGAATTTGAATGTAGCATCTCCTCAGGGCTCCCTCTGGCCCCTCCAACCTCTCCTCCGTACTATCTGCTGCGGAAATTTTCACACGCCATTGTAGTGGCTGTGTATATTCCTCCCTCCACTAACGCTGATGCAGCCTGTGACGTCATCAGCACCGCAGTTCACAGGCTGCAGACTCAGAGCCCTCAGGCCCTCATACTGATATCTGGAGACTTTAACCATGCCACTCTGTCCTCCACTCTGCCCAAATTCACCCAGTATGTTAAATGTGCCACCAGAGACAATAAAACACTGGACTTATTTTATGCCAACACCAAGGAGGCATATAACTCATCCCCCCTCCCCCCTCTGGGAAAAGCTGATCACAATCTGGTTCATCTCCTGCCTGTTTACAAGCCCCTGGTTAACAGGCAACCAGCTGTGTCCCGCACGGTGAAGAGGTGGACTGATGAGGCCGAAGAGGCTCTCAGGGACTGCTTTGAAACCACATTGTGGGATATATTCAGTGACTCTCATGGGGAGGACATCAACAACTTAACAGACAGCATCACGGACTACATAAACTTCTGTGTTGAGAATACCGTACCCACCAGGACAGTACGGTATTTCTCCAACAATAAACCCTGGATCACCCCTGACATTAAGGCTCTTCTAAAGGAGAAGAAGAGGGCCTTCAGGTCAGGGAACAGAGAGGAGCTGAAGACTGTTCAGAAGGAGCTGAGGAGGAAAATCAGGGAGGAGAAGACAGATACAGGAAGAAGATGGAGGAGCAGCTGCAGGAGAGAAACACCAAGGGAGTCTGGGATGGCCTTAAAACCATCTCGGGCCACCAGAAGTCCAACTCCCAGCCAGCCGGGGATCAGAAGTGGGCAGATGAACTTAACACCTTCATCTGCAGGTTTGAGGTGTCTGCCCCTCCCCCAGCTGTGACAGTCCTGCAGCAACCCCCACCCATCCCTCTCCCAGAACTCTGCCCAAGTCCTCCCCGCACTTCCCCCCCTTCAATATCCAGCTCACCTTCACCAGCTCCCCCTCTCACCTACCCCACTACAGTAACCAGTTCACCACCCCCGGCCCTACCCCCCACTGCTCCCCACAGCCCCCCATCCACACCCCAGGACACACAGCCCCCCTGCACCAACCTGTCCTTCACACCTCTCCAGGTGGGAAACCAGCTGAGGAAGATGAAGAGGAGGAAGACTGCAGGACCAGACGGCCTCAGTCCCAGACTGCTCAGGTCCTGCTCAGACCAGCTGAGTGGGATAGTTGGTCACCTCTTCAACCTGAGCCTGAAACTGGGAAGGGTACCATGCCTCTGGAAGACATCCTGCGTGGTACCAGTGCCTAAGACCCCCCACCCCAAGGAACCTAGCTGCTACAGACCAGTGGCCCTCACATCACACCTCATGAAGGCCCTGGAGCGGCTGGTCCTTGCTCATCTGCGCCCCCTGGTGAGCTCGTCCATGGACCCGCTGCAGTTTGCGTACCAGACTGGTATCGGAGTGGACGACGCCATCATCTTCCTCCTCCATCGAGCCCTGTCCCACCTGGAGTCGCCCGGGAGCTCTGTTCGGGTCCTTTTCCTGGACCTCAGCAGTGCTTTCAACACCATCAGGCCGACCATCCTGAGGGACAAGCTGGAGCTCTCCGGCGTGGACCAACACCTCACACACTGGATTATGGACTACCTCACAAACCGCCCACAGTACGTGAGGACCCAGGACAGAGTGTCGGAGACTGTCCTCTGCAGCGTAGGGGCCCCATAGGGAACAGTGCTGGCGCCGTTCCTCTTCACCCTCTACAATGCAGACTTCTCCCACATGTCCCCCACCTGCCATCTGCAGAAGTTCTTTGACGACTCTGCCATCGTCGGCCTCATCACAGACAGGGACGTCAGGTATACAGAGAACTCATCCAGGACTTTGTGGACTGGTGCCAGTGGAACCACCTGCAGATCAACCCTGGAAAGACCAAGGAGCTGGTCGTGGACTTCCGCAGGCGCCCCCACTCCCCCCCATCACCCGTGAACATCCAGGGAGGGGACATCGAGATGGTGGCATCCTACAGGTACCTGGGTGTTCACCTGAACCATAAACTGGACTGGACTGTTAACACTGCTGCACTTTACAAGAAGGGTCAGAGCAGACTATCTGCTGAGGAGGCTGAGGTCTTTTGGGGTGCAGGGGGCTCTCCTGAGGACCTTCTACGACTCTGTTGTGGCCAGTGTTGGGGAAGTTACTTTTAAAAAGTAGTGTTTGCTCGTTACTCGTTACATCTGAATAAAGTAACTCTTTACTTTACTCAGTTACCCTCTATGAAGAGTAACTTCTCAAGTTACTTTTCCGTTACTTTTACATTGCTTGATCATGGACAGAACCCCATATCTATTCCTAAATGTGAAGGCCTACAAAAAGTTCTACTACAGAGAACATAACAGTTTTTTGTGCTCTTTATTTTAACAAAATGTCACATACCCTGTGGAATCAGAGCTCCTGTCCAGTGTTTCCACATTTTGCTTCTGAAATAAGCAACCTGGTCAATAAACATAAGCCCAAAATAAGCAACCTCCAGCTATTTCCTTTCCTAATGTGATATATTACTTTTTAAAAAGAGAAGTCTACACAAAGTGTGTTAGTTTTCGTCTACATTACATTTCAATATCACAGTGCTAAGTATCTATTCAAGAAAAGACCGTCACTTATAACAAGCAGACCTGGCAACTTTGGCTCTGGAGCATGCTCCATGTGCGTGAGTGTGTTTGGGGGTGTGCATATAGCCAGGAAACAAGGAAGTGGACAAATTGCCTACCGCAGTCGTGTTTTCCTTTATGTTAGGAGCTGGAATATAATCAGGGGGATACACACAGATTTAAGAGCCCCAAGAAGAAACTTCACATCTAGAAACAAGCCCAAAAAAACACAACCGTGACTCACGAGATTTTCAGCCTTTAGACGCTTATAACGAGCGGACTTGGCAACGCTGCTCGTGTCTGTGCGAGCAGCTGAGAAGGCAGTTTCAGTGTCAGATCTGTCCAAGAAATGTAACTTCGTGCTGCAGTAAAAAAGGAACTACGTTTCGCTACCAAATTTTCAACAGTACCGCGTTACTTCACTTTTACCTGAAAAAGTAGTTTCGTTACTGTAACGCGTTACTTTTTAACGCGTTACACACAACACTGGTTGTGGCCTCTGCCATCTTTTATGGAGTGGTCTGCTGGGGGAGCAGCACCACAGCAGCTGACAGGAGGAGGCTTGACAAACTCATAAAGAAGGCCAGCTCGGTCCTGGGGTGCCCTCTTGAACCTGTGGAGGAGGTGGTGGAGAGGAGGACTACAGCCAAACTGTCTGCGATCATGGACAGAGACCCTCACCCCCTCCAACACACACTCACTGCACTGAGGAGCTCTGTCAGTGACAGGATGCTCCACCCGAAGTGTGTGACAGAGAGGTATCGCAGGTCCTTCCTTCATGCAGCTGTTAGACTCTACAACAAAAACCTCTCCAGTCTGCAATAATCTCTATCTTTTTTACTGTAAGGACACCAAATTCATCCTTCTTTGTTCAGATCTTTTTATATGTTCAGATCTTTTTTATATGTTGTTAATATTGTTAATATTGCTGATAGGATCATGCTCTTTCATCTACTTTAATTTTCATTTCACTTATTCTCATTCAGATCTTTTATATATTGCTAATGATGTTAATATTGCTGAAAGGCTCATGCTCTTTTATTCATTTTCATTTCACTTATTCTCATTCAGATCTGTTTATATATTGTTAATAATTGTTAAAATTGTTAATACTGCTGAAAGTCTAAGGCTTTTTCATTTATTTTGTTTTCATTTTACTTATTCTCATCAGATCTTTTAAATATTGTTAATATCGTTAATATTGCTGAAAGGCTCATGCTCTTTCATTTATTTTCATTGAGTTGTATTTATGCTATTTTGTATTTTATTCTAACTACTTATAGTCTCATTTGTAAATCTTTTCTTTTCTCTTGTATCCTGCTGCTGCTGTAAATCTGGAATTTCCCCCTGTGGGACAAATAAAGGTGTATCTTATCTTATCCTCCAAAATGGCGCCCCTCGCCATAATGGCCTAAAACGAGGATTTTGAGAACGCTATTGTGGGGCAATGAAGGAACTAAATGACTTGTACTGAGGGCAGAAATGCTTTACAGGCATCCTAGTCTGGCATAGTGAAAAGGAGAAACAAGCATGATATGTCCCCTTTAAAATGTGAGGGATACTGGAGCTTGGTTGGGGTTGTGGGACGGCTCACAGCAGGCTTCACTTATTTTCAAAGACAAAACTTGACAGGTAAGCATTCTCTAGTGTAGCTGGATCCCTCTCAGCTCGGCTACACTGAATCAGAGTCTGTGCACGCCGGCAAATGTACGAGCAGAAGGAGGGCAGAACGGCAGTTATGGGATTTGATTGGTTTAAAAATTTGGGTTCTAAAATTTTCATTGGTTGGTGTTTTCCCTGTTTTACTCCTGCTGTAGATAGCAGATATTATTTTTCGCTCTATTTTAAGAATACATTATGAACTGATTGCCATCGGATCATTAAGACCATTTTAACCAGTATTACAAAAAGTGAATCTAAATCAGATTACCAACCCCAGCTTTAAAGACACATGAGCAGGAGTTTATGAGGATTTATTTCCAGCCTGGACGATGAGGTCAATAAAACAGAGTTTAATTTGTTGAAATGAGGCGGGACAGGTTCGAACGCCTCTGATTAAAAACTCACTTTCTCTTCTACAGATTTCAGTTTTAACCCTGAACAGCAGGACAGTTTGCACTTTTGTTTTGTGTGTAGAGGAGGAGGTGTAGAGTTTTGCAAAGAAGAGAATTTAAACGACTTTAAAAAGTCCAGTTTTTCCTCCATGTAGACCTCAGTCAGGATTTAAGGTTTCAAACAGACATGAAGATCAATGACACACCTCTACGTCACTTTGTGAAACAGGGAGCCCAGTTTTTCCCCTGAGGGCAGATATAAAGAAGAAGGACTCTCCCCAACAGACGGGCACAAATCACTGCAGTTAATGAGATCATGTCAGTAAAGATCTGTGCATGTGTTTTATCTCAGTAAACCATGAAGATGTTTCTCTGCTGCTGCTGAGGACGACTCTACGTCTCTGCTGCATCAGATCAGCTGTTTGTCTCTGACACAGACTGACGTCCTCCTGCAGACGGACAGTTGTGTCTGTTTCTTTATCAGCAGATTAACCAGCTCTGAACAGAGGTCTGAATCAGTGAATAACTCTGAGCCCAAACTCCACCAAAGAGCGCTCAGCCTGAGCCAAGATGCTCAAAGTGTGGATGATCTTTGACACTGACTTTGATTTTAAAGCTCCTGCTTTGTGACCCCTCCTCTCTGGTCTACCTCAAAATAGCCTAAAAGCTATTCTAACATCCCACAGAACTTGGGAGCTGAAAATTCTAAAACAGAGCTACACCCCTCTGTGCTGCCCTGCTGAGTAAATCAAACAGGCCCTGACTTATGAGGGGGCTTTATGGGCTGTGGATGTTCACCAAAACAGTCATCATAGAGACCTTTAACAGCTCTTAGATTAACGGAAATGAGACTGAACAAAAACAGAACAACCACAAGAGTCAAACAGAGCGGGTGTTATTCAGGTGTAATGAGCATCTCTGCTTTATTAAGAAAAGACTGAAAATGATGATCAGCAGTCAGAGGTGGAGCCACATGCTGGGTTCACCTCAGACTGTTACACTGTCCACAGAGACAGGACAATACAAGTTTGATAATCATTTAGAAAGTTGTTCTAGAAAAGAGAAGAAGGTCAAAGCTGACTTGATGCAATAAAAAGTCCCAATAAAGAAAAGTCATTTACCAGCAGAGCTGCAGTGGACAAACGGTTTAATCTGAACATGTTTTCATCCAACAGGGTCACAGACATGGGGTCAACCATCAGGTCAAGGAGATGAGGGGAGATATGAAGTCCAACATGGAGGCATCATCTGGAAACAGAGAGGAAAAGACAGATCAGAAGAATCAGTGAAGATGATTGATGAGGGACTCAGTGAACTCAACAATCTGTCTCCATCGTGATCATTGCACAACATGAAAGGAATCTTTCAGCTGAAACAAGTTCTTTAACTCCAGCTGATGACATGAGCAGCTTCTCATTTCTTCAACAACCATGTCAAAGACACATCCTGTGGTCGTGGAAAAGATGTTAGTCTGTTTAAGAAGGGTCAAATCATTGGCATCAAGCAGAGAAACCATCTAAGGAGATTGAAGAAACTACTAAAACTGGGTTAAGAACTGTCCAACACATTATTAAAAACTGGAAGGATAGTGGGGAACCATCGTCTTCAAGGAAGAAATGTGGTCAGAATAAAATCCTGAATGATGGTGATCGGTGAATCACTTAAACGTTTGGCCAAATCAAATCAAAGAAAAACAACAGTAGAACTCAGGGGTGTGTTTAATAGTGAAAGTAAGAGCATTTCCACACACACAATGTGAAGGGAACTCAAGGGATTGGGACTGAACAGCTGTGTAGCTTTAAGAAAACCACTAATCAGTAAGGCTAAGCAGAAAAAAGGCTTCAGTTTGCTAGGGAGCATAAAGATTGGACTGTGGAGGACTGGAAGAAGGTCATGTGGTCTGATGAGTCCAGATTGACCCTGTTCTAGAGTGATGGGAGCATCAGGGGAAGAAGAGAGGCAGGTGAAGTGATGCACCCATCATGCCTAGTGCCTACTGTCCAAGCCTGTGGGGGCAGTGTTATGATCTGGGGCTACTTCAGATCGAGGTTCAGCAACATTATTAAAGAATGAGCTCAGCTGAGACCTGAATATACTGAAGGACCAGGTTATTCCATCAGTGATTTGTTATGCCCTAATGTCACGGTATATTCCAGGATGACAATGATAGGATTCATGGGGCTCAGACTGTGAAAGAGTGGATCAGGGAGCAGGAGACATCTCTTTCACTCATGGACTGGTCTCCACAGAGTCCAGACCTGAACCCCACTGAGAACCTTTGGATGTGCTGGAGAGGCTTTGTGCAGTGGTCAGACTCTCCATCATCAACACAAGATCTTAGAGAAAAATGAATGCCACAATGGATGGAAACAAATCTGTGACATTGCAGAAGTTTATTAAAATAATGCCACAGTGAATATGTGCTGTAATCAAAGCTTAAAGGTTTTCCAATCAATGTTAGTGTGACTTTTTTACTGGTGGCAACTTTTTTCTTGGCCAGGCAGTGTATATTAGGCCTGTGCTCAAAATATCGATACGGCAAAATAATGTATCGCACTCCTTCGGGATACGTGTATCGATACAGATTCTACAGAATCGATACAGCCTTAATATTTTGACAGTTGTTGTAAATACACTTTGGCTAATGTTAACTGTCAGGTAAGGGTCAAGGTAGAAGACGAGCTACATAATGAAGCATATGTTCTAAATTTGAACTTACGTCTACCATCTTTGAAGATCTAAATTTATGTCTCTCAAGTTGTAGAACAATCCGTGTATGGTTCGTTCTTTCGTTTTTCTGTTTCAAAACAAAATTAAAAAAACGAAAAAAACGGACTTGTTATTTTGTTTTTCTGTTTTAAAACCCAAACAGAAAAACGGAATAACAGAAGAACAGAAAAACGGCGTTTTACTGTTCTGGTTTCAAAAATGAAAAAACGAAAAATAAACACATAAGATTTGGTTTTTTCTTTGAGGGATATTTTGATATTAAACATGGATGAGAGTTTTTTTAAGATATGAAACTGATCAGCGCACATTTGATGAATCAAAGTGCTTCTGTGGTGGTGAAAGAGTTTTAAGGCTGACGTGAAGAGGGTCTAAATAACACAAAGAAACCTGGTGTTTTCACAACTGATGTCACATTAAGTGAGCCAACATTGAAGTTATTATGGGTTTATTTTATTTCTGATGATCCTAAATGCCTCTTCACTGTTGATAGAGCGCAGCAGAAGAGAAAGGCGCAAAGCTGTTACGCATGAAAGACTCATAGCGCGTGGAACAGGTGAAAAGCGCGAGAAAAAGAACTTAGATTTATCATCTGCTCTGATGTTTCTTGGTTTATCTGAGAGCAGATCAGACAGCAGCAGACTGCACTGACTGATGCTGTCTCATAGAAACACGGGAGTGAGCAAATGTGCGCAGATGAGGAGTGCAGTGACCTGTTACTTATAAAAAAGCTCTGGCACACGTCAGCCTTAAAACTCTTTCACCACCACAGAAGCACTTGTGCGCTCAAATGTGCGCTGATCAGTTTCATAACTTAAAAAAAATCATCCATGTTTAATATCAAAATATCCCTCAAAGAAAAAAACAAGATCTTATATGTTTATTTTTCGTTTTTTCATTTTTGAAACCAGAACAGTAAAACGTCGTTTTTCTGTCCTTCTGTTTTTCTGTTTGGGTTTTAAAACAGAAAAACAAAAAAACAAGTCAGTTTTTTTCGTTTTTCTTATTTTGCTTTGAAACAGAAAAACGAAAGAACGAACCATACACGGATTCAGATGCCCGAGTAATAAAACAGGCAGGCGTACCTTTGTAGAAAACCAGACACAACTCCACGTTTTGAAAAAGGGCGCCGTCAGAGCAGCACCGGCACGTCTGCCTGCTCCATGAAGGAGGAAGAGAAAGAGGGAGAAGAGGAGGCGAACCGGATATACTTACAGATGATCCGGTGAGCATGGCCACCATGGATGTATTATGAGAACTGGATACCAGACCGCCCCTCGGCGGCACGCCGATTTTTCCCAGTGGCCACTCGTGGTATTGCAACAAAAAAATCCCCATTGGGCCCAAAAAGCATTTTTCCCATAGGCGGCAATAGTAAAAGAGACGGCTGTAAAACTGTTTACAGGACATCTTCAGCCATAAACACGGTCAATAACTGATCTTTGTATTTTATATTTTTAAGACTTGGACTTTTGATCAGTCAAAAAGTGTTCAAAAGGCCAGAAAAGCCAGAGGAAAGTCGCTATCTCTCTGATGACGTCACAGCTGCACACACGCACTCTCAAAGCGCGGTCATGCTGTGTCTCGGGAGCGAGGACGCCCGTTAACTTCTTTCAGGCTCATTGGTCCAAACTTGTTCTGAAAGTTGAGAAAACGACTAAACGGTGAGTTTATGTTTGACATAGAGTGACTTAACACATGTATTCTCTCAGAGTTAACTATCACTCACTTGATAGTTGTGGTTTGTAAACGTATTTAGACTTTATATTTCAATTAAATCCACGTCCACGTATCTTGACTGTACTTACATTAGACTGCTGTGTATTGGATAATATACAATGAAATAAAGAATTAAGTAAGATACATTTTATTAACACGATGGTCCTACATTCCAAGTATATTCAGTTTAAAGAAAGTTTTAAAAACCTGCCCGAATAGCTGTAGCTAATGTGTAGAATATGTGTCAGGGGATCACGGAGTTGTGTTTGGTAGATGGATCTTTATTCGGAATATATGTAAATGTATTAATTGTTTTATAAATAATACATTCAGATAATGTAAGTTTTAGACTGGAAAAATATTAATAAAAGAGAGACTTTATAAAACGAAAAACTTATTGTCATGTTCCAGTTGATTAAATGAGACTTTTAATTTTTAATTTCAGATTTTTCTCTTAACAGAGATTGGAGGTAAAGGAGCATCACTCCAGGGAAAAGAGTGAACATGGCTGAATGTGTCCTGCAGCTGTGGAGGATGGTTTAATAAACAAGTTTCATTAATGACAGTATGGTGGTCATTCTGATTTATCTAATGTATTTGTCATATTTTATGTATCACTCATGTATTACACCATTAACTCTATTCAAACAAGATAATCTTAATAAAATACAAACTTTTTTGGCCTACCTAGAACATTGGCAGTTTTTTGTGAGAATAATTCATTAATAATTAACGTGAATAACATTTTTTAAGTAAGACTCAAAAACATTTTTTTAAACATTTAATTATATTGTGTTTTTATTTTGATTTCTTACATTTTTTATGCCATTCATATTTTATAGAAAATAAAATATAACAAATATAAACCTTACCCCATAACATTATATATAAAAAATAACTGTTTCAGATAACATTCTATCTTCAAAATTTAAGGCTGGGAACAAACATGGAACAGGCTTTCATTTAACATGAGTATTTAACCACTTAAAAGTGAACGTCTGAACTGAAGTTATCATTAGAAATTGACAAATCAAACCAAGCTAACCATTTATGTGAGTGTGTGTGGCTAAGAGGTCTTGGATAATTTACTCCTAATGTTATTAATGATAATTATGTATTTGTTTATTTCATAACCTATATTTCAGGTCACATTAGTTCACTTTTAGTTCTTTAGTTCCATCACACTGTTCACTCCCTACGCTGTCTGTTTTTGAATAAAGTACATTTTTCAGAAGTTTTATTACAAATGTAGTATTTTGATTTGTTCAGATAAAATATGAGTGATATTCCTGAAACATCACTATCATTGACAGTTTTACTGACATACACTGTTGTCGACATATTTTTTTAGTGTTTCATGACAGTGACACCATTTTGAATCCCAGACAGAAAATAGACACCAGGACAATATGGCCTAATAATAAATACATAACTAAATACATAAATACAATTGTTACCCACATACAGTATTCATTAGAACAAGCAATTTGTTTATTCAAGAAATTAAAAGAAAAACCTCTTGTGTACCAATATGATTCTTCTCATAAAAGTTTAATAAAAATGACAAATCTTCATTTTTTTTTACTTTTACTGCTTAAAATCTTTTCCACATCTTCCTAATTAACCACAGATATATGGTTTTTAAATATTTTTCTGTATTTGATGTTTTTTATTTTTTTGCCATAAGCTTTCTGATGATCAAGCAAACACACAGACAGATCTGTCTTTGAGCCAGTTTGACCTCTGATGACTTGAACTTTGCCTCAAGGGTTAACAAAGTAGATAAAAACCTATAAAGGAGCAGACCATTATCAGAGAAGCCAGTCTTAATCTGGATCTCAGCCCCGGGTTCCATCCATGGTTCATCTAAAGACTATCCGATTGCCTATCAGAAAAATACAAAGAGAAAATGAATGGGTAACACAAGGACTTTATGCATTAAGAACAGTATGACATTTAGAGCGAAAGCCTCATTGATATGTTCATGAAAAAAGGTAATACTTTTGAATCATCATAGAAAGTTGATCTGATAAGCAGTCATCTCTCAAACATGGGATTAATAAAATGAACAAATTACTCTGATTTATTTGGCTGATGGACTGCTAAAGTCCACGACAGTTTTTCTGTTGTGTTTAATCCCATGATTTTAGAATACGGTCAGCTATAGAAAGTCATCAAATAAAAATTAACTCGTCTTAAACTCTTATTATAAAGACTTATTACGTATATAATGTCATTATATCGCATCGTAGTCGGATCATGTGCCCTAAAACTCATTATTTGAGTTTGTACACCTCTCATACAGTCGGGGGCGAAAATCCCTTTTCATTGTTGGGGGGGACAATAAACAGTAAAATTTAAGACAACAATTCTTGGGGGGGACATAAAAATAAATGCTATATTTTTTGCTGTTTTTTTATATTGTGATATTAAACAGTGACTATAATCATGTCATTGTTCCTTTTAAGTCCATATCCTACCTGTCTGCAGGTTTGTTTATACTCAACTGGCAATTCCAAGTGGTGTTGGGTGATAGATGTCAATTACACCAGTTTAGACCAAACAGAATTTCTTTTCTCACCATGAACACTGGTCTGATCACAATTACAGCAGCTTTACAAGAACTGAAAGCTCAATACAAGTGCTAAAACTAGAAGAAACACTTCAGTGAATAACTACACTACACCAAATTAGTCTTCAAAGATATGTTTTTATCAAACTGTCAACAAAAATAAATTTTAATATGATACAAAACTTAAAAATACGTAATACCTTACGGATTTAAATGATAAAGTGCAAATGAATGTGACACACACACACACACACAGACACACACACACATACAAGAGATTAAGGATAGAACAACTACCACCTATGGATAATCAGCCTAGATTTAATTTTCTTAAAAAAATGTTTCGGCATGAATGTGGGAGCGACACGTCCACACCACTATGAACTCAATATTCATAATTTTATACCCAAATTAATGGAAAAAGTGTTGATTTTAATTGGAGGACAATAAGGGGTGTAAATTAACAGTCAGAATGTAATTAAAAACTGGATCTGTTCAACATCTAAGTCAAAGTCATAACTACTTTATTTTTAAATCAATAAATCCAGAATAGAACACAAATAAATAATGGCCTACATTAATGAATTCATAAATCCGGACAATATCACACTAGAGGCATCTTAAATAGTTTAATATTGTGTCATAAATAAGAGGATGAGGATGTCAGCATGTCACCTGTCTGTCTTATCTAACTGTCACAGCCTTTTTTGCATCATAAAGGAGAGGCTGTTTGCCAGCCAGCAGCAAACGGTGTGATAATTAACTTATGAATTGTTTAGTGTTTTAATGCACTTAATCGTGATCCTTGGCGCTCTGCAGTTTGTGTCTGTGTGTGAGCACCACATCGGGCGGTAAAAGCTTAATCAGCGTCTTGTGTTTATTTAAAGCATACTGTCAGACTTGGACAAAGGAGTTGACATCTGCTTTTCATTTTCTCTGTGTGTCTGTTGAACAAGTGAAGTTATAACTGTTCAGTCTTTCAATGAAAGCTACTTACTTTACCGTGATCCTCCGCTCTGCTGTGCGTCTTATTTGTATGCATGTGTGTGTGCAGCATCCGTGCAGGGAGAAAGAGATTGGATCAAACCACTGCGAGGATCGCGAAGGGGGGGAGGGGGGATTTTCAGTATTTAAAATCGTCAAACAGTGTGTTTTAAGTAGCATGACTTGTATTATACCATTAGAAAAACATTACTATACTATTAGAAAATTAATTACAACTGATTTTTTTGGGGGGGACAACTTTATGGAAGGGGGGGACATGACCCCTGCGTCCCCCCCGGGATTTGCGCCTATGCATACAGTACATTTCACCCGCCGTATTTTCTATCGTGGCCGCGCGTCATTTCATTAAGACCGCGCTTCGCTCGTTCCCATTGACGTGAAGCATTATGGGAGATGACTTTACTGCGCCTGCTCTATGGGCCCAATGATCAGGAAGTAAACCCGGAAGCCAGAAACTTTTTTTTTTTTTTTTTTTTAATTCTTTATTTAGGAGTGTCAGTATACAAAAGTATACAACATGCAACAAGCAACAGAACATATGCCAGGGGGTATAGCAGTTCACTTGCATTCAAAAATCTTATAAGTAGTACAGATAGAAATTGTTTTTATAGCCTTTTTGTTAAGAGAACCACTAATCATCTTTATATAAGATAGAGTATCATTATAAAAGTGTTTAAAGATTGGTTTTTGATTACTGTACTTGCATTTGTGGAGATAAAACTTAGCTAGGATAATTAATAAATTTATAATAAAATATATATCTTCTCTTCTATGCCTTCTAAAAAAATAAAATACAACATTTTCCCATTTTAAGGTGAAGTCCTTGTAGAGCTGTCCAATAATGAAACTACTGAAGTCCTTCCAAAAAGTTGTAGAGAATGAGCAGATCCAGAAGAGGTGCTGAACGGTCTCCGAGTGGCTTCCACAAAAAGAGCAGTTCACATCAATGTCCCTCTTTAATTTTGACATGTAATGGTTTGCAGGATAATATTTATGAAGAATCTTATATGAAACCTCTTACACCTTATTCGTTACAAAAAATCGGTTAGGGATTGTCCATACTTTTTTCCAATCAATATCGCTGACAAAAGAGTTCCAATAAGAAATCACATACGGAACAGATGTAGAGTCTTTCTGAAACAATGCACGAATATTTCTATTGCTATTTTTATAAATTGTCAGGCAAGTTTTTCCAACATTTGTGTCCACCGGATTGGGGAGAGAAACAGATTTTAAAAGAGACGTATTAGGTTGGGCACCTTTGAACAACATAATAATACCTGTAGGTATTGCATCAAACAGTATGCTATATTCTTTAGGAGTGACTGGAAATTTATAGGTTTGTAGAAATTCAGAGTAGGACATAAGTTGACCATTAGTATTAAACAGCTGATTAACAAAAAAAATCTGTTTCTCAACCCAGTTGGAAAAGAAAAGAGACTTATTTTTGTACAATATGTTCCTATTATTCCAAATCAAATAATTATGAGGTGAAAAATTGTGCTTATATATTAGGGACCATGCTAACAGAACTTGTTTGTGAAACATTGAAAGCTTTACTGGAAGTTTATCTATATTATAATCACAACCCAAGATAAAATTTAAACCACCAAACCTAGAAAAAATGTAGCGAGGAATAAAATTCCAGACGGACACAGGGTTTTTAAGATAATGTTTTGCCCAATTGATTTTAAATGTGTTATTCAGAGTAGTAAAATCCAAAACATTAAGTCCACCATGTTCATAGTCATTCATTACTACACTTTTCTTGATGTAATGCGTTTTGTTTTTCCAAAGGAAATTAAATAGCATTCGGTCAATATCCTTACATGTTTTGCAGTCCACATGCAGAGAAATGGCTGCATAGGTCAGTCGTGATAGGCCTTCTGCTTTTGAGAGCAACACTCTTCCTCTTATACTTAAATCTCTTTGCAACCACTGATTTAGTTTTAATTGTTTTTTTTTGATTATTGAAGGAAAATTTGAGGTGATCCTGCCTTTTTGGTCTTTACAGATAGTCACGCCTAAGTAGGTGACTTCATTCTGAACAGTTATATTACAAATACTAAGGTCATTACAGTTTTTGACAGGTAATAATTGACATTTATTTAAGTTTAAGATTAGGCCAGAAGCTTTTGAAAACTCATTGATAGCTTGTAAAGCAATTGGCACCTGACAGCCATCTTTGAGAAAAATTGTAGTGTCATCTGCCAATTGACTGATGACAATTTCTCTATCGGCAACGGTAATCCCTTTTATATTACTTTTAGAAATGTGAGAGGCAAGAATCTGGGTACATAGTATAAATAGATAAGGGCTTATTGGGCAGCCCTGGCGCACTCCTCGATTAAGATTAAAACGAGATGTTGTGCCAGTTTTCATCTTTATAGAGCTGTTTGCATTAGAGTATAGAGTCTTGATAGCATTGCAGAAGATATCGCCAAAACCAAATTTTTTTAAGTGAAAGAAATATAAAGTCGTGTTCAATTGAGTCAAAAGCCTTGTAGAAGTCTAGAAGGATATAAGAGTCATCAAGTATTAAGTCTGAATAGTCCAAAATATCTAGAACAAGCCTAATGTTATTAGAGATGTGTCTGTCTGTCATAAATCCAGATTGCGTTTCATCTATAATATCGTTCATAACCTCTTTAACTCTCCTTGCCAGTAATAAAGCTAATATTTTATAGTCGTTATTTCAGAGGCTTATCGGTCTCCAGTTATCGATAGAGAGTAAGTCCTTTTTCGGCTTAGGAAGTAAGGTGATGAGCCCTTGAGTAAGACTAGGAGGAAGGGTACCCCTTTCAACACTTTCATTGTAAAGCTGGAGTAAAAACGGAGCTAACTCAGAAGCAAAGGATTTATAAAATTCTGCCACCAAACCATCCGTGCCTGGAGACTTGTTGTTTTTCAAGAGATTAATAGATTGTAATATTTCTTCTTCGGTAAATGGACTGTCACAGTAAAGCTTGTCTGAATATTCTCTCTCTTTTACATTATCTACAGAATGGATAAGTTGGGTGGCAATATTTACATTATAATTTGATTGATATAGCTTTGAGTAAAAGTTACAGCAAAATTGAGAAATAGTTTTGGCATCATCAGTGACGGTGCCATTTATATTCAGCTGATGAATCATATTATTATTGGATCTGTGTTTCTCCAAACGGAAAAAATAAGCAGAATTTTGCTCCCCTTCCTCTATCCATCTTTTTCTCGAACGTACGAAAGCTCCTTCTGCCTTTTGGCGGTAAAGCTCATCGAGTTTAAATTGTAAGGACCTTAATTGCAATTTGTCCTCCTCCGAGACTTCATCAGAAGGTAGTTGATAAAATAAGGAAATTTGCATAATTAGTTTTTCTTCTTCTGCTGCCTTTAACTTAGCTTTTTTAGCCCCATACTGTCTCAGAAATTTACCTGTCTCAAATTTAAAGAGTTCCCAGTTTGAACCGTAGGATTTCTCAGTACTTGCCTTATTTTTAAAGTGTTTTATCAAACGCCTAATTTCAGACTTTACGGTAGTATGGTTCAAGAGTGAACTATTTAATTTCCAATATGAGGATCTATAAACGTTATTAGTTGTATATAGTTGCATGTTAATATATATTGCTCTGTGGTCAGTGAGAGGTGTCGTAAGGATATTGACTGTAATATTTTCTTTGGGCATACTATCTGAAACTAGCCAGTAATCAATACGCGATTTTCTCGAGTCGGAACGGTTGCTCCAGGTAAATGAGATTTCATCCGGAAACTTATCTCTCCAAATATCAGTAAGATTAAATTTATCCATAAATATTTTCATTTTTACATTCGTTCTAAAATTTTGTGCTGGAGGCCATCTGTCAATAGTATCGTTTAACGTAACGTTAAAGTCACCACCTATTAACAGAATTGAATTGGGATATTTAGAAAGCCAAAAAGTAATCCTCACATCTAAAGAGTCTATTAATTTATCATTTTCAGGTTTGGTATTATACCCATATATGTTAATAATTATAAAGATGGAATGATTGCAATCGACTACAAGACAAATATAATGACCTAGAGAATCTCCGTCTGAGTGTAGAACAGTACCACCAAAATTACCTTTGAGTGTTGTGACCCCAGCAGACCTCTCTGAACCATGCGAGTACCACGCATCACCACCCCACTGGGACTTCCAAAAGTTTGCGTCAGAAGATATAGAATGGCTTTCTTGAAAAAAACAAAAATCACTTTTAAATTTTTTTGCAAACAGAAATAAGGCTTTGCGCTTACAAATTTGTCTTAACCCCCTGGCATTAAGGGAAATAACAGAGAACGACAGTATCAAAAACAAGCAAAAATTGAACAGTTAGAAAAGAAGGAGTTGAGTGCTTAGTAGGTAGTAAACCTCAGTAAGGGACCAAGCATAGCAACTTAAGCATAAAAATAATTTGGTAAAAAAACTATAAATTTATATACAACTCAGGTGCTTGAGTATAGTAAATAAGGTGCTTATAAAACATAAGGAGAGCACCACTATACCATAAACAATACAGTGCTTTTTTGTTATACAAATGTTTTCAACTTCTCAAAAACAGTAGTGTAGAATTTCTGTGTAAATAATCAGTCAAATACCACCAGCTGCAAAAGACAGTGGAGTCTTCTCTTGTTATTCTTCTTCATTCTGATCACGGGAAAACTTCCATCCCTTCAACAAAACCTCTGCATCCGACGTAGAAGGCCTTTTTGCTTTCGTTGCGAGCCTTTTCAATGATGGGCCATAGTTTGCTCCGACGTTCTCGGTCTTCTTTTGAGAGATCTTCAGCAAACTTCAGGTCACGGTTCTCCTTCAGGTATGGGGATGCCTTCGCTGCTTTCCACAGGGCGTCTCTGGTCACACGGGAGATGAACTGGATGATGATAGCTCTCGGTCTGGTGTTGTTTGGACGCATGGGGCCAACACGGTGCACGGTGTCGATCGTGTCACGAAGACGATTCTTATATTCAGGTAACACAGCCTGGCAGATATCAGCTGTAATCTTCCGCACATCCTCATTTGCTGCTTCTTTGACACCAAAAAGCCTCAGGTTCCACCGTCTGGAATATCGTTCGAGGGCTGTGATTCTTTGTTGGTTGGTATCCATGCGCACCTCTTCTTTAGAGACTTTTTGCTCCAAAGTGCCAACTCTGCCTTTCACATTCTTAATCTCTTCACAAGCAAAGTCCACAGTTTTTCTGATACCTGCAATCTGTAGCTCAAGGTCATCCATTCTTTTGTTGATTAGCTGCGATAAAGCTTCAACAACATCCACGTTTTCTGCCTTGGAATGCATTGGTTTTTTTGGCGCGGGAGATTGACTGGGAGAGATGGGTAGGGGTGGAAATTCCTCCATTAGTTCCTCCGCTATCGGCAGAGTAAGGGAGACAGCCGCGTAATCATGGCAGGAGTCCACCAACGGGTTTCCCGACGCAGCTGCGGGGCTAGCGTTAGCTGCTAGCGGTAGCTTCGTCCTGGAGCTGCACGGTCTCTTATTCTCCCGGTTCGACATTTTGTCACTTGAGTTGTCAAATCCACAGCCTCTTTACAATAAAGCACCGATAAAACTTGCAGGAGTCTGAGTTGATGCAGTGGTTTTACCGTATATCAAATTAACATCTGCAGAGCTTGGCAGTAAGCTGTGCTCACTCGGCCATCTTGGAACGCCCCCCTCCGGAAGCCAGAAACTTTTTCGGCGTATGCGCACTGCGGTCACGTCAGCCGTCTCTCGATTTCACGCCAGCCGCTCCAACAGTTCAAGTGCGCTCTTATTACAGACTTTATGGCAAGCGCACAAAAATAAGTGGAAAAGTCAGCACTAACTTACTTATAAAAGCGTGTGTTAAATTCCAGTTTACAAAATAAAAAGTGGTTGTGAAATACAATAAGATTTTCTAAAAAATATGAGAACTACATTAAAATGTCATTTTCATATTTACAGAATGGAATGCATTAAAATTTATTAAAACTATTAAATGTGTCCAAATGCAATAAAAAAGAGGTGTGTGTCATAGAGCAGGCTTAAGTCTACTGTCCTATACTGATTCTGAGCCAACAGATCACATGACCTGGGAATTATTGAACTATAATGCCCATATTTACTTTATAAAAGACATTACAAATTCATACAAATATGAAACATGTCCAAATGCAAAAATAAGTGGTGTTTCTCATCGAGCAGGCTTAAATCTACCGTCCTACATGATTCTGAGCCAACAGGTCACGTGACCTGGGAGGTATTTTGGCTCTAATGCTCATATTTACATTAAAAGATAAATTAAAAATTCGTAAAAAATATGAAGTGTGTCCAAATGCAATAAAGAAATGATGTGTCTCATAGAACAGGCTTAGATCTACCATTCTGGGTTGATTCTGAGCCAACAAGTCACATGACCTGGGACTTATTGAGCTATAATGCTCATATTTACAGTATTAAATATATTAAAAATTCATAGAATGTTTTGCGTTCAACTGCAATAAAAAGTGGTGTGTGTCAAGGAGCAGCATTAGATCTACCATACTGTCTTAATTTTTTAGCAAACAAATCTCATGGCCTGGACTTATCCATGGACTTATTGAGCTAAAATACTCATATTTACAGTATAAAATACATTAAAAATTCATAGCTCAATAAATCTCAGGCTGTGTGACCTATTAGCTCAGAATCAGTGTAGGACAGTAAGCATGCTCAATGACACAATCCACTTTTTATTGCATTTGGGCATATTTCAAATTGTTTTTTTTATGGATCTTAATGTGTTTTATAATGCAAATCTGAGCATTATAGGTCAATGAGTCGCAGGTCATGTGACCTATTGGCTCAAAATTAATAATACTGACTCTATGACACAAACCACTTTTTATTGCATTTGGACACACAAATTTCATATTTTTTGGGGAATTTGTAATGTCTTTTATAAAGTAAATATGGGCATTATAGCTCAATAATTCCCAGGTCATTAGACTTAAGCCTGTGCTATGACACACACCTCTTTTTTATTGCATTTGGACTAGTGCTGTCAGGCGATTAAAAAATTAATCTAATTAATTACAGGATTTGTAATTAATTAATCTAATTAATCACATTTTAATCTCATATCTGCTTAAAATCCCCACATAAAGAATTTGAATTCTAGGGCATCACAAAACTGGAGTGGATGATTAATCAAATGAATACACTAAAAAGAGAAGATTGTAAATCTACATTTTTATTGGTGACTAAATAAAACCAAAGTCAGGGCATCTTGTCCAGAAAATTCTAAGCTCAATCAGGCAACTCAAATTACACTTTAAGTGTGTTTCATAAATCAAATTCAAAAAAAGGAAAAAGGTCGAGGACATCCAGCAAAACAATTAGGCCTGATGCATTATTAAAGAATGTAGTACAAATATACATAAATAAATTCAAAAATAAAATAAGACTAAGTCTTAAATATGCCATTCCTGTTGTCACCTGGGCTTTGTTTGGTTTGACTAGAGACGCATGTGTGAAGTGACACGTGCCACTGCCATGTACGGGTCCTCCAGCTGGCCAATGTTAAAATGTTTGTGTGCTATGATTAATCTGTGATTAATTTTTTTAATGCATTAATTTGCGTTGTAATTAATTAATCTAATTAATGCACTAAAGTGACAGCCCTAATTTGGACACATTTAATAGTTTTAATACATTTTAATGTATTCCATTCTGTAAATATGAAAATGACATTTTAATGTAGTTCTCATATTTTTTAGAAAATCTTATTGTATTTCACAACCACTTTTTATTTTGTAAACTGGAATTTAACACACGCTTTTATAAGTAAGTTAGTGCTGACTTTTCCACTTATTTTTGTGCGCTTGCCATAAAGTCTGTAATAGAGCGCACTTGAAATGTTGGAGCAGCTGGCTTGACCACGCAAAATCGAGAGACGGCTGACGTGACCGCAGTTGTATACTTTGACATATCACAAAAACCTTCATGGTCACAGAACTATAATAAAGTTGTATTTCCTCTATCACACTCACAACTGATCTGCTGTTTATCAATGTCAGTAAAAAAAGGTAATTACATATATGTGGGATACATGAACGGGTTACACTGAAACAACCCTCCCCCCCCTTGCATTTCATTTATTTTATTGATTTTGAATGGTAATCTCATTGAAATTTGATTTGATATTTTCTTATTGCAGCAATTAAGGCACGGAGTGAAAATGTTATTAACATTGTTGACATTAGTCTGGTATCTGAGGGAGTATAACAGAGATTCACAATACACAGATCGCTGTAAAACAGCTAGATTTGCAGTGTTACACAGAAATTGGTCATCATATATTCAGGCAGGCAGTAGCCAGGGCAGCTAAACGCTCGCGACGCGAGGCTCGTAGCCGGGCAACCGCGGGGTCCTCAGTAGTTAAGGACCAGCTCAGGTAGCGTCGTGGAGCGATCGTAAGCCATGTGTAATAAAGTGGCCGTGTTTCTGTGTTTGCAGGTGAGTAGAAGCAGACAATAAGCATGAAAAGTATGGGATGAGGTGCGAGGTGAAATGTAGAGGTTTACCGGAACGTGCATCTGTGAAGTGAATGTGTGTGTGGAATGCATGTTTACCGCGAGATGTATGCATGGTAAGAAATGTGCGCCAAGATGTCCGCGATGTAAAAACGTATGTCTGGAGCTGAGAGAAAGAGAGAAGTGTGAATGTAGGGATGTGTGTTGTGATTCATTTTAGTTATTGACCAGGTTATGAGGTTATAGTTGTTTATGTAATTGCTGTATTTTGTTAGACAATAATGTGAATTGTTTAAACATCTTTGCCAAAGAGGGTTGAGGAAATATCAGGAATAAGATATTTTGTGATTTTTATTAATTGTGTTTGTGTATTTTTCTATTTACAATTGTTTGTGCATTGAAGAGAGGAATGTCAGCTATTCAGAGGATTTGTGTTACTAAACATTGTTTAGATGAGAATGTATATTATTTGGGGTCCTCAGTAGTTAAGGACCAGCTCAGGTAGCGTCGTGGAGCGATCGTAAGCCATGTGTAATAAAGTGGCCGTGTTTCTGTGTTTGCAGAGAATAAAGCTGATCCTTCAATGCCCACACACTGGAGACTTCTCTTTCCATTTCCATGTGTGTAACATAATTTGGCGAGCCAGCCAGGAGGAGCAGTCGTGCATTAACTTGGACCAAAGGTTAGACACTTAAAGGAAGATGGCGCAGGCAGAATTGCAAGACCAGCTAGGTGAGAAGCTTCTTGATCTGGATGTACAGCAATTAATGGAAATATGCCAGAGGATGAAGGTGTCAACTGGGACAGTAACCAAGAGGCATGCATTGCTCCGACTAATCAATGAACAAATTGACAATGTGATTATAACAGAAGATAGTGAAGTAGTGGTGCTGACAGAGCTGCTGGAATTAGCAGAGGAGCTGAAGAAAGGCCATGAATCAGAATCAGAATCTGAAAGTGAACAAGGCAAAGATGCAGCAGCTGTCGAACTTGCAACTCTTCAAAAGCAGTATGCAGATCTACAGTTGAGCTTTCAGTCATCTACACAAGCCTTAAGTGATCAAATAAAACGTCTGAGCGAGAAAGTTGAAAAAAATAAAACAAATCAGTCCTCAGACCAGCATGTTGGGATGCAGCTGCAACCTAATAGACTTCCTGAAGTAACCATTAAGAGAGAATTCAGGATTCATGGACAGATAGGGGAGAGAGGTCAAAAGGATAAACTATCCTTCACAAATCTGATGCATCAGATCGATATGGGACTGAGCAAGGGACACAGCGAAGTTGAAATAACTGAAGCAGTCGTTAAAGCCATCAGTCCGGGCCTCAGCATCAGGGATATGTTGGAAATTAAACGTGACATTACTCTCTCACAACTGAAAACAATACTTAAAGGACACTTCAAGGAGGAGAGCTCTACTGACCTGTACCACCGGCTTGTGAACATAACGCAGGACAGCCGAGAATCACCACAGAATTTTCTATTCAGAGCGATAGAGTTAAAGGAAAGACTGTTGCTAGCTGCCAAAGAACCAGGGTCTGATGAACGCTACGGCCCAGAATTCATTCACCGCAGATTCCTGAGGTCAGTAAGCACCGGTCTCATCAGTGACAATGTTAAATTTCAACCAAAGACTTTTCTTGATGACCACACAGTCACAGACGAAATCCTCATAGACAAGATGAATGAAGCTGCCAGTGCTGATTGGGAAAGACAGAATAAGCTGAAAAAAAATACCAGCAGCAAAATAACAACAAAAGTGCATGAGATACAGACAGAAGTGGGGATAAACCGACAGAGTCATGATACCACAGAGGCTCTGATTGCAGTCCCAGATAAGACAGTTGGAGCTAAGAGCACAAAGGGGTACAAAACAACAACAGCAGCGAGTCAAAGAGACACTGAACTGTATGAAGTGGTCAAACAGCTAAAACAAGAAGTAGAGGAAATGAGAAAAAGCATGCACAATTCATCAGGGGTTCCCCATGCGCCTAGATGGAGCTCTAGAAGAGGATGTAGACCCTGTAGAGAAAGTGGGAAAAGTGAAAAATGTGAACACTGCTTTAAATGTGGCCAATCAGGGCATGTCTCGAGAGGTTGCAGAGGTCAATAGAAGCAAGCAGACAAGACAGAGGGAGCAAACATATCAGGTAACACCGTCATGCCACAAGATCCAACCTCTCCAGGCCGAAAAGAACTGAGCAAGGAGGTGCACAAGATGTTGTGTGATCGCATCAGGCAACTGGAGGAGGTGAAAGCCTCTGAGACAAGGTTATGCGGGTCAGAGGAAGAACTGGATGGTGGTGCAAGTGTAGGTCACCTGTCTGCCCGACATCTTGCCAAGTTGGTGGATCTCGTTGGTGAGAAGTGTGTAGTGGACTGCTCTTTTAATGGGGTGTTAACGCAGGCAGTTTGGGATACTGGGTCACAGGTGACGATGATCAGTGAAAAATGGAGAAAAACTCACTTGCCAAGTTTGACAATGCGTGGCATTGAAGAACTGTTAGAATCAAACAAGTTGCTTGGAAAAGCAGTAAACAAGACGGCCATACCTTTTAGAGGTTGGGTGGAGGTAGAGTTCCAGCTCAAAGCGGGTGACACTGAAAAACCAGAACTCCTTGTTCCTGTGCTCATTGCTCGTGACCCAGATATTCCAGAAGAGCCCATTATTGGCTACAATGTTATTAAAGAGTTGGTCAGGCTTGGGATGTCGCAGCATTCTCCTGATGTCACAACCAAGGCTTTGAGTGAAGCATTTTCAATTGACTGTAAACGAATACAAGTGTTGACACGACTACTTCAAACAAATGATGCTGACAACAGAGAGGGAGTAGTTAAAGTGGGACGACATTTTGTAGTTATACCAGCGGGCAGGACAAAGGAGGTCAAATGCTGCATTCGAACGAGTCCCCTACCTTCCAAGCAGGAAGTTCTGTTTGAACCTGATGAGTCTCAAGGTTGGTCAAATGGACTGAACATCCCCAACACCATCATTACCTTGCAGAGAGGAACATGGTCCCGAGTCAGCATACCAGTGACAAATTACACCTGCTATGACATCACCCTGAACCCACGTACACTATTGGGGCAAGTGCAGGGAATCAAAGCCATCTATCCTGCAGATGTGAGACCAGTAAGTGCAAAGCCAAGTGATGAAAAGAGTCCAGTGGTGGGGCTGACAGAGGAAAAGACACAGACAGAGACAGGTAAACAAAGAGGTGAAGAGGCTGCCTCGTGCCAAGATGGAAGTGAATGGGATCCTCCGGTGCCCATCGACCATCTGCCGCCAGACAAACAGACACTAGTGAAACAATTGTTGAGGGAAGAGTGTGGTGCATTTGCACGAAATGATGGTGACGTGGGCAGCATTCCATCCCTCAAACTCAAAATCCGATTGAGTGACACTACCCCTGTCAAACGCACGTATACTTCAGTACCCAAACCACTACACAAAGAAGTCAAAGAGTATCTGGAGGATTTACTGAATCGGGGTTGGATAAAGAAATCTAGATCCCCTTATTCTTCTCCCATTGTCTGCGTTCGCAAGAAAGACGGCAGCCTTCGTCTATGTTGCGACTATAGGGAGCTGAACAGGAAGTCAATACCGGACCGTCACCCGATCCCACGCGTCCAAGATATGCTCAACAGCTTAACAGGAAGTGCTTGGTTTTCTGTCCTTGACCAAGGGAAGGCATACCACCAGGGCTACCTGGATGAGAGTAGTCAACCACTCACGGCTTTTGCTACACCTTGGGGGCTATATGAGTGGGTGCGGATCCCCTTTGGGTTGTCTTCTGCTCCGGCAGAATTTCAGCGAAGCATGGAGGAATGTCTGGTGGGACTCAGGGACGAAACATGCCAGCCATACCTCGATGACAATCTTGTGCACAGTCACACCTTTGAAGATCATCTGCGAGATCTGAGAGCTGTCCTTCGTCGCTACCAGGAACACGGGGTCAAGCTGACGCCACGCAAGTGCAGTGTGTTCAAAGATAGTGTGAAGTTCCTGGGCAAGATTGTCACCAAGGATGGGTATACAATGGACCCAGCTGAGTTAGCACCCGTGCAGGCCCTGAAAGACAGGAAGCCAACCACCGTGGGAGATCTGAGAAAAGTATTGGGGTTCCTCTCATACTACCGCCAATACGTTCCTAATTTCTCTCGTATTGCCAAGCCGTTGTACAGCCTGCTAGTGGTTGAGAAAACACAAGGGGGAAAACTCAGGGGGAAAGTAAGGAGTAAAGCAGGGGGTTGGAAGAAATCTGACCAGTTGCCTTCCAGTAAACCCATCACTTGGACTGCAGAGCACCAGAAGGTCCTGTGTCAACTGATAGAGTCCCTCCTACATCCACCGGTCCTGGGGTACCCCCAGTTCGAGGATCCATTCATACTGCACTGTGATGCATCCCAGGAAGGACTTGGCGCCGTCCTGTACCAGAGACAGCAGGGAAAGCTTGTGGTTATTGCATATGGTTCCAGAACTCTGACAGAGCCCGAGAAAAATTACCACCTCCACTCAGGTAAACTTGAGTTCTTGGCCATGAAGTGGGCAATATGTGAGCATTTTAGAGAGTATCTCTACTATGCACCATCCTTCGTCGTCTACACGGATAATAATCCATTGACGTATGTCCTGACAACGGCTAAGTTAAATGCAACAACACATCGGTGGGTGGCAGAGCTTGCTGATTTTAACTTCTCCATATGTTATCGGCCAGGAAAACACAATGGCGATGCAGATGGTCTGTCCCGTATGCCATTGGACATGGATAAATACATGCAAGAGTGCTCTCAGGAGGTGCAGCCCGAAGTGATAAACAGTATGACCCAAGCTCTATCTCTGCAGGTTCAAGAACAACAACCATGGTTGTGTCCACTGACCATCGCCATGGCGTGTGCTGGGGAAAGTGAGCAGGGGCCATCTCCTGCTACAGTGTTCTCCCAGGGTGATCTGAAAAGGGCCCAAGAGGAAGATGCAGTCATTAAAAGAATAAGAGAATGCGTCATGACGAAAAGGTGGCCCAGTGCAAAGCGCCTAGAGCAGACAGATGACTTGGCCGCACTACTGAGGGAGAGAAACCGACTCTTCATAGATGATGATGGCATCCTGTTTAGGAAAACAGCTACGCGGTCACAGCTAGTGCTCCCCAAGAAGTTCCACACAGTGATCTATCGAGAACTACATGAGGAGATGGGACACCTGGGCGTGGAGCGAACTCTGCATCTAGTTCGTGACCGTTTCTACTGGCCGCACATGCAACGAGACATCGAGCACGATGTCACCAAAGTATGCAGCTGTCTTAAACGCAAACGACCAAATAAGCCAACCAGAGCACCACTGAAGAATATAGTGACAACGTATCCTTTTGAATTGGTGGCCATTGACTTTCTGCACCTGGAGAGTTGCAAAGGTGGATATGAGTACATCCTAGTGGTCATGGACCACTTTACCCGCTTTGCCCAGGCGTACGCCTGCACCAATAAATCAGCAAAGACAGCGGCTGAGAAAGTTTTTGGGGACTTTGTGTTGAAATTTGGCTTTCCCACTAAATTGCATCACGACCAGGGCAGGGAGTTCGAGAACAAGCTGTTTGCCAACATGGAGGCATACTGTGGAATACAGGGCTCTCGTACCACACCGTACCACCCACAAGGGAATGGTCAGGTGGAGCGATTCAACAGAACGCTGATCTCCATGCTGCGAAACCTGACTGAAGAGGCAAAAACTGACTGGAAGAGCTCCTTGGCAAAGGTTGTTCATACAAGATAACTGCATTGCCAAGAGCGGTTGATTGCAGATAGTACTATACTACCTGCTGTTCGGCAGAAACCCAAGGCTACCAGTAGACGTCATGTTTGGCCTCAAGCCCAGTGAACAGAGTGCATCACACAGCGAATATGCTGTAAAGTGGAGAAAACGTATGGAGGAGGCTTATCGCCTGGCATCAAAAACAGCACGAGGAGAGAGGAAGAGGGCACAAGAACACTATGATAAAAAGAGCTATGGAGCAGAGTTGCAGCCTGGATGCAGAGTCCTAGTTCGGAACTTTGCTGAAAGAGGAGGCCCTGGGAAATTGAGATCGTTCTGGGAGGACAAGGTCTACATTGTCACAGGGAAAAGACATAAAGACAGTCCGGTGTACGAGGTGAGGCCAGAGGGGGATGCCAGTCGAGCACGAGTTCTTCACAGAAATCTACTGCTCCCGTGTGACTTTCTTCCCATTGAGCCAGGCCACCTTGACAAAGCAAAAACAGCAAAGACACAGTCCAAACACTATCGCAGCGGCAGACATCAAGGACGACTGCAACAACAACAAGAGGACCAGCAAAACAGCTCAGATGAAGAGGACGACTGGAGGGTCATCAGTTCTCCATCTACACGAGGGGGAGGACGACACAGCCAGTTGAGAGCAGAGGCAGAGGACTTCGTGCCGCAGTCCGTGATCCAGGGTCCACAGGACGCTCAGGATGAGAGGGACGAGCATCTGGACTTGGAGAACAGCGGGTTCGAGCCAGGGGCAGAGCAGGAGGAGCGGGTGGTAGCAGAGCCAGAGCAACAGGGTGCAGAGCCAGCAGAGTCGGAGGCAGTGGAGTCCAGTGAGGCAGATGACCAGAACGACGCGGAACCTTCAGCAGCCGTTGCCAGAAAGTATCCTTTGAGAAACAGACATCCTGCTAAGACACTGACTTACGACTCTCTGGGACAGCCCAGTATCAAACCCAGACATGAATGATGTTAAGACTGAAAAAAAAAGCTATAAGTTCACAGTTAAGACAGTGAGAACAAGTTCAATGACAGACTTGGTGCTTGTCAGTTAGTTTTTGTTGTGTTTTTATTAAAATTCCAGACATAGACAATCTGTGCACATTTTAGTATGTTACAATGCATAGTGACAGAACATGAGGTGTTGGTCACTGTTTAGTAATGGCACAGTTCAGAGGTAATAACCTATCAGTGAGGATACACATTTCCCGCTTTAGGCGGAGAATAATAGCAGATATTCATAGTGCACGATGGTATCAGCTGTGGACACATTACATGGAACTGGGAGATACATGTGACGGTGACGAACTGTTAAAAAAAAACAGGACAGTATCCTGTAAGAAGAACACTGACTCCTTGCGACTGTGACTGTTACCTACCTGTTGAAGACAATGTGTGCTCTGGGACATACAGAATGTCGAGACGACATTTGTTTTGGAGGGGAGAGTGTGGGATACATGAACGGGTTACACTGAAACAACCCTCCCCCCCCCTTGCATTTCATTTATTTTATTGATTTTGAATGGTAATCTGATTGAAATTTGATTTGATATTTTCTTATTGCAGCAATTAAGGCACGGAGTGAAAATGTTATTAACATTGTTGACATTAGTCTGGTAACTGAGGGAGTATAACAGAGATTCACAATACACAGATCGCTGTAAAACAGCTAGATTTGCAGTGTTACACAGAAATTGGTCATCATATATTCAGGCAGGCAGTAGCCAGGGCAGCTAAACGCTCGCGACGCGAGGCTCGTAGCCCATGGATGTATTATGAGAACTGGATACCAGACCGCCCCTCGGCGGCACGCCGATTTTTCCCAGTGGCCACTCGTGGTATTGCAACGAAAAATCCCCATTGGGCCCAAAAAGCATTTTTCCCATAGGCGGCAATAGTAAAAGAGACGGCTGTAAAACTGTTTACAGGACATCTTCAGCCATAAACACGGTCAATAACTGATCTTTGTATTTTATATTTTTAAGACTTGGACTTTTGATCGGTCAAAAAGTGTTCAAAAGGCCAGAAAAGCCAGAGGAAAGTCGCTATCTCTCTGATGACGTCACAGCTGCACACACGCACTCTCAAAGCGCGGTCATGCTGTGTCTCGGGAGCGAGGACGCCAGCTAACTTTCTTCAGGCTGTATGGAGCAAAATTGTTCTGAAAGTTGGGAAAACGACTAAACGGTGAGTTTATGTTTGACATAGAGTGACTTAACACATGTATTCTCTCAGAGTTAACTATCACTCACTTGATAGTTGTGGTTTGTAAACGTATTTAGACTTTATATTTCAATTAAATCCACGTCCACGTATCTTGACTGTACTTACATTAGACTGCTGTGTATTGGATAATATACAATGAAATAAAGAATTAAGTAAGATACATTTTACTAACACGATGGTCCTACATTCCAAGTATATTCAGTTTAAAGAAAGTTTTAAAAAATGTGCCCGAATAACTGTAGCTAATGTGTAGAATATGTGTCAGGGGATCACGGAGTTGTGTTTGGTAGATGGATCTTTATTCGGAATATATGTAAATGTATTAATTGTTTTATAAGTAATACATTCAGATAATGTAAGTTTTAGACTGGAAAAATAATAATAAAAGAGAGACTTTATAAAACGAAAAACTTTACTTGAATAAATTGATAAAGTACAATAAAGATCAATAACAACACAATTGTCATGTTCCAGTTGATTAAATAAGATTTTAAATTTTTAATTTAAGATTTTTCTCTCTACAGAGATTGGAGGTAAAGCATCATCATTCCAGGGAAAAGAGTGAACATGGCTGAATGTGTCCTGCAGCTGTGGAGGATGGTTTAATAAACAAGTTTCATTAATGACAGTATGGTGGTCATTCTGATTTCTCTAATGTATTTGTCATATTTTATGTATCACTCATGTATTACACCATTAACTCTATTCAAACAAGATAATCTTAATAAAATACAAACTTTTTTGGCCTACCTAGAAGATTGGCATTTTTTTCTGAGAATAATTCATTAATAATTAACGTGAATAACATTTTTTAAGTAAGACTCAAAAACATTTTTTAAAACATTTCATTATATTGTGTTTTTATTTTGATTTCTTACATTTTTTATGCCATTCATATTTTATAGAAAATAAAATATAACAAATACAACCCTTACCCTATAACATTATATATATAAAAATAACTGTTTCAGATAACATTCTATCTTAAAAATTTAAGGCTGGGAACAAACATGGAACAGGCTTTCATATTTAACATGAGTATTAAAAGTAAACATCTTAACTGAAGTTATCGTTAGAAATGGACAAATCAAACCAAACTAACCATTTATGTGAGTGTGTGTGGCTAAGAGGTCTTGGATAATTTACTCCTAATGTTATTAATGATAATTATGTATTTGTTTATTTCATAACCTAAATTTTAGGTCACATTAGTTCACTTTTAGTTCTTTAGTTCCATCACACTGTTCACTCCCAACGCTGTCTGTTTTTGAATAAAGTACATTTTTTAGAACTTTTATTACAAATGTAGTATTTTGATTTGTTCAGATAAAATATGAGTGATATTCCTGAAACATCACTATCATTGACAGTTTTACTGACATACACTGTTGTCGACATATTTTCTGAGTGTTTCATGACAGTGACACCATTTTGAATCCCAGACAGAAAATAGACACCAGGACAATATGGCCTAATAATAAATCCATAACTGTATACATAAATATAATTGTGACCCACATACAGTATTCATTAGAACAAGCAATTTGTTTATTCAAGAAATTAAAAGAAAAACCTCTTGTGTACCAATATGATTCTTCTCATAAAAGTTTAATAAAATTGATAAATCTTCATATTGTTTTTTACTTTTACTGCTTAAAATCTTTTCCACATCTTCCTAATTAACCACAGATATATGGTTTTTAAATGTTTTTTCTGTATTTAATGTTTTTATTTTTTTGCCATAAGCTTTCTGATGATAAAGAAAACACACAGACAGAGCCAATTTGACCTCTGATGACTTGAACTTTGCCTCAAGGGTGAACAAAGTAGATAAAAACCTATAAAGAAACAGAACATTATTAGAGAAGCCAGTCTTAATCTGGGTCTCATCCCCGGGATCCATCCATGGTTCATCTAAAGACTATCAGACTGCCTATCAGAAAAATAAAAAGAGAAAATGAATGGGTAGCACAAGGACTTTATGCATTAAGAACAGTATGACATTTAGAGCGAAAGCCTCATTAATATGTCCATGAAAAAAGGTAATACCTTTGAATCATCATAGAAAGTTAATCTGATAAGCAGTCATCTCTCAAACATGGGATTAATAAAATGAACAAATTACTCTGATTTATTTGGCTGATGGACTGCTAAAGTCCACGACAGTTTTTCTGTTGTTTAATCCCATGATTTTAGAATAGTCAGCTATAGAAATCATCAAATAAAAATCACTCGTCTTAAACTCTTATTATGAAGACTTATTACGTATATAATGTCATTATATCACATCGTAGTCGGATCATTTGCCCTAAAACTCATTATTTGAGTTTGTACACCTCTCATACTGTAAATTTCACCCGCGGTAGATTTTTATCGTGGTCATTTCATTTCATTAAGACCGCGCTTCGCTCGTTCCCATTGACGTGAAGCATTATGGGAGATGACTTTACTGCGCCTGCTCTATGGGCCCAATGATCAGGAAGTAAACCCGGAAGCCAGAAACTTTTTCGGCGTATGCGCTGGGTGAGCAACTCCCATAGAAATGAGTTCCGGCAAGATGGCGTGTTGAACGGCACTCTATTCGGAGGCTGCAACATTTAGTCCCAAAGTTTTCTTTCTAACATTACACTCTGAACATTGAAATGAATCCGAATAACATTCTGAAACCCGCTAAATTGATAATTCCTGGTGGAAATGCTTTGAAGTCTCAAATGCCGAATGATTTGGAGGAAATGCCGTCTAATGCAGAGCAGGCTCATACCACGACAATGCTATGGAGGCTAGCTTGGCTAAGCAAGCCAAACGAAAAGACGCTGGGTCCGCCCCACCGACCCCGAGCAAACCTCGGTCCGGCAAGAAAAGCAAAAGCGAGTCTGAGGTCTCCAACCTCACCATACTGGAAGCCATTCAAGGTATGGAAAAAAACTTTGACGAGTTAAAAGAACAGGCTAAACAAACTAGCTGCATGCTAGCTGCTTTGACCAAAGCGGTGCAGTTTAATGCTGAAGAAGTGAAGGAATGCAAGGAAAAGTAATTAAACTGGAAAAACAACACCAACTTCTCATAAGTGAAAATGATGAACTGAAGGAGAGAATTAAAGAGCAGGAAAGATACAAGATGCGGTGGTGCCTGAAACTGAAAGGTTTGGAGGAAAAAAGCGACGAAAAACATCCGAGCAGACATCATTCAACTCTTCAAGAAAATCGCCTAATCCCAGAGGTACGCCAGCTAGAAGAAGCCGCCGACATCAGACACAGGGTCGGAAAGAAGGAGAACAATCGCAACAGACCTCTGGTTGTGCTGTTCGTGCGGAGGCTGGTCAAAGAAGAGATCTGGCGCAGAAGCAAGGATTCCCCGGTGTGCAAAGAGAAAGGCGTCTTCATGGAGATGATGCCATTGGAAGACAGAGAGGCGAGGAAAAAATTGTGGCCGCAGATTGAACAGGCTCGACGGGAAGGTAAACGAGCCTACTACCGTGGGCCACACGGATACATAGAGGGTCGGAAAATTGGCTGACATAAGACAGACTTTGTTACAAGAATATACAATGAGAGTGTAAGATGATAATTCGGGACTCAGTTGCTTGTTATACAGAGTAAGTTAAGCTCTTCACTCGTAAACACTGTGAGTGTTATTGTTACATTTGTTCCTTTTATTTTGACGGAATGTTTAAGTGCAATATTTCATTTGCTTCGTTAAATGTGAGGGGTCTGAAAGACTTGGTTAAAAGAAAATCTTTATTTTTGTTTTGCAAAGGGCGGAAAGCACATTGTCTACTTTTACAGGAAACTCATTCTTCTGTTGCAGATGTGAACTTTTGGTCTAATATGTGGGGTGATCGAATACTGTTCAGCCATGGAAGCAATAGGTCGGCTGGTGTTGCTATTTGTTTTCACAGATTTCCAGGGGATGTAATAACACACAGAGCAGATAGAGAAGGTCACTGGCTAATTGCTGTTCTAAAGATTGAAAGTCATTTTCTGTTTTTAATTAATATATATGGTCATAAGTCTATCACTCTAAACAGGCAAATGCTTAAAGATATTACTTCAGAGATAAATGAGCTGAAAGCACTCCATCCCACTGACGCTATTTTAATAGGAGGTGATTGGAATATGGTGCCTGATGAATGGGAAGATAGATGGCCCTCCAAATTTAATAATCATCACCTTAACCCCCTTATTGAAAATTTTATTAGAGACAACAACTTGGTTGATATTTGGAGAACTCAAAACCCAAGGAAAAATCAATACTCCTGGTACAAACCTAATGGTAGCGCCAAATCTAGAATTGACTATTGGCTTGTTTCGGATATGCTGGAGGAAACTATCTCTGAAGCTTTAATTTCCAAAGCTCCTTTAACTGATCACTGTATTATTGAAATAACATTGAATTCGAATTATAAGAAAAAGAATAACAAAGGTTACTGGAAATTTAACGCTAACCTATTAAAACATAAAGATTATTCTACTAAAATAAAGAATATTGTAACTGAAATTGAAAATGATAGCAGCATAAATAGTTTTTGTAATAAATGGGAATTTGTTAAGTTCAAAATCAGACAATTCTCTATTGAAACCAGTAAAGAATTAATTAAAAAAAATAGAGAAGAAGAAATCAATTTATTTTGTGAAATCAATCAGTGTTGTGGCAAACCAGATTTGTCGAGCGATGACAAAGAAAAACTATTGCTTCTACAATCCAAAATTGATGATATTTATATGAAGAGAGCTCAAGGTGCTTTTATCAGGTCAAGGGCAAAATGGATGGAAGAAGGTGAAAAAAACACATCGTACTTCAGCAAGTTGGAGAAAAAAAGACAAGACAATAAAGCTATATCTAGTTTGTTGATTAATGGAAGTGAATGCAAGGATAGCAAAATTATTGAGAAAGAAGTTTTTAGGTTCTATAGCAAATTATATTCTTCTGTATATTCTCCCACTGATTCAAACAACTTCTTTGACCAAATTACAAATTTTAAACCAAACATCAATAATTCTTTTAAATTACTTTGTGATTCAGATCTAAAAATAGAAGAATTAGATGCAATCATTTTGAAACTGCCACCTAACAAGGCCCCAGGCTCTGATGGGCTCACTGCAAATTTCTACCATTTCTTTTGGAAAGACATTAGAAATTTGTTGTTTAAAGCCATTCAAGAATGCATTACGAGACAAGAGCTAATGCCCAGTATGAAACAAGGTGTGATAACATTAATTCCCAAACATACTAAAGATAAAAGAATACTAGACAACTTAAGGCCTATCACACTCCTTAACACTGATTATAAATTGTTGTCAGGATGTATAGCTGCTAGACTTAAAAATGGTTTGTCACAACTTATTGATGAAACACAGTCGGGCTTCCTGAACGGAAGATCTATTCACAACAACATACGACTGGTTTTAGATCTGATTGATTATTGTCATGTATTGTCAGAGGAGGGATTCATTTTCTTCCTTGACTTCTATAAGGCTTTTCGATTCAGTGGAGCACCCCTTCATATTAAATACTTTAAACTATTTTGGCTTTGGTCAGAAATTCATAAATATGATTGGTATGTTATATAGAGATATTAATAGTTGTGTGGTTTTGGAACAGGGCACCTGCCCAAGATTTCAAGTAAATAGGGGTGTTAGACAGGGTTGCAATAGCTCTCCTTATTATTTATTCTAGTAGCCGATTATCAATCATAATAAAAAATAATAATATTGAAGGAATAAATATTTTAGAAAGAAACATAATAATAAGTCAATTTGCAGATGACACAACTCTTTTTCTAAAAAATGAATCGCAATTTCCTAAAGTATTAAGTTCCATCAACTTGTTCTCCAAAGCATCAGGCTTGAAACTAAATATTGATAAATGTGACATATTTGCACTTCATGATCAGTCCGCATTCTCTATATGTAACATTGCAGTCAAAAGTCAAGTAAAATACTTGGGTATTGTTATTACTAAGAATAAAGAACTAAGTGAAAGGGAAAATATTTGTAAAAATGTGGATAAATGTAAAACTATTCTGAACTCTTGGTTACAGAGAGACATTACTGTGTTTGGGAGGGTTTTGCTGTCTAAAATGGAGAGTCTGTCAAGAGCTATTTATCCTGCCTTTTCACTTGAAATTTCAGACAAAATGACTAAACTTATTAATAACTTAAACTTCAAATTTATTTGGAAGAATAAATGCCAGTACATCAGGAGAGCCGATGTGGTCAAGAGTATCAAGACGGGGTTTAAATGCTATAGACTTCTCAGTTATGAATGGCGCCTAAAATTAAAATGGCTCAGTTCTTTCATTTTGCACAAAGACTTTTTTTGGTTTACTATTCCAAAAGCAATTTTCCAAAAATTGGGAGGCATTGACTTTCTTTTATGCGTTGTGACTATGATATATGTAAATTGCCTGTGAAGCTCTCCAGTTATCACCAGCAAGTTCTCCTTTTCTGGAATCTGATATTTAAACACAATTTCACTCTCACAATTCTCCTCTGTGGAATAACAGATACGCTTTTGACCAATCGTAAGTCGTTATTTTTGAAGTCTTGGTTAGATAAAGGCATCTGGGCAGTATCGCACCTCATGGATGATCAGGGCAATCTTCTAACCCATGAAAACCTTTGTGTTAAATATAACCTGCATTGTGGTATCAGAGAATATGAGAAAGTAATGAAAGCCATTCCAACTTCATTCATAATGATGACTCAACAACTGGTGTTACACTCTAATGTTCCAGAAATGAGATCACTTTGTGTGGAAGGAATCAGTTTGGGAAGCAATTTTTTTTCTAACAAATTCATTAGAAATGTTTTAACTTCACTTTACTACCCTTGTCAATTGAAAAGAAAATATATTTTAAGGAATTTTTCACTTGTGGAAGCAAAGAATATAAGGAAGCGATACATTTCTTACCCAATCCCTCATAAAGCAAAAGAGGTTGTATTTAAAATTCTATATGATATATATCCTTCTAACCATTTTTTATACACAAGATTTAATTTGGAAAATAATACATGTGGATTTTGTGAAGGAGACATTGAAACGGTTGAACATTTTCTTTTGAATGCAATTGTGTTTTGGAATTTTGGTTAGCTTTTTCAAAGCTGGATGTCAACCAAACAAATCACCTTGCAGCAGCTGAACTGGATGTCAATTAAGGTCGGAGTACAGCTAAAAGAAAAAAACTTGGACTTCTTGGTGAACAATTTAATTATACTTGGTAAATATTACATTCACAGAAGCAAATTTCTCAAGGTCAAACCCCACATCAACGGATGGAAGAATGAACTGAATCTATACAAGAAATCCTTATTTCTCATGTCAAATAGAAATGCCCAAAAACTTTATTCGTTGCTTGAACTCTATTCACTCCTCGAGTAAGACCCTCACTGTTTTGTTTGTTTGTATTTTTTGTTTTCCCATGCTTTAAAGCTGTTTCAACACCTTTATACTGATCTTGTAGAATATGCCTGAAATGTTTGTATTGATGCTTTCATTAAAAAAAAAAAAAAAAAAAAAAAAAAAAAACTCCCATAGAAATGAACGGGCGCCATGTTTCCGTCCGGCATCCAGTTAAAATAATACATCCATGTCGTAGCCGGGCAACCGCGGGGTCCTCAGTAGTTAAGGACCAGCTCAGGTAGCGTCGTGGAGCGATCGTAAGCCATGTGTAATAAAGTGGCCGTGTTTCTGTGTTTGCAGGTGAGTAGAAGCAGACAATAAGCATGAAAAGTATGGGATGAGGTGCGAGGTGAAATGTAGAGGTTTACCGGAACGTGCATCTGTGAAGTGAATGTGTGTGTGGAATGCATGTTTACCGCGAGATGTATGCATGGTAAGAAATGTGCGCCAAGATGTCCGCGATGTAAAAACGTATGTCTGGAGCTGAGAGAAAGAGAGAAGTGTGAATGTAGGGATGTGTGTTGTGATTCATTTTAGTTATTGACCAGGTTATGAGGTTATAGTTGTTTATGTAATTGCTGTATTTTGTTAGACAATAATGTGAATTGTTTAAACATCTTTGCCAAAGAGGGTTGAGGAAATATCAGGAATAAGATATTTTGTGATTTTTATTAATTGTGTTTGTGTATTTTTCTATTTACAATTGTTTGTGCATTGAAGAGAGGAATGTCAGCTATTCAGAGGATTTGTGTTACTAAACATTGTTTAGATGAGAATGTATATTATTTGGGGTCCTCAGTAGTTAAGGACCAGCTCAGGTAGCGTCGTGGAGCGATCGTAAGCCATGTGTAATAAAGTGGCCGTGTTTCTGTGTTTGCAGAGAATAAAGCTGATCCTTCAATGCCCACACACTGGAGACTTCTCTTTCCATTTCCATGTGTGTAACATATATTTTCAACAGGACAGCAAATTAAAGACAACACACCAATGTTTAACAGTTAAAATATTTATTGAGATCAACATTTGATTCAAACAGCATTCAACAACGCCACGTGCCCTGATCTGATGTCAAAAGTCAGTGATCGTCAAACTCTTAAAAGGCTGCAAAGTTTACAAAGTATCATTCGACCATCACATTATGAAGATCTTAACAGGGATTAATTTTCTACTATGGGTTACAAGGATGAGTCATTTTGTGGTCAACAAAACCACTAACTACAGTAGAATATATCCCTCAAATTCAGCATGCTTACAGAAATGCACTCTTGTGCTTACACTTAATGCAGACACATATGCCATCAGTTTGATCACGAGATGAAGCGAAAATTTCCTCCACATTGTAAAAAAAACTAAGATAGGCATCTAAGATATTTACCTCTATATTACCTTACGTTTCTTTACGCTGTTAAATAAGTCTGTAATCCTTCAAAACCTTTCGTCATCACGCTCAATGTTGTGAAGTCACTTCCACCACTAAGTAAATGAGTGTGAAGAGCTCATTTTTGTGTATACAATTGATTCGGGAGGTGTTCAGATAGTAAACAAAAGGGTCCTTCAGACACGCCCCCTCACTTCTGCCTGGACGGTCACCAGTTCATTTAATACAGTACACCGGCGGAGCCTGTTGTGTTTTAGTATAAGCAGCAAAGTTCTACTTCAGATTATTCCATCTCTCATGACAAGAGCAACAAGAATGTCATTATATGACAGTCCGAGGTGGAAGTGAAAGTTAACTAGCTCACTTCTTCTCTCCATTGTGTGTGTTTGTGAACGTACCGCTTCTCTAGGGAAGCCGTAGCGGACAAGAATAAGGACAAGTCAAAACGCGATGAATAACTTTATTTCGAAGCGCGCTTTTAGCTAAAACGCAGCACTCAATAACTATTTCGTGCACACGTTTTAGTATCTCGTGCGCACGTTTTAGTATGTCGTGCGCACGCTTTAGCTAAAACGTGCGCATGAATAAGTATTTCGAGTGCACGTTTTATTATTTCGTGCGCACGTTTTAATATATTGTGCGCACAAATAAGTATCTCGTGCGCACGAGTTATATATTTTGTCCTCTGTGGCACCTAAGGGGCTCCGTAGGCTTCTCTACGGGAAGCCGTAGCGGACAAGAATAAGGACAAGTCAAAACGCGATGAATAACTTTATTTTGAGCGCACGTTTTAGCTAAAACGTGCGCTCGAATAACTATATTGTGCACACGTTTTAGTATCTCGTGCGCACGTTTTAGTATGTCGTACGCACGCTTTAGCTAAAATGTGCGCACGTTTTATTATTTCGTGCGCACGTTTTAATATATCGTGCGCACGAGTTATATATTTTGTTTTATTTTGTCCTCTGTGGCGCCTAAGGGGCTCCGTAGTATTGTATGGTTCAGACATTTTCAGGTTTAAATGAAGAGGAAAGTAGAACCTGTTGTGGAAGCGGGCAGAATCATGGCGCCCTCATGTGGTTGGTTACTGAATTATTTTATTATTTCTATATTTGATTTTTGGGAGAATTATTTCTGACATTTTCAAAGTGAAAGTTGAAGGCTTCCTTTCAGAGAAATGAATGTCAATACTCACATGGACAACCACGTGTACAGCTTTATATCCTCAGCAGTGGCATGTTGGTAGTGAAAAATCTAATTTAGTTCAGATTTATTTTGGTAACTGTAGTCTTATTAAATAAGTCATCCATCCATCATCTGCACCGCCTGACCCTCCCTTATAGGGTCGTGGGAGGTGGAGTCTAAACCAGTTGACATTGGATGAGAGGTGGGCTTCACCCTGAACCAGTCACCAGACAATCACAGGGCAGCATAGAGAGACAGACAATCATTCAAACCTTTCTCATTGTGTGAGGCTGAGCTCAGTGATACCAAATCTTCTAACTACCCATCAAGACACGTCAACACCAAACATACTGCAGGATTATTGGTGTTAAATGTCTGAGTAAGATGTCAGTACAAGATGTAACCAGGTCCAAGTTTACTAAATGTTCTGGTTCATGTTTCATCTTTCTCAGGTTGTGATGCCTCACTCATAACAGGCTTCAGGATGGAGGAGAGCTGAGACGATGTGAGGGCCTGTGGCTGAGAGGATTAAGAAAAAACTTTTAACTTTATTAGTCAAAATATCATGTTTGCATTTTCTTTAGTTAAGAAAATATGAATGCACAATACTGGATTGTTGCTGAGTTCTTATACATAGACATTTCTGCAGTGATTAGACTGATATTTATTGATACTGATGTTTTTCATCAAGAGCACAAAGTCTTTTCTTTTTAAAAACTGACGTGTTTCTTCCAGTTTCTGTTTGTATGAGGAGATGTTCAACAAGAAAAACTATATCTAAGCCTTTGAAAAATGAAAGTCATGATTCTTAAGTGGCACATGTGTACTTTGTATTTATATATCTGCTGATATTACAGCTGATCTGTGTGGTTTATATATCAGCTGTGAAATTTGCAAACATTTCAATAACAGTCAACGCTGATATTTAACTCTTTAGGCAAATACCTGCAGATGCATATCACACTGATGATATCATACAGCCCTCCAAAATATCATCCAGGCAGCCTGTGTATTAATAAAATATAATTTAGTATATTAAAACATCTGATTTAGGGAATATTACAGAATAGGGTTTATTTGTTCCATTGCACAGCTGAAACATTAAAGACAATAAAAACTCAGATTCACTGAATTCAGCAGGTGAGACAGCACATTTAAGTTCTCCTTCAGAGGGTTTGAGGGTCACACTGAGTAAATATGATGAAATGGAAAGTGCTGGAAGCTGCAGTCTTTCTGTTCACTCTCTTTTTCATCTGCAGAGTGTGACAGTTTCTCTCTCAGGCCACTGCAGAGACTCTTCTTCATGGTTTATCTCCTGTAGGCCTGATTACTGCAGCGCCCTCCTCTCTGGTCTTCATGAGAAGAACATCTCACAGCTTCAGCTGCTCCAGACTCAGCTGCACTCGAGCTGATGAAGACCACAGAGAGCCCACATCCCCCTGATTTAAAGTCCCTGCATTGTCTCCAGTGTCTTTACTGGTGTTTAAACCTCTTGATGGTCTTGGCCCATGAGCCCAGTAGAGTCCTCAGGTGTTTTAACTGTTCCCAAAGTAAAACCAAAGCATACAGTGAAGCTTCTTTTCATTATTGTGGCTCCATGTGTGGATCAGTCTACCTGCAGACCTGAGAGCGCCACCTACTGTTCACACCTTTAAAACAAACTCAACATCCTGTAGTCTGGACAGAGCTGATTATTGTTTGACTCTCTTAGTCTGCTTCATGTGTGTTTTGCTCCATGTTAGTTTCAGAGTCAGTATTTGATGTTTTCCCTCCTCAGATCAGATTTAAAGAGGACTCATGCTGCAGCCACGAACACTGGAGGACTCTGTTGAAGTTTCACTCTTGGACTTTATTCCATCGCCCTCAACAAGAACACTTTTCTGTCAAACTTTCCCTGCAGTGTTTCATTCAGCTGCTTCGTCTACTTTCTCTCTGGGTGCATCTCAAAGCTTCAAAGTTTCATCCTCGCCTCCTCCACTCAGTGGCGATTTTAGGGGGTGGCCCGGGGTGGCCAGTGCCACCCCTGAGATCTCACTGGCCACCCCTGTTGCCACCCCAGATCCGATAGGTAGTTGGTCAAGTTCGTCAACACAAGAAACAAGAGAAACCCTGTCAATCAATGGTGATGGCCTACTAACGGATCTAAGGTCAGTTTTACACTTTTAACTAACACAATATGGTCGGACTGAGGCTGCAGAGAGCTGATTTCTGATCAGCGGAGGTGACCATGCAGATTTGGGGTCAGTAGAGCCATGAGATGAGCACGCTGCATCTCCGTGTCACCTGCAGCTCCGACAAAATAGGGCAGAGACAACAGCATTCATTTAACTGGATAAAAACGGATTCAGACAATTGGGAGGTATGATATTTAATGTTTAATTTTGTCATGATTTGCTCTGAATGTGTATCAAAACTTTATTTAGCAAACTTAATATGAGTAGCAGCAGCTAAAAGACGAGAAACTAGTTCGACACGAAGTTAGTTTGATATTGGACATTGGACATTCACATTCGTCATTTTCGTCACATATAAATGTATTATTCTCCCCAACGATGTCACTTATCAATGTCAAACCAACTGTGCAATATAGATACTCATATTCCTCACATGCCACAAGACTTCTTTTTGAAATATATCCTTTGAGTATTGTTTAAATAATTTATAAATCCAAAACACGGCATATTAATGTATTATTCTCCCTGGACATGTGACTTATCAATGTCAAACCAACTGTGCAACATAGACACTCATATTTCTCACATGCCACAAGACTTCTTTTTAAAATATATCTTTTGAGTTTTTTAAGTAATTTCTAAATCAGCAAAAGGGCATATAAATGGAATATGAGTATCTATGTTTTAAAGTTGGTTTGACATTGATAAGTAACATGGTACAATACCCAAAACCAGTGAAGTCGGCACGTTGTGTAAATTGTAAATAAAAACAGAATACAATGATTTGTAAATCCTTTTCAACTTATCTTCAATTGAATACACAGCAAAGACAAGATACTTAATGTTCAAACTGGGAAACTTTATTTTCTTTTGCAAATAATCATCAACTTAGAATTTAATGGCAGCAACGCATTGCAAAAAAGTTGGCACAGGGTCATTTTTACCACTGTGTTACATCGCCTTTCCTTTTAACAACACTCAGTAAACGTTTGGGAACTGAGGAGACCAATTTTTGAAGCTTTTCAGGTGGAATTCTTTCCCATTCTTGCTTGATGTACAGCTTAAGTTGTTCAACAGTCCGGAGTCTCTGTTGTTGTATTTTACACTTCATAATGCACCACACATTTTCAATGGGGGACAGGTCTGGACTACAGGCAGGCCAGTCTAGTACCTGCACCCTTTTACTACGAAGCCACGCTGTTGTAACACGTGCAGAATGTGGCTTGGCATTGTCTTGCTGAAATAAGCAGGGGCGTCCATGAAAAAGACGTTGCTTGGATGGCAACATATGTTGCTCCAAAACCTGTATGTACCTTTCAGCATTAATGGTGCCTTCACAGATGTGTAAGTTACCCATGCCTTGGGCACTAATACACCCCCATACCATCACAGATGCTGGCTTTTGAACTTTGCGCCTATAACAGTCCGGATGGTTCTTGTCCTCTTTGGTCCAGAGGACATGACGACCACAGTTTCCAAAAACAATTGTAAATGTGGACTGGTCAGACCACAGAACACTTTTCCACTTTGCATCAGTCCATCTTAGATGAGCTCGGGCCCAGCGAAGCCGGCGGTGTTTCTGGGTGTTGTTGATAAATGGCTTTGGCTTTGCATAGTAGAGTTTTAACTTGCACTTACAGATGTAGACGAACTGTAGTTACTGACAGTGGTTTTCTGAAGTGTTCCTGAGCCCATGTGGTGATATCCTTTACACAGTGATGCCGGTTTTTGATGCAGTACCACCTGAGGGATCAAAGGTCACGGGTAGAGCTGCAGCTATCGATTATTTTTGTAATCGATTACTCTATCCAATTTTTTGTCGATTAATCGATTAATCGGATAATGGTTACATTGCGCTCAATGCTATTTTTTTTTTTTTTTACATTGAATCACTACATATTATTATCATTAGTAACACACAAAGCAGAAAAGCCAGGTCACTTAAATTAACAACTTATTTTTCTTATTTTTAACATTCTGAGCATAAATAGGATCTCAAAATCAAAATCTATACTTTTATTTTTACTCTGGGCCATATCTTGCTTTTTTCAGTATTTTCTTTTAAGTTTGGTTATTTTTATTTTATTTGTATACATACCTGTCTCTTTTTGCTAAATTATTGCCTTTCCTACTGTACCATATTGATGATCTTATTTTGCTTACTTTATTTCTAGGACCAAATTATATCATACTTAGATACTAAGATAATTTAACTAGCTAATGTACATTTCTATAACATATGAAAACATTCCCTACACCTGATTCATCTACTCACTGTCAGTGTTTCCTGTTCTACTCCCTGCAATCAAATTCAATGTAAAGTTATTGGATGTGAAAAGTATGTGAACAAAATACAGATGATTCAGGGCAAGTAGCCTCCGCATTGATTAACGTTCTGAACCAGCCTTTACACAGAGCCATAATCAAAGTAGGTTATTTTCTAGCCCATATCTCAGTTTATTGATCATATTAGCTGCTTCTGCTGATGTATCGCGAGTGTCACCCTGCAGTGTCGCTCTGACGACGAACAGACCGGATGTTTACTACTGCAGCAGTGCCGACGTGCTATCATGCTAAGCTACGTGCTAAGCTAACTCCGTTAGACATCAGACACACTGCACTGTTTTTTCTTTTCGTCCCTTCTTGTAGTGACCACACACTTGGGACACTCTCTGCAATTTCTAATGTGGACTCTCTCCTTTCTGTCTCTCTCTTTTCTCTTCCTTCATGATTTTACAAGCCGCGCAGCAGCGGAGGTAGCAGGCGCGTTGTGCCACAGAAATTACCGTCCGTGTCAAACACCGTGCGCTGTACAGTAGTCCAGATATATATTTTACATGTATAATTATATATGAAACGAGGCTTCGAGGCACAAAATTTGCTTCGAGGATATTTTGTAATCGAATACTCGCGATTATTCGAGGAATCATTTCAGCTCTGGTCACGGGCATTCAATGTTGGTTTTGGGCCTTGCCGCTTACGTGCAGTAATTTCTCCAGATTCTCTGAACCTTTTGATGATATTACGGACCGTAGATGATGAAATCCCTAAATTCTTTGCAATAGCTGGTTGAGAAATGTTGTTCTTAAACTGTTGGACAATTTGCTCACGCATTTGTTCACAAAGTGGTGACCCTCGCCCCATCCTTGTTTATGAATGACTGAGCATTTCAGGGAAGCTGCTTTTATACCCAATCATGGCACCCACCTGTTCCCAATTAGCCTGTTCACCTGTGGGATGTTCCAAATAAGTGTTTGATGAGCATTCCTCAACTTTCTCAGTCTTTTTTGCCACTTGTGCAGCTTTTTTGAAACATGTTGCAGGCATCAAATTCCAAATGAGCTCATATTTGCAAAAAATAAAGTTTACCAGTTCAAACATGAAGTATCTTGTCTTTGCTGTGTATTCAATTGAATATAAGTTGAAAGGGATTTGGAAATCATTGTATTCTGTTTTTATTTACAATTTACACAACGTGCCAACTTCACTGGTTTTGGGTATTGTATATATATCTATATACTCAACAAAAATATAAACGCAACACTTTTGTTTTTGCTCCCATTTTTCATGAGATGGACTTAAAGATCTAAAATTCATTCCAGATACACAATATTACCATTTCTCTCAAACATTGTTCACAAATCTGTCTAAATGTTTGATAGTGAGCACTTCTGCTTTGTTGAGATAATCCATCCCACCTCACAGGTGTGCCACATCAAGATGCTCGTCAGACACCATGATTAGTGCACAGGTGTACCTTAGACTGTCCACAATAAAAGGCCACCCTGAAATGTGCATTTTTTTTTTTTGCTTTATTGGGGGTCTGGGGACTCAGAACCAGTCAGTATCTGGTGTGACCACCATTTGCCTCATGCAGTGCAGCACATCTTTGCATAGAGTTTATCAGATTGTCAATTGTGGCCTGTGGAATGTTGTTGTGAGGTCGGTTGGATGTACTGCCATATTCTCTGAAACGCCTTTGGAGACGGCTTATGGTGGAGAAATGAACATTCAATGCACGAGCAACAGATCTGGTTGACATTCCTGCTGTCGGCATGCCAATTGCACGCTCCCTCAATGCTTGCAACATCTGTGGCATTTTGCTGTGAGACAAAACTGCACATTTCAGAGTGGCCTTTTATTGTGGACAGTCTAAGGCACACCTGTGCACTAATCATGGTGTCTGATGAGCATGTTGATGTGGCACACCTGTGAGGTGGGATGGATTATCTCAGCAATGCAGAAGTGCTCACTATCACACATTTAGACAGATTTGTGAACAACATTTGAAAGAAATGGTAATATTGTTTATCTGGAATGAATTTTAGATCTTGGAGTCCATCTCATGAAAAATGGGAGCAAAAACAAAAGTGTTGCGTTTATATTTTTGTTGAGTGTGTATATATATGAATATATATGTGTATATATGTATATATATATATATATATATATATATATATATATATATATATATATATACACACAGTATTATACACGTTATTCAGTGATACCATGGCCACCCCAGACTAACTCTGTGTCCCATCCTGGCCACCCCAGTAAAATTGTCCTGGATACGCCACTGCCTCCACTTGCGTTGTTCACTTGCGTCTTAGTTCCGCCCACCAGAGGTGCATGCCAGAGACGCGAGGAAACGAAGAGAGGAGAGAGGAGACGAGAAGATTCATTTAAAGAGAAATGAGACGTCCTCTTCTCTGGAGCGTCACGTGAAGTGACGTCTTTTAGTGATGACGGCGTCACAGCTGGATATGCCGGTCTGAGCGCACGGAAGAAACTGAATTAAGGAAAATAGAGTAAACTCCAGGGCGCTCGACCACGGTAAATTCATTTTCACTTATAGATCAGTTTATGATGAATATGTACATGAATGAAAAAGACAAATGTCACCTTTTCTCAGGCCCAGAATGATAGGAGTTTTAAATTGTTATATTTTGGCCACTTTGTGTTCAGAAAAAATGTGTTTATTCTGCTATAAGCACGTAACCCCCCTCATTGCGCATTTATATAGAAAAAAATGTAAAGGCCTGAGACAACAATGTACAATTCTCTACTTCCTCTCCTTATTTATGCTTGGTTAGATCAGGAACTACATAAAACATGCTTTGCGTTAATGTGCATTATAATCTGCCTGACCCCAGGGTCTATTGGGTGCTGATATTTGTCAATAAACATCTCTTTTCTTATTTATTATTGTCCATGTTTGCTGTTTGTAAATGTATGGTCTGGGTAGACTGAGAAAACTGAATTGCCCTTTGGGATAAATAAAGTTGTTTAACCTAATCTAATGTAAAATGTGTTTTCCTGAACAGACCTGTCTGCTGTAGCAGCCTTACAGTTACAGACACAAACACAAACAACACAGATAAATCAGGACAGACAACAGATGGAAAACCTGAAAGAACTGCCCCATGATAGTGTTCAATATTTTCTGATATCAATCTGTCCAGCTTAGAATTATTTTAAATGATGAGTCAAATATTTCTCTGCACAGTGAAGAAAATAAAAAAGAGATAAAAGAGACACTGAAATGTAACTGCTCACATTTTGAGGGAACATTAGGCCTACACATCGACTACTTTGTGTGAAATGTGGATATACTCATTACAATAACTTCCAAGAAGTTGCTAATTACACTTTAACACTTTCTCTTGCTCCATGGTGTTTACATTTCACACATGTGGGCCGCTGACGCTTTACAGCCGGCTGCTGTTACGTCACAAGGGGGCGTGTCTGTCAGTGAAAAGACTTCCGCGAAGCCTGCACTCGTGTTTCCTCGATTATCCCTCCTCCAGATCAGTCTTCTCTCTCCTCTCTCCTCTCCCCTCTCTCCTCCGAGCGCATTTGGCGCTTTGGAACATCCTTCAATATGGCTGCTCACAAAGTACTTCCGGTGTCGCGGAGGAGAGAGGAGAGAGGAGACTGCATTTTGGCACATTGGGGCTGCATCCATGGCTGAATCTCAATCTCCTCCCTAAACCCTGAACCCTGAGCCCTCATTGACTTAAGTCCCTGAACCTGGAAAGTGATTGAGTGCTTTGTTCATCATTATTCGGTTGAATTCGGAAGCAGTCGGAATACGCGCTGTTTATAAAAGCTGTTGCCGCGGAGAATTGTGAGACAGAATAATCACCTCTCCCTTCGTAAAGGATGGTCCGGTGTATCCTATACTAAAGGAGATAATAAAGGAAGCATTGAGCCACCTTTCCTAAGCATTTAAACTTTTCAAACAGCTCTGATCACGGACTACTTATGGAGGAGGAGAGAGGAGAGAGGAGACTGCATTTTGGCACATTGGGATGCACCCTGCATCTCTGAATGCGGATCAGTAAGTGGAAGGCTCCACCTTCAGAACTTAGACTGGATCAGGTTTCAAAGAGGACTCAGTCCTGTAGTCCTGACAGACTCTGAGCTCTCTGTTTCTCTCTGTGATTCATGTTTGTTCTTCTTTGTGTTCCTTCTCTAACTACTGAGTCTGTCAGTTGTCTTTGCAGTATTTATTATTTTCTGTATTTAAGGCAGAGCAGCAGCCTTCTCTTGACTCGTACTGATACAAACATACTTTAGATAAATATCCAGAGGGAGACGTGGTCAAAGTCTAAATAAAATCCTGCAGAGACTTTTTAAACTATACTGAAAAGGCCTCAACTCTTCATAACCAAACAGGAAGAGTCTGATTAAACTCCTCTGGTCTCTGCTGTTGGAGGAAGAAATAAATATTTCAATATTTGTCATTTTGAACAGAAACAAAAAGCTGACATTCAGACAGAAGACAGCAAAGAGAAAAAAATGATCTTTTATTTCTTTTTTTAAAATGTTTCTGAGGCTACGATAAAAAATCATCACATAAAACGGTTAATTCATTAATTCTGCTGTATAAAAAAGGCAAACAATTATTTCAACAAAACATTCAACATGTACAAGTTGTAACTTATACTTTACCAACAAGAAAACACTCTAAAAAGCCTTTGTGATTTTATTAGAAACAAACTTTTAATAGGAGATAAAAACACTCAGTCTCTTTACTGCAGAGCACAAACACAGAAAGTGTAAAAAAAAAAAAAAAAAAACACTGAACAGTCACAAAATTAGGAACACCCATTAGACTGATGAGTAAAAAAACAATCACAAGGCAGAAACTCTGTACATTTATGCATCCAGGCATGAATGATATGAACATCAGAATGTAGAGGCTGGCTGACTGCTGATCTACAAAACCATGTCTTAGGTTTATGGGGAATGGTCTAGAAAAGAGAAAATATCCAGTGAGGGCTAGACATATCAAAAATCAACATGTTGATAACAGAGGTCAGAGTGGTTAGAGGTGATGGAAAGTCAACAGGAGCTCAAATATTTCACAGCCAAGGAATGAAGAACATTTCTGAACACACGTCCAGTCCTGAAGCAGACGGTCTACAGCAGCAGGAGACCACACCAGGTGATGTTTGAGCTTCTAGATGAATTAAGAGGCTCTGGAGGAGAAGGAGGTCCAACCTGGGACCATAGAGGTATACCTAATGAATTGGCCGTTGAGTGGATAACAGCTTTATAAAAAATATCTCTTTCATTAAAGTTAATCAGGCAGATTTTTTAGTTTAATTTTGGATGATTCTGAAAACATGATATCAGAGTGTGACCTCGGTGAGTCTGGTTGGTTTCTGCTCAAACAGAAGAACATTTGGATTGTTCCCTCACGTCCTCAGGAGGTTTGTCTCTCAGATCTGCTCTGCTGTGGACAAACCAAACTGCTCCATGAGGTCATGAATGTTTGGAGCTGCAGTGTCTTCAGACCTCCAGCTGGTCCAGGAGTCACCTTTACTTTATTACTTTATCCCATCTTTTTATGAAAAAGTCTTTATAATTGAATGTAGCAGACCCTTTTGTCCAAAGAGACACAGATCTGAGAGTGAATCCACACAGACAGCAGAGCTCCACAGATGAAGGTCTGGATGTTGGACGAGAAAGTCTCTCATGCAGACTTGACCCTGTCCTCTCCTCTGGTTTAGTCCTCTGAGGACTCACTGAGTTTTTGGGTTAGATTGGTCAGGTTAATGATTTATTTTGGTTAGTTTGGTTAGTCTCATTGTCATTTTTCTGATGAGTCAGTGAACGCATCATAATGTCACTGTGTTAGTTTGTGAAGGTGGCCCTGCAGACCTCAGAGGATTTAACATGATGAAGTCAAACACGGCCTCAGGTTTTCTGCCTGTCTGGTCTGTGAAGGTCTCAGACAGGAGCAGCATCAGGGTCTGTGGAGCAAACAGCCTCTGCTGCAGTGACCTCTCCTCTTCTTTAGCCGTCCTGACTCTTCCTCCAGCAGAGAGCAGCTGTTTGACATGAACTCTGCAAAGATAATGATCCAGGATCCAACTCATGGAACAGATCCTGGAGATCATTGACTCTGCAGCGATCACAGACTGACCTGTGGGTTTATCTGATGAACCCTGAGACCTGAGAAAAGAAAAAGTTCAAAGTGAAACTTCAGTTCATGTATAAAGAGGAGACCAGAGTCTGTCTGTCCTTCATCACTAACAGTGCAGACGGCCTGCTGCTGTGGACCGGCCTCACTTTAACATCTCTGCCATCATCCAGCATGATGGACTGGATCTGAGGCCTGCTGAAGTCCAACAGCTCCACAGTCTGGTTTAAGACCGTTGGTCTGGTCAGAGTGAGTCCTGTTCTCCTCAAAGTGTCTGCCTGTTCAACACAAGTCTGGTCCTGGTTGAGGTTTCTGTCTGTTTCATCAGAGTCTGGTCCAGTCTGCTGTTTTATTTCTGCTTGAGGTCTCAAACCAGTCCCATAAGTCTGGATTTGATCTCCATTTAAACAGAAGTCTTGTTTGTGTGGTTGATTCATTGATTGACTCACTTGCTCCTCGGGGCTTTGGGACTCCTGCCATATCATATTTTCCATTTCATTTGGATGGTTGTTTACCTGAAAAGGAAAATTACAATAACTGTTTGACATTATTTTATCATTTAACTGTGATCTTATTTGAGAGTTAAGACAAAATCCAACATACTGAGTGTGGAGTATCTTGTGTCCCTTTTCCTGCAAGACAAACACGAGCAATAAGAACAAAAATAAATAAATAAAGGATGTAAACTGATTAAAACAATAAGCAAACAAGGTCCTCCAAATGTAATAACTTACCATTTTGATTTGTTTGATTTCTTTGTGAATTGTTTTTCCTTTTTATGAAATACCAAACTGCAGTCGAAACAATTACCAATAAAAAAATAACACCAATGATGGACACTATGACTGAAGTCATGGATGTTTGTTCTCCACACTGAGCATCTTCTGATTCAGTCCCTGGTTTCAGCAGAAGGAGATTCAGGGACTCACATCTGTGAGGACAGAGGGACATGTTCATAAAGACATGTGAGGACAGAGGGACATGTTTATAAAGACGTGTGTGAGGACAGAGGGGCATGTTTATAAAGACATGTGAGGACAGAGGGACATGTTTATAAAGACATGTGTGAGGACAGAGGGACATGTTTATAAAGACATGTGTGAGGACAGAGGGGCATGTTTATAAAGACATGTGAGGACAGAGGGGCATGTTTATAAAGACATGTGAGGACAGAGGGACATGTTTATAAAGACATGTGTGAGTCAGCATCAGTGGGACACAAATATCTGCCCCATCATCACGTCCATGTCTGGATCAGTCTGTACTCACTGTGTGTGTGGCTGACAGGACGCTGACGTCTCGTTTGAAAATGTTCCTGCAGGACAGGGAGAGCACTTGGTGTCTGAGTGTGAGGATCCTGCAGACAAACACAGGAGTTAGTTCACTTTCTTACAGTAGAAACACAATTCAACAAAGCTGATTTATTCCTCTGTCAGTCTGACTGCTGTTTCCTCTGAGCTTCTTAATTACAGGATGGTCAGCAGATGAAGCCTCAGCTCGTGTTACACAGTCCCATCACTGAGTGAAATCACATTTATGAACTTATTTGACTGAAGGTCCAGTTTGTCAGGGTTGAATTTTGAGGAGTCTCAGTCAGCAGCTTGATAATTAAAGTCTGTCCTCAGAAGATGAGAACAAACATAAAAAAAATAAAAAAAAATTCCAATCTGGTTTCCGCCCCTCCCACAGCACAGAGACAGCTCTCATCAGAGTCACAAACGACCTCATGATGACCTCTGACTCCGGCTCCACCTCCCTCCTCATCCTTCTCGACCTCTCTGCTGCATTTGATACAGTTGATCACCACATCCTCCTTTACCGCCTCCAACACGACATTGGTATCACTGGCACTGCCCTTCAATGGTTTCAGTCATATCTCACGGGAAGGACCGAGTTCATAGCCCTGGAGGACGATAAATCCCACCCCCACACTGTCACCTGTGGGGTCCCCCAGGGCTCTGTCCTCGGTCCAACCCTCTTCACCATATACATGCTCCCCCTCGGTCGTGTCGTCAGCAGGCATGGGATACAATTCCACTGCTATGCTGACGACACTCAGCTCTACTTAAAGGTCACCCCCTCCTCCAACCCCCCATCCTCTGTCACTCAGCTGGACTCCTGCCTGGAGGAGATAAAGGCTTGGATGAGCGAAAATTTCTTACAGTTAAGGATTTGGCCATCCAAATTGGCACTCCTCACCAGCTCCATTCCTCAGTCATTTCCTCTGTCTCCTTTCTCAGCCACAACTTTCCCCTCTCTCCCTCAGTCACTAATTTGGGTGTCAGGTTTGACCCTCATCTTAGTTTTGAACACCATATAACCCACATCTGCAAAACTTCCTTATTTCACCTCCGTAATATTGCTAAACTCCGACCATCTCTCTCCCGTCCCGCTGCAGAGAGGCTCATCCATGCCTTTGTCACCTCCAGGCTGGATTACTGTAACGCACTCCTCATCGGGATCCCGGGCAAGAGCCTCCAAAGGCTTTAGTATGTTCAGAACAGCGCTGCCCGGGTCCTGATGAGGGTGCGTAAACATGACCACATCACCCCCATCCTTCGCACTCTGCACTGGCTACCCATTCACCTCCGCATTAAATTTAAAATCCTCCTACACACCCATCACTGTCTGCACGGTGCAGCCCCCACCTACCTCACTGAACTCCTCCACTCACACACTTCAGCCAGAACCCGGTCAACTGCACCCGCCCAGGACTCGGCTCAGGTCCATGGGCCGCAGGGCCTTTGAGGCTGCTGCCCCCATCTGTGGAACGCCCTCCCCGACCACCTCAGGGTTCCACAGACGGTGGACTCTTTTAAAAAAGGACTGAAAACTTTTTTATTCCGTATTGCCTTTCCTGATTAATTTTGTTGTTTATTATTCTTGCTGACTGCTTTTACCGTTTTTATTGTCTTTATTATTGTTTTATTGTTTTTTCCTACTGTGCACTTTGAGATTTACCCACAAATGTAAAGTGCGTTATAAATAAAATCCATTATTATTATTATTATTATTAAACATCTGTAACACTGCAGGGCGTCTTATCTAAGATAAAACCCATTAAATCAGACCTCAGACAGTCCATCTCAGTCTGTCAACACTCACAGTCTGAACAGTTTATTTGAGTCAGAAACAGAGGAGAAGCAAGACAAAAAGAATAGTTCTTTAATAAATGATGTGGTTTCTAAAAGTGGACAGTGATGATGTGCTGAAGCATCATGGTGCATGTTAGACAGTTTATGGGATGTTTTTGGTCTCTTCATGGGATCAAAATATCTGCTGGAAACATCAGCACTGAGCTTAATATCTGACAACTAGGGATGGGAATTTCGACTAATTTCCCCGCCGACTAGTCTCAAATTTTATTTGCGACTAGTCGACTAGTCTATAAGCAAGAAAACTCGAAATTTAATACACATATTAAGTTAAAAGTTTAAAAGTTTAACATGCAAATGTGTATTTAGGAACTATTTTAGCCCAAACATTCAGGACAAACTGTTAATTTAAATTCTATTGATGTAACAACAACTGACTGAATAAAGTTTAACAGTTTAAAGAGAAATACATTTCTGATACGTTTGCCAATGCAATGCATGGCATTTATTATAAATACTGCTTTGGTATGAAACTTAGATGCAGCAGCATGACAATTCCAAACGTACAACATAGTAGCCTAGAATAGAATTTCCCTGAAATCTCTGGCACTTAAGACTAGTGCACGATTCAAGAAACTTTCATTTCTTAAGAATATTTAACTGTAATTGGAAGGTCAGGATATTTCAAATAAAACAAATTGAACAAAAAATATTGTAAATTCAACAAACAAAAAAGAGAAAAAAGCAATGAAAATGAAATGGCCTATTTTTTAGCAAAATTGCATGTAAATAAAAATAATTATACTAGTCAAAAACAAAAAAAAAAATAGACCCTGTCTCTGTAAAGAAAAAACAAAACTCACACAACAATAAAAACTCTGGCCTGAATGAAATGGAGTTTATACAGTTCAGGAATTGTGACATGTACTTTCTCCCAGTCAATTCGTACTGTCTGTCAAACGTTTGTAACTGCTGGCTTTTCAGACGTATTGAAGGCGCATCATTTTGGGCTTTTATCTATATGTTCTTTGCTGACCAAACACCTCAGTAAGTGTTGACTGTCGGGACAAAGGCTCCGCTGCACCTGCACATCTTCGTCGCCACTACTTTCAAACAAATGCGACATATCAGCTCGTAGGTGTTCATGAGCTCACACCTTGTTCATCCTGTTTAAAACCAACACATTCTCACACTGGGGCAGCCAGCTTAAAGGGCAACTTCGGTATTTTTCAACCTGGGTCCTATTGCCCCAAGTGTATGTGTGTATACGATTGACGGGTACAACTCGTTTTAAAATTGGCTCAGTATCAAGGGAGCGGATGCAGCCGGCAGCCGCGAAGCTAGATAGGGGGGCAACTGCATCCCGTATAAGTTTGAGCATTAAAAGTGTTTATTTCGCCACAGACCGGTTGCGATCGCCGGTGCTAGCTCTCTAATTAGCATTGTAAGCATTGCGTTTTCCTTCACGTCCTCTGACCTGTGTGACGTCATCTGTGAGCTTGTTGCCGGAAGAAAACAGAGGAGCAATGCAGCGCGCCGCTCAGAGTGGAGCTGCTTATCCCGGAGGACAGTTAGAAGTTTTACTGCATCGGTATCATGGCTGAATATTTACCTGATTTCGAGAGTGAAGACGAGCCTTTTCATTACGACGGCCACCCGTATTTATTTGAGCCAGAGTATACGGACGAGGAGCTGCTACAACTCAAGAGCTAACGAGGATAGCAACAGAGGGCCAACGAGCAGACGAGGGTGAAGCAGCGGCGGCACGAACGCTCTAGATTTGTCTCTGACACACACATTTACTGTTGCCATAAATCCTCTTCACTTTTTCCTCTCGTCCAGCCAGTACAGACTTGTGGCCTACCGTGTTACAATGCTAATTAGAGAGCTAGCACCAGCGATCGCAACCGGTCTGTGGCGAAATATAAACACTTACACAACACATACAATACTTATACGTATTGTATGCATAAAGACATATTAGTTATACTTACTTTATGGATAGTTGACCATTTGGTCCCTGTGGTTTTTGTCGCCTCCTCCAATTTATTTTGGGTACATTAAAAGGTGTCCAGCACTGCCCTGTTGATCAGAGGGGGAAGATCCTCTAATGTAGTTACACAGCGTCGGGTACTTTCTGTATCATCCCACGACACATCGAGACCACGAATATTGGGCAACAGGTCCCACTCGTTACAACACAGACATTCTTCCTCTGTGGGCATAGAGTCACAGCAACCACAGGAGCACCACCAGTCCTCAGAAATTCACGTTCGTGCCGCCGCTTCACCCTCGCCTGCTAGCCCTCTGTTGCTATCCTCGTTAGCTCTTGAGTTTGTAGCAGCTCGTCCGTGATACTCTGGCTCAAATAAATACGGGTGGCCGTCAGAATGAAAAGGCTCGTCTTCACTTTCAAATCTGGTAAATATTCAGCCATGATACTGATGCAGTAAAACTTCCAACTGTCCTCCGGGATAAGCAGCTCCACTCTGAGCGCGCGCTGCATGGCTCCTCTGTTTTCTTCCGCAACAAGCTCACAGATGACGTCACACAGGTCAGAGGACGTGAAGGAAAACGCAATGTTTACAATGCTAATTAGAGAGCTAGCACCGGCGATCGCAACCGGTCTGTGCATAAATAAACACTTTTAATGCTGAAACTTATACGGGATGCAGTTGCCCCCGTATCTAAGCTTGGCTGCCGGCTGCATCCGCTCCCTTGATACTGAGCCAATTTTAAAACGAGTTGTACCCGTCAATCGTATACACACATACACTTGGGGCAATAGGACCCAGGTTGAAAAATACCGAAGTTGCCCTTTAAGAACCGTATCTTTTGTGCCATCATTCATATTAGCGTTTGTTTCCTCGTTACTCCTCAGGACAATCACTTCAGCTCTCTCCATGTGTCATGAAAGATCGCATGTTTGACAGATGCTCACTCGGCTATAAATCCGCTAAATCCGCTATAGAACCGATGCACCCCGGTGTTAAGAAAGATGGACGTAGTGAGCCATCTTCACATTCAGCCTCTTTGGTAGTAAAAGAGGAGGAAAACAAACATGCAGGCTACTGCAGGTGGCATTAAGAGGCAGAGGAATGTTTTTTGTAATACGGGAGAATTACGGGAAAGTATTAATACGGGAGGACGGCAGGAAAGAGGGATAAAATACGGTAGTTTCCCGGTCAAAACGGGAGAGTTTACAGCTATGCTCAGAGGCATGAAGAACAAGATGCATGATGCTTAATGTAGCGTTTAACCGACTAGTAAAATACTAAACGATTAATAAATCAGTAGGCGGTTAACCGATTAAACGACTAGTCGCGCACATCCCTACTGACAACATTCAGCTTTTAGGGAAATATCTGCAGATACTGAGGCTGGTCCTGTTATATGTCCTGATATGTTTCCTTCAGATCACATTAACCCTGTTAACAGGATTATTGTAAACCCAGATCAGTTCTTTGACTCAAACTCTGGTTTGGACTTTGGTCTGATCTGTTTTCTTCTCCACATCTGCAGCTCTGAGCAGCTTCTCTCCCTCAATCTGATCCAGAACAACAGTCCACCTTCAGGACATCAAACCAACCTTTCTGACTGACAGATTCTCCTGGACCACAGCTCTTGTGTCTGATTGCTGTCCTACAGCCGCCCTCTGTTGGCTCTGTGCAGTAAAATCCTTCTTTAGGTTCACAAAGTGCGTCTGCAGTTTTAGAACAGATCCTCTTTATTCTCAGACCAGAACCTGCAACACAGAAAAGATCTCTCATGATCAAACTGAACCATTTAAGGGCAGAAACCAAACATCTCCAGACTTTACACTCTGGAAACTTATGAACACAAAACCTGGAGTTTAAATTTAAAGCGTTGACTCCTTAAGACAGAAAGTGGATTTAATCTGAGCAGGAAGGAAGAGGTCGGCAGTTTGAAACAGGAAGTTCAAACAAACAGACCAGAACAGCCTCTCAGCTGGTTATGAAACAGGCCTGTTCTCTGAGCTCAGACCTGCAGTGACCATTGGGTCAGTAAATGAACCATAAGCCGGTCTATTCAGACCCAACAGGGTCATCTTTTTGTCTTTTCTTTAAAGTAACTCTCTGGCCCTGTTTACATCGGTCAAAAAATTCTATTTACAATCAGATTGAAAGGTCAATCAGATTAGAAATGTTTCATGTAAACACCTTAGCCAATTGGATTCACCTGGATCTGATTGTATTTTGGATCAGATTGTAAGAGGCAGTCTACACCGATTGATAATCCGCTCCATGCTTCATGTAAACGGCTGAGTGAAGCAGATTGGGTTGACAGAGAGGATTGTTCGGTCCGTGCAGGCGCTCCGTAGTACGTAAGAGGCACGTAGTGACGTACGCAGAGCGTGTCCAGGAAGTGCACCTCTTCTTCTCTTACACATTTGCAGGTAGTGGCAGAGTGACCTTCTGCACATGTCAACAAAACAATACAATCAGATTCACCTGGGGCCATGCAAACAGGGATTGAACGTGAATCTCTTTACTCAAAGTTCATGTACACAGATCAAATCAGATTCACTTAATCCGATCAATTTCAATCAGATTGCGGACAACTACCCATGTTAACAAGGCCTCTGATAATTTAGCTGACATATCATATCCACGTCCTGTTAAAGAGCCACTGAGCGTCTGTCCCTCATAATCTGAAATTAATGTGAGGAACAAGAACTGTTCCTGTGTTCCTCTCCTGTGTTTCAGGGTGAAGGGTTTTGTGAATATAAAACATTGAGCACACCTACCTTCATCACACACGGTGCACGGGAAACAGTTTTTTAGGGGGTTTAGTCTGTTCATATATGTCCCCTCAGTGCACGGCAGACAGGAAGTGGTTTTGTCCACTTCACAGTCGGTTTTCACGCGATAACCTGTTGGTGAAAAAGACAGAAGATCATGTTGGAGTTTGGAAAGAGACACAACAGGATTTTATTCAGTATCAGGCTGGATTCTACCAAAAACATGAGAAAGGAGAAAGAGCTGCAGGAAAATCCATCTGCCATCAGTCTGTCTGTCCATGTGTCCATAATTCATCTTAGTCCTACTTTCATTCATCATCCATCTGATGATTCATCAGGGATTCTGCAGGGCTCTCAGCCAAAGGTTCAGTATGTTCATTGTATTTTTTACTTTATTTTTTAAAGAAATTATTTATCATTCTGAGGCATTTGTGGCATTTTTTAAAACAGGAGAGATTATGGGGTGAGGGACTTACTTTTTTCTTGAGCCCCTTACTCATTTCAGTAAAAAAAAAAAAAAAATCTCTAAAACATACTTCATGGCTGAACAAAATAGCTGGGGAGAGAGAAGTCTGGGCTTTTTCCTGCTGCAGAGGCCAGAAAGTAAAAGTCTTTAGTGGAGGCTGTGGTCAAAAGGGAAGCTGGTGGAGTGCTTCATTTGATGCACAGTGCTGATGTGCTCAGAGTTTAGGTTCCTCCTGCTAAACCTGATGTGCTGTTCTGGACCACTGATCTGATCAGATGACACTTTGACATAAACTCATGTTCGAGGCTCTGAGTGGTACTGATGAGCTGATTAGCTTCTCCCACCATAGATTAGAGCAGAGATGGAGAGCTTTGGTCACCAAGAGGGGCAATTTGGTTTATAAAATAACTAGAAAAAAGCACTCAGAGAGCGCAGACCTCCGCCAGCACCACATTCCTCTCCCATATTGTGATTTTTACCATAAATATTAGTCCTACCTTTATTTCATGTAAATATTAAGATTCCTTAACCATGAAAACATACCATTACCATTGGTTTCATAATGATATCTATTTTAGTTCAGTAGCTATTCACAAAATCACCTTTTTCGTCACGGAATTGTTCAAAGGATTCTTTATCACTGGGAGATAGGGAACGGGCTGCTTGGCGGAGGTCTGCGCTCTCCAAGTGCTTTTCTAGTTCCGTTTGTATTTAGAAGGTATTATTTGTACCTTTTTAAAGCCATACAAAAATGCAGCACATACCATGTGGTTTATAGACTGTGATATGACACTGTGTGTTCAAATGTTCAAGTTCAAGTAAACGATAAACGAAGGGAGGTGTGAGCCTGTGTGTTTTAAACCTTTGAAAGTTGATCACTGGGTAAAATGACAGCCTCAGATGGTTTGTCTGCATTACAGGCTACAGTAAATCTGAAAAAGACTGATTAATGATCTTACCGGGCAGACACATGGGACAGCACTCGCCCCCAAACTCATACTCTGTCCGATGGCAGGTAAGAGTCAGACCTGTTCTCATGACCATCAGAAAGATCTGCACAGAAAAACAGAAAGCAGAATCAGACCAGTCCTCTAATGGTCAAAGCTAGGGTTGGTAATTTTGGAAAACTAGCAAGAATTTGAATGTAGCATCTCCTCAGGGCTCTGTGGAACCCCGCCCACCCCTCCTCCAAAATGACCCCCCCCCCGCTCACATGCACAAGCATCGCTGATTCACAACCAGAAGACTGATTCAACTCCAAACCCTCAGCACAACGTTTATGTTTTACTCTACACCAAGTCATGTCTCAGTCAGCAGTAAGAAAACACCAAAACATTATCATGGTAAAGTTAAAAACAAACATGTAAAGTTAGTTGGTGCTCACAGCCCGATGTTGATCGGGGTATAGGTAGTTCCTCTGACATTCTCCACATAGCTGTCAAGTCTCCTGTTTTGGCCATGAAACTACTGTATTTTACGTATTTTATCCTCTTTCCCGACGTCCTCCTGTATCAGTATTCTCCTGTAAATCTCCTGTGTGATGATATAATAATAAAAACATTCCTCTGCCTCTCCAAACTGAACTCTGTCTCTAGCCTGAAGGGGGCGGTAATGCTCCAAAATGATGGATGCCAACCGCCCCCTTCAAAGAAGAAGAAAAAGCCCGAACGTCCACCTGCAGTAGCCTGGGTGGCAGCTGTGGTGAGATTAGAGCAGCAGAACAAACTTAGAAAAACAAAGAGTTTATTTTAGATTTCTGTACACCTGTCTTAAAATGTGAGGGATACTGGAGCTTGGTTGGGGTTGTGGGACGGCTCACAGCGGGCTTCCCTTGTTTTCAAAGACAGGTAAACATTCTCCAGCGGACTCTGATCCCTCTCAGCTCGGCTACACTGAATCAGTCTGTGTACGCCAGGAAAATGACGCACAGGAGGAGGGCAGAACGGCAGTTATGGGATTTGATTGGTTTAAAGATTTGGGTTCCAAAATTTTTATTGGTTTTTGTTTTCCCTGTTTTACTCCTGCTGAAGACAGCGGATATTTTTTGCTCTATAAGAACACATTATGAATTGACTGCCATCGAGTCATAAAGACCATTTTATTACAAAAAGTGTATCTAAATCAGATTACCAACCCCAGCTTTAAAGATACATGAGCAGGAGTTTATGAGGATTTATTTCCAGCCTGGACGATGAGGTCAATAATACAAAGTTTATTAATTGAAAGTAGACCATTCCCACAGGAAACGTGAGTGGGGCTCAGGTCACTGCCAGGCTTTATCTTTTTAATACAGGCCATTATCTACGCACCCTGAGCTGTGCCACACAATTGGGGCCCTTAATATTTATATTTAACATTTATATAAAGATTTTATGAGTGGTATTTAATATTTAACTATTAAAGATATTTCTAAGATGGAGGGGACTTCCGGCGGCGCTGAAGCAAATGGCAGCATAAAAATCCCGCTCACAACCGGGCAGATATTTACCCCTTTGGAAGAATATTCTGAATAGAAAAACTGATCTGAAATGTAACATGGAAGGGGGTAAACAAAAAAAGACTAAAAGTAAACTAGGCTCAAGACGTGATAAAGGAGAGAAAACCGAAGAAACATGCAGTGAGGAGGATAACTATGAGAACAATGGCGACGATGACAAAGAAGTAAGGTTAACTAGCCCCGTCATGCAGGCCATTTACAACGAGATTCCTGCTCTCAGGTCGGACCTTAAAAGTGAAATGAGTGAATTCCGACTTTCCTTTCGTGACGACATGAAGAAGGAATAGAACGACTTTAGAGGAGAAATTAACAGGAAACTACAGGAAGCTACAGGTGAGCTTCAGGCTACCATAGCAAGAGTGACGGAAGCCGAGCAGCGTATATCCGACATTGAAGATTGGGACATGGCAGCGAGGGAGGCTCTCACTCAGGCGTTAGAGAACCAAGAGGCCCTGCAGGCTAAGCTAACCGAGCTAGAAGCACGCACACGCCGGAACAACCTCCGTATATACGGGGTGCCGGAGGATTCAGAGGGGTCCAACCTATCAGAGTTTGTAACTAAACTAATAAAATCAGAAGTCGGCCTGCAGGTCGCGGACATGGACCTCGGAATACAGTGCTGCCACCGGGCTCTTGCCCCAAAGCCCCCCAAAGACGCACCGCCAAGATCACTAGTGATTTGCTTCCTTGAATTCAAAGTGACAGAACAGATATTGCACACTGCATGGAGAAAGAAAGATGTTCGCTACGAGGGAAAAAGGATTTATTTCGACCAAGATTACCCTCCTGAGATTCTGAAGAAAAGAAAGGCATATGTGGGAATACTGAGAGAGCTCAAAGCCAAAGGAATACGCTTCCAGACTCCACATCCAGCTCAGCTTAAGGTGTTTTTTGAGAGCGGCACCCAGGTCTACGTGAGCGCGGCGGAGGCGGCTAAGGATCTGAAGGAGAGAGGGTTTTCTATGGAGAACTTTAAGGAGCCAGACTCTGCAGCGTTGAAGCAGCGGAGATGGGCAACGTGGGAGAAGGCAGGTGCAGAACGCTGCCGACGGGTAGCGGACCACGGGCGGAAAAGAGAGAGACTACGGAGCTTTCAGCGCACCCCAACACGAGCACCTGCTGCTGATGAGTGAAGTGCCTGGGGGTAAACATCTCCACACTATGGTGGGGTAAGTGGCTACCGGCTGGAGCCATATCCCTCTATAAAAAGGGAAACCCAGTGACTGTAAATCGAAAATTCACCATGTCTCTGGGTTCAACTCCACATCTTGGACCCTCGTCTTTAATACTGGGCCTTAAAAGAAAAATGTCATTAACTTTTATGTAAAGTGGACGACTGATAATTGTATTTACCTACAGTTTATTCATTTTTACCTAATTTGGAATTATAAAGATATACTTAGGGTGATAACACCTGTATTTTGAGTTTTAATTTTGTGTACTTATAATGAAAGTTTAAGTTATTTCTCAAATGTACCAGTGTAGCATTTCAGTACTAAAAAGAAAAATGCTTTATCATTTATCTATCTGTCCACTAAGGAATATAATTTTTTCGTTTCTTAAAAGAATCACTTGGATCTTTATCCTTGTGAAGACAGTACTTAAGTTTTTATACTCTCAGCAATTTTCAGAGACTTAATATCCTTATCTGCTGAGTGTGATAAGAAGAGACTTTATACCGGTTATGGGGACACTTTTGAAATGTCATCAGTGCGGACTAGTATCTGTTTTGATACCAACGAGAGGCCCTCGATGGACTCGTGGATCTCCTCTCAATTTGAAGTTTTATTTGAACTTCCATTTTGGAAGTTCTTGGTTCGTGTTCTTCTGTGTTGTTTCTTGTTTGAGATATCACGGGTAATACTACAAAGGTGTACACAGGTTAAGAATATATGCATCATCAGGAGTATAACATAGCTACATTAAATGTAAATGGGCTGCATAATCCGATTAAAAGGAGTAAAATTATAGCTAAAATGAAACGAGAAAAGCTGCAGGTAATTTTTTGGCAATGACTCATCTGTCTTCTTCAGAAAATGACAAATTAAAAAAACTTGGATTTCAAAATACCTACTACTCATCTCATAAATCAGGCCGGAGGAGAGGCGTGGCTATACTCATCCCTAATACAGTAAATTTTGAATTTATATCAGAAGTGAAAGATAAGGAAGGGAGATATATTTTAGTAAAGGGCAAATTAGACAATGAAGAAGTTATTTTATTTAACGTGTATGCCCCCCCTGGGAGCAAAAAAATGTTTTACAGGAAATTATTTGAATTAATAGTCTTGGAAACACAGGGAATTTTAATTTTTGGTGGTGATCTCAATATCCAACTTCAACCTAAATTAGATACATCTAACCAGCGTCTACAGAAAAGTCCAAATGCCATTTTTGTACAGCGGATGCTTGCAGATTTGGGTCTGATTGATATATGGAGAGAATCGCATCCAGCAGAAAAACAGTTTACCTATTACTCCCCATGCCATTCTGTATATTCTTAAATCGATTATCTATTTACATATAAATCAGACTGGCATAGAGTCAGGGACTGTAGGATAGGGATTAGGGATGTGTCTGATCATTCAGGGGTGCACTTAACCCTGCATCTTACTAATAAACGCAAAAATACACTCTGGAGACCTAATACAAGTATTTTAAATGACAAAACAGTACAGAAACAGATCCAACTGGAATTTGAAACATATTTACAAAATAATAGCAATGGAGAGGTGTCTCCAAACACTTTATGGGACGCAGCAAAGGCTGTCATTCGAGGTAAAATTATTGCCCTCATGGCTTTTAGGAAAAGGGAGAAACAAAGAAGACTTGTTGAATTACAACAGGAAATGAAGTCATTAGAAATCAGACACACTGAGCAAAACGATCCTCAAATATTAACAAGAATAAATAAAATTAAACAAGATATTAATGGTATATATGATGAGGAAATTGAAAAACAATTAAAATTCACCAAACAAATATTATGAGACAGGGCCAAGGGCAACGAAACTACTTTCTTGCAGGATACAAAAACAACGGGTGAAGAATACAGTTTATAAGATCAAGAACCCCAAGACGCAAAAGGTTTGCAGTAAACTAGAGGATATTCAACATGCTTTTGAGCTATATTATAAAGACTTATATACCCAGCCGGCTATGGCTGATATAACAACAGTACAGTCTTTTCTACGTTCACTGGATCTACCATCTATAGGGGAACAACAAAACAAAGAAGTTATGGTTGAGATAACAGCAGAAGAATTGAGTAAGGCCATTTCTGGATTGAAGGCTAATAATGCTCCGGGTTCAGACGGTTACCTGTCTAAGTTGTATAAAACATTTAAACTCCAAATAATACCAGTCCTGCTTAACTGTTTTAACCATACACTGAGAACAGGGGTAGCCCCCCCGCTCTTGGAAGGAGGCAACTATCTCTATTATTCCAAAAGAAGGAAGAGATCAAAAGGAATGTAGCTCATACAGACCAATATCAGTCTTGAATGTAGACTATAAATTATTTGCGTCAATCCTATCTAAGAGATTAGAACTCATTATCCCGGAGCTAGTAGATTTAGATCAAACAGGTTTTATATTAAATAGACAGACACAGGATAATTTAAGGAGAACATTACAAGTGATGAGTTATATCACATTAGAAAATGTTAGTGCAACGTTGCTCAGCCTAGACGCCGAGAAGGCATTCGATTCTGTGGGTTGGGAATATCTATACAGGGTACTAGAAAGATTTGGCTTCAAAGATGGCTTTATAAAATGTATTAGAGCATTGTATTTCTCTCCAACAGCTAGGATCAGGGTTAATGGACACCTGTCGCAAACAATTGCTTTGGAAAGAGGGACACGCCAGGGTTGTCCTCTGAGTCCAACTCTATTTGCGTTATTTATTGAACCTTTGGCTCAAGAAATTAGAGAGGACTCTGCGATAAAGGGGGTTATGATTAGAGGAGATGAACATAAGACTTGTATGTTTGCAGATGATGTTCTGCTTTTTATTACAAACTCAGATTCAAACATTCATAAATTGATGTCCCTGCTAAATAAATATAATTTTTTATTCTGGATATAAGCTAAATATTCAAAAAACACAAATACGTACTTTTAATTACACTCCCCACCCAGATATGAAAAGAAAATATAATTTCAAATGGGACACGTCCAAAATAAAATATCTAGGAATACATCTTAATAAAGATATGTCAAAACTTTTTGAATACAACTATGGTCTCATTAATACAGAGATCAAATCTGACATCTCTAGATGGACCCTCCTCCCATTAGATATGAGTAATAGAATAGAAATAATTAAAATGAACATGTTGCCCCGGCTTCTTTATCTCTTCCAGTCCCTACCTATAGAGGTACCTCAAAAGCAGTTTGATGAATGGAACGCCTGGATCTCAAGGTTTGTCTGGAACAGTAAAAGACCTAGGGTTCAGTTTAAGACATTTCAGTTGAAAAAAGAAAAAGGAGGAAGAGCTTTACCATGTATACAGGATTATTACTATTATTAGTATACTGGTGCACCCCAAATTATGAGTCCAAATGGAAAAGCCTAGAAATGACACAGATAAAAACTCCAATACAATCTATAATAGGAAATAAAAATCAAGCTGAAAGACATTATAACACCTTGAATCAATGGACTGTATTCACTCTTAAGCTATGGTTCAATGTTCTGAGAAAGTTACAAATTGAGAAACAGGTCAAGGTCTTGAACTGGATAGCATACGATCCAGAATTTGAACCTGCTAGATTGGATGGGAGGTTTAAACGGTGGGCTACGAGAGGTATTACATCCTTTTGTTCCCTCACTACAAACAGACAATTACTGAGTTATAAGTTAAGTTCAGACACATTTGGCCTGGAAAGCAGGACTTTCACAGATATCTGCAAGTCAGAGACTACTATAATAAAAAATTACAGGTCAAAGAGGAGAAGGATTACAGTGTGATTTCTAGATTTTGTGATGCATACCAAAAAAAAGAAAGTAAAAAGTTGGTTTCAAGAATATAAAGAAGTATACAAGCCTCCAAAAACCATTCCACGTTATCCATTAAACAAAAATGGGAGAGGGAATCAGAAACACAAATATCAGAAGAGATCTGGATGGAAATATGTGAGACACGAGCAACTACTACAAACTAAAGATCACTGAGAGAGTTTAGCTGGAAGAATGTAGTGAGATTTTTTATAACTCCTAAAATATCAGCAATGCAAACAGGCACACAAAGCAGAGGCTCATGCTGGAGACAATGTGGAAATTCAATGGCTAATCACCTTCATGTTTTTTGGGCCTGTCCAAAAATTGAGCTATTCTGGAGAGAGGTGGCTGTTGAGATCCAAAAGATTTTTGGGGTGGAAGTGGATTTCTCTTTTGTTACCTTGTATCTTGGTAAAATACCAGTACCAGTCTCACAGAAAGATAAATACTTATGGAAGATACTCTTGGTAAGCTGAAGGAAAGCTATAACTAGAAAATGGCTGCAACCAGACCCTCCAACACTGGACCAGTGGCGTGGAATTACACAAGAAATATACTGTATGGAGAGACTTACTTTTGTGTTGAGGCTTCAGCTGGAGAAATGTACCAAACAATGGAAAAAATGGATTGTGTACGCACCATGAATAATGTGACATTGTACTATGATGTATGTGTAAAATAATGCTTTGATTTTAACTGTGACACCCATGACGATCTCATGTTCTTTGTACATGTAAATAATTAAATTAATAAAATAAAGTTTAAAAAAAAAGATATTTCTAAGATGACAAATATTATATGTACTTCTATGTCTTATATTTTACATTGTTTAAAGCTAACTGTGACAAAATGTTGCTTTTTATTTTAGCGTGAGCTGCTTTACAACCGACACCCCATAGGCCCGGCCCTGATTTATGGAGGGAGGGTCTTAAAGAATGTTCACCAAAACAGTCATGATAGAGGCCTTTAACAGTTCTTAGATTAACAGAAATGAGACTGAACAAACACAAGAGTCAAACAGAACAGGTGTTATTCAGGCGTAACGAGCGTCTCTGCTTTAGGAAGAAAAGACTGAAAATGATGATCAGCAGTCAAAGGTGGAGCCACATGCTGGGTTCACCTCAGGCTGTTACACTGTCCACAGAGACAGGACAATAAAGTTTGTAATCATTAAAAGAAGTTGTTCTAAAAAAGAGAAGAAGGCCAAAGCTGATCTGATGCAATAAAAAGTCAAAATAAAGAAAAGTCATTTACCAGCAGAGCTGCAGTGGACAAACGGTTTAATCTGAACATGTTTTCATCCAACAGGGTCACAGACATGGGGTCAACCATCAGGTCAAGGAGATGAGGGGAGATATGAAGTCCAACATGGAGGCATCATCTGGAAACAGAGAGGAAAAGACAGATCAGAAGAATCAGTGAAAATGATTGATGAGCGACTCAGTGAACTCAACAATCTGTCTCCATCATGACCGTTTAAGAGAATAAAGAAACGAGTCGATGGTCCATGTCCATGAGGAACGATCCATGAGTGTTGGGACGATTGTTCAGAGTTCTGGTTCACCAGTTTAAAATCACAGTACAACCCGTGGCAAAAATAATGGAATCCCACGTCTTGGAGGATGTTCATTCAGTTGTTTAATTTTGCAGAAAAAAGGCAGATCACAGACATGACACAAAACTAAAGTCACTTCAAACGGCAACATTGTCGCCTTAAGAAACATAAAAAGACAAAAAAAAAAAAGGTGGTAGTCAGTAACAATTACTTTTTTAGATCAAGCTGAGGGAAAAAATATGGAATCACTCAATTCTTAGGAAAAAATTATGGAATCATTAAAAAGAAACAAAAAAACAAAAGAACACTTGAACACACCACTAGTACTTTGTTGCACCACCTCTGGTTTTCTTGCAGTCTCTGAGGCACTGAGGACTTAATGAGTGACAAACACTCTTCATCAATCTGGCTCCAACTTTCTTTGATTGCAGTTGCCAGATCAGCTTTGCAAGTTTGAGTCTTGTCATGGACCATTTTCTTCAACTTCCACCACAGATTTTCAATTGTATTGAGATCCGGACTATTTGCAGGCCATGACATTGACCTTATGAGTCTTTCTTCAAGGAATGTTTTCACATTTTTTGCTCTATGGCAAGATGCATTATCATCAAAATGCCCAAGTAAACTTGTACATTTATTGAAGATTTAATGACAGCCATCTCCCCAATGCCTTTACCTGACATGCAGCCCCATATCATCAATGACTGTGGAAAAATCTCATTGTAACGGCACCAAACAAAAGTTCCATCATCATCACCTTGCCCAATGCAGATTTGTGATTCATCACTGAATATGACTTTCGTCCAGTCATCCACAGTCTAAGATTCCTTTTCCTTAGCCCATTGTAACCTTGTTTTTTTCTGTTTAGCTATTAATGACGTTCGTTTCGCTTTTCTGGATATAAATCCCATTTCCTTGAGGCGATTTCTCACAGTTCGGTCACAGACGTTGACGCAAGTAATTTTGCTGTACATTTTCTGTTTTCATATTGCCTTAAGTTTTCTGTCTTGACGCTTCGATGTCTTCCTTGGTCTACCAGGATGCTTTCCTTTAACAACCTTCCCATGTTGTTTGTACTTTGTCCAGATCTTAGATGCAGCTGACTGTAAACAACCAACATCTTTTGCAACATTGCATGATGATTAACCCTCTTTAAGTAGTTTGATAACTCTCTCCTTTGTTTCATTGACATCTATCCTCTTGAAACCATGATTCATGTCAATCCACTTGGTGCAACAGCTCCAAGGTGCGATCACTCCTTTTTTTAACTGTGTATTAACGAGCAGATCTAATCTGATGCTGGTGGGAAAGGAAATTGACAGGGTAATTCCATAATTTTTTCCTAAGAATTGAGTGATTCCATATTCTTTCCCTCTGCTTGGTCTAAAAAAGTAATTGTTTCTGACCACCACATTTTTTTCATTATTTCTTTAAGTGTTTCTTAAACCGACAACGTTGCCATTTGAAATGACTTTAGTTTTGTGTCATGTCTGTGATCTGCCTTTTTTCTACAAAAATAAACAACTGAATGAACATCCTCCAAGACTGGTGATTCCATCATTTTTGCCAGGGGATGTAATTAAACCATCCAAACTCTGTCACACAGGAGTTTATTCCACACTCAGAAACAGAGATTCCACCTCTGATCCTTCTCACTGTTGTCTCTTTTTGTTATTGTGTTCATTTGTTTGTGTTTTTATGAATTACTTGCTGTGACTGTATATTGATATTCTTGATGCTTGTATCAAAATTGTGCAGAACTTTAACATGGTGCATCCCTAGACATAAGGTTATGAATTTTATCTCATGATTCAAATTCAAATTTATTGTCATTCAGTTAATACACATGTATCAACAGAAGGAGAAGGCGTTTCTCCAGGATCACAACTCACGTACAGTACATTTATACATCCTACTGAAATAAATAAACTGATTGATAAAAATGATAATAATAATAATAATAATAATAATAATAATAATAATAAATTAATAATAACAATAATAATAATAATACAATAAAGAAAATGAAGTAATAGTAATAATGATAATTCAATTTAAAATAATCAAGACCATTTTAGAGATTAAGGCCAGACTGTGTTTAACATCCGGATGGCTTGTGGCAGGAAACTGATGTAACTGATGTAAGTATTTCATGTTGCCAATGAAACAAATGTAACACCCACTCCCCAACATTTACTCACAGTTATTCAGCTGATCATATTATTTAATAAACTCTCATCATCATCTCATCTCTGGTGATCTTTATTAAAATGGACTCTGTTTTATTTTCCCTCTGCTTTATGTCCCCAATAAAGTGGCCATAGTGCCATTGTGTATATCAGCTCAAATATGTCAAACATTACAGGGTGAAATATGATGAACCTCCACAGCCCTGGAGGACTGTCCCTAATGTTTTGGACAGAGCTGTCCCACATTAACATGACTGATGAATAAAACAGGCTCTGACCTGCAGATAATCATGGACTTTGGAGCTTCATGAGATGTTTACTGACTCTTATCTGACACATTAAACCTCATGACTCCTCTGACTGATTTACAGATACTGACTTTCAGTTTAGTCAGATTATTGGATATAAAGTTTGGTCTCCATGGACATGACACACCTGTTTGGACTCTGGACCTCGACACACCTGAACATTTCTCTGAAATCCCTTCAGAATAAAAACACACCTGTATATAAAGGCTGCACAGTGAAACAGTGTTATCAGCCCTACATGGTCCTTCAGTGGACACATGGAGTCTGTCTGAATTTACCTGAATCACCAACAGCTGTTTCAAACCCTTAAATCTGTCTCTCCTCATCTCTGTAGGTTTTGCCTCCTGTCTGAGTCGTCACACCTGATCCTTTATCGTTCCTCCTCAGCTGTGTCTCGTGTATTCAAACCTCATGTCTTCTGCTCTTCTTTCCAGTTTGTTAATTCCTCAGTGTCACGTTCCAGCATTCTTCAGTCTTGTTCACGTCTGATCTGATCCTGTTTTGACTTTTCTGACTGAGCCTCAGAGTTTTTAGATACCTTTGCCTGTTTGACTGTCTTTCTGTGTACCAACTCTGAACTGTCATAAAACCAAATTTAATGAAACCCTTTACGCCTGGTGTCCTGCATTTGGGTCCTAGTTCTGGTTTAGTTCATGATGTGGACAGAGAGTTTATTGGTGCTCTGCTTTCACAGCTTGAAGCTAAAGCTGCTACAGGCTAACTTTAAATCTGTCAGTGCAGGTTTAATGTAGAAAAGTTCTTTTTTACTTCATTTAAGAAGAAGAAGAAGTCGTCTGCTGTCCTCTTGTGTCTCGTAGAGGAGCAGAAGATTTTACTGTTAAAGTCCAAACAGGCTCAGGAGCTCCTGCAGCACCAACAGGAATTTATTTAACTGAGGAAAAGTTCAACACTGTGAAGAATCTAACTGAAGTGAATTGTCCAGCCGACATAGTTTTTTATGTAGTTTTAGCCTGTTTAGCCTGAGGCTTTCAGTGTCTCCATGTGCTTCCCTGATATCTCCCCCAGAACAAAGGTCCTTTTCTGGCACTCATGGGCCTCAAACAACCCTCTTCAAAAACCCTTTAAGCTCTGGAACCTTCTCCACCAAACACCTCCAGGAGGACGTCAGAGGACTCAGAGGCATCTGGCTGCAGAAATATTTTTCATTGTTGTGAGTCTGGATAAATCGTTCCTGCTGTACTTCTGAAGTATTTATTCTTTCCTCTCCATGAGTCGGGCTCTTTGACGGTTTGATACGCTGCTGCCTCTCAGGACAGGCTTGAGCTTTTTGTCTCAGAGATTTATTTTCATGGTTACTGTAAATAAAAGCTAAATCAATTTTAATAAATCTCTTAAAAAACACAAAATTTCACATTTGTTAGCAGGAGACTTTAAAAGAGGTAATTAGTATTAATGACTTATTATTATTACTTGTAATCATTAATTTTCTGATCTTTATTATTGCACATCACATGTTTTCTCTTATCCTGCAGGTAGAGTGTTTCCTGGAAAAGTCTGCTGCAGGTCTGAAAGTTTGACCTGGAATATCAAACCAACCTAAAAAACAAATGAGGGAGACGGAGGCTCCAGTTTTGACAGAAAGGATATTACCACACTGATTAGGGATGGGGATTGATCAGAATATCGATGCTGTTAATGATCCTGCTAATTGATGCAATTCTTTAACGATGACCTTGTCGATTCCTGCAGATTTTCCATGTGAGCAAATGTTGGTCGGATTTTCGAGGCAACAATGTCAAACACATGTCACAGCATGTATAACTGCCTCTGCAAGTTGCTGGTGTGTCCACTCACTTCAGGTTGTGCAGTAGGGGGAATTACGATTAAGTCACATTTGTGATGCGTCTGAACCCTGTCAGTGGAAGGAATTGATAAGCAAAAAAATTAATATCGATTCTTTGATGGAGCTGTTAACAATTCTCAACTGGAATTGGTTTTCGGTTCCCATCCCTAACACTGATAAGATGGAGCACTGCTTTACTTTAAGATGCATGATGTCATTGTCCTTTAAGGGCCCAACAGACTCAGAGACACTGAGCCCTCATGGCCCCCCTTGGCTGAGGCCTTGAGTCCCATGAGATCCAGACTCATCGGACAAGGAGACACTTTCACAGTCTGCTGTGGTCCCACAGACCTGCTGCTCGCTGGATATTTTGTCTTTTCCACACCATTCTCTGTAGCCCTTTAAGACGGCGTGTGAGAATCCCAGGAGATCAGCAGTTTATTACTCTTCTCCTAAATTACATTTCTTCCTCATTCTGATGCTCAGTGTGATCTTTCACAGGTCGCCCCAATCACTTCTCAATGCACTGAACTGCTGCCATGTAATTGGCTGATTAATAAAAAGTTTTAAGGGTGTACCAAACAAAGTGGCAAGTTATTATATTTCCCATTACAGAGGTAAGGTCTAACACTAAATGATCAAAGTTCTGCTCTTACCGTGTGCAGAGGAGGTCAGTGCTGAATGAAGAAATGTCTCCTCCTAATTTTACCAAGATGGCCGGAGCTAAGGAGTTGATTTGGTTTGAAGTTGTTTGCTTAGTCACATCAGATAATGTTTCACAAACAAGGAAGTTTACTTCCTAAAAACAGGACTGTGCACAGACACTTTAGGAGCTGATTAATCCAGCCTCAGGATGACAGAGTACAGATTCAGGATCACTGATTTCACGGTGTAGTAATCCAGTGATGGTTCCTGAAGAAAGACCTTTAGACTCTTCAGCTCCAGAGATTATAGACCCTAAAAAATCAGGGTGGAGGAAGTCTGTCTGTGCTCCTCTCTGAGAACGAAACTCACCAGAGCACTTCTTCATGTCCGAAATAAACAAAAGTCTGCAAATCACCATAATGTCTGCTTCAAATATTTCCCATATGTGTCATTTCCATGATCCACCTGAAGAAAAACTTTCAATGACGCAGTCATAAATTCTTCAGGATCAGGAAGTCTGCAGCCGCGCAAAAACAGATCAGCTCCAGCGCTGGAGCATTTATGGATCATTTACATAAACACTGTAAGAATTCAATCCTTAATCACAGACAGCTGACTTTGAGAGGGTTAGAATTCACTAAAGAAAAGTTATTAATGAAAATACGAGGAGGAAAAACTTTACCTACCGTGTAACGAAAGAGCCTGGGAGTGTCTGATGATCTCCGCACCGTACGCCGGAGCGTTCGACTGATGCTGCGTTCCAGTAACCTCGGAACTGGGAAAAGCAAACTGGGAGTGACTTCATCTCCGACTTAAGTGTAAATAAATTGATTATTAAAAGAGCTAAATAACTATTTACACAGGAGGCAGCCATGTTCGATTATCAACTCAGGGATAGCGAGGTTCCCCCGAGTTCCAAGTAGGAAATTCAGACCTCGGGGGCGTGTAAGTTGCAGTTTCATACTCGGAACTCGGAAATTCCGACTCCTGACTACAACTGGAACGCACCACGATTCTTCTTCTTTTTAATGGCGGTTGGCCACCTATAAATCATCATCAATAATAACATCGTGCTTGCTTATTTCCTTGCCCAACGCAAATAAATGGAAATAAATTAAGTTACAAATAAATAAATAAATAAATAAATAGACAAAATATAATTAATTTATCAAAAATAACACAAAAAGAGAACTAAGCAAATAAAATTAGTATAATTAATTAAATTTTATAATTAACTAAATAATAATAACAGTTAAATATTACCTACACCCCTTATCCTTATATTCTGTCATATACCCCTGCACTTGAGAAACTCCACCACCCTCACTAAGTAAATCCTTCAGCTCAAATCCCAGGATCCCCACACTCCTCATCTTGTCCCTCAACTTTCTCCTGTTCTTCATACGCCCTACACCACAGCGATACATGGTCCCCTGATTCTTCCACCCCACACCCTTCACATGGCTCTGTCATCTTCAGTTTTTTATTCAGTGCACAGTGTCCCAGCCTAAGCCTCATCCATCCTATTTCATCCCTCCTGCTACTACTCCTGACTCCCTGTCCTTCAATACTACCCTGTACTTGATAAAAGAGCTGACCCTTGTCTTCCTTATCCCATCTAGCCTGCTATAACTGATTTTCTTTCTCCCAAATTACCCCCTTTGCCTCTGCTTTGCTGATTCTGATATGCATTTGTACTCTCTCCTTAAGAGCCCTCTTAGCTAACACATCGGCCTCTTCATTGCCCCCCACTCCTACATGAGGAGAGACCCACAGAAATCTCAAAAACAGGCTCAGCAGCTCCACTGGTGACTCCAAACTGCCCTCAGCTGTGAGTGTCTCTGGGTGGTGGCTCTGTGATTGGCTGTGATCAGTCTGGTGTTTGCTGATGTCAGCTGGGATGAGCTGCAGCAGCAGAGACTCTGACACTTTGACAATATGAATGAATTTGTTTTTGAGTTTCTTTAAAGTTGAAGATAATCTCTGCAGACATTCTCCTAGCTTAAGAGTAAGGATGTTAAAATGAGAGAAATATTTGTGTTTTTCTAATCTGGTTGTCTGGATTTTTGCTTGTTTTGTAATGAGCAGAAAAAGTTGACGTGTTTGCAGAAGAAAGTAACTCATCTACATCATTGTCATTATGAAACAATGTGATTACATGTTAATGTCAAAAAATACATTTACTTTGCTCTTAAATATTACTCCTTCAGGCTTTAAGTCATTAAAATAAACCCAAATCAAAACAACTCAAATAACAATCTAACGAGGCAGCTAAGTAACAAAGCAATTAAACAACTGACCAACAAACTTACACAACGACTTTTCAACTAACAAACAGCTAAATCAAGGGCGTAGAATTGGGTAGGGACGCTAGGGACACGTCCCTACCAATATTACGCTACTGCCGAATGGTCCCTACCAAAAAAACAAGCAGAAACTTTCACTTTAAGTAGTCTTTCCCATAAGCCATTGCAGCCGCCCGCAGCACCGCCGTGTTTCCCGGCTGTCAGCCACATCACGTCACACAAAGTCCTGCCTCTAGCCTAATACTGCTCATCGATTGGCTTTACCGTTTCTTGCTAACGTGTGATTGGCCGTCCTCACTGTCCCTCTATCCGGTGCCGGTAGATACGGGAAGAGCCCGCTGGGTTGTTAAACGCGACTGGACTTGCCCGCTGTTATGATCGCTAGTTGGCCAGGAGCTCCGTTGTAAGCATGTTAGTTCTACTTGGGACATTGACAGTGGTTTTATTTACACAAAATATCATTTTGTATCTAACATTTGTATCTTTGTCTGTGTGCATAGGTGTGTATCTGTGTTTGGTAATTAGACACGGCAAGCATGAAGAAGAGAAAACTGGACATAAAGGACTTCTTTAGAAGTCAAACTGTAAGTTACTCTAAGGGTGTATAAATTTATCACTAAAAAAACGTATGTTTAATGCTAATGAAATACACGTTTTGGTTATTTATTATCCATGTGATATTTGTGTGTTGAAAGGCAGCAACCGTTTAAGACCAACAATTAAAGTTTGTGAAGAAAAAGAAAATAAAACCTCGGATTAGAAACATGATTTTATTCACTCATGACGGAAAATAAATTACACTTATGTGTAGCAACTGTGAAGCTGTTTTCTCCTCCGACTATAAACATACAATTAATATTTATGATTGCTACATGCCAAATTGCCCCACTGTGCACGCATCAATTTGTTTTTGTCAGGGGGCTGATAGAAGAGACGTGGGATATGGAGGAGGACAGGCTGGAGGAGATGGAGGACAGGATGGGGGAGGACAGGCTGGAGGAGATGGAGGACAGGATGGGGGAGGACAGGCTGGAGGAGATAGTGGAGGAGAGACAGGAGAAGATGGAGGAGGAGAGGCAGGAGGAGATGGAGGACAGGCTGGAGGTAGTATAGAGGCTGGAGACTCACAGGTGAGGCTGAAAGAATACACATGATGTTCGTCATCATGAGATAGAACATTGTGACAAATATTAGCTTGATGATGATCTGTACAACAATGGTTCACTCTTGTGGCTTTGAAATCAGACCTGTCAAGGTTCATTACACCATTATGAATTTATTTTGTCAGGTGACACAGGTAAACTCACCAGGTACAGGAGGAGGAGATGCTGGGAGAGAGGCAGGAGATTCACAGGTGAAGCATTGGCTTGTAACAATGTGATAATAAGCACAAAAATTCTAATTGTTTTGAAAAAATGAATCTAATTAATTACCGGACTTATAATTAATTAATCTAATTAATCACATTTTAATCTCATATCTGCATAAAGTACCCAAATAAAGAATTGTAATTCTAGGATATTATAAAATTGTAGTGCAGGACTAATCAAATGAAAACACTAAGAAGTGAAGATTTGTAAATCCACATTTTTATTGGTGACTAAATAAATCCAAAGTCAGGACAACTTGTCCAGAAAATTCTAAGCTCAATCAGGCAACTCAAATTACACTTTAAGTGTGTTTCATAAATCAGATACAAAATAAGAAAAAGGTCGAGGACATCCAGCAAAACAATTAGGCCTGATGCATATTAAGGAATACTACATTCTTTAAATATAGATAAATAAATTCAAAAATAAAATCAGACTAAGTCTTAAATATGCCATTCCTGTTGTCACCTGGGCTTTGTTTGGTTTGACTAGAGACGCATGTGTGAAGTGACGTGTGCCACTGCCATGTACGGGTCCTCCAGCTGGACAATATTAAAATGTTTGTGTGTTACGATTAATCGCGATTAATTTTTTAAACGCATTTATTTGTGGTGTAATTGATTAATCTAATTAATGCACTAAAGTGACAGCTCTAACATTAAGATATACAATGTGAACATTAATGTCAATCCCTGAATATTTTTTTCTTCTGAATATGACTTTTAGCTTGTTTGATCAGCTCTACATGACGTGAATTAACAGCCATGAATTTAAAACACATCAATTTTCAGGGGTGTTGCCTTTAAGCACTTTTATGTCCCCACCAATGTCAAAATCAAACCTACGCCCTCACCGTAAAATATAATAAGTTGACCTTACTTAAAAAAAATATGCAAAGTCGTTGCCTTAAAAAAAGCAATTTCTGTTAACTTAGATAAATTAGATTTTTTTTACTTATTTATTATTAGTTTGTAGTACTCAAATAAACTTAAATAAATTAGATTATAGTAACTTAAATATTTTAAGCTTGCAGTACTAAAATGAATTTAAATGAATTAGATTACAGTAACTTTTTTATTTTAAGTTTGCAGTACTCAAATCAACAGAGTTCAAGTACCTTTTCTATTTATTTATCTAGAATAGTAAATTTAACTTAATATTCATAGATTGTGAAAGCTTAAGTCTGAAGTTTTACACATCCATCATTTTCAGCATCATAGTCATATTATCTAACACAATGAATGGAAAACACTCAATGGATTAACTTAGTGCAATTAATATTTATTTTAAATACTCTGCATTGCATTTGTAGCTCTGGAAACATGCTCCACTTTTGTGGAAAGAAAATGCACAGAAATGAAAAAAAATAAATGTCCCTTCTGTCCCTGTAAATACATCCGTCCCTCCACATCTACCATATACCTTCCTTCCTCCCCCCATCAATCCCTGCCTTCCTACGTACCATTCTACCTACCTTCCTCACTCTCTACCTCCGCACTACTTACCTCTTTCCCATCTTTCCAATCAACCCACCTCTTCACCTTCCTTTATACCCATCTAGCCCTTACTTTTCCTTCCTTCCTATGTTCCTATTCTATTCCTATCCTTTCTGACTAACTCTCTGTCTATCTACCTGGAGCTATAGTCAACGTGTTTTCATGTTGTTAAGTGCTCAGCAGTGATTAAAATAACATAGAATACATCGCTGTCTTATAAACTTTATCAACTGTCAATCAACAAATTACTCCTCTTACAAACACTATCAAAGAGTTACATTTGTACATTACACATTTTATCTGGAACAGGAAACAAGTCACCTTGTTTTTTCACAAAACCTGTAGTCTGTGCTTAGCAATTTCAACTGGCTTACACCATTAGTTTGTTCTGCAAAGTGATCAGTTTTGGAAACAGAAGACAGACTGTCTAAGGAAAGTCCTGACATTGTCCATGACTGTACCTCCCTCAAGTATGATGGCAGCGGAGATGCACTGGAGGTGCTCTGCATTTGTACCCTGCTGCTGAGCATCTTGGGGGAGTGCTTCTTCTTTTACTGTATCCTGAAAAAAAGGAAACAGGATAAGTTACTGGATGGTGGCGGAGAGTGGAAGATGCAAGTGACATCAGCAAAATGTGCCAAAGTACCAAAAGTAAAAATACTCGTAGTGCAGTCAAATTGCCCTCCTGTATTAAACTAGTATTAAAGTCTGTGGCGTGTGTGCTGCTTTACTGCTGAAGATTTTAAAGTTGAGCTCATTTGAAAGACTTTACCGACTTAGTAGACAATGTCTTTTCCAGCTCATCCAAGAGGATTTTTAAATTGTGTACGGTAAAATAATTATCTTTTAATTATTTTACAGTACTGTGAAACATACATAACAAATATGATTTGTCAATAAATTGATATAATTGTGATCAATGTTTCTTTTACTTACAAGACAAGTTCTGTAGACTGCACTGGAGTCCTCACTGAGGAGAATTGGAAGGCCTCCTCAATGACTAAACAGTCCGTAGTGCGGTCACATCAGGCGACTGAAAATACAGAGAGAACAGACACAAGTTAAGACCTTTGTAGCATTTTGGGAGTTTAGGAGAATATGTGTTATCTCGTGTGTTATCCACAGCAGCATTCAGCAGCAACACAGCAAACAGGTAGGCAGTGTGAATACCCAACAGTGACGACACTTGAGTGATACACAAAGTGCATGAAACAGGCCTAAGGTTAATTACCACCACCCATTATACTGGAGTTTGAATTACTCAAAATTTGGAAAAACCCACAACAAAATCCTTACCACTCAGTTGATGTGCTGCATCAAGTATATCAGCTTTTTTCCCACAGTTCCTTTTTTTGACTTGAAGAGCTCAAGAGCTTCATTGAAGTCCCCTTTAAGATTCTTGCTGGTGATGCGATTACACTCGGCAAAGACCTGAAAAACAGAGAGTGGAAGTAGGAAGAGGGAAAACAAAATTAAGCGGACCATGATGCTATTGACTGACAAATTTATGTATGAAACTAGGGTGAATTTCAGCTGCTTGATCATGGCAAAATCATAATGACAATTATTTTGGCCGATACTGACATCAAAATTATTGCACATGATTAGTATGGAAACATGCATATACTGAACTTTTTTAAAGCTCAACTTCTGAACAGTGATTACCTTGAACTTTAAATATAAATCAACTGAAAATACAAAAAAATGTTGACAAAACAATTTATACTGTTCAAAGCTCTTTGGATAATTTTTTTCTCATAATTCTTTGGAACTCTAAACAGCTTTCTTTCTTGAACATGTTAATCCACTGGAGAAAAAAATAAAGATTTAATCATAATATTCAGACTATATCTTGTATTTTTGTCAATTTTATTTTCCTAGTTATTAAACTTTTTCTCATATAATCCTGACATTTCCCATGATGTCATTTTTTTCCACAATAAACTATGTTTTCTGCTAATACTACTTTTTTTGTAACACAGTGCAACAAAACAACGTTATATTCAGACTTTCCTTGCATTTTTAATTTGCCTTATGGTGTATAATACATTGCTACTCATTTTATTTTCAAACAAATAATCTTTGTACAACTTTTGAAAACCTTTTACTGGTTTGTATGTATTGCAAGGGCTATTTTTTTCATGAGTATGATGTGTTTTAATACTCCAACAAATTTGTTAAACTATATGGCTTCATAGCTTTGATATGTTGTGCTCAGATATTCGATCTGCTGGAATCTTTATGGGGGAAGGCAGGCCAAAACAAACAAGTAGCTTACCTGTCTCTCCCTGAGAAGTGCTGGCCACTGTTGAATGTCTCGTCCGTCATTTTTGAGACGAGAGAGGCATTTGGGTGTCTTTTCCCCTGAGACACTGTGTAAAGTAATGAAATATAGTCACTCACTCTTCAGGTGGTTCTCACAATTATCTTTCAGTTAATACTATGTTGACAAAATCCGCGGAGCATTTGATCTCCTGACACATAATAATCATTAGAAAACGACTCTGCCCTGTACTTTGGAGTTAGCAGGAGTTTCATAGCTTCTTTGCCAACTTAGCTGGTGTCTAAGGCAGCCTCTCCGGCATGTTTACATTGTTAATGAGGGAGGAGGAGGAGGGGAAGTGAAGTGAGCATTGTCCGCGTCAATAGAGACCCCCCGGAGCACTTTCCCTACAGATATGTTCGTTTTTATTCCGGAGAAAAAGACAGCACTACACGCACTAACGTGAAACCACAACATGAAAACTCGACGTAAAACAAAATAGTAAAATATATACTTACCAAATCAGCGTGAATGGTCCACTGGGTGCTTTTCATGGCGCTCCGGTTCACTGTGGCCTTCCCGCATGTTAGCTATGGAGCTATAGGGAATGTGCAAAGTAGAGGGGCAGATCTGCGCATGTCTGAAAGAACGCCCAAAGGACCCTGGGACAATAAATTAATCTATCCAATTTAACCGAACTGAGGTACATTAAGTTAAGCATGTTCCCCAACTCCAAATTTCTACTTACTTATTTAGGGTTAGTGTTCACAACAGGTTGATGATTTCTGAGTAAGGTTCACTAATAATTTCTTATTAATTTGAATGTTAGCGTTTACAGTGCTTGAGCTCAAGCATGACAAACTTACTGTAGACGAGCTAAGTTAACCCATTCACTAAAGTGCCCTTCATGGTTAGCATATCTGCTTTGTCTTTTATTGCTAAGCATATAAACGTTAAAAAAAAAACAGTACAGAAAATGTAGTTAATGCATCGTTTATGTCACTACAGGCTGCCAGGAACTCTCTTATTCCACCTGGACCAGCCACATTGTCCACCTCCACAGGCTCTGCAGCAGGCGATGTAGCTGACGCCGTATCAATGCTTTTATTTTGGTACTTCCTGTTACCAGGAGTTTCAATTTGCATATTAGCTAAATATTTAGTTGCGTCTGGGAGATTTATATTTAGCATTTATATTATATTTATATTTAACATTTATATTTATATTTATATTTATATTTAACATTTATAGTTAACATTTATATTTATATTTAAGGTTTATATTTATATTTATATATAGCATTTACGTGTGACATTTAATATTTACATTTAACTATTTAAAGATGTTTCTAAGATGATAAATATTGCTCTAAATGTCATAAAAGGTCACTGGAAAAAATCACACCAGTTTTTTTTTGCACATGGTTTGAAGCTAAATGTGTGAACATGTTGCTGTTTCTTTTAGCATGTGCTGCTTTACAAACGGCGCCCCATATGTTTGTGCCTGCATATGATTAGAGCAAATTCTTTTGAGGATAAGGCGCTGAAACAGGGCAGACCGCGTGAGCTAATTCTGCGCAAATGATGGTGCTATCAGCAGCAGCAATCCATTCTTTGTGGATCTGGCCCCTGGTACATTAGTAGTGAGTTAACTTAATGTGTACTTGGAAGTGTTGTAAACTAATGCTGTGTTCCAGGCAACCTGTAACTCGTGCTGTTCCCACCTGTAACTCCTGAAAATGCACTGGAACGGCAGTCGAACTCGTAACTTCCGACCTGTGAACTCGTACCAGATCGATGTACTTCAACTTATGACTTATGTCACATCACTGTCTAAGCAGCCTCTTAATAATGACAAATGCTGTAAAGTATGAGCTTCTGTTTAACTCAAATAAGATAGTTGATTAAGCATAAATCTTATAATGCCTGCCATGTTGGTTAATGTAGGCTACATACCAGAATTCCTTGCGTTCTAACCAAAGTCGTATTTTGCCTGGAATGCTTTCAGGTAGGAACTCTAAGATTTTTGCTGGGAAATATCAGAGTTACGGGTCACCTGGACTCGGTTTGACTTCCTGTCTGGGGCTTTCTTAATGACTCTGAATTTACGAGGTTTGGAAGCGGCCGCGCAGAAATAGACCTGAAGCGTATCTGTTGCGCCTAGGCCCGCGCCGGCGCTTCAGGATTGCGGCGCGGCGCGGCGCTTTCGCGTGCAGTGGAAATTGCCTGATAGACTGAGGGGAGCGAGAGGACGGGCGCCGCGCTGCTACCGTGGAAATTGGGGGTAAGTGCCTCAAAACCGGTGCTTGGCAAGCACCAACACTTTGCTGGGCCAGCAGAAAGAACCATGTTACGTTGGGGGCTACGGCTTACGTCAGGGGATGGGGGCGGGATTATCGACCAACTCAAAGCAGAGTAAAAAACACAGAAGCACTGTTACCTGTCTTCTCAAGCATGATCGCTGTTCGTTGCGTAATCGTCAAGCAGCATTAACTGGCTGGATCATCAACTTTTGCTCTCCAAGGAAGGCTCGAAAAGCCAGCAGCAACACTTGAACCGCAACGTAGTCCTCCACCTTTGTTGTGGCAGTTGGATTTGGCACTAGTTGTTATTGGAAACTGGCATGACGTATACAGACGTACACATTGCCAAGATGACGTAGCCCTGGAACCAGCTTGGTGGAAAAGGGGTATCAGTAAAATTTGGCGAAATCTGGTACAGAAATCTGGCCAGATTTGGTACATCCAGCTCAGACTAAAGTCAACACATCAGTGCAGCAGCTGGATTAGCATTAGCAGATCATGCTGTTTGCTTGCTTCATACCTGACCTGCAGAGGGCGCTGTGGCCTCAGTCTCCAGCCTTTATCTCTGTCTGAGGATCAGTAAGTGGAAGGCTCCACCTTCAGAACTTAGACTGGATCAGTTTTAAAAAGGACTCAGTCCTGTAGTCCTGTCAGACTCTGAGCTCTCTGTTTCTCTCTGTGATTCATGTTTGTTCTTTGTCTTTCCTCTAACTGCTGAGTCTGTTAGTCTTCTTTGCAGTGTTTATTATTTTCTGTATTTAAGGCCAAGCAGCAGCCTTCTCTTGACTCATACTGACCTGATACAGGGTTCCTACAGCTCAAGGCAAGTTAAATTTAAGACTTTTTCAGACTTTTTTGAGGCCATTTGAAATCAAATTTAAGTACAAGTTGACACAATTGAAACAAACAAAAACACCAAATGAATTACCTGGGTTAAAGGCAATTTTAACCTTATGTTTATTTTACGTAAAATATAAATTTAATCTTTTTTTAACCCCGTTTTTAAAACTTAATGTCTATTTTGCCCCATTCATTTTTTTGGCCACTGTCAGAACCACTTTTGGAAATTTTACATGGCTTCTGAAATTTATTTTCAAATTTAATTCCCAATTTTGCTGCCATAATCAATTTTCCTAAGCCACTTTAGGATTTTTTTGGCCAATTTGTCCCCATCTTTTTTCTCTCTGTAGGCACTGTAGGTAGAACCAAGACATGCGTCTGCTCTTAAAGATCCTGGTGCAACCACATCACCGTTTTGTTAGTTCTGCTATTGTGATTACACAATGTTGACATGAGAGTAAAGTAACAAATTATTTTTGAAAAATAGATAAATGTTAATAAATATTTTATTTTAGTTCAAACTACATAAATCTTACTAATGTGGTCAAATTTTTAAGACTTTTGAAAATTGGATTTAAAACATTTTAATGCCAATTAAGGCCTTATTTTTAGAATAATGAATTCAATGCCTTTTAATACTTTTTAAGGATCCGCGGGAACCCTGTGATACAAACATATTTTAGATAAATATCCAGAGAGGGACATGGTCAAAGTTTAAATAAAATCCTGCAGAGACTTTTTAAACTGCACTGAAAAGGCCTCGACTCTTCATAACCAAACAGGAAAAGTCTGATTACACTCCTCTGGTCTCTGCTGTTGGAGGAGGAAATTAATATTTCAATATCTGTGATTTTAAACAGAAACAAAGACCTGACATTCAGACAGAAGACAGCAAAGAGAGAAAAATGATTCTATTTCTTTTTTTAAATGTGTCAGAAGCTACGATCAAAAATCATCACCTAATAACAGTTAATTCATTATGTCAGTTTTATAAAAAAAGACACTTTAATATTTCAACAAAACATTCAATATTTACAAGTTGTAACTTTTTTTTTTTTGTAACTACATTTATGCGTCCAGGCATTAATAATATGAGCATCAATATAAAGAGGCTCGGCTGACTGCTGATCCACAAAACCATGTCTTAGGTTTATCGGGAATGGTCCAGAAAAGAGAAAATACCCAATGAGGGGTAGACATCTAAAGAAAAACATCACAATGATACCAGGGGTCAGAGTGGTTAGAGGTGATTCAAAGTCAACAGGAGCTCAAATATTTTACAACCAAGGAATGAAGAACATTTCTGTACACACGTCCAGTCCTGAAGCAGACGGTCTACAGCAGCAGGAGACCACACCAGGTGCCACTCCTGTAAGCAGTAAGTTCTCGATTCTCAACAAAATTGTTCAACAGCAGACTGTAAAGTGTCTCCTGGTCTGATGAGTCTGGATCTCTGCTCCACATTCAGAGTTTGGTGTGAACATCATAAACATGGATCCATCCTGCCTTGGATCAGCGGTTCAGGCTGCTGCTGGTGGTCCCTCAGTCCCACCTGAGCATGGTTCAAACCCCACAGCCTACCTGAGGATTGTTCTGACCATGTCCATCCTCTTATCTCCTTATTCATCATGATAATGTCATGGAGATATGGACCAACATCTCTGATGATGTTTCTGCTCCTTGTTGAGTCTAATGAATTGGCCGTTGAGGATAACAGCTTTATAAAAAGTCTGTTTCATCAAAATTAATCAGGCAGATGTTTTAGCTTAATTTTGGATGATTCTGAAAGCATGCTTTCAAAGTCTGAGCTTGTTGAGTCTTTTCTGCTCAAACAGAAGAACATTTGGATTGTTCCCTCACGTCTTCAGGAGGTTTGTCTCTCAGATCTGCTCTGCTGTGGACAAACCAAACTGCTCCATGAGGTCATGAATGTTTGGAGCTGCAATGTCTTCAGACCTCCAGCTGCTCCAGGAGCCACCTTTACTTTATTACTTTATCCCATTTTTAATGAAAAAGTCTTTATAATTGAATGTAGCAGACCCTTTTGTCAAAAGAGACACAGATCTGATAGAGAGTCCACACAGACAGCAGAGCTCAACGGATGAAGGTCTGGATGTTGGATGAGAAAGTCTCTCATGCAGACTTGTCCCTGTCCCCTCCTCTGGATAAGTTTTCCTCTGAGGACTCACTGAGTTACTGGGTTAGATTAGTCAGGTTAATTATTTATTTTGGTTAGTTTGGGTTAGTCTCATTTTCATTTTTCTGATGAGTCAGTGAACGCATCATAATGTCACTGTTAAAGGATAAGTTTGGTTTCTGGAGCTTTCAGATGTTTGTAGAATGAAGTAGAACAATATACACACCCAGAAGGCTTTCCTGATCCAAACAGTGCTTCAGGAGATATTCAGATCCAAAATCGAGCGGTGGACATCCGTCTAATGGTAGCACGTAGGGTATCGATCGCCGCTCCCAAAACTGCATTAATCGTCCTAAAACTCATGTTTTTCACCAATATTCCATCATGGTCCGCTCGGGGTTAGTCCTCCAAGACATCCGATAGATATTCGTCCACTTTGCACAAAACTGGAAGAAGAAAGTCGTCGTGTAGCAGACGTCTTCCCCTGAATCAGTGAGCCATACTACGCATGTGCGAAGGGAAACGTAAACAAAGTCTTCTTCGTCAGTTCAGAGGTCAGTACAGCCACACAACGCTGTCTGGAGTGACACAGAGTGCCTTGGAGGACTAACCCCGAGCGGACCATGATGAAATATTGGTGAAACTAATGAGTTTTTGGACGATTAATGCAGTTTAAGAAGCGGTGATCTATGCCCTACGTGCTACCATTATACGGATGTACGCTGCTCGATTTTGGATCTTAATATCTCCTGAAGCACTGTTTGGATCAGGAAAGCCTTCTGGGTGAGTATATTGTTCTACTTCATTCTATAAACAATGTAAAAGCTGTAGAAACCAAACTTATCCTTTAAGTTATTTTGTGAAGGTGGTCCTGCTGACCTCAGAGGACTTAACATGATTAAGTCAAACTGGGCCTCAGGTTTTCTGCCTGTCTGGTCTGTGATGGTCTCAGACAGGAGCAGCATCAGGGTCTGTGGAGCAAACAGCCTCTGCTGCAGTGACCTCTCCTCTTCTTTAGTCGTCTTGACTCTTCCTCCAGCAGTGAGCAGCTGTTTGACATGAACTCTGCAAAGATAATGATCCAGGATCCAGCTCATGGTACAGATCCTGGAGATCCTGGACTCTGCAGTTTACTGGATGGACTCTCAGACCTGAGAAAAGAAAAAAGTTCAAAGTGAAACTTCAGTTCATGTATAAAGAGGTGACCAGAGTCTGTCTGTCCTTCATCACTAACAGTGCAGACGGCCTGCTGCTGTGGACCGGCCTCACTTTAACATCTCTGCCATCATCCAGCATGATGGACTGGATCTGAGGCCTGCTGGAGTCCAACAGCTCCACAGTCTGGTTTCAAGACCGTTGGTCTGGTCAGAGTGAGTCCTGTTCTCCTCAAAGTGTCTGTTCAACACAAGTCTGTTCCTGGTTGAGGTTTCTGTCTGTTTCATCAGAGTCTGGTCCAGTCTGCTGTTTTATTTCTGATTGAGGTTTCAAACCAGTCCCATAAGTCTGGATTTGATCTGGATTTAAACAGAAGTCTTGTTGGTGTGGGGTTTCCACCTTCACCCAAAGGTTCCTGTTTATCCTGCAGAAGTCTGTTTTTATAAGGTCTCTTCCTGCTTTACACGACTCTGGTCCTCCTTAATGTTTCTGCCTGTTCCTCCACAGTCTGGCTCTGCTTGAGTTTTCTAACTGTTCATCATAAGTTGTGTTTGAGGTTTCTGCCTGTTTAACTAAAGTTAGGATGGAGCAGATCCACCACAGCAGAACCAAACTGATGTCAAACCAGCTCTAACTTCAGAGAGAACCAGACTCAGGCTGAGCAGAGAAACCTCAAACTGAACCTTGGTTCTCCTCAGGGTTTCTCCCTTTATAATCTGGTTCTCCTTGAGGTTTCTTTCTTTTCAGGATGAGTCTGATCCAGCTTGTCTTCTCCTCAAAGCTCTACCTGAGTTCTCTGTGTAACATCAGTCTGGTTGTGTTCAGGGTCTCTGCCTGTGTCAGAAGGTTCGTTCTCTCCACTCTGACTTTGCTGCTCTGTGCTGTTCATGTGGGTTCATGTTGGTCTTTGTTATGAAGTTTCAAAGGAGCCTGGACCTGCTGCCTCTGCAGAGACTTATAAATTATTTTTTTGTTTGATTGATTTCCTCACCTGCTTCTCTGGGCTGTGGGACTCTGGACTGTTAAGTGCTGCCATTTCTTCTGAATAGCTGGTTCCCTTTTAAAGGTACATAACAGTTTAAGAAAGTATCTTATTATTCAACTGTGAAATCAAATGAGAGTTAGGACAAAATCCAACATACCTGGCTCGAAGTATCTAGTGCCCTTTTTTCTGCAACACAAACACGAGGAAGAAGAACCAAAACAAATGAATAAATGATGTTAAATACGACGCAGGATTAGGGCCACATTGAAAACAAAAAAAATGTAGGCTTACAAAAATAAAGTCGAAAAGTTATGAGAATCAAGTAATCTCGAACTAGGAAACATTTGCTTGGCTATATTTAGAAAGATTTTCACAGATTCAGACTTTGTGGCTCAATAACTCATCAACAAAAGAACATAGTTCCAAACCAGACCCCTCTTTTTGATCACTGTAATGAAGACTGTGATCTATAAACTCATTTTCCTCCAACTGAGCCGTCAATACGCTGAAGCTGATGGCCTGGCGGTTTTGAGACCGTCTGCAAATTACCATATCGTAGGAATGGTATGAAAGAAAATTGAATAACTTCCCCATACTGAGAAGTAAAGTCTTCAAAATCACAGCAAATACAAAAGATCGTTTTTATTCATACTACGGGTCATATTTTTTTTTTAGATAGACTTATGAATTAAAATATTTTACAGGACTTTGATTGAAAATAAAGCAAATGCCATCAAAGTAATAAGACCAACCAAGTCATAACAAAACATGACTAGTGATCTTTTTTACTTTAAACTACAGTTCTGACTTCAGCAAGAATGTTTTGATTTGATTTAAATGATGTTTTGTATATTTAATTGTGTTAATTAATATGCATGGATACTAACAACTACAATGATTTTATTGTTGGTAACTGTAGTGACACTAAAGTCACACAATTAACCAACATCTCTTCAATATTATACTACATCTCCATTTTAAGAGAAATTGTTCTTAATGTAATTAATATGACTTTTTAAATATTGATGGATACTCATTTACGGCTAATGATGATAAAACTGTATGATCCTTACAAACGACCCTTTGTATTTGCTATGATTCTGAAGACTTTACTTCTCAGTATGTGGAAGTTATTCAATTTTCTTTCACACTATTCCTCCGATAGGGTAATTTGCAGATGGTCCCTAAGCCGCCGAGCCATCAGCTTCAGCATATTGACGGCTCAGTTGGAGGAAAACGAGTTTATAGCCCATGGTCTTCATTACAGTGATCGATAAGAGGGGTCTGGTTTGGAACTACGTTCTTTTGTTGATGAGTTATTGAGCAGCAAAGTCCAAATCTGTGAATATCTTTCTAAATATAGCCAAGTAGACACTTCCTAGTTTGATCTAAAAGATGACTTAATTCACATAATTTTATAAGATCATTTTCGTAACTTGACGACTTTATTCTCGTAACTTACTTTTTTTTTGTTTTCAACGTGGCCCTAATCCTCTGTCGTACTTAAAGGATGAAATCAGTAAGAAATCAGGGTCCTTCCAATGCAACGACTTACCAATTTCTTCGTCTTGATTGATGATTGATCCGTTTTTTTTTACAAAAACCCAAACTGCAGCCAGAAGAGAAATTACCAATAGAAAAATAACAGTAACAATGGGAACTAGGACTGCAGTCATGGATGTTTGTTCTCCACACTGAGCATCTTTTGATTCAGTCCCTGGTTTCAGCAAACGGAGATTCAGTGACTCACAACTGTGAGGACAGAGGGACATGTTTATAAAGACATGTGTGAGGACAGAGGGACATGTTTATAAAGACATGTGAGGACAGAGGGACATGTTTATAAAGACATGTGTGAGGACAGAGGGACATGTTTATAAAGACATGTGTGAGGACAGAGGGACATGTTTATAAAGACATGTGTGAGGACAGAGGGACATGTTTATAAAGACATGAGAGGACAGAGGGACATGTTTATAAAGACAAGTGTGAGGACAGAGGGACATGTTTATAAAGACATGTGAGGACAGAGGGACATGTTTATAAAAACATGTGTGAGGACAGAGGGACATGTTTATAAAGACATGAGAGAGGACAGAGGGACATGTTTATAAAGACATGTGAGGACAGAGGGACATGTTTATAAAGACATGTGTGAGGACAGAGGGACATGTTTATAAAGACATGTGAGAGGACAGAGGGACATGTTTATAAAGACATGTGAGGACAGAGGGACATGTTTATAAAAACATGTGTGAGGACAGAGGGACATGTTTATAAAGACATGAGAGGACAGAGGGACATGTTTATAAAGACATGAGAGGACAGAGGGACATGTTTATAAAGACATGTGTGAGGACAGAGGGACATGTTTATAAAGACATGTGAGGACAGAGGGACATGTTTATAAAGACATGTGAGAGGACAGAGGGACATGTTTATAAAGACATGTGAGAGGACAGAGGGACATGTTTATAAAGACATGTGAGGACACGTCCATGTCTGGATCAGTCTGTACTCACTGTGTGTGTGGCTGACAGGACGCTGACGTCCCGTTTGAAAATGTTCCTGCAGGACAGGGAGAGCACTTGGTGTCTGAGTGTGAGGATCCTGCAGACAAACACAGGAGTTAGTTCACTTTCCTACAGTAGAAACACAATTCAACAAAGCTGATTTATTCCTCTGTCAGTCTGACTGCTGTTTCCTCTGAGCTTCTTAACTACAGGATGATCAGCTTTGAGCTTCAGCCTCCACAGTGAAGGTCTCCACATCTGCAGCTCTGAGCAGCTTCTCTCCCTCAATCTGATCCAGAACAACAGTCCACCTTCAGGACATCAAACCAACCTTTCTGACTGACAGATTCTCCTGGACCACAGCTCTTGTGTCTGGTTGCTGTCCTACAGCCGCCCTCTGTTGGCTCTGTGCAGTAAAATCCTTCTTTAAGTTCACAAAGTGTGTCTGCAGTTTTAGAACAGATCCTCTTTATTCTCAGACCAGAACCTGCAACACAGAAAAGATCTCTCATGATCAAACTGAACCATTGAAGGGCAGAAACCAAACATCTCCAGACTTTAAACTCAGGAAACTTCTGTACACAAAACCTGGAGTTTGGAAGGCGTTGGCTCTTTAAGACAGTAGGCAGATTTAAACTTTGCAGGAAGGAAGGAAAGGTCTGCTGTTTGAAACAGGAAGTTACACAAACACAGACAAACAGACCTGGGCCCTGTTCTACGAAGCAGGATTACTGCCTAGCGAGGTAGCTTTGAGAATAAGTTCCGGATTCCCTTTTCTACGAGACGGGATCACTCCTTAGCGAGGAGAGTCTCCATGGCAACGTACGCTGAACGGCTAACCTGCTCCGGGGCAGGTTAGGTTCCAGATTGAACTCGAGGACAATAAAAACCCCGCCCACTGACCAATGAGCTGACCCGATGGCTGCAGAGGGCCAGCTCCTCTGCAGGAGTAAAATCTGGGGGAGGAATCCCCCCCTGTTCTTTTTGTGTACTTTGATTGGTGCTGAAACAAGACTCAGATTTAGAGTCACTACACAGTACATGACACTTGCTACAGGTAGTTAAAGGGAATGAAGAATTCTCATTGCCATAACAAGATCTTCAATGCTAACACTTCTGTTCCATGACTTAAATTTCTACTGAGATGTGATTTTGACCCCTTAAAATTACCTATGGAGTTATCAGACTTTCATCTACAGGTATTACGGTATTGGAAAATGCTTTACAAACATAATTTCAGCCCACATAAAGCCATCATTTGGAACAACAGATATATCTTGCATAAAAGGAAGTCTTTGTTCTATAAAAATTGGATGGAAAAAGGTGTTTGGGCTGTAATACATTTAATGGATAAAGATGGAAATATATTAAATCATACCAATTTCAATCTGAAATTCAAAATCAATTGTTCTTACAAACAGTATTCAGTAGTGATAAAAAGCTGTTCCTGTAGCCTTGTTTAATTTGATCAGAGAAACTCTGAAATATTCTGCTGTAACACCTGTACTTGACAATCTTTTTATAGGTGAATATGATTTATTAGACCGTAAGTGTAATAACATTTTAAGAAGTCTTATCACAAAGGAATTCTTTCCTCTTCCTATTAAAAGAAATATCACTTTTCAGGTTTTCTCCAAACTTGATTTGGTTAAACTAAGAACTAGATATTTAGACTTTCCATTGTTGCCAAAAATGAAAGACGATCATTTTAAGACTATTAATGATATCTATCCATGTAATGAATTTTTGAGAAGACGATTTCATATAGATAAGAATTAATGTACTTTTTGTCATACAGAAATTGAAACACAGGAACATCTGTTTCATGATTGTAATGCTATTAAGATTTTTTGGGAAATAATTCATGCATGGCTAAATGCAAAATACATAATACCTGTTTTTAATTATCATATGATCAAATTTGGAATCTTTGTAAAAGATAAAACTGTTGAATTTTTATATAATAATATGTTTATTATAGGGAAATTCTATATCCACAAATGTAGATTCTTCAGTTACTCCCAATTTTGCTTCATTTAAGAACGACCTTAAATTATTTTCTCGATCTTTAAAAAAGATTGAAAAAGAAAGTGCCTCAAGACTCCATGAAATTCTTGATTTGTGTATGAATTGAACCCCTTGTAAATGTTTTCATTGAATAGTTTATGAACTTTTTTAATTTTATTCTTTTTTTATTATTATTTAGTTTTATATAGTATTGGTTAGTGATGCTGCTGAGTGATTTTTGAAGAATGTACAATGCAAAATATGCCTGTTTGTTACTTGAAATGGCTGAATAAAGAATTGAAAAAAAAAAAAAAAAACTTCTGTTCCATGACAATATTTTATTGCCGGTCTTAAAATTGTGACAGGAATTCATGTAGGGCTCATGCGGCCTACATATCACACAAAAAATGTAAACACAATAGGAATGAACAAATGAATGAATTCATCTTGTAAATGAATTAGACATGTCTGGTGCATGTTACAGTAAAAGTGCATGTTGAACAGTGCTATTTCAGGATGATAATGGCACCAAAGATTTTTTGCACGCTATACTTATGCACTGAGACTGTCAGCAGTTTTCTGCCAGCACTCCTTCCGTGCTTTTGCAGCGGTGACGGTGTTGCTTTTGACGTTTATTACATGTTTTAGTCCCTCATACTTTGTCATGATCACCTCCTGCTCCTCCTGTGTGAAGTATGCGGTCCTTCGCTCCCCTGCTCTGACGCTCCAGACTGGTCCATGTTCGCGATTGGTCAGATGTGGCGGGCTCCGCCTTATATGTGTGCACGCGCTCATTGCAAAGCTGGATCCACTTATGAGGTTGTGAACCAGTGACGTTGAACCGTGTAGCGAGACCGCCGGCTACCGCGCTCAGTTCAGCGAGGTAGCTCCAAGGCTATCTCGCTAGGCTGAACTTGCTTCGTAGAATAGGGCCCAGAACAGCCTCTCAGCTGGTTATGAAACAGGCCTGTTCTCTGAGCTCAGACCTGCACTGACCGTTGGGTCAGTAAATGAACCATAAGCCGGTCTAGACAGACCCAACAGGGTTGTCTTTTTGTCTGTTCTTTAAAGTAACTCTGATAATCTTGCACTGCAGCTGTAAAAGCATCAAGCTGCAGCGAGTTTGATTCACAAAATGGCTCCTGGTTTGTTCTTCATGCTTGACTACAATACCACATCGTCTGATTGGCCGGTAACAGATGCTAAGGCCGAATCAACCGTCCGATCACCCTCCAGCTAACATGTCATATCCACGTCCTGTTAAAGAGCCACTGAGCGTCTGTCCCTCATAATCTGAAATTAATCTGAGGAACAAGAACTGTTCCTGTTTTCCTCTCCTGTGTTTCAGGGTGAAGACTTTCATGAATATAAAACACTGAGCACACCTACCTCCATCACACACGGTGCACGGGTAACAATTTTTATTGGAGTTTAATTTGTCCATATAAGTCCCCTCAGTGCACGGCAGACAAGAAGTGCTGTGGTCCACGTCACAGTCGGTTTTTACACGATTACCTGTTGGTGAAAAAGACAGAAGATCATGTTGGAGTTTGGAAAGACACAACAGAATTTTATTCAGTATCAGATTGGATTCTACCAAAAACATGATAAATGAGAAAGGGCTGCAGGAAAATCCATCTGCCATCAGTCTGTCTGTCCATGTGTCCATCATTCATCTTAGTCCTACTTTTATTCATTCATCTGTTGATTCATCAGGGATTCTGCAGTGATCTTAGCCCATGGTTCAGTATGTACACAGTATTTTTCAATTTGATTTTTTTAAGAAATTATTTTCCATTCTGAGGCATTTATGGCATTTTTCATAACAAGGAGAGGATATGGGAGGAGGTTTATTTCTTTCACCCCGTAATCATTTCTGTCAAACATACTTCACGGCTGGACGAAGTAGCCGGGAGAGAGAAGTCTGTGCTTTCCTGCTCAGGCTGCTGCCCCTGCGACCCGACCACGGATAAGCGGGAGAAGACGGTACAGTATACTTCATGCAGTTTATGATATAAAAGCACATTAAAAAAGTTCTAGCTAACATCAGTTAATGATGCTGGAAAAACAAAGTAATCTGACCTCCAAAAACTGTTGTTACTCAAGTTTTGATGCAAAACATATTTTTCTTTTTCTTGAAATCACATTTGAACTCACTACAATGTTTAATTTATTCACCAAATTGTCACTTCTTTTGATAGATGTATTTATAAATTGAAACTCATGAGCCATCATAATTTACAACCAAAAGGACTTTCCACAAAGTGTGTTTTTTTCCACAGCTGTTTGGTGCTGATAAGGACATATTTTCCTGCTGCAGAGGCCAGAGAGTCAATAGTCTTCAGTGAAGGCTTTAAAAAGGGATCCAGGTGTAACACTATATTTGAGTTTAGGCTCCTCCTGCTAAACCTGATGTGCTGTTGTGGTCTACAGATGACACTGTGACATAAATAAACTCATGTTTGAGGCTCAGTGGGCGCAGCTGATTAGCTGCTCCCACCATAGATTAGAGCAGGGATGGAGAGCTTTGGTTACCACGAGGGCCAATTTAGTTTAGGAAATAATAAATCTACAGCTTTGATAATCATTTACACTGAGATTTTCAAGCCTAAATCCAAAATGTAAAGCTAAATTGATGAGAGAAAAAGAATGAAAGACATTTTCTAGGAAAATAAACCAAATGAGATTAAAAATTTATTAGACAAAAGTAGTTAAGAATGATAAAAAAAAGTTACTGATGATTATTTTAGAACATTTGACTTTTTCTCTGAAAAGTATTAATGATGTTTCAACAAAGAACATTACAAAAATACTTTTATCTCATCAAAACTACCTATTCTTTGTAAAAATAAAAAAAATACATCCGTTTTTAAAGACCACAGTTTAAACATTTACCATCCTTCATGTTGTACTGCATTTTGCCAAGAGTTATCGCATTTCAGAGATTTTCACAGTTTTGTATTTTGTGGAAATTTGACAGTAACTAGTGGGCTGTACTTGGTAAGGAGGAGGGCCCCAATCTTTTACCCCTCTTTCAAAAGAAGCCATTCATGTCAAACTAGAACGGCCATCTTTAAACAGAGGAGGGGGCCTCAGACATCACTTATCTCCCACATACAATACTGTCTTTGGAGCCCTCCCAGGGAGGCGCAGCCGTCTTTCACACCGTCAGCCAGGTGACCCTGACGACTTTCATAGGAGAGCCGGGGGTGAACAACTGCCCAGCAGGGCTATTGTCCCACTCTAACACCTAACGAGCCGCTGGCTCAGTCACATAATGGCTTTTTTTGTGCTTTGCTACCTCCCTCCTGGTATAAATATCTGTACTTCCCACCAGGATCTTTGGAACTGAAGAAGCTTCTTGGATGAGAGGCGAAACGTTTTCCACACACACGAGCTTGGTCCAGTTGACACGATTTACGCTTTGATTGACATGAGTCATGGCCTGGATGACTGAGAATATCCACAGATTAATTTTATTGGTCTGCTGTTGCTAGGCAAACTGTTTTTGCCGCCACGAAAAAAAAAAAAACATAAACAAGCCGCACCGTAGTATAAGCCGCAGTGTTTGAAGTGTAGAAACAAAGTAGCGGCTTATAGTCCGGAATTTACGGTACTCTAAACAGTCCTCTGAGCATGATGTGGCTTGTTTTTTTTGTTTGTTTTTAACCACATTGTTACAATAACTTCCACTCTCATCTTATTATCTTCCTCTCCTACTGAACACAGACTTTGTTTTGTTGATCAACTTACACAATGTTTTTGAGAGATAAGTGACAAATGTACGAATGAGTTAAGTCTTTGAAACGACTCTTTTAAGTGAATGATGAGAACCGATTTGCAGTTGTGAGTGAGCCATTATTAAATGCAAATTTGTCCACTCACAATAGTGAATCTGTTCTAGTTCATTAAAAGAGGTCAAAAGACTTGACTCGTTCCCGAACGCCCCATTCTCAAGAAAAACACAGCAGAAATAGGTCAATGAAACAAAGCCTCTGTTTTAAAGTAGAAGAAGACATTATGAAGATAGTAGAAGACAATGTTACAACAGGGATGCTAAGAGTTGCTGAAAAGTTTGTCTGATGACTGTAGTCAGAGGGAGGCTAGTGTGCTACCCATATACTCCCAGTGTTTGAGTTATGCTAACTAGTAGTGGACAAGTTTATTCATCTCTTCCTTGTTACTGGAGGCACAGCTGAAAGAATCCAGTCTGTCTGCTTGTCCTGGATCATGGATGTATTATAAGAACTGGTTAGCGTGGCTCCGCCTTCTACCATTTAACGGTTTTGAAGCCATAATATCCCCCATCAGGGCGCCGCCATTGTGCAGCCAGTAGAGAATCTGGACCATATCTGGACACAGCTGTCGTAAACGGTCACAAAACTCTGCAGCATACAGCGTACACAATCATTGTGAAGCTGCCGTAAACCGCGGTTATTTTTAAACTCTATGATGAAACAGAAACTCAGAAAAAAGAGGACGCAGCCCAATAATACTTTCATATCACCACAGCATACAGATGGGAGAAATATTTCTATGAGGTGTATTAATTTTTTTGAAGTTTCACTACAGCCCGTTCAGATGAATGGGGGAGACTGAGAGTTGACCTATGCTGCAGCCAGTCACCAGGGGGAGCAGCGGCTTCAATTCGAGCTCAGCAACACGGTGTCCATGTTTTTTACAGTCTATGTCCTGGACTTTTGAGTGAGTTAAGACATGAAAACAACAAAAATGTGGGATTGTTCCTTTAATGTCCGACTATAAAACAAAGACCAGGATGTATGTCTGTAACCCGCGTAGAAAATTCAATTTATCCTTTTCCGTTTTAACACAACTTGTTACGTCATCACGTTGAACGTCTTTTACGTCATCACACTGAGGGTCATATACGTCATCACGCTGAGCATTCACTCTTTTTATTCTGTCTGTTGAGCTGCAGCGTGCTGCCGGTGTTGTGAGGGGAGCACAAGGAGGAATTATTTGTAAAGGTAGGCATCGTCTCACTTGCTTAATTTCACCGTTCAACATTCTGTCATTAAAGTCATGACTTGTTAAACACAGGAGCCGACTACCCGAACCCAGGAGTGTCAGTGTGGAATTCGGAGAGTCCTAATGAATCATGGAATTGGTGAGTTATTGCACAGCTTAGCCTAGCCTAGCCTAGCCGCTCACTGTTGATAGGCGGTGCGGTTAGTTGAATCTTGACGCTTGTATCCGAATATGTCCTATGCAATGAATGTCATGAGTATTAAATGATCTTGTGAATGTGTATTTAATTTCCTGCTGCACTTAACATATAATGAACTTAAATGAAAGTCAGAAGGTCGTGGTTATTTTGCATTTTATTGGATGTTTATGTACAGGGTACATAACTATACTGTATTAAATCTTTAATACAGGGAATTTAATTTATTCATATTTATTGTGAATATTCTAATTGAATTATATTGTACAATATTGATGATTTTGAAAAGTATTGATAAGTTATTTAATTAACACAGTCTGTGTTATCTGGACTCTTGTGTGCACACAATAGTATTATTGACAAGAGCATACGTAACTGAAAAGAGTATAATTGAACCTGTGCTTTATACTGGCCAGATGATGGCGAGCTACTGAGCCTAGCCTGGGTGTGAAGCCTGAAGATTTGCACCGGTTGATCAGCTGAACCTCCACTGCTCTGGTCGGGCTGGTAGGAGGCTCCTTCATGCAGACGCTCTTCTAGGTTTTTCTAGTTTATTTCCCCCTTTTTACTCATCAATGCTAGCCTTGCAGAGCAGTCAGAGCTGCCTGATTCTGAAATCCTGCAGCTCTGGTCTTGCAAGCTTCCGTTGTCAAATGAATTCACTCGGCTGAATTTTTAACGGCTCAATCAGGGAAGAGAGGGGGGAGCTGTAGAATGCGGACGTGACGACAACCGGAAGTTGAAAACCGGAAGTTGAGAACGGACATGCCGATTAGCCTATTGTCTTCATGGCTACTCAGTGAAACTTGTTGAAATCTGCCCTCCTCAGAAGTTTACTTGTAGGGATTGTCTTTGCCAAGGTTGTCACATATAAGTGTTAAATGAATCATCTCTGTGGTGCAATTTAGTGTAAGATGATAGTATAAGGCCGTTAGCAGCTAAATTAGCAGCTAAGGGTCATTTACTGTCGTTAGCTGTTGGCAGCTAAGTTAGCGGCTAACAGCTAACAGTCTTTAACTGTTGTTAGCAGTTAGCGGCTAAGTTAGCGGCTAACAGCTAAAAACAGCTCACAAAAAATATGCTCCTTTTATTTCAATTCTTTATTCAGCCATTTCAAGTAACAAACAGGCATCACATTGCATCATACAGTCTTCAAAAATCACTGAGCAGCATCGGCAGCCAATACAAACAAAATAATAAAATAAAATGTTCATATAAAAGAAAAAAAAATAATGAAAAATTCAATAAACACATTGCTTCATTATAGGAGGCAACCCTGCTTGATGTGGATTGGTCTGTGATGAATGTGATGAGCAGAACAATTATCCAATCAAAAGATTGTGTTTTTTTTTAACGTTCTGCCCCTGAAAACAAATTTAAAGGGCTCCTACCCAGATGGACTAGTGAAATATTTCTGTGGCAGATATATGGAGCTGGCCATCTGGCTTGTCAGGTTACATCAATGGCCTGACAACTGGACTTTTTTCCCTTGACTGTAAAAGCCGTTGCGCCTGAAGAGTATTATTTTTTTATTTTTTGTTCCAGGGGAAGTGACTTTGTTTTTTTCCTTTGTGACAATTGAGAATTCATGAATTTCCTGAACTCATCTCAGGTTAAACAGAATGTATATATGTAGATAGTGTTTTGGAATGGCCATTCAAATATCAGTGTAAATAACTGTGGGTTTTCTTGCACTTTACTGCATACTTTTCAATATATGGTGTCTAAAATTCAAAAATGTGTTCAGTGACTTCCTCTTCACTCCTAGTCTAGCCTAGTCTTCTGACCTAGCCCAGAGAACAACAGCATTGCTATCTTTATTTAATTAATTAGTAATTAATTAATTCAATTTAATTGGGTAGCAAACAGGTTACATGTCCATTGTGTGCAGACTCTTCAGCACTGACAGATCAGTGGGCTTTCCTGTTGGCTTTGAGGTGGCCACGCTTTGTTGAGCATTTCTGAGGGCCCCTTCAGGAAAAGGCATCAGCAGGGATCAGAGAAGCTGTTCTAGTAAGAAAAAACAAAGCTGGACATGATCCTGATGGACTTTGTTGGCATGTGCTCCTGGTGAGCTCTTAAAAAATAAGTCAGACTCCATATGTTCAGTATGTTCAGGAAGAAAAATCAGTGTTTTTGAGATGAATTTCTCTCCTGTTTTTGTGTTTTCATTTGATTTAATGGGAGACAAACTCTGTTGAATAATCTGATTAAAAGTAAATGGGGGGGGGTATTAGCTTGTGTGTTTTAAATCTGATGAAAGTTGATCACTGTTCACAATGTTCTCAGATGGTTTGTCTGCTTTACAGGCCACAGTAAATCTGAAACAGACTGATCAATGATCTTACCGGGTAGACACATGGGACAGCACTCAGACCCAAACGGGTACTCTGTCCGATGGCAGATAAGGGTCGGACCTGCTCTGATGTTCATTAGAAAGATCTGCATGGAAAAACAGAAAGCAGAATCAGACCAGTCCTCGGGTGGTTAGAGACAAATGAGCTGGAGTTTAAGGAGGATTTCCAGCCTGAACAGAGCGGTCAATCACTCTGAGCTTACTGGAATGAAGCGGGAAAGGTTTGGACGCCTCTGATTAAAAACTCACTTCCTGTTTTAGTGGTGTCAGTTTTACTCTGAACAGCAGCAGTTTTTCCTCCATGTGGACATCAGTCAGGATTTAAGGTTTCAAACAGACATGAAGATCACTGACACACCTCTACATCACTTTGTGAAACAGGGGGTCCAGTTTTCCCCTGAGGGCCGATATAAAGAAGCAGAAGGACCACCGAGCCAGACTTTAAGGTAGTTAGCTTAGAGAAACAGTCTGATGTAAAAACAGAAACCATCACAGAGGTTTGACAAAGTCAACAGACATTTACTGAACAACTTTAAAATCAAGGAGAGAGGGAGGGAGACGCTCGTAGGTCATCTCCACATTCAGAAACAAAACAAGAACAAACTGCACAACGCTGACAAACACTGTTAGACCTCAGCATGAATTGCACAGCACGTTTCATAATATATTTTTTTATGAATCTATTCATAAATAAGCCCACCATTTGTGTGGTTCTTTAATTTGACCCTACTAATGAAACTAAGAGGTAAAATCAAGCAGGCACAAACTTCATATCCCTGTTCTGGACATATTTCACTATATTTCTGCATATCCACAGATAATTCACTTCATTTTAGAACCAGCCATGGGCCAATAAAGACCATCCCACAGGCCACATTTGGCCCCCAGGCCGTAGTTTGGGCACCCCTGTTGTAAGTCAACAGCCTCTGTTAGAGAAAGAAACAGGCTGATGAACAGCACATGACTTTGTGCAGCAGAGCTCCGACCCCGAGGACACTCAGGCCTGATTTATGCAGAAGTCTGGAGGAATTAATCCAGAGATCCAGGCTGGTTTCCTGAGATCACCACAATGAGGACAGTTACAGGAAATAAGCAGGACTGAGCTGTTGTTGTGGGGAAACAGAACAATGACATGTTCATGGACGTGTCTCTAACCAGAGCTCCAACATCACAGACTGAGGAAGACTGATTGAGAGGAATTTCCCAGGCTTCCTCCAGGACTCTTCGGAAACAGCAGCACAGCCCACAGTGGACCCCCAACCCTTCAGAGGGAACTTTCTGTCTGTCTGTGTAAACAGGACATGAGGACAGACCTCCTGAGTATAACTTGAGCTTTACGCCTTCAGACTGTTTTTGGTGAGGACAGGAATCTGTTTAAACCGAGTATGAGGATCAGGAGGTTTCTCCAAATCCTCTGATGAACACAGACTCAGTGAGGCTCATTCAGGAGCCAAATGAACACCAGCAGGTTTTTAGCTGAGAGGCCCTTCAGTTAGAGCTGCAGGAGGAGCTGTCTCTCTTTTTAAATCCCCTCCCCAACAGTGTGGGGCTTTTAACCCTTTAAGGCCCAAGACCATAGATTATAGCCAGAAAATTCTAATTTTTTGGAGCTGAAATGTTTGTTTCACTTTCTGCTAAAATCCATAAAAATCAAAATGTCCATAAAATTCAACATATAGATTTTTCATATCTCATTTGATACATTAGGAGTTTTTAATAACTGATAATCCATTTGAGGACATTTTTATCATTTATCTGATTGTTTTAAGATGGGTTTTTTTGTAATTTTTTTGATCAAATTGAGTAAAAAGAGATAGTATAAAAGTTTGTATCAAATATGATAAAATTGGCCTTATAGGGTTAAACTACACCACTGTTTGGACTTCAGGAAGCTTCACAAAGACACAGCTGTTGTAGAGACTTGTTCCATTTAGTCCGCCCATGAAGGTTTAATCTGCCCCGTGCACCTGCAGCTCATCAGTCTCTTCAGTCTGTTTCCACATCCTGCACCTCCCTGTGTGTTTTCACAGCTCTGCTCTGAAACACACAGGGATTTCCAGCAGGAACTTCAACTCTGCTTCAGTCTCCACCAAGCAGATCCACCCAAAGCAGAAGGAAACTCATTTTGGAATTTGCTACAAGAAAAAGAGTGAGTCAGATCCTCAAAAGGGTTACACTGCTTTTGCGACCGCTATACCTGTGCAAATGACAGAGAAGATAGCGTATAATCCACAAAGCATACGCACGAGCGAAATACACGCAAACTGAGCCCAAACTGCACTGCACTGCAACTCCAATTTGCGTGCACATAAATTAGGAAATATTCATAAAATCAGCCCTCCGTCATTACCTCCGTCCTATGAAAATGAGCCTCACTGCAAATCCCACCTAATCCACAAAGACCAGAGCTAATTGCCACAGGCAGTAAAGCAGTGCTATTTAATGCCATTCAGACCCGTGTGTTAAATCCACACAATTTTAGAGAAATCAAGAAAGGATTTATTGGAGGAGCATATCACTTTTTATTTAAAATCATTTACCGAATAGCGGTTGCCAGGCCGCATGATCCTTGTGCTACTCGATGGCATCAAGGATGACAGTAATGTAGGTGACTGTGTTTGTCTATGTGACCATTCCACCATTTTTAAGTAAAAATAAATAATTTGTCTAAATACAGTCTGTTAAAAACCCTGATCACCCCCTTGACCAAGTTTGGCTTTTTAAGTTGTATTTTCTGCATTTATTTTATATCACAAAGGCCAAAAAAAAATTGAAAATGGGATGAACAACAGCAAAAAAGACACTTGTGGACCTTTGACCACTTTTAATCACTTTGTGCTCATAATAAATAATTTAAAGTTTTTTCTTAAGGGGCACAATTAATACATTTGACATTTATACATTTGATGTCTGTGTCTCAGGAGGTTAAGGGTCGTCCACTACATGTGAATGCTTCACCAAATGAGGGGATAAATCCGTAATACCCCAAACAAACCCGAGAAATAAATGCAACTCAACTTCTCATCCTGACAAAAGTAATACAGCGGCCTCAGTGGTAGGTCAGAGTGGGCTTAATGTTGACCTAAAGACAGGACCATGGACAGCTCCACATTGAATTGTTTATTTCTATTATCTACTTATCATATTTTTATATTATTATTTAAGATCATCAGGACAATATAACAAATTATAAATTAACACATAAAGCCTTAACCATTGAAAACGTGAAAACAACAGCAAAAAATGAATGTCAATAATGTAATTATAAATGTCATTTATTTTTTACAGGCTGTTCACCAAAACAGTCATCACAGAGGTTCAACAGTTCTTAAATTAACAGAAATGAGACTGAACAAACACAAGAGTCAAACAGAACAGGTGTTATTCAGGCGTAAAGAGCGTCTCTGCTTTATTAAGAAAAGACTGAAAATGATGATCAGCAGTCAAAGGTGGAGCCACATGCTGGGTTCACCTCAGGCTGTTACACTGTCCACAGAGACAGGACTATAAAGTTTTTAATCATTAAGAAAAGTTTTTCTAGAAAAGAGAAGAAGGTCAAAGCTGATTTGATACAAAAAAGTCTTAATAAAGAAAAGTCATTTACCAGCAGAGCTGCAGTGGACAAACGGTTTAATCTGAACATGTTTTCATCCAACAGGGTCACAGACATGGGGTCAACCATCAGGTCAAGGAGATGAGGGGAGATATGAAGTCCAACATGGAGGCATCATCTGGAAACAGAGAGGAAAAGACAGATCAGAAGAATCAGTGAAAATGATTGATGAGTGACTCAGTGAACTCAACAATCTGTCTCCATCCTGATCGTTTAAGAGAATAAAGAAACGAGTCGATGGTCCATGTCCATGAGGAACGATCCATGAGTGTTGGGACGATTGTTCAGAGTTCTGGTTCACTTCAGTTTATAATCACAGTAAATAAATCATCAGGCTCTGTCACACTCAGAAACAGATTAAACCTCTGACCCTGAGCAAACTGCACTGACCTTAAACAAAGAGACAGCAGCTGACCTTCTGCCCAAACAGGATTTTCCTGTTTGACAACAACAACAGTCATATCTGGTTTAAGCAAATGTTGGCACAACAAAGCTCAAATGGAGAATGGTTCTTTTTACACTTACTTTCATTTTTGTGAATTAAGAGACAGACAGAAACTATCAGTTTAATTCATCAGGCAAAACTGTGCAACCAGTTTCATAAATAAAAGGCAACATGTAGGAATAAACAATATTACTGATACAATATTGGTGTCAGCAGATATTGACATTTTTTCCAATATTCACAAAATATTTACGGCTGACTTATACACTGCCTGAACAAAAAAAAGTCACCACCTGGATTTAACTAAGCAAATGGGTACAAGCTTTGGTGCTTTGTGGCAATTTCACAGTGGCTGCGGTCGAAAAGTTGTTTTTGCTTAGGAAGGTCCCTAACGGAGTGAAATGAACCAGAAGTAGTTCATGATAAGAGCTGTTTGGATAGTCTAAATGCTTAGGAAAGGAGGCTAGATGCTTCCTGTAGTGACCACTTATTTAAAAAACTCAAAGAAAAAATCGAAATATCAAGCTGAAACTTTAACCAAACTTAATGGATCACTGATGCACAGTGGGGATGTGATTTACACAGGTAAAAGAAGTCCAATGTCCAAAAGTTCTGCGATTTCCGTGGTTTATTTTTTGGCAAACAAGCAAACAAAAGAACAAAGGAGATCTAATTATAGAAAACAAATAACTAGCCAATATGTGTGTATATATATATATTCAACCCCAAAAATCTAACCTAAATTTATTATAAAACAGGAAAATGTAGCTAAATCTAACAGCTAATACTTCAACTTACTTCCAAATTAAAGATAAACCACCAAATACAAAAAATAAACAAATAGCTCCAACACTTCCTTTATTATCTCCTTTAGCATAGGATACACCAGAGCATCCTTTAGGAAAGGAGAGGAGATTATTCTGTTTCACTATTCTCTGCAGCAACAGCATTTATAAACAGCGCATATTCTGACTGCATCCAAATTCAACCGAATAATAGCAACAAATCCCTCAGACCATGTGAGTTCCCTCTGCTGTTCATCCTTTCTAAAGTTTACCAAAACCTGCCTTAACTTTCCAGCAGTCTGATTCTCTGAAGAGAGCAGGATATGAGACATTTGATGTTGATTGAATGAGGCGGGACAGGTTCGAAAGCCTCTGATTAAAAACTCACTTTCTCTTTTATAGATTTCAGTTTGAACCCTGAACAGCAGGACAGTCTGCACTTTTGTTTTGTATGTAGAGGAGGGGTGTAGAGTTTTGCAAAGAAGAGAATTTAAAGAGCTTTAAAAAGTGCAGTTTTTCCTCCATGTGGACCTCAGTCAGGATTTAAGGTTTCAAACAGACATGAAGATCACTGACACACCTCTACATCACTTTGTTTTAAACTTGGTTCAATATGAATCATTTGTACTCTATTAGATTGTGGTCTTAACAGTTTGTGCCTTCCTTTCCTTCAGTTCATTTATTTTCATGCACTGATTGGTGTTCATGTTGATAATGAGAGGACAGATTTATTTAAACCCTCACTTCAACATCGGTTATGCACACCTCATTTTTACCGGGTTATGTTCAATGTTGTGTGAAAGGAACAACATTGTCATGATATATGTGATATGTCTTTTGTAGTCCACTTTCAAGAAAATTGTAGTTTCACTGCAGCAGTAACACCCGCCTTCTCATAATGTTGTAGCCTAGTGAAAGTGTAGTCGGATTCTCTCTGCACGCCAGTTCTCCTTGAGTCCTTCTGAATTCCACCTTTCCATAACTTCATGACGTTTTCCATCAGGGTTAAGGAAAAGTAGATAGGTAAGGGCTTAGGAGGTGACTATTCTACCGCAGTCGACGTTTTCCCCCGGGGAGCGCCAGTGCATCGGTGGGACCAACAAAAAATGTTAGGAGCACTCTTACTACCCATCTTTTAACTAAGATGGCGACCGTAGATGGTCATCATCTTAGTTAAAAGAGGTTTGCTAAGAGCAAACCTAGAATAAAACCTGAGATATACACAACAGTGGATGGCAAAACAATTGTGGAAGACGAATTTTTAAACTTCCTCGCTGTCAACATCAAAACTGTGAACCAGGACAACATTGTGCTCATGGCTGTGAATCACTTTGAGTCCGATTGGATTGAGAGCTCGAAGAAAGTTTTGTTTGATCTTTTCCTGGGGGCACAACGGTGTGTAACTTACAAAGGAGCCCAGAAAGACAAACAATGTCAAGAGCTGTTTGAAGCTGCTCAACAAGGTTGGAGAAAACATTCCTCGCTTTGTCTCGTATCATTTAGATGAGCTACCACCAATGTTGTCCAACAGTCTTGATGTTTCCTGCTTGGTCAGAAAAACTGAACGCTTAAATGCGGATATGGCCTCTCTGAAGCAGGCTATGTGTCTGCAGTCTAACATCTGCGATGATCTACGTGGGATTATTGCGGACATAAATCAGCGCCTACATGTTGTGGAGCAACCACAGGCGCCTGCTGCTACCAAGGCCGGCGAGGACCGGCATCGGCGGGTGGAAAATACGAAAGCTGGGGTAGGGGTGTCGATCTCGGATCATGACTGGGGTGATGTATGGCTGAGCTCTGTCGGTTGTCTGTCCACCAACAAAATTAAGGAATTTCAATTCAAAATCACTCATAGACTCCAAATCACACCAGTGTGAAGGAACAAATTCAATATATATATATATATATACATATATATATATATATATATATATATATATATATATATATATATATATATATATATATATATATATATATATATATATATATATATATATATATATATATACATATATATATTTGGTCGAGACCTGAACCTGACCCCACTGTCTTGTATCCTTGGTTTACATCCTGCTCTGAACCTAAATTCTTGTATGTTGCGTCTGCTGGATGTTCTTTTGTTTGGTGCCAGACGATGTATCCTACTTCAGTGGATCTCTGACAAACCTCCTAACCTTTCACAGTGGTTGCAGAGTATAAGAGAACTTGTTCCTTTGGAAGCAATGACCCACTGGCTAAAAGACAAGCCTTTGTTATTTCATAAAACCTGGCATCCATTTTTGAGCTATATTGGTGTAGAGAGTGCACAGACTCTACAGAAGGGTCTCTACGGACTTTTCTAGTCTGATATTCCCAGAGGGAGCAACACCTGAGTTACAAATCAACCAAACTTCTGTATCTGTAATCCCTGGATATCTGTTTACATCCTGATAAACAATACTGAGCTTTTTATATTGTACGTTTTTGTTTTGTTTTCACTGTGTGGGACTGTTGTGTTTGTTTGTTTGTTTGTATAACTTGAAATCTAATAAAGATATATATTAAATGAAGCGAATTGGCACATATGCATTAAAGTTGTACATGATAATCATGTTTTTATTGTTCTAAATGTTTATACTCCTTTTGAATGTTGCAATAATGAGGATGATTACCTTAACAGGCTTGCCTTCATCAGCTCTTATATTAAAGAAAATGCCTACTCAAGTGTATTTGTTATAGGGGGTCTGAATGCTGATATATCAGACAACAAATCTGTGTTTGGTCAACATATTTTGCAGTTCTGTTCAGAGAACAAACTTATTTTGTCCAGTAAGGTGCTGCTACCAGCAGACAGCCACACGTATGTTAGTGAAGCCTGGCAGTCAACATCCTGGCTGGATCACTGTATCTCTACAGCAGATGCTTATGACAGCATAGAGACGGTTGAGATTTTGTACAATCTGGCCACAGCAGATCACATCCCTGTCTCTCTGACTGTAAATGTTGAGGGCCTTCCTAATTTGTCCAGCTGTAGTAGCCAGATACAATCTTATAGGGTGGATTGGGCAAAGCTTACGTCTGAAGAGATACAGCATTACGAGGCACTTACTGATTTATACTTAGGTAACATTGTGCTACCTGTTGATGCTTTAGCTTGTGGAAACATTAACTGTGATGATGAAGGCCATATTGATACTATGTGTAAAATGCATGACAACATAGTATCCTGTCTTATCAATGCAAGCAAATCCTTTATAAGGAGAAGAAATAAACATCAAAATCTGAGACCTGGATGGAATACCCATGTTCATGAACTACATGTAGATGCTAAAGAGGCCTTCAAATTGAGGGTTCAAGCAGGGAAACCTAGAAATGGCCCTGAATGTGAAAAAAAGAAGCTTGCCAACTTACGTTTTAAATATGCGGTACGTTACATAAAAAGAAATGAACAAGCAATGAGGGCAAACTCAATGGCTGGAAAGCTACAGAAAAACAATGTTTATGAGTTTTGGAAGGAAGTGAAGGTGGTTAACAATAGAACAATGCCTATGACCTCTTGTTTTGATGGAACCACTGGATCTGATAATATTGCAGAGCTGTGGAGAAAGCACTATGAAAATATTTTTACATGTGTCACGAGTGAGGTCCCTAATATTGGTGTGGTCCCCCACAATGAGCATGTGTTTATCAATCATGATGCGGTGAGCCATGCCACTGATAATATGGCTCTCAACAAAGCCTGTGGCCATGACCATGTTGCTGCAGAGCATCTGAAGCATGCTAGCCACAAAGTGTCTGTGCTACTTGCACTGTGTTTCTCAGGGCTGTTGATGCATGGCATCCTGGCCAAATCTATGATGGCTGTTATTTTAGTGCCATAGTCAAAAGTAAAACAGGAAAGCCATCTAGCATTGACAACTATAGACCAATAGCCTTGGCTAGCATTGTGTCTAAGGATTTTGAATGCATTCTTCTAGACAGACTGTGAGTACATTAGGGATGTAACAATATGGAAATTTTGTATCACGATTATTGTAACCAAAATTATCACGGTTATCATTATTATCGCGGTATTGTTGCAGTGTGCTCAAAATGTTCAAAAAGTACTTTTACAAAGAATTGAAATCATTTAACACCTTTATTATTATATTCATAACAGTTCTTTTGTCTTTTTTGTCAATAAATGTGTCAGACTCAGAGGCCAAACAATGCAAACTGCACATGTGCACCTCGCGTGAGGCTCCTTAATCGAGGGTAGATACATAGTTCCGGCTTTTCCAGGCAAAGAGCAGCATCACCGTGCGTTACTGAGGCAGTGTGGTGATCAAGCACGATATAATGGTAATTTTAATTGGACACGGTAACGATTATCGTGGGAAATTTTATTGCGGTTTACCATTTTACCGGTAACCGTTACATCCCTAGAGTACATACAAACTACTGACAATCAATTTGGTTTTACGAAAAACCAGGGCACAGATCTATGTATTTATTTACTTTAAGATATTGTCAGTCAGTACAAAAGATCCAATAGTACTGTATTTATGTGTTTTCTGGATGCTTCCTGTGCATTTGATCGCATTAGTCATAGCAAATTGTTTTTAAAGTTAAAAGAGAGAGGCATACCCTTGTCACTTATAAGAATCCTGCAGTTCTGGCACTCTCACTAAACTATGCAAGTGGGGTCCAAGTCTGTCCACTCCTTTTCGGGTATCGAATGGAGCAGCACCGGCGTCAAGGTGGGGCACTAGGGGGCACTGCCCCCCCAAATTGGACTTTGTGCCCCCCCAGTCCGCCCTGGACTGACAGCAAAGGTTTCTGTTTTATTTGGGTTTTGTTTTTTCCGTCAGAGTAGCCATCTTCACTTAATGCCATCTATGTCAGTCAATCAAACCAATCCAACCGAAGGAAGGCAACGCCTTAGCCAATTACAGGTAGTGGGAGGTGGGTCACTGAGACATAGTGACCGAGCTAGAGCTAGCTAGCCATCATCTGCAGTCTCCCGCGCAGTAACAATTTCGTCCGGCGCACCGCTGTGCGCAGCCAGTTTGACAATTTGGTAGACAGGCCTCGCCGAGATGGGTGTGATGGCGCACCAGGAGGAGGTGCCAACAGATGCAGGTTGGCACAGTGACAATTTCGTGCCAAAAAAAACTGTGCGGAAGGTGCGCTGAAAGCTCACCTGCTCCCGCCTGCTCTACTCGGGTCTCGGCACAGGCGAAGTGCACCCTCCACAGCTGTAATTTGCTTCACCTCCGCAGCTTCACCAAAGCCTCACAGGCAGGTTTCCAGAGTGTCAGTGTATTCTTTGTCCCATGTTGCGTGCATGCTTTACAAGATGGCCGCTGTGGCTGTGGCCGGTTTGTTTTAGCTCCAAACATTTCGTATTTTAAAAGTCTCTGACACACCTATTACTGACTTTTTAATTGAGATTTTATTGTGTTTTTGATTTTACATTCAACCCGTTTTTAAGAGCATTTTTAACTGCCGACCAGTGCACTTTAAATCATCGCGGTGTTCATACTGGGCTACCTGTTACCTGTCTGAATCCAAGCATGGAGACCTCGGGCACCGCGGAGAGCAAACGAGCCCTTCGGTGTGAACTTTGTGACATGTTTTTAATCATAAATCCCGAGGACTTTGTTGAAAATTTTATCTGCGCTAAATGCGATAAAATCAGAGAACTACAGGAGAAACTGCTTGAGATGCACACGAAGCTCCGCCAAAGCACAGAGCTAAATGCTATCCTGAAGGAGACATCTAAACTTCAGGACACTTTTAACACTACCGTTTTGATTGGATCCGCCGGCATGGGGGCTCAAAGCTCGGCTCTTCTGGCAACAACTCTCCCTGTACAAGAGCCAGGTCTGGGGACTCTGTCGGAGGAGCACTTCCCTCCTCTGGCCACCGATGAGCTGCCGCTGCCAAGACGGCCACCGGCTCCTGCTCCACTCCACGCCCGGGGGACCAGCCATGGAGGCGGGTGGGTGACAGAAACCAACGCCGGAGCCGTAAGGAAATCCTCCGACCCTTACCATCACGACCGGAGCTAAGGCTGGAAAATCGCTATATGGTTCTGAGCCCGGACTCGTCTCCCGACCGGCATCCCTCTGCTGCACCCGCCTCCTCACCTGCACCATTACGCGCATCCACTGTGGTGATCGGAGACTCCATCGTGCGGGGGCTGTCGCTCCCCGACCACGGCTCGACCTCCACCGCCGCGGTCCACTGCGTCCCCGGAGCCCGCGTCCTGGACCTCAACTCCCAGCTTCCACTCGTGCTTAAAAAGCACTGTGATGTAAGTACCGTGGTGGCACACATCGGTAGCAACGACACATCTCAGCGTGAGTCCGAAATTTTAAAGGAACATTTTAAAACTTTTATTTCATCCCTTAAAGATACTGGTAAAAACGTTGCAATCTCGGGACCTCTACCAACACACAACAGAGGTATAGAGAAATTCAGTCGCCTTTTCTCCCTGAACTCATGGCTGAAATGTCTGTGTGAAAAACTGAACGTTATTTTTATAGATAACTTTGACCTTTTCTGGGGCCGTCCAGCGTTTTTCAAGCGTGATGGGCTTCACCCAAACCATAGAGGCTCTCAGATGCTGGCAGAGAACATTGTACGGTGTCTATCAACATGACTTCCATCTTTCCCTGTCAGCTGTATCTCATCCATTATCTCAACTCACAGAAATATTTCAAGCAGATCATCTAATGGACAAAACTTCAATAACCTGGTGACTGTTCCCATCTTGAGAAATACATTACCGACAAAACCTTCAGAAATCAAAATGGCTGTTTTTAATGTCAGATCAATCACAAACAAATCTTTTGTACTGAATGATCTGATCATTGATCATGCTCTGGACTGTCTCTTCCTGACTGAGACCTGGCTGGGATCAGAGGTACAAGCCACACTCATAGAGGCCTGTCCACCCAGTTATACTTTCCCGTTCTCCTGCAGAGAAGGAAGGAGGGGTGGTGGAACAGCTGCCATATACAGAGAAACTCTGAAAAGTAGGGATGTACATTTTGGAACATTTCACTCATTTGAATACAGTGCCATAATTCTGAAGTGCCAACCACCCATACTTGCAGTGACAGTTTACAGAGCCCCAAATTCACCTTTTTCCTCCTTTTTAACTGAATTTTCAGACCTTTTATCAGTAATTCACACAACCTATGATACCTGTATGTTAGTGGGTGATTTTAACATTCATATTGACAACCTGGCAGATACCAGAACCAAACAGTTCTTAGAACTCCTAGAATGTATGGATTTTAAGCAGCATGTCAACACACCAACCCACAAGCATAAACATATTTTGGATTTAGTTATATCACTTGGTATCAATATCAACATCTCATCTGTCAGTGATCTTGCTCTCTCTGACCATTATTGTGTATTTTTTAACAGTCTAGACCACCTTCTCCCTATAATCACAGACCGTACAGTTCAAAAACGGTATGTTACCCCTGAAGTAGCCACAGCTCTCACATCACAGATCACAGTCTTCAATAGCACCATATTACCATCATCATGTGAACAACTAGTCACCAACTTCAACCACAAACTCAGGACAGTGTTTGATTCAGTTGCTCCTTTAAAAACCAAGAAAATAAAACCAAAAAAGACTGTACCATGGAAAAATAATAACATTCTTACACTGAAAAGAGACTGTAGAGCTGCTGAACGAAGATGGAGGAAAACTAGATTAGAAATACATCACAACATACTCACAAAAAAATTAAAACATTACAATAAAGCAATCAGAACATCCCGGCAAAAATACTTTTCAGATCTAATAGACAGCAACCTCGATAACCCCCGACATCTCTTCAGCACAATAGATTCACTTTTAAACAACACAACCAGCAGCATCTCAGTGCTTCCAGGATCCAGATGTGAGGAGTTTGCTGGCTACTTCAGGGGCAAAATAGAAGACATTAGGTCTGGTATCTGCCAGCAAAATAAGCACATCGCACTTTCCCCTGTGTCCTATGTGAGTAGTGATGTCAAGATGGAAAGTTTTGACCTGGTTGACCTGGATTTTAAAACAGCTTTAGTAAAACCCATTTTAAAGAAAGGGAACCTGGATATTTTAATGCCTAGCAATTTTAGACCAATTTCAAACCTACCATTTTTAAGCAAAATCTTAGAGAAAGTAGTTTTTAATCAGCTGAGTGCCTTTTTAAACTCAAACAACACTTTAGAAATGTTCCAGTCTGGCTTTAGGACACATCACAGCACTGACACAGCCCTGCTTAAAGTTGTTAATGATATCAGAGTCAATCTTGACAACAACAAGCCTTCAGTTCTGGTGCTACTTGACTTGAGTGCTGCCTTCGATACTGTTGACCACCAGATTCTTTTAAATAGATTAAATGAACATGTGGGCCTCAGTGGTAATGTTTTTAAATGGTTTTCCTCGTACCTTTGTGATAGAAAGTTCTTTGTTTCAATTGATAATCAATCATCAACACACTACGAGGTTACCAGTGGGGTGCCACAAGGTTCAATATTGGGACCATTACTTTTTAATTTGTACATGTTACCTCTGGGTGGTGTCATCAGGAGACATGGCATCTCTTTTCACAGTTATGCAGATGACACTCAGCTCTATGTGTCCGTGTCTCCTGATGACACCAGCCAGTTAGACTCACTTTTTAACTGTCTTTTAGATTTAACAGCCTGGATGTCACAGAATTTCTTGCAGCTCAACCAGGACAAAACAGAGGTTTTAATAATTGGTTCTAAGGCTCAGAGAGAGAAACTGACCCCCACACTCCACAAAATAGGACTCTGCCCCAGCCAAGAAGCACGAAATCTTGGGGTAGTCTTTGACGCTGATTTTAACTTTAAAACACATGTTCGTGGGGTCACTAAAACAGCATTTTACCATCTCAGAAATATTTCAAAAGTTCGACCATTTCTCTCTCTGAGCCAAACAGAGAGACTAATGCACGCTTTTATAACTAGCAGGCTTGACTACTGTAATGCTGTCCTCTCTGGTCTTCCCAAAAACACAATAAATCAACTACAGCTAATTCAAAACTCTGCTGCTAGAGTGCTGACAAGGACCAGGGGGAGAGCACACATTACACCCATTTTAAAGTCTTTACACTGGCTGCCTGTTAGTTATCGAATTGATTTTAAGATTCTTTTGTTAGTTTATAAAGCTCTACATGGCCTGGCTCCTGAGTACCTGTCGGAGATGGTTTTAGTTTATGAACCAGGACGGGCCCTCAGATCCTCAAATTCCTCTCTCTTAGTTGTTCCACAGAGCAGAACAAGAACATTTGGTGACGCTGCTTTTAGCTGTTACGCTCCAAAACTGTGGAACAAACTCCCACAGGGTCTGAGACAAGCTGAAAACATAGAAATTTTTAAACGCAGCCTAAAGAAATAAAATAATAATAAGAACAAAGACAGACGACAGTAGGACAATAAAGGGGAACATAACAAAACAAAACTGTAAAATCCAAAAGTGCAGGACAACATTTGGGCAGTCATCCCTCTCTGGAATTCTTTACCATCTGAAATTAAATCTCAAACTGAACTTAAAAAGTTCAGTGCAAAAGTTAAACAGCAGCAGAAATGTGAACATTAACTTCTCACAAGTAATTATCAGTATACTATTTTAATCATCTTTAATGTTAAATGTAACTTGTGTTTTAGCCTCTTATTTACTACAACTGTGTCTATTTATTCATGGTACTTATTGACTATATTCACTGTATTACTGTGTTTGTATAACTGTATCTGTATTCTGTGTATCTTATTGTACTCTAAATCCTGATCAGGGACAAAGACTGCAAATTAGCTGAAGTTACAGGTCTTATATACATTCACATTTTCCCATTTTCTGTGGCAATGTTGTATGTATCGTCCCTGTTAAATAAACATTAAATAAATAAAAATTAAGGCTGGGCAAAAGTTCAGAGAGTTTATTATTCAATTCAAAAATAAAAAAGCTACAAGGCTCCTTTTGAAATTATTAAATAGCCTGATTGTGATGGCATAGTCAATTGGGACCTCTTAAAATAAACTGAGATGTTTCAGCATCAAGCAGTAAACATAGCACACATCACCCTTGACATGATGTGGTTCAATGATGCATTGATATTGATAACTGATTGATAATTATTTCAAGCTTATTTCTTAATCCTGACATATTGTGAAACAGTACCAGAGGCCCCTGGAGGCAAAGCCCACATGGACTTACTTTTGGAGCCAGCACCACATTCTGTGAAAATTAATATGCCACTCTTAAAACAGTCTTCACAGAGCATCACTGAGCTTTGCTTCATCAGCTCAAGGCCAACCTCATCCAGCTGGCATTTAAGAAGGACCTGACTAAGAAATTTAGGAATGAGTGAAAGGAGAGGGTTTTCAGAAGGTTTCACTCAGTTCACAAACGCTGTCTGCCACTCTTCTAGAGTGCTTTTAACTTTAACTGGCCTGAACTGTTTTTTACTTGCAGGCAGAAGGGTCACACTCTGCACTGTTCTCCTTTTCCTCCTCTTCCTGCTCCCTAGCTGCTGTAGCTAACTCTCTCCTAGCATGACTGTTTACTGCAGTGTGACTGTTGACATCTTTTGTTTCTAATAGTGGCTGTATGGTGCTGCTTTTATAACACCTCAGCTCCCATTGCTGTTCTTCATCTTCTAAGTTTAAAAAATTAACACAGCACTACTGCATTTTGTTTGTTGTTTTATGTATAGTTATGGATGAACTGCCTGTTTTTAGTGAGAGAAAATGATATGTCAAAACTGTCGGAGTGACAGAGCCACTGTTCAGCCCGAGGCAGATTAAATGTAGGTTCAAAAAAAGTATGACCCCCTGAAAAGATGTAATGCCCCCCCTCTAATTTGTTCTGCAGCCGGGCCTGGAAAGGAGTCCGTCAAGGAGGAATTCTCTCGCCTTTATTGTTCAACTTATACATGGACGATCTGTCTAGACAGTTAAATGTAATTAAAACTGGATGCATGGTGGGGAACAAACTGATTAATCACATGATCTATGCTGATGATTTAGTGGTACTGTCTCCATACAGCGCTGGCGTGGACGGTGATAAAAGGATGACCCTATGGCGTTAAAGGTGACACTGAAAAATTTGGGTGCACCTAATTTTTGTGCTGGTTCACCTTAAAAAAAATTTGAGGTGCACCACTGCAACCAACTCAAAAAGTCGAGAGCCCTGCAATGGGAAAATTGCTCTCTTTAAAGCTTAATGCACACCCCTCTACACATCCCATCTGTGGTGTTGTTACAGTTAGGAAAATATGAGAAAGCTTCAGGTGGCATATAATGATGCTTTTCACATTTTTCTTAAACTTCCTAAATGGACTAGTGCAAGTGAGATACTTGTTACAAATAATGTGCCCACCTTTCATTCTGTGCTAAGGAATTTCATGTCTAAATTCATGTGTAGACTGATGAAGTCAGACAAAGCACTGATTATGGCCGTAATATCACTCGGAGTGACACACGCTGTGACTCCTGTTTTTGGACACACTGGAGAAAATGTCTATATGTTTTTAAATTGTTTTTACCTTGTTGTGGTGTGTATGTTTTTTTTTTTTGCTGTATGTCTTTTTTTATGGACCTATCTGAGTCTGAAATAAAGTCTATCTGTCTATCTATCTTACAAATTTTGGTCGCATGTCGCACTATGGAGCCCTGATTCATTCTGATGCTCAGTGTGATCTTTCGCAGTTCACCCTGATCACTTCTAAACGCACTGAGCTGCTGCCACCAGATTGGCTAATTAACAAAGAGGTTTGAGCCAAGTTCCCATTACAGAGGTCAGGTCTCACTAAATGATCAGAGTTCTGCTCTTACCGTGTACAGAGGAGGTCAGTGCTGAATGAAGATCTCTCTTCCTTGTTTAACCAAGATGTCCCGAGTTAAGGTGTTGGCTTTGCTTTAGTTTTTTTTTTTTTGTCACCATGAGATATTGGAAACAGGACTGTGCACAGAAAATACCAAACTGTAGGAGCTGATGTATCCAGCCTCAGGATGACAGAGTACAGATCCAGAATCACTTCAACGGTGTAGTTATCCCATGATGGTTCAAGACCTTCAGACTCTTCAGCTCAAGAATTTATAGATAATGAAAAACAGGAAGGAGAAAGTCTGACTGTGTGCTCTTCTCTGAGGATGAAACTCACCATTCCACTTCTGTATGTCCGAAAAAACAAAAGTCTTGAACTCATCCAAATGTCTGCGTCAAATATTCCCCGTATGTGTCGTTTCCAGTTATGATCCACCTGAAGAAAAACTTTCCATGGCGCAGTGTCGCACAAACCCAGTGTTACACATCAACTGGTCGCTGTGTTAACTGGCGACAGTGCCTGACGTGTCGTAGGAGTGGACTTTCATGGACCCCTTGTTGATTTACCATCTTCTGCTTCTATTGATTTCACAGACGTGCTGAATGATTGCTGTTGAGTTTTCTTGTCATTGTAGTCTGTAAGAATCAGCTTGTACCCACAGATTTATGGAGTCAAATCTGCAAACGAGAGGAAAATGACTTTCGCTGCGGAGCGAGACCACATATGTGACCACATGTGTTGATGGCTGTTCAAAATATGCCAATTAACACAGCATGTCCCTGGAAGTAACGTTATGCCTAACTAAAACAAATTACTGGGAATAATTCTGAATAATATGCAGTTTGACACGCCTGCTGTAAAGCAGAGCTCCACCGCTGTAATCCAGACATCTAAACCTGGTCTTGTCTGCTTTGACCACATATTTGACTTCTTTGTTATTCCTCCCGACTGCCTCTCAAGAGGTTGTTGTGTCCTTGATTTTCAAGTCTTGTAGAACAAAGAATACACCGAGCTGTTAATATAGGCCAAATATGGGAGAAATACGAGGCAAACTGCGCCGAGGCATCTGCACAGAGGGCGCAGTGCAGAGCAGGTTAACCTGAACGATCTCCATGAAAAAATGACCATCTTTTAAGTCCACCTCGCACGGTTTCCCTTCAAGCTTACAGTCATGAACACGCTGATGTGGTTGACAAACAGATAAAGTCCGACAAAGTGAACGTGTTAAAGTTTTATTGATGTTTGGCATATTTTAATCAGGCATCGACACAGCTACCTATGTGGTCTCTCTCCGTAGCGAAAGTCATTTTCCTCTCGTTTGTAGATTTGACTTTATAAATCTGTGGATACAAGCTGATTCTTACAGACTACAATGACAAGAAAACTCAACAGCAGTCGTTCAGCACGTCTGAGAAATCAATAGAAGCAGAACATGGTTCGTCAACAAGGGGTCCACTCCTACAACACTTCAGGCACTGTCGCCAGTTAACACAGCGACCAGTTGATGTGTAACACCGGACGCGCAAAAACAGTTCATGAGGAGGAGCATTTATGACGCAATTACATGGACACTGTGAGAATTCAACTCTTAATCACAGACAGCTGACTTTGAGAGGGTTAGAATTCACTAAAGAAAAGTTTTTAATGAAAATACGAGGAGGAAAACCGTTACCTTCTGTATAACAGACCTTTACTCCTCCAACAGCCACCAATCCACAACAGGCCACTCCAGCATTTAGGGAGCCACACCTGGGTATACCACCAATGGGCATAACTGTAACTCCCACTCCAAACTCTCCTGCCACCCTTACCTACCTGGCTAAAGCTCTTTCTTCTACTTTTTCCATTCTCCCCTCACTCCCTTATCACCCCCATAGTATGATTAGAATCTCCATGTCCCTGTAAACCAGACCAGTAATTAGCCATCAGCTGTCCCCTCCTTATTTCCAGTGGCATTTTATTCATGGCCACTTGCAGAGCAGATACTGATGTGGATTTAAATGCCCCGCTGCAGATCCTTAACGCCTGGGCTTGAAGAACATCCAGCTTCCAGGGTCGCTGACCCATACACCAAACAGCAGTAGTCCAGCACCGACCTCACTAGAGACTCATACGCTACCCTCAGGGCCTCAGAACTAGCACCCCAACTCCTACCTACTAAGCACCTCATCACATTTGGGTCATTCTTTAAATGCGGTGCCTTTTGGGTCATAGAAATGGTAAAAAAAAAAAAAAAAAAATCTTTTTTATTTTATTTTGATGTTTTTTCTTAAAAACATGACTCTAAGCTTTATGAAAAGCATAAAGGTCAATCTCAATCTGCTAAATTTAATATATTTTTTAAAGTTTTAAAAATATATGTCACAATGAATGTGTCCACTGTGTTCTGAAGGTGTCCACCGTGTTATCCAAATAAGGATAACATGGTGGACAGTACCAACAAAACTGATTAAAACACAGGTAACAGAATTAACAAAAAGGCAGTTAAGAACAAAATCTTTGTATTTTTTCTTCTAGTGTGTTGTCTTATTTAGTATAAATAGGCTATGGCAAATAAATACTTAAATAAATTAATCCATTGGTATCATTCTTGTGTCCACTGTGTTCTGAAGGTGTCCACCGTGTTATCCAAATAAGGATAACACGGTAGACATTTTACAACAATTTCCCCTAGCTTCATTACCATTTAAGCTGACAGGATTTTGGATAGCTAACAAGAAATCAACATTTTTACCCAGGAACCTTTTAAAATTATGATATTTGATAATTTTCTTCATAAAACTGGGATAACACGGTGGACATTTTATGATTGACCACATTAGATCTTCATCATAAAAGAGTAACTATAATAAAATTAACAAAAGAAAGGTGGGTAATCTTACCACCATTGAATTTCCCTTATCTGGAATGACATCACATCAAAAGACTGCATCATGCTGATGTGGATGGAGCCTTCTTAAAGGTACAGTAACTTAGGATAACACGGTGGACACTAAATCCAGGGCCAAGTATTAAACTGCAATTTTAGACAAAAAGATAATTTTTTGCTGATGAATTTATCAAATATATAAAGAACCCCCTTATAGCTGAATACAAATATCCAGAAATATTTTGGAGAAAAAAAAACAACAACATAATTTTCTTGAACGAAACAGTGGAAAGGGCACTGGGGACATGGCAAAATAGCACATTTTTAAGTTTTTGAATGGTATTTTAAAAAGCTTTAAGTTTTATGAGTTATATCCTTGTGTTTTTAACAGATAATTAGTGAAATTTCACTAAAATAAAACGTTTTTTTTTTAATTCTATTACTTTTAGAAAATACAGCTGGATTTAGGCTGGGGACGCAAAAGGCACCGCATTTAAAGAATGACCCATTTAACACCCTTTTCCCCTTTCTCCTATCCTCTTAATATGGCTTACCCATGTCAGACGAGCATCAAATACCACCCCCAAATATTTAAAAGACTCTCCAGCTCTTTCCCAAATAACCTGAGCTTTATATCACAGTCTGCGTCTTCTCCACTGAGAATCTACAGCCCCAATTCAACCCCCACTGTTCCACTCCATCTATTGCTTCTTACACCTTCCTTACCCCATTTTTACAAACATCACCCCCTTTTCCAAAGAGCCTCATTATCAGCCAACAGGGACCTCCCTATGTCCCCCTGTACCCCAACAAAAATACCATTAATCATGATAGCAAAGAGAAGAGGACTTATGACACTCCCCTGATGAGTTCCAATACCATCTTGGAGCTGAATGGACAACACAGATTCAATCTGAACCTGAATCTGTCTGTCAGTTAAAAAATATATAATACAATTAAGCATTCCTCCACCTATTTCCAACTTGTGCAATTTTATCAGCAAACCCTCTCTCCACATCATGTCATATGCCTTCTCAATATCAAAAAATACAGCTGATTCCTTGTTAGTCTGGGCCCTCCTTACCTCATCCTCAAGTCAATCCCAGCATCCATGGTGTTTCTTCCTCTCCTAAAACCACACTGATATCCTGCTAATACACCTCTCCAAGTCAAAGCTATTGGTCTGTAGCTTGATGACAATCTAGAATTGTTGCCTGGTTTATGGAACAGCATCAGCTGCAGCAGTTTTCCCCTACGGATAAACAACAACACCCCCAAAGCCTCATCCCCCAGGTTTTGCAGCATTTTATAGCACACCCTACTTTGCCAGGAGAAGTGGGCTTGGACTTATTTGTAGCTCGACCATCTCAGCTTAAGTAAAAGGTTCATCCAGCATATCATCCCTCTCTCCTTCCTATACCTGGATGGAGGCTCAAGGTAGCTTCCCTCCTCCTTATTCCTTCTTCAGACAGATTCTTCAGATCATGCACCTTAGAGAAAGATCTAGCCATAAGTTCTGCCTTCTCCTCACCTGATACTGCTGCCTCTTCATCATGATCTAACACTGGGTATCCCCATTCTCCCCTGTCTCCCCCCTCTTTCTTTATCATCCCCCACACTTCTCCCACATGGCGTTGCCTTATTCCACTATGATATCCTCTCCAGGCTTCTCTCTTCGACCTCCTCACTGTCTTCATCAGAAGTGCCTGAGCTTTTTTTTAATTCTGGAACAGGTGCTGTTGGGGAAGTGTCTTCTAAACTAATCTAAATGCTCTGTTCCTCAACAACCCCCGATGTGAATCCCTTATTTACCTCATCAATATCTGCCAATAAGTCAGTCCTACCTATCTCCTCAGTAGTCATCTTAAAAAACTCAAGCCTTACCTAAAACCCACCGTGTGTTACCACCCCCTGCACCCCCCTCCACCTAACCACCTAGTGTTCACAGTACAGGACAGTGATCACTACCAACAGTGGCAGAAACTAATGTCAGGTCTTACAAGGATTATAGAAGTTAATGACCACCATCTCCACTCCTCTGTCCCATATCTCCACTACAACATATTCAAGATCTACCACCTGTTCAAGTCCCCTAAAGGGAACACATAGCCTAATTACAATAAGACACCCTCCACCCCTACCACCATCCTCTCTGTCCCTACACACCCCCGTGTACCCACATAGTGCATAATCCAGATTCGGCTTTAAAGGAACACTACACCCAAACAACGATTTGGCCTCATTTTCTGCTCACCCTCATGCTGAACAACACTGTGGAGTACTTTTGGAACATCTAGGATGCAGCCGGAGATCTGGGGGTATACTCGCTGTCCACTGACATTGATATCATGACTTAGATACGAGCCCGAACAAACAGTGTCCTTAAAAGTCCACAAAAAGTCGGCAATATTCCTCCATACTGCTCGTGCGCTGTAATCCAAGTGTCCTGAGCGGGTAACGTCCACCATTTACTCGAAACGACATCATTTAGCACATGTTTATAGCCTAAACAGTACTACTCGGCATTTCTATGATACACTTACGGGTGCCTACGGGAGCCGCGGCTGACCAAACAAACAAATGCGCACTCTGCAATAACTAGGAGTGTAGAAGAAGAAATCCCACATTCTGCTGTGAGCGACGGAGCCATGGACAGACACAAGAGGGGTCAGCAGAATGTGGGATTTCTTGTGTTCTTGTTTCTCCATCAGGTAGAACTTTCGCAAATTTGATCTCTCCAAGCTGTTCAACCAGATCCTTTGTCATCATCAGTGGATTTACAGCTTTCATGTTTCTCTGCTCAACCTGCCCAAAGTGTAATGTCACCACCAGCTTATTGCCCTCCCTCTGGGCTAAACCTCTCCCTTTTACACTTTCATCCTTACCCTCACCGACCTCACCTCTGCCTCTTGTCAGTGCTTTCTCCTTCCAAACTTTCTTCTTGGTTTGGATCTCCCCTCTTCTGTCCCTTATCTCCTTCAAGCTCCATGTCATCATCGTTCCAGTCTTGCCCTATCTCAGAGCCCGACCCACTCCCAGACCAGTGTGTCCAGCCATGGAGTCTCTGTCCAGATTTCCAGCAACACGAGTTAAGCCTCCCCGACAGTGAAAACCGCTGCAGGAGCTCATTTTCACCCGACTGGAGAGGGAGACCAGCTTGTATATCCACACAATTATTATATCCTTAGAAACTTTCTCAAAAACATTTGAATCTCCGTGGCAACAGAGCTTCCGTCCACCTCACATTATTGATGAGGTGAATGGAGATGATAGACTCCTGAACATTTTTTGTTCAAGAGTCTATCATCTGCAATACAATAGACATTATTTTTTCTGTAAGAACATTTCTGCCAATATTTAGGACAAATGTTTAATGCACCAACATGAACACACTCCACATCATGAGCAGCAGTTCAAAGTCTATGAATGATAAAGCACAGCAGATATCATTTTTGACATGTAAATTTTGTAAATGCAATAAAACACATGCAAAGTAAATGTGAAATAATGAACATCTAAAAAGCATAAAAAAAATCAGTGAATACATGAAGACTAATTAAATATGAAGAGGTTATGAACTCCTGTTTCTGAGACTAACAGTAAAATATTTTTCCTACATGATATAATATCAAAAATCATGATATGATATGTGGCATATTCATTTCTCTTGTCTTGTTTTTTTTTCTTTCAGAAGCCATGATTGTGATAAAATATGAAATTTGATGGATTCCCAGCCCTACTTTTTATTACAGGGCAAATGTTGAAGCATCTGCGTTTTTAATAGAATTCATGTAATGCGTCTTTTTATTGATTCGAGCTAAAAGATCCGACTCTCTTAAAAAGTGCTGAAATTACCATGAACTCATTTCCCTTTCTTCCAAAAGGAAACTTAAATATATTAGATGTGTTTGTGAAATGAGTCTGTGAGTAAGTTGACTAATTATCAGTCAGATTCTGACTGCATCACAGCTGAATTAACAGAAATCATGTGAGGAGAGGAACAACTGAATATAATAATAAAAATAATAATAATGATAATAATAATAATAATAATAATAATAATAATAATAATAATAATAATAACAAAAATAATATTGAAATTTGGCACATATACTCTCTTAGGGCCGCTCTTAAAAAATGACATTATACACTCAAATTTAAGATAGCTGCCACCTTAGTAGAATATTGGTATGATGACTGTATGTAGGTCACTTGATTGAAAACTGCTCACAGCCACTTAAATTTTCAACATTGTAATCTTGATCTAACCACATTGATTGGACTCCAGGTTGACTGATTCCTGACTCCAATTACCTCTTGGAGAAGTAATACTTCTTCCACCCTACTTTTTCCACCCTGCACTGTGACTGTTTACATATTGTGTTGAATAAAAGCATGAAAACTTGTAATTTTTTGTGCTGTATTATAGACTGTATTAGTCTAGTGATGTGACTTAGATGAAGATCAGAACATATGTATGACAAGCAGAAAAAGCAGAAATCCAAGTAACTCCAAAGGGATTATACAACTGTATATTCTTAGATGTTTCATCTTCTTGGTGCACATCTTTATAAAGGTATTCTTTCTTAAACCAGCTCAAAAAATCAGCAAGAAGAAAGACTCACTGTCGGTGAGACGCTGAGAAAACCGTTCTTAAAACAAAAAAAACTGAAAATCCCCCAAAAAGAAAAATCCCAGATAACTCAGGATATGAACGTCCGTGTCCGTGCAAAATCAGATCAGCTGGAGGAGCATTTATTAAACATTTCCATCCAGACTGAGAGAATTCAACTCTTAACAACAGACAGCTGACTTTGAGAGGGTTAGAATTCACTAAAGAAACCTTTTAATGAAAATATGAGGAAGAAAACAATGCACGTACCTTTTTACAAGAAGGTGGAGTGATTCAGAGAAATAACTTTTGTCTTAAACTTTAAGTAACGACTAGTTTCTGTGTCACAGCAGCTGCAGGTCAGAAAGAGTCTCTGTTCTCAGAAGCACTTGTGTCTGAGGGTTTTTTTTTTTTTGTTGAATGAGATGTGTTTGCGAATTGACACTAAAACCACAAGCACTGAGCGGAGGCAGAAATTCAGACCTTCACATCACAGATAAACTCAGTTTAACTCTGCAGCTGATGAGACAAAGCTCAATGCAGAGACTCCACATCCTGTTTTTCTACAGTCAGCCTGTATGTAGCACTAAGTAACTCTGGCTGCAAGGAGTGGCCAATTCATTAGGAACAACCACTAAATTGCTCAATACTGCAAGTACCCTATGAGTCAATCACACGGCAGCAGCTCGGTGCATTGAGGCATGTAGACATGATCAAACTGAGAGGGGATGAAGAGACCCTGAATGTGGTTAATCTGTCTCTGCTCTCTCACAGAGGATGGTCTGAAAAAGAAGAAATATCCAGAGAGCAGCAGCTGTCTGAGCCAGAGTGTCTCACTGAGGTCAGAGGAGGAAGGATTAGAGAGAGGACAGACAGGAACTACAATGACCTATTTACAGCCAGGAGACCGTCTCTGAACACAGCAGTTTCAGTCTGAAGCAGATGGACCACACCAGGTGTCACTCCTGTCAGCTGAGAACAGGAGGGTGTACCTAATAAAGTGGCCTGTGGTATGGTTGATTTAGAGGCAGAGACTTAAACACCAGCCTACAGGATGACCTTCTGAAGCTCTTCTCTGAGGTCAAAGATCCTTAAATCATCTCACATCTTCAGACTGATGATCATCACAGAGAGAGAGAAACAGTCTGAAGCATCAGATTTTCAGCAGGAAACTTCATCTCTGCGTCGACCTTTCTGCTGCTCAGGGTGAGGACAGGAGACACGGACAGGACGCCACATCCATGTTGGCGTGTTCTCCCTGTGCAAGTGAGGGTTCTCTCCTGCACTCTGGTTTCCTCCTGCAGCCCAAAAACAGACTCAGCAGCTCCACTGGTGACTCCAAACTGCCTCAGCTGTGAGTGTCTCTGGGTGGTGGCTCTGTGATTGGCTGTGATCAGTCTGGTGTTTGCTGATGTCAGCTGGGATGAGCTGCAGCAGCAGAGACTCTGACACTTTGACAATATGAATGAATTTGTTTTTGAGTTTCTTTAAAGTTGAAGATAATCTCTGCAGACATTCTCCTAGCTTTAGAGTAAGGATATTAAAATGAGAGAAATAAGAGATGGAAATAAAATCACCCAAAGCATCCTGAGGAGGTTTCACTCACAAGATCAAATTCATTTATGAGCAGCTATTTGTTTGTTTATTACAGTAGTAATTATCTGGATAAATGTTGAATTATTAAACTTTGATTGTAATTTATTTTCTTTGTTGGAGTGTTTGGCTGTGAAACAACAAAGTGATCATAAATAACAAGTTAAATTTAAATGTTGGTTTGAGGCTCTCTGTGCCTCTGAATAAACAGACATAATATCTGACATTTTAGTTTTGGGTTCTGAGCAGTGATCTTCTCCTGTGTCTGTGGAGTCTGTGCTCTAATGTTTTCAAATCCCATGATGCTGTAACTTTGAGTTTTCATCACGAGAGCAGAAAATAGGGAGACATTGAATATTTCCTTCAGCCTGTGTCAAAAACATAAATGTAAAGTCTGTCAGTTTTAGTCTGGAATGAACAGATAATAAAACAGGATTTTTTTTATTTTTTTCAGCAGAAATTGAGAAACAGTGAATGTAACGCCCTCTCTGTTTAGTATTTAAAGGTGGACACAGTTAAATAGAATAAAGAAAAAGAACAGATGTTTCACTTAGTATGTATAATTCTTTACATTATCAAGTGTACAGATATTTTTCACCTTAATTTGTACTTTGTTTGAATTTAAATTTTTGTTGGTAATAAATGAGGAGGTTATTAATACTCTGAATCTTGTGAGTTATTGTGGGCAATAAAGACTCTGTCATCATCTTTAGTTAAGTTTGTGCTGAAAAGAGGCACCAAACATGATCATACTGAAGATTTTTGAGCTTTTATTGCATAAAAAATAAAAAAATAACTGAAGCAGCAATGAAACATCCACACAGACTCTGGTCTTGATGGTTTGTGCTGCTTTGGTTACTTGGATTAAAATCCCCACAGCAGATTTCTTTTCTCACTTTAACATGTCTGAGATATCTGAGGCTCACACAGATGTTATTAAATGAATATTTTATAGAATGAGACTAATACCCTTGAATTTATATTATTAAATGAATACTGACAGCCGATAATGAATTATGATGTTAATGCAGTCTTGGATCTGATTTGTAAAGAAGGAGCAGAACCGAAGAAGCTTCTTCTTTCATTCTGTTCCTTTCAAAGTGTTTTTTGTGTACATTTTAATTATTTTTACTTTATTGTTTTTCTTACTTTTTTTTAGTTTGAGATGAGTTAAAGAAAAAAGAAATAAGTAGTGGTCTTGTTTGCATTGTTATACCACAGAGATCATTTTACTACAAACTAATTTGAGGAGCACAGTCACCTGAGGCAGGAACTTTTCAGACGAGAGCCTGTGGTGAGCACATCCGAGAGAAGAGGAACTGAAACAGTCATTAAGAGAGGAAGAGGAGGAGGTGTTGGAGTGACTGAGATGCAAAACTACAAGACATAAAAAGTTAGTTGGTGAGATGAGAAAACATCAGCACCAGAAGTGCATGGGTGTGAACTTTCTGTCAGACTTAACAGGAAAAGCAAAGGGCCCCCTTTTTAAATGACCTTATCTTTTAATTGCTATTGTAAATATGTTTTGTTTTTGTAATGTTATTGAAGATTCTGACTTTCTCCTCCTTAAAAACCTTCAGATCTCAAACATAATCAATAATCGCTCAATATCCAACCATGTTAACTAAAGACAGTTTCTTATGACATTTAAAATATATGCATATATTTTATTCTTTGAAAATTCTAAAAAAAACACATTTTTGCAATTTTTATTATCATCATTCGAGGTTGATTTTGGACCCACCAACACTGAGTAGTTTTTCCACCCTATATAATATTTCCAGAGTCATTGTGATGGTTCGTGACCTCACAGCAGGTTGAATGACTCCTCTGTCACAGTCTGAGGGTCTGTATCACCTTCACTGGCTCAGCGTAACATACGTGTGGATGGTCTCTCAGAACGGCCTATATGCTCGCTTCTCCTCCCTCTGTTGTCAGCAAATGCACGTTGGTGTATGACAGTGCAGTTACACTCAACCACCACAGAGGGTACTAGAGAGCTGAGAGCTGGGATCTCAGTGCAGCTTTAAATGGGGTGATGCTCCAGCTCAAATTACGGGATTTCTTTTATTTTAAAGTTTTATTTACCGCACCATTTTACCCACAGCACAAATAAAGTCGTTTTTAAATACATCTTAAAATTTGAAAATGAATTTTTAAAGAAACAACTACAGCTAATTACTGCCTTTTTCTTTTTTGGAATATTGATGTATTTAAATAGATTTGTTCTGTTTCAGAGTTGAGAATGATTGGCAGCCCATATTGATGGATTGGGTGTCCACATGTGGTCTACAGGCCTCCGGTTGCCCACCTCTGCCCTATAGGATGTATTTTCTGCAGACTCATACAGTCTCCTGTTCCTGTTCTTATTCTGAATCACTAAAATAGTTCTGTAACAGCGTGTTTTAGGACACAAATTCAAGTTAAACTAAAATAGTTTAAAACTATGGTTTAAAAATATGACAAAAATCTCATTAAAAAACAGTTTAAGTTTAATGTAATATGAAAGAAGTTCGATGAGAAGGCAGAACATGAGAAAAACTACTGTGATTTAGAGATATCTGTATTTTAAATTATACATAGACACTTTCATGACAGCAGTCTTAACATTTTACATTTGGACAGAGGATTTGTTCAAAAATAGTTTTCTGATTAAATCATATTTTTTTGTCTTTGACATTTTATTTGTGTCATTGGACACTCTTAAGATTATTAGTCAGTTAGTTTTCTGGTTAAATAAAGACTAAATAAATCAAATATAATGTTTGTGTTTGTTTTATTTTCTCACCTGCTTTTCTGGATCTTTGTTTGTTTTGTAATGAGAAGAAAAAGTTGATGTGTTTATAGAAGAAAGCATCTCATCTACATCATTGTCATTCTGAAACAGTGTGATTACATGTTAATGCCAAAATAAAACTTTTAGGGCCACATCCACAAAGAATGGATTGCTCCTGCTCATAAGGCCATTATTTACTCAGAATTAGCTCACACAGTCTGCACTGTTTTAGCTCCTTATCCTCAAAAGAATTTGCTTTAATCATATTCTGGTGCTAACACGCCCACACAGTTTGGCAGCTGATTGTAAAAAGGTGTGAGGCATATAGGTGGCTTTGTTTCAGGATCACAGTTAACACGACAATGGCAGAGTCAGACAGAAAATGAAAACAAATATTTAAAGAACTCAAAGTCATCACTGGAACAGAGAGGCACAAGATATGAACTTGCAGCCACAGCGAGTAGTTTACGTCAGCTGAAGTGCTCCAGCAGGTCTAAACCAAAACTTTTCAAGCTTAAAAACACAAATGCAGGCGAGTCCTGCAGAGATGATGGAGGTCATGAGGAGGACTGCTGCTGCTCTTGAGGCCAGAAATCAGTCTGAGCCACCTCCCACATGATGGCAATTAAGAGTCAGGAAAGAAAAATAAATGTAATTTATAATGACCTTATTTGACATTCACTTTTTTGTTGCTTTTACGAGTTTCCAGAAATTCCTAAGGCTCTATGTGTTTATTTACTGTGTCGTGTGGATTTGCTGTTCATCATGAGACTGGGATCCACATTCAAGATTTCCTGCTGCTTAACAGAAGGTTTTTTCTTGAGCCATGATGGAGGGATCCATGATTGGCTATATGGATTCATGTTGGTGTTGGATGGATATATTTGTATATATATGTATATGTGTATTTTATATGTATATATGTATCTATGCATATATGTGTATCCATAAAATGAAGAACTTTATGCTCTATTGTAAAGTGTCTTGAGATAACACTTGTTATTCATTTAGAAGGGGTGAGCATGAGCCGATCGAGTGGCAGCACGTCCGAGTGGCTCCGTGTTTGTTTATCGTGTTTTGTTTGTTTATTAGTTGGTTGATGTTTTTATGTGTTTTTATATGTCTCATATGAGCTGCTGCATACAACAATTTCTCTATGGGGATAAATAAAAGTATCTATCTATCTATCTATCTATGAATTGGAGCTATACAAATAAAGATTGATTGAATGATTGATTGATTGAGCATGGATCCATCCTGCCTTGGATCAGCGGTTCAGGCTGCTGCTGGTGGTCCCTCAGTCCCACCTGAGCATGGTTCAAACCCCACAGCCTACCTGAGGACTGTTCTGACCATGTCCATCCCTTTATGACCACAGAGGACCATCTCCTGATGGTCTGAAGGGGTCAGCGGGTCGAGGCTCTTCCTTTAGTTCAGTTCTTAAACAGATGAATCAGTTCTCGTACCTCCACCCTGGAGCCCAGGCCGTCCCCTCTCTGATAAAACATCTCTGCTGCTTTGACTTTGAGCCTCAGACTCATTTTAAAGCAGATATTCCACTTCACTGGGTCACTTGACCTCTGACCTTAGACCTCTGGAGTCCAGCTGTGACAGAAGTCTCTCTGAGAGGTCATGACCTGGACGATCCTGGAGAGAACTAACCTGACATGCCAGATGGACAGTTCCATTTGGGAAATATTTTTCTAATCCATCTGAGAGGAGCCCTGTGAGAATGTTTTCAGGGGTAGAACCTTCAAAAACAACAGCAGCTTTTGATTGGACGATCATTCAGCTCATCACAGACCAATCAGATCAAGCAGAGCTGCTACAATGTAGCATATGTCATGGCTATATGTAGAGGCTAACGGCTAACCATTGGCTGCTACAGCTTACAGCTTATAAGGGCAAACATCAGTTAATGGCAGTTAGCTGTAGTGGCTAACTGTTGTTAGCTCCTACGGCTAACGGCTGACGGCTGTTAACTGTTGTCTGTTAGCCGAAAGTTTAACTACCTTTAGACTATCGTTTCACACTAAATTTTACCACACAGATGAATCATTAACACTTATATGTGACATGAACCTCGTCAAAGACAATCCCTGAGAAGTAAACTTATGAGGAGAGACGATTTCTCCAAGTATCACTGAGTAACCATGACAACCGACATTAGCCTGTGGTCATTAGGAAGTGACTTCACCTCCTGTCAAGTCACTTCCTGTTGTCGTCCACAGCTCCGCCTCTCTTCCCTGATTGGGCCGTTCAACATTTAGCCGAGTGAAACCGTTGGACGATGGAGGCTGGTAAGACAAAGATGTATGATTTCAGAATCAGACAGATCTGTCTTCAAAGCTTGGAGAGAACTTCGTCCACAAGCAAATGTTTGACCTGTGACCTCTGAAATCTAACCAGAACAACTTTAGGTGGAGAAGACAGAAGCTGAAGGTTTGATGAAGGTCACGTCAGGAGTTCAAGACTCCAGGACCTCCACCTTCGACCTTTGACCTCCAAACAGAAATCAGACTGCGTCATGTGTCAGGATCTTCCTGCTGAACTGAGAGAAGAAACACAGAGACTGAGTCTCCTCTGGAGCTGGTGAAGAGTTTCTGATTCTTTCAGGCTGTGGAGGGACGAGGACAGAGGGTTTACTCAGAAACAGCTTTAATTATGACATTTATTCTGTCTTTGACATTTTATTTGTGTGTTTGGCCATGACACTGAAGTCTTTGAATCACTTATCAACACTAACCAACACTACTTTATTTCCATCCCATATGAAGAATTCAGAAAGAGGAGCTGCTCCAGGAACTACACAGTACCAGATCGATCAGCCTGTTCACGGCCATGTCAGGCCTGAAACAAGAACTTTGTGTTTCAGTGTAACAGAGCAGTTAACTCACAAACTGACAAACAGACCTGTGGTCAGTGTGTCAGACATTTACAGAAGAGTATCACGGTCATGTAAGATGGAGGAAATCATTTTGGAGAAGTCGACATTTAAGTTCACATTTTTATATGAAAGTCAAAATATCGAGAATAAAGATGAATAACAATTTTGTTATAAAAGTCAGAATGGAAAGAATAAAGTCAACATAGATCTGAGTATTTTGACTTTATTCTCGACATTTCCACTTTTATCACAAAATTGTATTTCGACTTTATTGATGTCATTTCAATGTAAATCCTGAAATTTCAACTTAAATCTCGACTTCCCCAAAATTATTTTCTCCATCTAACATGCACTCATACTGTCCCATAGACATTTTCAGGTTTAAACTGAAAAGAAAGAAACTGTAGTGGAAGCTGACATGATCATGGCGCCCTCATGTGGTCAGTTAATGAATCGTTTTATTTTTTAAAATATTTGATTATTGTATTTTATATTTCCAGAGTGATAATTTACGGCTTCCTTTAAGGTAGTAAATGTAAACACTCACATACCTGACATGAACAACCACGTGTACAGCTTCATATTCTCAGCTGTGACATGTTGGCAGTGAAAATTCAAATTTAGTTCAGATTTATTTTGGTAACTGTAGTCTTATTAATTAATCCATCACCAATACTGCCTATCCCTCTCTTATAGGGTCGTAGAGGGTGGAGTCTAAATCAGCTGACATTGGATGAGAGGTGGGCTTCACCCTGAATCAGTCACCAGCCAATCACTGGGGAGCATAGAGAGACAGACAATCATTCACACCTTTCTCATTGTGTGAGGCTGAGCTCAGTGATACCAAATCTTCTAACTACCCATCAAGACACGTCAACACCAAACATACTGCAGGATTATTGGTGTTAAATGTCTGAGTAAGATGTTAGAACAAGATGTAACCAGGTCCAAGTTTACTAAATGTTCTGGTTCATGTTTCATCTTTCTCAGGTTGTGATGCCTCACTCATAACAGGCTTCAGGATGGAGAAGAGCTGAGACGATGTGAGGGCCTGTGGCTGAAAGGATTCAGAAAAAACTTTTAACTTTATCAAAATATCATGTTTGCAGTTTCTCAGGGGCGGATCTAGAAAAATATTTATAGGGTGGCAAGAGGGGGGCAGGAATTTTTTAGGGGTGGCAACCTACATCAGATGCATATAAACTGAAGCAGTTACCGTAGTTTGGTGAGAAATAGACAATTTACACTGAAGTATTCCTGCTTGCAAGACTTAGTACATAACTTAGCACATACTGTATATTCCACATGTAAGCAGCATTTGTACAAGAAAAAACTCTCCTAATGGACTGTAATAAGGTCAGCAGCATAAATACACAATAGAAACTAATGGGTCATGGCACTTAAACAAGGCACTGGACACAAACCTGAATAGAGGTCCCATATGAACAAATTTAGCTTCCAGTCAGAAAAACTAGAAAAATATTTTGAAACTATGTTCATACAGGTTGTTTTTATACAGTAATATACACAAAATAAGAGCTGTCAAAAAACAAGCACAGCAAAACACTGCTTCATGTTCAGCAGAATTTACACCATTTACACTGGTGTCACATTTCAACTCTTTATTTTTAAGGTTTTATCAATCAGATTTGCTCAGTAACCAAAACAAAGATATGGGTCATTCCGCCAAAAGAGTGCAATTAACTTGTTGTAACGCTACGAAAATAAACTTTATTTTTCATTCCGTTTTAAGATTGAACTTAGTAATATATGCATTTACTCATTCAAAATGAGTACTGGTCAATCTCAGACAACTTTAATTTATTTCAACTTTTGACAGCTTATTATCATTACAATTTTTTCTCTGCTGTTACCAAAACTCAAATTTTAAAAACCGTTTCATTTTAAAACCATGTTGAAAAGAATATCAACCACATACAATGTTTTAGACTCTTAGAAAAAGAATTAATTGAGAAGAAAGGGTTGGTTACATGATGAAAACACTAATATTTATGACAAAAAATGACTTTTCTTGCTGTTAGTCTTTATTTGAGTAACAGCAATGAGGGTATCAGCAATGATTTTGTAGCATAAAATTAGCAATTGTGTGAAAACCAGCCACTTACAGCTATGCTTGTAGCTTGAGCACATGGAGCAAATTATTCAGATTTAACTGAATATTTTACTTTTGAAATCAACAAATGTTGTCTTAGAGATAACTTAGGTAACAGGACTGAGTTTTTAGATTGACCATCTCTAAAACAGCTGATATATCATTACATTTAAGGAAAAATAAAAGAGATAACTAACTTTTGGTATGAAATGCTATGTATAAGTGTTTTGGATGCCATTTAAAAATATTTTATATATATATATATATATATATATATATATATATATATATATATATATATATATATATATATATGTGTGTATATATATGTATATATATATATATATATATATATATATATATATATATATATATACATATATATATATATATATATATATATATATATATATATATATATATATATATATATATATATATATATATATATATATATATACATATATATGTATATGTATATATGTATATGTATATATATACACATATATAAATGTCATTTCTACAAAGATTGAAGTCTATGGTGTCTAGTATAATAAAAAATATAATTATTACATATTATTAATTGTGTTTATAAATTTACAATAATATGCTGAGGACAGAAATTTCACTCCTTTGGCGGAATTGCCCATATACAGAAATTTAAAGAGCAGATTAAGTTACAAGGTTTCCCTTTACAGAAACTGAATCAATAATCAGTGTGTTTATAAGCTTTTTAAATGTTTTATTTAAATTTTGAATGTGTGGATCACTTTGTCTGTGTTTATATGTGAGTGAGACACATGGGGCTGGTTATGGTTCGATTCGGTGGGTTTTTGGCAGAAACACGGCCACTTTGGTCTCTGATTTTTCTTCCTGTGATCGTCTGTTCAGCCTGTAGCACAGCTCACACTCACACACACACACCCAGCTCCGTTATCCAGGTGAGTAGCAGAGAATTGAGTCTGGGGCCGGACGGATTATGAAGAACACGTCACCGCCTGCGCGCCTCAAATACTAGATAGTGGTTTTTACCTTTCCTCGTGCCTTTCTCTTTGACTACCGACTGGCTCTCTCTCAATTTGCGCCCACAGACTGTATGTTTTGTGCTGCATTCACTGTCGTCGGACATCGGAACTTCGCGCTCGTTACTGTTAAATTTTTCTATCAGTTCATTGCTGCCAGTTGGGGTGGCAGTAGGGGTGGCAAGAGTTTATTTTAGGGTGGCATTTGCCACCCCATGCCACCCCGGTAGATCCGCCCATGCAGTTTCTTTAGTTAAGAAAATAGGAACACACAATACTGGATTCTTGCTGATTTCTGATATGTAGATATTTCTGCAGTGATTAGACTGATATTTATTGATACTGATGTTTTTCATCAAGAGCACAAAGTTTTTACTTTATAAAAACTGACGTGTTGCTTTCAGTTTCTGTTTGTATGAGGAGAAGATGTTCAACAAGAAAAACCATATCTAAGCCTTTGAAAATCAAAGTCGTGATTCTTAAATTGTACATTTGTGTATTTGGGCAATGTATCTGCTGATATTACAGCTGATCTGTATGGATTATATATCAGCTGTAAATATCTGCAAACATTTAAATAACAGCCAACGCTGATAATTAACTCTTTAGGCCAATATCTGCAGATGCATATCACCCTGATGATATCATACAGCCCTGCAAAATATCATCCAGGCAGCCTGTGTATTAATAAAATATAATTTAGTATATTAAAACATCTGATTTAGGGAATATTACAGAATAGAGTTTATTTGTTCCACTGCACAGCTGAAACATTAAAGACAATAAAAACTCTGATTCACTGAATTCAGCAGGTGAGACAGCACATGTAAGTTCTCCTTCAGAGGGTTTGAGGATCACACTGAGTAAATATGATGAAATGGAAAGTGCTGGAAGCTGCAGTCTTTCTGTTCTGTCTCTTTTTCATCTGCAGAGTGACAGTTTCTCTCTCAGGCCACTGCAGAGACTCTTCTTCATGTTTTATCTCCTGTAGGCCTGATTACTGCAGCTCCCTCCTCTCTGGTCTTCATGAGAAGAACATCTCACAGCTTCAGCTGCTCCAGACTCAGCTGCACTCATGCTGATGAAGACCACAGACTACCCTTTTCCACCAAGCTGGTTCCAGGGCTGGTTCGGAGCTAGAGCCAGCTTAGCACCCGTTCTTTGGTTTTCCACAGACTAAGCACCGGTTGCTGGCTCTCAAAACCGGTGCTTAGCAAGCACCAACTCTTTGCTGGGCCAGCAGAAAGAACCAGGTTACGTCGGGGGCTACGCGCTTACGTCAGGGGGTGGGGGCGGGATTAGCAGAGTAAAAACACGGAAGAGGGGCATTTTTAAAAAGACGAGGTTGGAGTAAGCGAAAAACAGATTGAAAAGAATATATAGATAAAGAATATATAAAGAAAGAATATAGGGACAAGAAGACCGAGCTGGGCTGTAGTGGCAATGGTCGGCCACGTTTTAACAGCCCGCATTACAAAATGATCGATGCCGTTCTCGGGGACCGACCGGCGAGCAGCGCTACCGGGGCATTGAATGCGGCCACAGCCAGGCTGGGGTCTATGCAGGAGGACACAACCCTGGAGCAAACCTCCACAGAGCCTGGTAAGTTTATTGTTTTGTTTATTGTTGTTCGCTAGTTGTTATGGGAAACTGGCGTGACGTATACAGACGTATACATTGACGTGCTGACGTAGCTCTCTGGCCGGCACCCGTTTGTGGAAAAGCAAACGGTTCTAAACCGGTTCTCACTTGAACCAACTGTGAACCGGCTCTAGCACCAGCACGAGCACCAGCCCTGGAACCAGCTTGGTGGAAAAGGGGTAAGAGAGAGTCCACATCCCCCTGATTTAAAGTCCCTGCATTGTCTCCAGTGTCTTTACTGGTGTTTAAACCTCTTGATGGTCTTGGCCCATGAGCCCAGTAGAGTCCTCAGGTGTTTTAACTGTTCCCAAAGTAAAACCAAAACATACAGTGAAGCTTCTTTTCATTATTGTGGCTCCATGTGTGGAACAGTCTACCTGCAGACCTGAGAGCGCCACCTACTGTTCACATCTTTAAAACAAACTCAACATCCTATAGTCTGGACAGAGCTGATTATTGTTTGACTCTCTTAGTCTGCTTCATGTGTGTTTTGCTCCATGTTAGTTTCAGAGTCAGTATTTGATGTTTTCCCTCCTCAGATCAGATTTAAAGAGGACTCATGCTGCAGCCACGAACACTGGAGGACTCTGTTGAAGTTTCACTCTTGGACTTTATTCCATCGCCCTCAACAAGAACACTTTTCTGTAAACTTTCCCTGCAGTGTTTCATTCAGCTGCTTCGTTTACTTTCTCTCTGGGTGCATCTCAAAGCTCCAAAGTTCCATCCTTGCCTCCTCCACTTGCGTCGTTCACTTGCGTCTTAGTCCCGCCCACCAGAGGTGCATGCCAGAGACGCGAGGAAACGAAGAGAGGAGAGAGGAGACGAGAAGATTCATTCATTCATTTTCTATACCCAGCTATCCCTTTCGGGGTTGCGGGGGGCTGGAGCCTATTCCAGCTATCATCGGGCGAGAGGCGGGGTACACCCTGAATCGGTCGCCAGTCGATCGCAGGGCCACATAGAGAGACAGACAACCATTCACACTCACACTCATACCTAAGGACAATTTAGAGTTACCAATTAACCTAATGAGCATGTTTTTGGTCTGTGGGAGGAAGCCGGAGTACCCGGTGAGATCCCACGCATGCACGGGAAGAACATGCAAACTTCACACAGAAAGGCCCTCCCGACCTGGAATCGAACCGGGAACCTTCTTGCTGTGAGGCACGCGCTCTACCAGCTGCGCCACCGTGCCATCCACGAGAAGATTCATTTAAAGAGAAATGACACGTCCTCTTCTCTGGAGCGTCACATGAAGCGACGTCTGTTAGTGATGATGGCGTCAAAGCTGGATATGCCGGTCCGAGCGCACAGGAGAAACAGAATTAAGGAAAATAATGTAAACTCCAGGGCGCTCGACCGCAGTAAAATCATATTCACTTATAGATCAGTTTATGATGAATAAGTACATGAATGAAAAAGACAAATGTCACGTTTTCTCAGGCACAGAATGATAGGAGTTTTAAATTGTTATATTTTGGCCACTTTGTGTTCAGAAATAATGTTTTTATTCTGCTATAAGCACTTAACCCCCCCTCTCTGTGCATTTATATAGAAAAAAATGTAAAGGTCTGAGATAACAGTGTACAATTCACTACTTTCTCTCCTTATTTATGCTTGGTTAGATCAGGAACTACATAAAACATGCTTTTCATTAATGTGCATTATAATCTGCCTGACCCCAGGGTTTATTGGGTGCTGATATTTGTCAATGAGCATCTCTTTTCTTATTTATTATTGTCCATGTTTGCTGTTTGTAAATTTTTGTATGGTCAGGGTAGACTGAAAAAACTGAATTGCCCTTTGGAAAAAATAAAGTTGTCTAATCTAATCTCATGTAAAGTGTGTTTTCCTGAACAGACCTGTTTACTGTAGCAGCCTCACAGTTACAGACATAAACACAAACAACACAGATAAATCAGGACAGACAACAGATGGAAAACCTGAAAGAACTACCCCATGACGGTGTTCAGTATTTTCTGATATCAATACGTCCAGCTTTGAATTATTTTAAATGATGAGTCAATTATTTCTCTGCACAGTGAAGAAAATGAAAAAGAGATAAAAGAGACACTGAAATGTAGTAACTGCTCACAATTTGAGGGAACATCAGGCCTACACATCGGCTACTTTGTGTGAAATGTGGATATACTCTTTACAATGACACCCAAAAGGTTGCTAATTTTATTTTAACACTTTCTCTTGCTCCATGGTGTTTACATTTTGCACATGTGGGCAGCTGACGCTGTACAGCCGGCTGCTGATACGTCACAAGGGGGCGTGTCTGTCAGTGAAAAGACTTCCGCGAAGCCTACACTTGTGTTTCCTCGATTATACCTCCTCCAGATCAGTCTCCTCTCTCCTCTCTCCTCCGAGCACATTTGGCGCTTTGTAATGTCCTTCAATATGGCTGCTCAGAAAGTACTTCCGGTGTCGCGGAGGAGAGAGGAGAGAGGAGACTGCATTTTGGCACATTGGGGCTGCATCCATGGCTGAATCTCAATCTCCTCCCTAAACCCTGAGCCCTGAGCCCTCATTGACTTAAGTCCCTGAATCTGGAAAGTGATTGAGTGCTTTGTTCATCATTATTCGGTTGAATTCGGAAGCAGTCGGAATACGCGCTGTTTATAAAAGCTGTTGCCACGGAGAAATGTGAGACAGAATAATCTCCTCTCCTTTCGTAAAGGATGGTCCGGTGTATCCTATACTAAAGGAGATAATAAAGGAAGCATTGAGCCACCTTTCCTAAGCATTTAAACTATTCAAACAGCTCTAATCACGAACTACATCCGGTTTATTTTACTCCGGAACCTTCCTAAGCAAAAATGACTTTTCCACCGCAGCCCTGGTGTCGTGGAGGAGAGAGGAGATAAGAGACTGCATTTTGGCACATTGGGATGCACCCTGCATCTCTGAATGCGGATCAATAAGTGGAAGGCTCCACCTTCAGAACTTAGACTGGATCAGTTTCAAAAAGGACTCAGTCCTGTAGTCCTGACAGACTCTGAGCTCTCTGTTTCTCTCTGTGATTCATGTTTGATCTTCTTTGTGTTTCTTCTCTAACTGCTGAATCTGTTAGTTGTCTTTGCAGTATTTATTATTTTCTGTATTTAAGGCCAAGCAGCAGCCTTCTCTTGACTCATACTGATACAAACATACTTTAGATAAATATCTAGAGGTAGACGAGGTCAAAGTCTAAATAAAATCCTGTAGAGACTTTTTAAACTATACTGAAAAGGCCTCGACACTTCATAACCAAACAGGAAGACTCTGATTAAACTCCTCTGGTCTCTGCTGTTGGAGGAAGAAATAAATATTTCAATATCTGTGATTTTAAACAGAAACAAAGAGCTGACAATCAGACAGAAGACAGCAAGACAGAGAGAAAAAAATGATCTTTTGTTTCTTTTTTTAAATGTTTCTGAGGCTACGATAAAACATAATCACATAAAACAGTTAATTCATTATTTCTACTGTATAAAAAAGGCAAACAATTATTTCAACAAAACATTCAACATGTACAAGTTGTGACTTGTACTTTACCAACAAGAAAACACTCTCAAAAGTCTTTGTGATATTATTAGAAACAAACTTTTAATAGGAGATAAAAACACTCAGTCTCTTTACTGCAGAGCACAAACACAGAAAGTGTAAAAAAAAATAAAAATAAAACACTGAACAGCCACATAAGGAATAACCATTAGCTTGATCAATAATAAACAGCTGATTGGTCAATCACAAGGCAGAAACTCTGTACATTTAGGTGTCCAGGCATTAATAATATGAGCATCAGTATAAAGAGGCTGGGCTGACTGTTGATCTACAACACCATGTCTTAGGTTTATAGAGAATGGTCCAGAAAAGAGAAAATACCCACTGAGGAGTAGACATCTAAAGAAAAACATCAAGTTGAAGCCAGGGGTCAGAGTGGTTAGAGGTGATGGAATGTCAACAGGAGCTCAAATATTTCACAGCCAAGGAAAGAAAAACATTTCTGAACACACGTCCAGTCCAGAAGCAGACGGTCTACAGCAGCTGGAGACCACACCAGGTGCTGTTTGAGCTTCTAGATGAATTAAGGAGCTCTGAAGGAGAAGGAGGTCCAACCTGGGACCAGACAGGTATACCTAATGAATTGGCCATTGAGTGGATAACAGCTTTATAAAAAGTCTGTTTCTTCAAAAATTAATCAGGCAGACTCTGAGTTGAATTTTGGATGATTTTGAAAGCATGATTTCAGAGTGTGACCTCGGGGAGTCTTTGGTTGGTTTCTGCTCAAACAGAAGAACATTTGGATTGTTCCCTCACGTCCTCAGGAGGTTTGTCTCTCAGATCTGCTCTGCTGTGGACAAACCAAACTGCTCCATGAGGTCATGAATGTTTGGAGCTGCAGTGTCTTCAGACCTCCAGCTGGTCCAGGAGTCACTTTTACTTTATTACTTTATCCCATTGTTTTATGAAAAAGTCTTTATAATTGAATGTAGCAGACCCTTTTGTCCAAAGAGACACAGAGCTGAGAGAGAGTCCACACAGACAGCAGAGCTCCACAGATGAAGATCTGGATGTTGGACGAGAAAGTCTGTCATGCAGACTTGTCCCTGTCCCCTCCTCTGTTTTCTGAGGACTCACTGAGTTTTTGGGTTAGATTGGTCAGGTTAATGATTTATTTTGGTTAGTTTGGGTTAGTCTCATTGTCATTTTTCTGATGAGTCAGTGAACGCATCATAATGTCTCTGTTTTCCTCCACTGGTTTAGACTCGTTCAGGCTTGTTAAGTTAGTCTGTGAAGGTGTCCTGCAGACCTCAGAGGATTTAACAAGATGAAGTCAAACTGGACTTCAGGTTTTCTGCATCACTGTCTGGTCTGTGATGGTCTCAGACAGGAGCAGCATCAGGGTCTGTGGAGAAAACAGCCTCTGCTGCAGTGACCTCTCCTCTTCTTTAGTCGTCCTGACTCTTCCTCCAGCAGAGAGCAGCTGTTTGCCATGAACTCTGCAAAGATAATGATCCAGGATCCAGCTCATGGTAACCAGATCCTGGAGATCATTGACTCTGCAGCGATCACAGACTGACCCAGGAAAAGAAAGAAGTTCAAACTGAACCGTTTCTCTAGAACTCATCAGAGTCTTTGTCATTCTAATGTTTAACTACTACTTAGGATCCGTAAGTGTCCTGTTTCCTACAACACAACCTGAGCAACAAGAACAAAAATAAACAAATAAGTTATGTTAAAGGATGAAATCAGTAAGAAAACATGATCCTACCTATGCAATAACTTACCATTTTGGGTTGGTTGATTTCTTTGTGCTCAGTTTTTCCTTTCCTTGAAAAAAAAAATGCAGCCAGAACAACAATTACCAACGTAAAAATAACAACAACGATGAGCACTATGACTGCAGTCCTGGACAGTTCTTCTCCACACTGAGCATCTTCTGATTCAGTCCCTGGTTTCAGCAAACGGAGATTCAGTGACTCACAACTGTGAGGACAGAGGGACATGTTTATAAAGACATGTGTGAGGACAGAGGGACATGTTTATAAAGACACATGTGAGGACAGAGGGACATGTTTACAAAGACATGTGAGAGGACAGAGGGACATGTTTATAAAGACACATGTGAGGACAGAGGGACATGTTTACAAAGACATGTGAGAGGACAGAGGGACATGTTTACAAAGACATGTGTGAGGACAGAGGGACATGTTTATAAAGACATGTGTGAGGACAGAGGGACATGTTTATAAAGACATGTGTGAGGACAGAGGGACATGTTTATAAAGACATGTGAGAGGACAGAGGGACATGTTTATAAAGACATGTGAGAGGACAGAGGGACATGTTTATAAAGACATGTGAGGACAGAGGGACATGTTTATAAAGACGTGAGGACAAAGGGACATGTTTATAAAGACATGTGTGAGGACAGAGGGACATGTTTATAAAGACATGCGTGAGGACAGAGGGACATGTTTATAAAGACATGCGTGAGGACAGAGGGACATGTTTATAAAGACGTGTGAGGACAGAGGGACATGTTTATAAAGACATGCGTGAGGACAGAGGGACATGTTTATAAAGACATGTGTGAGTCAGCATCAGTGGGACACAAATATCTGCCCCATCATCACGTCCATGTCTGGATCAATCTGTACTCACTGTGTGTGTGGCTGACAGGACGCTGACGTCCCGTCTGAAAATGTTCCTGCAGGACAGGGAGAGCACTTGGTGTCTGAGTGTGAGGATCCTGCAGACAAACACAGGAGTTAGTTCACTTTCCTACAGTAGAAACACAATTCAACAAAGCTGATTTATTCCTCTGTCAGTCTGACTGCTGTTTCCTCTGAGCTTCTTAACTACAGGATGATCAGCTTTGAGCTTCAGCCTCCACATTGAAGGTCTCCACATCTGCAGCTCTGAGCAGCTTCTCTCCCTCAATCTGATCCAGAACAACAGTCCACCTTCAGGACATCAAACCAACCTTTTTGACTGACAGATTCTCCTGGACCACAGCTCTTGTGTCTGGTTGCTGTCCTACAGCCGCCCTCTGTTGGCTCTGTGCAGTAAAATCCTTCTTTAGGTTCACAAAGTGTGTCTGCAGTTTCAGAACAGATCCTCTTTACTCTCAGACCAGAACCTGCAACACAGAAAAGATCTCTCATGATCAAACTGAACCATTGAAGGGCAGAAACCAAACATCTCCAGACTTTATACTCAGGAAACTTCTGAACACAAAACCTGGAGTTTCGGCTTTGACTGTTGAAGAAAAAAAGCAGATTTCATCTTTGCAGGGAGGAAGACAAAGGTCGGCAGTTTAAAACAGGAAGTCACACAAATACACACAGACCAGGGGTCTCATTTATAAAAGAGTGCGTGGAATCCTTACTAAAAGTGTACATTCGCAAAAAACCTGGAAATGGCGTGCACCCAAAAAATTCAGATTTATTAAACTGTTCGCACGCACGCTTGCACGCAATTTTCTGTTTACAAATCAGAATCCACCTGGAGAAGTGGGCACGTGGGAAAGCTGCAAATTCCGCCCCTCGCACGCCCATAATTAACCATAAATGGTCAATGCAAAGCACCTCATGAATATTTGGGTATATACATCAGCCTTTAGATCATACGCTAGATCATACGCTTTACATGTGACAATGGCAACCGACAGGAAAACCAAAAATAGGAATTTCTCAGAGACGGAGATTGAAGTCTGCATTGATGAGGTGGATGGCCGGAAAGGTTTTTTATTCAGGTCTCACAGCACAGGAATCTCCAACAAAAGAAAGGTCAGCGAGTGGCTGTTGGTCGCTGCTGCTGTTAATGCAGCAAGTGCAACAGAGAGGACAGTGTCGGAGATCAAACGGAAGAGTTTGTGAATGAAGTGATGGATAAAATGGACATGTCGGTAGTTTGCTGCAGCAGTGGATCACAAACTTTACAAAAATCAGAGAATGACACCACGTCACTGCTTCATGCATCCATTGTGCCAAAACACCGTCTTCATTACGCACAAGTATATCTGTAATGTTTACATGTTAACGGACCCACACTGACTTCTTTACATACTTTCTGAGAGTCAGTCAGCAGTCTCCCTACCTCAGGATTATTACTAATCAAAGTTTTAATCGACGAACAAAAAAATGTTAATTGTTGGCCACATTTTTTTCCTGGGAAACTCCGTCTGTTCTATTTATGAGGATGTGTAGTCTGAATGATCATGTCAGAGATGTTCTGATTTAATCCCCACACTTAGATTGTTTACAGAATAAATATGTGCAGCTGATGAAGATGTGCTGATGGAGGAGGAGAATTGTGTGAAGCCACCGCCGTGTCTCTGTGTGCTCTGTGCGTCTTTACGCAGGCAACTTTATTATAACTAAAAACCGCACTTGGTAATAAATGTGCGAAATTTACGGATATTAATGAAAAGTGGTGGCTCTGAGGTTTCTGTGTTAGTCTAATTTTTAACTCTACATCAACGAAAACATTAGTGTCCGGTCCTGTGAGGTCCGTCCGGATAATGAAGGTGAGACAGCGCTGAAGAAATATGTGGCGGACTTTTATTTACCTTTTTTTGTATATTTTCATAATGAAAGTGACTTATAGGAAACGGTCAATGACACGCGTTATTTATAGCCCAAATAAAACAGTTAGTTTAAATGGTTATGATGACTTGGATCTGTCAGTAAAGTTTAATATTTAGTTAAATAAAATGTTGGAGAGACATCAACATGTATCTGGAGGCTTCAGTTCACCACTTCACCGTCTGTGTCGCCAGTTTCCCATCCCTCCAAAATGTACGTACGCCTGGTTCAGAGCTTGCTTACCGGTGCGCACATTTTACCGTCAGGTTTGTTTTTATAGATCACAAACTTTACGTTGAAAAAGGCGTATGCCAGTTTCAGGCCCCATTTTGTGCGTACACAAGCTTTATAAATCAGACTCCAGAACAGCCTCTCAGCTGGTTATGAAACAGGCCTGTTCTCTGAGCTCAGACCTGCAGGGACCGTCGGGTCAGTAAATGAACCATAAGCTGGTTTAGACAGAGCCAATAGGGTCGTCTTTTGTCTGTTCTTTAGAGTAACTCTCTGATAATTTTGCAGTGCAGCTGTAAAAGCTTCAAGCTGCAGAGAGTTTGATTCACAAAATGGTTCCTGGTTTGTTCTTCACGTCCTCCTAAAACATCATCTGATTGGCCGGTAACAGACGCCAAGGTCGAATCAACCATCCAATCACCCTCCAGCTAACATGTCATATCCACGTCCTGTTAAAGAGCCACTGAGCGTCTGTCCCTCATAATCTGAAATTAATGTGAGGAACAAGAACTGTTCCTGTTTTCCTCCCCTGTGTTTCAGGGTGAACAGTTTCATGAACATGAACATGAACACACATACCTTCATCACACAGAGTGCACGGGAAACAGATTTTTAGGGAGTTTAGTTTGTCCGTATAAGTCCCCTCAGTGCACGGCAGACAGGAAGTACTTTTGTCCACCTCACAGTCGGTTTTTACACGATTACCTGTTGGTGAAAAGACAGAAGATCATGTTGGAGTTTTGAAAGACACACAACAGGATTTTATTCAGTATCAGGTTGGATTCTACCAAAAACATGAGAAAGGAGAAAGAGCTGCAGGAAAATCCATCTGCCATCAGTCTGTCTGTCCATGTGTCCATCATTCATCTTAGTCCTACTTTTATTCATTCATCTGTTCATTCATATGGGATCCTACGGTGCTCTCAGTATGTTCATTGTATTTTTTACTTTGATTTTTTAAAGAAATTATTTATCATTCTGAGGCATTTATGGCATTTTTTAAAACTTCTACTTCGGTTGTGACTGATGACTGAAGGCAAAAGCAGGCTAACATTTCCTATATACTCCAAGTGTTTGAGCTAAGCTAAGTAGCGGTGTGTGAGCTTTGGCCATCTCTTTCAGCTTGTTACTCAAGTTTTGATGCAAAATATATTTATATATTTTTCCTTTTTCTTGAAATCACATTTAAACACATCAAGATATCATTTTTAATAATGTATCTACCATTTGTTAACTAAATTTAATGCAAAGACTTTGGACAAAGTCTGTGTGTGTTTTTTCAGCTGTTTGGAGCAGATGAAGAGATTTTTTCCTGCTGCAGAGGCCAGAGAGTTAAAGTCTTTAGTGGAGGTTCTGGTAAAAAGGGAAGTTGGTGTAGTGCTTCATTTGATGCACAGTGCTGATGTTCTTGGAGTTTAAGTTCCTCCCGCTAAACCTGACGTGCTTTTCTGGACCACTGATCCAATCAGATGACACATTGACATAAACTCATGCTTGAGGCTCTGAGTGGTACTGATGAGATGATTAGCTGCTCGCACCATAGATTAGAGCAGAGATGGAGAGCTTTGGCAACCAGGAGGGCCAATTTAGTTGATGAAACAATAAATCTACAGGTCTGATAATCATTTACATTGAGATTTTCAAGGTTAGATCCAAACTGTTAAGTTAAATTAAAGAGTGAAACAGAATGAAAGATAATTTAAGACACTTTTCCAGGGAAATAAAAATTTCCGACTGAGACTAAAAATCTTTTAGACAAAAGTGACAAAGAAAGAAACCCAAAAACGTAGTTACTGACGATTATTTGAGAACATTTGACTTTTTCTCAGAATAGTTTTAATGCAGTTTCAAAAAAGAACATTACAAAAATCATTATGTCACATCAAATCTACTAAATCTTTGTAAAAATTCAAATAAAATCTGTTTTAAAGACCACAGTTTAAACATTCACAGTCCTTCAGGCTCTAATGCATTCTGCCTGAAGTGCTGTCGTGGTAAAGAGATTTTTTACAGGTAACATTTTGTGAAAATTTGACATCAGCTGGTGGGCTGTGCTGAGCGAGAAGGAGGCTCCATTAGAGGATTAGAGGATTATGGGCCCCTCATGTTGTGAGTGAGGGTGCATATTGCTGCCTCATAGAGAGAAAAGGGATCAACATAAAAGCTATTTAAATTAAAAAAATAATAAAATTATAATTCACATGGTATTGAACCCCGGATGTCACAAGATTCAATATTCTATTAAGAACTGTTGCATCCCTTTTCATCCATCATCCATTAGGGCTGTCACTGCATATTTGATTTTCAAATATTTTACCTTGGGGGTAAATACTCGTATTCAAACTGTTGGGAGATGTTTAAATTATAAATATCAGGACACCTGGAGCAGCGAACCACTTAGTCCAACGGAGGGCGCACTCAGCATAACTCATGATGTTCTCCTGACTTTGGACCCTCAGGACACCCAAACATCTGAGGAGACTGTGAGGAAGAGTTCTGAGCTCGCCTTCTTCTCTTAAAGGGACACTCCAACATTTTTGTTGTTTTCATGTCTTAACTCACTGTCCAATCCACAACAAGCGGACAGACACCATTCTGTCGACTGTGCGTCCAGTAACAAGAAAGAGATGGCCAAAGCACACCCACCGCTACTTAGCTTAACTCAAACGCTGGAAGTATTTGGGAATTGTTAGCCACCCTCTGCCTACAGTCATCAAATAAACTGTTCAGCACCTGCAAACGGTCCTGTGTACTTGTTGTGACTCATTTTTTTTTACCCAACGATGGTACACTACCTTTGTATTATCATTTTTTCACTCCTTAACAGAGGCTTTATTATATTGACCTACTTGTGCAGTGGTATTAGCGAGGAATGTGGGATTTGCGATTGAGTCGAAGCTTTTAAACAGGTCTTTCAAGTGAATATTGAGAACGGATTTACAGTTGTGAGTGAGCGAGCTGTTATTAAAGGCAAATTGCTGTCAAATTTAAGAAATGCATGGCTCACAACAGAGAATCTGTTCTAATTCTTCACTTTAAAGAGCAGGTCAAAACACTCAACTTTTACAAATGTTGAATCTTTCATGAAAAACACCACAGAAACAGGTCAACAAAACAAAGCCTCACTTTTGGAGTAGTAGGAGACATTACGAAGACAGTAGAAGACAATGTACCATAACGCAGTAAAAACAGAAAATCGAGTCACAACAAGTAAACAGGACAACTTAGAGTTGCTTAAGAGTTTATCTGATGATTGTAGTCTAGCACTACCAAGTGTTTTAACCTAAGATAGCTAGTGGTGGACAAGCTTATTAGTCTCTCCCATGTTACTGGATGCACAGCTGAAAGGACTGAGTCTGTCTGCTTGTTGTGGACTCTGGAGTGAGCAAATACATAAAATTAACAAAAATGTGGGATTGTCCCTTTAATGTCTGACTTTAAAACATTGAGCATTTCTGAGGGCCTCTTCAGGAAAAGGCATCAGCAGGGATCTGAACAGCTGTTCTTGTAAAAAAAAAAAAAAAAAAAGCTGGGCGTTATCCTGATCTAGTTTTAGGCTTGTGCTCCTAGTGAGTTATTAGAAAATAAGTGAGACTCAAAATTTTCAGTTTGTTTTGAGGTAAATTCATTGATTCAACTTTAAAGATTTTGAATTTCTCTCCTGTTTTTGTGGCATTTTGTCTGCAGGACGGTGTTTTCATTTCAGTTCATGGGAGACAAACTCTGCTGAATAAACTGATTAAACAGTAAATGAAGGGGCGGTGTTTGCCTGTTTGTTTTAAATCTATTGAAAGTTGATCACTGGGTAAAGTGACATCCCTAATGTTCTCAGGTGGTTTGTCTGCATCACAGGCCACAATAAATCTGAAAAAGACTGATTAATGATCTTACCCTCAGAACACATGCGACAGCACTTGCCACCAAACTCGTACTCAATCTGATGGCAGGTAAGGGTCAGACCTGTTATGATGACCATCAAAAAGATCTGCACAGAAAACAGAAAGCAGAATCAGGCCAGGCCTCTGCTGGTTAAAAACATGAGTGCAGTTTAATGGATTTCCAGCCTGGACAATGAGGTCAATGACTCTGAGCTTACTGGAATGAGGTGAGACAGGTTTGGACGCCGCTGATTAAAAACTCACTTTCTGATTTAGAGGTTTCAGTTTGAACCCTGAATAGCAGGACAGTTTGAACTTTTGTTTTGTACGTAGAGGAGGGGTGTAGAGCTTTGCAAAGAAGAGAATCGAAAGAGCTTTAAAAAGTGCAGTTTTTCCTCCATGTGGACCTCAGTCAGGATTTAAGGTTTCAAACAGACATGAAGATCACTGACACACCTCTACGTCACTTTGTGAAACAGGAGGTCCAGTTTTCCCCTGAGGGCCGATATAAAGAAGCAGAAGGACCACCGGGCCAGACTTTAAGGTAGTTAGCTTAGAGAAACAGTCTGGTGTAAAAACAGCCTCCATCACAGAGGTTTGACAAAGTCAACAGACATTTACTGAAGATCTTTAAAATCAAGGAGAGAGGGAGGGAGACGCTCATAGGTCATCTCCACATTCAGAAACAAAACAAGAGCATGAATTACACAGCATGTTTCATAAACTGGATTTTCAGGAGTGAACACAGCAGGAACTGCACAAAGCAGAAGGATTTGACAGACTCAGTGTCCTCATAAGGACAAAGAGGAAATTAACCCCCCCCCCAATATGGAAAATACATTGTAGGATTTTACAAAATAACTGTGTCACATATATGAAACTTGTAAGTACTTTTTATGACAGTTAAAGCAAATACAAGATCCATACAAAAGCTTTGTAATATGAAAGATATACAATTTGCACACTTACAAGTGCAATATATGACAGTTATTTCAAATGCAATATTCTTAGTAGATATCTGCTCTATCCTACCTATATAATTTGGAATTACAAGTTTTGCAAGAAACACATAAAAAAACATAGGAGGTCCTTTGTAAAATGGCACATAGATGTGATCTCTGATTCTTCATCATTTCAAAGGCCTGTGTGTATGGTGTTAAGGTACATACATAGTCGAAACCCAGTGTGTGTGTGTGTGTGTGTGTGTATTTATAAAAACAAATATACGCATATATATACATATATATTAGGGCTGCCACGATTAGTCGACTAATCGTTGACTAGTCGACTATCAAAATAGTCGACGACTAATTCAGTAGTCGACTAGTCGTTTGTTTTTTTTAGGTGTGTTTTCTCACAAAACTGCCGCTGTACCTCTGCTGTCTAGTCTGCCTATCTGTCCTGTTTTCTGGTTATCACACCTGCAGGAATCAACCCAACACACCCCGAAACACACTCATGCATGTGGCTTATGAACAACTACGCAGGCACCAAAGTTGCCAGGTCTGCTCATAATAAGCGATTTGGGCCACCAGCTGCATACTGGTGCAGTACGCTGCAGTTCATGCATGAAGTGACTAGTCGACTAATCGCAAAAGTAGTCGTTGACTAGTCGACTATCAAAATAGTCGTTTGTGGCAGCCCTAATATATATATATATATATATATATATATATATATGTATATATATATATTAGGGCTGTCACTTTAGTGCATTAATTAGATTAATTAATTACAATGCAAATTAATGCATTAAAAAAATTAATCGCAAGATTAATTGATCGCACGTCACTTCACACATGCGTCGCTAGTCAAACCAAACAAAGCGCAGGTGACAACAGGAATGGTATATTTGAGTCTCTGCTTTATTTTATTTTTGAATTTTTTTTATCTATATTTGTACTACATTCTTTAATAATGCATCAGGCCTAATTGGTTTGCTGGATGTCCTCGACCTTTTTCTTATTTTTTAATTGTATTTAAGAAATACACTTAAAGTGTAATTTGAGTTGCCTGATTGAGCTTAGAATTTTCTGGACAAGATGCCCTGACTTTGGATTTATTCAATCACCAATAAAAATTTAGATTTATAATCTTCTCTTTTTAGTTTATTCGTTTGATTAATCATCCGCTACGATTTTGAAATGTCCTAGAATTCAAATTCTTTATGTGGGGACTTAAAGCAAATATGAGATTAAAATGCGATTAATTAGATTAATTAATTACAAATCCTGTAATTAATTAGATTAATTTTTTTAATCGCCTGACAGCACTAATATATATATACACACATATATATATATATATATATATATACATATATATATATGTGTGTATATATTTATATATATGGGAATATATTCATGTATGTGTGTATATATATATATATATATATATATATATATATAGACAGGACGATAAAGTTTGTCAAAAAAGTGTACAGGAAAGAGAGGAAGGTCAAAGCTGATTTGATGCAATAAAAAGTCTCAATAAAGAAAAGTCATTTACCAGCAGAGCTGCAGTGGACAAACGGTTTAATCTGAACATGTTTTCATCCACATGGTCACAGACATGGGGTCAACCATCAGGTCAAGGAGATGAGGGGAGATATGAAGTCAACATGGAGGCATCATCTGGAAACAGAGAGGAAAAGACAGATCAGAAGAATCAGTGAAAATGATTGATGAGTGACTCAGTGAACTCAACAATCTGTCTCCATCGTGATCGTTTAAGAGAATAAAGAAATGAGTTGATGGTCCATGTCCATGAGGAACGATCCATGAGTGTTGGGACGATTGTTCAGAGTTCTGGTTCAGTTTAGAATCACAGTTAATAAATCATCAGGCTCGGTCACACTCAGAAACAGATTAAACCTCTGACCCTGAGCAAACTGCACCGACCTTAAACAAAGAGACAGCAGCTGATCTTCTGCCCAAACAGGATTTTCCTGTTAGACAACAAAAATGGTCATATCCGGTTTTAGCAAATGTTGGCACAACAAAGCTGAAAAAGGAAAATGGTTCCTTTTATATTTGGTTCATTTTTGTGAATTAAGTGACAGACAAAAAGTATCAGTTTAATCCAAGAGGCAAAACTGTGCAAGCAGTTTCCTTAATAAAGGCAATAATTGGAATGAACAAAATTACTGATATAATATTGGTATCAGCAGATATTGACATTTCTTTTCCAATTTTCATTTAAAAAAATTATGGCTGAATTATTCACTGCCTGGCCAAAAAAAAAAGTTACCACCTGGATTTAACAAAACAAACAGGTACAAGCCTCCTATTGGATAATTACTGCATGGGTGATTATCTTTCAGCTTAAAGGGTGCTGGTTTGGTGGAGTGGTTAACAAGCAGGAACATCCCATATACATACTGTACTGCTGCAGCCCAGGCTCAAATCCAGCCTGTGGCCATTTAGCTGATTGTCTTCCCCTACTCTCACATCCCCTTTCACAAGCCTATCCACTGTCTCTCTCCTATCAATCAAGGCATTTAAAAAAAATCAGCTAGAAACAAGTTCTTTAACTCCAGCTGATGACATGAGCAGCTTCTCATTTCTTCAACAACCATGTCAAAGACACATCCTGTAACACATCCTAAAACAATAACGGACACGCTTCTCCGCTGGACAAACCTACCACTTTCATTAATCGGCAGAATAGCATCAATAAAAATGACCAAATTATTACAAATTAGATTACCCAAAATTAACCATCTATTCTCAATGATTCCATCTAAACCCACCCATTCCTGGTTCAAATCCCTAGACTCTATCATCAATAAATATTACTGGAAAAATAAAACACCAAGAATCAAACTTATTACCCTACAGAAACCCAAAACACAAGGAGGACTATCAGCACCAAACTTTCATCAATACTTCATCGCAAATCAGCTACAGTACATATTCAAATGGATCCACCCCCAACATTCAGACAGTATATGGTTAGACATTGAACAAACAGCATGTGACAATATCCCCCTCTCAGATTTACCATTCATCAGCCCACCTATCAAATGCCACTCCTGTTTTAAATCAGTGACAGTATCATCAGCTCTGACAGCCTGGTGGGAATTTCACAAAATCACAAAATCTACTCTTGCACCATGTAAACTCAACCCTATCTGGAACAACCCTGACTTTCTCAGCAACAAAAAACCTCTCAACCTCCGCACATGGTCAGACAAGGGCATCACACATTTACAACACATCTTTCAAAACAATAAACTGGTTTCATTTCCACACCTGGTCCAGGAGTTCGGCATCAGGAGCAATCAATACCTGGAATATCTTCAAGTTAAATTATCTATGCCTGCAATATGTAAGACCACAGACATTTACCTCCCTCTCCCACCTCTCACCTTAGAATTAATCAATATCACCTCAGCAAAAAAACTCTTATCCAAAATATATAAAATCATATCTCAGTCAGACACTACCATAACCCTACCAATGGCAAAATGGGAAATAGATCTGTCAATTGCTCCTGATGCCGACTTCTGGAACCAAATCATTCAAAATATTTACTCAATGTCAAAAAATGCAAATCTACAACTCCAATCCAATACAAAATACTCCACAGAACACACCTCACAGGACAGAGAATGTTTAAAATGGGATTCACCTCAGAAATTTGTACTAACTGCACCCAAAAAACACCAGACACTTACTTTCACGCCTTCTGGCTCTGCACACCAATTCAGCACTTCTGGAACGAGGTCACTAAACCACTTTCCACCATGATGGGCTGCCACATCCCTATGTCCCCTTCACTCTGTTTACTCGGTGACACATCCATAACAAACCTCAACAAGTCAAGTAATAAACTACTCCTCACAGCCCTATCGCCAAGAAAACCATCCTCATTAACTGGAAAAATAGGAGCAATACACACCACACACACTGGAAAAACCTTCTTATAGAATACATCACCCTGGATCATTTACCTATACCCACCCAGAACCCAGCAATAGAACCCCTCTCTGTTTGGGCCCCTTTCCTCAACTACTTTCAATCCTGAAACCACTATTTGTTAATATTTACCATCCCCATTATTAACCATCATAAATATGATATAATTATAAATAATAACCCCAATAACAGTAGCCTGAGAGCCAATTCCCCACCCTCAACACTACAGTAACGTTGCTGTTTATATCTGCAAGCTGTGTTTTTGTCTGTTGTTTGTTTGTCTGCTCACCTTATGTCACTGTTTTTGTTCTGTCATGTCTTTGTCACCCTGTCTCACATTAGATACACTTAGTTTTTGTTTTTTTTTTCCTTTCTTTCTTTTATAGTACAAGTGTTATTGATCATCATCATCACCATAACTGTCTTTAAGTGATTATAATAGTAATAACAAAAATGACTATCAAATTATTACTGGTAATACATGGGCTGTGCCTCGGGCCTTGGGTGGACCAGACTTTGCGGGCCCTGGCCTGCGGTCCCTCTGGCCCTCCTGCGCCTCCCCTCCCCCCTTTTACATGTCCCGGCTTGCTATCATGTGGCACATCACCCATTTTAATGCACAACACATCAGTTCAGGGACCCAAAACACAATACACACCCACAGAGAGGCCTCCCACCCTTTTGCCCTCTATGTTTTTAATGCAACACTACTCCTCCAACATACCCCCCCTCAAAAAAAAAAAAAGAAAAAACAAAACAAAACAAACAAACAAAAAAAGGAAAATAAACAGACACAGGGTTAGGTGATGTGCTGCATGCCTTCCGGAGGCATGGGGGGTGGGGACGGTGGCTGGGGTTGCCGGAGGGGCTCGGGCTAGGCTCCCACAGGCCCATGGGGCCCGAGGCCGCCATATTGTTTCATATTTTAAAGGGGGCATGGAGGGGGGGAGACAACTTTGTCTCCCTGTCCACTCCCCATACCACTAATACTGTTGTTGCTGTTGTTGTTGTTTATGGTCATTGTAATCATCGTTTTTATTATTATTATTATTACTTCTTTTTTTTCATTTCTTTATTATTAGTGTTGTTCTTTCTGACTGTCTGACAATTGTATTTTGTTTTTCTCTCTCTTTTACTTAATTATTGTTATTATTGTCACAGTCACAATGCAACTTTTATTATCTTCCAATTATTAATACCACATCTTCATCTGTAATAATCAATATCATCAATCACATTCGAAGCACACACAACCACAAAACTTTGTTGTTCACACATGGTATGTCCCACTGTATATTCTTAATTGCATATTTTAATTGTCTAATTGCACAATAAAAAAAAAAAAAAAACACATCCTGTGGTGGTGGAAAAGATGTTAGTCTGTTTAAGAAGGGTCAAATCATTGGCATCAAGCAGAGAAAACATCTAAGGAGATTGAAGAAACTACTAAAACTGGGTTAAGAACTGTCCAACACATTATTAAAAACTGGAAGGATAGTGGGGAACCATCGTCTTCAAGGAAGAAATGTGGTCAGAATAAAATCCTGAATGATGGTGATCGGTGAATCACTTAAACGTTTGGCCAAATCAAATCAAAGAAAAACAACAGTAGAACTCAGGGGTGTGTTTAATAGTGAAAGTAAGAGCATTTCCACACACACAATGTGAAGGGAACTCAAGGGATTGGGACTGAACAGCTGTGTAGCCTTAAGAAAACCACTAATCAGTAAGGCTAAGCAGAAAAAAGGCTTCAGTTTGCTAGGGAGCATAAAGATTGGACTGTGGAGGACTAGAAGAAGGTCATGTGGTCTGATGAGTCCAGATTGACCCTGTTCCAGAGTGATGGGAGCATCAGGGGAAGAAGAGAGGCAGGTGAAGTGATGCACCCATCATGCCTAGTGCCTACTGTCCAAGCCTGTGGGGGCAGTGCTGTGATCTGGGACAAATCTGTGACACTGGAAAAGCTTAAAGAAACAATGACAGAGAATGAGACTGTAATCAAAGATAAAGGCAGAACAACGAGTCCAATGGAGTTTGGAGCAGCTCCTGGTCTCAATATTTCTGTGATGTGTGTGTCCTTTCCTCTACTTTATGTCCCTAATAAAGTGGCCTGTAGCATATATCAGTTCAAATATCTTGAACATTACAGGGTGAAATATGATGAACCTCCTCAGCCCTGGAGGACTGTCCCTAATGTTTTGGACAGAGCTGTCCCACATTAACATGACTGATGAATAAAACAGGCTCTGCCCAGCAGATAAACATGGACTTTGGAGCTTCATCAGATGTTTACTGACTCTTATCTGACATATTAAACCTCAGGACTCCTCTGACTGATTTACAGATACTGACCTTCAGTTTAGTCAGATTAATGGATACAAAGTTTGGTCTCCATGGAAACACCTGTTTGGACTGTGGACCTCGACACACCTGAACATTTCTCTGAAATCCCTTCAGGATAAAAACACACCTGTATATAAAGGCTGCACAGTGAAACAGTGTTATCAGCCCTACATGGTCCTTCAGTGGACACATGGAGTCTGTCTGAATTTACCTGAATCACAAACAGCTGTTTCAAACCCTGAAATCTGTCTCTCCTCATCTCTGTAGGTTTTGCCTCCTGTCAGCGTCGTCACACCTGATCCTTTTTTGTGCCTCCCCAGCTGTGTCTCTTCACCTTGTGTATTTAAACTTCACGTGTTCTGCTCCCTTCTTCCCAGTTTCGTACCTCTACCAACTCTGAACTGCCATTAAACCAAATTTAATGAAAACCCTTTACTTCCTGGTGTCCTTCATTTGGGTCCTAGTTCTGGTTTAGTTCATGATGTGGACAGAGAGTTTCTTGGTGCTCTGCTTTCACAGCTTGAAGCTAAAGCTGCTACAGGCTAACTTTAAATCTGTCAGTGCAGGTTTAATATAGAAAAGTTCTTTTTTACTTCATTTAAGAAGAAGAAGAAGTCATCTGCTGTCCTCTTGTGTCTCATGGTGGTCGTAGGTGAGCAGAAGATTTTCCTGTTAAAGTCCAAACAGGCTCAGGAGCTCCTGCAGCACCAACAGGAACTTTTTTTAACTGAGGAAAAGTTCAACACTGTAAAGAATCTAACTGAAGTGAATTGTCCAGCCGACATAGTTTTTAAGTAGTTTTAGCCTGTCTGTGAATTATGAGGCTTTCAGTGTCTCCATGTGCTGCCCTGATATCTCTCCCAGGGACAAAGCTCTCCGTCCTTTACTGGCACTCATGGGCCTCAAACAACCCACTTCAAAAACCCTTTCAGCTCTGGAACTTTCTCCACCAAACACCTCCAGGAGGATGTCAGAGTCAGGCTTTTCATGGCTGTTTGATAACCGCTGCTGCCTCTCAGGACAGGCTTGAAGAAGAGCTTTTTATCTCAGAGATTTATTTACATGGTTACTGTAAATAAAAGCTAAATCAATTTTAATAAATCTCTTAACAAACGCAAAATTTCCTATTTTTTAGCAGGAGACTTTAAAAAAGAGTTAATATTTCTGACTAAATACTATTATTACTTATGATCTTTTTTATTGCACATCACATGTTTTCTCTTATCTCTTATCCTGTAATTTTCAGACCATCAAACAAATGGTGGCCAAAAAGTATGAGGAGGAACAGGAATGAGTGAAAATGGAAGTACAGCAAGCTGTGGCAGTGAGTCTAACAGCTGACATGTGGACTTCTGTGGACTTGGAGGCTTACTTGGCTCTTACCTGACACTACATTAATGAGAATTTGCAGTTGTGTACATCTGTGTTAGGAGTGCAATACTTTCCACAAAGTCACACTGCTGAAAATTTGGCCCAAGTCAAAAGGGGCATGATGGAGGACTGGGCCATAACCAATAAAGTAAAGTTTCTAGTGACTGATGCAGCACCAAACATGATTGCATCCACTAGACAGCTCAAAATTCTGCACTTAATTTGCATTGCACATAGTCTCAATTTAATAGTTAGAAAGTCATGTGATCAGATCCCCACACTGACATCCACCAGACACAAAGCTGGGCACATTGTCACTTACTTCAGATCAAACACTACAGCCAAGGAGAACCTTGCTCAAGTGACGCAACGGATGGGACGGCCAACACTGAAACTTATCAATGAGGAGCCAACACGATGGAACAGCACATATTATGGAGTTACATTTGTGAACTTTGAAAAATATTTGTGAGTGGATAGACATTTATATATCAATCCCAGTATACATTTGTGAATCCTTCTGTGTGCGTTTATTTATTATGAGACTGATCTAACTCCATACATATGAAATGCTGTCAAGGCTGCATGATGAGAGGGAACCAGTGTGGGTATCTCTGGCCTCTCTAAAAACAGATTAGATTCCACTTACAGCTGATGAGTATACCATCACAGGAGAAACACTTCTTGTGCTTGCTCCTTTCCATCAAGCTACAGTGGAGTTGTCTGAAGAGGCGAGTGTTGGGGTCAAAGGTCATCCCGATGATGAAAATTCTCTATCATGCACTAGAGCTTAATTCTTCAACCTTGCGCACACAGACAGACATACACCTACATGAACACCAGAAGCATCAAGTCACAGACACTACTTCCAATCTGGAGTCATTAAGTGTGTTGACCCGAGCAACACTTCTAGACCCCAGACTTAACCCTTTCATGCATGGTGTCCACTTCAGAAGACATACATTTGGAATAAATTTTATACTCTTTACGTTGCATTACCATGTCCAACCAGCTGTTGGTGAACTCCCAAACCCTTGTCTCAAGTTTCATATAAATATTATCTTTGCACTTTTTTTTTGTTTTGTTTTACCATATAGAGATATTGCATCCAAAATTCAAAACAGCCAACGGAGGGCAAATTTGGTCTTCTGATCTCACATAATTTCAGATTTTTTGCTTTAAGTATTGGTGTAATTAATAAATGCAACAATGTATACTTCAAATTTAGCTTTTTCTTTTATTTAGTCTGAATAAATGTTTGTAAAATGAGTTTGTGGATCTACTGTATATTAAGTTCCACGGAATTTCTATTTTGATGCATGCTGAAGTGGACAGATGTTAGACTATTGCAAAATATAATTTTGAAAAAAACAATAACTATGATTTTTAACTTGTCTAAAGTAAAATAAAGCTTTGAAAAAAATATTCCTTTGCGATTTAGTAATTCATGCATGAAAGGGTTAAATCACTCGGGTTCTGCAGTTCCTCCAAATGCAACGAGGCCATCAGCAGGCTGCGGTCAGAATGTGCGTCTGTAATTGGACGCACGAATGAGCCCCAGCCTGGACCATCTACTCAACAGCTGTCTGCACCCACTCCAGGCATGTTATTCAGCATAATTTATTGTTTGTTGTTTTGAAATCATGTACTAAAATGCCAATTTGTTTTTTTAGATAACCTTTGGCAACATTTTGACATCGAAGTGGGCAGGCAGACCAAAAGTGCCACAGATGATGTCATCCAGGAGGTGGACTGATACCTGGCAGAGGGCAACATTGCCAGGTCCCAGGATCCTTTGACATACTGGAACAACCAAAAAACAACATATCCAAATCTAAACCAGCTTTCAATACAATTTCTTTGCACTCCAGCCTCATCTGTTCCATGTGAGCGGGTGTTTTCGACAGCTGGGGAAGTTGTGTCCAAAAAGCAGAACAGACTGAATTTCAAAACTTTGGAAAAACTTATTTTTTTGAATAAAAATTTGTAAATAAAAAAATCCCAGTCCACAAGCATTTACAACACGTTCACTGAGATTTTCACGTTATGACACATGTTCACATTATTTACTGACTGTATCTACAAATATCAATGATACTTTAAACTTAAATGAAGAAATGAAATAACACACTATAAAATACAATGACTTAAATTATATTATTGTATATACTAGGTCATCTTTTCAGTGTCAGTTGAGTTTGTTTAATAGGTTGCCTGTAGGGAGTTTTAAGGTCCAGCAGGTGTCAGTGACACAGTATCAACACAGTTTGGCAATGTGTCGAAACGCTTCATGACGCCTCATCTACCCATCACTACGTAAGAGCATTAGGGCCACCCTGTTATATGTTGTTACTGTACTATTATTATAATTTCTGTTGTTCAAGATCTGCAATTTAATCTTTGCAAACTGTGATACTCTTACTCTGTATCAAAGATCTGCTAATTTGTGAAGTCATATCAAATGATAAATAAAGGTTTATAAAAAAGAGAGTATTAGGGCCACCCGTGAGAAAAAAAAATGAGAGGAGGTAGAATTTTTTTTTCATGCACTTCGAGAAAAAATTGGAAATGTCGAGAAAAAGTCGACCTTTTGAGACTAACACCAGCGCACTGCTTCTACAACAAAGTGATTCCCTGCGTTGTATTTTATTTTGAAACTTCCGGATGATCCACATTTTGACTTTCGGTTTAGTGCTTTCTTAACGACAGTGAATTTACAAGGCTTCGGTCTTGTAAAGGTCGACTTTATTCTCGCCATTATATTTCAACTTTATTCTTGCCATTATATTCCGACTTTATTCTCGACATTTCAACTTTTTTCTCGAAGTGTATGATGAAAAAAAAATTCTACCCCCTCTCATTTTTTTTTCTCACGGGTGGCCCTAATACTCTTCACAGAGGTACATCAGAGAGGTCAGGTCTAACACTAAATGATCAGAGTTCTGGTCTTACCGTGTGCAGAGGAGGTCAGTGCTGAATGAAGAAATATCTCATCCTCCTTTAACCAAGATGTCCAGAGTGAAGGAGCTGGTTTGGTTTAAAGTTTGTCAACATCAGATAATGTTTCACTAACGTAGAAGTTTACTTCCTAAAAACTGTCCCAAGAACTATGCACAGACACTTTAGGAGCTGATTTATCCAGCCTCAGGATGACTGAGTACAGATCCAGGTTCACTTTAACGGTGTAGTAATCCAATGATGGTTCCTGTAGAAAGACCTTTAGACTCTTCAGCTCCAACTTATAGACCATGAAAACAGGAAGGAGGAAGTCTGACTGTGTGCGTTTCTCTGAGGACGAAACTCATCAAACCACTTTTTCATGTCCGAAATAAACACAAGTCTCCAAATCACCCTAATGTCTGCTTCAAATATTTCCCATATGTTTCATTTTCATGATCCACCTGAAGTAAAAATTGCAGTAATAATTTATTTGGGATCCGGACGTCCGTGTCTGCGTCCGCTCAAAAACAGCTCAGCAGGAGCATTTATGGATTATTTACATCAACACAGTGAGAAATCAACTCTTAATCACAGACAAGTGACTTTGATAGGGTAACAATTCACTAAAGAAAAGATTTAGGCGAACATATGAAGAGGAAAAACTTTACCTACCGTGTTACAAAAGGCCTGGGCGTCTCTGATATCTGATGTTCGTGGATGAGTCGATTCAAAGAGCTGACTGTTCGCCAAACGAATCGAGGCGGCGACAGATTAATATTGATTTTGTTTTTCAAACAAAATCAAAGAAAATCTGACCAGACGATTGATATAGAGACAAACACGTACTTTTTTCAAGAGCGTATAATAACAGACACTGGTTTATTTCTGTAAGAAAGAAGATTTCTGCCTGTATTAAAGACAAACATTTAACAGAATACACCAACATGAACACACTCCACATCAGCAGCAGGAAGTTTGTGGACTATCAAACAGAGCAGATATCATTTTTGATGTTGTATGTGTGCCTTACATTAAGAAATAAAAAAGAATTTGGCTATCTTTTGAAGGGGCAGGACTAGATCAGCTTTTTTGCTTCTTTCTGTTCCTTCTCAAAGTGTTTGCTGTGCATTAGTTTGCACTCACATGCTTAATTTGTTAATGTACTGTTACAGTACAGTTTGGTTTACATATTACTTGTTGGATTTGGTTGTTGTTGTTTGCTATTTCTTTATTTCCTTTTGTTTTCTGTTTTTTAAGTTTGAGATAAATGAAATAAATGAAATTAAAATAGACATTCTCAAAATATATGAATCAATCATTAAAAAAAGATATTTAGTACCTCCCTCACCCCCTACAGTGAGGGCCCATAGATCAGAGTTTGATTTATTTATCATAAACTGACACTGTTAACACTTCCACTTTGTAAATGCAATAAAACAGATACAAAGTAAATGTTAAATTTTACACTATAAAGCATAAAACATCAGTGAAAACATGAAGACCAATTAAATATGTAGAGGAGATGAACTCCTGCTTCTGAGACTAACACTAAAATATTTTTTCTGCATGATAAAATGTGGATTAAATTATAATTTGGTATGTGGCGCATTAATTTCTCTTATTTTGTTATTCTGGGAAGCCATGATTGTTATTGAAAAATGAAATTTGATGGATTTCCCAACCCTACTTTTTTATTACAGGGCAAACTTTGAAGCCTTGGCCTTTTTAATAGAACTCAAAGCAATGAGTCTTTCTATTGATTCGAGCTAAAAGATCCGACTCTCTTAAAAAGTGCTGAAATTCCCACAAAGTCGTTCCCCTTTCTTCCTAAACATAACTTTCAAAATAAGAGGTGTTTGTTAAATGACTCCGTTCGTAAACTCATTATCAGTCAGATTCTGACTGCATCAGCTGATTAAACAGAAATCATGTGAGGAGAGGAACAATCCAATAATTATAATTTTAATTAAAAATATATATATAAAAATAAAAATAATAATAATAATAATATGAAGTAATAGTCAGTCTAGGTAGGATTTCAATCATCCACACAAACCACAAGGACTGAAAAAAAAACCCACTTCTTGTTAACTGAGCTCAGGAAGACATTCAGACCTTCAGACTTTTACTTTAAAGATAAAACTCAGTTTAACTCTGCAGATGAGACAGAGACTCTTTTCTCTCTACAGTCAGTCTTTATTCCCCCATGTTTGATATTAAATTAATATTAAAGTTTTAAAATGTAATGTATCTCCAGTAGAACCTTTCCATATTATTCATATTAATGCAGTTTTCTATCTTTAAACATTAAAACTGAACTCTTCCTCATAAATGAACATTTTTAACATTTTATATATTTAACATATGCACTTAGGTGCCCTGCAATCAGCACTGTCTAACTCTGTCTGCAAAGAGTGGCCACTTCATTAGGAACACCCACAAAACTGCTCAATACTGCAAGTAGTTCATGAGTCAATCACATGGCAGCAGCTCGGTGCATTTAGGCATGTAGACATGATCAAACTGAGAGGGGATGAAGAGACTCTGAATGTGGTTCATCTGTCAAACTGCTCACTCACTGGAGGGTTCACAGAGGATGGTCTGAAAAAGAGGCAATATCCAGAGAGCAGCAGCTGTCTGAGCCAGAGTGTCTCACTGAGGTCAGAGGAGGAAGGATTAGAGAGAGGACAGAGAGGAACTACAGTGACCTATTTACAGCCAGGAGACCGTCTCTGAACACAGCACAGCCAGTCTGAAGCAGATGGACCACACCAGGTGCCACTCCTGTCAGCTGAGAACAGGAGGGTGTACCTAATAAAGTGGCCTGTGATAAGGTTGATTTAGAGGCAGAGACTTTAACAGCAGCCTACAGGATGACCTGCTGAAGCTCTTCTCTGAGGTCAGAGATCCTCAAATCATCTCACATCTTCAGACTGACAATCATCACAGCAGAGAGAAAAACAGTCTGAAGCATCAGATTTTCAGCAGGAAGCTTCATCTCTGCATCGGCCTTGAGGCTCTGGTGTTTTCTGCTGCTCAGGGTGAGGACAGGAGACACGGACAGGACGCCACATCCATGTTGGCGTGTTCTCCCTGTGCGAGTGAGGGTTCTCTCCTGCACTCTGGTTTCCAAAAACAGACTCAGCAGCTCCACTGGTGACTCCAAACTGCCCTCAGCTGTGAGTGTCTCTGGGTGGTGGCTCTGTGATTGGCTGTGATCAGTCTGGTGTTTGCTGATGTCAGCTGGGATGAGCTGCAGCAGCAGAGACTCTGACACTTTGACAATATGAATGAATTTGTTTTTGAGTTTCTTTAAAGTTGAAGATAATCTCTGCAGACATTCTCCTAGCTTTAGAGTAAGGATATTAAAATGAGAGAAATAAGAGATGGAAATAAAATCACCCAAAGCATCCTGAGGAGGTTTCACTCACAAGATCAGATTTATTTATGAGCAGCTATTTGTTAGTTAATTGCACTAATAATTATTTGGATAAATTATGAATTATTAAACTTCAATTTAATTTTATTTTATTTTTAAATCATTTGTAAGAGTGTTTGACTGTGAAACAACAAAGTGATCATAAATAAAGAGTCAAATTTAAATGTTGGTTTGAGGTTCTCTGTGCCTCTGAATAAACAGACTGATGTGGCACCTTTGGAATATTAACTATTAATGTATTAACATTATTTTACCGAGTTAAACTGTAGCTCCTGATCAAACACATCTGAGTAAAGAAAAAGCTTTTATTTTGAAAATCCTGAAGAGGAATTTGAAGCTTCTGCCTGTTTACACATTAACCAACAGAATTCCCCGGCTCAGTGCCAGCAGCTCCTGTCTTTCTCTTTCATGGCTGATAAAGCTGAAGGTGGGTGGTGGTTGGCCTCCCACAGGTTTGGCTCCTCCCTCTTGTTATCAGGTGTCATGTCCTCAGTTAAACTCTTATCTCCACTCTGCAGCCTGTTCTATCAGAAATGTCCATTAAAGGACTTTGTGTGAAGTTTATTTGTTTGCTGAGCTCTGTGGACTTCATCTACTCTCACCACTTTAGTATAGCACCAATTCTACCCTCTGTCTACAAAACAGCTCAACAGCCAATCACATGGCAGAAGCTCAGTGCATTCAGGCATGTAGACACGATCAGGCCGACCTGCTGAAGGTCAAACTTCAGGATTAACTGACCTGAGCGAGCATGCTCTGTGAGTATTTCAGAAACTGATGATCTGCTGGGACTGTAACACATCTGTAGGCTTCACACAGGATGGTCTGAAAAAGAGAAGGGACTTCGCTTCATTAATGGAGTGTAAAATCTTTATTCATCTCATTGGAGCACCATGAAACTAAAACCAACATACAAAACATACATCGATATCACAGTTAAGATGTAGAATGTCAGATAAAAACTCAATAACATTAACATTGTGACCAGTTAATACAAATAAATACTCCACCAGATGCCACAAAATTAGCTTCGCCTAATAAGGGTGCAAAAACCCTCATATGTGTAGTCTTTATGCAGTTAGTGAGTTTCTTTCTTTTAATTTACATCATAATTTACTTATTTATTTGTTTTAATTCACAATTACAGAAACCCTGGTTAAAAAGTAACAAAAGAAAAGTAAAATACTTCTGATTCTGACTCTTTCAGGATGTGGGGATGAAATCTCTTTTTCTATTTGATGAATGAGGTGTGAACTTTATACATATACAACATTCGTCAGTTCTGCCTTATGGTGATCTCTCAGGCCGAGATGAGATGTGGTTTCAGACCGCAGTGGTTTCATGTTAAGAGTGAAGTAACTGTAACTTTTTCCTCCTTTTAATGACATTTTCAAAATCATACAGAAATACTAATAAACAGAGACACAGTAGTCAACACTTAACCTGAATGAAACATTTAAGGTGCTGGTGGAACATAACAAAAAAAACGAAACAGCAGCAGGAAAAAAAACAATAAAAACAGGTAACAATAGTCAGTAAAATAAAATTAAGAGAAATACCATTACAATGATAATAATGTAGAGAAAAGTCAATCAGACCTCATTCATCAAATAGGAAGAGAGAAAGTCAATTTAAAATGAAAAAGGGGTGGGACTAGATAAGTTTGTTACTTCTTCCTACACCTTTTCAAACTGAGTCTGTTATATTTTCTTGTAAAGATTAATGATAGTAGAAAAAATGCTGTAATTGCTATTTGCCTTTGCTTACCTTTTATATTTTATTTTTGTTGGATTTGTATAGATATATGTATATGTACTTTTTCTATTTTAAGTCTGAAAAAAAAAATCATTAATTCATTCCATTACCTGGATGTTCTTGTTTGTGCAGCAGCTTCACGCTCCTCCTGTGGTTGGTGTCATCGTCGTTGGAGAGGAGACACAACAGGCTAAAGATGATGCTGAAGGTCGGGATGCTTCATCTAAACCTCGTCTGAGTCTTTATCCAATCAGCAGTCAGAATGACCCGACCTCCTCCTCTGACGGTCTAATACTGACTCTGCTCTTGGAGGCTCTGATGATGAGAGGCAGCGGCCATATTTGTGGCTAACCTCGCCGATGTCTGCAGTTTGGTCATGGTCATTTCCTGCGGACGGTCGCTGGTCAGTGCTGCCTGCAGACACTGGTGATGCTGTTTACTGTCATGGAGCAGAAGAGGCGTGCAGCTGCTCTTCGGTTTGACTGAATCTCTAAAATATGAAACACGGATCAAACAGGTTTGTAAATCCATTTTCATTTGTGGTTTTAGCTCCTGGACTCTGATCGTTCAGCTGATCATGCACATTCACGGCGTGATGGATCACATTACAGCTCAGTCATGTCAACACGAGGAGTTTATAAACCATGTTCCCTAAAAATCAGCTCAAACTGGAGTTTTATAAGTCACATGGTCTGTATGTGTCAGGTTATTTACAGCTGATCTTTGAATATATCTGTCTTTATATAAACATTTTAAGTACAGTCAGATGATCCACTTCCTCACAGAAGGTCATGTTCACCTTTTTAATTCTGTATTTCTCACCTCCTGATCTCTGACCATCACAGAATCAGCTGATGTTCTTCAGCCCTCAAATTTTCCCCTGACTACTCTGGTGTGTGGTTGAGTCAGTACATTTTTTAAGGTATTTTCTGCCTTTATTAGACCATTAAGGGAGCAGAAAGAGGTTTGAAGTGGGACATCAGAGGGTCCAGGCCTGGATTTACCCCACAGCAACAGGCCCGTCCCTACATGGCAGTTAAATCTCTTCTTTAAACTGTTTTTTTCTGTCTAAATTATCAGCTGTTGTGTTGATAAAAAAAGAATGAAGTTCATTTGTCCTTGTGCAACAGTGGCAGTGACATTAAACCACAGCTCCAAGACAAAAACAAAAACAAAACAAAAACCATCAGACATGCAGAAGTGAATATGGTGCAATAATCTCACTTCCTGAGGTTGTTACCTCAGGGGCTGTTCTGCATTCTGGTGGTACAGCGGTTAGTTCTGTTTCCTCTGTCTGATGGCAGCAGGCTGTGGAGGGGGATAATGTCCTCCAGTATCTTCTTGGCTCTGCACAATCATCTCAGCTCCCTGATATCACTGATGCTCTGTGAATGGGGCAGATGATGTTTTGGGCAGTTTTCATCACTCTTTGCAGATCTTTGCACAGAACAGTTCATGATGTTTCCAGTCTGGATGCTTTCAGCTAGTCTTTTACAAAAGCTGACCACAACTTGGTGTGGAAATTTCTCTTTCTTAATTTTACTTAAAGCAGTTTGTGAGCTTTATTAACCAGGGCAGAGACATGTGAAGTCATGGGGAGATTGTGCTACAGTCAGTCTACCAGAATTCTGCAAATACTAAAATAACCATACCAGTCATTTTGACTGCTCAGACATTAAAATAATTTGGATAATCAATAAAAATAATGTGTCTAAGAATAAATTGATGAAAAAAGGTTAAAAATGCATAAGGACACAAGATGAAAATTATAGTAAATGACCTTATTATTTATTCAATGGACACCAACATAACTTCTGAACTTCACATTGAACCAAATTTCTTTTCTATGTCAAATAAAAAAAATCATTCTTTTCTTTAAAATAGTTTGGTGCCGTCATAAGATACAGTAAAACAGAAAACTAATAAACCATCGTATTGTGGTTGGCACACATGCTGCTAAAGTTTTAGGATGTTGCCCGGTCACCAAGACAGTACGGCCTAATCAGTTTAGTTTTATGGAATACTCGTCTTATCAGGCCTCTTCATGGAACACTCTGATAGACAAAAAGCTGTCTATAAGAAAACCATACTACCATGTAAATTAGAAAATCAGTCTGAGAGCACAGACCCCCGCCAAGCAACTCAGCTCAGTGATTTTTTCACTTTGATTGGAGGCTTGAGTGTCTGCTCACATCTGTCCATGTGGAGAAAGCTGCATTACATCAACATCAGAAGTTAGAAGAGGAGAGAGTGAATGATGTTATCTTTGAGTTATCATCATTCCAGTTACAACGTCTGAAAAAACGTGCTGATCTACCAGGCTATTGTTCGCAATTATGTCAGCAGGAGTCCACCTGGCATTGCAAGGGAAGCTGGGAAATGTAGTGTGGCCTTGAAGCCTTCAAAAACCTTCATGTCAGTTTGCAAATAAACTAAAATTCCCATACAGACATTAATAAATAGGATTTGCCGTTTGCTGATGTCAACAAACATCACTTTTCTCCTGGTGAGTGCAGACTGAGTGAAGGTCAGTGCAGATGACCTCCTCTGTGGATCAGTGGGCTCTGAAGGTAAACTCTTCAGAGCCCACTGGCAGGGATTTTGATCTTCCTGCTGCAGGTGGCTCCAGCCTACAAACATATTATTATTTTTTTCAGTTTAAACTAAAAACTCAGTTTAAACTAAAGTTAACTTCATACTAACTAAAAGTGTCTGTGAGGAGCTGACAGAGGCTTTTTAAGATGTTTTTGTTGCTTTTTTTAAGCAGAACTGAAAGTCAGAATACTCACACTCTGCTGAAATAACTGCTGATAAGTCACAATTTTTTCCTGATGAAGCAACACTGCAGAAGTTCAACACATGTCAGCTGAAATCAGGGGTGGACTGGTCAGAGGGAGTGCTGGGAGTGATTCCTTTGGGCCGGTCAACAATGGGCCGATTGATGGCCGCTTTATTATTTATTTCTGTATTTAGAGAAAAGAAAAGAAAAGCGCTGGTGACAGGCTAAGAGCACAGAGGTGACGGAGGTGTTTGCTGCTTCACCTGTCCGTCACAGCATCAGGTGGGGTCGGGTTACACTGCCCACAGTGCAGGAGCAGCAGGAGACAGGTGAGCTTCATGTTGACAAAAGTGATACTGTGGTGAGCAGGTGTGCCTTAAAGCATGGCATGGATACATGTTCAGTCTAATAAACAGTTCAGAGCAGTAACTTAGGCCCCAGTCAGACATTCCTGTTTCTCACAGCCAGGAGCATCACTGTACACGATTGGCAAGGCTGGTTTGATCGGCATGATACAGAAAAAAAATGACTGTTTCCCCCGGACACACAACCTGTAAATATACCTTCAGTAACGCTTCTACAGCAACTCAGGTCAGTACAACCTCATGATGAGGATTACATGAACTTCCATCTCACTGACACGTCAGCCCTGAATGAGGCTTGTTGCTTGCATTTTTGTTGGGTTACCTTTCCATACAAGGTACATAAGAACAAAACTGTGAAGTTGCCTTGAACAGGACAGTCAGGGCCAAGGGTGTAACCATGGTATACATATTGGGGGGGTCCAAATGTGAGTCCTTTCCCAGATATTATTTTTTCAAGTGCATTTCCCACAATTTAAAATTTCCATATATTGATAAAGATTTGCTGACCTAGAACATAGTTTTGAGGAATACATTGGACATTTGAATTAACATTTCAAGAACAGTCTGAAAATTCTCTGCCATAGCAGCAAATAGGAAGTCTTCCAATGAGGAAAACTTTCATACCTAAAGTGTGTTGGTTTAAATATTGTGATTGAAACAATAAGATGTACTATGGACTTTTAAGTAAGTCAAAGTGAATTCACATTTTTTTGATTTGTCTCAAAATAAATTCCTGCACATTTACACTGGAAAGTTTTATGTGAATGAAATCATAGATTAAATAAAAATAAATGTTAAATCTTGGTGTTAATTGACTATCAGGCAACAAAACACATAAACAAGTGATGCCTGAGTTCGGCCTGAGTGATATGGTTGAAAAGTCTATCACAATAGTTAAGTTTCATATCCAAACTGCTTGATATTGAAAAACATTGACCTCTTATAATGACATGTGCTTTTTTAGTATTTATGAAATATAGACAAAAAACGTTTCACTTCTTTAATTTGAAGTTAACCACTTTGTCAGGTAATAGTTAACATAACATTACAGACTTACAATTCATTGGCCTGTGCAGTCTATTAAAATCCAAAACAACAACTCTGCTATAAATTCATATTTTACAAAGCTCCTGCATTTTCATTTTTGTTGAAGTTGATACAGATTGATAATACTTCATTTTCTCTATTATGTAAAAGTGCTCCTACTATTGTCCACTCAGTTCATATACATGAGGGGGCCTCTTCTCTGGATGTGTGTGGCTGGTCTGTTTTTCCTCTACACTGCTCCCTAACAGGTCAAAACAACATAGAACTGTGTATAAAACAAGTAATAAGTAATCTATTGTAGAAAAAAAATTAATAAATGTGTTGGCAGTAACAGCAATGAGTAGGCTAGTTCCCTCTGACGCCCCTTTATATTGATTAAAAGAATGCAATGAATGAATAAATATAAATAATATAATGAATGGATGAATAGTAACTGGTCTACATGACTGCATAAGCTTTAAATGAAATAGGCTAACTCAAATTTGCTGTCATCTGAGATCAGTCTTGACTCACGTAATGCACTCACATACTCATTCCTGTTACCCATTTTCATTCTTGTTACCAAATGTTTTTTTTTTCTAATTATTTAATTGTTACTCAAAAAAAAAGAAAATAAACTGTATTTTTACATTTATATTGGTTCCAACAGCTGTCTGATTGCTTAATGAACTACATGCTCAATCTTTGGATTGAATTTATTTTATATGCCCTAAAAGGAAAAGTTTTGATTTGCATCCTCCGAAAAATACAACTCTGGTAAAAATAATCATCTTTTGTCATAAATAGGCTATTAGTATTTTCATAATGTAACCAACCATTTCTTCTAAATGAACTCTTTAACTCGATAAAAAGAACAGCACGCACTGATGAAACAGTTCAAATGGACCCCTTTTAAAAGTTTCCCCCACCACAATTAAGCCTCCGGATCAGATCAGATATTTTTCCATTAAATTAAATTTGTGATATTACACTGGATCCGCTCCGGCGCGGTCGGGCTCGTTCACAACCATCCTTTTTTGCCGGCGATGCTGAAGTTCTCATGCATGTAATTCAGCGGAGGGCAGATCGAGCAGGACCGGAAGTTGTGCACAGAAGCTTCCTAAAAAGGCCCTGTGACTTTCGAAATAAACAAACTGTCTCAAAACCAGATCGCAGTTAACTTGACTACAAAAATAAACTGACATAATAAGCGGAGCCAAACCAGGAGTCAACAGGTTTGAGGTTTTACAGGCCATTTATTAATGGAGGCTTATCAACAGAGTGGGAAGCGCGGGAACTCCTCGGTCTGTGGCTCCAACTGTCTGTCAGATGATGAACGCAGTGATGAGCGACCTTTCTTCACATTTATTACAACATTGGAGCGGTCTTTTTGACCATGGCACTACTTTTTGCGTGTCTAGTAGCTTACCGTCTGAAAAAAGGCGAATGTCCGCCTGTTGGTCCTGCTTCCTTCTTTTTGTCCCAACCTCCATTTGTTTCTAACCACCAGTCACCACCAGTGACAGGCGGACTGAGCAGTGTTACAAACTAAGTCGCGAGCCTGCGTTTACAAAGGGAATCAACCAAGTATGGGGTGGGGGGGGGGGTCACACAGTTTTGTTTCTCTTTTTTTCTTAAATTTAAAGTAAATCAGAAATAACAAGTGACGGATCCACGACAGCGAGGATTCATAAAAGGAGGGCATATCATATGTAACATATTAAGATATAATAGGCTTGTTATTGGGGGGACAGATTGGAATGTTTCCAATATTGGGGGGGACACGTCCCCCCCAAAGTATATGGCGGTTACGCCGTAGCTTGTTGGAAAATCCAGTCATTCGAGGCAGGAAAGAGTTTTCCAGCTGATGGAAGAAGACTGTTTTCAAGGGTAGTCCTGTACATGACCTGGTTCATTCGGCCTTCACACAATTGCATTTGCCCTGTTCCACTCAGACTGAAACAACCCCAGATCATGACTGATCCACCCCCATGTTTTACTGTAGGGGCAAGACAGTCTGGGTTGTAAGCTTCTCCAGGCTTCCTCCTAACCAGTAAGTTGGCTGGTGTGGGCATCAATTCAAAATTGATTCATCACTGAAGAGAACCTTAGCCCAATCATCAACAGTCCAATCCTTGTGGTCTCGAGCAAAGAGTAACCGGCCTTCTCTACCTTTCATTGATGAAGGGCTTCTTGCGTGCTCTGTGTGACTTCAAACCAGCTTCAACAAGTCGGTTTCGAACTGTCCTTGCTGAACAAGTCACATTTCTCGACAGTGCCCACTCATTTTTAAGGTCTGACGACGATTCCTGACACAGGAACGGATGAGTGCACGGTCATCTCGTGGGGTAGAAAGACGTTTCCTGACACGGCCAGGTAGCAATTTGGTAGTGCCATGTTCAGCTTGTTTTTTTTGTTGTAATGAACGGCTGTCTTGGAGATCTTCAGTTTTTTCGCTACCTGTCTCTCACTCATGCCAATTTCCAGCAGTGCCAAGATGGCTGCCTTTGTGGCTTCACATAATTCTTTTGTTTTAGGCATTATGTGAGAGCTGACAACTTCTGAGTTGTGCTACGGCTTGAATGTAAGCAGGAAACCACTCTAGGCCTTTGCATGTGCAGTGCTGCTTGTGACATGAAATGGCCTCTTATATACCCTGGGAATCAATTAAGCTTAAGAATGTCAAATAGGACATAAAGTATTATGTGACCAGCTGCATTTTTTGTTGTGTTCATTGTATATTACGTTTAGTGGTACCAGATATTAGAATGAACAAGAAATTGAAGAAAACAAGGGTGGTCTAATAATTTTTTCCATGACTCAATATATATATATATAGATACACACACACACACAATACACATCCCCATATGTATTTATATATTTCTATACATTACACTGAACGGAGCGGCTGACCGGACCAAGATGGCGGTTGTATTTCTTGCGCCCCGCCTGCCAATGAGGCGTCTACTCTTTCTTATGTCTATGTTTGGGACATCTATGGAGGAGACTGCATTTTGGCACATTGGGAAGCACCCCATGATGTCTCCTTCTGCAGCTCCTCTGTTCTAAATCTGTTACCTGGCCGCAGGCGCCACCTACTGGTGGAACCATGCAACTACATTTACATTTTCCAAAAACATAACTCTGCAGGTACACAGAGAATAAACACTGACAGAAATGAACCAAACAAAATAATAAGTGTGTAGGAGGGTCACTAAATAAAGTGAACTGAGTGACCTCTAACACTCAGTCCTGTAGTCCTGACAGACTCTGAGCTCCCTGTTTCTCTCTGGGATTCATGTTTGTTCTTCTTTGTGCTTCCTCTCTGTTGACTTTTGTCTCTGCAGATTTATTTATTTTCTGTATTAAAGGCCCATCTAGCCTTCTCTTGATTCATACTGACCCTACACAAACATACTTTAAATAAATATCAAAATAATCTGATCAAATCCTCCTCTGATGCAGACTTTAAGAGTTAACTTTTTTCAGTGACTTTAAACAGAAACAAAGACCTGACATTCAGACAGAAGACAACAAAGAGATAAAAATGATCTTTTATTTCTTCATTAAAATATTTCTGAAGTATGATAAAAAATCATCAACATATGACGGTTAACCCATTACTGTCTGTGGTAAAAAAAAAGGCAAAAACTTACTTATAATTTGAACTTGCACTTAAAACACAAATATATTCAGCATCCGCAACATTAATAACATTTGAGTTTTACAAATAAAAAAAGTCTCTCAAAAACATTTTTGGTAGGTTTATTAGAAACTCTTCATAGAAGAGAAAACAGTCTCTTTTCTGTAGAGCACAGGCTTAAAGGATAAAAAACACTAACAGGCCACTTAATAATGTACATCCATGAGACTGCTAAATTAAAAAAGCAGCAGATTGACCAATCACATGGCAGAAACAGTGCATTTAGGCATGTAGGCATGACAGAGATGAGCATAAGAATGAAGAAGCTGGTATGTCAGAATCTGCTGATCTACAAAAACCATCTCTGAGGTTTATGGAGAACGGTCCAAGGTTTCTTTACAGATCGGGGAACTCAGCGATCCCAATCTAAGAAGCAGCCAACCAACATTCATGTTATGTCAAACTCACAGGAAACAGTAAATACCATCTTAAAATACAGTGAAGCCATCTAAAAATGTAAATAAAATACATTAAAATCATGGAAAGTGCTTAAACATCTCCCTGGGTCTTAATGAAGTCCAGATTAATAGAACTTTTTAGATTTAGGGTGCCAAGTGCTGTGCGTCCAAAACCGTGATCAGTCTTTAAGGATGGAGGAGGCTTTACGCTGCAGCTGTACAGAACAGAGGGCTGTAACCCAGAGCTGAGGCTCCCCATTGACCTCCAGCCCATATAAAAATTTGCTGCAGATCATTTTTGGATTTCTGGATAAAAAGTGTCAGCATGGTTCTGTCAGTATTAAAACGGGACACTTTCTTAAGATCAAACAAACTCTGACGTCCTCCTCACCCATTGACCACAGCTCTAGTTAAAGTCAGTTTGGCATCAGTGACAGTCCAGAGATATCTGGAGCTCTCCACACATTCACAGATGGACTCTTGATGACTGTGGGCTCATGTTCAGAGTCTTTGTCCTTAAATCAATAATCATGTCTTTGTTTGGGACCCACTGATTAAATCACTCCTACATGGACCATGGCTGGATTCATTAATGAGCAACAAGCTCCTGAACTGCATCTTCTACAAGTTTAAAACATCAGAGCGGTTAGAGAAGATAGAAGGTAAACAGGAGCTCAAATATTTTACACCCAAGGAATGAAGAACATTTCTGAACACAAGAGGACCAGACCAGGTGGTCTCTGCAGCTGATGGTCTCAGACAGGAGCAGCATCAGGGTCTGTGGAGCTAACAGCCTCTGCTGCAGTGACCTCTCCTCTTCTTTAGTCGTCCTGACTCTTCCTCCAGCAGAGAGCAGCTGTTTGACATGAACTCTGCAAAGATAATGATCCAGGATCCAGCTCATGGGAACCAGATCCTGGAGATCATTGACTCTGCAGTTTCCTGGATGGACCCTCAGACCTGAGAAAAGAAAAAGTTCAAACTGAAACTTCAGTTCATGTATAAAGAGGAGACCAGAGTCTGTCTGTCCTTCATCACTAACAGTGCAGACGGCCTGCTGCTGTGGATCGGCCTCACTTTAACATCTCTGCCATCATCCAGCATGATGGACTGGATCTGAGACCTGCTGAAGTCCAACAGCTCCACAGTCTGGTTTAAGACCGTTGGTCTGGTCAGAGTGAGTCCTGGTCTCCTCAAAGTGTCTGCCTGTTCAACACAAGTCTGGTCCTGGTTGAGGTTTCTGTCTGTTTCATCAGAGTCTGGTCCAGTCTGCTGTTTTATTTCTGCTTGAGGTTTCAAACCAGTCCCATAAGTCTGGATTTGATCTCCATTTAAACAGAAGTCTTGTTGGTGTGGGGTTTCCACCTTCACCCAAAGGTTCCTGTTTATCCGGCAGAAGTCTGTTTTTATAAGGTCTCTTCCTGCTTTACATGACTCTGGTCCTCCTTAATGTTCCTGCCTGTTCCTCCACAGTCTGGCTCTGCTTGAGTTTTCTAACTGTTCATCATCAGTTGTGTTTGTCTGAGGTTTCTGCCTGTTCAACAAAAGTTATGATGGAACAGATCGACCACAGCAGAACCAAACTGATGTCAAACCAGCTCTAACTTCAGAGAGAACCAGACTCAGGCTGAGCAGAGAAACCTCAAACTGATTCTTGATTCTCCTCATGGTTTCTTCCTGTATAAACTGGTTCTTCTTGGTGTTTCTTTCTTTCCAGGATGAGTCTGATTCAGCTTGTCTTCTCCTCAAAGCTCTGCCTGAGTTCTCTGTGTAACATCAGTCTGGTTGTGTTCAGGGTCTCTGCCTGTGTCAGAAGGTTCTTTCTCTCCAGTCTGACTTTGCTGCTCTGTGCTGTTCATGTGGGTTCATGTTGGTCTTTGTTATGAAGTTTCAAAGGAGTCTGGACCTGCTGCCTCTGCAGAGGCTTCCTGATAACACTGAACTGAACTGATGGTTTGAAACTAAATTAGTTAGAAATTTGATGATTGATTGACTCACTTGCTCCTCGGGGCTTTGGGACTCCTGACTTATCATTTTATTCTTTTCGTTTGGATGGTTGTTTGCCTGTAAAGGAAAAGTACATCAACTCTAGGATATTATGTTATTATTAAACTATGATATCTTTTGATAGGACAAAATCCAACATACTAGGTTTGTGGTATCTTGTGTCCTTTCTCCTGCAAGAATACCTGAGCAACAAGAATAAAACATATATGAATAAATGATAAAGGATGAACCAAAAAGACAAAAGGATCCTCCTTAAACAATTACTTACCATTTTGGTTTGTTTGATTTCTTTGTGATCTGTTTTTCCTTTTCTTAAAAAGCAAAACTGCAGCCAGAAGAGCAATTACCAATAAAAATATAGCAGCGATCACACAGGGCACTATGACTGCAGTCTTGAATGTTTGTTCTCCACACTGAGCATCTTCTGATTCAGTCCCTGGTTTCAGCAAACGGAGATTCAGCGATTCACAACTGTGAGGACAGAGGGACATGTTTATAAAGACATATGTGAGGACAGAGGGACATGTTTATAAAGACGTGTGTGAGGACAGAGGGACATGTTTATAAAGATATGTGAGAGGACAGAGGGACATGTTTATAAAGACATGTGTGAGGACAGAGGGACATGGAGCAGTGGGAGGTGTGACAGTCCTAAATGTCCAGCAGGTGGAGCCCTGTGCCTCCATCAGCTGCCTCCTTCTGTCCCGGAGCTTCAGTGAAGCTGATGGTTCAGGAGGAACTGGTGACTGAGCTCACTACAGTTTACAGGTATCTGTCCATCACTGCTGAGTGAGGAGCCGTCCCTACAGCTGATCTGCTGTCCCTGAGTCTGAACCTGTCAGGACTGTCCTCAGTGAGGTCCTCAGCAGTGGGACACAAATATCTGCCCCATCATCACGTCCATGTCTGGATCAATCTGTACTCACTGTGTGTGTGGCTGACAGGACGCTGACGTCCCGTCTGAAAATGTTCCTGCAGGACAGGGAGAGCACTTGGTGTCTGAGTGTGAGGATCCTGCAGACAAACACAGGAGTTAGTTCACTTTCCTACAGTAGAAACACAATTCAACAAAGCTGATTTATTCCTCTGTCAGTCTGACTGCTGTTTCCTCTGAGCTTCTTAACTACAGGATGATCAGCTTTGAGCTTCAGCCTCCACAGTGAAGGTCTCCACATCTGCAGCTCTGAGCAGCTTCTCTCCCTCAATCTGATCCAGAACAACAGTCCACCTTCAGGACATCAAACCAACCTTTCTGACTGACAGATTCTCCTGGACCACAGCTCCTGTGTCTGGCTGCTGTCCTACAGCCGCCCTCTGTTGGCTCTGTGCAGTAAAATCCTTTTTTAGGTTCACAAAGTGCGTCTGCAGTTTTAGAACAGATCCTCTTTATTCTCAGACCAGAACCTGCAACACAGAAAAGATCTCTCATGATCAAACTGAACCATTGAAGGGCAGAAACCAAACATCTCCAGACTTTAGACTCAGGAAACTTCTGAACACAAAACCTGGAGTTTGGATTTGAGCCGTTGGCTTTATGAGACAGAAAGAAGATTTCATCTTTGCAGGAAGGAAGAGGTCAGCAGTTTGGAACAGGAAGTTAGGAAGCTGGTCTATACAGACCCAACAGGGTTGTCTTTTTGTCTGGTCTTTAAAATAGCTCTCTGATAATTTTGCAGTGCAGCTGGATCAGCCTGATTCCATCTCTGCAGTCAGACTGGTCAATTTGTAAAAGCTTCAAGCTTCAGTGTTTAAGCTCTGTCTGCAAAAGGGGGCGGATCTAAAAGCATGGTGGCAGCAGAAAATGGCTGCCGCTAATGTCTGCTAATGAAGGAATGATGATGATGATGATGATGGCGGTGCTACCTGCTGTGGAGGAAGAGCTGGATGTTTCTGTGTCAAATAAAGAACAGAACTGAGAGACCTCTACATGGAGGAAACATTTTCATCCCTGAGTTTGATTCACATAATGGCTCCTGGTTTGTTCTCATGCCCTGCTTCAACATCGTCTGATTGGCCGGTAATAGATGATAAGGCCGAATCAACCGTCCAATCACCCTCCAGCTAACATGTCAAATCCACGTCCTGTTAAAGAGCCACTGAGCGTCTGTCCCTCATAATCTGAAATTAATGTGAGGAACAAGAACTGTTCCTGTTTTCCTCTCCTGTGTTTCAGGGTGAAGACTTTCACGAATATGAACATTTGGCACACCTACCTCCATCACACATGGTGCACGGAAAACAGATTTTTAGGGGGTTTAGTCTGTCCATATACGTCCCCTCAGTGCACGGTGTACAGGAAGTGCTTTTGTCCACTTCACAGTCGGTTTTCACGCGACTACCTGTTGGAGAAAAGACAGAAGATCATGTTGGAGTTTGGACAGACAAACAACAGGATTTTATTCAGTATCAGGTTGGACTCTACTAAAAACATGACAAAGGAGAAAGAGCTGCAGGAAAATCCATCTGCCACCTGTCTGTCTGTCTGTCCATGTGTCCATCATTCATCTTAGTCCTACTTTCATTCATTCATCTGCTGATTCATCAGGGATTCTGCAGGGCTCTGAGCCCATAGTTCAGTATGTACACTGGATTTTTTTAATTTGATTTTTTAAAAGAAATTATTTTCCATTCTGAGGCATTTATGGTATTTTTTAAAACAAGGACAGGTTATGGGGTAAGGAGATTTTTTTCCTTTCACCCCTTGCTCATTTTAGAAAAAAAAAATAATTTCTGTAAAACATACACAATACAGTTTATGATATAAAAGCACATTAAAATAGTCATAGCTAACACCTGTTTATGATGCTTTTATGGCATTTTTCAAAACAAGGAGCGGTTATGGGGGAAGGAGTTTTTTTTTTTTTTCTTTTGCTGCTTACTCATTTTAGTAAAAAAATAATTTCTGTAAAACATACTTCATGGCTGGACGAAGTAGCCGAGGAGAGAAGTCTGGGCTTCCCTGCTCAGGCTGCTGCCCCCACAACCCGACCATGGATAAGCGGGAGAAGACGGTACGGTGCACTTCATGTTTATGATATAAGAGCACATTAAAGTACTCTTAGCTAACATCAGTTTATAATGCTGGAAAAACCAAACTAATTTGACCTCCAAAAACTGTTGGCTCCTCCTGCTAAACGTGATGTGCTGTTCTGGACCACTGATCCAATCAGATGACATTATGACATAAACTCATGTTTGAGGCTCTGAGTGGTACTGATGAGCTGATTAGCTGCTCCCACCATAGATTAGAGCAGAGATGGAGAGCTTTGATTACCACAAGGGCCAATCTAGTTCACAAAACAATAAATCTCCAGCTCTGATAATAATTTACACTGAGATTTTCAAGCCTCGATCCAAACTGTAAAGACAAGTTAATGAGACAAACAGAATGAAAGACAATTTGAGACACTTTTCCAAGGAAATACATCCAATTGAGATTAAACATTTAATTAGACAAAAGCAGTGGTGTAGTCGAGGGTATACGCCGGTATACGGAGTATACCCACTTATTTTTCAGTCAGCATTGCGTATACCCACTTCTAAACCTCCCCCATGTGCACCATTCAGTAATATCTAACTGCCAGATTGCCCTTTTTTTCCCTCAAGGATGGTGAAGCCATGACCCACCCTCCTCTGCCTCTAATTGGCTGGTACTCGCTGCCTTCACTGATTAAATTGGTTAAATATGAACAAGAATGCATTGTCAACTTCCTATTTAAAGTATTTTATTTAAATGGGAAGTTCAAAAAATCACCAAAACACCATGTTTGCCTCATGATAAATACATTTTACATTCATCCATTCTGCTTGTGTGACCAGTAGTAACTACAAACTGCTCCTAATTAAGTCATGATCATTTTATACTAGTGAGCAAGTAGAAATGACAGATTTTTTTGGTAAATAGAGCAGTCTTACATGTCACTGGTTCTAAAACCATCTTTTTTCTGTACTCCTTAAAAAAGGCGAAAATTTAGAGTATACCCACTTCTCAAGGAACCACTACACCACTGGACAAAAGTAACAAAGAAAAATAAAAAATCTTAGTTACTAATGATTAATTCAGAACATTGACTTTATCTCAGGAAAGTATTAATGATGCTTCATAAAAGAACATTACAGAAATTATTTTATCACATCAAATCACCTAATCTTTGTAAAAATTAAGATAAACTCACTTTTTAAAGACCACAGTTTAAACATTTACCATCCTTCATGCTGAAATAAATCACAACTCATGATGTTCTCCTGACTTTGGACCCTCAGGACACTCAAACATCTGAGGAGGCTGTGAGGAAGAGTTCTGGGCTCTTCTTCTTCTCTTAAAGGGACATTACAACTTTTTTGCTATTTTCACTGTCGTGTTATAAACCTGTGTGTTTTAAATCTTTTGAAAGTTGATCACTGGGTAAAGTGACAGCTCTAATGTTCTCAGATTCTTTGTCTGCATTACAGGCCACAATAAACCTGAAAAAGACCGATCAATGATCTTACCTTTAGAACACATGCGACAGCACTCAGACCCAAACTTGTACTCTGTCCGATGGCAGGTAAGGGTCAGACCTGTTCTAATGACCATCAGAAAGATCTGCACAGGAAAACAGGAAGCAGAATCAGACCAGCCCTCTGGTGGTTAAAGACAATAGCCACAGTTTAAGGGGATTTCAAGCCTGAGCAATGACGTCAATGATTCTGAGCTCATTGGAATGAGGTGAGACAGGCTTGGACTCCTCTGATTAAAAACTCACTTTCAGTTTTAGAGATTCAGTTAGACCCTGAACAGCAGAACAGTTTGAACTTTTGTTTTGTATGTAGAGGAGGAGGTGTAGAGTTTAACAAAGAAGAGAATTTAAAGGACCTTAAAAAGTGCAGTTTTTCCTCCATGTGGACCTCAGTCAGGATTTAAGGTTTCAAACAGACATGAAGATCTACGTCTGCGTCACTTTGTGAAACAGGGGGTCCAGTTTTCCACATGCACAAAGATCTGTGCATGTGTTTTATCTCAGTAGACCATGAAGATGTTTCTCTGCTGCTGAGGACGACTCTACGTCTGTGCTGCATCAGATCAGCTGTTTGTCTCTGACACAGACTGACGTCCTCCTGCAGACAGACAGTTGTGTCTGTTTCTTTATCAGCAGATTAACCAGCTCTGAACAGAGGTCTGAATCAGTGAATAACTCTGAGCCCAAACTCCACCAGAGAGGGCTCAGCCTGAGCCAAAAAGCTCAAAGTGTGGATGATCTTTGACACTGATGTTGATTTTAAAGCTCCTGCTTTGTGACCCCTCCTCTCTGGTCTACCTCAGACCTCCATGATCAGCTTCAGTTAATCCAGAATAATGCTGTGAACAGGTCAGCCCTCTGATCCTCTGATTCTCTTCTGTTAGCCTTTCCATTGAGCAGAACAAAACAGAATATCTTCAGTATTGGCCAGTATGAAAAGCTATTCTGAGTAAATCAAACAGGCATGTATGGGGTGCCATTGTAAAGCAGCTCATGCTTAAAAAAACAGGAACATTTTGACACATTTAGCTTCAAACTATGTAAAAAAAAATCTGGTGTTTTTTTCTTGTAAGTAGCATCCTTCCTGGCAGCCTGTAGACATTGAAACTGCATTAGATACATGTTCTGTAATGTGTTTTGTAATGTGATTTTTTTTATGCTCAGCAATAAAATAATGAAGCAAATATTCTATGTATGAATCTTGCTAATGCTAATAGTAAATCTCTTTGGGCTAACAAGTACTGTTGTGGCTCTGCAGAGATCGTTGTAGCTGATGAGAACTTCCAAGCTCTAATTTTGGTACTTTCTGTTACCAGGAGTGTCAATTTATTTTTAACATTTATATTCAATATTTATACTTTATATTCATATTTATACATAGGGCTGTAATTGCATAGACCAGGCGCAGGGGCAGGCGCGACGCACCAGACAAAATTACCAGTGTGTGGGGTGCGCCAGGCTCTGCGCACCATGCGCCACCCTGAGGTGCGTCACAAAATAAGGGCTCTTAGTATTTCTATTTAACATTTATTCATCATTTTTATATTTATATTTAGTGTTTACATGTGACATTTAATATTTACATTTAACCCTTTAAGATATTTCTAAGATATTACATGTGCTTATTTATCTTATTTTTACATTGTTTGAAGCTAAACAAAGACTGAAGGAAGTCACTGACAAAATGTTGCTTTATTTTTAGCATGAGCTGCTTTACAATGGCACCCCTGACTATTGGGGGTGGGGGGGGGGTGGGGGGGGCTTTAACAGTTCTTAGATGAACAGAAATGAGACTGAACAAACACAAAAGTCCAACAGATCAGGTGTTATTCAGGTTTAACGAGCGTCTCTGCTTTATTAAAAAAGATTGAAAATGATGATCAGCAGTCAAAGGTGGAGCCACATGCTGGGTTCACCTCAGGCTGTTACACTGTCCACAGAGACAGGACAAGAAAGTTTTTAATCATAAAAGAAGTTATTCTAGAAAAGAGAAGAAGGTCAAAGCTGATTTGATGCAATAAAAAGTCACAATAAAGAAAAGTCATTTACCAGCAGAGCTGCAGTGGACAAACGGTTTAATCTGAACATGTTTTCATCCAACAGGGTCACAGACATGGGGTCAACCATCAGGTCAAGGAGATGAGGGGAGATATGAAGTCCAACATGGAGGCATCATCTGGAAACAGAGAGGAAAAGACAGATCAGAAGAATCAGTGAAAATGATTGATGAGTGACTCAGTGAACTCAACAATCTGTCTCCATTGTGATCGTTTAAGAGAATAAAGAAACGAGTCGATGGTCCATGTCCATGAGGAACGATCCATGAGTGTTGGGACGATTGTTCAGAGTTCTGGTTCAGTTTAGAATCACAGTAAATAAATCATCAGGCTCTGTCACACTCAGAAACAGATTAAACCTCTGATCCTGAGCAAACTGCACCGACCTGAAACAAAGAGACAGCAGCTGATCTTCTGCTGTGATGCCCAAACAGGATTTTCTTGTTTGACAACAATAACAGTTATGTCTGGTTTAAGCAAAGTTTGCACAACAAAGCTAAAAAAGAAATGGTTCCTTTCATACTTGAGTTTATATTTCTGAATCAAGAGACAGACGAAAACTACCTGTCTAATCCAAAAGGCAAAAACTGTGCAAACAATTTTATAAAAAATAGGCAATAAGTAGGGATGAACAATTTTACTGGTACAATTTCAGATATTGCTAACTAATATTGATAAGATTGATAACTAGGGACCAGAGTTGGAAAGCATTTTTTATAAACTCTCTGTGTAGCACATCGGATTCCTGCTCAGAAATGGAACTATGTTAAATTGCATCATCCCTATCAAATAAATAAATTCAAAATAAAAAAACCTTTTTACCCATATTTGCAGCCAATATATATTCAGTGCATAATGACTGTAATATTGGCAAAATACACAGATGTACCTTGATGCCTGACCTTATTATCACTGCAAGGCTACATGTAAAATTCAAAATGTTTTCTTTTTGCATCTGTTCCTCACACATAAAGACTGACACTGAAATCAACGAGTAAATCTGCATTAAGACTTTATGTTCTTGTTTAAAATATCTGTATCAAAATTGTGCAAAACTTTAACATGGTGCATTCCTGGACATATGGTTATGAATTTTCCCTTATGATGTAACTGATGTAAGTATTTCATGTTGTCAATGAAACAACTGAATTTACCTGAATCACCAACAGCTGTTTCAAACCCTTAAATCTGTCTCTCTTTGTCTCCGTAGGTTTTGCTTCCTGTCAGTGTCGTCACACCTGATCCTTTATTGTGCCTCCTCAGCTGTGTCTCATCACCTCGTGTATTCAAACCTCACCTCTCTTCTTCAGTTTGTTACTACCTCAGTGTCACGTTCCAGCATTCTTCAGTCTTGTTCACGTCTGATCTGATCCTGTTTTGACTTTTCTGACTGAGCCTCAGAGTTTTTGGATACCTTTGCCTGTTTGACTGTTTTTCTGTGTACCGACTCTGAACTGTAACTAAACAAAGTTTTATGAAAACTCTGACCCCCAAATTCCACTGCACGCGAAAGCGCCGCAGTCTTGCCCCGACAGGCAAACCCAGCTGAAAGTGCGCGCCGAGCAGTGTCGCAGCACACAGCCCCTTAGGGGGAGGGCTGATCTCCGGAGAGCCACAGGCTCTCATGAGTATAGCGATGTCGCACGCTCATAAAACGTGTTATAGACTGAGAAAAGAAATAAACAACACCTCACTTTACTTCTCTAAGGTCTCTTTGCTGGTCCCAACCACACAGATTCGGGAATTATTCAACTTCTATTCATCTATATCCGTGTAGAAAAGATGTTTGGTGTCATGTACACAGTGTTATATATTTCTGTTCCTCTATGATTCACTTTTCTTCGCCCATGGTGTCGTGGTGCCTCTAGGACCCTCTGTCCGACTGCTGACCTGATGCTTGTGCCTCCAGGTTTTTTGTAAATAATGACAAACGATTGAGGAAATTTACGTTCTAGACACCGTGCATTGTGTTTTATTCTGAAACTCCCAGATACCCCACACATTGACTCTGACGTGTAGAAAATAGACCTGAAGCGTGTCTCTCATGCCTTGGCACGCGCCGGCACTTCAGCAACGTAGCGCTGACGTGCTGCAGCGCGTGCAGTGGGATTTGCCCGATAGACTACAATAGGAGCGAGGTGCTCCGCAGTACGTTTCAAGGACGCTGCGCGGCGCTGTCACATCCAGTGGAATTCGGGGGTTACCCTCCCATGGATCTAGTGGACAATGAGCAGTTGCGTAAAGGCCTTCAGGCGCAAAGACAACAGCTCTCTCTCTCTCTTGTGTCTCACGGTGGTCATAGAGGAGCAGAACGTTTTCCTGTTAAAGTCCAAACAGGCTCAGGAGCTCCTGCAGCACCAACAAGAACTTTTTTAACTGAGGAAAAGATCAACACTGTAAAGAATCTAACTGAAGCCAACTGTCCAGCCAACATAGTTTTTTAAGTAGTTTTAGCCTGTTGGTGAATTATGAGGCTTTCCATGTCTCCACGTGCTGCCCTGATATCTCCACCAGAACAAAGGTCCTTTACTGGCACTCATGGGCCTCAAACAACCCACTTCAAAAACCCTTTAAGCTCTGGAACCTTCTCCACCAAACACCTCCAGGACGTCAGAGTCGGGCTTTTCATGGCTGTTTGATAACTGCTGCTGCCTCTCAGGACAGGCTTGAAGAAGAGCTTTATATCTCAGAGATTTATTTTCATGGTTATGGTGAACAAAAACTAAATCAATTTTAATAAATCTCTTAAAAATGTCCCATTTGTTAGCAGGAGACTTTTAAAAAAAGATAATTAATATTTCTGAGTTATTATTATTATTACTTTTGATCATTATTATGATCTTTATTATTGCCCATCACATGTTTTCTCTTCTCCTTCAGGCCCAGGTGTTTCCTGGGAAAGTCTGCTGCAGGTCTGAAAGTTTGACCTAGAATATCAAACCAACCTGAAAAAGTTCACCTACAAAGAATCGAGGGAGACAGAGGCTCTAGTTTGGACAGAGGGGAAGAAAACATGAATAATAAAGAATAACAACACTGATAAGATGAAGCACTGCTTTACTTTAAGATGGGCCATGTCATTGTCCTTTCAGGGCCCAACAGTCTCAAGGGCCCAGAGACACTGAGGCCCTCATGCCCCCCTTGGTTGAGGCCCTGAGTCTGAGCTTTAATGAACTGCTGTAACATTTTCACATCCTGATCACAAGACTGAAGGAAGTCACTGCACAGTACAACAACAGGAGCTGCAGCTCAACTCGACTTAAGGTCAATCACCATGTTACAGCAACAGGAAGAGGAGGTCTGCTACAACGAGAGACCAGCAAAGGATCATGGGAGTGAGAGCTTTAATGATCAGTCTGGAGGTTAAAAATGTAAGAGTGAGGAATATGAAAAGAGGTGAAGTTATGGCAGGAGATGAAAATATTTCAGGAGAATGTCCTGATTTTAGGTTTACATTCTTCACATATTGCAATAAATAAACACACAGGCCACTTCATAAGGCACGCCTCTCTAGCCCCAGGTTAGACCCCCATCACCTTCAGAGCTCCTTCACTGTTGGTGTCAGATTCATCTCAGACATGTTGGACCATATCTCATGAGGAGAATCTCCTGCTCCACTAGATCCAAAGCTGCTCTATTGAACCGAGATGTGGTGACAGTGGAGGCCTCTGGAGTGAAGAAACCAGCCCGAGCTGATCAGAGCTCTGAGATGTGGAGCTGCTTCAGTCTCCATCAGAAGATGGTTCACTGTGGTCATAAAGGGATGGAAGAGTCCTCAGATAGACTGTGGGGTTTGAACCATGCTCAGGTGGGACTGAGGGACCACCAGCAGCAGCCTGAACCACTGATCCAAGGCAGGACGGATCCATGTTTATGAGGTTCACACCAAACTCTGAATGTGGAGCAGAGATCCAGACTCATCAGACCAGGAGACACTTTACAGTCTGCTGTGGTCCCACAGACCTGCTGCTCACTGGATATTTTCTTTTTTCCAGACCATTCTCTGCAAACCTTGAAGGTGGCATGTGAGAATCCTAGGAGATCAGCAGTTTGTTACTCTTCTCTTAAATCACATTTCTTCCTCATCCTGATGCTCAGTGTGATCTTTCACAGTTCGCCTCGATCACTTCTCAATGCACTGAGCTGCTGCCATGTGATTGGCTGATTAATAAAGAGGTTTACAGGTGTGCCTAACAAAATGGCAAGTTATTATATTTCCCATTACAGAGGTCAGGTCTCACACTAAATGATCAAAGTTCTGTTCTTACCGTGTGCAGAGGAGGTCAGTGCTGAGTGAAGAAATGTCTCATCCTAGTTTAACCAAGAGGTCCAGAGTTAAGGTGTTGGTTTGGTTTAAAGTTTTTTTTTCTTAGTCACCATCAGATAATGTTTCACAAACGTGGAAGTTTACTTCCTAAAAACAGGACTGTGCACAGAAAACACCAAACTGTAGCCGATGTATCCAGCCTCAAGATGACTGAGTACAGATCCAAGATCACTTTAAAGGTGTAGTAATCCAATGATGGTTCCTTCAGGCTTTTTAGCTCCAGAGATTATAGATCATAAAAAATCAGGAAGGAGAAAGTCTGTCTGTGCGCTTCTCTGAGGACGAAACTCCTCACCAGACCACTTCTTCGTGTCAGAAATAAACATAAGTCTCCAAATCACCCTAATGTCTGCTTCAAATATTTCCCATATGCGACATTTCCATGATCGACCTGAAGAAAAACTTTCAATGACGCAGAAATAAATCATTCAGGATCAGGAAGTCTGCAGCCGCGCAAAAACAGATCAACTTGAGCATTTGCATCAACACTGTAAGAATTCAACTGTTAACCACAGACAGCTGACTTTGAGAGGGTTAGAATTCACTGAAGAAAGGTTTTTAGCGAAAATATAAAGAGGAAAAACTTTACCTACCGTGTTACATGATGCCTGAGCGTCTGTGACAAATGATGGTCGTGAATGAGTCGATTCAAAGAGCTGACTGTTCGCCAAACGAATCGAGGGGCTGCGTTATGAACCTACACACATTAATTTTGTTTTTGTTCCTACAATCAAAAAAAAAAACACGAACAGACGATTGATACAGAGAGCAACACATCATTTTTTAAGAGCGTATCATATGTATAATAACAGACAATGGTTTATTTCTGTAAGAAAGACCATTTCTGCCTATTTTAAGGACTAACATTTAACAGAATACACCGACATGAACTCACTCCACATCATGAGCAGCAGGAAGTTTGTGGAATATCAAACACAGCAGATATCATTATTGACTTTGTATGTGTGAATTACATTAAGTTAAAAAAAAGAATTTGGGTATTTGACTTACATAAAAATCAGGACACAGCTCAGTTCTGTCCCTAACTATTCAAAACCAGAAATTCTCAAAATATATGAATCAATCATTAAAAAAAGATATAAAGTACCGACCTCACCCCTTACAGTGAGGGCCCAGAGATCAGAGTTTGATTTATTGATCATAAACTGATGCTGTTAACACTTCCACTTTGTAAATGCAATAAAACACATGCAAAAAAAAAATGTATAATACTAAACATCTGTAAAGCATAAAACATCACTGAATACATGAAAACTAATTCAATATGTAGAGGAGATGAACTTCTGTTTTTGAGACTAACATTAAATTTTTTTCCCTGCTTAATAAAACGTGGATTAAATCTTAATTTGGTATGTGACACACTAATTTCTCTATTTTTTTTTTATAATTCTGGGAAGCCATGATTGTGATAGATAAATTAAATTTGATGGATTTCCCAGCCTTACTTTTTAAATTACAGGGCAAATGTTGAAGCATCTGCGTTTTTAATGGAATTCATATAATGAGTCTTTTTATTATTACTATTATTACTAACAAATATGGATCCACGTTTCCCCTGCCCGGAAGTGGGGTACCAGGGCCCCCCCCGGGAGCCAGGCCTGGAGGTGGGGCTCGTAGGCGAGCGCCTGGTGGCCGGGCCTATGCCCACGGGGCCCGGCCGGGCCCAGCTCGAAGGAGAGACGTGGGACCCCCCTCGCATAGACCCACCACCTGTGAGAGGGGCCGTAGTGGTCGGGTGCCATGCAAGCTGGGCGGCGGCCGAAGGCGGGGACCCTGGCGGTCCGATCCTCGGCTGCAGCGTCTGGCTCTAGGGACGTGTAATGTCACCTCTCTATCGGGGAAGGAGCCGGAGCTTGTGCGCGAGGTTGAGCGGTTCCGACTAGATATAGTCGGACTCACCTCGACACATAGCGTGGGCTCTGGAACCAGTCCTCTTGAGAGGGGTTGGACTCTCTTCTTCTCTGGAGTTGCGGATGGCGAGAGGCGCCGGGCGGGGGTGGTAGTTCTTGTCTCCCCGCGGCTCGAGGCCTGTACGTTGGGGTTCACCCCGGTGAACGAGAGGGTAGCCTCCCTTCGCCTTCGGGTGGGGGGACGGAACCTGACTGTTGTTTGTGCTTACGCACCCTGGAGGGGGTGCTGGAGGGTGCTGGAGGGTGCCCCTTCTGGGGATTCCTTCGTTCTACTGGGGGACTTCAACGCTCACATCGGCAATGACAGTGAGACTTGGAGGGGTGTGATTGGGAGGAACGGCCCCCCTGATCTGAACCCAAGCGGTGTTCTGTTGCTGGACTTCTGTGCTCGCCACAGATTGTCCATAACAAACACCATGTTCAAGCATAAGGGTGTTCATATGTGCACGTGGCACCAGGACACCCTAGGTCGCAGTTCGATGATCGACTTTGTAGTCGTATCATCGGACTTATGAGCATGTTTTGAACACTTTCGGGTGAAGAGAGAGGGGCGGAGCTGTCAACTGATCACCACCTGGTGGTGAGTTGGCTCCGATGGTGGGGGAGGATGCCGGACCTGGTAGACCCAAGCGTGTTGTGCGGATCTGCTGGGAACGTCTGGCAGAGTCCCCTGTCAGAAAGAGTTTCAACTCCCATCTCCGGGCGAAGTTCGACCATGTGGCGGGGAGGCAGGGGACATTGAGTCGAGTGGGCCTTGTTCCGGGCCTCTATTGTGGAGGCGGCTAATCGGAGCTGTGGCCGTGGGTGGTTGGTGCCTGTCGTGGCGGCAACACCCGAACCTGCTGGTGGACACCGGAGGTGAGGATGCCGTCAAGCTGAAGAAGAGTCCTATCGGGCCTTTTTGGTCCGTGGGACTCGGAGGCAACAGCGGTACCGGCTAATAGCGGTTTGCAGCTTCGGTGGTCGCTAAAGCAAAAACCCGGGCATGGGAGGAGTTCGGTGAGGCCATGGAGAACGACTTCCGTATGGCTTCGAAGAGATTCTGGACCACCATCCGGCGTCTCAGGAGGGGGAAGCAGTGCGCTGTCAACACTGTCTATGGTGGGGATGGTGCGCTGCTGACCTCGACTCGGGATGTTTTGAATCAGTGGAAAGAATACTTCGAAGACCTCCTCAATCCCACCAGCACGTCTTCCAGTGCGGAAGCAGACCTGGGGGACTCTGTGGTGGGCTCTTCTATCTCTGGAGTTGAGGTTGCCGAGGTGGTCAAGAAGCTCCTCGGTGGCAGGGTTCCGGGGGTGGATGAGATCTGCTTGGAGTTCCTTAAGGCCCTGGATGTTGTAGGGCTGTCTTGGTTGACACGTCTTTGCAACATCGCGTGGACATCGGGGACAGTGCCACTGGATTGGCAGACCTTGGTGGTGGTTCCTCTTTTCAAGAAGGGGGACCGGAGGGTGTGTTCCAATTACAGGGGGATCACACTTCTCATCCTCCCCGGGAAGGTTTATTCAGGGGTACTGGAGAGGAGGGTCCGTCGGATTGTTGAACTTCGGATCCAGGAGGAACAATGTGGTTTTCGTCCTGGTCGTGGAACTGTGGACCAGCTCTATACTCTCCATAGGGTCCTCGAGGGTGCATGGGAGTTTGCCCAACCAGTCCACATGAGGTTTGTGGACTTGGAGAAGGTATTCGACCGTGTTCCTCGTGGGGTCTTGTGGGGGGTGCTCTGGGAGTATGGGGTAGCGGGCTCCTGTTACGGTATGACTGGTGTCAGAGTCTGGTTCGCATTGCGGGCAGTACATCTGAGTCGTTTCCGGTGGGGGTTGGACTCCGCCAGGGCTGCCCTTTGTCACCGATTCTGTTTATTACTTTTATGGACAGAATTTCTAGGCGCAGTCAGGGCGTTGAGGGGTTCCGGTTTGGTGACCTCAGGATCGGGTCTCTGCTTTTTGCAGATGATGTGGTCCTGTTGGCTTCATCGAACCGTGACCTCCAGCTCTCACTGGATCGGTTAGCAGCTGAGTGTGAAGCGGCTGGGATGAGAATCAGCACCTCCAAATCCGAGTCCATGGTCCTCACCCGGAAGAGGGTGGAGTGCTCCCTCCGGGTTGGGGAAGAGATTCTGCCCCAAGTGGAGGAGTTTAAGTATCTCGGGGTCTTGTTCACGAGCGGAGGAAGGGTGGATCGAGAGATTGATAGGCGGATCGGTGCGGCGTCAGCAGTAATGCGGGCTCTGCACCGGTCTGTAAATAGTAAAAGGAACTGAGCCGTAAGGCGAAGCTCTCGATTACCAGTCGATCTTCACCCCTATCCTCATATATGGTCACGAGCTCTGGGTCGTGACCGAGCGCTTTATCAGCAGTACAAGCGGCTGAAATGGGTTTCCTTCGCCCAGAGTGGCTGGGCTCTCCCTTAGAGATAGGGTGAGAAGTTGGGTCATACGGGAGGAGCTGGGAGTAGAGCCACTACTCCTACGCGTTGTGAGGAGCCAGATGAGGTGGCTCGGGCATCTGGTCCGGATGCCTCCTGGACGCCTCCCTGGTGAGGTGTTCCGGGCACGTCCCACCAGAAGGCGGCCCCGGGGTAGACCCAGGACACGCTGGAGAGACTATGTCTCTCAGCTGGCTTGGGAACACCTCGGGATCCCCCGGGAAGAGCTGGACGAGGTGGCTGGGGAGAGGGAAGTCTGGGCTTCTCTGCTTAGGCTGCTGCCCCCGCGACCCGACCACGGTTAAGCAGGAGAAGACGTGAGGCGAGACGTGAGTCTTTTTATTGATTCGAGCTAAAAGATCCGACTCTCTTTACTGCTGAAATTCCCACAGACTCATTTCCCTTTCTTACAAAATGAAACTTTCAAAATAAGAGGATAAGAGGTGTTTGTTAAATGAGTCCGTGAGTAAGCTGACTAATTATCAGTCATATTCTGACTGCATCAGCTGATTAAACAGAAATCATGTGAGGAGAGGAACAGTCCAATAATAATAATAATAATAATGATATGGAGTAATAGTCAGTCTAGGCAGGATTTCAGTTTGTAGATAATTTCTTCCCCATGAGGCTAACTTTGGGTTTAAACTGTAATAATGACGAGTTTCTGCAGCTGCAGGTCTGAGAGAGTCTCTGTTCTCAGTGAAGGACTTGTCTGAGGGTGTGTACATGTTAAATGAGGCGTGTTTGCAAAAGTGTTTCCTACACCAAAACCACAAGGACTGAAAAAACCCCACTTCCTGTTCACTGAGCTGAGGCAGAAATTCAGACCTTCAGACTTTAAACTTCAAAGATAAAACTCAGTTTAACTCTGCAGCTGATGAGACAGAGACTCTTTTCTTTCTACAGTCAGTCTTTATTTCTTCATGTTTGATATTAAATTAATATTAATGTTTTAAAATGTTATTTACCTCTGGTTGAACCTTTCCATATCATTCAGATTAATGCAGTTTTCCATCTTTAAACATTAAAACTGAATTCTTCCTCAAAATGAACATTTTTAACCTTTAATATATTTAACATATGCACCCAGATGACCTGCATGTTGCACTATCTAACTCTGGCTGCAAAGACTGGCCAATTCATTAGGAACACCCACCAAACAGCTCAATACTGCAAGTAGCCCATGAGTCAATTACATGGCAGCTCAGTGCATTTAGGCATGTAGACATGATCAAACTGAGAGGGGATGAAGAGACTCTGAATGTGTTAATCTGTCAAACTGCTCACTCACTGGAGGGTTCACAGAGGATGGTCTGAAAAAGAGGAAATATCCAGAGAGCAGCAGCTGTCTGAGCCAGAGTGTCTCACTGAGGTCAGAGGAGGAAGGATTAGAGAGAGGACAGACAGGAACTACAGTGACCTATTTACAGCCAGGAGACCGTCTCTGAACACAGCACGTCCAGTCTGAAGCAGATGGACCACACCAGGTGCCACTCCTGTCAGAACGGGAGGGTGTACCTAATAAAGTGGCCTGTGATATGGTTGATTTAGAGGCAGAGACTTAAACACCAGCCTACAGGATGACCTGCTTAAGCTCTTCTCTGAGGTCAGAGATCCTCAAATCATCTCACATCTTCAGACTGACGATCATCACAGAGAGAGAGAAAAACGGTCTGAAGCATCAGATTTTCATCTCTCGTGTTTCCTGCTGCTCGGGGCGAGGACAGGAGACACGGACAGGACGCTACATCCATGTTGGCGTGTTCTCCCTGTGCGAGTGAGGGTTCTCTCCTGCACTCTGGTTTCCTCCTGCAGCCCAAAAACAGGCTCAGCAGCTCCACTGGTGACTCCAAACTGCCCTCAGCTGTGAGTGTCTCTGGGTGGTGGCTCTGTGATTGGCTGTGATCAGTCTGGTGTTTGCTGATGTCAGCTGGGATGAGCTGCAGCAGCAGAGACTCTGACACTTTGACAATATGAATGAATTTGTTTTTGAGTTTCTTTTAAAGTTGAAGATAATCTCTGCAGACATTCTCCTAGCTTTAGAGTAAGGATATTAAAATGAGAGAAATAAGAGATGGAAATAAAATCACCCAAAGCATCCTGAGGAGGTTTCACTCACAAGATCAGATTTATCTATGAGCAGCTATTTGTTTGTTTATTACAGTAATAACTATCTGGATAAATGTTGAAATATTAAACTTTAATAGTATTTTATTTTCTTTGTTGGAGTGTTTGGCTGTGAAACAACAAAGTGATCATAAATAAAGAGTTAAATTTAAATGTTGGTTTGAGGCTCTCTGTGCCTCTGAACAAACAGACTGATGTGGCACCTTTGGAATATTGACTATTAATGTATTAACATTATTTTAATGAGTTAAACTGAAGCTCCTGATCAAATCCATCTGGTGCTTTTATTTTGAAAATCCTGAAGCGGAATTTGAAGCTTCTGTCTGTTTATATATTTAACAACAGAATTCCTCTGCTCAGTGCCTGCCGTTCTTGTCTTTCTCTGTCATGGCTGTTACAGCTGAAGGTGGTTGGTGATTGGTCGGTTGGCCTCCCACAGGTTTGGCTCCTCCCTCTGGCTACCAGTTGACGTGTCCTCAGTTAAACTCTTATCTCCTCTGTGTGAAGTTTATTTTCTTCATTTTCTTCATCTGCTCTCACCGCTTTAGCACATGCACCAATTCTACCCTCTATCTACAAAACAGCTCAACAGCCAATCACATGGCAGAAGCTCAGTGCATTCAGGCATGTAGACACGATCAGGCCGACCTGCTGAAGGTCAAACTTCAGGATTAACTGACCTGAGCGAGCATGCTCTGTGAGTATTTCAGAAACTGATGATCTGCTGGACTGTAACACATCTGTAGGCTTCACACAGGATGGTCTGAAAAGAGGAAATATCCATGAGCAGCAGCTCATGGATATTTCCATGGATATTTCCATGGATATGAGGTCAGAGGAAAAAGGTTGGAGTGGTTTCTGAATACACAGCCCATCCAATCTGAAGCAGCAGGGTCCACTCCTGTGAGCTAAGAACAGAACCAGCAGACTGTAAAGTGTCTCCTGGTCTGATGAGTCTGGATCTCTGCTCCACATTCAGAGTTTGGTGTGAACATCATAAACATGGATCCATCCTGCCTTGGATCAGCGGTTCAGGCTGCTGCTGGTGGTCCCTCAGTGCCACCTGAGCATGGTTCAAACCCCACAGCCTACCTGACCATGTCCATCCCTTTATGACCACAGTGGACCATCTCCTGATGGTTTGATTTGATTTATTTGAGTTGACTTATTTATTTATTTCGGTCATGTCAACACACTTATACAGCATCACACATTGTCAATAGTTGATCAAATGTACATGTCCGAAAGGGTAGACGGGAGAAGCAGAGCTTATCCAGTCCCGTCCCCATTTTCTCAATATTTAGTATTTAGTCTCCTCTTTTCCACATATTAACAAATTGTTATACATTTTTATTCATTTACAGACGTATGACATAATTCTTGACTCTCTTTTAGTCCGTATTTGATTTATTACATAATCCTTTGTTTCACGTAAGGCTTTTTTGTTGTTGTTGTTGTTGTTGTTGTTGTTGTTAGTCCCGGGTTGTGATGTTGGAGATGGTGATGTTGGAATGGTTGCTTTTCTTTCTTCACTTTTCAGACATGTCACTCTCCTCTTCACCCATGTGCTCCTGCACTGTCGTCTCGGGCTCTGCTGTAGTTTTCAGCCATGCGGGCGTTTCCGCCTCCCAGTCGGATTTTGTTGAGGGGTGCGCGAGCCATCTTTCTCTGACCACCGACTCTCTTGATCTCATCGCATGCTAGCAGCATCTCCTCTCTCGTTGCTGAAAACTCAGCCTTCATGCGTCTCAGCCTCCACATAATCCCTCCGAGGCCCAGTCCCATGATTGTAATCGCAGCTCCGATTGCGGCAAACAAGAACACATCTTCCACGTCCTCGACCTCCAGGATTGACAGACACACCACTCTCCATTTATTCCAGCTGTCCATTGCATACCCAGCTAGGAATGTTCCATTGGGACGTTTTGGTTCTCCCGGGCCAGCTTGGCGGGTTGAGAAGACCTTATCGATTTCGTTGAGAGCCCAACTTAGTGGATCCATTTTGAGACTGTCTGTCTCTCTGCAGTTAGTTTGATTTGTGATACGGCCTCACTTCACTTACATCATCAGTTCATTCACTATCATTGTTTTGGTACATTTCGTCTTTCCTGCTGTCTTATAGACCAAACAACCCACATGTTTTGTTTCATCATCGAAACATCGAAAACATGTCTCGACCCCTTCTATGGTCTGAAGGGGTCAGAGGGTTGAGGCTCTTCCTATAGTTCAGTTCTTAAACACATGAATCAGTTCTTGTACCTCCACCCCGGAGCCCAGGCCGTCCCCTCTCTGATAAAACATCTCTGCTGCTTTGATTTTGAGCCTCAGACTCATTTTAAAGCAGATATTCCACTTCACTGGGTCACTTGACCTCTGACCTTAGACCTCTGGAGTCCAGCTGTGACAGAAGTCCCTCTGAGAGGTCGTGACCTGGACACTCATGAGGACCAAGGACCTTTGACCTTGACCCTCCCTAGTCCTCCCAGTTTGTCCTTGAGGTCAAAAAGCAAACGTGTGCAGAGGTTCAGGGAAATCCTGGAGAGAACTAACATGACATGCCAGATGGACACATTTCGAAAATATTTCACTAATCCATCTGAGAGGAGCCCTGTGGAAGTGTTTTCAGGGGCAGAACCTTCAAAAACAACAGCAGCTTTTGATTGGACGATCATTCAGCTCATCACAGACCAATCAGATCAAGCAGCGCTGCTATAATGTAGCATATGTAGTGGCTATATGTAGAGGCTAACGGCTAACCATTAGCTGCTACGGCTTACAGCTTAAAGGGCAAACATCAGTTAATGGCAGTTAGCCGTAGTGGCTTACTGTTGTTAGCTCCTATGGCTAATGACTGACAGTCGTTTACTGTTGTCTGCCCTTGTTAGCCGTTAGCTGTAGCGGCTAATGGCTGTTAGCCGATAGCTTAACTGCCTTAACACTATCGTTTCACACTAAATTTTACCACACAGATGAATCATTAACACTTACATGTGACATGAACCTCGTCAAAGACAATCCCTGAGCAGTAAACTTATGAGGAGAGACGATTTCACCAAGTATCACTGAGTAACCATGACGACCACAGGCTAACCGACATTAGCCTCCATTATTTGTACAACAGGAAGTGACTTCACCTCCTGTCAAGTCACTTCCTGTTGTCGTCCACAGCTCCGCCTCTCTTCCCTGATTGGGCCGTTCAGCATTTAGCCGAGTGAAATCGTTGGACAGTGGAGGCTGACGAGACAAAGATGTATGATTTCAGAATCAGACAGATCTGTCTTCAAGGCAAGGAGAGAACTTCGTCCACCAGCAAATGTTTGACCTGTGACCTCTGAAATCTAACCAGAACACCTTTAGGTGGAGAAGACAGAAGCTGAAGGTTTGATGAAGGTCACGTCAGGAGTTCAAGACTCCGGGACCTCCACCTTCGACCTTTGACCTCCAAACAGAAAGCAGACTGCGTCATGTGTCAGGATCTTCCTGCTGAACTGAGTGAAGAAACACAGAGACAACTGAGTCTCCTCTGGAGCTGGTGAAGAGTTTCTGATTCTTTCAGGCTGTGGAGGGACGAGGACAGAGGGTTTACTCAGAAACAGCTTTAATTCTGTCATTTATTCTGTCTTTGACATTTTATTTGTGTGTTTGGCCATGACACTGAAGTCTTTGAATCACTTAGTCAGTGCTAACCAACACTACTTTATTTCCATCCCATATGAAGAATTCAAAAAGAGGAGCTGCTCCAGGAACTACACAGTACCAGATCGATCAGCCTGTTCACGGCCACGTCAGGCCTGAAACAAGAACTTTGTGTTTCAGTGTAACAGAGCAGTTAACTCACAAACTGACAAACAGACCTGTGGTCAGTGTGTCAGACATTTACAGAAGAGTATCAGGGCCGTGTAAGATGGAGATAATCATTCTGGGGAAGTCAACATTTAAATTCACATTTTTATATGAAAGTCAAAATTTCAAGAATAAAGTTGAATAACAATGTTGTGATAAAAGTCGAGCTGTAAAGAATAAAGTCAACATAGAGCTGAGTATTTAGACTTTATTCTCGACATTTCCACTTTTATCAAAAAAATTGTATTTTGACTTTATTGATGTCATTTCAATGTAAATCCGAAAATTTAGACTTAAATCTCGACTTTCCTAAAATTATTTTCACCATCTAACATGCACTTATACTATCCCATAGACATTTTCAGGTTTAAACTGAAAAGAAAGAAACTGTAGTGGATGCTGACAGGATCATGGCGCCCCCATGTGGTCAGTTGATGAATCATTTATTTTTTTACATTTGATTATTGAATTTTATATTTCCAGACTGATAATTTACGGCTTCCTTTAAGGTATTAAATGTAAACACTCACATACCTGACATGAACAACATGAACAGCTTTATATTCTCAGCTGTGACATGTAGTAGTTTTATTAATCCATCATCTACACCGCCTGTCCCTCCCTTATAAGGTCATGGGGGTTGGAGTCTAAACCAGCTGACACTGGATGAGAGGTGGGCTTCACCCTGATTCAGCCACCAGCCAATCACAAGGCCACATAGAGAGACAGACAATCATACACACCTTTCTCATTGTGTGAGGCTGAGCTCAGTGATACCAAATCTTCTAACTACCCATCAAGACACGTCAACACCAAACATACTGCAGGATTATTGGTGTTAAATGTCTGAGTAAGATGTCAGTACAAGATGTAACCAGGTCCAAGTTTACTAAATGTTCTGGTTCATGTTTCATCTTTCTCAGGTTGTGATGCCTCACTCATAACAGGCTTCAGGATGGAGGAGAGCTGAGACGATGTGAGGGCCTGTGGCTGAAAGGATTCAGAAAAAACTTTTAACTTTATATGTCAAAATATCATGTTTGCAGTTTCTAGGAAAATAGGAACACACAATAATAGATTGTTGCTGATTTCTAATATGTAGATATTTCTGCAGTGATTAGACTGATATTTACTGATACTGATGTTTTTCATCAAGAGCACAAAGTCTTTACTTTATAAAAACTGACATGTTTCTTCCAGTTTCTGTTTGTATGAGGAGAAGATGTTCAACAGGAAAAACCTTATCTAAGCCTTGAAAATCAAAGTTGTGATTCTTAAATGGTACATTTGTGTATTTGGCCAATGTATCTGCTGATATTACAGCTGATCTGTATGGATTATATATCAGCTGTAAATATCTGCAAACATAGCTAATGCTGATATTTAACTCTTTAGGCCAATATCTGCAGATGCATATCACACTGATGATATCATACAGCCCTGCAAAAAATATCATCCAGGCAGCCTGTGTATTAATAAAATATAATTTAGTATATTAAAACATCTGATTTAGGGAATATTACAGAATAGAGTTTATGTGTTCCACTGCACAGCTGAAACATTAAAGACAATAAAAACTCAGATTCACTGAATTCACCAGGTGAGACAGCACATTTAAGTTCTCCTTCAGAGGATTTGAGGATCACACTGAGTAAATATGATGAAATGGAAAGTGCTGGAAGCTGCAGTCCTTCTGTTCAGTCTCTTTTTCATCTGCAGAGTGACAGTTTCTCTCTCAGGCCACTGCAGAGACTCTTCTTCATGGTTTATCTCCTGTAGGCCTGATTACTGCAGCTCCCTCCTCTCTGGTCTTCATGAGAAGAACATCTCACAGCTTCAGCTGCTCCAGACTCAGCTGCACTCATGCTGATGAAGACCACAGAGAGCCCACATCCCCCTGATTTAAAGTCCCTGCATTGTCTCCAGTGTCTTTACTGGTGTTTAAACCTCTTGATGGTCTTGGCCCACGAGCCCAGTAGAGTCCTCAGGTGTTTTAACTGTTCCCAAAGTAAAACCAAAACATACAGTGAAGCTTCTTTTCATTATTGTGGCTCCATGTGTGGAACAGTCTACCTGCAGACCTGAGAGCGCCACCTACTGTTCACATCTTTAAAACAAACTCAACATCCTATAGTCTGGACAGAGCTGATTATTGTTTGACTCTCTTAGTCTGCTTCGTGTGTGTTTTGCTCCATGTTAGTTTCAGAGTCAGTATTTGATGTTTTCCCTCCTCAGATCAGATTTAAAGAGGACTCATGCTGCAGCCACGAACACTGGAGGACTCTGTTGAAGTTTCACTCTTGGACTTTATTCCATCGCCCTCAACAACAACACTTTTCTGTCAATCTTTCCCTGCAGTGTTTCATTCAGCTGCTTCGTCTACTTTCTCTCTGACACCTACCATGATGTCTCCTTCTGCAGCTCCTCTGTTCTAAATCTGTTACCTGGACGCAGGCGCCACCTACTGGTGCAATCATGTAACTACATTTACATTTTCCAAAACATAACTCTGCAGGTACACAGAGAATAAACACTGACAGAAATGAACCAAACAAAATAATAAGTGTGTAGGAGGGTCACTAAATAAACTGAACTGAGTGACCTCTAACACTCAGTCCTGTAGTCCTGACAGACTCTGAGCTCCCTGTTTCTCTCTGGGATTCATGTTTGTTCTTCTTTGTGCTTCCTCTCTGTTGACTTTTGTCTCTGCAGATTTATTTATTTTCTGTATTAAAGGCCCATATAGCCTTCTCTTGATTCATACTGACCCTACACAAACATACTTGAAATAAATATCCTAACAATCAAATCCTCCTCTGATGCAGACGTGGTCAAAGTCTAAAGAAAATCCTGCAGATACTTCTTCAACTGGACTGAAAAGGCCTGGACCCTTCATAACCAAACAGGACTAATTAAATATCTCAATATTTGAGACTTTAAACAGAAACAAAGACCTGACATTCAGACAGAAGACAGCAAAGAGAGAAAAATATTTTTTATTTCTTCTTTAAAATGTTCCTAAAGCTTTGATCAAAAATCATCTCCTTATGTCATGTTATGTTAATTCATTACTTTCTGTTGTATTAAAACAAGACAGTCACTCATATTACAACAAACATATTCTGTGTGTATAATTTGTACTTTTACTTAAAACAGAAACATATTCAACATCTCTAACATATATGTGGATCCATAAAATGAAGAGCTTTATGCTCTATTGTTGATTTTATTTATTTATTTGTTTATTTGGCAGGGACATTGCAATTGTACATAGACATAAAAAGCAACTATTTGCAGCTGATGTCATGCAAGTGGAGTTTGTAGCCAAGGCTAATTCTCAACTCCTGTCCCTGGTTGGGCCTTTCTAAGTTTCATAAACTTTCATGTAAAGTGTCTTGAGGTAACACTTGTTATGAATTGGTGCTAAAAAAAAGATTGATTGATTGAATTGATTAACATTAATAAAACCACACTCACATTTGTGTTTTACAAATAAAAACAGTCTCTCAAAAGTCTTTTTGGTAGGTTTATTAGAAACTCTTTATAGAAAACAGTCTCATCACAGCAAAGCACAGACTCAGAAAGGATAAAAAAACACTGACATGCCACATAAGGTACATCCATGAGACTGCTAAATGAAAAAACAGCTGATTGGCCAATCACATGGCAGAAACTCAGTGCATTTAGGCGTATAGGCATGACAGAGATGAGCATAAGAATGAAGAGGCTGGTAAAAACCATCTCTGAGGTTTATGGAGAACGGTCCAAGGTTTCTTTACAGATCGGGGAACTCGGCAAGCCCAAATCTAAAAAGCAGCCACTCAACATTCATGTAATGTCAAACTCACAGGAAACAGTTAATACCATCTTAAAATACAGTAAAGTTATCTAAAAAAATGCAAATAAACTACATTAAAATCATGGAAAAGTGCTTAAACATATCCATGGGTCTTACTAAAGTGCAGTCTGAATATGATCACTTTGAGGCCTTCAGATTTAAGGTGCCAATTGCTGTGGGTCCGAAACCGTGATCAGTTTTTAAGGATGGAGGAGGCTTTACGCTGCAGCTGTACAGAACAGAGGGCTGTAACCCTGAGCTGAGGCTCCCCATTGACCTCCAGCCCATTTAACAATTTGCTGCAGATCATTTTTGTCCTGTACTGACAGGATACTGAACCAGGACTCCAGAGAAAGAGATGACACAGACTCAGTCAAAGCTGGATAAAAAGTGTCAGCATGGTTCTGTCAGTATTAAAACAGGACACTTTCAGAAGATCAAACAAACTCTGACGTCCTCCTCACCCATTGACCACAGCTCTAGTTAAAGTCAGTTTGGCATCAGTGACAGTCCAGAGATATCTGGAGCTCTCCACACATTCACAGATGGACTCTTGATGACTGTGGGCTCATGTACAGAGTCTTTGTCCTTAAATCAATAATCATGTCTTTGTTTTGGACCCACTGATTAAATCACTCCTACATGGACCGTGGCTGGATTCATTAATGATCAACAAACTCCTGAACTGCATCATCTACAAGTTTAAAATAGGACAGTTTTCATAAACGCTCTTGTACATGTTTATGTGACGGATAGAAAAGTAAAGGTGAGAGAACACATCCCTGAGGTGAGCCAGTGAAGGACTATCGTGATTTAAAAAAATCCAGAAAAGAGAAAATATCCAGTGAGGAGCAGAGTTCTCAAGAAACATATATCATTGATGCAGGAGATCAGAGTGGAAACATAAGAGCATATAGGAGCTCAAATATTTTACAACCAAGGAATGAAGAACATTTCTAAACACAAGAAGACCAGACCAGGTGGTCTCTGCGGCTGATGGTCTCAGACAGGAGCAGCATCAGGGTCTGTGGAGCTAACAGCCTCTGCTGCAGTGACCTCTCCTCTTCTTTAGTCGTCCTGACTCTTCCTCCAGCAGAGAGCAGCTGTTTGACATGAACTCTGCAAAGATAATGCTCCAGGATCCAGCTCATGGAACAGATCCTGGAGATCATTGACTCTGCAGCGATCACAGACTGACCCGGAGTTTAGGGGATCGACTCTAAGACCTGAAAAAAGAAAAAGTTCAAATTGAAACTTCAGTTCATGAGTGAAGAGGTGACCAGAGTCTGTCTGTCCTTCATCACTAACAGTGCAGACGGCCTGCTGCTGTGGACCGGCCTCACTTTAACATCTCTGCCTTCATTCAGCATGACGGACTGGATCTGAGGCCTGTTGAAGTCCAACAGCTCCACAGTCTGGTTTAAGACCGTTGATCTGGTCAGAGTGAGTCCTGTTCTCCTCAGAGTGTCTGCCTGTTCAACATAAGTCTGGTCCTGGTTGAGGTTTCTGTCTGTGTCATCAGAGTCTGGTCCAGTCTGCTGTTTTATTTCTGCTTGAGGTTTCAAACCAGTCCCATAAGTCTGGATTTGATCTGGATTTAAACAGAAGTCTTGTTGGTGTGGGGTTTCCACCTTCACCCAAAGGTTCCCGTTTATCCTGCAGAAGTCTGTTTTTATAAGGTCTCTTCCTGCTTTACATGACTCTGGTCCTCCTTAATGTTTCTGCCTGTTCCTCCACAGTCTGGCTCTGCTTGAGTTTTCTAACTGTTCATCATCAGTTGTGTTTGTCTGAGGTTCCTGCCTGTTCAACTAAAGTTAGGATGGAGCAGATCGACCACAGCAGAACCAAACTGATGTCAAACCAGCTCTAACTTCAGAGAGAACCAGACTCAGGCTGAGCAGAGAAACCTCAAACTGAACCTTGGTTCTCCTCAGGGTTTCTTCCTCTATAATCTGGTTCTCCTTGAGGTTTCTTTCTTTTCAGGATGAGTCTGATTCAGCTTGTCTTCTCCTCAAAGCTCTGCCTGAGCTCTCTGTGTAACATCAATAACATTGGTCTTTGTCATGAAGTTTCAAGGAGTCTGGACCTGCAGCCTCTTCAAAGGCTTCCTGATAACACATGAAATTAACTGATGGCTTCAAACAAAATTAATTAGAAAATTGATGATTAATTGATTGACTCACTTGCTCCTCGGGGCTGTGGGACTCCTGCCTAATCATTTTTTCCTTTTCGTTTGGATGGTTGTTTTCCTGTAAAGGAAAATTACAATAACTATTTTACATTATTGTATTAAAAAACCATGATATCATTGAGAGTAAAGACAAAATCCAACATACTGAGTTTTGAGGATCTGGTGTTCTTTCTCCTGCAAAACAAACATGAGAAACAAGAACAAAAATAAATACATAAATGATGTAAAGAATGAAATCAGTTGGAAAAAATGATCCTACCAATGCAATAACTTACCATTTTGGTTTGGTTGATTTGTTTGTGATCTGTTTCTCATTTTCATGAAAAGCAAAACTGCAGCCAGAACAACAATTACCAATAAAAAAATTACAGCTATCACGATGAGCATAGTGCTCATCGTGATAGCTGCGATAACTGCGGTCTTGAATGTTTGTTCTCCACACTGAGCATCTTCTGATTCGGTCCCTGGTTTCAGAAGAAGGAGATTCGGTGACTCACGTCTGTGAGGACAGAGGGACATGTTTATAAAGACATGAGTGAGGACAGAGGGACATGTTTATAAAGACATGTGTAATGACAGAGGGACATGTTTATAAAGACATGTGTGAGGACAGAGGGACATGTTAATAAAGACATGTGTGAGGACAGAGGGACATGTTTATAAAGACATGTGAGAGGACAGAGGGACATGTTTATAAAGACATGTGTGAGGACAGAGGGACATGTTTATAAAGACATGTGTGAGGACAGAGGGACATGTTTATAAAGACATGTGAGGACAGAGGGACATGTTTATAAAGACATGTGTGAGGACAGAGGGACATGTTTATAAAGACATGAGAGGACAGAGGGACATGTTTATAAAGACATGAGAGGACAGAGGGACATGTTTATAAAGACATGTGTGAGGACAGAGGGACATGTTTATAAAGACATGAGAGGACAGAGGGACATGTTTATAAAGACATGTGTGAGGACAGAGGGACATGTTTATAAAGACATGTGTGAGGACAGAGGGACATGTTTATAAAGACATGAGAGGACAGAGGGAGATGTTTATAAAGACATGTGTGAGTCAGCATCAGTGGGACACAAATATGTGCCCAATCATCACGTCCATGTGTGGATCAGTCTGTACTCACTGTGTGTGTGGCTGACAGGACGCTGACGTCCCGTCTGAAAATGTTCCTGCAGGACAGGGAGAGCACTTGGTGTCTGAGTGTGAGGATCCTGCAGACAAACACAGGAGTTAGTTCACTTTCCTACAGTAGAAACACAATTCAACAAAGCTGATTTATTCCTCTGTCAGTCTGACTGCTGTTTCCTCTGAGCTTCTTAACTACAGGATGATCAGCTTTGAGCTTCAGCCTCCACAGTGAAGGTCTCCACATCTGCAGCTCTGAGCAGCTTCTCTCCCTCAATCTGATCCAGAACAACAGTCCACCTTCAGGACATCAAACCAACCTTTCTGACTGACAGATTCTCCTGGACCACAGCTCTTGTGTCTGGTTGCTGTCCTACAGCCGTCCTCTGTTGGCTCTGTGCAGTAAAATCCTTCTTTAGGTTCACAAAGTGCGTCTGCAGTTTTAGAACAGATCCTCTTTATTCTCAGACCAGAACCTGCAACACAGAAAAGATCTCTCATGATCAAACTGAACCATTTAAGGGCAGAAACCAAACATCTCCAGACTTTAAACTCAGGAAACTTCTGAGCACAAAACCTGGAGTTTGGATTTAAGGCGTTGGCTCTTTAAGACAGAAAGCAGATTTCATCTTTGAAGGTAGGCAGGAAGTGGTCGACAGTTTGAAACAGGAAACAGGATGTTAGAAAGCTGGTCTATTGACAGACCAAACAGGGTTGTCTTTTGTCTATTCTTTATAGTAACTCAGGTGGGCCCATCTGTCACAGCTTCAAGCTGCAGCGTTTAAGCTCTGTCTACAGAAGGGGGCGAAGCTAAAAGCATGGCGGCAGCAGAAAACGGCTGCAGGCCTGTTGCTAATGTCTGCTAATGAAGGAATGATAATCATGCTACCTGCAGTGGAGGAAGAGGTGGACATTTCTGTGCCAAATGAAGAACATAGAACAGAGCTGAGACACTGCTGCTTGACACGTCTGTCCCTCATAATCTGAAATTAATGTGAGGAACAAGAACTGTTCCTGTTTTCCTCTCCTGTGTTTATGGGAGAAGAGTTTCATGAATATAAAACACTGACCACGCCTACCTTCATCACACACGGTGCACGGGTAACAGTTTTTTAGGGAGTTTAATTTGTCCATATAAGTCCCCTCAGTGCACGGCAGACAGGAAGTACTTTTGTCCACCTCACAGTCGGTTTTCACACGAGTACCTGTTAGTGAAAAAGACAGAAGATCATGTTAGAGTTTGGAAAGAGACACAGCAGGATTTTATTCAGTATCAGGTTGGATTCTACCAAAAACAAGATAAAGGAGAAAGAGCTGCAGGAAAATCCATCTGCCATCAGTCTGTCTGTCCATGTGTCCATCATTATCTAATTCCTACTCTCATTCATCATCCATCTGTTGATTCATCAGGGATTCTGCAGTTCCCTTTGCCCATGGTTCAGTATGTTCATGCTATGTTTTATTTTAATTTTTAAAGAAATTCTTTATCATTCTGAGGCCTTTATGGCATTTTTTTTAAAACAAGGACAGGATATGGGGGAACAGAGTTACTTTTTTCTTGAGCCCCTTACTCATTTCAGTAAAAAAAAAATAAAACGTACTTCACGGCTGGAAGAAGTAGCAGGGGAAAGAGAAGTCTGGGCTTCCCTCTCCCCTGCTACTTCGGTTGTGACTGATGACTGTAGGCAAAAGCAGGCTAACACTTCCCATATACTCCCAGTGTTTGAGCTAAGCTAAGTAGCAGTGTGTGAGCTTTGGCCGTCTCTTTTAGTTTGTTACTCAAGTTTTGATGTAAAATATATTTATTTTTTTTTTTTCTTAAATCACATTTAAAAACATCAAGATATCTTATCTCATAATGTATTCATCATTTTTTTACTAAATTTAATACAAAGACTTTGGACAAACTGTGTGTTTTTACAGCTGTTTGGAGCAGATGAGGAGGATCTTTTGTGCTGCAGAGGCCAGATAGTAAATGTCTTTAGTAATCTGATCAGATGATATTTTGACATAAACTCAATTTAGTTTACAAAATAATAGATCTCCAGCTCTGATAATAATTTACATTGAGATTTTCAAGGCTAGATCCAAAGTGTGAGGCTAAATTAAAGAGTAAAACAGAATGAAAGATAATTTAAGACGCTTTTCCAGGATAATAAAAATTTCCAACTGAGATTAAAAATCTATGGGACAAAATGAAAAAGAATGACAGAAACACTCAGTTACTGATGATTATTTGAGCAAGTGTTCCTGATGCGTCAAAAAAAACCATTACAAAAATCATTATGTCACATCAAATCTACTAAATCTTTGTAAAAATTCAAATAAATCAATTTTAAAGACCACAGTTTAAACATTGACCATCTTTCAGGCTCCAATGCATTTTGCCTGAATTGTTCTCGTGGATAGAGATTTATTCAGGTCATATTTTGTGGAAATTTACATCAGCTGGTGGGCTGAACTGAGCGAGGAGGAGGGCCCCAATAGAGGATTAGAGGATTGAGGGCCCCTTAAGCTGTGAGTGTGGATGTATATTGCTGCCTCACAGAGAGAAAAAGGGATCAACATAAAAGCTGTTTGAAGTAAATAAATAAAATTATAACTCACATGGTATTGAGCCGTGGATGTCACATGATTCAATATTTTATTGAGAATTGTTGCATCCCTATTCATCCATCATCCATTAGGACTGTCATTTCAAATTTGATGTTCAAATATTTGACCTTGGGGGTAAATACTCGTATCAAACCGTTGTGAGATGTTTAAATTCTAAATATCAGGACACCTGGAGCAGTGAACCACTTGATCCAACAGAGGGCGCACTCAGCCTAACTCATGATGTTCTCCTGACTTTGGCCCCTCAGGACACCCAAACATCTGAGGAGGCTGTGAGGAAGTGTTCTGGGCTCTTCTTCTTCCCTTAAAGGGACACTCCAACATTTTTGTTATTTTCATGTCTTAACTCACTGCAGAGTTCACGACAAGCAGGTAGACACCATTCTGTCGACTGTGATCCAGTAACAAGAAAGAGACGGCCAAAGGTCATCCTCTGCTACTTAGCTTAGCTCAGACACTGGGAGTATATGGGAAGTGTTACCATCCCTCTGCATACAGTCATCAGATAAATTCTTCAGCAACCCTTAATAGTCCTGTGTGCTTGCTCTTCCTCTCCTATTAAAAAGAGGCTTTGTGTTGTTGACCAACAATGTTTTTTGCGATATACGTAACGAACGTGCAAACGAGATTCACTTTAGCTTTATTTTCTGCATGGCCACTTCCGAATGTCATAAATTCACTGTTGTTAAGAAAGCACCAGACAGGAAGTCAACGTGTGGAGTATCCAGAAGTTTCAAAATAAAACAAAATGCACAGACTCTTGCACGTAAATTTCCTCCATTGTTTGTCATTACGTTAAATCTGGAGGCATGTGCATCAGGTCAGCAGTCAGTCAGAGGATCCCAGAGACAACACGACACCATGGATGAAGAAAAGTGAATCATAGAGGTTAAGAAATATATAACACTGTATATTTGACACAAAGCATCCTTTTTACAAGGAAGTGGAATAAATCATGAAGCTGTGTGGTTGGGACCAGCAAAGGGACCTTAGAGAAGAGAAGTGAGGTGTTGTGTGTTTCTTTTCTCAGTCTATAGCATGTTTTAAGAACGTGACATCGCTATTCTCCTGAGAGCCTGTGGCTCTCTGGGGATCCCTCCCCCGACAGGACTGCACGCCACTTTCAGTAGGGTTTGTCTGTCACCGCTGTGTGGCGCTTTCTTGTTATGTGGAATTTGGGGGTTAGAGGATTAAGGGCCCCTCTTGTTGTGAGTGAAGGTGAAGAATTGTTGCATCTTTATTCACTCTTCATGCATTTGGGCTGTCAAAGCTCACCCACTTAGCTTAGCTCAAACACTGGGAGTTTATAAGAAATATTAGCCTGCTTCTGCCTACAGTCATCAGATAAACTCTTCAGCTACTCCAAACGGTCCTCTGAGCATGATGTGTTTTTTTTTTTTAACCACATTGTTACGATAACTTCCACTCTCATCTTATTATCTTCCTCTACTACTGAACACAGACTTTGTTTTGTTGACCAAGTTCCACAATGTTTTTGAGAGATAAGTGACAAATGTACGAATGAGTAAAGTCTTTGAAACAGCTCTTTTAAGTGAATGAGAACTTATTTGCAGTTGTGAGTGAGCCATTATTAGATGCAAATAGGTCCACTCACAACTTTGAATCTGCTCTAGTTCACTTAAAAGAGCAGGTGAAAAGACTCGACTCGTTCATGAACACCCCATTCTCAAGAAAAACACAGCAGAAATAGGTCAATAAAACAAAGGCTCTGTTTTAAAGTAGAAGACATTATGAAGATAGTAGAAGACAATGTTACAAAACAAAATGAAAAAATTAGTCACAACAAGTACACAGGGATGGTAAGAGTTGCTGAAAAGTGTATCTGTTGACTGTAATCAGAGGTAGGCTAGTGTACTACCCATATACTCCCAGTGTTTGAGTTATGCTAACTAGCGGTGGACAAGCTTATTCATCTCTTCCTTGTTACTGGATGCACAGCTGAAAGAATCTAGTCTGTCTGCTTGTCGTAGACTCTGGAGTGAGTTGAGACATGAAAACAACAAAAATGTTGGATTGTTCCTTTAATGTCTGACTATAAAACAAAGACCAGGATGTGTGTTCATTGTGTGCAGACTCTTCAGCACTGACAGATCAGTGGGCTCTCCTGTTGGCTTTTCACCAAACTGAGGTGGCGGGGCTGTGTTGAGCATTTCTGAGGGCCCCTTCAGGAAAAGGCATCAGCAGGGGCCTCAGGCTGCTCTGAACGGCTGTTTCCCATAAATAAAAAATCAAATCTGGACCTGATCCTGATGAAGTTGGTCGACTTGTGTCCCTGCTGAGTTATAGACAATAAGTTAGACTACATATGTTCAGTATGTTCAGGAGGAAAAGTCAGTGTTTTTGACTTTAAAGCTTTTGAATTCCTCTCCTGTTTTTGTGTTTTCATTTGATTGCATGGGAGACAAACTCTGCTGAGTAATCTGATTAAACAGTAAATGAGGGTGGGTATTAGCCTGTCTGTTTTAATTTGTTGAAGGTTGATCATTGGTTAAAGTGACAGTCCTAATGTTCTGAAATGGTCTGTCTGCACCACAGAAATGAGAAAAAGTTGTAAAACCTGAAAAAACTGATCAATGATCTTACCGGGTAGACACATGGAACAGCACTCGCCCTCAAACAGGTACTCTGTCCGATGGCAGGTAAGGGTCAGACCTGTTCTGATGACCATCATAAAGATCTGCACAGAAAAACAGAAAGCAAAATCAGACCAGCCCTCTGGTGGTGAGAGACATGAGCTGGAGTTGAAGGGGATTTCCAGCCTGAACAATGAGGTCAATGACTCTGAGCTTACTGGAATGAGATAAGACAGGTTTGACTCCTCTGATTAAAATCTCACTTTCAGTTTTAGAGATTCAGTTTTACTCTGAACAGCAGGACAGTTTGAACTTTTGCTTCCCACGTAGTGGAGGGGTGTAGAGTTTTGCAAAGAAGAGAATTTAAAGGACTTTAAAAGTCCAGTTTTTCCTCCATGTGGACATCAGTCAGGATTTAAGGTTTCAAACAGACATGAAGATCACTGACACACCTCTACATCACTTTGTGAAACAGGAGGTCCAGTTTCCCCTGAGGGCAGATATAAAGAAGCAGAAGGACCACCGAGCCAGACTTTAAGGTAGTTAGCTCAGAGAAACAGACTGATATAAAAACAGCCTCCATCACAGAGGTTTGACAAAGTCAACAGACATTTACTGAACAACTTGAAAATCAAGGAGAGAAGGAGGGAGACGCTCGTAGGTCATCTCCATCTCACTTAATTTGACCCTAATAATGTTGTTGTGGGGAAACAGAACAATGACATGTTCATGGACGTGTTTCTAACCAGAGCTTCATGTTCCCCAACAGTGTGTGGCTGTTAAAATGCAGAACTGTTTTAACTTCAGGAAGCTTCACAAACCACAGCTGTTGCAGAGCAGAGGCTTGTTCCATTTACTCGGCCCACAAAGGTTTCATCTGCTCTGTGCACCTGCAGCTCATCAGTCTCTTCAGTCTGTTTCCACATCCTGCACTTCGAGCCGTATCACAGCTCTGCTCTGAAAACACACAGGGATTTCCAGCAGGAGCTTCAGCTCTGCTTCAGTCTCCACTAAGCAGATCCACCAAAAGCAGAAGGAAACTCATGTTGGCCGTTTGTACCTGTGATCTTGTTCTTTCAGTCACTACACACAGCTCATGACTGTAGGTGAAGGTAGGAAATAAGATCTAGCTGTAAATCCAGAGCTTTGCCTTTCAGCTCAGCTCCTCTTCACCCTGATGGACTTTACAGGCTGTTCACCAAAACAGTCATCATAGAGGCCTTTAACAGTTCTTAGATTAACAGAAATGAGACTTAACACAAACAGGACAGGTGTTATTCAGGTTAAACAAGCGTCTCTGCTTTAGGAAGAAAAGACTGAAAATGATGATCAGCAGTCAAAGGTGGAGCCACATGCTGGGTTCACCTCAGGCTGTTACACTGTCCACAGAGACAGGACAAGACAGGTTTTTTAATCATTAAAAAAAGTTGTTCTAGAAAAGAGAAGAAGGTCAAAGCTGATTTGATGCAGATAAAATGTCTCAATAAAGAAAAGTCATTTACCAGCAGAGCTGCAGTGGACAAACGGTTTAATCTGAACATGTTTTCATCCAACAGGGTCACAGACATGGGGTCAACCATCAGGTCAAGGAGATGAGGGGAGATATGAAGTCCAACATGGAGGCATCATCTGGAAACAGAGAGGAAAAGACAGATCAGAAGAATCAGTGAAAATGATTGATGAGGGACTCAGTGAACTCAACAATCTGTCTCCATCGTGATCGTTTAAGAGAATAAAGAAACGAATCGATGGTCCATGAGTGTTCAGTGTTCTGGTTCACCACAGTTTAGAATCACAGTACAACCCCTGGCAAAATAATGGAATCCCCGGTCTTGGAGGATGTTCATTCAGTTGTTTAATTTTGTAGAAAAAAGGCAGATCACAGACATGACACAAAACTAAAGTCACTTCAAACGGCAACGTTGTCGCTTTAAGAAACACTTAAAGAAATCAAGAAAAAAAATGTGGTAGTCAGTAACAATTACTTTTTTAGACCAAGCAGAGGGAAAAAATTGGAATCACTCAATTCTGAGGAAAAAAAAAAATGGAATCATTCTGTAAATGTCCTTTCCCAACTGCATCAGATTAGATCTGCTCGTTAATCTGCAGTTAAAAAGGAATTTGATTGTATTTGAAAAAAAAAAAAAAGGAATTCCGTCCAAGTTTTCATGCCTAAGTTCAGAAGTTGGTGTCCATGAAATAAAAATCTCATTCATTTTAATTCTATTTCATGCCCTGGTGCATTTTAAACCATTTTCATCAAATTATTATTTGAAATTTTAAAGGGGACATATCATGCTTGTTTCTCCTTTTCACTATGCCAGACTAGGATGCCTGTAAAGCATTTCTGCCCTCAGTACAAGTCATTTAGTTCCTTCATTGCCCCACAGTAGTGTTCTCAAAATCCTCATTTTAGGCCATTATCAAGCTCTCGCTGAAACACTCGGATCTCAAGATGACCTAAAGTTACCTCGTAACGTCACAGCCCTTTGTGCTCTGATTGGTCGGTTCTATCAGGGGTAGAGCCAGCCTGTCCTTCTTCTTCTACTGTATTTTGCGGCAGGCTCAAAGCAGCAACCGCGTATTGAGTCCCCCTACAGGCCAGAGCTGGTAATGAGTGAATGTGAGCTAGGGAGCTATATACCCCTGCTGGTGGACGAGTTCCTCGGTGAGGGTTTGTGGCTAACGGACATCACAGAGGAGGAAGTGTTTTATCAGATTACTCCAATAATAAGAAATGTACCTCGTGTCGTCATGACGATTTAAATCTCGCGGACATCTCGCAATGACCTATTTTCAGAGGCATCAAATCTCATTCTAGGATATCAGAAAAAATACAATATCTCATTTTTTGAAAATTAAGGGGGTGTAAGGTCTTGTTTTCAAATTTATTATATTATATGTAAGTATTAAATCATGCATCAGCATGATATGTCTCCTTTAATGATTATCCAAAATTATTTCAAAAAATGTCTAAGCAGTCAAAATGACTGCTATGGTATTTCTGTTAGTGGCAGAATTCTGGTAGACCGAGTGTTAATCCAAAAGGCAAAACTGTGCAAAATGGTTTCATAAATAATAGCCAATAATTAGGAATGAACAATATAACTGGTACAATTTCAGATATTTATATTAATATTGTACATTTTCTGATTTGTTTATTTAAAGGCTCAACTAGGAAAAGTGTTGGAAATTAGCATTTATTATAAACTTTCTGTGCAGCACATCAGATTCATGTTCAGTGATGGAACTATGTTAAATTGCATCATATCTGTCAAATAAAGAAATTCAAAATAAAAAAATATGTTTTTTGTTTTTTGTTTTTTTTTTACCAATATTTGCATTGAATATATAGTCAGCATATAATGGCTGCAAAATACACAAATGTACCATGATGCTTCACCCTATTATAACTGCATGGCTACATGTAAAAATAAAGAGTGTAATGTAATTTTGTTTTTATTTACATCTGTCCCTCACACATAAAGACCCACACTGAAATCACCAAGTAAATTTGCATTAAGTTAAGGCTTTATGTTTTTGTTCAAAAACATCTGTATCAAAATTGTGCAAAACTTAAACATGGTGCATCCCTAGAAATAAGGTTATGAATCTTAACTCACGATGTAACTGATGTAAATATTTCTTATTGCCAATAAAACAAGTGTAACACATCCACATCCAAGTCAACAATAAACAGCCTTAACATCTGATACTGAGTATATATCTGGCTTCTCTCATTTCATTAAATTCAAAGAAAAGAGGGAGAAAAAAGACGAAGAAAAAAGAGAGAAAATAAATGTATGTCACTCAGGATTTAACTGTTATTTCCCATATTCCTCTACTTTAGTCTTTATTTTTAACGTGATCTACAAAGATGGAGTACATTATTACAGTAGGATGAGGCGGAGACACCGGGAGAGTATACAGTATCACTAAAGGCTCTGCTATTTGGCGATGACAAACCAGGAGTGCAGGTGGATCACAAGTATTATGAATGGATAAGCCAGCTGCTGTGTAGCTGTCTCTTAATTTTGTACTCCTATAATGACAAAGGAACAGATTACATCTGTCCTGGGAGCTGGCCCACACAGTGACGTGCTTCTTGGCCTCCGATGCACGCCCATGGCCAGTCCGTTCTCCCAGCTGCTGAAGTGACAGGTGAAGAAGATTGGTGAAGACAGCACTCGGCTGCGTTAAACCCACTCACGCCTTTTCCCCTCCTTCTCTGACATTTGCGCGGAGAGGCAGAGACGGAGGCGTGGATGCGCTCCTCTGTGCCATGAGTGCGCCTCTCTTGGCACTGCAGGAAACTTGCAAAGTGCGCTGGTCACACCCTGTCCGCGTGGCGAAGACCGGCGCAGGGCAGGTGCGCCTGCGCTTGCGCCTGGTCTACAAAATTAGAGCCCTTAGTTTGTTTCATAAATCAAATTCAAAATAAGAAAAAGGTCGAGGACATCCAGCAAAACAATTAGGCCTGATGCATTATTAAAGAATGTAGTACAAATATAGATAAATAAATTCAAAAATAAAATCAGACTAAGTCTTAAATATGCCATTCCTGTTGTCACCTGGGCTTTGTTTGGTTTGACTAGAGACACATGTGTGAAGTGACACGTGCCACTGCCATGTACGGGTCCTCCAGCTGGACAATATTAAAATGTTTGTGTGCAATGATTAACCTGTGATTAATTTTTATAGCGCATTAATTTGCGGTGTAATTAATTAATCTAATTAATGCACTAAAGTGACAGCCCTAATGTTTTTATATATCAAACATGAGCACACACACACACATTCCTTCATACTCACAGAAGAAAACTATTTCTTCTTTCATTTCATTTTGACGTATTTATAATTGTTTTTGTTTTTTCCAACCTGCTACTCTCTCCTTTTCTTTCTTTGATGTACGTCACCATTATTAGTCATTAATAGTTAGAATTTTTCTCATCTTTGTGAGGCAATATCTTTTATTTTCTCCTACATTTTAAAACTGACCTGTTTGCATGTCTTTTATGTTCTCTTTTGTCCTGTTTTTTTGTCTTTAGCTTTTTCTGTTTTATTTTATCTTGAAATAAAACTGACCCAAAATGACTGATTTCATCTTTAAATCCTCAAGTATTTTCATCAAGGATTATTATTTCTAAAAGCAGCAGCAAACAAAGAGCTGCAGGAGTCTGCAGACCAAAAGGAACATCAGGGAGAAGAAAGACTGACTCTAGGACGACATTTTTACACATAAAACGTCAAGACTGAAAAACTCCTCAATGTTTTTGTCAAATATTTTTCATATGTGTCATTTCTGGGTATGATCTACCTGAAGAGTTTCTTTATGACGCACTAAATTTAACAGGATCGGAACACAAAAACAGGTCAGCTGGAGGAGCATTTCCATCCAGACTGAGAGAATTCAACTCTTAATCACAGAAAGCTGACTTTGAGAGGGTTAGAATTCACTAAAGGAAAGTTTAAGGAAAATATGAGGAGAAAATAATGTACGTACCTTATCTGCTCTCTGAGGAATAACGGTGTTAACAGACTCACTCCACTCCACCCTCCCACACACAAACCCCAATTTCAAAATAAGAGCTGATTGTGAAATGACTCCATGAGCAAGCTGACTAAATATCAAACATATTCTGACTGCATCACTGCTAGTTTAAGAGAAATCATGTGAGGAGAGGAATAATTAAAAAAATAAAATTAATAATAATAATAATAATAATAATAATAATAATAATAATAATAATAATAATAATAATAATAATAATAATAATAATAATAATAATACCATAAAGTAAAAATGGGTCTAGGAAGGATTTCTGTTTTTGTCTGAACTTTTTCTCCACCAGGTTTAACTTTTGACCTGGCTTAGCTAAGTGTTAAATGTTATTTTCTGTTCTTTGTGCTTGTTGATGTCCGATGTAGTTTCTGGTTTTTATGCTCTCTATGAAAAAAACCCCCTAAAAACATCCTGAGGAGGTTTCACTCACAAACTCGTATTTATTGATGTGCAGTTTGTTGTTCATGCATTGCAAGATCAATTATCTGGATAAATGTTGAATTATTAAACTTGAATTGTATTTTATTTTATTTTTAAATCATTTTGTTTGTTGGAGTGTTTACTGTGAAACAACAAAGTGATCATAAATAAAGAGTCAAATTTAAATGTTGGTTTGAGGCTCTCTGTGCCTCTGAATAAACAGACTGATGTGGCACATTTGGAATATTGACTATTAATGTATTTACATTATTTTATAGAGTTAAACTGTAGCTCCTGATCAAACCCATCTGGAGTAAATAAGAAGCATCTTTTATTTTGAAAATCCTGAAGAGGAATTTGAAACTTCTGCCAGTTTAAACATTTCCTAACAGAATTCCTTGGCCCTTTTCTTCCTCTGTCATAGCTGTAATCTCTTCAGGATGAACTTAAGTGACATCCCATTCCTAATCCATAGGGTTCAATCTGATATGGGTCCACCCTTTGCAGCTATAACAGCTTCAACTCTTCTGGGAAGGCTGTCCACAAGGTTTAGGAGTGTTTATGGGAATTTCTGACCATTCTTCCAGAAGAGCATTTGTGAGCTCACACACTGATGTTGGACCAGAAGGCCTGGCTCTCAGTCTCTGCTCTAATTCATCCCAAAGGTGTTCTATGGGGGTGAGGTCAGGACTCTGTGCAGGCCAGTCAAGTTGATCCACAGCAGACTCTGTCCTCCATGTCTTTATGGACCTGCTTTGTGCTCTGGTGCACAGTCGTGTTGGAAGAGGAAGGGGCCAGCTCCAAACTGTTCCCACAAAGTTGGAGCATGGAATTGTCCAAAATGTCTTGGTGTGCTGAAGCATTCAGAGTTCCTTTGACTGGAACTAAGGGGCCAAGCCCAGCTCCTGAAAAACACCCCCACACCATAATCTTGGCACAATGCAGTCCCACAAGTATGGTTCTCCTGGCAACCTCCAAACCCAGACTGGTCCATCAGATTGTCAGATGGAGAAGCGTGATTGGTCACTCCAGAGAATGCGTCTCCACTGCTCTAGAGTCCAGTGGCGGCGTGCTTTACACCACTGCATCCATGCTTTGCATGTCACTTGGTGATGTGAGGCTTGGATGCAGCTGCTCGGCCATGGAAACCCATCCATGAAGCTCTCTGCTCTGTTCTTGAGCTAATCTGAAGGCCACATGAAGTTTGGAGGTCTGTAGAGATTGACTCTGCAGAAAGTTGGCGACCTCTTCTCACTATGCGCCTCAGCATCCGCTGACCCCGCTCCGTCAGTTTACGTGGCCTACCACTTGGTGGCTGAGTTGCTGTGGTTCCCAAACACTTCCACGTTCTTATAATCCAGCTGACAGTTGACTGTGGAATATTTAGGAGTGAGGAAATGTCACCACTGGATTTGTTGCTCAGGTGGCATCCTATCACAGTTCCACGCTGGAATTCACTGAGCTCCTGAGAGCGAGCCACTCTTTCACTAACGTTTGTTAAAGCAGTCTGCATGCCTAGGTGATGATTTTATACACCTGTGGACATGGAAGAGACTGGAACACCTGATTCTGATTATTTGGATGGGGGAGCGAAAACTTTTGGGAATATAATGTTTGACCTCCAAACAGAAAGCAGACTGCGTCATGTGTCAGGATCTTCCTGCTGAACTGAGAGAAGAAACACAGAGACAACTGAGTCTCCTCTGGAGCTGGTGAAGAGTTTCTGATTCTTTCAGGCTGTGGAGGGACGAGGACAGAGGGTTTACTCACAAACAGCTTTAATTATGACATTTATTTTGTCTTTGACATTTTATTTGTGTGTTTGGTCATGACACTGAAGTTTCTGAATTTCTTAACCAACGCTTCTTTATTTCCATCCCATATGAAGAATTCAAAAAGAGGAGCTGCTCCAGGAACTACACAGTGTCAGATCAATCAGCCTGTTCACGGCCACGTCAGGCCTGAAACAAGAACTTTGTGTTTCAGTGTAACAGAGCAGTTAACTCACAAACTGACAAACAGACCTGTGGTCAGTGTGTCAGACATTTACAGAAGAGTATCAGGGCCATGTAAGATGGAGGAAATCATTTTGGAGAAGTCGATTGAAGTTCACAATTTTATATGAAAGTCAAAATTTCGAGAATAAAGTTGAATAACAATTTTGTGATAAAAGTCGGAATGTAAAGAACAAAGTCAACATAAAATGAATTTCAACTTTATTCTTGACATTTCCACTTTTATCACAAAATTGTATTTCGACTTTATTGATGTCATTTCAATGTAAATCCTGAAATTTCAACTTAAATTTCGACTTCCCCAAAATTATTTTCTCCATCTAACATGCACTTATACTCTCCCATAGACATTTCCAGGTTTAAACTGAAAAGACAGAAACTGTTGTGGAAGCGGAAAGGATCGGGGCGCCCCCATGTGGTCAGTTAATGAATGTTTTTTTTTTTTTTTTTACATTTGATTATTGAATTTTATATTTTCAAAGTGATAGTTTAAGGCTTCTTTCAGAGAAATAAATGTAAACACTCACATACCGGACATGCACAACCACGTGTACAGCTTTATATTCTCAGCTGTGACACGTAGTAGTTTTATTAATTAATCCATCATCTATACCGCCTGACCCTCCCTTATAGGGTCGTGGAGGGTGGAGTCTATTTTACCTGAAATTGGATGAGAGGTTGGCTTCACCCTGAACCAGTCACCAGCCAATCACAGGGCAGCATAGAGAGACAGACAATCATTCACACCTTTCTCATTGTGTGAGGCTGAGCTCAGTGATACCAAATCTTCTAACTACCCATCAAGACACGTCAACACCAAACATACTGCAGGATTATTGGTGTTAAATGTCTGAGTAAGATGTCAGTAAGAGATGTAACCAGGTCCAAGTTTACTAAATGTTCTGGTTCATGTTTCATCTTTCTCAGGTTGTGATGCCTCACTCATAACAGGCTTCAGGATGGAGGAGAGCTGAGACAATGTGAGGGCCTGTGGCTGAAAGGATTCAGAAAAAACTTTTAACTTTGTCAAAATATCATGTTTGCATTTTCTTTAGTTAAGAAAATAGGAACACACAATAATGGTTTGTTGCTGATTTCTGATATGTAGATATTTCTGCAGTGATTACACTGATATTTATTGATACTGATAATTTTCATCAAGAGCACAAAGGCTTTACTTTATAAAAACTGACATTTCTTCCAGTTTCTGTTTGTATGAGGAGAAGATGCTCAACAAGAAAAACCTTATCTAAGCCTTTGAAAATCAAAGTTGTGATTCTAAAATTGTACATTTGTGTATTTGGCCAATGTATCTGCTGATATTACAGCTGATCTGTATGGTTTATGTATCAGCTTTAAATATCTGCAAACATTTCAATAACAGCCAACGCTGATATTTAACTCTTTAGGCCAATATCTGCAGATGCATATCACACTGATGATATCATACAGCCCTGCAAAATATCATCCATCAGCCTGTGTATTGATAAAATTTAATTTAATATAGTAAAACATCTGATTTAGGGAATATTACAGAATAAAGTTTATTTGTTCCACTGCACAGCTGAAACATTAAAGACAATAAAAACTCAGATTCACTGAATTCACCAGGTGAGACAGCACATTTAAGTTCTCCTTCAGAGGGTTTGAGGATCACACTGAGTAAATATGATGAAATGGAAAGTGCTGGAAGCTGCAGTCTTTCTGTTCTGTCTCTTTTTCATCTGCAGAGTGACAGTTTCTCTCTCAGGCCACTGCAGAGACTCTTCTTCATGGTTTATCTCCTGGAGGCCTGATTACTGCAGCTCCCTCCTCTCTGGTCTTCATGAGAAGAACATCTCACAGCTTCAGCTGCTCCAGACTCAGCTGCACTCATACTGATGAAGACCACAGAGAGCCCACATCCCCCTGATTTAAAGTCCCTGCATTGTCTCCAGTGTCTTTACTGGTGTTTAAACCTCTTGATGGTCTTGGCTCATGAGCCCAGTAGAGTCCTCAGGTGTTTTAACTGTTCCCAAAGTAAAACCAAAACATACAGTGAAGCTTCTTTTCATTATTGTGGCTCCATCTGTGGATCAGTCTACCTGCAGACCTGAGAGCGCCACCTACTGTTCACATCTTTAAAACAAACTCAACATCCTATAGTCTGGACAGAGCTGATTATTGTTTGACTCTCTTAGTCTGCTTCATGTGTGTTTTGCTCCATGTTAGTTTCAGAGTCAGTATTTGATGTTTTCCCTCCTCAGATCAGATTTAAAGAGGACTCATGCTGCAGCCACGAACACTGGAGGACTCTGTTGAAGTTTCACTCTTGGACTTTATTCCATCGCCCTCAACAAGAACACTTTTCTGTAAACTTTCCCTGCAGTGTTTCATTCAGCTGCTTCGTCTACTTTCTCTCTGACACCTACCATGATGTCTCCTTCTGCAGCTCCTCTGTTCTAAATCTGTTACCTGGACGCAGGCGCCACCTACTGCTGCAATCATGTAACTACATTTACATTTTCCAAAACATAACTGCAGATATACAGAGAATAAACATTGACAGAAATGAACCAAACAAAATAATAAGTGTGTAGGAGGGTCACTAAATAAAGTGAACTGAGTGACCTCTAACACTCAGTCCTGTAGTCCTGACAGACTCTGAGCTCCCTGTTTCTCTCTGGGATTCATGTTTGTTCTTCTTTGTGCTTCCTCTCTGTTGACTTTTGTCTCTGCAGATTTATTTATTTTCTGTATTAAAGGCCCATATAGCCTTCTCTTGATTCATACTGACCCTACACAAACATACTTTAAATAAATATCCTAACAATCAAATCCTCCTCTGATGCAGACGTGGTCAAAGTCTAAAGAAAATCCTGCAGATACTTCTTCAACTGGACTGAAAAGGCCTGGACCCTTCATAACCAAACAGGACTAATTAAATATCTCAATATTTGAGACTTTAAACAGAAACAAAGACCTGACATTCAGACAGAAGACAGCAAAGAGAGAAAAATATTTTTTATTTCTTCTTTAAAATGTTCCTAAAGCTTCGATCAAAAATCATCTCCTTATGTTATTTTTTATGTTAATTCTTTACTTTCTGTTGTATTAAAAAAGACATTCACTCATATTACAACAAACATATTCTGTGTGTATTATCTGTGCCTTCACATAAAAAACATAAATATTTAACATCTGCAACATTAATAAAAAACACTCACATTTGTGCTTTACAAATAAAAAAAACGTCTCTCAAAAACCTTTTTGATATGTTTACTAGAAACTCTTCATATCAGACAAAACAGTGTCTTTACTGCAGAGCACAGACTCAAAGGATAAAAAAACTGACAGGGCACTACATAAGGTACATCCATGAGAGTGCTACATGGAAAAAAAAACAGGAGATTGGCGAATCACATGGCAGAAACTCAGTGCATTTAGGCATAAAGGCATGACCATGGTAAGCATAAGAAGGAAGAGGCTGGGCTGTCAGAATCTGCTGATCTACAAACACTCTCTGAGGTATGGAGAACGGTCCAAGGTTTCTTTACAGATCAGGGAACTCGGCAATCCCAAATCTAAAAAGCAGCCACTCAACATTCATGTTATGTCAAACATCACAGGAATCAGTAAAAAACATCGTGAAATACAGTGAAGCCATCTAAAAAATTTTAATAAAGTACATTAAAATCATGGGAAAGTGCTTAAACATCTCCATGGGTCTTAATGAAGTGCAGTCTGATTATGATCACTTTGAGGCCTTGAGATTTAGGGTGCCAAGTGCTGTAGGTCCAAAACCATGATCAGTCTTTGAGGATGGAGGAGGCTTTACGCTGCAGCTGTACAGAACAGAGGGCTGTAACCCTGAGCTGAGGCTCCCCATTGACCTCCAGCCCATTTAACAATTAGCTGCAGATCATTTTTGTCCTGTAGTAACAAGATACTGAACCAGGACTCCAGAGAAAGGGACGACACAGACCCCTCTGGATTAGTTTTCCTCTGAGGACTCACTGAGTTTTTGGGTTAGATTGGTCAGGTTAATGATTTATTTTGGTTATTTTGGGTTAGTCTCATTGTCATTTTTCTGATTAGTCAGTGAACGCATCATAATGTCACTGTTAAGTTACTTTGTGAAGGTGGTCCTGCAGACCTCAGAGGATTTAAAGCTTGGGTCTACGATTTCAACCGCAGCCTGCCCCTCCTTCCCTCACCTCTCCCCTCCGTGTTCTAAGATCCCGCCCCCAGCTCGTGTCGCCTCATAAAGCCCCCTCGGGCAGAGCTACGAGCGACTAGCACAATATATCAGCAGCAATCTCAATCAAAAACAGCTCAGCTCAACTGAAAGTATCAAACACGACAGACATCTCCCTTATAACACACAGCAGTAGCCATTTCAACTGGACCGGCGGCAATGCGGGTTTGGCGCCGCCAGAGCGGAGCCGAGTGTGGGGGAGGATTTATCTTTCTCAGCCTGTCCTCCCCAGCTCAGCTTACAGTGCTAACGACTAGCGGCTAACAGGCTAACCCGCTCCCCTACACACAGCAGTAGCCATTTCAATACGGCCGGTTGCAATGCGGGTTTGGCGCCGCCAGAGCGGAGCCGAGTGTGGGGGAGGATTTATCTTTCTCAGCCTGTCCTCCACAGCTCAGCTTACAGTGCTAACGACTAGCGGCTAACAGGCTAACCCGCTCCCCTACAAGTTATTAGCCCGTGCAGGCACAAACTAACCAGAGTTATTCAGCAGACATCTCCCACTGTAGTAAACAAAGCCATTACCTGATCAACCAGGGGCGAAACGGCCGATGCTGAAGGTCTGACGGCCGGCTGAGGCTATTCGTTAGCCGTTAGCCCGCTAACAGGCCTCAACCCGCGGGCAGAGCTCCGTTGGGCCCCGGGAGAGGGAGGCGACTTCCCGGATCGGCGCTAGGCTTTTCCGGCTCCATGATAGTTTAGTAGCTAACGCTGCTAGCTGCTCACCGGAGGTAGAGGGGAGGAGGCGGGACCATGGGCAAGATGCTGCGTACTGCGTAGTGAGGGAGACGAGGATTGGATGGACTCATGGACTAACTCACGGACCAATTAATAGTCGCAGGTGCTCAGGTTTAATTGGTCAGCTAGTATGCAGCTTTTCAGCGGATATACTGAATGGATTTTTTTCGTTCTTTTTGGTCTTTATACTGTGTAGATAGGACCATAGGACCATAACAGCCTTTTAAATGGTGTTATTAATATGTACAAAGCTTCCAAATCGTAGACCATAGCTTTAACATGATGAAGTCAAACTGGGCCTCAGGTTTTCTGCCAGTCCGGTCTGTGATGGTCTCATACAGGAGCAGCATCAGGGTCTGTGGAGCAAACAGCCTCTGCTGCAGTGACCTCTCCTCTGCTTTAGTCATCCTGACTCTTCCTCCAGCAGAGAGCAGCTGTTTGACATGAACTCTGCAAAGATAATGCTCCAGGATCCAGCTCATGGAACAGATCCTGGAGATCCTGGACTCTGTAGTTTACTGGATGGACCCTGAGACCTGAGAAAAGAAAAAGTTCAAAGTGAAACTTCAGTTCATGTGTGAAGAGGTGACCAGAGTCTGTCTGTCCTTCATCACTAACAGTGCAGACGGCCTGCTGCTGTGGACCGGCCTCACTTTAACATCTCTGCCATCATCCAGCATGATGGACTGGATCTGAGACCTGCTGAAGTCCAACAGCTCCACAGTCTGGTTTAAGACCACTGGTCTGGTCAGAGTGAGTCCTGTTCTCCTCAAAGTGTCTGCCTGTTCAACACAAGTCTGGTCCTGGTTGAGGTTTCTGTCTGTTTCATCTGAGTCTGGTCCAGTCTGCTGTTTTATTTCTGCTTGAGGTTTCAAACCAGTCCCATAAGGGGCCGTTTACATGGAAACTCCTGACTTGAAGCCGCAAAGATTCTTCCTTTCCGTTTTCGAATTCTTCTGCGTTTAGATGACAACGCTCGGAGACGAGTTAATCCCCTGTAAATCCGCTGTAGTGTGCATGCCGGTTCAGTAGATGGCGGTGTAGGTCTGCAGAGATGCAGCGCCGCTACAACACACGAACGAAGAAGAAAACCTTTCACAAACAACAATGGTGAATAGACGCACAGAGAAGCAGGAGTTTCTTTTTTGGACAACAAATCAGTTCGGACAACAAATCTGTCTGGATAGTTTTGTCTGGATAACAAACCGAGCACGGTAAGACGCTCACACGTTACTCGGCGGACGGAGGAAGCTGCTGTTGTTCCTGGTATGCGCGCGCAGCCTCCATCTGAAAGAGTACTGCGCATGCGGTGACGTCAGCGTTTCCCCCTGAAACGCTCTGCTCTGTGTTTACACGAGGCCGGATAGAGGAGCGGAATCAAATCTTTCCGCTCTGGGGAGCGGTTTCAAAAGTTTCCGTTTTCACTGGAAACGCAACGTGGTCTCATCTAAACGGAAGGCCAAAACGCAACGAAATGTTTGCGGAATCGATCGTTTTCGGCGTCATGTAAACGGCCCCTTAGTCTGGATTTGCTCTCCATTTAAACAGAAGTCTTGTTTGTGTGAGGTTTCCACCTTCACCCAAAGGTTCCTGTCAAGGCCGTTTCTAGTCACCTTGGGGGGCCTTAGGCAAGAGAGACCACAGGGGCCCTCCCGCCCTGCCCAAAAACGCCAAGAACATCGTTCGATGAAGATATCCACACCACATCCACATTCTGGTGGATTTAAAAAAAAAAAAAACAACTTTTCCTTGTGAGCCTTGGCTTGTGCAATAGCACTACTAATGTCTTCCATGTCCAAAGAACGTCTCACATCACATTCAATTGAGATCAGTGCCAGTCCCGTGAGCCTCTCTTGACACATGGTTGACCTCAAGTAGTTTTTTTTTTTTTTTTCAATTTTAATGCTGAAAAGCTCCTTTTACCTGAGGCAATCGTCTCTTCCTACATTCATTTGTAGAGGTAAGTTGTTGTTGTTGTACTATTGATGTGACATCAGGGGTTGGTGAAGAGGACGTGGTATGAGGATGTGATCCAGTCCAGCTGTGGTGGTGGTGGGGCTGCCATGCTGCTGCTGCTGCTGCTGCTGCATGAAGGCATTCCCTGCTCACCTGAGGCTGCTAGAAAAAAGAAATCATTTCGTTTATATAGAGCTTTTTTATGACACCCTAATACCCACAATGTAAAAACAAGAAAAACATACTGTAATTTTTTTTCCTTTAATTGTGTTATTGCATTAAATCGTATCATGTGACAGATTTAAAAGAAGAGAAAATCCCTGTAAACTTTATTTGTTTAAACAAAAAAACAGTTCCTGCCTTCAATTGTAGAGGTGTGTTATTGTTTTTGTTGTTGCTGTTGCTGCTGTTGAGATCCTAAAAATTTCAAGAACAAACCTCCGAGATGGAAAAAAAAATATGCACAATGTATTAAGTCAGCTGGCTTAATGTTTATGCTGCAAGAATTGTGTATGCTATGCACTCAACATAAAGATCTGTTTGGAATATGAACAGCCAGCTTCACTGTTCCTGCTAATATTTTTAAATAATGTATGTGACATCAAGAAAATTCAAGGAGGTGTATGATATCGCCCTTGTCCAAATACAAATTAGTCAGCTTACTGTTAATTAGCGACTTTACCATTTAAATAAGCAAGGCTAGGGTGCAGTAAACATGTTTTGTGCAGACAGTTGTGCTTCGTGAGACTACAGACCGGGACAAGGTGCATCATCACTTTTTCTAAATAATGTCAGATTATCCACGTTTGAACTTGCCACTTCCCTGTTTTCGTTCTTTTTCACCCTCGTGTTTTTTTTTTCTTTTTGTGTGTCCAGACCATGGTCCAGACGGGTACACTCACTTCATTTTGAAGTAAGGAGCTGGCATGAGGGGGGGTCCAAACATGCCGTGGCAGTATGTTTAGAGGTTTCAGATTGTGTCATTGATATGAAGGATCGATATTGGCTGCGTCTTGGGGGGTCCCCTAACACACTCTGGAGTGGCAGCTAGTGGGGGCCCCAGGGGGGTTTCCCAATGCATGGACGTTGCAGTGTCTAAAGCAGTTCAGTCATTTTGTCATTGACAGAAGGACCAATGTCAGCTCTGTCATGGGGCCCCTTCCAGCTTGGGCCCTAGGCAATTGCCTTGTATGCCTACCAAATTGTGGCGGGTCTGGTTCCTGTTTATCCTGCAAAAGTCTGTTTTTTTCTCTTCCTGCTTTACATGACTCTGGTTCTCCTTAATGTTCCTGCCTGTTCCTCCACAGTCTGGCTCTGCTTGAGTTTTCTAACTGTTCATCATCAGTTGTGTTTGTTTGAAGTTTCTGCCTGTACAACAAAAGTTAGGATGGAGCAGATCGACCACAGCAAAACCAAACTGATGTCAAACCAGCTCTAACTTCAGAGAGAACCAGACTCAGGCTGAGCAGAGGAACCTCAAACTGAACCTTGGTTCTCCTCAGGGTTTCTTCCTCTATAATCTGGTTCTCCTTGAGGTTTCTTTCTTTTCAGGATGAGTCTGATTCAGCTTGTCTTCTCCTCAAAGCTCTGCCTGAGTTCTCTGTGTAACATCAGTCTGGTTGTGTTCAGGGTCTCTGCCTGTGTCAGAAGGTTCTTTCTCTCCAGTCTGACTTTGCTGCTCTGTGCTGTTCATGTGGGTTCATGTTGGTCTTTGTTATGAAGTTTCAAAGGAGTCTGGACCTGCTGCCTCTGCAAAGGCTTCCTGAGAACACTGAACTGAACTGATGGCTTAAAACTAAATTATTTAGAAATTTTTGATTGATTGATTTATTGATTGATTTACTCACTTGCTCCTCGGGGCTTTGGGACTCCTGACTTAACATACTGTCCGTTTCGTTTGGATGGTTGTTTGCCTGTAAAGGAAAATTACATCAACTCTACGACATTATGTTATTATTAAACTCTAATATCTTTTGATAGGACAAAATCCAACATACTGGGTTTGGAGAATCTGGTTTCCTTTCTCCTGTAAGAACATCTGAGCAACAAGAATAAAACATAAATGAATAAATGATGATAAAGGATGAACCAAAAACACAAAAGGATCCTCCTTAAACAATTACTTACCACTTTGGTTTGTTTGATTTCTTTGTGATCTGTTTTTCCTTTTCTTAAAAAGCAAAACTGAAGCCAGAAGAGCAATTACCAATAAAAATATAACAGCGATCACACAGGCCACTATGATGACAGTCATGAATGTTTGTTCTCCACACTGAGCATCTTCTGATTCAGTCCCTGGTTTCAGCAAACGGAGATTCAGCGATTCACAACTGTTAGGACAGAGGGACATGTTTATAAAGACATGTGAGGACAGAGGGACATGTTTATAAAGACATGTGAGGACAGAGGGACATGTTTATAAAGACATGTGTGAGGACAGAGGGACATGTTTATAAAGACATGTGAGGACAGAGGGACATGTTTATAAAGACATGTGAAGACAGAGGGACATGTTTATAAAGACATGTGTGAGTCAGCATCAGTGGGACACAAATATCTGCCCCATCATCACGTCCATGTCTGGATCAGTCTGTACTCACTGTGTGTGTGGCTGACAGGACGCTGACGTCTCGTTTGAAAATGTTCCTGCAGGACAGGGAGAGCACTTGGTGTCTGAGTGTGAGGATCCTGCAGACAAACACAGGAGTTAGTTCACTTTCCTACAGTAGAAACACAATTCAACAAAGCTGATTTATTCCTCTGTCAGTCTGACTGCTGTTTCCTCTGAGCTTCTTAACTACAGGATGATCAGCTTTGAGCTTCAGCCTCCACAGTGAAGGTCTCCACATCTGCAGCTCTGAGCAGCTTCTCTCCCTCAATCTGATCCAGAACAACAGTCCACCTTCAGGACATCAAACCAACCTTTCTGACTGACAGATTCTCCTGGACCACAGCTCTTGTGTCTGGTTGCTGTCCTACAGCCGCCCTCTGTTGGCTCTGTGCAGTAAAATCCTTCTTTAGGTTCACAAAGTGCGTCTGCAGTTCTAGAACAGATCCTCTTTATTCTCAGACCAGAACCTGAAACACAGAAAAGATCTCTCATGATCAAACTGAACCATTTAAGGGCAGAAACCAAACATCTCCAGACTTTAAACTCAGGAAACTTCTGAACACAAAACCTGGAGTTTGGATTTGAGACGCTGACTCTTTAAGACAGGAAGCAGATTTCATCTTTGCAGGAAGGAAGGTAAAGGTCGGCAGTTTGGAACAGAAGTTACGGAAACACAGACAAACAGACCAACGCAGTCTCTCAGCTGGTTATGAAACAGACCTGTTCTCTGAGCTCAGACCTGCAGGGACCGTCAGGTCAGTAAATAAACCATAAGTTGGTCTATTCAGACCCAACAGGGTCGTCTTTTTGTCTGTTCTTTAAAGTAACTCTCTGCAGCTGTAAAAGCTTCAAGCTGCAGAGTTTCATTCACAAAATGGCTCCTGGTTTGTTCTTCATGCTTCACTACTACATGGTTTGATTGGTCGGTAACAGATGCCATTGCCGAATCGACTGTCCAATCACCGTCCAGCTAACATGTCATATCCACGTCCTGTTAAAGAGCCACTGAGCGTCTGTCCCTCATAATCTGAAATTAATGTGAGGAACAAGAACTGTTCCAGTTTTCCTCTCCTGTGTTTCAGGGTGAAGACTTTCATGAACATGAACATTGAGCACACCTACCTTCATCACACACAGTGCACGGGAAACAGATTTTTAGGGAGTTTAATTTGTCCATATAAGTCCCCTCAGTGCACGGCAGACAGGAAGTACTTTTGTCCACCTCACAGTCGGTTTTCACACGACTGCCTGTTGGAGAAAAAGACAGAAGATCATGTTGGAGTTTGGAAAGACAGGCAACAGGATTTCATTCAGTATCAGGTTGGACTTTACCATAAACATGACAAAGGATAAAGAGCTGCAGGAAAATCCATCTGCCATCAGTCTGTCTGTCCATGTGTCCATCATTCATCTAAGTCCTACTTTCATTCATCCATCTGTTGATTCATCAGGGATTCTGCAGGGCTCTTTGCCCATCTTTCAGTATGTTCATCATATTTTTTACTTTAATTTTTTAAAGAAATTATTTATCATTCTGAGGCATTTGTGGCATTTTTTAAAGCAAGGACAGGTTATGGGGGAATGGAGTTACTTTTTTCTTGAGCCCCTGACTCATTTCAGTAAAGAAAAAAAATTCTGTAAAACATACTTCATGGCTGAACAAGTAGCCGGGGAGAGAGAAGTCTGGGCTTCCCTCTCTGTGGCTGCTTCGGTTGTGACTGATGACTGTAGGCAGAGGCAGGCTAACAGTTCCCATATACTCCCAGTGTTTGAGCTAAGCTAAGTAGCTGTGTGTGAGCTTTGGCCATCTCTCTCAGTTTGTTACTCAAGTTTAGAGGTAAAATATATTTTTTCCTTTGTCTTGAAATCACATTTGAACACATCAAAATATTTTATTTAATAATGTATCAAACATTTTTAACTAAATCTAACTCAAAGACTTTGGACAAAGTCTGTGTGTGTTTTTTACAGCTGTTTGAAGCAGATGACAAGATTTTTTCCTGCTGCAGAGGGCAGATGTTCTTGGAGTTTAGTTCCTCCTGCCAAGCCTGATGTGCTGTTGTGGACCACTGATCTGATCAGATGACACGTTGACATAAACTCATGATTGAGGCTCTGAGTGGTACTGATGAGCTGATTAGCTGCTCCCACCATAGATTAGAGCAGAGATGGAGAGCTTTCAAAATAAGAAAAAAGGTCGAGGACATCCAGCAAACCAATTAGGCCTGATGCATTATTAAAGAATGTAGTACAAATCTAGATAAAACAATTCAAAAATAAAATAAGAATAAGTCTTAAATATGCCATTCCTGCTGTTCCTGGGCTTTGTTTGGTTTGACTAGAGACGCATGTGTGAAGTGACATGTGCCACTGCCATGTACGGGTCCTCCAGCTGGACAATATTAAAATGTTTGTGTGCTATGATTAATCTGTGATTAATTTTTATAATGCATTAATTTGTGGTGTAAATCATTAATCTAATTAGTGCACTAAAGTGACAGCCCTAGTAAATATATCTCTTTTATAGTCTCACACTCACATTGTTTAGGTGAATATATTTATTTTAATGTCGGGATCTCTTTTACTTCATACTTCATCATTTCATAATTTTATTTATTTGTTTATTTTTTGTAGTATTACTATAATTCTTACTTTAAATATTTTAGTTTTGTATTTAAAAGATATTATATGCACCTTTTTAAAGTCACAAAAAAATGCAGTACATGCCATGTGGTTTATAGACTGATGTGACACTGTTTGTTCAAATGTTCAAAAAAGTATAATTTTTTTTTTTTAAAAAAGACTGCACTTCAGTGGAGCTTTGCTGCTGTTGAGTAATCTGATTAAACAGTAAATGAAGGGGGTATTAGCTTTTATGTTTTAAATCTTTTAAAGCTGATCACTGGGTAAAGTGAAAGCTCTAATGTTCTCAGATGGTTTGTCTGCACACAATAAATCTGAAAAAGACTGATCAATGATCTTACCGGGTAGACACATGGGACAGCACTCGCCCCCAGACTCATACTCTGTCCGATGGCAGGTAAGAGTCAGACCTGTTCTGATGACCATCATAGAGATCTGAAAAACATAAAGTAGAATCAAAAAGTAGAATCAGACCAGCTGGGGTCAGTAATTCTGGAAAACAAGCATGAATTTGAATGTAGCATCTCCTCAGGGCTCCGTCTAGTGCCTTCCACCCTTCCTCCAAAATGGTACCCCCCCGCTCACATGCACAAGCGTCGCTGATTTACAACCAGAAGACTGATTCAACTCCAAACCCTCAGTACGTTTATGTTTTACACTACACAGTGGTAAGAAAACACCTAAACATTATCATAGTAAAGTTAAAAAACAAACATGTAAAGTTAGTTAGTGCTCACAGCCCGATGTTGATCGGGGTATAGGTAGTTCCTCTGACATTCTCCACATAGCTGTCAAGTCTCCTGTTTTGGCCGTTAAACTACCGTATTTTACATATTTTATCCTCTTTCCTGACGTCCTCCTGTATCAGTATTCTCCTGTAAATCTCCCGTGTGATGATATAATAATAAAAACATTCCTCTGCCTCTCCAAACTGAACTCTGTCTCTAGCCTGAAGGGGGTGGTAATGCTCCAAAATGATGGATACCAACCACCGTCAAACCAAAGAAGAAAAAGCCTGGTGAGAACGTCCACCTGCAGTAGCCTGGGTGGCAGCTGTGGTGAGATTAGAGCAGCAGAACAAACTTAGAAAAACAAAGAGTTTATTTTAGATTTCTGTACACCTGTCTTAAAATGTGAGGGATACTGGAGCTTGGTTGGGGTTGTGGGACGGCTCACAGTGGACTTCCCTCATTGTCAAAGACTAAACTTTACAGGTTATCATTCTCCAGTGTAGCTGGATCCCTCTCAGCTCGGCTACACTGAATCAGAGTCTGTGCACGCCGGCAAATGTCCGAGCAGAAGGAGGGCAGAACGGCAGTTATGGGATTTGATTGGTTTAAAAATTTGGGTTCCAAAATGATTATGGGTTGGTGTTTTCCCTGTTTTACTCCTGCTGCAGATAGTGGATATTTTTGTTCTATTTTAAGAACACGTTTGTGAATAGATTGCTATAAAGACCATTTTAACCAGTATAACAAAAAGTCATTAAAAAAAGTTGTTGTAGAAAAGGGAAGAAGGTCAAAGCTGATTTGATGCAGATAAAATGTCACAATAAAGAAAAGTCATTTACCAGCAGAGCTGCAGTGGACAAACGGTTTAATCTGAACATGTTTTCATCCAACAGGGTCACAGACATGGGGTCAACCATCAGGTCAAGGAGATGAGGGGAGATATGAAGTCCAACATGGAGGCATCATCTGGAAACAGAGAGGAAAAGACAGATCAGAAGAATCAGTGAAAATGATTGATGAGTGACTCAGTGAACTCAACAATCTGTCTCCATCGTGATCATTGCACAACATGAAATGAATCTTTCAGCTGAAACAAGTTCTTTAACTCCAGCTGATGACATGAGCAGCTTCTCATTTCTTCAACAACCATGTCAAAGATACATCCTGTGGTCGTGGAAAAGATGTTAGTCTGTTTAAGAAGGGTCAAATCATTGGCATCAAGCAGAGAAAACATCTAAGGAGATTGAAGAAACTACTAAAACTGGGTTAAGAACTGTCCAACACATTATTAAAAACTGGAAGGATAGTGGGGAACCATCGTCTTCAAGGAAGAAATGTGGTCAGAATAAAATCCTGAATGATGGTGATCGGTGAATCACTTAAACGTTTGACCAAATCAAATCAAAGAAAAACAACAGTAGAACTCAGGGGTGTGTTTAATAGTGAAAGTAAGAGCATTTCCACACACACAATGTGAAGGGAACTCAAGGGATTGGGACTGAACAGCTGTGTAGCCTTAAGAAAACCACTAATCAGTAAGGCTAAGCAGAAAAAAGGCTTCAGTTTGCTAGGGAGCATAAAGATTGGACTGTGGAGGACTGGAAGAAGGTCATGTGGTCTGATGAGTCCAGATTGACCCTGTTCCAGAGTGATGGGAGCATCAGGGGAAGAAGAGAGGCAGGTGAAGTGATGCACCCATCATGCCTAGTGCCTGCTGTCCAAGCCTGTGGGGGGCAGTGTTATGATCTGGGGCTGCTTCAGGTCGAGGTTCAGCAACATTATTAAAGAATGAGCTCAGCTGACACCTGAATATACTGAAGGACCAGGTGATCCCATCAGGGGATTTGTTATTCCCTATTGTCACGGCATATTCCAGGATGACAATGATAGGATTCATGGGGCTCAGACTGTGACAGAGTGGATCAGGGAGCAGGAGACATCACTTTCACTCATGGACTGGTCTCCACAGAGTCCAGACCTGAACCCCACTGAGAACCTTTGGATGTGCTGGAGAGGCTTTGTGCAGTGGTCAGACTCTCCATCATCAACACAAGATCTTTGTGAAAAATTAACACCACAATGGATGGAAACAAATCTGTGGCACTGCAGAAGGTTATTAAAATAATGCCACAGTGAAAATGTGCTGTAATCAAAGCTTAAAGGTTTTCCAATCAAATGTTAGTGTGTGACTTTTTTATTGGTGGCAACTTTTAGCCACGGGTGCCTACGGGAGCCGCGGCTGACCAAACCAAAGGAACGCTCACTCTGCAATAACTAGGAGTGTAGAACAAGAAATCCCACATTCTGCTGTGAGCGACGGAGCCGTGGACAGACACAAGAGGGGTCAGCAGAATGTGGGATTTCTTGTGTTCTTGTTTCTTGTTCTACGCTCCTAGTTATTGCAGAGTGCGCGTTCCTTTGGTTTGGTCAGCCGCGGCTCCCGTAGTCACCCGTAAGTGTATCATAGAAATGCGAAGTAGTACTGTTTAGGCTATAAACATGTGCTAAATGATGTCGTTTCGAGTAAATGGTGGACGTTATACGCTTGGGACACTTGGATTACAGCGCACGAGCAGTATGGAGGAATATTGCCAACTTTTTGTGGACTTTTAAGGACACTGTTCGTTCGGGCTCGTATCTAAGTCATGATATCAATGTCAGTGGACAGAGAGGATTCCCCCAGATCTCCGGCTGCATCCTAGATGTTCCAAAACTACTCCACAGTGTTGTTCAGCATGAGGGTGAGTAGAAAATGAGGCCAAATCGTTGTTTGGGTGTAGTGTTCCTTTAAAGTCAATAACCATTAAACAGCAACAGGGATATTTAAACGGTAGAACATCTTTTTTTCTCATGTGACCTAGTTAGACCCTTTCAGGATTTTTTTCAAAATTGGACAAACTACAATGATCCAATTACTCGGACTTTAACACACAAAAACATACTGATTGGTTTAGTGGAGGACAAGAAAGCATAGTTTGGGAATAATGATTTAATCATCTTGGCTAAGTTTTTCATACACAAATGTCGCTTTTTAAAAGTTGCTCCAATATTTGATGCATTTCAAAATGAGATCAATAGATACAAAAAATGGATGAAATGTTGTAATACTCAAAAAGTCCAATGTCTATATGAGTACCTTTGTACTTTAATTCCTGATTGACCACTTGTGTTTTATTTTTTTTATTATTATTTTTTTTTGTGTGTGTGTTTAATATAAGATATCTTTTTGTTATTATTGTGATTGATCGGTCTTTTTCTTGTTTTAAGACTGTTTCCACTTGAATGTGACGCCTTGTTAATTTACACATTGACAATAAAGGTGAGGAAAAAAAAAATTAATAGCAACAGGAAGAGGAGGTTTGCTTCACCGAGAGAACAGCAAAGGATCATGGGAGTGAGAGTTTTATGGATCAGTATGGAGGTTAAAAATGTAAGAATGAGGAAAATGAATAGAGGTGCAGCTATAGCAGGAGGTGAGAATATTTCAGGAGAATGTCCTGATTTTAGATTTACATTCCTCACATATTGCAACAAACATAGGCTGAACATTTTGAAGCAAAACTGTTCAATTTCCTGCATTCTAGTGAATTTTAAAGGTGGTTTAGTCTGCAGCTCTACAAGAACTGAAAGCTCAATACAAGTTCTCAAACTGGAAGAAATACTTAAAGAAATAACAAAACAACATCAAACTATTCTTCAAAAATGTTTACCAAAAAACAGCAACAAAACAAAACCTGAACATGTCACAAAACTTAACAATACACAAACCTGAACTGAACAGGACCAAAGAAATGGCCAAATATGTGTCATGTCTGTGATGTCACAGTCTTTTAATAGTTAAAGCTGTCATACTGTGTGTTTTCAGTAGCATGACTTGTATGTACACACTAAGTTTATACCGATTTTGACTAGAAAATGTAGAAATGATGGTTAAAGTGATTTCTGTGACGCCCACAGCTCCAACATAAATGATCAAAGTTCTGTTCTTACCGTGTGCAGAGGAGGTCAGTGCTGAATGAAGAAATGTCTCATAGTTTAACCAAGATGTCCAGAGTTAAGGTGTTGGCTTGGTTTTAAGTCTTTTTCTTAGTCACCATCGGATAATGTTTCACAACCGTGGAGTTAACTTATTCTTTCTGAAAAACAGGACTATGCAGAGACACTTTAGGAGCTAATGTATCCAGCCTCAGGATGACTGAGTACAGATCCAGGATCAATTTAATGGTGTAGTAATCCAATGATGGTTCCTGTAGAAAGACCTTCAGACTCTTCAGCCCCGGAGATTATAGACCATAAAAAAATAAGGGTGGAGAAAGTCTTTCTGTGTGCACTTATCTGAGGACGAAACTCCTCACCAGATCACTTCTTCATGTCCAAAAAAAAAAAAAAAAAAAAGCCTGCAAATCACCTCAGCGCCTCAATGTCTCAACAGATCAGCTGGAGGAGCATTTACAGCAGCATTATCAACACTGTGAGAATTCAACTCTTAATCACAGACAGCTGACTCTGAGAGGGTTAAATTAACTAAAGAATATTTTTTAATAAAAATATGAGGAGGAAAAACTATTCCTACCATGTTGCAGAAGGCCTGAGCGTTTCTGACTAATGGTGTTGACCAAAGTGTCAATTCAAAGAGCCGACTCTCCTCAAAGCAAATATCACAACGATGGATCTGTACATATTAACAAATATTTTCTGTTTTTGTTCCTATGTAATTGTGTAAAGAGAGTAACTATTTTATAGTGTAAAAATATTTGCAAATATTTCAGACAAATGTTTAACAGAATGCACAGACATGAAAACGCTCCACATCATGAGCAGCAGAAGAAAGTTTATGGACTATTAAACAAAGCAAATATCATTTTTGACATGTGACATACTCCTTAAATTAAGTTTAAAAAAACATTTAGCCACCTGACTGACGGGGAAATTATGAAGCAGATGTGTAGCTGTATTATGTTCCAAACTTTACAAACACAGAAATTATCTTAATAAATAAATAAATAAATAAATCAAAGGAAAATAAAGTATTCACCTCACCCCTACAGTGAGAGCCCATGAGTTTGATTTATTGAACATAAATGGACACTGTTAACACTTCCACTTTGTAAATGCAATAAAACACATGCAAAGTAAATTTTAAACATTTATGAAATATAAAACATCAGTGAATACATGAAGACTAAATAAACATGTTGAGGTGATGAACTCCTGTTTCTGAGACTAACACTGAAATATTTTCCCTGCATGATAAACATGGATTAAATCATATTTTGTTGTGGCACATTAATTTCTCTTGTTTTTTTTATTCTCAGAAGCCATGATTGTGATAAAATATGAAATTCTTTGGATCTCCCAGGCTTACCTTTTGATTACAGGGCAAACGTTGAAAAATCTGTCTTTTGAATAGTTTCAGTTTTATTGTTTCGAGCTAAAAGATCCGTGTCTCTATATAAGTGCTCTAATTCCCACAGACTCCTTTCCCTTTCTTCCAAAAACAAACAATGTCTCTTTAAGTAATCAGACTAATTATCAGTGATGTTCTGACTACATCACTGCAAAATTAACAGAAATTATGAGATGAACAGCTGAGTTAATAATATAAAATTAAAAAAAATAATAATAACAATCACATTAATAATGATTAAAAAAAATGAAGTAATAGTGAGTCTAGGAGAATTCTGTTGATATATCAATTTATTCTCCATCAGGTTAAACTTTTTATTTAAACAGTGAATCAGGACGACTTTCTTTTAAAGTTGAAGATAATCTCTGCAGACATTCTCCTAGCTTTAGAGTAAGGATATTAAAATGAGAGAAATAAGAGATGGAAATAAAATCACCCAAAGCATCCTGAGGAGGTTTCACTCACAAGATCAAATTCATTTATGAGCAGCTATTTGTTCATTTATTACAGTAATAATTATCTGGATAAATGTTGAATTATTAACCTGTGATTGTATTTTATTTTATTTTAAATCATTTTGTTTGTTGGAGTGTTTGGCTGTGAAACAACAAAGTGATCATAAATAAAGAGTCAAATTTAAATGTTGGTTTGAGGCTCTCTGTGCCTCTGAATAAACAGACTGATGTGGCACCTTTGGAATATTGACTATTAATGTATTAACTTTATTTTACAGAGTTAAACCGTAGCTCCTGATCAAACATATCTGGTGCTTTTATTTTGAAAATCCTGAAGAGCAATTTGAAACTTCTGCCTGTTTACATATTAACCAACAGAATTCCCCCTCAGTGCCAGCCGCTCTTTTCTTTCTCTGTCATGGCTGTTAAAGCTGAAGGCGGTTGGTGATTGGTCGGTTGGCCTCCCACAGGTTTGGCTCCTCCCTCTTGTTGCCAGGTGACGTTTCCTGTTTTATCATAAATGTCCATTAAAGGACTTTGTGTGAACTTTAGTTTGCTGAGCTCTGTGGACTTTATCTCCTCTCACCACTTTAGTACATGCACCAATTCTACCATCTGTCTACAAAACAGTTCATCAGCCAATCACATGGCAGAATCTCAGTGCATTCAGGCATGTAGACACGATCAGCATGCTCTGTGAGTATTTCAGAAACTGATGATCTGCTGGACTGTAGCACGTCTGTAGGCTTCACACAGGATGGTCTGAAAAAGAGGAAATATCCATGAGCAGCAGCTCTCTGAGTGTTGATGTCAGAGGTAAGAGGTAGAAGGTCAGAGTGGTTTCTGAATACACAGTCCATCCAGTCTGAGGCAGCAGAGTCCACTCCTGTGAGCTAAGAACAGAAGCAGCAGACTGTAAAGTGTCTCCTGGTCTGATGAGTCTGGATCTCTGCTCCACATTCAGAGTTTGGTGTGAACATCATAAACATGGATCCATCCTGCCTTGGATCAGCGGTTCAGGCTGCTGCTGGTGGTCCCTCAGTCCCACCTGAGCATGGTTCAAACCCCACAGCCTACCTGACCATGTCCATCCCTTTATGACCACAGTGGACCATCTCCTGATGGTCTGAAGGGGTCAGAGGGTTGAGGCTCTTCCTATAGTTCAGTTCTTAAACACATGAATCAGTTCTCGTACCTCCACCCTGGAGCCCCAGGCCGTCCCCTCTCTGATAAAGCATCTCTGCTGCTCTGACTTTGAGCCTCAGACTCATTTTAAAGCAGATATTCCACTTCACTGGGTCACTTGACCTCTGACCTTAGACCTCTGGAGTCCAGCTGTGACAGAAGTCCCTCTGAGAGGTCGTGACCTGGACGATCCTGGAGAGAACTAACCTGACATGCCAGGTGGACAGCTCCGTTTTGGAAATATTTCTCTAATCCATCTGAGAGGAGCCCTGAGAGAATGTTTTCAGGGGCAGAACCTTCAAAAACAACAGCAGCTTTTGATTGGACGATCATTCAGCTCATCACAGACCAATCAGATCAAGCAGCGCTGCTATAATGTAGCATATGTAGTGGCTATATGTAGAGGCTAACGGCTAACCATTAGCTGCTACGGCTTACAGCTTACAAGGGCAAGCATCAGTTAATGGCAGTTAGCCGTAGGAGCTAACTGTTGTTAGCTCCTACGGCTAACAGCTGACACTTAAATGTGACATGAACCTCGTCAAAGACAATCCCTGAGAAGTAAACTTATGAGGAGAGACGATTTCACCAAGTATCACTGAGTAACCATGACGACCACAGGCTAACCGACATTAGCCTCCATTATTTGTACTAAAGGAAGTGACTTCACTTTTTGTCAAGTCACTTCCTGTTGTCGTCCACAGCTCCACCTCTCTTCCCTGATTGGGCCGTTCAGCATTTAGCCGAGTGAAACCGTTGGACGATGGAGGCTGTCGAGACAGAGATGTATGATTTCAGAATCAGACAGGTACGTCTGCAAAGCTTAGAGAGAACTTTGTCCACCAGCAAATGTTTGACCTGTGACCTCTGAAATCTAACCAGAACACCTTTAGGTGGAGAAGACAGAAGCTGAAGGTTTGATGAAGGTCACGTCAGGAGTTCAAGACTCCAGGACCTCCATCTTCGACCTTTGACCTCCAAACAGAAGCAGACTGCGTCATGTGTCAGGATCTTCCTGCTGAACTGAGAGAAGAAACACAGAGACTGAGTCTCCTCTGGAGCTGGTGAAGAGTTTCTGATTCTTTCAGGCTGTGGAGGGACGAGGACAGAGGGTTTACTCAGAAACAGCTTTAATTATGACATTTATTCTGTCTTTGACATTTTATTTGTGTGTTTGGTCATGACACTGAAGTCTTTGAATCACTTATCAACACTAACCAACGCTACTTTATTTCCATCCCGTATGAAGAATGCAGAAAGAGGAGCTGCTCCAGGAAATACACAGTACCAGATCAATCAGCCTGTTCACGGCCACGTCAGGCCTGAAACAAGAACTTTGTGTTTCAGTGTAACAGAGCAGTGAACTCACAAACTGACAAACAGACCTGTGGTCAGTGTGTCAGACATTTACAGAGGAGTATCAGGGCCGTGTAAGATGGAGGAAATCATTTTGGAGAAGTCGATTGAAGTTCACATTTTTATATGAAAGTCAAAATTTCAAGAATAAAGTTGAATAATAATGTTGTTATAAAAGTCAGAATGTCAAGAATAAAGTCAACATAGAACTGAGCATTTCAACTTTATTCTTGACATTTCCACTTTTATCACAAAATTGTATTTCAACTTTATTGATGTCATTTCAATGTAAATCCTGAAATTTCAACTTAAATCTCGACTAACCCAAAATGATTTTCTCCATCTAACATGCACTCACACTCTCCCATAGACATTTTCAGGTTTAAACTGAAAAGCAAGAAACTATAGTGGAAGCTGACAGGATCATGGCGCCCCCATGTGGTCAGTTAATGAATCATTTATTTTTTTACATTTGATTATTGTATTTTATATTTCCAGAGTGATATTTTAAGGCTTCTTTCAGAGAAATAAATGTAAGCACTCACATACCTGACACGAACAACCATGTGTACAGCTTTATATTCTCAACTGTGACACTTGTAGTTTTATTAATTAATCCATCACCTATACTGCCTGACCCTCCCTTATAGGGTCGTGGAGGATGGAGTCTAAACCAGCTGACATTGGATGAGATGTGGGCTTCATCCTGAACCAGTCACCAGCCAATCACAGGGCAGCATAGAGAGACAGACAATCATACACACCTTTCTCATTGTGTGAGGCTGAGCTCAGTGATACCAAATCTTCTAACTACCCATCAAGACACGTCAACACCAAACATACTGCAGGATTATTGGTGTTAAATGTCTGAGTAAGATGTCAGTACGAGATGTAACCAGGTCCAAGTTTACTAAATGTTCTGGTTCATGTTTCATCTTTCTCAGGTTGTGATGCCTCACTCATAACAGGCTTCAGGATGGAGGAGAGCTGAGACGATGTGAGGGCCTGTGGCTGAGAGGATTCAGAAAAAACTTTTAACTTTATTAGTCAAACTTTCATGTTTGCATTTTCTTAAGATCAGAAAAAAGGAATGTGCAATTTTGGATAGTCGCTGATTTCTGATATGTAGATATTTATGCAGTGATTATACTGATATTTACTGATACTGATATTTTTCATCAAGAGCACAAAGGCTTTACTTTATAAAAAACTGACATGTTGATTTCAGTTTCTGTTTGTATGAGGAGAAGAAGTTCAACAAGAAAAACTATATCTAAGCCTTTGAAAAATGAAAGTCATGATTCTGAAGTGGCACATCTGTGTATATGTATAACAGTATATGCTTACTTTAATATAATATAAGTATATTTCATGTACATAAATAGTATACTACAAGTACTATGCCAAGTAAACTAAAAGTATAAAGCTAACAACAAGTAAACTAGTTAAGTAGCATAAAATAGTTATTTTTAGGTCATACAAGACCTAGACTTAAAACCTAAAGTATACTTCAATAAACTAAAGCGTGTGTGGAAAAATACACCTTGGGCCAGATCCTCAAAAGGACTGCACAGCTTTTGTGACCGCTAAACCTGTGCAAATGACAGAAAAAACAGCGCACGATCCTCAAAGCATACACAAAGAGTGAAATGAAGACAAACTGAACTAAAACAGCACTGCCGCTCCTGGCTGTGCCGGTCCAATTTGCATGCATGTAAATTCGGGAATATTCATATTCGATCAAATTCAGTGCAAAATTTCCCCCTTCCTATGCAAATGAGTCTCATTGTAAATCCCACCTAATCCTCAAAGACCAGCGCAGACTGCCACACACAGTTAGGCGGAGCAGTTTACCGCCAGTGAGACCTGTGTATTAAATCCACGCAATTTCTCTTTCTCTCTCTCTCACTCTGTCTCTCGCTCTAAATGATTGCATATGCTCTGAGTTGGTGGTAACTGTGGAGCAGAGACTTTATCAGGTGTCATGCCAGGGCTCCCCGGTAATCATGGCAGCAGTCATTGTAGCCAGGCAAAGGCGCCATGGCAGATGAGATGGCAGGCGAGATGGCAGGTGCGCACAAGAAAGGATTTAAAGGAGGAGAGTCTCACTTTTTGATGTAAGTGACCATGAAATCATTTGCAGATAGCGGTAGCCTGACCACATGATTCTTGTGCTATAGATGACATCAAGGATCACAGAAATATAGCCTACTGTGTCTGAATTTTCCACCATTTTCAGCAAACATGAGTAATTTGTCTAAATAAAGTCTGTTAAGAAACCCCATGACCCCCTGGACCACTTTTTGGTCATTTGAGTTTTATTTTCTGAATTTTTTTAGGCTGTTTCAATAACAAAGGCCAAGAAAGAAAAACCCGGAATGAACAATGGAAAAATGAAAACAAAAAAATGACATTTATGGACACATGGTCCTTTGACTTTCACTTTGTCATCATAAATAATTTGAAGTTTTTTTCTTAAGGGGCACAATTAACACTTTGACATTAATACATTTGGCACTGTGTCTCAGGAGGTAAGGTTCACTAAATAAGAGGATAAATCAGTAATACCCAAACAAACCTGAGAAATAAATGCAACTCAACTTCTCATCCTGACAGTAGTACTTCAGCGGCCTCAGTGGTAGGGTGGAGTGGGCTTTATGTTGACCCAAAGACAGGACCATGGACAGCTCTGCTCTAATGTAAATAGAACAGTCCAAAAGATTCAGAACCATGGACAGCTCTGCGTCGACTTGTTGATATACAGTATAATGTTTATTTATACTCCATTTATATTATTATTTAAGATCATCAGGATAATTTAATAAATAATAAATAAATCAACATATAAAGCCTTAACCATTAGAAAACAACAACAAAACATGAATGCCAAATAAAGTCATTATAAACAACATTTATTTTTCTGTCCTGCCTCTTAATTGCCCTCATGGCTGAGTCTACCCCTTACAATTGAAGCAGTTTTGGCCTCAAGAGCAGAAGCAATCCTCCTCATGACCTCCATCATCTCTGTATGACTCACCTGCATTTCTGCTCTCAATTTCTTTTTTTTTTTGGAAACAGCTTGAGCACTTCAGCTGACGTGAACCTCTCGCTATAGTTGCAAGTTCCCGTCTTGTGCCTCCCTGTTAATGCTTATTTTTCTTGTGTCCTCGCTTGTTTTTGCTGCTCAGTGCAAAGGAGACCTCAATCTCGAAGTTTGCAGCAACAAAGCCACCTTTATGCCACAGGAATTATTGCAATCAGAGGTGAAGAGTGCGCTCAGATGCCGGACTCTGTAGGCGTGATTGCGCCTGCATATGATTAGAGCAAATTCTTTGAGGATAAGGCGCTAAAACAGGGCGGACTGCGTGAGCTAAGTCTGTGCAAATGATGGCGCTATTAGCAGGAGCAATCCATTCTTTGTGGATCTGACCCTGGTACATTAGCAGTGAGTTAACTTAATGTGTACTTGGAGGTGTTGTAAACTTAAAATGACCTTATTGAGTATACTTTTTATAAACTTGAAAGTTCTAATTTAGTTTGTATGAGTATGAAACAACTTTCTAGTGCACAACAAGTACTTGGTCTGTAGAATACTTGTTATACTTACACTCAAGAATACTTAGTAAAATGAACTTCACTGCTTGTTGCTGAGAGAAACTCTTTAGTTTGACAGCGAATGAAAACAAATTAAATATAAAGCTCTGATGGATTCACTTGGAGCCTGTTGAAAACATAAATGTGGCTTCATAATCCAGTCTGTCTAAACTACACAATGATCTGCTGAGTGGGTCCAAAACGTAAAGACAGTAAAACATGTTAGAGGACGGCTGTCAGTCTGTGTTTGATGGCTCCAGACCTACAGTACACTGATGACACTCAGCTGGTATCCTGACCTTCCTCACCTGTTCACACTGGCCAATCACAGTGTCCAGTTGAAACAGCACATTACACTAAAGCTCACTGTAGTCTTCTGACAGGAGGGTGTGTGTGTGTGTGTGTGTGTGTGTATGTGAGAGGTCTAAACAGGACACAGATCCTATCAAACAGATGAGCCACACATCACTGCTCCACTTAAACACCATGGACAGACTTTGCTTTAATCCAGCTCAGACTGAAGTCAGCACATCAGTGCAGCAGCTGGATTAGCATTAGCAGATCATGCTGTCAAATGAACAGTGTCCTAAATCTATGAACAACTATAACAAAACTATAAAAGAACTCAGATGTCCTTTACAGTCCAGAGCACAGCCTGGTTTACTTACATTTTCATCACTGACTCTCACCACGTGGCTGCTTCCATCCTCACGTGCTCTCTGCTCTGCTTCTACCAGCCGGGCTGAATGGTGCAGTTTCATACCTAAAAGACTTTTTAAACTGCGCTGAAAAGGCCTCAACGCTTCATAACCAAACAGGAAAACTCTGATTAAACTCCTCTGGTCTCTGCTGTTGGAGGTAAAATTAAATATTTCAATATCTGTGAACTTAAACAGAAACAAAGACCTGACATTCAGACAGAAGACAGAAAAATTATCTTTTATTTCTTTATTAAAATATTAATGAGGCTAAGATAAAAAACCTTGCCTTATTTCAATACTTTCTGTTTTATAAAATAGACAAATACTTTGATATTTCAACAAAACGTTCAATATTTACAATCTGTACATTAATTTATATTTTACAAAAAAAAAACTCATTTAGGCATCCAGGCCTGACCGAGATGAGCATCAGTATGAAGAGGCTGGGCTGACTGCTGATCCACAAAACCAATGCTAAGGTTTACAAAAAAATGGTCCAGAAAAGAGAAAATACCCAGTAAGGGCTAGACATATCAAAAAACACCACATCAATATCAGAGGTCAGAGTGGTTAGAGGTGATAGAAAGTCAACAGGAGCTCAAATATTTCACAGCCAAGGAATGAAGAACATTTCTGAAAACACCACACGTCCAGTCCTGAAGCAGACGGTCTTCAGCAGCTGGAGACCACAGCGGGTGATGTTTGAACTTCTTGTTGAATTAAGGAGCTCTAAAGGAGAAGGAGGTCCAACCTGGGACCAGGGAGGTATACCTAATGAATTGGCCGTTCAGTGGATAACGGCTTTATAAAAAATATCTCTTTCATTAAAGTTAATCAGGCAGATTTCTTAATTTAATTTTGGATGATTTTGAAAACATTATTTCAAAGTGTGAGCTCTGTGAGTCTTTGGTTGGTTTCTGCTCAAACAGAAGAACATTTGGATTGTTCCCTCACGTCCTCAGGAGGTTTGTCTCTCAGATCTGCTCTGCTGTGGACAAACCAAACTGCTCTATGAGGTCATGAATGTTTGGAGCTGCAGTGTCTTCAGACCTCCAGCTGCTCCAGGAGCCTTTACTTTATTACTTTATCCCATTGTTTTATGAAAAAGTCTTTGTAATTGAATGTAGCAGACCCTTTTGTCCAAAGGGACACAGAGCTGAGAGAGAGTCCACACAGACAGCAGAGCTCCACAGATGAAGGTCTGGATGTTGGATGAGAAAGTCTCTCATGCAGACTTGTCCCTGTCCACTCCTCTGGATTAGTCCTCTGAGGACTCGCTGAGTTTTTGGGTTAGATTGGTCAGGTTAATGATTTATTTTGGTTAGTTTGGGTTAGTCTCATTGTCATTTTTCTGATGAGTCAGTGAACGCATCATAATGTCACTGTTAAGTTAGTTTGGGAAGGTGGTCCTGCAGACCTCAGACGATTTAACATGATTAAATCAAACTGGGCTTCAGGTTTTCTGCATCACTGTCTGGTCTGTGATGGTCTCAGACAGGAGCAGCATCAGGGTCTGTGGAGCAAACAGCCTCTGCTGCAGTGACCTCTCCTCTTCTTTAGTCGTCCTGACTCTTCCTCCAGCAGAGAGCAGCTGTTTGACATGAACTCTGCAAAGATAATGATCCAGGATCCAACTCATGGAACAGATCCTGGAGATCCTGGACTCTGTATTTTACTGGATGGATCCTCAGACCTGAGAAAAGAAAAAGTTCAAACTGAAACTTCAGTTCATGTATAAAGAGGTGACCAGAGTCTGTCTGTCCTTCATCACTAACAGTGCAGACGGCCTGCTGCTGTGGACCGGCCTCACTTTAACATCTCTGCCATCATCCAGCATGATGGACTGGATCTGAGGCCTGCTGGAGTCCAACAGCTCCACAGTCTGGTTTAAGACCGTTGGTCTGGTCAGTGAGTCCTGTTCTCCTCAAAGTGTCTGCCTGTTCAACACAAGTCTGGTCCTGGTTGAGGTTTCTGTCTGTTTCATCAGAGTCTGGTCCAGTCTGCTGTTTTTTTTCTGCTTGAGGTTTCAAACCAGTCCCATAAGTCTGGACTTGCTCTCCATTTAGACAGAAGTCTTGTTGGTGTGGAGTTTCCACCTTCACCCAAAGGTTCCTGTTTATCCTGCAGAAGTCTGTTTTTATAAGGTCTCTTCCTGCTTTCCATGACTCTGGTCCTCCTTAATGTTCCTGCCTGTTCCTTCAGAGTCTGGCTCTGCTGAGAGACTAAGGATGAGCAGAGAAGACTACAACTTAACATCGGATCTCCTCACGGTTTCTCCCTGTATAATCTGGTTCATTAAGAGATTATACAGGATGGAACTTTGGAGAGAACCAGATTATACAGGTAGCAAACGTGAGGAAAACCAGATTATATAATATGGTTCTCCTCACAGTTTTTTCCTGTATCATTTGATTCTCCTCTCAGTTCCTTCCTGGATAATCTGGTTCTTGTAATGTTTTTTTTCCTGAATAATCTGGATCTCTTCATTGATTCTTTTTGCATAATATGGCTGTCCTATTAGTTTCTTACTGTGAAATCTGGATCTCTTCACGGTTTCTTCCAGTTTAATATGGTTCTCCTCATGGTTTCTTCCTGCATTATCCAGTTCTACTCACAAATTCTTCCTGTATAACCTGGTTCTACTCACAGATATGTCCTGAATAGTCTGGATCTCTTCATGGTGTCTTTCAGTATAATCTGGTTCTCCTTACAGTTGCTTTTTGTATAATCTGGATGTCTTTATGGTATCTTCCTGTAAGATATTGTTTTCCTCATGGTTTCTTTCTGTATTATCTGGAGCTCTTCACTGTTTCTACCTTTATAATCTGGTTCTCCTCACAGTTTCTATCTGCATTATCTGGTTCTTCTTGAGGTTTCTGCCTTTTCCGGGTAAATCTGAATCAGCTTGTCTTCTCCTCAAAGCTCTACCTGAGTTCTCTGTGTAGCATCAGTCTGGTTGTGTTCAGGGTCTCTGCCTGTGTCAGAAGGTTCTTTCTCTCCAGTCTGACTTTGCTGCTCTGTGCTGTTCATGTGGGTTCATGTTGGTCTTTGTTATGAAGTTTCAAAGGAGTCTGGACCTGCTGCCTCTGCAGAGGCTTCATAACAACTGAACTGAACTGATGGCTTAAAACTAAACTAATGAGTGAGTGATTGATTGATTGACTCACTTGCTCCTCTTGGCTTTGGGACTCCGGCCTTATCATATTTTCCTTTTCATCTGGATGGTTGTTTGCCTGTAAAGAAAAATAATAACTGTTTGACATTTATATTAATTAACTGTGATATTATTTGAGAGTTAAGACCAAATCCAACATACTGGGTTTGGAGGATCTGGTGTCCTTTTTCCTGCAAGAGCACCTGAGCAACAAGAACAAAAATTAATAAAACATGTAAACCGATTAAACAATAAGAAAACAAGGTCCTCCAAATGCAATAACTTACCATTTTGGGTTGGTTGATTTGTTAGTGATCTGTTTTTCCTTTTCATGAAAAACAAAACTGCAGCTACAAGTGCAATTAGCAATAAAACACCAACAATGGACACTATGACTGCAGTATTGGATGGTTGATCTCCACACTGAGCATCTTCTGATTCAGTCCCTGGTTTCAGCAAACGGAGATTCAGTGACTCACATCTGTGAGGACAGAGGGACATGTTTATAAAGACATGTGAGAGGACAGAGGGACATGTTTATAAAGACGTGAGGACAGAGGGACATGTTTATAAAGACATGAGTGAGGACAGAGGGACATGGAGCAGTGGGAGGTGTGACAGTCCTAAATGTCCAGCAGGTGGAGCCCTGTGCCTCCATCAGCTGCCTCCTTCTGTCCCGGAGCTTCAGTGAAGCTGATGGTTCAGGAGGAACTGGTGACTGAGCTCTCTACAGTTTACAGGTATCTGTCCATCACTGCTGAGTGAGGAGCCGTCCCTACAGCTGATCTGCTGTCCCTGAGTCTGAACCTGTCAGGACTGTCCTCAGTGAGGTCAGCATCAGTGGGACACAAATATCTGCCCCATCATCACGTCCATGTCTGGATCAGTCTGTACTCACTGTGTGTGTGGCTGACAGGACGCTGACGTCCCATTTGAAAATGTTCCTGCAGGACAGGGAGAGCACTTGGTGTCTGAGTGTGAGGATCCTGCAGACAAACACAGGAGTTAGTTCACTTTCCTACAGTAGAAACACAATTCAACAAAGCTGATTTATTCCTCTGTCAGTCTGACTGCTGTTTCCTCTGAGCTTCTTAACTACAGGATGATCAGCTTTGAGCTTCAGCCTCCACAGTGAAGGTCTCCACATCTGCAGCTCTGAGCAGCTTCTCTCCCTCAATCTGATCCAGAACAACAGTCCACCTTCAGGACATCAAACCAACCTTTCTGACTGACAGATTCTCCTGGACCACAGCTCTTGTGTCTGGTTGCTGTCCTACAGCCGCCCTCTGTTGGCTCTGTGCAGTAAAATCCTTCTTTAGGTTCACAAAGTGCGTCTGCAGTTTTAGAACAGTTCCTCTTTATTCTCAGACCAGAACCTGAAACACAGAAAAGATCTCTCATGATCAAACTGAACCATTTAAAGGCAGAAACCAAACATCTCCAGACTTTAAACTCAGGAAACTTCTGAACACAAAACCTGGAGTTTGGATTGGAGACGTTGACTCTTGTGAGACAGGAAGTTACACCAACACAGAAAACAGACCAGAACAGCCTCTCAGCTGGTTATGAATCAGGCCTGTTCTCTGAGCTCAGACCTGCACTGACTGTCGGGTCAGTAAATGAACCATAGGTCGGTCTATTCAGACCCAACAGGGTCGTCTTTTTGTCTGTTCTTTAGAGTAACTCTCTGATAATCTTGCAGTGCAGCTGTAAAAGCTTCAAGCTGCAGCGAGTTTGATTCATAAAATGGCTCCTGGTTTTTTCTTCACGTCCTCCTACAACATCCTCTGATTGGTCGGTAACAGATGCCAAGGCCGAATCAACCGTCCAATCACCCTCCAGCTAACATGTCATATCCACGTCCTGTTAAAGAGCCACTGAGCGTCTGTCCCTCAGAATCTGAAATTAATGTGAGGAACAAGAACTGTTCCAGTTTTCCTCTCCTGTGTTTAAGGGTGAAGAGTTTCATGAAAAATGAACATTGAGCACACTTACCTCCATCACACACAGTGCACAGAGAACAGTTTTTTAGGGAGTTTAATTTGTCCGTATACATCCCCTCAGTGCACGGCGTACAGGAAGTACTTATGTCCACTTTACAGTCAGTTTTTACACGCTCACCTGTTGGAGAAAAAGACAGAAGATCATGTTGGAGTTTGGAAAGAGACACAACAGGATTGTATTCAGTATCAGGTTGGATTCTACCAAAAACATGACAAAGAAGAAAGAGCTGCAGGAAAATCCATCTGCCATCAGTCTGTCTGTCTGTGTGTCCATCATTTATCTAAGTCCTACTTTTGTTCATCTGTGGATTCTTTAGGGATTCTGCAGGGCTCTCAGCCAAAGGTTCAGTACATACATTGCATTTTATACTTTGATTTTTTAAGTAATTACTTTCCATTCTGAAGAATTTAAGATATTTTTTATTTTATTTATTTATCATTTATGTAAAAAGTAATTTCTGTAAAACATACATGATGAGGTTTATGATGTAAAAGCACATTAAAAAAGTTCTAGCTAACATCTGTTAATGATGCTGGAAAAACAAACTAATTTGACCTCCAAAAACTGTTGTTGCCCAAGTTTTGATGCAAAACCAAACTTAGTTTTTCTTGAAATCACTCTTTAACATATCAAGATATTTTATTTATTAATGTATCTGTCATTTTTCAGCTAAATTTTAAGCATAATAATACAGCCATCTGCTCTTTAGGCTAATAACGACTCATGAAGCTTGTTTCAATGGTCATCCTTATGACTTTAGCAAAGACTCATAAGTGATCATAATGTTTAACCAACCGGACTTTGGACAAAGTCTGTGTGTGTTTTTTTACAGCTGTTTGAAGCAGATGAGGAGGATTTTTCCTGCTGTAGAGGCCAGATAGTTAGGTCTTTAGCAAAGGCTGTGGTAAAAAGGGAAGTTGGTGAAATACTTCATTTGATGCACAGTGCTGATGTGCTTGGAGTTTAGGTTCCTCCTAAACCTGATGTGCTGTTGTGGACCTGATCAGATGACACTGTGACATAAACTCATGTTTGAGGCTCTGAGTGGTACTGATGAGCTGATTAGCTGCTCCCACCATAGATTAGAGCAGAGATGGAGAGCTTTGGTTACCACGAGGGCCAATTTAGTTTACAAAACAATAAATCTACAGCTCTGATAATAATTTACACTGAGATTTTCAAGGCTAAATCAAGACTGTAAAGATAAATTAAAGAGAGAAACAGAATGAAAGACACTTTTCCAGGGAAATAATGGGTTTTTAATCTATTCAATCTTTCTAAAAATTTAAATTAACTATTTTTTTTAAATAACACAGTTTAAACATTTACCATCCTTTATGTTGTAATAAATTTTCCTGAAGTGTTGTTGTGGGAAAGAGATTTATTCAGGTCACACTTTGTGGAAATTTGACATAAACACTGATGGGCTGCACTGAGTGAGGAGGAGGGCCCCATTAGAGGATTGACGGTCCCTCGTGTTGTGAGTGTGGGTGCATTTTGCTGCTTCACAGAGAGAAAAGGGGATCAACATAAAAGCTTTTTGAAGTAAAAAACAAAATAATAATCTACACACTGGTATTGAACCGTGGACACCTCATGGTTCAATATTTTCTTGAGAAATGTTGCATCTCTATTCATCCATCATCCATTAGGGCTGTCACTTCATATTTAACTTTGAAATATTCGACCTTGGGGGTAAATACACGTATCAAACTGTTTGGAAATTCTAAATATCAGGACACCTGGAGCAGTGAACCATTTGATTCAACAGAGGGCGCACTCAGCATAACTCATGATGTTCTCCTGACTTTGGACCCTCAGGACACCCAAACATCTGAGGAGGCTGTGAGGAAGAGTTCTGGGCTCTTCTTCTTCTCTTAAAGGGACACTCCAACATTTTTGTCTTAACTCACTCCAGAGTTCACGACAAGCAGACACTCTTCTGGTTACTGTGATCCAGTAACAAGAAAGAGACGACCAAAGCTCATCCACTGCTACTTAGCTTAGCTCAAACACTGGGAGTATATGGTGTTAGCGAGCCTCTGCCTACAGTCATCAGATAAACTGTTCAGCAAATCTAAACGGTCATGTGTGCTTGTTGTGAGTCATTTTTTACTGAGTTATAATTATATATACACACACACACACACACTTTCATATCTTCTTGTTTTAAGTCTCACACTCATTGTTTCGGTGAATGTGTTTATTTTAATGTTGGGATCTCTCAATTAATATTTCATCATTTTATAACTTTAATTATTTAGTTCTGTAGTATTACAATAATTCTTACTATTAATATTTCAATTTGTATTTCAAAGGTATTATTTGCACCTTAGAAAACCACACAAAAAATGCAGAACAGACCCTGTGGGTTATAGACTGTGATGTGACACTGTTTGTTCAAATGTTCAAGTTCAAGTATAAAATTTTAAAAAAGACTGCAATTCAGTGGAGCTTTGCTGCTGTTGTTAAATCTGATTAAACAGTAAATGAAGGGAGTATTGACCTGTGCGTTTTAAATCTTTTAAAGTTGATCACTGGGTAAAGTGACAGCTCTAATGTTCTCAGATGGTTTGTCTGCTTTACAGGCCACAATAAATCTGAAAAAGACTGATCAATGATCTTACCGGGTAGACACATGGGACAGCACTCGCCCCTAAACTCATACTCTGTCCGATGGCAGGTAAGAGTCAGACCTTTTCTCAACACCATCAGAAAAATCTGAAAAACAGAAAGTAGAATCAGAAAGCAGAATCAGACCAGCTAGGGTCGGTAATTTTGGAAAACTAGCATGAGTTTGAATGTAGCATCTCCTCAGGGCTCCGTCTAGCCCCTCCAACCCCTCCTCTAAAATGACCCCCCGCTCACATGCACGAGCATCACTGATTCACAACCAGAAGACTGATTCAACTCCAAACCCTCAGCACAATGTTTATGTTTTACACTACACCAAGTCTTGTCTCAGTCAATGGTAAGAAAACACCAAAACATTATCATCATAAAGTTAAAAAACAAACATGTAAAGTTAGTTAGTACTCACAGCCCGATGTTGATCGAGGTATAGGTAGTTCCGCTGACATTCTCCACAGAGCTGTCAAGTCTCCTGTTTTGGCCGTCAAACTACAGTATTTTATGTATGTGTTATCCTCTTTCCTGACGTCCTCCTGTATCAGTATTAGAGCTGCAACTATCGAGTATTTTTGGAATTGAGTACTCTGTCAATTATTTCTTAGAGTAATTGAGTACTCTAACAAAATATACTTTTTTGTTTTTAAACAATTAAATTAATTGTATACAATGCAACATGTTAGGGCTTTCAAAATGAGAAACCAAGTGCCGCTTATTCCTCAAAAAAGGGTTTTTATTCTAACAACTTTCAAAGTGTAAACCAGTACTGGCTTAAAACAAAGCCAATACAATACTGATTTACAAAGCAGTAATATAATTCTGCAATTATATTTGTGAAGTGTGTTCTGGAGGGCATTGTGTAGTTTGGATTGAAATTGTTAAGTGATAATGTTATTTATGTATCCTCATTTTGTGTAATGCTGTGATGTATTCTTTATGAGGTGTTCTGTCACTGTTGTATGGTATGTGGGGTGTGATACTTGTATTGAGCCGATGTGGCAATCCAAGCTACGATGTCACATCCTGAGCGCAAAAATGTCTGTATGTAGTTGTTGTTCAATGCTGTACAAGAAGCGGCAACCAGCAAATAAATATGCTACTCATTTAAGCTCAATTTAATGCTTCATCACCGTAATTATTCTCTAGGATACATTGTTAGATAGACCGCTGATCTCAACAAAAATCCTTGATCATGCTCTTAAATCCTAAAGAGAACGCATGCCTGTGAAGGGCATATTTAAAATGCTGTAATAGCAATAGTTGCAGCCCTAACGACATGCTATCGTGCTAAGCTCACTCTGTTTGACATCAGACACACTGCTCTGTGTTTTCTTTTCGTCTCTTCTTGTAGTGACCACACACTTGGGACACTCTCTTTTCTTCCCATTTCTTCTGTGGACTCTCTCCTTTCTGTCCCTCTCTTTTCTCTTCCTTCATGATTGTACAAGCCGCGCAGCAGCGGAGGTAGCAGGTGAGGTGTGCTCTGAAATGACCGTCCGTGTCAAACACCGTGCACTGTATAGTAGTCCAGATATATATTTATATATATAATAAACGAGCCTTTGAGGCACAAAATTTAATTCGAGGATATTTTGTAATCGAGTACTCGTAATTATTCAAGGAATCGTTTCAGCTCTAATATTTTCCTGTAAATCTCCTGTGTGATGATATAATAATAAAAAAAACACTCCTCTGCCTCTCCAAACTGAATTCTGTCTCTATCTAATCTCTTGTGAGATTAAAGTGTTTATTTTAGATTTCTGTACACCTGTCTTAAAATGTGAGGGATACTGGAGCTTGGTTGGGGTTGTGGGACGGCTCACAGCGAGCTTCCCTTATTTTCAAAGACAAAACTTTACAGGTTATCATTCTCGAGTGTAGCTGGATCCCCCTCAGCTCGGCCACACTGAATCAGAGTCTGTGCATGCCAGTAAAATGTACAAGCAGAAGGAGGGCAGAACGACAGCTATGGGATTTGATTGGTTTAAAAATTTGGGTTTCAAAATTTTCATTGGTTGGTGTTTTCCCTGTTTTACTCCTGCTGTAGATAGCAGATATTTTTCGCTCTATTTTAAGAACACATTATGAATTGATTGCCATCGGATCATTAAGACCATTTTAACTAGTATTACAAAAAGTGAATCTCAATCAGATTACCAACCCCAGCTTTAAAGACACATGAGCAGGAGTTTATGAGGATTTATTTCCAGCCTGGACGATGAGGTCAATAAAACATTTTAATTTATTGAAATGAGGTGAGACAGGTTTGGACACCTCTGATTAAAAACTCACTTTCTCTTCTACAGATTTCAGTTTGAACCCTGAACAGCAGGACAGTTTGCACTTTTGTTTTGTATGAAGAGGAGGAGGTGTAGAGTTTTGCAAAGAAGAGAATTTAAAGGACCTTAAAAAGTCCAGTTTTTCCTCCATGTGGACCTCAGTCAGGATTTAAGGTTTCAAACAGACATGAAGATCACTGACACACCTCTACATCACTTTGTGAAACAGGGAGCCCAGTTTTCCCCTGAGGGCCGATATAAAGAAGAAGGACCCCCCCAACAGACGGGCACAAATCACTGCAGTTAATGAGATCATGTCAGTAAAGATCTGTGCATGTGTTTTATCTCAGTAGACCATGAAGATGTTTCTCTGCTGCTGAGGACGACTCTACGTCTCTGCTGCATCAGATCAGCTGTTTGTCTCTGACACAGACGGACAGTTGTGTCTGTTTCTTTATCAGCAGATTAACCAGCTCTGAACAGAGGTCTGAATCAGTGAATAACTCTGAGCCCAAACTCCACCAAAGAGCGCTCTGCCTGAGCCAAGGAGCTCAAAGTGTGGATGATCTTTGACACTGATGTTGATTTTAAAGCTCCTGCTTTGTGACCCCTCCTCTCTGGTCTACCTCAAAATAGACTAAAAGCTATTCTAACATCCCACAGAAGTTTGGAGTTGAAAGTTGTAAAATGCTAACAGAGTGCCACCCGACTGTGCCGCCCTGCTGAGTAAATCAAACAGACTCTGACTTATGAGGGGGCTTTACAGGCTGTTCACCAAAACAGTCATCATAGAGGCCTTTAACAGTTCTTAGATTAACAGAAATGAGACTGAACAAACACAAGAGTCGAACAGAGCAGGTGTTATTCAGGCGTAACGAGCGTCTCTACTTTATTAAGAAAAGACTGAAAATGATGATCAGCAGTCAAAGGTGGAGCCACATGCTGGGTTCACCTCAGGCTGTTACACTGTCCACAGAGACAGGACAATAAAGTTTGTTAATCATTAAAATAGTTTTTTTCAGAAAAGAGAAGAAGGTCAAAGCTGATTTGATGCAATAAAAAGTCACAATAAAGAAAAGTCAATTACCAGCAGAGCTGCAGTGGACAAACAGTTTAATCTGAACATGTTTTCATCCAACAGGGTCACAGACATGGGGTCAACCATCAGGTCAAGGAGATGAGGGGAGATATGAAGTCCAACATGGAGGCATCATCTGGAAACAGAGAGGAAAAGACAGATCAGAGGAATCAGTGAAAATGATTGATGAGTGACTCAGTGAACTCAACAATCTGTCTCCATCCTGATCGTTTAAGAGAATAAAGAAACGAGTCGATGGTCCATGTCCATGTTGCATGTTGTTCAGAGTTCTGGTTCAGTTTAGAATCACAGTAAATAAACCATCAGGCTCTGTCAAACTCAGAAACAGAGATTAAGGCTGCGTTTACATGGAAACTCCTGACACAAAGACGCAAAGATTTGTCCTTTGTGTTTTAGAATTCCTTTGCGTTGAGACGACAACGCTCGGAGACGAGGTAATCCGCTGTAGTGTGCATGCTGGTTCAGTAGATGCCGGTGTAGTTCTGCAGAGGCAGAGCTGCTACAATACACGTACAAAGAAGAAAAACTTTTCACAAACAACAATGGCGAATAGACGCACAGAGAGGCAGCTGTTGAGAGGCGGCTCAGTGAAACTTATATCAGCACCTGCTTCTGCTTCTGTTTTAGCCCAGTTTTGGCTTTGTGCCTCTTATGAAAATGTGCCAGAACATGACGCGTAACAGCCACGGCGGGACTGTTTGAGCGCCACAGTAATACCGAGCTGCAAAGTGTGCGCGGCGCACCTCCAAATGCCCTGCATCTTAAACCATTCATGGGACTCCTTAAGTGTTTCCATACAGAGTTCCATATTAGCCACGTTGTTCACTACAACAGACACTTTTTTTTCCTGCTCAACCTTTGAGGCATCAGCAAGTTCATATAATCCGCAGCGATGTTTCTTCCCGTGTCTGCCTCTCCTTTTTTACCTCTCTCAAGCAGAAGACTCTTTGCTTTCCAGTTTTCATCAATGAAATGGGCAGTCACTGTTATATAGGACTCCATTCAAAGAGACATCCACATCTGTTATCTTTATCTATTAACTCAGAAACTTTCTCTTTTTTACTCCCTCGTATTTTGCCATATGTACGTGCTTAGTTGTGTGGCGCGCTGGCACTGAATATCCAGGTTCCAATGTTTTTCTTGGCCTTCCATGACACCAATGGGCCTTATACCCTCAGAAATAAAATTGACAATTCCATCTGTGATGTCGTTTTTGCATTTGGATATTTATATGAGGCATAAAATCCAGCCAGACTGGGTGAGGGATGCGGGCAGAGCGCATGCAGCAGCGGCATGCAGCTATACAACGAATAAACGATTATTAGACTAGAATATTGAAAATTTCTTAATATTGATATTGAAATGAATGATAAATACATTAAAAGACAGGCTGTTACCTGTGAAACGGTTCACTTGATACATTTCTCCTGATAAAATGAACCATATACTGCAGGGGAAAATATAAATTGATACATTTGGTCGACCAATCAGAATTTTAGTTGACTGAGCACACATCGACCAATTAGTCGACCAGTCGACTTGGACTTTACAGCCCTAAACACAGGGCATGCTAACAACAGCTAACAATAGCCTGGTAGATCGGCATGTTTTTTTCTGACTTCAACTGTAACGCTGATAAGTCGAAGATGATGTCACTCTCAGTTCAGAGGTTACTGGAACGCAGCATTACGACAGTCGCCCCGCGTGCTCATGGGTAGCAGAGTCTTTATTTTGCCGGTAATAGATTCTCCTCAAGCACCTTTAAGGCCCCCAGTCCCAAGTTTTGACATGTTTCCTTGCTTTTTTGACCTTGCCTCTTTGCCTCAAGCTTTTGGATACCTCTGCCTAACTCTGACTGCCTTTTTGTGTACCAAACTTTTTTCCAATAAACAGACTTTGAACTTTGCTACCTCCTGTGTAGCACCTCAAAGATCACAAGACTACCTCATTATTATGAAACTGTGAGTAAAAATGATCAGAATCCAAGAAAGAAATGATTTGACTTTAGAAATGTGAGGGGAAGACTCTCTGACCCCCATCTCACCTGATAATGTCAAATAAATATTTATGATTTCTCCACTGCAATCTGATCCTGTAGAAAAACACTGAGTAACAACAACAGGAAAACAATCAACAACAGTGATAACACCAGCTTATTTTGATTGACGATTATTGTTGTTGACAAACTTGATAAAGTAAACACACCACTGTTGCCATTTTAACTGTAAATTAATAATTGTAATGTAATATGGTATAACACTAAAGCCAAATTAAAGCAACAAAAGTACATGACCCATGACAGAGCAGTCATGTAGCGTGATAAAGCAGTTTGCCTAGATCTGATGTCATTATAAAGATGGAGAGTCAACTGTTGTCACTTTAAAGTTCAGCAGTGTTTTGTGGTTCAAGACAGATTATTTGTTGCCTTGGTAGAAAATGGCTCTTATGATTGGAAAGGTTGCCGACCGCTGCTCTGGGAGATGACTCCAACTGTGTTCATTTATTCTGTCTTAGGAAATGTATTAGGCCTGCAGACATTTGTCACTACTTTTATTAGGCTATATTTCCAATAAAATGAAATACAACTAAAAAGATGAACTGCAAGATAATAGGCTTATATTATTTGACATATAAAATATTTCCTTTAAAAAAATCTTAGTCAAAGACTGAGGAGAGAGACGATAACAGATAGTGGTTATCAAACTTTTTCATATCAAGGACCCTAAACTGACTCTTAGACCACAAACGCCCATCTTTTAAGATTTTTCCTTAAGATGTTTTACTGCAAAGAAGTGTATAGAGGGAGAGAAGTTCTGGAAAAATTGTGGTGTAAATATTGTTATATATTGTTAAAAATTGTCAAAAGTTAATGTTGTGTATTCCTCCATCTCAGTCTTATTTCCACTTAATGTTTACTTCTTTTCCTTCATAAGGAAGTTGATATTGCTGAAATGCTCATGCTCTTTTCATTTATTTTCATTTTGCTGTATTTATGCTATTTTCTATTTTTACTGTAATTACTTGTCGTTTCATTTGTAAATGTCTTTCTGATATCTCTTATATTCTGCTGCTGCTGTAAATCTGAAATTTCCCCCTATGGGACTAATAAAGGAATACCTTATCTTATCTTATGAATCCCAAGACCAAAACAGTCCTAAATTCTGTTACTGTGTGATTACTGATTGGAATTATAGAGAAAATAAATGACTCCCCTCTTGCTGAGGACCTCCTGGGAGATCTGTGTTTCTTTAGATATAACATGCTGGGCTAAAAGTTTTTGTCTTATGCTCAAAGATTGTCAACTCCTGTAGCAACCAGAGATATCGACAAAAAAAGTTAACGTACAGCCCCGTGTGACTGTTTTCACTATAATAAAACCGTGGAGGATCAACAAGAAACTTGTATTAAGTCCTGACTATGTTTTTTGGTTTCAAAAATCAAGGCCAGACGGATTGTTTAGTGATAACAGTTTTACCAGTACCCCCTCCAGTGTTAGCACTAGCCGCTAACAGTTAGCATAGCCATCTGCTGTCAGAATGAATTTCTCGGTGTTTAGCATGATAAATAGAGCTCATCATGAAAATTGTCGACAACAACGGAGATTACCCCGTCATCTTCTCTCTGCCAACCGAGATGAGTGCGTTTCTGGAGGCTTTGAAACGATTTTCCAAACTTCCAAACTTCCGAACTGGTGATGGATCCGGCGACAAGTGTTTCTCTCCGGCGACTTCTTCTTCTTTTGTGATTTTCTTGGCGGTTGGCAAGCAACGAGTTGGTGCATTACCGCCACCACCTGATGTGGAGTGTGGACGCTGATATTTACTCAAACTTAATGGGGGGGGAAAAAAAAAAAAAAAAAAAAAGAAAAGGGACTATATCCTTCTCAGCGCATTTATTTCTTTTAAATATTGAAATAATAATTGAAATTCCTTTCTTTCTGAACTTTGTCTCAAAATGTCAACACTAAGCAGACTTTTAATTCTTATAAGTTTCCTGACCAGTTTCCTTCTTTCTTCCTCATATTTCTCACACTCAAATAAAATATGTTCCACTGTTTCTAATTTTAGGCAACTGCATCGACCTGTTGCATGTTTCCCTATCTTAAATAATGTGCTGTTCAACCCTGTGTGCCCAAATCTCAATCTTGATATTATCCTTTCTTCATTTCTGTTCCTCCCAGCTTTCCTCATTTCCCCAACTCTCTTTTGTATTCTGTAATACCACCTTCCTTTCCTCTCTTCCTCCCACTGCTTTTGCCATCTTTCCTTTATTCTCAGTTTGATAATATCCCTCACTTCTGTTTTGCTGAGTTTAACTACTAACTCAGTGTTACTATACTTTGTTGCCTCTTTTGCTTTTTTGTCTGCTAATTCATTTCCTATTACTCCACTGTGCGCTGGTACCCATAGAAAAACGACTGTCAGACCCATCATCTGAATTCTGAATAGTGCTTGTTGAATTTCAATGAGAATGTCTTTTCTCCCTTCAGAATAACTGAACTGTAAAGTAGATAATGAAGAACTGGAGTCTGAGCAAATTATTGTTCTCAGTGGTTTGATATCCTCTACCCATTGTAACGCTAACAATATTGCCAACATTTCCCCTGTGTATACTGAAACCCCCTCGTTGACCCTTTTTGCTACTTTGACGTTATATTCTGGGATGACAAATGCTACTCCTATTCTACTTGTTGGACTTTTTGATGCATCTGTGTAAATCTGTACATAACTGTGATAGCTGTCTATATATTGTTGTGTGCTTCTATTGTGTTTCCCTAAAAGTGTTAAATCAACATTTGCATCTGGTAGTATCCATGGAGGAATTGCTGACAGTGGAACTATTGGGCTCACCTTTAGCTGGTCTAATAGGAATTCTTTTGCTTTCTCTGTTGCTACCCATCCAAAGCTTTTCACTTCTTTCTTTTCCTTTTCCCAGCAAGGCTCCAACACATACTGTGTGGGATGATCTTCTGTGTGCCCCTGTAGATTGACCCAATAATTTAATGACAGCTGCATTCTTCGAAGTGCGAGTGGCATCTCCCCCATCTCTACCTGCAGTGCTGCAGTTGGTGTTGTTTTGAATGCTCCTGTGCAGAGTCTCAGTGCCTGATATTGAATTCTGTCTAGTTTTTGGAGAGATTTGTTTGCAGCTGATCCATACACTATACTTCCGTAGTCCAAGGCTGACCGGATCAAACCACAATATAAAGACTTGAGGGACATTCTATCTGCCCCCCACTCACTACCAACCAGACACCTCATAATATTTAAAACTTTTTTACACTTGTTTATTACTTTCTGAATATGTACAGACCATGTCAATCTTTCATCAAACCAAAGACCCAAAAATTTAAATTGTTTAACCCTTTCCAATTTTTGTTTATAAAGTTCCAGTTTAACTTCATTTCCAATTCTTTTCCTTGTAAAAAACATTGTCTTTGTCTTATCGACTGAGAATTTAAAGCCCCATTTATGTGACCACTCTTCAATTTCCTTAATAGGTCCTTGTAGTTTGTTTACGATGAATTCCACATTTCTCCCCCTCTTCCAAATTGCTCCATCATCTGCAAAAAGTGAGAATCCAATCCCACTCTCTAATTCCATAAATACATCATTAATCATAACAGAAAATATCAACGGGCTGACTATACTGCCTTGAGGTGTTCCATTTTCAATACTAAATTTACTTGAATACTTCTTGCCTATCCTTACTTGAATAATTCTTTCCTGAAGAAAATCCTTCATCCATCTGTAGATACGACCTTTTATACCCAAATTACTAAGTTTAATTAATAATCCCTCTCCCCACATCATATCATAAGCCTTTTCGATATCAAAAAACACTGCCACTACACTTTCTTTATTAATCTGAGCTTTCCGTATTTCATGCTCTAGACATAATGCTGGATCCATAGTATTCCTACCTCTTCTAAAACCACTTTGATATTTTGACATAAATCCTCTTTTCTCTACAAAATATGTCAATCTTTCATTCACCATTCTCTCCATTACTTTACATAAATTCGATGTTAGGGCAATTGGCCTATAACTTCCTGGGTTTGAACAATCTTTCCCTGCTTTTGGTTTTGGTATAACCACTGCCTCTTTCCAACTTTTTGGTATTGTCCCTTCATCCCATACTTTATTATAAAACTCTAGTAACTTGTGTTTTGACATTTCACTAAGATTGTTCATCATTATATAACAAATTTGATCCATACCGGGTGCTGACATCTTCCCTTTCCTTAAAGCTCTGTTAAGTTCTGTCTTTGTAAATGGAATATTCAGTAAGTCATCATTATCTTCTTCTTCTTGTAGGGCTGTTTTATTTTCTGTTATAGTAGATTGCCTTCCTCTTTTTCCCTCTTCACTTATATTCTCTGAACTATGAATTTTCACAAACGTTCTTGCTAACATCTCTGTTTTCTCCTCATCCTTCACTGCTGTTGTGTCTCCATCTTTTAGGACCGGATACCCATACTCTCTTTTACTCCCATTCATTCTTTTTATCATTTTCCACACTTTACCAATTTCTGTTTCCCTTCCTACTAAGCTACAAAATTCCCTCCAATATTCCCTCTTTGCAGACTTTATAGTTCTCCTTACCTTTGCTTGTAACCTTTTATATTCAATAAGATTCTGGAAACTCTGATTCTTTTTTAGCATTCTGAAAGCTTTATTTAGACACTTAATTACTTTATCACACTCACTTGTCCACCATGGCACGATCTTCCTCTTATTCTTACCTCCTTTCTTTTTGATGGACTGTTCTGCTGCTTCTAAAATAACACGACAAAAATACAAGTTAATATCATCCACACTTCCATTCATGTTTACTTTTTGTATTCCCTGCTCACTCAAGTTTCTAAATTTCTCCCAGTTTGCCTTACTGAAAGACCATTTCTGTACTGTGTTTAACTCTTCTTCTATATCTAGGCCTACTTCTATCATAATAGGATAGTGGTCACTACCTACAGTTGTTTTTCTTTGTACTTCCCATGAACACACCCCTGCTAATGAATTTGATACTAATGTCAGATCTATGGCAGATTCTGACCCGGTTCTAACATTAATTCTTGTACCTCCTCCATCATTTAGGCAAACTAGGTTTTTATCTTCCATGAGTTCTTCTATTACTGCTCCATTTTCATCATTACAACTACCCCACAATGTACTATGACTGTTAAAATCTCCACAACAGATAACTTTTCCCTCTAGGTACCCAGAAAGCTCCTCCAGTACTTCCAATGTTATTCTATTGCATGGATTGTAATAATTTACTATTTTGAAGTTCCCTTCTTCTGTCCAAATTTCTACAGCTAAAATTTCCAGCTCCCTCCCTTTCCTCAAAATTCTATACTGAATCCCTTGTTTTACAAAAATGATACACCCTCCCCCATTCCCATGTTCTCTATCTCTCCTGACGCTACAATACCCTTGAATAACAAAATCTATGGTTGGTTTAAGCCATGTTTCTTGTATGCATATGATTTCTGGTTTCCTTTCTAGATTGTTAATGTAACCTTTAAATTCTTGCCCATTTGAAATTAAACTTCTTGCGTTCCATTGTAGGATAATCAGATTATTTTATCCCCCACCCCTCCTGGTTTCCCCTCCGTTTCCAGTCTTTTATTTATTTGTTCCCATGATACCTCTTTGATGCCCAAAAACTTCTCTGCCTCTTTAGCAATTATTTTGATTTTCTCTGTTTTGTGTTTTACTTGGTCTGAGCAGTTGATAACATACGCTATAAAAAGCATAAGTTTATCAACCGTCAGAGCATTTGTGTTTTCTGTCTGTCCTCCTTGAGCCCAGCTCACCCTCTCAGCTTCATTCCTTCCCTTTTGTTGTTGTACTTTCTTGACTGCTTCGGCGTAACTGATGTTATTCATGGTTTTAACTTTCTGGATTTCAACAGCCTTCTTCCTCACTTCACAGCCAGCGTGTTACTCGGTGTTGTCCTCCACAGTTACAGCATTTTTCCTGTCCCTCATCTCTGCACTCCTCAATTCGGTGATCTCCACACTTAGAGCACCTCTGCTTCCCTTTGCACACTGCTGCAATGTGCCCATACCGCTGGCATTTGAAGTACCTGAGTGGAGGTGGGCTGTACGGCCTCACTGGGAAACTCATACACCCCACCTTCACTCTCTCTGGGAGAACCTGATCCTCAAACTCAAGAAGGACAGACAAACTATCCATTCTCTCCCCATTATGTGTTCGCTGCAGTCTTTTAATCCCGCTCACCTTTCCCCCCTCAATCATTCGTCTCAGTTTTTCTAAGTCTTCATCGACTGGTATGCCATTTATTACTCCTCGTGTAACCCTCTTTTCACCCAGGATTACTGTCTCCCTCACTTTTTTCTTGCAAATGCTATCAATCTGCATTGCTTTGTTTTTCTGTTCCTCCGATCTGCATATAATCATCAAGTTTCCATCTCTGAGTGTTTTCACCACTTCCACCTCCCCGATTTTCTTTCTCAGCTCCCTCGACAGCATGATCGGGCTCAGATTGATCTGTTCGTCTTCCCTGTTAAATCTAACAATGACTTTGAATTCTCCGACCAAAACCCTTTTCCTCATTACTCTGCTACTGCCTTCATCTGAGCTATTTTCCTCAAACACTCTCTTTGTATTTTGGCTTCCATGCCCTCCCAACATCTCTCTCCCACTTTTCTCTCTTTCCCGAGCTCTCCTAGACGCCACTGGTGTCCAGCTACTAAACACCATATCATCCTCCTCATTCGCTCCCTGAGTAGCCATCATCATCCATTCACACACCAGGTTATGCCCACCGCCAAATCCACAATCCACCAGAAATTTTCAAAAATACCGTTTATAAACACTTTTCCAGCGTTCGGTTTTACCGCCTCGAGCTGCCGTCCGACCGGATCCCGCGTGACCAAACCCCTCTCCGGCGACGCCGATGCGTCTTCTTCTTCTAGTTGAATTTTCTTGTTGCAGTTTTGACGCTGCTAGGCGTATTACTGCCATCCGCTGGACGAATTAGGTGTCACATTCTGGTCTCATATTCTCGCGTATAGTCCTGTGTTTCGCAGGAACTGTAAAATTGCTGCCATAATCTGCTGGTGGTTGTCATGGAGGCTAAATAGAGATTTAACAGAGAATGAATTTAATCCCAAATCTGAAGCTGTTTTAAACAATTCTCTCCTCTCAACACTATATTTGCTGCATTCCATTGAAATATGCTTCACTGTTTCAGGGCTCCCACACTCACAAAGTCCTGAACTATGTTTCCCAATTATGTGCAAATAACTATTTAACCCACAGTGTCCCAGTCTTAACCCATTTTGCCCCACCGGCAACAATTGTAGCCGAAGTGTATCACTGTCATTTTCTACTCACAACAAAAAATGTCAGCACTAGTAATGCAACTTTTTGCACTTATGTGCTAGTAGACAACTTGGATAAAGATTTTGGTTCATAAAATATAGTTTACGAGTGGTCCCTGTCACATGACATCATCTACTTCCTGCTCCTTTCGGTGGAAGTCATGGAGGATGCAAATTGTCCTGGAAAGAGGTCATTTTCATAAATTTCTAATGCTTTACCCCAAAACATATTTATGATTATTTAATCATTCAAGTCTCTAGAGTAACCCTCTGCCAAATTTTTTTACCTAGGATAAATATTTATTTGTTCATGGGCTTATTTCTGTGAGTGGCAACAAAAGTTGCCGGTGGGCACATAGCTTGTAACTAGCTAAAGGAAAACACTGTCTGCAGGATTTCTCATAATTTACTTATTTCAAATTGTAGAATGAGGTACACTGGTGCATTTAAATCCTCTTAGAGTACTCTTCCAAACTAAATATATTCACAGATATTCAAGACCTGTGTCTGTAGGATTTTGATATGTTACCATAAGTTTTCTTGCTATTTGCTAAGCAGTCCTTCTCTGTCAACTAACATCAGTGTGGAAAACCATTTCCGCAACTTTAAATAAAGGGAATCAGGGAACTAAAAATAAATAAATACATACTAAGTCATAATAATGTGATAAAAAGTCAAAAATGTTAATGTGCAGTTGGAAGTGCACCTTTCTTGACACACACTCATCATAGCCAATGGCCATTCATACACCCACCCCACCCCACCCCACCCCATACACACACCCCCGCACACACCCACACACACAATTTTCATAAAATAATAGGCCAAAATACAAATTTATTATGCATGTTGTTCTTTCCTTGAGAACTCTGTAACAGAGGTCCTGGCCTTGCTGCAGGACTTTAACATTGTGACCTCGGTACAAGCTATGTGACTACCTGCAACAATTGTTGCCGGTCATAAAAATGCTATTTTCTTGAACACAAAGTACAAAATGGAAAAAAGAAATACATAACATGATTCAGAGGGACTCTACTGATACAATTATATGCCTTACAACACAGAAAAAAATTTGGGCATAAATGGGTTAACCTACAGATCTAAACTGAATCTTTACGGTTTCCTTGATAGTAACTGATTCTTTCGACTCTTGGTTGAACAGAGAAATAGTGTCTTCCCCTGTTTTCCTTTTCCCATTCTCTTTGCCATTCATTCTCCACATATTCTTTAATTTTTGCTCTTGCCTCAACTCTCCCCATAGGGATCTTCACATCTACGCCTCTTTTCTTGAGAGCTGCTTTTGCTAACAAGTCTGCTTTGTCGTTTTCCTGTATCCCTGTATGCCCAGGAACCCAGCAAAACTTGATTTCACTGCCATCCTTCACAACTCTGAACAGGACAGACAATATTTCCAGTATTATTTCTGGACGAGCCCGTGATCTACCTCCTCTTATAGCCATAAGTGCAGCAGCAGAATCTGCACAAACCAGTGCTCTGGCCACTTTAGCATCCTCTATCCACCACAAGGCCCAAAGGATTGCCAGTAGCTCTGCAGTAAACACAGAGGTCTCATTAGAGATTCTATAATTAAATCCATGTCCAAGTTGGTCCACAAATATCCCAAATCCTGCCATACCACTCTCTGGATCCAAAGAGCCATCTGTAAATATTTTTAGATAAGAACTTTCTTCGACATTTATCAGATGTTCTAATTTAGGGCCTATCCCTTCACTTGATTTTTGTTTTACAAAAGTCAGGTTGACATCTACCTCTTGGATTAACCAGGGTGACACAGGTGACCAGCACAAATGTTGTGCTATGCTGTCACTTCTTAGTCCCCGTGATTTTGCCCACTGACAAATGACAAATAGAAATGGTCTGTACCGGACCCTGGGGTCAGCATCAAAGGACTCCTGCAATAAGCATCTAAATGGTGAGGATTGAGGGAAGCCATTAATTTTTGCCCAGTATTGCAGCCCCAGTTTGATGCGCCTTAAGTGCAGGGGCATTTCCCCCATTTCCAGGAGCAGAGCAGGGACAGGGGAAGTTTTAAAAGCACCACAACATAGCCGTAACGCCTTAGCCTGAAGAACATCTAATTTGTCAAGCACAGACTTAGAAGCTGATCCGTAAACAAAACATCCATAATCTAAAACAGATCTTATCATAGCTTGATAAATCAACTGCATGGACCCTCTCTCTGCCCCCCAATCACACCCTGCTAAGCTTCTCATGACATTTATTACTCTTTTGCATTTGGTTATCATTTTTGCTATGTGAGTTGCCCAAGTTGTTCGTTCATCAAACCAAACACCCAACAATTTAAAGTTTGCACCCTCTCTAGAGGGGATCCATACAGAGATAAATTGACAGCCAGCAGCTTTCTCTTAAAACCAAAAATCATGAATTTGGACTTGGATGGAGAGATCCTAAACCCCCATTTCTCTGCCCACACCTCCACAGTGCCTAGGGCTCTTTGAACTTGTTTTACAGTAAAGTCTACATTTCTTCCTCTTCTCCAAATAGCACCATCATCTGCAAATAGAGACTACCCAAATCCTCTTCCAACATTCATAAATATATCGTTTATCATTATATTAAATAAAACAGGACTAATCACACTTCCTTGCGGGGTGCCCTTCACTATCTCAACAATCTTTGAGGTTTTACCACCCACCCGCACTTGTATTGTTCTGTGCATTAAGAAATCCTTGACCCAATTATACATTCATCCTCTCACTCCCAAATCAAATATCTTAATCATAAGTCCTTCCTTCCACAAGGAATCATATGCCCTCTCAATATCCAAAAACACACTTACAACTACTTCTTTGTTATTGAAAGCTGCTTTAATGTCGTGATCTAATACTGCCACAGACTCCATTGTTGATCTTTCATTTCTGAATTCATTTTGAAACTTCACAAGAAGCCCTTTACTTTCCAAAAAATATACTAACCTGTTGGTAACCATTCGTTCCATTATTTTACAGAGCACAGATGTTAAAGCTATCGGTCGATAAGACTCTGGATCTGATGCTTCTCTGCCTGGTTTAGGAATAGGAATAATGACAGCATGTTTCCACTCATATGGTAGATACCCCTCTGCCCACACAAAGTTGAACAAAGATAATATTTCCTCTAGTACACAATAATCAAGATGTTTAAACAATTCGTATGACAGCCCATTTCTCCCAGGAGTGGTATTAGCTCCTGAGCTAATGGCTTCCCTCAATTCCTTCATGTTGAAAAACAAGTTTATTGGGTTATCGATTTCTAAATTATTTTTCAGTTTCCACTGATTAATTAGCAACAATTCTGATTCAGTTCCTTGATTCTTAGAATTGTGGACTGCTTGAAAAACATCTACAAACATATCAACCTTTTCTTGATTAGATACTGCCTCCATCCCCCCCTTCTGTAAAACTGGGATTGAGCTTTTTTTTATAGATTCCGGACATTTTCCTTACTGCTGTCCACAGGTGTTTTACAGGAGTCTCTGGTCCCAGGGTTTCACAGAACCCCCGCCAACTGAGTAGTTTGGCATTTTTTGTTACTCTCCTTGCCACCGCTCTTAACCTCTTGTACTCCACGGCGTAACACAGCATTTGATACTTCCTTAGCTTTCTATATGCTTTATTTCTATTTCTAACAGCAACATTACATTCTTGATTCCACCATGGAACCAACTTGTTCATTTTGAAATTATGACTGAGAGGAACAGAGGCTTGAGCGGCCTTGTGGATCATTGAGCCAAGAGATTTATTCCACTCATCAATGGAGCCATCCAAATTTATTTCTTCTATTAAGTTACTAGATTCCTTCTGAAAATCATCCCATTTAGCAGAGGAAAATTTATATCTAGGCACATTAACTTCTATTTCTATTCTCAGTTTTTGACCAAACCTACAGAGAATTGGAAAATGATCACTACCTAGTGTATATCTGTCAAGAACATCCCACTCTCCAGTTCTAGCCAGGTTTGAAGAAGCAATGGAAAGATCAATATGACTAGTCTTATTTCTACTAATATCAAACCTAGTCGGCCTTCCATCATTAATGACTGCCAAACTATATTTTTCCAAAAACTCTTCTATGATTGTTCCATTGCTGTCTTTGTTATCACTGCCCCATAGGGGATTGTGGGAGTTGAAGTCCCCTACCCAGATAACAGGACCTTTAACACATTCCATTATTTTATCAAGTTCATGCACACTCAACTGTTTACAAGGATTATAGAAATTAATAACTGTTATAGCTCTATTACCTGTCCAAACCTCCACACATATACACTCTAAATCAGTGTTTATAATAACTCTCTTATACTGAATTCCTGATCTAACAAACGTTGCACAACCCCCACCTGATCTATCAGACCTGTCTTTTCTCAGACACACATAGCCTGGAATAACAAAGTCAAGGCATGGTTTTAGCCACGTCTCCTGGACACATATCAATTCTGGTTTTACCTTAAATTCATCAACAGATCTTTTCAATTCCTGACCATTAGCAATCAAACTCCGGGAATTCCACTGAAGAATGTAAAACATGAAGATGCTAGTCCACAGCATCATTGCTCTCGATCTGCGTCTCCATACTATCAGACCTCATCATCTGAGAGCTATCAAGGTGCTGCTTCTCTGTCATGTATTCATGAAGCTTTTCTGGAGATAACTGACTTATACGCCTAGGAAACGTTCAGCTGCCCCAACTACAATCTTAATCATATCAGATCTCCTCGTAGTCGATTTAGCTCCTACCAAAACATCTGTGACAAAAGCCAGAAAAGCATCCCTGCTCAGAACCAGCATATCGGGGGACATTACTGGCAGGGCTGGGAAGGCCCGCTGGCTCCTCATCACTGTGCAGCTTATCTTAATGTTTTGAGCTCCAATCTCTCCACCACCGCGTTTAACTGCCTCCATGTAAGAGACTTTATTTTGATCTCGATTGATCTGGATTTGCTTGCCCCCGAAATGCTGCCATATGGCCCCCCCCACAATTACAGCACTTGGAAGTCTCTGCCTTGCATTCCTTTATTTCATGCTCTTGTCCACACTTCGCACATCTGCGTTTGCCCCGGCAGGAGCTGGCTGTGTGTCCAAACCACTGACAATTAAAACAGCGCAGGGGAGGCCGAATGTACTCTCTCACTCGGTAGGCCATACTTCCCAAATACATCACCTCTGGAAGAACACTACCCTTAAAAGTCAGCAGCACTGACGAGTCCCTTTCATCTCCCTCCTTACGTTTAAAACGCATGACTCCAACCGCACTTCCTCCTTTAATGTTGTCCAAGATCTCCTGCTTAGACAACCCAGAATACACACCATAAATCACACCTTTGGGACCTTTTTTCTCATTGGGAACCATTCTCTCCACTTTCGTCACAATTTTCCCAGCTTCTTTTGTGCTGTCATGTTGTTTTTGATTTATGCAGCAAACTCGGAGTATCCCGTTGGACAAAATCTTGGCTTGAAAGCCCTTCCCTATCTGGCTCTCTAAAGCCGTAGTCACTCTCAGGGGGTTTAACACCCTAAAACCTCCCTCTCCCGGTTTCTGGCCTTTGACTTTAAACAATACAACCAGCTCTTCAGGATTCACATTTCCTGTTTTCCTTAATTTATTTTCAGCTCCTGCCTCCGACATTTCTGGCCTTTCCTTAGAAGCTCCTCTCTTTTGGCTCCCTTTCCCCACTGTCTGCCACCCACCTCCCTCAACCCCTCCCCCCCCTTTAGTAGTCATAAACTACTTTTCCCTACCGATCACACACTCACACCACACACTTTCACTCAGAATCAATCTGTGAAATGTCACAAACTAACCCTCCTCCTGACCGAGCTTGGGAAGCACGCCGAGAGAATATCGTTCCGGACCTATACAGGCCGTCGGTCGATATCCCCACAAACAATCCCCCCCAGCACTCGATCAGAATCAACAATTACACCAGCAGATTATTTCGCAAAACACAATGAATGAGATTTAAATTTTCCGCCAAATCAGATCAGCTGTCCGCGTCCGGACGTGACGTCAGCGCATGCGTCGAGCTCATAGAGCAGTGGTGCGTTTCAGTTGTAGTTGGAAGTCGGAATTTCCCAGTTCCGAGTAGGAAATTGTATCTGGAACGCCCCCCGAGGTCAGAATATCCTACTAGGAACTCGGGAGAATCTCGGCATCCCCGAGTTGACAATCAAAGATGGCAGCCCCCCAGTGTGAACAGTTATTTAGCTCATGTAGTAATCCATTTATTTGCACTTCTGGCGAGTGTGTGTCGCTCAAAATCAGCTGTATACATAGTATTGTTAGACTTATACTTACAAAAAGGACGTGCTAACAACAGCTAACAATAGCCTGGTAGATCGGCACGTTTTTTTTCCGACTTCAACTGGAACGCCGATAAGTCTGAGATGATGTCAATCCCAGTTCCGAGGTTAAGGGAACGCATCACAAAACTCGTGTCGGCGCATGCGAGTTGAGCGTGTATCAACCGGAACTGGCGCTGATCAACCCGCCATATTGGATGGGTCTCACATGCGGCCCAGTGCGTTTATTATAATGATAAAGGTGTATTTTGCACAATTATAATGAGCGTAACTCAGCGAATTTTTACCCGATTTTCACACGGATAAGTTTGTTACAAACAACAGAGATGTACTAATTGTACAGGACGCTGTCACGCATTTATTATTATATTATTGCTATTTTTTGTCATGAAATGAGACAGTACAGTGAGACGGACAGACAAACAACGTTTGAGAAAAAAAACTATTTTGTGGTCATATATAAGTTATTCACAATGCCAACTTCAACAACAGCATTAGCAGCAGATGATATGATGGTAGGGACAGGGAGGGGTTCTCGTTGGTGGTGCTATGGTTGTATGGAGAGAAGCTGTAAAGGGGGCAATAAATAAATAAAATATAGTAAAGTATGGACAGAATGATGTAAAGGATGAAGGGGAGAAAAAGTGAAAAGTATGTAGATGATGAAATAATTATAATTAATTACAATAATATAGCCTATAAGAAGGGGATCAAGAAAATAAATGAATTAGTCTGATGATTAAGTAATAATGGTAATATAGTAATGGTAATAGTAGTAACAACAACAGTAATATTATTATTATAATTATTTTACATTTTTGTTTTTGTGTGCTGTGAGAATATTCAGTGCAGCTATTTCAGTCACAGGCACATGTACGTGCGCTCGCACACAAAAACCAGACATATAAATCATGTTGACATGCATATTAAACTTGAAATACGTATTTACGCAGGTGTAGGAATAAAACAGAAAGGCCATCTGCTTTCAATATTGTGCCGTTTACTGTGACTTTACAGTGCACAAAATACGAACATGAATGCGTCAGAGGCATTACCGCCACCTACTGGATGGGAGTGTGGCACAGGAAAATAAGCAGAGACAAAAAAGTACTGTATAACCATACAGTCACTCACAAAACTCTAAAGTTAGGTTATGTACAATAAGCCAGTCTTCCTCAAGTACTTCATTAACGATTTGAACACTTTGACAGATGCTGACCTTTGCAGATTCTCTACAGTTAGATCCAAATTTTCTTTGCCAAGTTGGTGACTAACCTGTCGCCTTTGCTGTGTGTGTTTAGAACAAACAATAAGTACATGTGTTACTACTTCTGCTGTCTTACAACAAACCCAGTCTCCTGTTGGATGTTTACTTATCAAATAAAGATTCTGTTTGCGTCCTGTGTGACATGTTCTTATGGTAAGTTCTGTCTCCTCCTTTGTGTTTCCGCCCTGCGTAAACACATTTTGTACAGATGGTGCCCTGTGTAAGATATATTCCATTATTCTTGACATATTTTAAAAGTGAGACTATCTATAACATATTTAACTTCTGTTATTGGAAAGTGGTACTGCTCTTTCTATTTCCTGTGATTTCAATTAAACAGAGGTTAATTAATGCAACTCAGTTTTTGCCAACAAGTCAACTTTTTCATTCCCCCTGACTCTGGAGGAAAGAGATAACTTGATCTTTGACACGCTGACAATGAAGAATTTTCAATATGTCAAAGACAATATCCTGTCTGCGTACTGATTTTCCCAATCTTATTCTCTCCATTGGAGAAAGACTGTCTGAGGCAATGATAACTTTGTCTTCTTTATTTTCTTGTACCCACTGCAAGGCTAAAAGTATTGCAGTAAACCCTGTTGTGAATACTGAAATGTGATCCGACAGTCTCTTTTTGACTGCTTTGCTGTACTGTGGGAAGTAAAAGGCAGCACCTGTGTGTCTCTTCTCTGGCTCTTAAGATCCATCTGTGAATAAAACTAACTTGTGCTGATGCTGTTCCAAGTGTTCCTGCACTATTATCCACTGTGATATCAATGTGAACTGGGATAAAGTATATAATGAAAGTTATATTGATAGTGCATATGAAACTTTTTAAAAGAATATTTACATCATTATATGACAAAAATTGCCCAATAAAACAACACTGCAGAAAACAAAGGTGCAAAGATCGACCGTGGTTCACAAAGGGAACACAAAATGTCTGTAAAAAGAAAAATACTCTGTATAGGCAAATCATAAAGCAGAGGACTACAGAGGCATAAAATAAATATACAAACTATAAAAATGTGTTAACCATATTATAAGAGTATGAAGGAAAGAATACTATATTAAAATATTATAACAAAACTAACATGAAAGGAATAAGGGACATATTCAATAGTATTATTAAAAGAGGTTCAAAATAACAGAGCTACCTCAGCATCTACTGATTCTAAAGAAACTGATATGAAAGTTGTAAAAAAAGGTCACTGAGGGGATTTCAGAACCACTGACATACATCTGTAATTTATCATTCCAAACTGATAAATTTCCTTACAAAATGAAAATAGCTAAAGTTGTATCACTGCATAAAACTGGGGATAGACACCACTTTACAAATCACTTCCACAATTATCCAAACTTCGAGAAAAACTGTTCAATAATAGACGAGATAAATTCATATACAAACATAAATTGCTTTCTAACAGTCAACACGGATTTAGAGCAAACAGTTCAACATCTCTGACATTAACAGAATCAACTGAGGGGATCACACATGCTATAAATCACTAATTGTGTTTAGTTGGAGTATTCATAGACCTAAAAAAAAAAAGCTTTTGACTCAATTAATAGTGATATTTTAATCAATAAACATGAACAGTATGGAATTAGAGTCTTCTTACTGCACTGGGTGAAAAGTTATCTAAGCAACACTAAATACTTTGTGAAGTTGGGGGACTATTCATCATCATGCTTTGACATTGCTTGTGGTGTCCCACAGGGGTTAATATTAGGTCCAACACTATTTAATTTATATGATATATGCAAAGTTTCAGAAATATTAAAATTTGTGTTATTTGCAGATAACACAAACAGTTTTTTCTGGGAGGGAGTTACACAAACTACAGGGGATGACCAGCACTGAAATGTGCAAAGTGAAAATGTGGTTTGACAGAAACTAATTATCATCAAACGTAAGTAAAACTAAATTCAAGACATTTGGCAATTGCAATAAAAACACCCAATTACAGATACAAGCAGATGGGGTGGATATTGAAAGAACATATGAGAATACGTTTCTTGGAGTAATAATTGATGAAAAAATAAACTGGAAGTCTCACATAAAACATGCACAAAGAAAACTGTCCAGAAGCATTTCAGTACTGACGAGAGGAAAACACATCCTAGACGACTATTCACACCCCATTCTCTACGGTTCACTGATTTTACCATATTTACATTACTGTTCAGAGGTCAATACTTACAAATGCACAACGACCTTTCCATACTGCAGAAAAGAGCCATGAGAATTAGTCATAATACTGGTTATTGAGATCATACAAATTCTTAATTCTTGAAATCCAAAACATTAAAATTCACTGACCTGGTTCACTTTCAAACAGTTCAAATCATGTATAAAGCAATAAGCAATCTACTTCCTGGATCTATAAAATAATTTTTTAATAGAGATATTGGTTATAACCTGAAGGGGGAGCTCAACTTAAAGCATCTGTGGGTACGAACAACATTAAAAAGCTTTTGTGTTTCTGTTTGTGGAACAGATTTGGTGTGGAACTCAAGTCATGTCCAAGCATGACTCAGTTTAAAAAAAAAATGGTTTTCATGGGGTACAGGGGGGAAGAGGAGCTTTAGCAACGGGATGTTTTGATCAATGTTTTCATAAATAATTTAGGTATTTTTTTTTTATCTTTCTTGCTTATTATTTGGCTAAAACTGCCTGATAATTGAGTAGTAGAGAAGGGGTAGGTTTAAATAAGCTCATGCTTCATCCTCGTTCCTTTTCGACATGTTGTGTTAATATTATTATTGTTGTTTCAACTATTCTTATGTCTTTTTTTCAGTCTGCTTTATGTGATACTAGCACATGTTCGAAAAAAAACATTCAAAACAAAGCAACAAACATCTGCAAAATTGATAAAAACACATTCACATCTGTGTTTTACAAATAAAAAAAGAGTCTCAAAAATATTTTTGATTAGTGTATTATAAACTCTTCATAGAAGAGAAAACAGTCTCTTTTCTGCAGAGCACGGACTGAAAGAGGATAAAAAAACACTGACAGGCCACTTAATAAGGTAGATGAGAGTGCCACATGAAAAAAAACAGCTGATTGACCAATCACATGGCAGAAACTCAGTGCATTTAGGTGTATAGGCATGACTGAGATGAGCATAAGAATGAAGAGGCTGGGTTGGTCTGTCAGAATCTGCTGATCTACAAAAACCATCTCTGAGGTTTATGGAGAACGGTCCAAGGTTTCTTTACAGATCAGGGAACTCGGTAATCCCAAATCTAAACAGCAGCCACCTGACATTCATGTAATGTCAAACAAAGTCACACAATAAGGAAACCAGTCCAGTCCAGAGATATCTGGAGCTCTCTTTGTAGATTTAAGAAAATCCAGAAAAGAGAAAATATCCAGTGAGAGGCAGAGTTCTCAATAAAAACATATTATTGATGCAGGAGATCAGAGGGGAAAGGTCAGAGTGGTTGGAGAAGATAGAAGGTAAACAGGAGCTCAAATATTTTACAACCAAGGAATGAAGAACATTTCTGAACACAAGAAGACCAGACCAGGTGGTCTCTGCAGCTGATGGTCTCAGACAGGAGCAGCATCAGGGTCTGTGGAGCAAACAGCCTCTGCTGCAGTGACCTCTCCTCTTCTTTAGTCGTCCTGACTCTTCCTCCAGCAGAGAGCAGCTGTTTGACATGAACTCTGTAAAGATAATGATCCAGGATCCAGCTCATGAGAACAGATCCTGGAGATCCTGGGCTCTGCAGCGATGACAGACTGACCTGTGGGTTTACAGGTTCGACTCTAAGACCTGAGAAAATAAAAAGTTCAAACTGAAACTTCAGTTCATGTATAAAGAGGTGACCAGAGTCTGTCTGTCCTTCAACACTAACAGTGCAGACGGCCTGCTGCTGTGGACCGGCCTCACTTTAACATCTCTGCCATCATCCAGCATGATGGACTGGATCTGAGACCTGCTGAAGTCCAACAGCTCCACAGTCTGGTTTAAGACCGTTGGTCTGGTCAGAGTGAGTCCTGTTCTCCTCAAAGTGTCTGCCTGTTTAACACAAGTCTGGTCCTGGTTGAGGTTTCTGTCTGTTTCATCAGAGTCTGGTCCAGTCTGCTGTTTTATTTCTGCTTAAGGGTTTCAAACCAGTCCCATAAGTCTGGATTTGCTCTCCATTTAATCAGAAGTCTTGTTTGTGTGGGGCTTCCACCTGCCCTAGAGCCCCTGTTGGCTCTGTGCAGTAAAATCCTTCTTTAGGTTCACAAAGTGTGTCTGCAGTTTTAGAACAGATCCTCTTTATTCTCAGACCAGAACCTGCAACACAGAAAAGATCTCTCATGATCACACTGAACCATTTAAGGGCAGAAACCAAACATCTCTAGAATTTAAACTCATCTGAACACAAAACCTGAAGTTTGAAATTGAGCTGTTGACTCCTATGAGACGGAAAGCAGATTTCATTTTTGCAGGAAGGAAGAGGTCATCAGTTTGGAAGTTGCACAAACACAAACAGACCAGAACAACCTCTGGTCATGAAACAGACCTGTTCTCTGAACTCAGACCTGCACTGACCGTCGGGTCAGTAAATGAACCATAAGCCGGTCTATACAGACCCGACAGGGTGGTCTTTTTCTTTGTTCTTTAAAGTAACTCTTTGATAATCTTGTGATCAGACTGATCCAGCTGTAAAAGCTTCAAGCTGCAGCATTTTAAGGGACAGTTCAGTACTTTTGAAGTATGGTTGTGTGAGCTCTATGTGGACACTAAGTACATTAGATGCAGTGGAAAGTTCTCTCCTCTCCTTCAGTAAGCCACATTCTGTAAGAGTCTGTTATTCAAAACTGGCTGCAAACAGGGAAGTATCAACCAAGAACAAAACATTTTTCTCTGCCAACAAGAACTCCCATCAAAAATAATACCACAGTTTAAAAGTATGCTACCTAGTATCTTTATTGAGTGCATTTACCTTTCCGGAAAATATAGTTTATCTGAAAATAACCAACTCAAATCACAAACTGTATCTCAATGATCAATTCTGCCACAAGCTGCCAATGCAGAACAGTTCAGAAAAGTTAAGGCACTCAAAAAAATTTGAAGGTAGTGCACTATCCCTTTAAGCTCTGTCTGCAGAAGTGGGCGGAGCTAGAAGCATTGCAGGAGCAGAAAATGGTTGCAGGCCTGTTGCTAATGTCTGCTCATGAAAGAATGATGATGATGATGATGATGATACCTGCTGAGGAGGAAGAGCTGGATGTTCCTGTGTCAAATGAAGAGAACAGAACTGAGACACTGCTGCATGGAGGAAACATTTTCATCCCTGAGTATCAAACTGTTACATTCTTCTCATCCTCATACAACATCATCTGATTGGCCATTAACAGATGCCCATGGCCGAATCAACCGTCCAATCACCCTCCAGCTAACATGTGATATCCACATCCTGTCAGGCTGCCTACACATCAAATGATTTTGGTGACCACTTTCCATTTAAAGGCAATGTACGGCTGCGATGGGGTGGGGCTATATCTGCAACATGACGGCCGCAATCAAGGCGACCATGTCCCTCATCGCTCCGTTGCCAAGGTTGAAAAAGTTAAGAAAAATGATCTTTTCAGGCGATGTCTCCTGTGACTGTGCAGCAACAGCCAATCAGAATTGTGTTAGTTCCTCCTGGATGGACCGCAGAGATCTGACAGACGATGCTGCTGCATCATCAGCTGCAGTGTTTTGTGGTTGATAGGTGAGTGAAAAGGAAACAGGTGGAATAATCTCAGCTTATACATCCTGTTATATGATATACGATATGATCACAGTGAAACTCAAGAGAGCATGACATCCCTGAGTGACAGCGTCAGTGATCAAAATGAGGTGTATAGGGACTGTTGACTTCAGCGGGCAATGGGATTATGGTTTCAAAATCAAATTCAGTGTGTAGGCACCTCAGAAAGCCACTGAGCGTCTGTCCCTCATAATCACAAATTAATGTGAGGAACAAGAACTGTTCCTGTTTTCTTCTCCTGTGTTTCAGGGTGAAGAGTTTCATGAACATGAACATTGAGCACACCTACCTCCATCACACACAGTGCACGGGAAACAGTTTTTTAGAGAGTTTAATTTGTCCATATATGTCCCATCAGTACACGACAGACAGGAAGTGCTTTTGTCCACCTCACAGTCGGTTTTCATGCGAGTACCTGTTGGAGAAAAGACAAAAGATCATGTGTGAGTTTGGAAAGACAAACAACAGGATTTTATTTAGTATCAGGTTGGATTCTACCAACAACATGACAGAGGAGAAAGAGCTGCAGGAAAATCCATCTGCCATCAGTCTGTCTGTCCATGTGTCCATCATTCATCTGTCAATTTGCTGGGGAGGTAACAGGGCTCTTAGCCCACAGGTCAGTGCATACATTGTAGGGATGTAATGGTTACCAGTAAAGTAGTAAACCGCGGTAAAATTTCCCACTGCAATCATTACTGTGTCCTATTAAAATGACTGTTAAACCGTGTTTGATCCCCACACTGTGTCAGTAACTCACGGTGATGCTGCTCTTTGACTGGAAAAGCCTGAATTATGTGTGTCTGCTCCTCGGTGAAGCAGCTGTCTCTCACAGACGGAGGAACAGTTTGTAATGTTTGGCCTCAGCAACTGGAGCCTCGCTCAGACTCTCACTGGCTTTCCTACTTAAAACGGTTGAAGTCTAAAGTCTGGTCGAAGTTTGGATTTTAAAGGATGTGGAGGGTAAACTGATTGACGACAGTCACCCTGTCTAAAACACCAAGCTGTGATGAAAAACAAAAATGTGCCTGATTAAAACTGCTGTAACTCCAAGTAAATGAGCAGAGAGAGAGAGAGAGGATTCAGGTGGCCATACCTGAGTGAATTATAGGAGGTTTATCAGGATTTTCTGTGAAAATAATGTATAAAGGTTGGAAATAACAGCATTAGAAGAAATCTGGAGTGAGTTCCTGCCATTCTTTCACTGTTTATTCACCGTGTTTGCTGTATTTCATCGTAATTTCATCTTTTTCCACCATAGTTCGTGTTTTATGAATATAACCAATTGTAATTTGGAAATTCAAAGGAGATGTGGAGGAGATCTGCCATGGAAAGAGGAGACCAGAGGAGAGTCATGAAGGGGGCTAACTGCTTCAGAGACTATCGTTAGTAAAACAAAAAATAAATAAATAAAAAGGCCTGGACATGGTCTAATATAACGAGCTGTAACATGGACACTAATGCTGCAGGAAAACTAACATGTGCGAGTGTTTGTAAAATAGGTTGTTTATTTTTAGCCATCTAAAAACTTTGAACATGTTTATTTACAGTTTTTTTCTATTCTTCTAGGCCAGTGGTTCCCAAACTTTTCACAGCCTGTACCCCTTCAGACATTTGACCTCCAGCCATGTACCCCTGACTCTCATGCACTTGTAGCACCGAGAAAAATAAATATTTAAGCCTGCTGCACCCCCACCTCTCACATTTTCCATGCATAACATACATATCTCTTAAAGTGAATTATTTCTCGATAAATAGATTTTTTTTCACCAGGAATTTCGGTGGGCAATACCAGTTCACTTTTGAAAAAGAAATGTACATTTCTGAAACATATTCATTAATGAACTTGAAGCTTTAATGAAAAGGCTGTCTGACTAAAATTACTGTCTGTTATTTTACGAATCTTAGATAATTTAAGACGGATTACCTCCAAGATGCCTCGGACTCTCTGCCAACACTTCAAGCTTTTATCAAAACTCACAATACAAACATTTACCAGTTTGAACTTGAACTACTGAAACAGCTGTTTAGACCTGACAGCTTTTCACGTACCCCCTAAGTCACTTCGCGTACCCCTGGGGGTACACGTACCCCAGTTTGGGAACCACTGTTCTAGGCAAATTACATATAGTTTAAGCATTTATAACATAATAATGACAAATACTTGCTAGAATGGCTTACTTTTTACTTTTACTTATAGGACATTTCCTGACACAATTATTGACAAAAAGACAAAAGAACTCTTAAAAACATAATGTTAAAGGGGTGAAATGATTACAAGATTGTGTCAAAGTACTTTTTGAACATTTTAAGCACACTGCAACAATACCGCGATAATAATGATAACCATGATCATTTTAGTCACAATAACCGTGATATGAAATTTTCATACTGTTACATCCCTAATAAAGAGGAGACCAGAGTCTGTCTGTCCTTCATCACTAACAGTGCAGACGGCCTGCTGCTGTGGACCGGCCTCACTTTAACATCTCTGCCATCATCCAGCATGATGGACTGGATCTGAGGCCTGCTGAAGTCCAACAGCTCCACAGTCTGGTTTCAAGACCGTTGGTCTGGTCAGAGTGAGTCCTGTTCTCCTCAAAGTGTCTGTTCAACACAAGTCTGGTCCTGGTTGAGGTTTCTATCTGTTTCATCAGAGTCTGGTCCAGTCTGCTGTTTTATTTCTGCTTGAAGTTTCAAACCAGTCCCATAAGTCTGGATTTGATCTCCATTTAAACAGAAGTCTTGTTGGTGTGGAGTCTCCACCTTCACCCAAAGGTTCCTGTTTATCCTGCAGAAGTCTGTTTTTATAAGGTCTCTTCCTGCTTTACATGACTCTGGTCCTCCTTAATGTTCCTGCCTGTTCCTCCACAGTCTGGCTCTGCTTGAGTTTTCTAACTGTTCATCATCAGTTGTGTTTGTTTGAAGTTTCTGCCTGTTGAACTAAAGTTATGATGGAGCAGATCGACCACAGCAGAACCAAACTGATGTCAAACCAGCTCTAACTTCAGAGAGAACCAGACTCAGGCTGAGCAGAGAAACCTCAAACTGAACCTTGGTTCTCCTCAGGGTTTCTTTAATGAATAATCTGGTTTTCATGGTTTCTCCCCTTATATCTGGTTATCCTGACTGTTTCTTTCTCTATAATTTGGTTCTCCTCACAGTTTCTTTCTTTTCAGGATGAGTCTGATTCAGCTTTTCTTCTCCTCAAAGCTCTGCCTGAGTTCTCTGTGTAACATCAGTCTGGTTGTGTTCAGGGTCTCTGCCTGTGTCAGAAGGCTCTTTCTCTCCAGTCTGACTTTGCTGCTCTGTGCTGTTCATGTGGGTTCATGTTGGTCTTTGTTATGAAGTTTCAAAGGAGTCTGGACCTGCTGCCTCTGCAAAGGCTTCATGAGAACACTTGAACTGAACTGATGGCTCAAAACTAAATTAATTAGTTATTTGATTGACTGATTCACGTGCTTCTCTGGGTTTTGGGACTCAGAACTTTGTAGTCCTCTTCTTTCTTCCAAATGTTTGTTTTCCTTTGAAGGAAAAAAACAATCACTGAAACAATATTTTATTATTCAAACTGTGCAAAAATATGAGAGCTATGAAAAAATGTAACATACTAGGTTTTGAAGAGTAACGTTATTTTCTTTGTCCTGCAAGACAACATGAGCAACAAGAACAAAATAAACATATAACTAATGTTCAAAGTTGTATCAGTAAGAAAAAAAAGATCATCCCAATGCAATAACTTACCATGTTTGGAAACATACGATGATTTCTGCAAATGAGGAATGTACAACCGGTTATTATTAAAAAAAGAATAACAGCTATCACAAAGGACACTATGACTGCAGTCTTGAATGGTTGTTCTCCACACTGAGCATCTTCTGATTCAGTCCCTGGTTCCAGCAAACGGAGATTCTGTGATTCACAACTGTGAGGACAGAGGGACATGTTTATAAAGACATGAGTGAGGACAGAGGGACATGTTTATAAAGACATGTGAGGACAGAGGGACATGTTTATAAAGACATGTGTGAGGACAGAGGGACATGTTTATAAAGACATGTGAGGACAGAGGGACATGTTTATAAAGACATGAGTGAGGACAGAGGGACATGGAGCAGTGGGAGGTGTGACAGTCCTAAATGTCCAGCAGGTGGAGCCCTGTGCCTCCATCAGCTGCCTCCTTCTGTCCCGGAGCTTCAGTGAAGTTGATGGTTCAGGAGGAACTGGTGACTGAGCTCTCTACAGTTTACAGGTATCTGTCCATCACTGCTGAGTGAGGAGCCGTCCCTACAGCTGATCTGCTGTCCCTGAGTCTGAACCTGTCAGGACTGTCCTCAGTGAGGTCAGCATCATTGGGACACAAATATCTGCCCCATCATCACGTCCATGTGTGGATCAGTCTGTACTCACTGTGTGTGTGGCTGACAGGACGCTGACGTCCCGTCTGAAAATGTTCCTGCAGGACAGGGAGAGCACTTGGTGTCTGAGTGTGAGGATCCTGCAGACAAACACAGGAGTTAGTTCACTTTCCTACAGTAGAAACACAATTCAACAAAGCTGATTTATTCCTCTGTCAGTCTGACTGCTGTTTCCTCTGAGCTTCTTAACTACAGGATGATCAGCTTTGAGCTTCAGCCTCCACAGTGAAGGTCTCCACATCTGCAGCTCTGAGCAGCTTCTCTCCCTCAATCTGATCCAGAACAACAGTCCACCTTCAGGACATCAAACCAACCTTTCTGACTGACAGATTCTCCTGGACCACAGCTCTTGTGTCTGGTTGCTGTCCTACAGCCGCTCTCTGTTGGCTCTGTGCAGTAAAATCCTACTTTAGGTTCACAAAGTGTGTCTGCAGTTTTAGAACAGATCCTCTTTATTCTCAGACCAGAACCTGAAACACAGAAAAGATCTCTCATGATCAAACTGAACCATTTAAGAGCAGAAACCAAACATCTCCAGACTTCAAACTCAAGTAACATCTGAACAAAAGTGCAAACTGTCTGTAGGTCTTTCAGGTCTCTCAGACAGAGCCAGAATACTTTGAGAAATACACCTTCATCACACGGTGAACAGCTGAAGCACTCTCTGCGGCCCGTTGGTTGGTCCATGAAGCTTCCATCTGGGCAGGGTCCGCAGGTTGTAGTTGCAATAATGGTGCAGTGTCTATGCACACAATTTCCTGACAAAAATAACACAAAAAGATGTTTAAGTTTTACAGTGTATTGCTACATCAAAAACTTTTAAAAACGAAGAGCCAAGAGCACCAGGTGGGTTTACATTCAGTTTCTGTTGAAAGAATTTGACAATATTTAAATATGCATATGTTATGTTTGTATATTTGTACAACAGTGTATCTATAATATGAAGAGTATGGCTTCATGCTGCTCTTGAGGGTTGTGACAAGTGACCTAAGTGGTTTGATTATCAGAGAAGATTATGGAACGCTTATGAAGACATGTCACGGGCACAAATGGTTGATCAGAAGGGATGAGCCCCTGGAGAGGTCTGTCAACATACCAGGACGCCAAGGTCTCCTATTGGCCGGGCAGGGCCCCTGCTTTTTAAGAAACACTTCTTACTCCTGAGTGTTTCTGTGTGGCTGTAGGAGTGCTGAACTCCACGTGACATGATGAACATAGAGAGGAGTCTAGAAACAACCTAAAAACAAACATGCTGGTTTTGTAGAAAAATACATTCATCCATCACTAGAAAGCTATCGGAGAGCACAGACCTCCGCCAGCGCCACAGTCCTCAGCCATATAGTCATTTTGACCATAAATATTACTCCTACCTTTATTTCACTGAAATATTTAGAATCCTTGACCATAAAGACATACCATTAGCAACTGGATTCATAATGATATCTATTTTAGTTATTTAGTTATTAAGACGCTGATCCAGATCAACACCAAAATCGAATCATTTCTTCCTTTCCCCATGCTGAACATTTCCAGAAAATTTCATCCAAATCCATCCATAACTTTGAGTTACAGACAGACGGACAGACAAACTCTCCAGAAAACATAACCTCCTTGGCAGAGGTACTGATGAATCCAGTTGCCAATGGTCTGTCTTCATGGTCAAGGACTCTAAATATTTACATGAAATAAAGTTAGGACTAATATTCAAGGTCAAAACCGTAATATGGCTATGGCGTTGGGGGAGGTCTGCGCTCTCTGAGTGCTTTTGACGTTTCATATAGTTTCCTTTTTATTATAAAAAACTATCAACATCAATGTCACAATAAAGCTATGAGTGTTTTTTGTGTTTTCCCATTTTTAAACCTTTAGGTTGGTGTTTCCACAATACATATTGGGCACAGCAGTGTGCTTTATTACTGTCATTTATTTATGATGCTTTTTATCAACACTGTGTATGGATTGCAGTGTGAGTGGTTCAGGGGTTGGATGGAGTGGATTTGGGTCAGAAATCCTTCATTTTAATTCATCAGTCTGTTTGTAAAGCACTTTGTGCTACATTTTTTTGAGCTGCAGAGCTTCATTTTTAGTGACTGTGAATGCATCTTGCGTTAGTTTTGCTGTGTTTAAGTTGGGGTCATATTAACAGATTGTTAAGGTCCATTTTTACTAACACTGAATTAAATAGCCTTTAACAGCCTGGATGATCTTACCTGGAGGACACCTTGGGCAGCATATACGGTACCCAATTTTATACTCTGATGGATCACATGTGAGCGTTTGACATCCGACTATTGTCGTCACGAAGATCTGTGAAGAAGAGGACAGGTGTTAGCCTGGATCTACACTCGTTTATTAAACTTCAGAAAAACACAAATGAGGCTTTCAGGTAAGTTTATAAAACTCTGAAGACATCAGTAATTATTCAGAGAGAAGCATCGATATAATGAGCTGATCTGAGCTCTGAGACATGGAGCTGCTGAAGTCTCCATCAGAAGATGGTCCACTGTGGTCATAAAGGGATGGACATGGTCAGAACAGTCCTCAGGTAGGCTGTGGGGTTTGAACCATGCTCAGGTGGGACTGAGGGACCACCAGGATCAGCCTGAACCACTGATCCAAGGCAGGATGGATCCATGGTTATGATGTTCACACCAAACTCTGAATGTGGAGCAGAGATCCAGACTCATCAGAACAGGAGACGTAGTTTGAGTTTGAGTCCTCTGGTCTGTGGAATACTTTGTGGATTTTTGGATAAATGTCTGAAGTAAGAAACACAAGCTCGAGAGATTCTGATGTCTTTTCAAAATTTAAATTTAATTGGTGATGCATAAGGCACATAGCCAATTAGTCAAGGACATGGCATCAACCAAATGCATAGTAGAATGTAAATATGGTCGAGATGACCTGCTGATTCAAAGGTGGAGCCACATGCTGGGTTCACCTCAGGCTGTTACACTGTCCACAGAGACAGGACAATAAAGTTTGTTAATCATTAAAGTTGTTCTACAAAAGAGAAGAAGGTCAAAGCTGATTTTAACAATAAAAAGTCACAATAAAGAAAAGTCATTTACCAGCAGAGCTGCAGTGGACAAACGGTTTAATCTGAACATGTTTTCATCCAACAGGGTCACAGACATGGGGTCAACCATCAGGTCAAGGAGGTGAGGGGAGATATGAAGTCCAACATGGAGGCATCATCTGGAAACAGAGAGGAAAAGACAGATCAGAAGAATCAGTGAAAATGATTGATTAATAATAATAATACAGTTTATTTAAAAGCCCTTTTCTCAGCACCCAAGGACACTTTACAAAATACATAATAAAAACACACTGCATTAAAATCACAATCAAAATAAATAAAACAACATACAAGAGTGACACAGTTGTAGCATCAGAAACATTAAAAAAAGGACCTTTCTGAATCCTCTAAATGTCCCTCTGGTCCTCGCCCTCTTTGAATGAGACACCAACAGTTCATGTTGTGCAAATTGTAAATTGTTCCTGATTCCTGTTGTTGGTGCGACCCCCCAAATGAACCACCATATGCACTCTCCAGGACCAGACACCCCCTTGATTTAGGATTCTTTTTGACACATCGGGGAGAATCAAGCAGCATTTGATTCGTCGAGACTCAAATGGCGCCAGCCAGTTGCTGAAACTCCTCTGAACGATTCTCCACCTTTCCAGATTTACGTGACCAGTCACACCTAAAGAAAGGAGTAAACAATCCTAATCTCTTCTGTCCCAGTGAACGGCAGCTGTAGGTCGTAAAGTTCCGCATTTGGTCACCTAGGATCTAGACAATTTTCTGCATTCCAAAGCATTCAGAACAATCTCAGATTGCAGAGAAAACCTTTAAGAACTGGTATTAAGGTCCCAAATCATAACCTGTGTATTGATTTGAAGTCAGTGTGTAATGTACATTCCTATGTTCTTACAACTGATTTTCTATCATTTCTCTGAGTAAAGTTAAGGATTTTCTGAATTAAATCTGAAAATCTGAAAAGACCAACAGCTCCACCTAGCAACTTCTCTTGGTAAAGCCCAACTGTTGGCATGTTAATATATTCTGCAACAGATATCAGAACTTATTGACAATGTAATCACTATGTGCTACAATGTATTCTAATGGTGCCTATTAGAAGAATGTTTGCTCCCCACATGCGCAGTGGTCTCTGGAGCTCTGCCTCTGCGTCCTCCTTTTGATGAGCTCCTCATCTGTAAACTCTGGCTCAAAACTGTAAGGACACCCATCATATTCAAAGTTCTCCTCCACAACATCTTCATCCGATAGATATTTGTGTATTTTGCACAAAACTGGAAGAAGAAAGTCGTATAGCCAGCCGTCTTCCCCTGAAACAATGAGCCGCACTGCGCATGCGCGGAACAAACATTCTTCTTCTTCAGTTCAGAGGTCAGCACAGTCACAAAAACATGTCTGGAGTGACACAGACTGTAATGGAGGAGTAGCCTGAGCAGAACATGATGGAATATTGGTGAAAAACATGAGTTTTTGGATGATTAATGCAGTTTTAGGAGCGGTGCTGTATGCCCTATGTGCTACCATTATACGGATGTCCACTGCTCGATTTTGGATCTAAATATCTCCTGAAGCACTGTTTGGATCAGGAAAGCCTTCTGGGTGAGTATATTGTTCTACTTCATTCTATAAACAATGTGAAAGCTGCAGAAACCAAACTTTTCCTTTAATTGTTAAGTAATATAGGCAAGAGTCGTCATATGATGTCAGTGCCAGCCCACTCGAAAAGGGGCTTTATAACTACGCTTTGTCGAATGTTACTCTCTCTCGTTCGGCTTTCTGAGCTCACCTCTTATCTCTCTTATTGATTCTTTTTTGGCTCCTTTCTGCTTTTTTGACTATACGCCATCAGGCCGCTGTCTTGTAAGCACGTGTATGCTGACCACATATATAGGCCTTGAAATGGCCTTGAAAGTGAATGGCCTTGAAAGTATACAGCAGGATTTTGAAGTGTATTCTGAATTAGTGACTCAGTGAACTCAACAATCTGTCTTTATTGTGAGTTGCAACATGAAAGCGATCTTTCAGCGGAAACAAGATTTTTATCTCCAGCTGATGCAATGAGCAGCTTCTCATTTCTTAAACAACCATGTCAAAGACACATCCTGTGGACATGGAAAAGATGATAGTCTGTTTAAGAAGGGTCAAATTATTGGCATCAAGCAGTCTCAGGTGGGCTTTACACGTGTACGAATTTGTAAGACTCCAGTAAAATAAACTATCGATCTGGTGATATTGACACACGGAGACGTGTATTTGTCCATGACTCTGCATCTTTATTGAAAACGGGTCTACAGGTGGATATCTGCGTATTCGTCTTCATGCTGTAGTTGGTATAAACAGATAAGTCCGAGAAAGACGGTGACCTCATAGCACCCCTCCTCCTCCCCGCCCTCCAACCCACACTGCCACACACTCCAACAACAACAACAACAACAAAAACAACAACAACAATGGCGGCAGACAGGCTGATTCTGATCTTGTTCCAGCAGCTACAAATATTGCAACGACTTTTATACCAACATTTGCTCACAGAACACCAACAACACCAGCTACAGCAACAACAGCAACAAGTGTTCACGCAGAGATGAAGCATGTTACGCCTGCATGAGCCCTTGTTGACGTGGAATCCACCTCGGAGCAGAACTGTGATGTTACGAGTGTAGTAACCCAAGAACTACATTACCCAGCATGCAATATGGGTTGGGAGCATGAGTGGGAACCCATAGGTACGTCCCGGCGTGGATTTTGCGTTCTCAAGTAAATGCACAAGCCTATCTACAATACGATGTGTAAACAGCGATACATGTTTTGATGCCAACGCCAAGACAATACGGTGCCGTCCTCTTGTGAGGAGGGCCTCAGTCTCAGCCTGCCACACTCCAGGCACTGGAGAAACCAAAAGAAACTAAAGCTTCTACATGCTAACTTTTAATCTGTCTGAGCAGGTTTAGTTTAGAAAAGTTCCTTGAATCGTCTCCATGAGTCAGGCCTTTCCAAGGCCTCTCTGAGGACACTCTTGAAAAAGAGCTTTTTAATTTCAGAGATTAATTATGTCAGATGTTTTTTTTTACTAATATTTTTAAAATTCAGACATGAGGCCCTCATGGGCCCCCTCAGCTGAGTCTGAGCTTTAATAAACTGCTGTAACACTTTCACAGTCCAACAAATACAACAGGAGCTGCCGCTCAACTCGACTTAAAGTCAATGGGTGCATCTCAAAGCTCCAAAGTTTCATCCTCACCTCCTCCACTTACGTCTTTAATTGCGTCTTAGTCCCGCCCACTAGTGATGCATGCCAGAAACACGAGGAGAGGAGAGAGGAGACAAGGAGATTCATTTTAAGAGCAATGAGACATCCTCTTGTCATCTCATCTCATCTCCATCAAAAAAAGTGATCAATTATTTTTTAACTTTCTCTGGAAGAATAGAATACATTATATCCGTAAATCTGTTATAATCAATTCTAGAAAAAAAATGAGGGCTTGACTTCTTAGATTTTGGATCATTACACAATGTTTTTAAGATCAACTGGTTAAAGTTTCTTCAAGAATGATTCATCCTTATGGAACTTTGTACCCAACTTCATATTTAACCGAATTGGTGGCCTTTCTTATTTGTTAGTGTGCAATTACCAGATCAATAAAATACCTCAAAAACTGTCAGAGTTACATAAACAGGTCTTACTGGCATGTCAAATAATCTACAACCACAATTTCTCTCCACATAAGTATTATCCATGGAATAATGGAGACATTCTACACAACAAAAAGAGCCTCTTCCTTAGAAACTGGTTTGACAGAGACGTTCACACTGTCGCTCAGCTGCTGGGCTCAGATGGCCGTTTAATTTCCTATGAGGAATTTATACAAAAATTTGATCTTCTGGTTTCAGTAAAAGAATTTTACAAGGTAATTCACTCCATACCAACAGGTGTTGTAATTCTGTACAGAGACTCCTTTCAGCCGTATTCTGTCTCCATTGTAAATCCACTGAACACTGTTTGTGGCAAAGTTTGTCTTGAATCTCACAAAAGCAACAACAGAGCTACTCAGAAACATTTTATGAAAGAAATTGTAACAAAGCTTTATGTTATCACATACTGGGCAAAATTTAACACAAATATACCGTGGGCCTAAGTCTGGTTCTTACCCCACAAATATATGATCTCTAATAAAGTCAAAGAAGTTTCTTTTAAAATATTACATAAAATTTACCCAGTTAAAAACTACATGCAGAAATTCAAGAAAGATATTGATGCTAGTTGTTCCTTTTGCTTAGTACAGCCCAAAACAGCCAATCACACATTCTGGCACTGCAGCCACACAAAAGGCTTCTGGAGAGATATTGCAAAATGTATTTTTAATGTTACATATGAGCTTTGATTTGCAGTTTGAACACATCATTTTTGGTTTTCATTCTGACACTACTAAAGACTTGCATAAAGCATTTGTTTTTAAATTGATATTGCTCTATGCAAAATTCCATATACACAAAGCTAAATTTGTTGGAGAAAAAGCTAGTTTCACTATTTTTTACAAGTGTTTTGAATTATACTTACAGTCCCATGCCCCGATAGAAAACAAGAAAGCAACAAAAATATATTTGTGAAATGTTTAATATTGGCAGGTGATTAGCTGTCATTATGTTGGCATTTTTTATTTTTACTTATTTATGAATTTGGATGTATATTTGTTTGTATATACATCAATTTTGTTTATTTATTATTGTTTTTTTTTCTTTTCTCTCTTTATTTATTATGTTGTGGTTGTTGTTTTAATTTTTTCTGTTGTCCAGCAGTCAATGTTTATATACCCTGGCTTTTAGATCAGCATAGCACTTGAACTGCTATCTCAAATCAATAACAGTAGACTCTCCATAGGGACCCACCCCCACCCCTCTTCCCTCATCCACTACCCGAACCAGGGTCTTTATCCCTTCCCTACCCCCCCTCCACCTCCATCAGACACAGTGCTCAACTGTAAAGATAATGCAGACAAGGGGAAAAAGAATATATGTATATATTTAATTATATATATATATGTATGTATATATATATTTATTATAGATATAGTTATAGATATATATATGTATATATATATATGTATATTTGTGTGTATATATATATATATATATATATATATAGAGAGAGAGAGAGAGAGAGAGAGAGAGAGAGAGAGAGAGAGAGAGAGAGAGAGAGAGAGAGATAGATATAGATATAGATTTAGATATATATATAATAAAAAAAGGCCTCTCCATTGGAGCGTCACATGAAGCAACGTTTTTTAGTGATGACTACGTCACAGCTGAATATGCAGGTCCTGAACGCACAGGAGAAACTGAATTCTGACTTATGAAAACAATGTAATATCCATGGCACTCGGCCGTGGTAAATTCATATTCACTTTTACAGCAGTTTAACATAAATATGTACATGATTGCTTGGTTAGATCAGGAACTACATAAAACATGCCTTTCATTAATGTGCATTATCTGCCTGACCATGGGGTTTATTGGGTGCTGATATTTGTCAGTGAGTATCTCTTTTTTTTATTATTTATTATTGTCCATGTTTGCTGTTTGTAAATGTATGGTCTGGGTAGACTGCAAAAACTGAATTGGCCTTTGGGATAAATAAAGTTGTTTAACCTAATCTAATGTAAAATGTGTTTTCCTGAACAGACCTGTCTGCTGTAGCAGCCTCACAGTTACAGACACAAACACAAACACAGATAAATCAGGACAGACAACAGATGGGAAACCTGGAAGAACTGCCCCATGATAGTGTTCAATATTTTCTGTGATATCAATATGTCAGCTTAGAATTCTTTTAAATGATGAGTCAAATATCTCTTTGCACAGTGAGGAAAATAAAGAAGAGATAAAAGAGACACTGAAATTTAGTGACTGCTCACATTCTGAGGGAACATTAGGCCGACACATCGACTACTTTGTGTGAAATGTGGATATACTCATTACAATGACTCCCAAGAAGTTGGTAACTACACTTTAACACTTTATCTTGCTCCATGGTGTATAAATTTCATACATGTGGGCAGCTGACGATTTACACTGGCTGCTGATACGTCACAAGGGGAAGTGTCTGTCAGTAGATATACACTCTTTAGATTCTTCAATAAATAAACACACTGGCCACTTCATTAGGCACGCCTCTCTCCCAGGTTAGACCCTCTTCATAAGCTGAACATTTTAGCAAAACTGTTCAATTTCCTGCATTCTAGTGAATTTTGAAGGTGGTTTAGTCTGCAGCTCTACAAGAACTGAAAGCTCAATACAAGTTCTCAAACTGGAAGAAATACTTAAAGGAATAACAAAACCACATCAAACTATTCTTCAAAAATGTTTACCAGAAAGCAGCAACAAAACAACAATCTGAACATGTCACAAAACTAAAATATACACAAACCTTCACAAAATTAAATTATAAAGTATCTCGATTTAGTTTTCTCTCAGTAAATGAAAAATGTGTTGGCTCCAAGTCCACATGGTTACAAAATCTAGTATAAATGCATCTGCCTTTAAAATTATTATTATTATTTTTTAATTTTTTATTTAGAAAGAGCACTTTAAAATGACAATGCCACATTCTGCTTCAGAGGGCTTCACACAAATGTATACAATGACATCATCACATGAACGGTCACGGATCATCTTGATGTTTGTCCATATAGCTCTTCCAGACATTTTTAGACTTTTATGTCAGCAATAATGTGAATTATTTACAAAGAGAACAATGGAGGCTTTCACATTGGAAGATATATAACAGCTTAAAATTATACAGTTTAAGGTCATAACAGAAGAAATAAATTGTGTGCATATATATACTCACATGCTCACGCAAAGATATATGAACATATACATATATACATGCCCACACATAATTATATATAGTAAAGTCAATGCAAAGGTAAAAATGGTAAAGAAAAAAAAAATCAAAGATAACAGAAAAGAATCCCTGTTTTCCTGACCCTTTTTTTAAATTATTATTTTAAGAGAAATCTGGTCTTATAGGTTTGACATACTCAGTCCATTTACTCCAAATTTTGTAAAATCTGTCTTTCTGAACTTTGAGGGAATATGACAACCGCTCCATTATGTAAATTTCATGAATAGTATCAATCCATTCGTCCAAAGTGGGTAGTCGTGGTTTAAGCCAGTTTCTTGTAATAACTTTTTTGCTTCCAGCCAAGAGAATTTGGACTAACTTTTTATCATTATTTCTCCATCCATCAACCTGAGTATCTCCCATATAGACTACATCAATACTAAAAGGAACATTTATTCCAAATATATTATTAATGTGTTTATGGATTTCTTGCCAGTATGGAACAATGACTGGGCAGTTCCAAAAAACATGGTAATGATTTGCGTCAACCATCCCACATTGTCTCCAGCAGCTGGACCTCTCTCCCCCGTGTCTCTGTTGTAAAGGTGTAATAAAGAACCTTACAACATTTTTCCAACAGAATTCACGCCACGTAGTTGAGCAAGTTGAAGTCCATTGTACATTGCATATTCTTTTCCAAGCATCCTCAGATATGATCAGATTGCCTTCTTTTTCCCACTTTTCTTTTATATAACAAGTGTTCCCTGATTTAGAGTTGAATATTTCTTTGTATAATTTAGAGATTATCTTAGTACATGGAGATTCTGATACAGACAAAAGAATTTTCAGAATTCCTGGATCTACTTTACCTATGTTTACTCTCAGATTCTGATTCCAATAATTTCTAACTTGAAGGTACCGATAGAAATCCTTTTGTTCAAGATTGTACCTTTTCTTTAAAAATTCAAAACTATGGAATATCCCCTCCTTACTAAATGAGTAATAATTTGTTAAACCTTTAGCAGCCCAAACTTTAAATCTGCCATCAGATCTATTTGGAATAAATTCGGTATCGTAAGCACACCATCGCAGTAGTTTAATAGGGTCATTTAAACTGCAGGTCCTTGCAATTTCCTGCCAAATACACAATAATATATTTAAACAAGGGTTGCTTATTTTCAGCAGTTCATTTAAACGTTTATTATCTGAAAGTATAGCTTCAATAGGTATCCCCTCTAGTAGCACATTTTCAACCTCTTTCCAACGTGCAGAATAAGCTGGGGTACTTAAGCAGATCAATGGTCTCAACTGTGCTGCTAAGTAATAGTCTCTTAAGGAGGGGAGACCCATACCCCCACTCTCTTTGCTTAGTTGTAAGGTCTTAAACCTGACTCTGGGTTTTTTTCCCTGCCGCAAATACCTAGATATCATCACATCCCATTCAATAAATTGTTTAATTGGTATTGGCACTGGAAGACTTTGGAAAAGATAAAGCAGTTTTGGCAATGTGTTCATTTTAATGGAATCCACCCTGGAGCTCAAACTCAAGAAAGGGATGACATTCCAACGTGCGATATCAGCTTTTAACTGGATATTTAAGGGGTTATAATTCAAATCAAATATTTTTGTGATATCCCTTGTTAAGTTTACCCCAAGATATCTAATTGAATCTGCATCCCATTTCATTTTATATTTGCTTCTGATGTGACTGGGTGGGTTATAGTTAAAGGTGATTACTTGTGTTTTTTGTATATTAAGTTTATATCCTGAATATTTCCCATATTGTTCTAGCAGATTCATAAGCTTTGGGAGTGATTCTGTAGGCTGTGATAAATATAACAAAACATCATCCGCAAATAAGGCCAATTTATTTTCTCCTGATGGCATATTTATTCCTTTAATATCTATATTTTGTCTGATCCATTGGGCCAAAGGCTCAATATACAGAGAGAAAAGGAGAGGTGAGGCACAGCAGCCTTGTCTAGTTCCTCTTTCCAGGACGAACGAGTTAGATAGATCACCATTAATTTTTATTTTTGCAGAGGGTTTGTCATAAATGGCTTCAAATACTTCAATAAAAGATTTATGAAAGCCAAATCTTTCTAAAACTTTATATAAAAAAATCCACCTAACCGAATCAAAAGCCTTTTCGGCGTCTAGACTAATAATAACTGATTCTAACCCTTGTTTGGTAATGTAATCTATTATGTGAAAAGTTCTCCTAATATTATCCTGTGTTTGCCTTTGTCTAACAAAACCAGTTTGGTCAAGATGGATTAGTTCTGGCAGAATATTTTCAATTCTTTTGGACAGTATAGTTGTAAACAATTTATAGTCTATATTCAATACACTAATCGGTCGGTAATTACCACACTCCAACTTGTCTTTTCCATCTTTTGGTAACACAGAAATAACAGCATATCTCCAGGAGGCTGGAATTTCCTTCCTCCTCAACACCCAGTTAAAAGTTCTCAATAGTACCGGAGCCAGTGTTTCTTTCATAGTCCTGTACCATTCAGATCTATTTCAGACAATAGTTTCTCATTTTGTTCCTTAGTAATGGTAGGTAAATGAAGAGTGGCTAAAAATGATTCAATCTGAAGATCATCATTTGAGTATTGATTTCATCTATTTCCTTTTTTAGTTTATTCATTTTTGATCTGGTCTCCTTATTTAGAGTCTCTACATGGTCTCTTTGTAATTCCTTTAATTTATTTTCCAAATTAATAAGCCTTTCTTTTCTAAGTTTTTCTTCATATGATGAAATTGCTATTATTTTTCCCCGAAGTACTGCTTTGAGCGCATCCCAGAGTACAGACGGCGTCACCTCCCCATTATCATTCAGCTCCAGATATGCCACTATTTCCTTCCTAATTTTTTCCTTAATCTGTGGGTTGTTTAAAAGATTTGAATTCAGACGCCACAGAAGAGATCTTGGTTTATTGTCTAAATTTATTGACATGTATATAGGGCTATGATCTGATAAAGCAATTGGACCAATATTGCATTTTTGTATTCTATGAAAGTCTTTACTAAAGGCCAAAAAGTAATCTATTCTAGAGTAAACTGCATGAGGCGGAGAGAAATAGGTAAAATCCCGGCCAGATGGATACAGTTCTCTCCAAACATCAATAAGTCCCACCTCCTTCATGAAAGCTCTCACTTTTTTACTAATAGCATTTGAATCTGGCTTTCTATTGGATGAGTCTAATCTAGGATTCAAACGAATATTAAAGTCCCCTCCACAGATTAAGATGCCCTGACTTTTTGTAGTCATTATTTCAAATATTTTCTTGTAAAATAGCCAGTCACTTCCAGGGGGGATATAGACATTTAGGAGGGTTATTAAGGATCCGTTTATTCTTCCAGTAACCAAAACAAATCTTCCTTCTTTGTCCCTTAATTCTGACATGTGTTCATATTTAACTTTACCAGATATTAATATAGCTACACCTCTGCGGTGTCCTGCTTTATAAGATGAAAAGTATATGTATTTGAAACCCATTTTGTTTAGCTTTTTATGCTCCCCATCACTTAGGTGTGTTTCCTGTAGGAATACAATTTGGTTTTTTTCTTTTTTTAATTTGGACAAAATTTTCCCCCTTTTGATTGGACTGTGTAACCCGTTAACATTATAAGAAGCTACCGTTAAAATTTTACCTTGCATATATGTAAACAAAAATCAGCATCCATACACATCCTAAGAAAGCCTCTCCTCCCTGAGGAACTGACAGGGAGTAAACATAAAGAAAGAATACTGAACCAGAAATATAGAACAAATAAACACTTAACATATCAGAATGTGTGACTTCCACTTCAGAGGTCTTTGTTGTGACCCTACTCGAGCCTGAAGGGAAAGCCCCTCACCGTAACCAGGAGAGGGGGCCCTAACTCAAGATAGCAGCACTCATACGACCCTTCTGCCCCCTGTAATTTAAAACCCTCGACATTGGATCAACAGATGGGGCTCATTTACCAGACAAACGTTACCAGTCTTAATTTAAGTTGCTGGAGGCGAGGCTCGCCTGAAAGACTGTAGTTTTTCCTTGAAGTTAGACTCTCGTCTGGAGTGGGCTGCGCGTTTCCCCCTTCGCTGGCTGCTCCTCTCCCATGTCAGCTGCCGCAGTTTGTCCATCAAAGTCTCTGGAGGATTGATGATCTCAATGGGGTATCCTCTATTTGACATGTCTGAAGACGCTTCCTCGGCGCTCTCATAGATCCGGGTTTCATCGTTATAGTTAACTTTAAGTCGCGCGGGGTACAGGGTCCAGAACGGGATTTGGCGCTCCTTAAGGATCCTTCGTAATTCCGAGTATGCCCTCCTTTTCTGGAGAATGCGCGGCGCGTAGTCATTGTCCAGGTTTACTCGCCTCCCTTGCCACCCCTTACCTTTTTTCTTTTTCAAGCTAGACGGAGAACATTCTCCTTTGTTTTGAAGCTGAGGAATCTCACCAGGATGGATCGTGGCGCAGCGTCTTCAGGTGGCTGTGGTCCGAGCGCACGGTGTGCTCTTTCTAGCTGCAGAGGCATCTCGTCAGGTATGTCGAGGTTTTCGCGGAGTAACTGCTCCACAAACATAGTCATGGATTGAGACTGCTTTTCAGCTCCCTCGGCGACCCCATAAATCCGTATGTTTTCGCGTCTAGAACGGCACTCCTGATCTGTGATTTTAGCATCCAGCGAGTTATGTAGTTTTAGCATTTCTGCTAAAATATCCTCTGAATTTTGGACTCGCTCCTCAACTTTCATAATTCGCTCCTCTGCCTCGTCCAGTCTTACGTTAGTCTTTACAATTTCCTCTTTAATGTCCTCCAACTGTTGCTTGTTATCCCTGCGAAAACTCCTCAGCTCCTGAAGGATCAGGTCCCGGTCAGCTTTCTCTTCGCTTAGCATTATGTTAGCCTGTTTGCTAGCGGTGGTCTGCGTGTCATCTCGTGGTCTTTCGTCTTCATTTATTTCTGGCTGATGAGTCCCCCTCTTGCCCTTCTGTCTGGTGTCCATCTTTACCCCCGTTTTATCTGAGTATATAAAGATGAAGTTCGCGTTTTTTTGGGGGCTGTTTCAAAGTAAAATTGAAGGGTGCAGTCGGGAGCTCTGTAGTTAAGCTGCCATCTTGCCTGTGTCCCAACCGGAAATCCTCTGCCTTTAAAATTAATGGAAAGACTGGTGATTTTAATGGAGGAAACTTAACAAACATCTAAGTCAAAGGTATCACTGCTTTCATTTAAATCAATAAATCTAGAAGAGAACATCAATATCAAAGAAACAATAGCCTACATAAATGAATGAATGTGTAAATCTGGACAATAATATCTCAGTAGAGAAATCTAAAGCAGTGTGATATTTGTATTCTGAATGTGAGGATGAGGATGCCAGACTGTCAGAGGCACAGTCTGTGTCATCAGGTAGAGGAGAGGCTGTTTGCAAACCAACAGAGAGCATGCTAATATCTACAGCTGTAATGATTATGAACTCAACAGGACTAAAGAAATGGCCAAATACGAGTCATGTCAGCAATGTTGCAATCTTTTAATAGTTAAAGCTGTCAAACTATGTTTTTTCAGTAGCATGACTTGTATGTACATACTAAGTTTATACTTAATTTGACTAGAAAATGTAGAAATGATGGTTAAAGTGAAGTCTGTGACGCCCACAGCTCCAACATAAATGATCAGAGTTCTGTTCTTACCGTGTGCAGAGGAGGTCAGTGCTGAAGGAAGAAATGTCTCCTCCCAGTTTACTGTAACCAAGACGTCCTGAGCTAAGGTGTTGGTTTGGTTTAAAGTTTTTTTCTTAGTCATCATCAGAGAATGTTTAGGAGCTGATGTATCCAGCCTCAGGATGACAGAGTACAGATTCAGGATCACTTTACAGTGTAGTTATCCAATGATGGTTCTTGTAGAAAGACCTTCAGACTCTTCAGCTCAAGGTTAAACCAGGGTGGAGGAAGTTTGACTATGCGCCTCTCTGAGGACGAAACTCCTCACCAGATCACTTCTGTTTGCTCGAAAGTCTGCAAAATCACCCTAATGTCTGCATCAAGTATACCCATATGTGTCATTTCCAGTTATGATCCACCTGAAGAAAAAGTGTCCTTGACGCAGTGATAAATTCTTCAGGGTCCGGACGTCCGTGTTTGCGGCGTCGCAAAAAAAAAAAAAAAAAAAAAAAAAAAAAAAAATCAGATCAACAGGATTTATGGATCATTTGCATCAACACTGTGAGAATTCAACTCTTAATCACAGACGGCTGACTATGAGAGGGGTAGAATTCAGTAAAGAAAAGATTTTAGTGAAAACATGAGGAGGAAAAACTTTACCTACCATGACTCGACGTTTCTGATGAATGAGGTTTGCCAAAAAAATCGATTCACATAGCTGACTGTTCGCGAAGCGCATCGAGGCGGAGTTATGAACCTACACAGATTAATTAAAAGTTGCTATTTTGCTCAAATAGCAATCTGAATAAAAAAACAGAGTAGAGTAACACACTACGGCGTAACCGCCATATACATATTGGAAAAATACCAATCTGTCCCCCCAATAACAAGCCTATTATATCTTAATCTGTGACATATGATATGCCCTCCTTTTATGAATCCTGGCTGTCGTGGATCCGTCACTTGTTATTTCTGATTTACTTTAAATTTAAGAAAAACAAGAGAAACAAAACTGTGTGACCCCCCTCCCTGTACACTCGGTTGAGTCCCTTTTTGTCAGGAACAAATGGAGGCGGGGACAAAAAGAAGGAAGCAGAACCAACAGGCGGACATGTGCCTTTTTTTCAGATGGTAAGCTACTAGACACGTAAAAAGTAGTGTCATGGTCAAATAGATCGCTCCAATGTTGTAATAAATGTGAAGAAATATCTCTTATCACTGGGTTCATCATCTGACAGACAGTTGGAGTCTCAGACCGAGGAGTTCCCGCGCTTCCCACTCCGTTGATAAGCCTCTGTTCATTCATAAATGGCCTGTAAAACCTCAAACCTGTTGACTCCTGGTCTGGCTCTGCTTATTATGTCGGTTTATTTTTGTAGTCAAGTTAACTGCGATCTGGTTTTGAGACAGTTTGTGTTATTTCAAGAGTTACAGGGCCTTTTTAGGAAATTTCCATGCACAACTTCTGGTCCTGCTCGATCTGCCCTCCGCTGAAGTACATGCATGAAACTTCAGCATCGCAGCGCCGGCAAAAAAGGGATGGTTGTGAACCAGCCCGACCGCGCCGGAGCGGATCCAGTGTAATATCACAAATTGAATTTAATAGAAAACTATCTGATCTGATCCTAATTGTGGTGGGGGAAAAATTTTTTTAAAGGGGTCCATTTGAACTGTTTCATCAGTGCGTGCTGTTCTTTTTATCGCCCCCACCCCCTCTCCCCGTGTGTGTGTTAGAGTAAGATACTGATTGATGGTTTTATACTTCACTTGGCACTTAAACAGGCTTAGTAAGGTTAAAGCAAACAGCACTAGCAGCAATAAAAGCAGAATATTTAATGCATCAATTTAAAACTATCATTTTGCTCAGTCATTATTTTTTTAGTCTAATGATATCTGCTCTGAAGATGAACAGGTGAAGCATTGTAATCCGAGTCTCTAAACAGCGTAAAAACATTATCTGGGTCATTCTGCCAAAAGAGTGCAATTTGCTTGTTGTAACTCTTCAAAATTAAACTTTATTTTTCATTCCATTTCAATTTAGAATTTAGTAATTTACACATTTACGCATTCAAAATGAGTACTGGTCAATCTCAGGTTACTTTATTTAATTTATTGCAACTTTTAAGAGTTTATTATCATTGCAATTTTTTCTCTGCTGTTACCAAAACTCAAATGCCATTTTAAACCATGTTTAAAAGAATATCAATCACATACGATGTGTTCCCTTAAAAAAGAGTTAATTTAGAAGAAATGGTTGGTTACATGATGAAAATACTAATATTTACGACAAAAGATGATTATTTTTACCAGAGTTATATTTTTCTGAGAATGCAAATCAAAACTTTTCCTTTATAGGACATAAAAAATAAATGTAATCCAAAGATTGAGCATGTAGTTCACTAAGCAATCAGACAGCTGTTGGAACCAATATAAATGTAAAAATACAGTTTATTTTCTTTTTTTTTGAAGTAACAATTAAATAATCAGAAAAAAAAAACATTTGGTAAGAAGAATGAAAATGGGTAACAGGAATGAGTATGTGAGTGCATTATGTGAGTCAAAACTGATCTCAGATGACAGCAAATTTGAGTTAGCCTATTTCATTTAAAATCTATGCAGTCATGTAGACCAGTTACTATTCATCCATTCATTATATTATTTATATTTATTCAATTATTATATTCTTTTAATCAATACAAAAGTACATCAGAGGGCTCTAGCCTACTCAGTGATGTTACTGCCAACACATTTATTAAATTTTTTCTAAAATAGATGACTTATTACTTGTTTTATACTCAGTTCTATGTTGTTTTGACCTGTTAGGGAGCAGTGTAGAGGAAAAAAAGACCAGCCACACACATCCAGAGAAGAGCCCCCCCTTATGTATATGAACTGAGTGGACAATATTAGGAGCACTTTTATATAATAGAGAAAATGAAGTATTATCAATCTGTATCAACTTCAACAAAAATGAAAATGCAGGAGCTTTATAAAATATGAATTTATAGCAGAGTTGTATTGGATTTTAATAGACTGCACAGGCCAATGAATTGTAAGTCTGTAATGTTATGTTAACTATTACCTGACAAAGTGGTCAAGTTCAAATTAAAGAAGTGAAATGTTTTTTGTCTATATTTCATAAATACTAAAAAAGTGCATGTCATTATAAGAGGTCAATGTTTTTCAATATCAAGCAGTTTCGATATGAAACTTAACTATTGTGATAGACTTTTCAACCATATCATTCAGGCCGAGCTCAGGCATCACTTGTTTACGTGTTCTGTTGCCTGGTAGTCAATTAACACCAATATTTAACATTTAATTTTTATTTAATCTATGATTTCATTCACATAAAACTTTCCAGTGTAAATGTGCAGGAATTTATTTTGAGACAAATCAACAAAATGTGAATTCACTTTGACTTACTTAAAAGTCCATAGTACATCTTATTGTTTCAATCACAATGTTTAAACCAACACACTTTAGGTATGAAAGTTTTCCTCATTGGAAGACTTCCTATTTGCTGCTATGTCAGAGAAATTTCAGACTGTTCTTGAAATCTTAATTCAAATGGCCAATGTATTCCTCAGAACTATGCTCTAGATGAGCAAATCTTTATCAATATATGGAAATTTGAAATTGTGGGAAATGCACTTGAAAAAAATAATATCTGGGGAAGGACTCACATTTGGACCCCCCCAATATCTATACCATGGTTACGCCCTTGGTAACACATACTTCTTTCAAGAGCGTATCATATGCATAATAACAGACACTGGTTTATTTTTGTAAGAAAGAACATTTCTGCCTATATTAAAGACTAACATTTAACAGAATACACCGACATGAACACACTCCACATCACGAGCTGCAGCAGGAAGTTTGTGGACTAGCAAACACAGCAGATATCATTTTTGACGTGGTACGTGTGCCTTACATTAAAAAAAAAAAAGATTTGGCTGTTTGACTTACAGAAAAATGGGGACGCAGGAGTGTAAATGTAAAGTATATGTTAACAAATGTAAAACATTAAACATATATAAAGCATATGACATCAGTGAATACAGGAAGACTAATTAAATATGTGCAGGTGATGAACTGTTTACACTAAAATAGTTTTCCTGCCTGATAAAACGTGGATTAAAATTTGTAAATAAATAAATAAATGTAAAATAAATATAATTTGGTATGTGGCACATAAATTTCTCTTTTTTATTCTCAGGAGCCAAGATTGTGATAAAATGTGAAATTTGATGGATTTCCCAGCACTTCCTGTTTATATTACAGGGCAAACGCTGTAGCCTGGGTCTTTAAATAGATTTCAAATTAATTAGTCTTTTTTATTGATTCGAACTAAAACGTGCTCAAATTCCAAAAGACTTGTTTCCCTTTCTTCCAAAATGAAACTTTCAAAATAAGAGCTGTTTGTTGAATGAGTCCGTGAGTACGCTGACTAATTATCAGTCATATTCTGACTGCATCAGCTGATTAAACAGAAATCATGTGAGGAGAGGAACAATTGAATAAGGAGAGCAGGAGACACGGACAGGACGCCACATCCATGTTGGCATGTTCTCCCTGTGCAAGTGAGGGTTCTCTCCTGCACTCTGGTTTCCTCCTGCAGTCCAAAAACAGGCTCAGCAGCTCCACTGGTGACTCCAAACTGCCCTCAGCTGTGAGTGTCTCTGGGTGGTGGCTCTGTGATTGGCTGTGATCAGTCTGGTGTTTGCTGATGTCAGCTGGGATGAGCTGCAGCAGCAGAGACTCTGACACTTTGACAATATGAATGAATTTGTTTTTGAGTTTCTTTAAAGTTGAAGATAATCTCTGCAGACATTCTCCTAGCTTTAGAGTAAGGATATTAAAATGAGAGAAATAAGAGATGGAAATAAAATCAAACAAAGCATCCTGAGGAGGTTTCACTCACAAGATCAAATTTATTTATGAGCAGCTATTTGTTTGTTTATTACAGTAATAATTATCTGGATGAATGTTGAATTATTAAACTTTAATTTTATTTTATTTTATTTTTAAATCATTTTGTTTGTTGGAATGTTTGGCTGTGAAACAACAAAGTGATCAGAAATAAAGAGTCAAATTTAAATGTTGGTTTGAGGGTCTCTGTGCCTCTGAATAAACAGACTGATGTGGCACCTTTGGAATATTGACTATTAATGTATGAACATTATTTTACAGAGTTAAACTGTAGCTCCTGACCAACCCATCTGGTGCTTTTATTTTGAAAATCCTGAAGAGGAATTTTAAACTTCTGTCTGTTTACATATTAAACAACAGAATTCCTCTGCTCAGTGCCAGCAGCCCTTTTCTTTCTCTGTCATGGCTGTTAAAGCTGAAGGTGGCTGGTGATTGGCCTCCCACAGGTTTGGCTCCTCCCACTTGTTATCAGGTAACATGTCCTCAGTTAAACTCTTATCTCCTCTTTGTGTGAAGTTCATTTTGTTTGCTGAGCTCTGTGGGCTTCATCTGCTCTCACCACTTTAGTACGTGCACCAATTCTACCCTCTGTCTACAAAACAGCTCAACAGCCAATCACATGGCAGAAGCTCAGTGCATTCAGGCATGTAGACACGATCAGGCCGACCTGCTGAAGGCCAAACTTCAGGATTAACTGACCTGAGCGAGCATGCTCTGTGAGTATTTCAGAAACTGATGATCTGCTGGACTGTAACACATCTGTAGGCTTCACACAGGATGGTGAACGGTGAAACTAAAACCAGCATACAAAGCACACATTGATATCACAGCTAAGATGTAGAATATTAGATAAAAACTCAATAACATTAACATTGTGACCAGTTGATACAAATAAATACTCCACCAGATGCCACAAAATCAGCTTCACCTACCAAGGGTGCAAAAACCCTCATGTATGTAGTCTTTACACAGTTAGTGAATTTCTTTCTTTTAATTTACAGCATATTTTACTTATTTATTTGTTTTTGTACACAATTAAACTTCACAGAAACTCTGTTTAAAACGTGACTAAAGAAAATGAAAGTACTTCTGATTCTGACTCTGTCAGGCTGTGGGGGTGAAGTCTCTCTTTCCATCTGATGAACGAGGCGTGAACTTCATATATATATACAACATTTGTCAGTTCTGCCTTGTGGAGGTCTCTCAGGCCGAGGTGAGATGTTGTGTCAGACCGCAGTTTCACTTTCAGAGTGAAGTAACTGTAACTTCCTGTTCTCCTTTTTTTGATTACATTGTCAAAATCCTACAGATATGCTAATAAACAGAGACACAGTAGTCAAAACTTCACTTGAATGAAACATTTATGGTGCTGGTGAAACTTATCAAAACAAAACTACAACAGCAATGGGGAAACAAATAAATCAGTAAAAAAAACATCAGGTAACAATAGTCAGTAAAATAAAGTTAAGATAAAAACCATTACAATAATTATAGAGAATAGTCAACCAGAGAGGAATGAAATGAAGTATTAGGAGAAAAACAAATACACAATAATAATAATTAAAAAAGGAGGGGAGGGGGGGCCATCCAAACACAAGCACACCTACATACACACTCACTGAATGGAGGATGCTTCAGTTGCACACACAGGTGTGTCAGTCAGTGTATTTTAAATGTATATAAAATCTTCCAGATGTTATTTAGTCCAGCTGTAGGTAACTGTGTAACTTTAACTGTGTCTTTACCTCCATGAACAAACTCTGTCTCCATCTTTCTATGTTCTGATGAGAAACCTCCTCTGAGCAGATCAACTTTAAAAATGGAAGAGAGGACGTCTTAAAGGGACAGTCTGTGATTTTTGAAGCATGGCTGTTTGGGGTTAACAGCATGAGCATGAACATTAGCCACAGTGGCAGAGATCAGCTCTGTGTCTGTGCAGAAATAGTCGACACAAGTTGCATTTGTTGCTAAATATGTTGATGGCTATGACCTGAAGAGGCTTTAGGGTGATTTTAAGATAGACATTTTTAAAATGAAAAAGGGGTGGGGCTAGATAAGTTTGTTACTTCTTCCTACACCTTTTCAAACTGAATCTGTTATATTTTCTTTCAAACATTAATGATAGTAGAAAAAATGCTGTAATTGCTATTTGCCTTTGCTTACCTTTTTATGTTTTATTTTTGCTGGATTTGTATAGAGATATGTATATGTACCTTTTCTATTTTAAGTTAAAAAAAACATTCATTCATTAATTCATTCAAGCTCCTGGAGGTTCTTGTTTGTGCAGCAGCTTCACGCTCCTCCTGTGGTTGGTGTCATCATCGTTGGAGACACAACGGGCTAAAGATGATGCTGAAGGTCGTGATGATTCATCTAAACCTCGTCTGAGTCTTTATCCAATCAGCAGTCAGAATGACCCGACCTCCTCCTCTGACGGTCTAATACTGACTCTGCTCCTGGAGGCTCTGGTGATGAGAGGTAGTGGCCATATTTGCGGCTAACCTCACTGTGTCTGCAGTTTGGTCGTGGTCGTTTCTTGTGGACAGTCACTGGTCAGTGCTGTCTGCAGACGTTGGCGATGCCGTTTACCATCATGGTGCAGAAGAGGTGTGCAGCTGCTCTCTAGCTTGATCGATTCGTTAAAATTTGAAAGACTGATTAATTTGTAGTTTTAGCTGCTAGACTCTGATCGTTCAGCTGATCACGCACTTGCACGGCGTGATGGATCACATTACAGCTCAGTCATGTCAACACGAAGAGATTAAAGCCATGTTCCCTAAAAATCAGCTCAAACTGGATTTTTGTAAATCACATGGTCTGTATGTGTCAGGTTATTAACAGCTGATCTAATAGACATTTCAAATACAGTTAATTCCTCACAGAAGGTCATGTTCCCCTTTTTAATTCTGCACTTCCCACGTCCTGATGTCTGACCATCACAGAATCAGCAGATGCTCTTCAGCCCTCAAATTTTCCCCTGGTCAGTCTGGTGGGAGGTTGAGTCAGTAAATTTTTTAAGGTATTTTCTGTCTTAATTAGACCATTAAGGGAAAACAAAGAGGTTTAAAGTGGGACATCAGAGGGTCCAGGCCTGGATTTACCCCACAGCAGCAGGCCGTCCCTACATGGCAGTTAAATCTCTTCTTTAAACTGTTTTTTTCTGTCTAAATTATCAGCTGTTGTATTGATAAAAAAAAAACAATGAAGTTCATTTGTCTTTGTGCAACAGTGGCAGTGACATTAAATCACAGCTCAAAGACAAAAACAAAAACAAAACAAAAACCATCAGACATGCAGAAGTGAAGATGGTGCAATAATCTCACTTCCTGAGGTAAGGAGCTATTCTGCATTCTGGTGGTACAGCGGTTAGTTCTGTTTCCTCTGTCTGATGGCAGCAGGCTGTGGAGGGAAGGGTGATGTCCTCCAGTATCTTCTTGGCTCTGCACAATCATCTCACCTCCCTGATATCACTGATGCTCTGTGGATGGAGCAGATGAGGTTTTGGGCAGTTTTCATCACTCTTTGCAGATCTTTGCACAGAACAGTTCATGATGTTTCCAGTCTGGATGCTTTCAGCCAGTCTTTTACAAAAGCTGACCACAACTTGATGTGGAAATTTCCCTTTCTTAATTTTCCTTAAAGCAGTTTGTGAGCTTTATTAACCAGGGCAGAGACATGTGAAGTCATGGGGAGATTGTGCTACAGTCAGTCTCCCAGAATTCTGCAAATACTAAAATGACCATAACAGTCATTTTGACTGCTCAGACATTATTTAAAATAATTTGGATAATCAATAAAAATAATGTGTCTAAGAATAAATTGATGAAAAAAAGTTAAAAATGCCTCAGGACACAAGATGAAAATTATAATAAATGAGCTTATTATTCATTCAATGGACAGCAACATGACTTCTGAACTTCACATTGAACCAAATTCTTTTTCTCTGTCAAATAAAAAAATCATTATTTTCTTTAAAATAGTTTGGTGCCATCATAAGACACAGTAAAACAGAAAACTAATAAACCATCGTATTGTGGTTGGCACACATGCTGCTAAAGTTTTAGGATGTTGCCCTGTAACAAGACAGTACGGCCTAATCAGTTTAGTTTTATGGAATACTCGTCTTATCGGGCCTCTTCATGGAACATTCTGATAGACTAAAAAGCTGACTATAAGAAAACCATACTACGATGTAAACTAGAAAATCACTCTGATAGCACAGACCCCCGCCAAGCAACTCAGCTCAGTGATTTTTTCACTTTGATTGGAGGCTCGAGTGTCACGCTCACGTCTGTCCATGTGGAGAAAGCTGCATTACATCAACATCAGAGGTGGGAAGAGGAGAGTGAATGATGTTATCTTTGAGTTATCATCATTCCAGTTACAAAGTCAGAAAAAAACGTGCTGATCTACCAGGCTATTGTTCGCAATTATGTCAGCAGGAGTCCTCCTGGCATTGCAAGGGAAGCTGGGAAATGTAGTGTGGCCTTGAAGCCTTCAAAAACCTTCATGTCAGTTTGCAAATAAACTAAAATTCCCATACAGACATTAATAAATAGGATTTGCCGTTTGCTGATGTCAACAAACATCACTTTTCTCCTGGTGAGTGCAGACTGAGTGAAGGTCAGTGCAGATGACCTCCTCTGTGGATCAGTGGGCTCTGAAGGTAAACTCTTCAGAGCCCACTGGCAGGGATTTTGATCTTCCTGCTGCAGGTGGCTCCAGCCTACAAACATATTATTATTTTTTTCAGTTTAAACTAAAAACTCAGTTTAAACTAAAGTTAACTTCATACTAACTAAAAGTGTCTGTGAGGAGCTGACAGAGGCTTTTTAAGATGTTTTTGTTGCTTTTTTTAAGCAGAACTGAAAGTCAGAGTACTCACACTCTGCTGAAATAACTGCTGATTAGTCATATTTTTTCCTGATGAAGCAACACTGCAGATGTTCAACACATGTCAGCTGAAATCAGGGGTGGACTTGTCAAAAGGGAGTGCTGGGAGTGATTCCTTAGGGCCGGTCAACAATGGGGGGATTGATGGCCGCTTTCTTATTAATTTATGTATTTAGAGAAAAGAAAAGAAAAGCTCTGGTGACAGGCTAAGAGCAGAGAGGTGATGGAGGTGTTTGCTGCTTCACCTGACCGTCACAGCAGCAGGTGGTGTCAGGTTATTCTGCCCACAGTGCAGGAGCAGCAGGAGGCAGGTGAACTTCATGTTGACAAAAGTTATACTGTGGTGAGCAGGTGTGTCTTAAAGCATGGCGTGGATACACGTTCAGTCTAATAAACGCTTCAGAGCAGTAACTTAGGCCCCAGTCACACATTCCTGTTTCTCACAGCGTGGAGCATCACTGTACACGACTGGCAAGGCTGGTTCGATCGGCAGGATACAGAAAAAAAAATGACTGTTTCCCCCGGACACACAACCTGTAAATATACCTTCAGTAGCACTTCTACAGAAACTCAGGTCAGTACAACCTCATGAGGATTCCATGAACTTCCATCTCACTGACACAAAGTCAGCTCCAATTGAGCACAGTTTGCATAACGTCCACCTTGAATGAGGCCCATGCTTGCATTTTTGTTGGGTTACCTTTCCATATGAGATACAAAAGAGCAAAACTGTGAAGTTGCCTTGAACAGGACAGTCAGGGCACAATTAGATACATCTTTGTAATAAAGATTCCTGGACTGAGCCACGATCAGCCTGATTGAGCTTTGTACATGCCACACTAATACCATTCGCCTTAGGCTTCCACATCTCTATACTAAGAGCAGAGATTCTCCAAGATAGTTTTGACAGTTTTGGGCTTTACAACGCTGATCCAGATCAAGTAGCTCATGCATCAGGACCAAAACATGTTTCACCAGGATCATGACAATCATTCACAAAGGCCATGAGAAACAGGAAGTGTGACTGGAGCTTTAACTGTCTATGAACTACGTGACATAATAAACAACAAACACGGGTGGTGTGTTACAAATAAATCTAGTTCTCTAAAGTATTGGAAAATAGTAACTGCACTGATTTATCAATGAGGATCATTTACATATGACGGGGGAAATTTTGCACTGAATTTGTTTTATTAGGGTATTATTCCCTAACTTACATGCACATAAATTGGAGTTGCAGTGCAGTGCAGTTTGTGTTAAGTCTGTGTGCATTTCACACAAAGCGTGCTTTGTGGATTGCACGCTATTTTTTCTGTCATTTGCACAGGTTTAGCGGTCACAAAAGCAGTGCAATCCTTTAAAGGATCTGACCCTTACTGTGTTCTTAAATATTACTGCTCCAGGTTTTGAATTATTAACATTAAAACCAAATTAAAACAAACCAACTAACCATCTAACAAAGCAGTTAACTAACCTAAACCAACTGAACAACTGATGAACAAACTTTTCAAACAACAAAACAGTCAAATAACTGACAACTAACAATGTAACAAAGCAATTAACTAACAAACTAACAAAGCTGACTGATAAACTTACATAACAACTAACTACCTAAACAGTTAAATAATCAACCACCAATCTATCAAAAAAGCTAACTAAAAATCAAAACCATAAATACTGACCAACAAATTTACAAAAAAAAAAAAAACCCTGACTTACTTAGCAACCAAATAACGAAACAACTACCCATCTAACAGGGCAACATCCCAAGTAAGAAAATAAATAACATCCTTTCAAACAACCATTCAACTAAAACAACTGACAAAGGAACTAACTAACAGGAAAGTTAAAAAAAAATATGGACAAACTTACTAAACAACCAAATAACTAAACAGCCAAATAGATAACCAACTACTCATCAAACAAAGAAACTAATTAACTGTCTTACAAAAAACGTATTAACTAAGAAACAAGTCACCAACTATCTAACTAACCAATTAACCAAACAAACTTAGTAACTAACGCTCTCTGGAGACAGAGCCCTGTTAAAGCCAGTTAATAAATTATTTTATTATTTCTTTATTTGATTATCCTATTGTATTTCTGACATTTTCAAAGTGAGAGTTTAAGGCTTACTTCAGAGAAATAGCTGTAAATACTCAAATACCAGGCATGGACAACCAGGTGCACAGCTTAAAATACTTTTATTTTCTTATATTTTAATATATTTGGGTCAGTAGCCCTGTGGTAGAGCTCATATTCTGTGAGCTTTGCTTTGTGGTTTTGATCCTCAGCTGTGATGTTGGCAGAGAAAATTCAAATTTAGTTCAGATTTATTTTGGTAGGTGTAGTTTTATTAATTTATCCATCATCTATACCGCCTGTCCCTCCCTTATAGGGTCGTGGAGGGTGGAGTCTATTTCATCTGACATTGGATGAGAGGTCGGCTTCACCCTGAACCAGTCACCAGCCAATCACAGGGCAGCATAGAGAGACAGACAATCATACACACCTTTCTCATTGTGTGAGGCTGAGCTCAGTGATACCAAATCTTCTAACTACCCATCAAGACACGTCAACACCAAACATACTGCAGGATTATTGGTGTTAAATGTCTGAGTAAGATGTCAGTAAGAGATGTAACCAGGTCCAAGTTTACTAAATGTTCTGGTTCATGTTTCATCTTTCTCAGGTTGTGATGCCTCACTCATAACAGGCTTCAGGATGGAGGAGAGCTGAGACGATGTGAGGGCCTGTGGCTGAAAGGATTCAGAAAAAACTTTTAACTTTGTCAAAATATCATGTTTGCAGTTTCTTTATTTAAGAAAAGAGGAATGCACAATACTGGATTGTTGCTGATTTCTGATACGTAGATATTTCTGCAGTGATTATACTGATATTTACTGATACTGATATTTTTCATCAAGAGTACAAAGTCTTTACTTTATTAAAACTGATGTGTTGATTTCAGTTTCTGTTTGTATGAGGAGATGTTCAACAAGAAAAAACATATCTAAGCCTTTGAAAATCAAAGTCGTGATTCTAAAATGGTACATTTGAGTATTTTGCTGATGTATCTGTTGATATTACAGCTGATCTGTATGTTTGATATTTCAGCTGTGAAAATGTAAACAGCCAGTGCTGATATTTAACTTTTTTAGGCCAATATCTGCAGATGCATATCACACTGATGATATCATACAGCCCTCCAAAATATCATCCAGGCAGCCTGTGTATTAATAAAATATAATTTAGTATAGTAAAACATCTGATTTAGGGAATATTACAGAATAGAGTTTATTTGTTCCTCTGCACAGCTGAAACATTAAAGACAATAAAAACTCAGATTCACTGAATTCAGCAGGTGAGACAGCACATTTAAGTTCTCCTTCAGAGGGTTTGAGGATCACACTGAGTAAATATGATGAAATGGAAAGTGCTTGAAGCTGCAGTCTTTCTGTTCTGTCTCTTTTTCATCTGCAGAGTGACAGTTTCTCTCTCAGGCCACTGCAGAGACTCTTCTTCATGATTTATCTCCTGTAGGCCTGATTACTGCAGCTCCCTCCTCTCTGGTCTTCATGAGAAGAACATCTCACAGCTTCAACCCTAACCCTAAACAAACACACTTTAAATAAATATCCTAATAATCTGATCAAATCCTCCTCTGATGCAGACTTTAAGGGTTAACTTTTTTCTGTGACTTTATACAGAAACAAAGAGCTGACATTCAGACAGAAGACGGCAAAGAGAGAAAAATGATCTTTTATTTATTCTTTAAAATATTTCTGAAGCTACGATCAAAAATCACCAACATATGACGGTTAACACATTACAGTCTGTGGTAAAAACAGAAAGACAAAAACTTACTTATAATTATACTTTCTCTAAAAACATATTCAGCATCCGCAACATTAATGACATTTGAGTTTTACAAATAAAAAAAGTCTCTCAAAAACCTTTGTGGTAGGTTTATTAGAAACTCTTCATAGAAGAGAAAACAGTCTCTTTTCTGTAGAGCACAGGCTTAAAGGATAAAAAAACACTGACAGGCCACTTAATAAGGTACATCCATGAGACTACTAAATGAAAAAAAACAGCAGATTGACCAATCACATAGAAGAAACTAAGCGCATTTAGGCATATAGACATGACTGAGATGAGCATAAGAATAAAGAGGCTGGTCTGTCAGAGACTGCTGATCTACAAAAACACTCTCTGAGGTGTATGGTGAACGGTCCAAGGTTTCTTTACAGATCGGGGAACTTGACAATCTATAAAGCAGCCGACCAACATTCATGACAAAATCACACAATAAGGAAATGTTAAAAACCATTTAAAAATGTAGTGAAGCCATCTAAAAATATTTAAATCTATGAATTAAAATGATGGAAAAGTGCTTAAACATCTCCCTGGGTCTTAATGAAGTCCAGATTTAAAGAACATTTTAGATTTCGGGTGCCAAAGGCTGTGGGTCCAAAACTGTGATCAGTCTTTGAGGATGGAGGAGGCTTAATGCTGCAGCTGTACAGAATAGAGGACTGTAACACTGAGCTGAGGCTCCCCATTGACCTCCAGCCCATTTAACAATTAGCTGCAGATAATTTTTGTCCTGTACTGACAGGATACTGAACCAGGACTCCAGAGAAAGAGACGACACAGACTCAGTCAAAGCTGGATAAAAAGTGTCAGCATGGTTCTGTCAGTATTAAAACGGGACACTTTCTGAAGATCAAACAAACTCTGACGTCCTCCTCACCCATTGACCACAGCTCTAGTTAAAGTCAGTTTGGCATCAGTGACAGTCCAGAGATATCTGGAGCTCTCCACACATTCACAGATGGACTCTTGATGACTGTGGGCTCATGTTCAGAGTCTTTGTCCTTAAATCAATAATCATGTCTTTGTTTTGGACCCACTGATTAAATCACTCCTACATGGACCATGGCTGGACTCATTAATGAACAACAAACTCCTGAACTGCATCATCTACAAGTTTAAAATAGGACAGTTTTCATAAACGCTCTTGTACATGTTTGTGTAACGGATAAAAAAGTAAAGGTGAGAGAACACATCCCTGAGGTGAGCCAGTGAAGGACTATAGTGATTTAAAAAAATCCAGAAAAGAGAAAATATCCAGTGAGGAGCAGAGTTCTCAATAAAAACTTGTCGTTGATGCAGGAGATCAGAGGGGAAAGGTCAGAGTGGTTGGAGAAGATAAAAGGGGCTCAAATATTTTACAACCAAGGAATGACGAACATTTCTGAACACAAGAAGACCAGACCAGGTGGTCTCTGCAGCTGATGGTCTCAGACAGGAGCAGCATCAGGGTCTGTGGAGCAAACAGCCTCTGCTGCAGTGACCTCTCCTCTTCTTTAGTCGTCTTGACTCTTCCTCCAGCAGAGAGCAGCTGTTTGGATAATGCTCCAGGATCCAGCTCATGGGAACAGATCATGGAGATCCTGGACTCTGTAGTTTACTGGATGGACCCTCAGACCTGAGAAAAGAAAAAGTTTAAACTGAAACTTCAGTTCATGCATAAAAAGGTGACCAGAGTCTGTCCTTCATCACTAACAGGGCAGACGGCCTGATGCTGTGGACCGGCCTCACTTTAACATCTCTGCCATCATCCAGCATGATGGACTGGATCTGAGGCCTCCTGAAGTCCAACAGCTCCACAGTCTGGTTTAAGACCGTTGGTCTGGTCAGAGTGAGTCCTGTTCTCCTCAAAGTGTCTGCCTGTTCAACACAAGTCTGGTCCTGGTTGAGGTTTCTGTCTGTTTCATCAGAGTCTGGTCCAGTCTGCTGTTTTATTTCTGCTTGAGGTTTCAAACCAGTCCCATAAGTCTGGATTTGATCTCCATTTAAACAGAAGTCTTGTTGGTGTGGGGTTTCCACCTTCACCCAAAGGTTCCTGTTTATCCTGCAGAAGTCTGTTTTTATAAGGTCTCTTCCTGCTTTACATGACTCTGGTCCTCCTTAATGTTCCTGCCTGTTCCTCCACAGTCTGGCTCTGCTTGAGTTTTCTAACTGTTCATCATCAGTTGTGTTTGTTTGAGGTTCCTGCCTGTTCAACTAAAGTTAGGATGGAGCAGATCAACCACAGCAGAACCAAACTGATGTCAAACCAGCTCTAACTTCAGAGAGAACCAGACTCAGGCTGAGCAGAGAAACCTCAAACTGAACCTTGGTTCTCCTCATGGTCTCTTCCTGTATAATCTGGTTCTCCTCATGGTTTCTTTCTTTCCAGGATGAGTCTGATTCAGCTTTTCTTCTCCTCAAAGCTCTACCTGAGTTCTCTGTGTAACATCAGTCTGGTTGTGTTCAGGCTCTCTGCCTGTGTCAGAAGGTTCTTTCTCTCCAGTCTGACTTTGCTGCTCTGTGCTGTTCATGTGGGTTCATGTTGGTCTTTGTCATGAAGTTTCAAAGGAGTCTGGACCTGCTGCCTCTGCAGAGGCTTCCTGATAACACTGAAGTGAACTGATGGCTCAAAACTAAATTAATTAGAAATTTGATGATTGATTGACTCACTTGCTCCTCGGGGCTTTGGGACTCCTGACTTATCATTTTTTCCTTTTCGTTTGGATGGTTGTTTGCCTGTAAAGGACAATTACATGAACTCTATGACATTATGTTATTATTAAAATATGATATCTTTTGATAGGACAAAATCCAACATACTAGGTTTGGGGTATCTTGTGTCCTTTCTCCTGCAAGAATACCTGAGCAACAAGAATAAAACATAAATGAATAAATGATAAAGGATGAACCAAAAAGACAAAAGGATCCTCCTTAAACAATTACTTACCATTTTGGTTTGTTTGATTTCTTTGTGATCTGTTTTTCCTTTTCTTAAAAAGCAAAACTGCAGCCAGAACAATTACCAATAAAAATATAACAGCTATCACACTCTTCACTATGACTGCGGTCTTGAATGTTTGTTCTCCACACTGAGCATCTTCTGATTCAGTCCCTGGTTTCAGCAAAAGGAGATTCAGCGATTCACAACTGTGAGGACAGAGGGACATGTTTATAAAGACATGTGAGGACAGAGGGACATGTTTATAAAGACATGTGTGAGGACAGAGGGACATGTTTATAAAGACATGTGAGGACAGAGGGACATGTTTATAAAGACATGTGAGAGGACAGAGGGACATGTTTATAAAGACATGTGAGGACAGAGGGACATGTTTATAAAGACATGTGAGGACAGAGGGACATGTTTATAAAGACATGTGTGACGACAGCATCAGTGGGACACAAATATCTGCCCCATCATCACGTCCATGTCTGGATCAGTCTGTACTCACTGTGTGTGTGGCTGACAGGACGCTGACGTCCCGTTTGAAAATGTTCCTGCAGGACAGGGAGAGCACTTGGTGTCTGAGTGTGAGGATCCTGCAGACAAACACAGGAGTTAGTTCACTTTCCTACAGTAGAAACACAATTCAACAAAGCTGATTTATTCCTCTGTCAGTCTGACTGCTGTTTCCTCTGAGCTTCTGAACTACAGGATGATCAGCTTCGAGCTTCAGCCTCCACAGTGAAGGTCTCCACATCTGCAGCTCTGAGCAGCTTCTCTCCCTCAATCTGATCCAGAACAACAGTCCACCTTCAGGACATCAAACCAACCTTTCTGACTGACAGATTCTCCTGGACCACAGCTCTTGTGTCTGGTTGCTGTCCTACAGCCGCTCTCTGTTGGCTCTGTGCAGAAAAATCGTTCTTTCGGTTCACAAAGTGCGTCTGCAGTTTTAGAACAGATCCTCTTTATTCTCAGACCAGAACCTGCAACACAGAAAAGATCTCTCATGATCAAACTGAACCATTGAAGGGCAGAAACCAAACATCTCCAGACTTTAAACTCTGGAAACATCTGAACACAAAACCTGGAGTTTGGATTTGAGACGCTGACTCTTTAAGACAGGAAGCAGATTTCATCTTAGCAGGAAGGAAGGAAAGGTTGACAGTTTGAAACAGGAAGTTACACAAACACAGACAAACAGACCAGAACAGCCTCTCAGCTGGTTATGAAACAGACCTGTTCTCTGAGCTCAGACCTGCAGTGACCGTCGGGTCAGTAAATAAACCATAAGTCGGTCTATTCAGACCCAACAGGGTCGTCTTTTTGTCTGTTCTTTAGAGTAACTCTCTGATAATCTTGCAGTGCAGCTGTAAAAGCTTCAAGCTGCAGAGTTTGATTCACAAAATGGCTCCTGGTTTGTTCTTCATGCTTCACTACTACATGGTCTGATTGGTCAGTAACAGATGCTAAGGCCGAATCAACCGTCCGATCACCCTCCAGCTAACATGTCAAATCCACGTCCTGTTAAAGAGCCACTGAGCGTCTGTCCCTCATAACCTGAAATTAATGTGAGGAACAAGAACTGTTCCTGTTTTCCTCTCCTGTGTTTCAGGGTGAACAGTTTCATGAACATGAACACTGAACACACCTACCTCCATCACACACAGTGCACGGGAAACAGATTTTTAGGGAGTTTAGTTTGTCCGTATAAGTCCCCTCAGTGCACGGCAGACAGGAAGTGCTTTTGTCCACCTCACAATCGGTTTTCACACGAGTACCTGTTGGAGAAAAAGACAGAAGATCATGTTGAAGTTTTGAAAGACACGCAATAGGATTTTATTCAGTATCAGGTTGGATTCTAAAAAAAACATGACAAAGGAGAAAGAGCTGCAGGAAAATCCATCTGCCATCAGTCTGTCTGTCCATGTGTCCATCATTCATCTAAGTCCTACTTTCATTCATCATCCATCTGTTGATTCATCAGGGATTCTGCAGGGCTCTCAGCCCATGGTTCAGTATGTTCATCATACTTTTTACTTTGATTTTTTAAAGAAATTATTTATCATTCTGAGGCATTTGTGGCATTTTTTAAAGCAAGGACAGGTTATGGGGGAATGGAGTTACTTTTTTCTTGAGCCCCTTTCTCATTTCAGTAGAGAAAAAAAATTCTGTAAAACATACTTCATGGCTGAACAAAGTAGCCGGGGAGAGAGAAGTCTGGGCTTCCCTCTCTCTGGCTACTTCGGTTGTGACTGATGACTGTAGGCAGGAGCAGGCTAACAGTTCCCATATACTGCCAGTGTTTGAGCTAAGCGAAGTAGAGGTGTGTGAGCTTGGCCATCTCTCTCGGTTTGTTACTCAAGTTTAGAGGTAAAATATATTTTTTCCTTTGTCTTCAAATCACATTTGAACACATCAAGATATTTTATTTAATTATGTATCAAACATTTTTAACTAAATCTAATTCAAAGACTTTGGACAAAGTCTGTGTGTGTTTTTTACAGCTGTTTGAAGCAGATGAAGAGATTCTTTCCTGCTGCAGAGGGCAGAGAGTAAAAGTCTTCAGTGAAGGCTGTGGTAAATAGGGATCTAGGTGTAACACTTCATTTGATGCACAGTGCTGATGTTCTTGGAGTTTAGTTCCTCCTGCCAAGCCTGATGTGCTGTTGTGGACCACTGATCTGATCAGATGACACATTGACATAAACTCATGATTGAGGCTCTGAGTGGTACTGATGAGCTGATTAGCTGCTCCCACCATAGATTAGAGCAGAGATGGAGAGCTTTCAAAATAAGAAAAAGGTCGAGGACATCCAGCAAACCAATTAGGCCTGATGCATAAAGGAATTCAGTAAATATAGATAAATTAATTCAAAAATAAATCAGACTAAGTCTTCAATATGCCATTCCTGTTGTCACCTGGGTTTTGTTTGGTTTGACTAGAGACGCATGTGTGAAGTGACACGTACCACTGCCATGTACGGGTCCTCCAGCTGGACAATATTAAAATGTTTGTGTGCTATGATTAATCTGTGATTAATTTTTATAACGCATTAATTTGCTGTGTAAATAATTAATCTAATTAATGCACTAAAGTGACAGCCCTAGTAAATATTTCTCTTTTATAGTCTCACACTCACATTGTTTCAGTGAATATGTTTATTTTAATGTTGGGATCTCTTTTACTTCATATTTCATCATTTCATAATTTTATTTATTTGTTTATTTTTTGGAGTATTACTATAATTCTTACTTGTAATATTTCAGTTTTGTATTTAAAAGGTATTATTTGTACCTTTTTAAAGTCACAAAAAATGCAGCACATGCCATGTGGTTTATAGACTGATGTGACACTGTTTGTTCAAATGTTCAAAAAAGTATAAATTATTTTAAAAAAAGAGCTTTGCTGCTGTTGAATAATCTGATTAAACAGTAAATGAAGGGGGGTATTAGCTTTTATGTTTTAAATCTTTTAAAGTTGATCACTGGGTAAAGTGACAGCTCTAATGTTCTCAGATGGTTTGTCTGCACACAATAAATCTGAAAAAGACTGATCAATGATCTTACCGGGCAGACACATGGGACAGCACTCGCCCCCAGACTCATACTCTGTCCGATGGCAGGTAAGAGTCAGACCTTTTCTCATGACCATCAGAAAAATCTGAAAAACAGAAAGTAGAATCAAAAAGTAGAATCAGACCAGCCAGGGTTGTTAATTCTGGAAACTAGAATGAATTTGAATGTAGCATCTCCTCAGGGCTCCGTCTGGCCCCTCCAACCCCTCCGCTAAAATGCCTGGGTGGCAGCTGTGGTGAGATTAGAGCAGCAGAACAAACTCAGAAAAACAAAGAGTTTGTTTTAGATTTCTGTACACCTGTCTTAAAATGTGAGGGATACTGGAGCTTGGTTGGGGTTGTGGGATGGCTCACAGCGGGCTTCTCTTATTTTCAAAGACTAAACTTGACAGGTAAACATTCTCCAGTGTAGCTGGATCCCTCTCAGCTCGGCTACACTGAATCAGATTCTGTGCACGCCGGCAAATGTACGAGCAGAAGGAGGGCAGAACGACAGTTATGGGATTTGATTGGTTTAAAAATTTGGGTTCTAAAATTTTCATTGGTTGGTGTTTTCCTTGTTTTACTCCTGCTGTAGATAGCAGATATTATTTTTTGCTCTATTTTAAGAACACATTATGAATTGATTGCCATCGGATCATAAAGACCATTTCAACCATTATAACAAAAAGTGAATCTCAATCAGATTACCAACCCCAGCTTTAAAGACACATGAGCAGGAGTTTAAGAGGATTTATTTCCAGCCTGGACAATGAGGTCAATAAAACATTTTAATTTACTGAACTGAGGTGGGACAGGTTTGTACGCCTCTGATTAAACTCACTTTCTCTTCTACAGATTTCAGTTTGAACCCTGAACAGCAGAACAGTTTGCACTTTTGTTTTGTACGTAGAGGAGGAGGTGTAGAGCTTTGCAAAGAAGAGAATCTAAAGGACCTTAAAAAGTCCTGTTTTTCCTCCATGTGGACCTCAGTCAGGATTTAAGGTTTCAAACAGACATGAAGATCACTGACACACCTCTGCGTCACTTTGTGAAACAGGGAGCCCAGTTTTTCCCTGAGGGCCGATATAAAGAAGAAGGACCCCCCCCAACAGACGGGCACAAATCACTGCAGTTATGGAGATCATGTCAGTAAAGATCTGTGCATGTGTTTTATCTCAGTAGATCATGAAGATGTTTCTCTGCTGCTGAGGACGACTCTACGTCTCTGCTGCATCAGATCAGCTGTTTGTCTCTGACACAGACTGACGTCCTCCTGCAGACGGACAGCTGTGTCTGTTTCTTTATCAGCAGATTAACCAGCTCTGAACAGAGGTCTGAAACAGTGAATAACTCTGAGCCCAAACTCCATCAAAGAGCACTCAGCCTGAGCCAAGAAGCTCAAAGTGTGGATGATCTTTGACACTGACTTTGATTTTAAAGCTCCTGCTTTGTGACCCCTCCTCTCTGGTCTACCTCAAAATAGCCTAAAAGCTATTCTAACATCCCACAGAAGTTTGGAGCTGAAAGTTCTAAAGCAGAGCTCCACCCCTCTGTGCTGCCCTGCTGAGTAAATCAAACAGGCCCTGACTTATGAGGGGGCTTTATGGGCTGTGGATGTTCACCAAAACAGTAATCATAGAGGCCTTTAACAGTTCTTAGATTAACAGAAATGAAACTGAACAAAAACAGAACAACCACAAGAGTCAAATAGAACGGGTGTTATTCAGGTTTAACGAGCGTCTCTGCTTTATTAAGAAAAGACTGAGGGGCCGTTTACATGGAAACTCCTGACTTAAAGATGCAAAGATTCCTCCTTTGCGTTTTCAAATTCTTCTGCGTTCAGATGACAACGCTGGAGACGAGTTAATCCCGTTATTCGCTGTAGTGTACATGCTGGTTCAGTAGATCGCGGTGTAGGTCTGCAGAGAGGCAGCGCTGCTACAACACACGAACAGAGAAGAAAAACTTTCACAAACAACAATGGCAAATAGAGGCACAGAGACGCAGGAGTTTCTTTTAAGGACAACAAATCAGTTTGGACAACAAATCTGTCTGGATAGTTTTTTCTGGATAACAAACCGAGCACAGTAAGACGCTCACACGTTACTCGGCGGACGGCTGAAGCTGTTGTTGTTCCTGGTATGTGAGCGCAGCCTTCATGTGAAAGAGTACTGCACATGCGGGGACGTCAGCGTTTCACCCTGATATGGGTTTACACGGGGCTGCATGGAGAGTGGATTCAAACCTTTCCACTCGGGAGCCCTTTTTCAAAAGTCCTAAACCCAAGGCCAAAACGCAACGAAAATGCATCGGATTTGACCGTTTTCGGCGCTATGTAAATGGCCCCTCAAAATGATGATCAGCAGTCAAAGGTGGAGCCACATGCTGGGTTCACCTCAGGCTGTTACACTGTCCACAGAGACAGGACAATACAAGTTTGATAATCATTTAGAAAGTTGTTCTAGAAAAGAGAAGAAGGTCAAAGCTGATTTGATGCAATAAAAATTCACAATAAAGAAAAGTCATTTACCAGCAGAGCTGCAGTGGACAAACGGTTTAATCTGAACATGTTTTCATCCAACAGGGTCACAGACATGGGGTCAACCATCAGGTCAAGGAGATGAGGGGAGATATGAAGTCCAACATGGAGGCATCATCTGGAAACAGAGAGGAAAAGACAGATCAGAAGAATCAGTGAAAATGATTGATGAGTAACTCAGTGAACTCAACAATCTGTCTCCATTGTGTTTTGCACAAAATGAAATGAAACAAGTTCTTTAACTCCAGCTGATGACATGAGCAGCTTCTCATTTCTTCAACAACCATGTCAGAGACACATCCTGTGGTCGTGGAAAAGATGTTAGTCTGTTTAAGAAGGGTCAAATCATTGGCATCAAGCACAGAAAACATCTAAGGAGATTGAAGAAACTACTAAAACTGGGTTAAGAACTGTCCAACACATTATTAAAAACTGAAGGATAGTGGGGAACCATCGTCTTCAAGGAAGAAATGTGGTCAGAATCAAATCCTGAAAGATGGTGATCGGTGAATCACTTAAAACGTTTGGCCAAATCAAATCAAAGAAAACCAACAGTAGAACTCAGGGGTGTGTTTAATAGTGAAAGTAAGAGCGTTTCCACACACACAATGTGAAGGGAACTCAAGGGATTGGGACTGAACAGCTGTGTAGCTTTAAGAAAACCACTAATCAGTAAGGCTAAGCAGAAAAAAGGCTTCAGTTTGCGAGGGAGCATAAAGATTGGACTGTGGAGGACTGGAAGAAGGTCATGTGGTCTGATGAGTCCAGATTGACCCTGTTCCAGAGTGATGGGAGCATCAGGGGAAGAAGAGAGGCAGGTGAAGTGATGCACCCATCATGCCTAGTGCCTACTGTCCAAGCCTGTGGAGGCAGTGCTGTGACCTGGGGCTGCTGCTGTTGGTCAGGTCGAGGTTCAGAAACATTATTAAAGACTGAGCTCAGCTGAGACCTGAATATACTGAAGGACCAGGTTATTCAATCAGTGGATTTGTTATTCCCTAACAGGGCTCTCAAGGGCGACCATTTTGGTTGCATATGCGACCAAAATTTGTAGGAGTGCGCCTAACATTATTTGTTGGTCGCACCGGTGCACCCTCCTGAAAACAAGTCCCTCATCTCCCTCTCTCAAATCTAAAATTTAGAAGTTGAGAGAGCACATCTCTATATACTTACAAACGTAATATAGCCTATTAATGTTGACAAAAGTGACGGCGGTGGCTGAAAATCTGCCTAAAACTGACAAAACACATCGCCTCCTTCTCCTCTTCTGTCTCCGTTTTACAGCAGCCCCAGCACACACGTGCACACACGCATGCACGTACGTACCATAGCTGTCAAGTCTCCCATTTTGGCCGGGAAACTACCGTGTTTTATCCCTCTTTCCCGCCGCCCTCCCGTATTACTATTTCCCCGTAATCCTCCCGCATTAAAAAAACAAAAGAGAGCGTCACGGTGAAGCAATAGGGGGCCCTAATATTAGCGATCCTGCATTTACACGTGATGTGCAAAGGGCTCCATGATTCATCGGGAGACCCACTTCTCGCAAGAGGATGCATCCTCCACTGTCTGAAGCAGCAACGATCCGCTCTGTGGACTACAAGCCCGATAATTTTCATTTAAACACTTGATCTAAATGCCTCTCGAATCGCTCGGAGTCTTTGGGCGCACGCTCTTCCATGTGCCGGTGACCAAAAAGACGCAGACAGATGCTGTCACAGGGACAGTGATGGATCATCAGTCACTTGTTCTTCATCAGTCCAGCTCTGAGTCTCTGTTTTACTCACTCACTGTTTTCTAAATAATAAATTCATCCTGAGGTCTCCTGCATCACGCATTGTCCATGATATAAAAACAATCTTTGAAGGATCAAGCCCCAAAAACAATCCGCTACTGTAGTGCAGCGGTTTTCAATCTGTGGGTTGAGGCCCATAAGTGGGTCTCAGAGCTGTTTTCAGTGGATGGTGTATAAATCAGGTAAAATGTGGAAAATATGTCTCAGTGTATGGAGGCCCTAAGAGGACAAACATCCCTAAGAGTGTATTGAAGTTTACCCACTAGAATAACCAGACTACACTGAAGGTGAGCACGTGTGTTGTTGAACTAAAAAAGAAAAACTTTGTGGCATAAACATCCCATCTGCTAGCCTGCAATCATGGGACAGAAGAGAGAATTATTCTGTCTGGATATGGAATGGAGATTAAATTTCCCTGCAGCCCTGATTCTTATTTTTTTAATGTCCAGTTAACTGCATATACAATATGTTCATCTCTGTTGAAAAAGGAGTGGTTAATAATTAGCAGTTAGTGATAGTATGTGGGGTCAGGTTTATAGCAGGGTTTCCATTGACTTGATAGGGAGGGGGGCCTCAAAATGAAATTATGCTTTGGGGGGGCTGGGGGTGGGCCCTCTCAGATGATCTTGTCCTGGGCCCAGCCAAGGTTGTCAGCTGACCTGGGTAGGCCTATCAGATTCTGATCATCTAACTAATTAGTAAGCTGTTGACAAGTTGTTTTTAGATACCTTGTACTCCTGTCCTGTCTTAAAATGTAAGGGATAGTGGAGCTTGGTTGGGATGGTGGGACAGCTCACAGTAAGCGCTGGAAAATTTCCCTTATTTTCAAATCCAAAACTTGACAGGTATGGTACGTACGCACACACAGCCCTCAGTAATCATCCAATCAGCTGTCAGTATGCAAAAGAGCCCAGACTGTGGTGTCAGGTTACAGCAGGGATCGATAAAGCCGAAGACCGAGCGGAGTGCTGCCAAATACGTCTAAGAGACTGTCAGGTAATTCATAATTAAATACAATTACAAGTAAAACAAAGTAAAGTTTCATATAACATCTATATTTGTGCAGTCCTTTCTCCTGTTAGGGGGAAAGTTACTTTGTCACAGGCACAGAGGTTCAGAGCTCACACTCACTGAGAACAAAAGACTTGACAGCCCCCGACTGAACAGTCAGCTGGGCTGTGAAAAAAAAAAAAGAGCTGAAACAAGAGAAAAAAATAAAGATAAAAAGTAATAAATGCTCTGCCCTTAACCCTTTAAGGCCCAAGACCATAGATTATAGCCAGAAAATTCTGATTTTTTTGGAGCTGAAATGTTTGTTTCACTTTCAACTAAAATCCTAAAAATATTAAAATGTCCATAAAATTCAACATATAGATTTTTCGTATCTCATTCGACACATTAGGTGTTTTTGGCAACTGATAAGCCATTTGAGGACATTTTTATCATTTATCTGATTGTATTCAGATGGGTTTTTTTTATTTGTTGATCATATTGAGTAGAAAGAGGTATTATAAAAGTATGCATCAAATATGATACTATTGGCTTTATAGGGTTAAAGTCGTTTTCATAAATTAGTTTGACAATTGTTTTTTATTATTTAGCTTAGTTTCAGTTTTGTAAATACTGACTGTAGTGTGTGAAGTCTTATTCTGGGTTCAAATTTATTGTAGAGTAAGTCCATCCAGTTAAATGTTATGTTGTTGGTTGTTAAAATATGAATATTTATTTCATTTTCAGCTCAGTATAGCACATTAGCTCTAAATATTTTGAAATATTTTATTTAACTTGAGATGTTTGAAATATTAAATTTCAGTTCAGTAAAGCACTTTAAGCACTTTTATTTGGAGATGTTTTATTCTGCTTAATGTTTTAGCTTGAATTTGTACATTTTATTCAGTGAAGCACTTTAAACGCTCTGTTTTTCTCCAAATGGATAATTTTGCTTCAAATAAAGACAAGAATCTTATTCTTGTTTAAAAAGCATTTACATGATATTAAAGTTATGGACGATGATAAATTGGTGACCCTATGGCATTAAAGGCGACATTGAAAAATTTGGGTGCACCTAATTTTTGTGCTGGTGCACCTTAAAAATGTTTTAGGTGCATGTTTTAGTCGAGAGCCCTGGCTTAATGTCACGGCATATTCCAGGATGACAATGATAGGATTCATGGGGCTCAGACTGTGAAAGAGTGGATCAGGGAGCAGGAGACATCACTTTCACTCATGGACTGGTCTCCACAGAGTCCAGACCTGAACCCCACTGAGAACCTTTGGATGTGCTGGAGAAGCTTTGTGCAGTGGTCAGACTCTCCATCATCAACACAAGATCTTTGTGAAAAATGAATGCCACAATGGATGGAAACAAATCTGTGACACTGCAGAAGTTTATTAAAATAATGCCACAGTGAATATGTGCTGTAATCAAAGTTTAAAGGTTCTCCAATCAAATGTTAGTGTGTGACTTTTTTATTGATGGCAACTTTTTTCTTGACCAGGCAGTGTATATTAGCGTATACTGGCTGTGCATAGTAGAGTTTTAACTTGACTTACAGATGTAGACCAACTGTAGTTACTGACAGTGGTTTTCTGAAGTGTTCCTGAGCCCATGTGCTGATATCCTTTACACAGTGATGCCGGTTTTTGATGCAGTACCGCCTGAGGGATCAAAGGTCACGGGCATTCAATGTTGGTTTTGGGCCTTGCTGCTTCCGTGCAGTAATTTCTCCAGATTCTCTGAACCTTTTGATGATATTACGGACCGTAGATGATGAAATCCCTAAATTCTTTGCAATAGCTGGTTGAGAAATGTTGTTCTTAAACTGTTGGACACTTTGCTCACACATTTGTTCACAAAGTGGTGACCCTCGCCCCATCCTTGTTTGTGAATGACTGAGCATTTCAGGGAAGCTGCTTTTATACCCAATCATGGCACCCACCTGTTCCCAATTAGCCTGTTCACCTGTGGGATGTTCCAAATAAGTGTTTGATGAGCATTCCTCAACTTTCTCAGTCTTTTTTGACACTTGTGCAGCTTTTTTGAAACATGTTGCAGGCATCAAATTCCAAATGAGCTAATATTTGCAAAAAATAACAAAGTTTACCAGTTTGAACATTAAGTATCTTGTCTTTGCTGTGTATTCAATTGAATATAAGTTGAGAAGGATTTGCAAATCATTGTATTCTGTTTTTATTTATGATGTACACAACGTGTCAACTTCACTGGTTTTGGGTTTTGTACAACAACAGGAGCTGCAGCTCAACTCGATTTAAAGTCAACAACTATTTAACAGCAACAGGAAGAGGAGGTCTGCTTCACCGAGAGACCAGCAAAGGATCATGGGAGTGAGAGTTTTATGGATCAGTATGGAGGTTAGGAATGTTTGAGCAGGAGGTGAGAATATTTCAGGAGAATGTCCTGATTTTAGACTTACATTCCTCACATATTGCAACAAACATAGGCCGAACATTCTGAAGCAAAACTGTTCAATTTCCTGCATTCTAGTGAATTTTAAAGGTGGTTTAGTCTGCAGCTCTACAAAAACTGAAAGCTCAATACAAGTTGTCAAACTGGAAGAACAGTTTGACAACTTCTGTAGGAATAACAAAACCACATCAAACTATTCTTCAAAAATGTTTACCAAAAAGCAGCAACAAAGCAAAAACCTGAAAATGTCACAAAACTTAACAATACACAAACCTGAACTCAGTGGTGTAAAAAGTCCTTGAAACCCATACTTGAGTAAAAGTAAAGATATCTTATATAAAATATACTCAACTAAAAGTGAAAGTCACTCATTAAAAAATCACTTAAGTAAAAGTCTTAAAGTAGCTACTATTCAATGTACTTAAGTATCAAAAGTAAAAGTACAAACAAAGAGAACAGATACAAATAGTTGTTGCTCTCCCAAGCTTTATTAAGTTTAACTCTTCCTCCCTCCCTCAGCTCCCTTCACCTCTTACTCCCTCTCTCCATTCCTCCCTCATGTAAAGTTCACAAACTTGCGGTTCATCTTTAGCAGAAGTTGATTTTCAAAACTGCTTGAGTTCAGTCGTGCTCTTCGCGGGCTGAATACAAGTCCTGCAATGCTACACAGTCGTTCACAGGCTGCAGAGGCAGGCAGAGGTGTGTTCAGCTTCATGCAAGAGCACAAACAGTCTGTACGATCCTCTTCAAAATAAAATGTGAAAATAAGTATAATTTATATTCACATTTTATTATGTAGCGAGTAACTAAGTTGTCAATTTAAATGTAACGAAGTAAAAGTATCATTTTTTAATTTCTAATGTAGTGAAGTAAAAGTGAAAGTTGCAAAAACATATAAACTCAAGTCAAGTAAAGATACTCCCAAAACATACTTAAGTACAGTAACTAAGTTCTATTACTTCGTTCCTTTACACCACTGCCTGAACTGAACAGGACTAAAGAAATGGCCAAATATGAGTCATGTCTGTAATGTCACAATCTTTGAATGGTTAAATCTGTCAAACTACGTGGTTTAGAAACATGACTTGTATGTACATACCGATTTATACCGATTTTGACTAGAACATGTTGAAATGATGGTTAAAGTGAAGTCTGTGACGCCCACAGCTCCAATATAAATGATCAGAGTTCTGGTCTTACCGTGTGCAGAGGAGGTCAGTGCTGAATGAAGAAATGTCTCTTCCTAGTTTAACCAGGATGTCCCGAGTTAGGGTGTTGGTTTGGTTTCAGTTTTTGTCTTAGTCACCATTAGAGAATGTTTAGGAGCTGATGTATCCAGCCTCAGGGTGACAGAGTACAGATTCAGGATCACTGATTTAATGGCGTAGTAATCAATTGATGGCTCCTGACCCTCCAACCTTTGGTCCTCCTGGTGTGACTGTGTCTCTTTACTGAGAAAAACAGAATTCATCTCAGGCCTCTTTCAGACAATGTTTGAATGAAAGTAAAATAGTTTTTTACTGCTTGCCTGAGTATATTGTTCTTTTAAAACGAAAATACTTTTCAGGTTTAAATTCAAAACAAAGTAGAAACTGTTGTGGAAGCGGACGGATCGTGGCGCCCTCATGTGGTCGGTTAATGAATTATTTTATTATTATTTCTATATTTGATTATTGGTAGAATTATTTCAGACATTTTCAGAGTGAGAGGTTTAGGCTTCTTTACAGAGAAATAAATGTTAATACTCACAAACCTGACATGGACAAACACGTGTACAGCTTTAAATACTTTTATTTTCTTATTTATTTGGATATGTAGTCCAGTGGTAGATTTAATATTCTGTGAGCGGAGGTTTTTGGTTTGATCCTCATTTGTGACGTTAGCAGAGATAATTAGAGTTTAGTTCAGATTTATTAATGTAAGTGCAGTTTTATCAGGTTATCCATCATCTATACCGCCTGACCCTCCATCTCAGGGTCAAGGGGGTGGAGCCTATCCCAGCTGACATCAGATGATGGAGAGAACCCACACATGCACATGGAGAACATATGAACTCCACACAGACAGACCCTGAACAACACGACTCTACCTGCTGCTCCACCTGAATGGAAGCTGTTCTGGTTTGTGCTTTAGCCTGAAATGTGGAGCACAAAATTATTTTTCACATTTTCTTTATGAATTATAAAATCCTGCTGCCTGTTTGGTGATTAATTTGTTGTTCTAAATAGTTTAATTTGTTATAAACAGGCTAAATTCAGCCTGCTGTGATCATCTTTTGTTCAAATGAAGTTTTTTTTAAACTGTTAACTTAACTCTGTTTATTTTCTCTGTATTTGTTATAGACTCAGTTGCTGGAGGGGTTTAGAGTTTTTCTTTTTACAAACATGCTGACATTGCCTCATTTTGAAGGTTGTAAATGTCTGACTTTTGAGCCTTTTCTCCTGTTATTAATAAAACTATATCTGCTGTTGGGTGTTTCCTGCTTCTGAAAAATAAAATATATGGAAATGATCCTTGTGTGTAAGTTAAATTGTCTGATTAATGCTGCAGTTTTTATTTCGTGTTAAGTTGGTTAGACTTTTAGCTCTTACTGCAGTGATACATTAACCAAACAGCAGGTGGCGCTAAGTGACTGTATCACGGCCTGGAGCTGCGCCACAATAAAGTCTATTTATTGTCTTTTTTTTTAACTTCATGAGCTGTTGAGACACAACAGGAAGTTATTTAATCAAAAACAATCATAATAAATGTAGATAAAACATTAACAGATTATTTAGTTTTCTGGCCATTAGGCCAAAATATTAGGAATTTAAAACAACCTTAAATGATCAGTAAGGACAAAAAAAAGATTAAATGAAAAATAGCAGGAGGTTGAATCAAAGTGAGGAGCTGAGCCAATAAAATAAAAATAATCCAACATTATTGAATAATCCAAACTTCACTCATTTTCTTAGAGTCAAACTCTGATCAGTTTTAACATCAGAGGATCATTACAGAATATAAATCAGGTTAATGTCCATGCTCCAGAAGGAACAACAGGACAGGTGAATTTGGATCTGGTAACCATGGTGACCTGAAAAAGCCGTAAAGCTACAAAGAGTGAGTTTCCTCTTCAGGCTTTTCCTTCAAAATAAAAGCACGAAAGAGAACTTTCAACTAGAGCTTTTATTCAAAACAGGACAAGGCTCTGAGAGAAAACAAACCATTAATATTTAAGATTTATGAAATTATTATAGCAGTAGAACAATCCCAATATACACAACCTGGCCACTTTATAAGGTACACTGTAGTTCATATATGCAGATAGAGCTGTGCAGCAGAATAACTGTTTAATAAGAGTTATGAGTTTCTATCAGACTTCACATGCTTTAAGCAGCAGGGATCATACGGTCAAAAACAGAGTTAAACAGATTAAAATGTGATTTTTTTGTGCTTCAAAGGGCCACACTTTATTATTTCACACTGGCCACATTATTAGGTACACCCTCCGAATTTCAGGTTGGACTTCCATCACCTTCAGAGCTCCTTAATTCTTCATGGAGCTGAAGTATCCCTCAGAGATGTTGGTCCATGTTTTGACAGATGATGAGAATCTCCTGTTCCACCACGTCCCAAAGGAGCTCTGCTGGACTGAGATCTGGTGACTGTGGAAGCAATAATGTTCACACCAAGTTCTGATCCAACCGTCTGAATGTGGCAGCAGAAGTCCAGACTCATCAGACCAGGAAAGATCCAGATTCTTACACTGGATATTTTCTCTTTTTAGACCATCCTGTTGAAAAGGTTGTGGGTTAAAATCTTAATCAGAAGTTTGACACCAACAACCACATTAAAAGCCTCTAAAATCACATTTCTTTCCATGATGATGCTCTGGTTGAACTTCAGTGCGACTTGACCATGTCTACATGCTGGAATGCATTGTGTTGCAGCCATGTGATTAGCAGAAAAGGCATTTGCTTTGTTAAGCAGTTGAATAAGTGAACATTTATCGTTGTAACATTGTTTGATAAAACATGCTTCACTTAAAACTTACAATATAATGAAAAATACAACATAAAAAAATCAAGTGAAAATCAAATAACTTTATTTTTTCTTTATTTTCATTAAGGCAAAAGAAAAATGCTGGAACAGTCACATTATGAAAATTTGTGTGCAAATAAGTTACTGTATGTTTGAAGATTGGGTTAGTTTATTGGCTTTTGTACCATTTATTCCTTTAATTTATTTTAAAAAATAAAATATATTACATAGAGCTTTCAGATGGGCACAGATTTGCGTTATTTGAAAAACAAATATGATTAAAATCATAAATACAATGAGAGTTTTAAACTGATTATCAGGTCAATAGGTCAAAGCAGAATCAGTTGAAGAGGTGGACGTTTCTTTTATTGTGAAAGGCCTGACCGGAAACGGCCCTGTCTACCTGAGCCAGCTCGTGCTCTTCCTCTGCCGGAGCCGTAATGTCCAAAGTGAAGAAACTTTAAAGTGAGTGGCCGGCCGAGCTTCTGGAAAGTTCCTCCGCCTCCTAACGGGACTTTGGACCGAGTTCCGGTCTCCTCAGGTCTCCGATGAACCCGACAGTCCGGTCCGGACCGCGAGGGGCCCCTCAACTGTTACCATGCACGCGCTGGCGTCCAACGGATCCATCATGGACCTGGACTCGGCCTGGGTGAAAGTGAAGGCTCATTACCGCGGGTGAGTGCGGACTGTGGTCCGTTTGAGGGTTTTACCTGGAGAGGGGACAGGTGAGGGGGGAGGGGGGTCCGGTCTGTGGGGGGTCGTGGGTCAGTTCCACAGGTTAATTATCCTGGGACGGTAGAGGAGGCGATGACGTCACTATCAATAGACTCTCATGGTAAAAGAAGAAGGAGGCGTTGATGTTATTTAAGTAAATAGATTAAGAAAATAAGACAGAAATGAGCATATATTTAACTAATTAAAGAAATTATAATGAAAACAAATCAAATCAATACATAAATGAGCATTAATGATTTCTAAATAAAGATAATTAACTGAATAAATTATAATATAAGCAAGACAAAAATGAGCTCTGTTGTTTTTTAAATTAAGTTATTAAATAAATAAATTCTTATAAACACAATTCAAAACAAGACAGAAAAATGGATTGTTACTCTCTAAATAAAGTTATTTAAGTCAAGAAATTATAATAAAGACAAATTAAAACAAAGTGAGCATTGATGTTTTTTTAAATAAAGTCATTAAAGAAAATACAATACAACATATAAATACAAGACAGACCTGAGCATTGTTATTTTCATATAAAGTTATTTACAAATATATTAACAAAGACAAACAAAAGAAAACAGAAATGAGTATTGTTGGTTTCTAAATTGTAATTTGAATAAATAAATATTTCTTTCTTAATAGAGTTCCGTAAAAAATTACATAATATAGAAAAATTAAACAAGACAGATTTGAAGTTTTGTTAAAAATCAAATGAAATGAAAAATTAATCAAAAGAGAAAACTAATATTTTGCTTATAAATTCCAAAACACAATTGTACTTTTTTAAAATATATTTCTTTGAGTGACTGTTATTGTCCACCATAAGTACTGATACATTATTTATTTTATCATTAATATCATAAGTGCCATTTTTAATTGTGCAGTTATTCTTTTTTGACTCTTTTGCAGCATTTTTTATCATCTTGGAGATTTACACACTTTATTAGAAAACAGTGATGTGAAACTCATGTGAAGTTTCTAACCATAATAGTATATTAATTAAACTTCATCAGAAATGTAAACATTACTGCAGTAAATCAGTTTAATCTGAACTAACAGACCAGTACAAGATGATATTTTTAATTTTCACGTCTCCATTCCTTAAACTTGAAAGCTTGTCCTAAGGCGATGGTTCTCAATCTGTGGATCGGGGTCCTGATGTGGGACACAAAGCCGCTGAATCAGCATCACTATTTATCATAAACGGAACACTGACTGTGTCTGAAATGACATACTAACATACTACAAATTCATGTGTATATACTGTATACTACATACTATAATTATGATAAGGATGCCAACCGTTCACACTGTAGTATACTACTAAGATTCCCATGATGCATTTCAAACCTCCAACGACAAAAATCAGAAGCACACCAGGCTATCAAATATCTCTGTTGATTCACCACATTTGAAAGTTCAGAGAGCATTTTAGGAGAGAAAGTCACCACGTAGAATACCAAAATGTGGTCATTTGAGCCATAAAACGCACAGATACAAATTTCATTTCGGCATTTTGGACATTCCGCTATGCGCACCATTGTGCTATCGAAGAAACTTCCGGTCGGCTCCAAAAAAAGAGCTCAACTAGAAAGCACTCTGAGAGCGCAGACCTCTGCCAACGCCACAATCCTCAGCCATATTGTCATTTTGACCATAAATATTACTCCTGCCTTTATTTCATCTAAATATTTAGATTCCTTGGCCATGAAAACATACCATTAGCAACTGGATTCATAATGATATCTATTTTTGTTAAGTAGTTATTCACAAAAATCACATTTTTCGCCATGGCAGCCAGACGCTGCTCCGGATCAACACCAAAATCGAATCAGTTCTTCCTTTTTCCATGCTGAACATCTTCTGAAAATTTTATCCAAATCCATCCATAACTTTTTGAGTTATTTTGTTCACAGATGGACAGACGGACAAACTCTCCCAAAAACATAACCTCCTTGGCGGAGATAATTACAAAAGGATTAAAGAGCTAAAAGGAGATAATAAAAGATGCTTTTATTTTGAAAATGGGAAGTTTGCTAGTGGCTGATTTTTACCTGAATGTTGGTCGGTTCAGTTGGTCATAATGCATGGCGCAATGCATTATGGGGCATTTGAGTGTGACTAGTATGCCCACCTTGCATACTTTAATTATACATCCGAGTATTTCTACACACTCAATCTTTTCATCTTATCTAATGTGAACACACTACATATTCATTTTGACATCACACTCAGTATGAGTAGGACGTTAGTATGACATTTCGGACACAACCAGTGACTCTTGAGTTTCTACAGATCGCTCTACAACAAACAAACAAACAAACAAATAACCCAGAGCCCTTCATAGTGACTCATGTCTGCACTTTTCTTTAAGTCGCAATTATTTTAAGACATTTGATCCACTTTTATCCTTTTTGACGTAACCGTTCTCTGACTCCTCCCCTCCTGCAGACACAACATTTAATTTTCAGTTTATTTCAGTTTATCTTCAGTTTACTGCTGTCCTGGTAAATTCTAAAATCATGTTTTGCCTGATTTCCTGCTGTTTTATGGATTAACGGTGTCAGGGTCCACTGAGCTCCTGATGATTAACGGGTTATTAATGGTGAGACTGAATCAAACTCTGAGAATGAAAAGCTTGTTTATTAATCCGGTCAGCATGCAGAGAGGAAATCAGAGTTTCAGATGTTCAGTGGTCTCAGAGTTTGGGTTTAGAGTCCTCAGCTTCTTCTCCAGAGGAAAAAAAAATACAAAAGTCTGTAGTTCAGGGTTTTTGTCCAAATTATCTCTCCTATAAACCAAAATGTACGTCCTGTTTCTTAGGCAACACATGAAAATAACTGATATTAAAGACTTCACATGCTGATAGGGCCTAAAAATACAATCCATTATTGTTTCCAGAAACTCTGTTTATGATTTTAATCAATGTTTCACTCTCAATCCCCCCAAAAAACCCAGTTACACAAAAATGACACAGATTTCTCTCTTAAAGTTAGAATGTATGTCATAAAATGTTGATTTTGTAGTTTAATGATGGCATGTTTGTCTCCATAAACACTGAGGGCTGAGGGATTTTCACATTATGTTAACATGAAACTCTCTGATCAATATTTAATATTATTCAAAAAACAAATTCAAGCCTAAAAAAATGTTTTTGTAAAACCTGACAGGCCGATAATGGAAAAGAAAAATATAAATTCAGTTAATTAATTCAAACTATTTCTACAGAAGATTTAAGATATAAAAATCAAGATGTTTTCCTGACTTACTCTAATTGTTAGTTGTTGCAATACTCTAAAATATAACTACTGAAAATGTTCAGTTCTCATAATGGTGGACCCTGTGAGGTTTGGATAAGCACATGTTTGGGCTGGTATTTGTATTTTATATTAAATATTTAATATTAATCAGAGAGTTCAGTGTTACTCTGAAAATAGTTCAGCTGTCAGTGTTAATGTAGACGGGCCTGCCTACATTTACATAATCAACAGTTTATGCCAAAATTACAGTATGCACTTGAACAATTAAAGGGGAATTCTGTTAATTTTATGAAGATATTTTGAAAATATAAATGCAAAGCTGGATACATGTCATTTTGTGTCACTTGGAGGTTGTTTTTTTGAGAGGGAAAATGCTCACAGCACTTCTGCATCATATATGTGATGTTCATGAACAAGTCGACTCTTTTGAACTGCTCTTTTAAGTGAACATTGAGAGCTGATGCACAGCTGTGAGTGACTGTTCATTTGCGAGCTGTTCTTAATTGGAAATTGGCTGCTAATGTGTAAAATGGTGTGAGTAAAAATAATGGACCCAACAGATCCTGGGTCAGTCAGGAGCTCTGCAAAAACGTGCAGCTTTGCCGATCACACGATTGTGTTTTCTGAATTTGTGATTTTGACCCAAAAACGATAAATTTTTCTACCCAAGTCTCTGTCTCTAGTTGGTGAATAGGTTAGCGTAGATGACAGCAGCTTCAGTGACAGCTTAGTCAGATCTGGACCACATCTCTTTATTAACCAGGGCTCCAGACTAACTTTCTGCACTGTAAAAATTTTAAAGGTGCACCTCCACAAAAGTTAGGTGCACCCAAATTTTTCATGATGTCACCTTTAAGCCATAAGGTCACCATTTTATCACTCTCCATAACTTTTGTACAATGTAAATGATTTTTAAACAAGAATAAGATGTAAAGAAATACTTGTCTTTATTTGAAGCAAAATTTTATATTAAAAGAAAAACAGCATTTAAAGTCCTTCACTGAATGAAATTTACAAATTTCAAACTGGAACATTAAGCAAAATAAAAGGGCTTGTGGTTAAAGTGCTTTACTGAACTAAAATTCAACATTTCAAACTCAAACATCTCAAGTTAAATAAAATATTTCAAAATAAAAAGGGACAGAGAATCAAGAGGAAGCAGGGGCTGCGTCTTGTCCATGTTTAGTTGATTTTTCCTCTAAAGCAGTTACCTTTGTCAACTTAAATTTTTAAGGGTGCGCCTAACATTTTGTCTTGGTGCACCAGTGCGCCCAAGAAAAAAAGTTAGGTGCACTCTCACCAATTTTGGGTGCATGTGCGTCATAAATGGTCACTTCACTTCCAGAACATTCTGCAGAGAGTTTTCACTGCGATGTTGCTCATGAGCTGCTCTCTCTCTCTCTGTCACTGCTTTAGCACCCGCCCACCACATTATCTGACTGTGACTGACAGAATGATCGTCCAATCAGCTGCTGACCTGCTTTTCAAAGGTTCTTCCCCCCTAAACACTGACTGTGGGCTCTTTCTCAGATGGAGCAGTGGAGTCTTAAAGTTTTAGTCTTAAACTGTAAATGTGTCCTAAAGAGCTGAAAATGTTCCCTCAGACTTGCCGTACTAACTCCACTCCAACAGCACTCAGTCTCCTGGGTGTCACCTTAGTACAGAGTGATAGAGGGTTCAAAGGTCAACATGCTGATGGCTGGTCTATGTTCTGCTGCAGACGATCCCTCAGTAAATGAAGAGCTCAGAGCAGTTCACCTGTTTTAAGGCTCAGAGACGTTCAACTCGTATTAGGCTTCAAAAAATGTTAAAATATGAAAAGTGAAGAGAATTATGTCAGAGCGGTTAGCCGCTAACTTAGCGGCTAACAGCCAATGGCCTTATACTATCGTCGTACACAAAATTATACTACACGGATGATCCATTTAACACTTATATGTGACATGAACCTCGTCAAAGACAATCCCTACAAGAAAACTTCTGAGGAGGGCAGATTTAGCCAAGTTCGGAGGTCTGTGCCAAGTGTAAAGTTTGGTGGAGGGGGGATTATGGTGTGGGGGTGTTTTTCAGGAGCTGGGCTTGGCCCCTTAGTTCCAGTCAAAGGAACTCTGAATGCTTCAGCACACCAAGACATTTTGGACAATTCCATGCTCCAACTTTGTGGGAACAGTTTGGAGCTGGCCCCTTCCTCTTCCAACATGACTGTGCACCAGAGCACAAAGCAGGTCCATAAAGACATGGAGGACAGAGTCTGCTGTGGATCAACTTGACTGGCCTGCACAGAGTCCTGACCTCAACCCATAGAACACCTTTGGGATGAATTAGAGCAGAGACTGAGAGCCAGGCCTTCTGGTCCAACATCAGTGTGTGACCTCACAAATGCTCTTCTGGAAGAATGGTCAAAAATTCCCATAAACACTCCTAAACCTTGTGGACAGCCTTCCCAGAAGAGTTGAAGCTGTTCTAGCTGCAAAGGGTGGACCCACGTCAGATTGAACCCTATGGATTAGGAATGGGATGGCACCTAGTTCAGTTTGGACATGGATCATTTTGATGCCTCAGTATTGCTGTAATGTCCCAGCCCTACCCTTTCTTCTGTTATCTAAACATTTTCTTGTGATGACTCTGAATAGATGACTCATGTACGCCTCATGGTCTGATGTGGGCCTCATTACTTTATCAACAGAAGTGTTAGAGGGCAGGTAGTTTGGACGTCCCGCCCTGTATCTAAGGCCGAGGCCGAGCCCTCCCGCCCATGACCCTTCAGGTGTGTGTGACAGTGATCGTGTCAGACTCAAAGCTTGAGCAGCTCTGATCGTGATTGGTCAGCCTGGAGCCTGATGAGACCAGCAGCTGACAGAAGGAGTGTGCGAGGGAAAAGATCATTCCTGTCCGACGTGTGTGGGTGTTGACAGCGTGGAGCAAAGCCTGCTGGGAAGCAAGCTGTCTCCGCTCCCCCATCAGAGTCCAACACACACCGGCCATGAACACACACCGGCCATGAACACACGCAAACACACACCCACAACAGCTCCTGTTGGTCTCACACACCACACACACTTTGTGTTTTCAGTTTTAGAGTTTTTAGAGTTTTGAGTCTGTAGCTGCTCTGTTGTGTTATCATTCTCCCCCCCACACACACGCCCTGATTAACACACTGGTCTGATAAGCATGTTTGAAGGTCAGCTCTAATATGAACATTTGTACTTTCTGTTTCAGCTCTTTTCTAATGTATGTGTAATTTTACAGCCTCTGCCTCTATAAAAAGCTCCAGTATTAAAATCACTCACTTCTTTAACTTTCCTCTTTTTATCAGGTTTATTTAATTAATTAACAGTTCAACTTTCTTTCCTTTTCTGTGCATTTATTAAAAAAATTAAAGCCTTCTAGGGGAGTACAATTTGGTGCAGTAAGAAACTGTAAAGACCTGGATTTTTTATTTTATTTTCAGAGTGTTGCATCAGAACAATTATTCAAAAATCCACGGTGATCTCAGGTCACAGAGCAACTCTACAGTGTCTATTATTACTAACATTGTTTCATCTTTTAAAAACTTTCAGGTCATATCCTCCCTTTCCTTTCCCTTTTAGCGTTCTTGCTCTCTGACATCGTCCTTGTATCTCAATTTGTTTTTCTTTCTTTCCCCACAGAACATGTTCAAAAATATAACATTTCAGCTCAGTTGCACTTACATTATATCTGTACTAAAACATTAATAAAAAGAAGGGCTGAGCGAAAAAAATTGGTAAAATCGATTAATTCGAATTATTTTCTGCATAAGATTTAAAATTTTAAAAATTGAGATTTTTCTCTTGCTTTAGTCCAATTATAAGTAGTTGCAATTTTTGAAAAAAATTACAATTTTCATGATGGTCGGCCTTGTAGGGTTTGCACAAGCACTTTTATAGGCTTGTATTTGTTATTTAAGTAGATTAAATATTGATCAGAGAGTTTCATGCAAATACTGTAAAAATACCTCAGCCTTTTAGTGTTTATGTAGACAAACCTGCCTACGTTTATACTACATAATCAACCTTTTATCACACAGACAAGAGGGAAACATTTAGACAACATAAAGTAAAACTTGATTTGTTTCCTTTTTTATGTCACTGGGAGTTTTGTTTCTTTTAGGGAGGGAAAAATCGATTAAAATTGTAAATCGAGTGTTGTGGGAAAAAATCTGGGATTTTATTTCTAGGCCATATCACCCAGCCCCAATTTCAATATATATTTAAACTTAAACTCAGGTTTATTTATATAGCATTTTTCATACATATATATATTATGCACATGCAGCTTGCTAGTCAGCCAATCACATGGCAGCAACTAAGTGCATTAAGGCACGTGCACATGCTCCAGCTGAGCACCAGGATGCACAAGAAAGGTGATTTTAATGACTTTGAACATGGCATGGTTGTTTGTCTGTCAGGGACTGCGTATGTTCTGGGACTTTCACTCACAACCATCTCTAAGGCTACAGAGAAAGGTGTGAAGAAGAGAAAATACCCAGTTAGCATCAGCTCTCAGGGTTACACTGCATGTTAGCTGATGAACAAGTGAAGCCATCATGAAGCATTAAATAAAAGAGGTGGAGGGAAAAAAGAGGAAAAATGACAGAGGCAAACCAGGTGCCAAATTAAATTATATTAATAGAAGTAAAAGTAAAAAATAAATAAATAAAAGATTAATTAAAATGAACTGAACTGAATTAAACCTAATGTGTTTTGAATATATTCAAAAGAAAGATAAAAACAGGAATAGAAGAAAGAAAATGTAGTTGTTGCTTACAATATATTTGAAGAGTGAGAGGTCCGACCCCTCCTCCATCAGTAGGGTAAACAAAGTCCTATATATTTAACAAAAGGAAAACAGTTTCTGCCCAATAATTTAGTGATTTAACAAAAAATACCCAAAACAAAAGCAAAACAAAGGCAAGAAAATCACAAACTTCCAACAAAACAACAAAGTATCTCTTCAGTTTAGTGCAATACCTCCTGTTTTATCCATATATCTACTGAAAATGATATTTTTATGCATTGTATTAAATTTCATCTGGTTTGAGCATTACTTTAGATCCTGTTATACATTCCATAATTAAACACCATATGGAGAGATGAAAGGATGAAAGCAAAACTTACTAAATTAAGAAAAAAAAGGTAAGTATCAATAAAAAAAATCTTTAAATAATCACAGATTTGTGTAAGAAATAATGGAAACAGTAGATGGGAAATGAGAATGATGGACGTTACACTTTATTTTTATGGTTAGATTATTTCTAGATTGATATAAAACTCCCATTTTGACCAATGCGCTCAAAAACATGTCCTAACAGACTCTGGTGAGGAGGTGAGTTTCTGTATATTTTACATTTGTCACTTTTTATTCGTCAGATCTTCATCTTGTGTGCTGACTGTTCATGTGTGTTGATGTGTGTGTTCATGTGTGCTCACCTGTGTTGATGTGTGTGTTGATGTGTGTTGATGTGTGTTGTTGATGTGTGTTTTCATGTGTTCAGGGACATGCTGATCACAGACCTGGCCACCTCGCTGACCTTCGCAGAGCTGTGTGCGGAGGTGAGAGGCCTGTGCAGCGTGTCCATGCAGCAGCCGATCACCCTGAAGTGGATCGATGATGAAGGTGGGTCTTCCTCCTCGGCCTCGGTGCCCTTTAACAGTCTGGATAAACTCTGGCTGAAGGCCACGACTCACACATCACACCCTCACTTACGTCACCTGAAGTCGGACAGGTAGATCTGCACTGTTAACATCAACAGTCTGAAATGTCCTCCATCTTTAGAAGTCCAATTAAGTTTTCTAATCAAATCCATTTTTAAACCACATTAACTTTACACTGTTTCTTCATCCAGGCAGACATAATTATGTCACTGTTGTAGGTGTGGCATCTTCCTGCTCTAACTGTGATAAATAGGGACGCTGCTACTCCTTAGAATGAATTATTTTAGGTAAAAACACTCAGACAGCTAAAAAGACAACTCGGGAGTAATGTGCACATGCTCATATAAAATATTTACTTCAGGTTTGTGACACATGTGCCCCCTTCTCCTTAATTAGAACCCTCCAGGCAATTTTAGATTAAAAAAACTGAAAATATAACAAATGTAGTCATGAGATCATTTAAACCAGAAACACTTGTAGTAAAACTGAGCAACAGTTGTCTGTAATATTGTCTGTTTATTCCGGTACAGGTTTTTACAAAATACAGATAAAAAAAGCTACATATGCTTTAATATATTCTGTTATTTGCTTTGAAAAAAGTCGCTGAAACTGGTTTGAATTTTGAGTTTAGTTCATCAAAATAAGTAAAAGTATTTACATCTGAGTTTAAATGAATGAATGTTCATATAATGTTTAATTTTTCTTTTAGTTGTTTTTTTAATAAAAAAGTAATAGTTGATAAAAAGCTTATCAATATATGAATATCCTACATTATTCAATAATTGATCCTTCCAGCAGTGAGGACTTAATAAAGCAGTCAAAATAAAAGAAGTTCTTAGTGTAAACATGTCATAAGAAAGACCAACTTTAAACAGCAGGGGCTAGAAAATAAAATTAAGGAAAAGGATTTGGAAATTTCCTCTTACTGTGTTACTTTCACAGAGAAAGGAGAACAACAAAAAATGTAAATGTTATTAAGCTAACATTTTAGCGTCAAAATTCTACAAAACAAAGAAAACATAAAATATCCTAGACATATATATAGATCATATATATATATATATATATATATATATATATATATATATATATATATATATATATATTTTTCTGAAATGCTATATATATATATATATATATATATATATATATATATATATATATATATATATATATATATATATATATATATATATATATATATATATATATATATATATATATATATATATATATATATATATATGAATATATATATATATATATGTCTGCTGGATATCTGAATGAAAATATAGAATAAAATAGATCAATTGATAAATAAACAGCAAAAATTAAAAAAGTATAAATATATATTTAAAAAATAGACAAGACCTTTTAAAATATATAAATATATGAATAAGATTTAGACATCTCAATAAATTAATAATTAAACAAAAAAATTAAAATGTACATTAAATAAAAAAATAAATGTAAATAGATATAAGTCCAATTAAAATAAACAGATGAATAATTACAATCATAAATAAACAATAAAACAACTGTTTTAAAATGTAAACGGACAACTAGGTTAATAAAAAGGTAAATGAATTAATAAAATACAAATACATTTTGAGGATTTTAATCATTGAATGAGGGCATACAATTAAATGTGTAAACAGATAAAGTAATTAAAAATAAAATGGTGCACCTAATTTTAAATAAATAAGTAAATATATGTTTTCAAATTTACTACAGTTTTTGCGTTTTGAGCTGTGGATCTGCCCCCTGCTCTCCATCTGGATCTTAACTCATAAACAACAGAAACATATCTACTCCTGTAAAGCATTATTGTTTTTTGTGGTGTGACCTGGTTTACTTTCTTAAAGAACTTTGCCCATGTGTGTGTCTGTGCAGGAGATCCTTGCACCATCTCGTCTCAGATGGAGCTGGAGGAGGCTTTTCGTATCTACAGCCGGATCAAGAAGTCTGGACTGCTGCTGCACGGTGAGGAAGCTCCTCTGGAGTCTATTTCATTAATTCACATTGTTATTATTTTAGTGATTATTATTTTTGTTCTTATTTGATACAATGATGTGATGGTGGTAATGTTAAGGGGATGGTGCAGCTTCATATGTCTGCAGGAGTGTTTCTAAAGCACCAGTTTATTAAATATGTATCTAAACAGTCTAAATATTAAAGTAATAACTTCATGTTAATTTGATCTCCAGTGTTTCCGAGTATCCCGGAGCGTCCCGGCCTTCGCTGCCCTGGAGAGGACAGTGAGTAACCCCCCCTCTCTTCTGTCTATAGAGCTCTAACCGCAGTCAGACACCTGAGGCTGTTGTCATGGTAACATGTGTTGAACCAGGTGAAGCCTGTGCTGTTTGTACCTGACACCTGGCTGTGGTGTGAGGACACAGAGCAGGAGGGAGAGAGCTCTCTGCAGCTCGTCCTGGTGTCTGCGAACATCCTTCAGACTCTCAGGGCTTAGAGACGACGTTGATGAAGTGTCGCTGTGCTAACGCTGCCCCGCTGCATTAACGCTGCCCCGCTGCGCTGACGCTGCGCTGTGGTGCCTGTTTACTGACCCTGCTCTCATCAAAGATAGTAGAGAGAGTAAGATGACTCACTAACTGAGAAATACAGAAACAGTGTTATGTCCACATATTTTATATAAAAAAACACAACCCTGCAGTCATCCATCTATGCATCCAACCATCCATCCATCTGTTAATTATTCCATCCATTTGTCCTCCTCTCCATCCATTCTATCTACACCATCCGTCCATCTGGTGAGTTTACCTTTCATCCACCATTTAAACAGCCTGGGATTCATTTATTAACTCATCCATCTGTTCATCCATAGATCCATCCAACCATTTATCCAATTTACCACCCATCCATATATATGACCAGCCATCCAACCCTCTGTCATCCATCCATCAGTTTATACATCTATGCATGGATGTAAATAGTCATTCATCCATTTATTTTGTGTTCCATCCAACCATCCATTCATCCATCCATCCATCCATCCACCAATAAATGAATCTGTGCATATGTCTTACCAGTCATCCATATATTTATTTTCTTGTCCATCCATCCATTCATTCAAATTTCCCACTCATATATAGATCTCTCTAACCATACATCCATCCAACCGTCCATCCCTCTATCATCCATCCATGCGTTTATCAATCTATGCATATATCTAACCAGTCATCCATCCATTTATTTGGCTTTTCATCCAATCATTCATCCCTCTATCCATCCATTCAAACATCAATCCTTTACTTATTGATAGATATGGATTTATCCAATACATCCATCCATCCATCCACCATCTTTGCTTTATCTATACTTTAGTTAGTGATCCAACATTTTATCAATAGAGATTATAAATCAAATTTATAACCTGTTGAGTCATCCACCCATCCATCCATCCATCCATCCATCCATCCATCCATCCATCCATCCTTCCAACCATCCATTCATGTTTTAATCCATGTCTATCCATCCATCCATCAATTTAAAGATTTATCTATACTTCAGTCAGTGATCCAACATTTTATCAATAAATCCATCTATCAGTTTATAAATCCAATTTATGCTCAAAGCCTGTTGAGTTATCCATTATTTTTCATCCATCCATCCATCCATCCATCCATCCATTCATCTTTCAGTAAATCTAACTATCCATCCATCCGTCTTTATAAACATGTATAATTTCAGTCTTTATTTGTATAGCGCAAATCCAGAACAAGTTTTTTTCTCAAGACACTTTAAAATATGTTTATACACATATATGCATAGATACATGTAACATACACATATACATACATACATACAAATATATACACCCAACATGAATCCATATAGCCAGTCATGAATCGTCAAATTTTTTTCTGCTGAAAACAACTTCATGCATCCATCCATGCATCCATCCATAAATCTCTATCACCTACCATCTTTTAGGCCAGACCCCAGTTTCCTGGCTATAACCACTTAAATGTCCGTGTGTCAGCCATTTTTGTTTACACCTCACAGCTCTGTAGAGGAAGAACTCTGCCAACTAGTGGCCCCGCATGTGAACTGCAGTGTTTGTAGTTGTTTAGTAGATCATCAGCACCTCAGTTGTCCTCTTAACATTGTTGTTGAGATGTGGGATGTTCCTAAAAACTATGTTTGAACCAGTTTGTCAGTCAGTGGACTGTGGAGACGACTGAGCGTAGAGTTAAACTTTACAGAAGAGACTGAGAATAACTCTTCATCTGACCGCCCTGCTCCATCATGTGGTGTTTATTTCTGCCTGACTCTGAAATCCATGCAGTTAAACTGTGATGATGTGCTCGCTCCGGCCCTGCTCTCTCTCTCCTGTATGTGCTGTGACAGCATGTTTCAATAGTGTGAGTGTGATGGCAGTGGAGCTGGGTGCTTTTCCCCCGGGCGGATCAGAGCTGCTTTTCTGTTTGAAGAGCAGAGTGTGACTGTCATCCTGTCGGTAGGTCATGAAGGACACACACATCCTCATGCCGATGTGTGTGTGTGTGTTTTCGGTTGGGTGTGTGTGCTTCTTGTTTAACCCTCGCCGTCGTCTTGTTGCTGATAAGAGGAGTGAATCTGTTTGTCTCACAGGACGAGGAGACGCTGTAACTTTGTGTGTTTCCAAGGCTAACTCTGCGTTCATCGCTCTGATAAAATATTTAACAGCTGATTTTTGTGAGGATGTTGAAACATTTAAGAGCCGCTCACAGAAACAAAACACATTCAGACAAGTTTCCTGTGTGGGATCAGGCCTTGAACACTTGATTTGGTGTTATTTTTTAATATTTTCCTCTGCTGAGACTCGATTCAAACCGAGTTAAAATGGAGGTCAAATGACTGTTGGTGTTTGCAGAATGAAAAAGAGAGACGGATGTTTCTCTGGATGCTGCTGCTCAGTAAGGACAGGGCTGCACTAAAGTATAACAGGGCCTTTAAGACTCTGCAGGGGCCCTTTCTGGATATTATATAGTGAAATAAACTGAAGCTGTTGGTGCCTTACTCTGGTCAACGTTCACCTCCCTGCTCCCAGCTCATTGCTGGAGTCTCATCCTCTAACTGCCTCTCCATTTTTATTCTTCTGTGTTTGCTGCAATTGTAACTTTTGTTTCTGGTCCTGAAATGGTTCAGTCCAACAGTAATTACCAAACTTAAGTCCAGCTGACCTTGAAAATTGATGATTTTATAGAAATAAAAGTTCAGATTTTGAGACGGGCTGCATTTTCCTGAAATGCCCATAAATGTTTTTTTCACTTCTTGCAAGCAGTGTTCAGTTTGACAGCACATTCTAATGTAGTTTTAGTTGTAGTCTTTGCCTAAACACATTTAAGTTTTAGTCATCTAACTTGTTTTAATGTTAGTCTAGTTTTAGTTGATGAAATCTGCTGTAAATGTAGTCGACTAAAAAGGGTAAGGTACTTTTATGTCTCCTTGAATTTCTGAAGTCCTGTTTTCCTCTTGGATAAAATCAAACATCTACTAAGCCTTTATTGAATGTTAGTAAAGTCTGAATGTCTAAATGAACAGAAACAAATGTTCCTTTGTGTGAAATGCAGTCACCTTTATTTAGGCTACCTGGCAGAGCATCTCAGTTACAATACCAGAACTGACAACAAACAGTGAACCTGCTCTACATGAATATATCAATTCATAAAGAGAGCAGCTCTGATTGGATGGCTCCACAACTTATCCCACCACCACCAAGCTAAGGCAGCTGTGATTGGATGTCCCTCTGAACTCATCCAACCTTTAACACAACCAAAGTAGCTGTGATTGGATAGATTCATCACTTGTCTCTACTTCCTACATGACCATATTAGGTCTGATTGGATTAAGTCTGTCAGACATTTTAGTCTAGATTTTATTTGTTGATGAAAATGTCAGTTAGTTTAGTTTGAGTTTTTGTCCATGTGCTCTAGTTTTTACTGTCTAGTTTTCTTCAGGTTAAAAAGGTTGTTGACAAAAACTATTATGAAAATAAGAAGTCAACAATATATCACTACGCTACCAGGGAGATTATGTTTTTGTAAGTGTTTGTTTATCTTTTAGTAAGATTGCCCAATAACCACAGGAAGGATTTTGCTGAAATTTTCAGGAGATGTTGGTCATGGCCCAACTTAGAAATGATTAGATTTTGGTGGTGATCCAAACAACCGCCATTAGCTAACAATTGCTTTTGCTCAATATCTGTCTGAGTAATAATGACATCAACATGATTCTGAGTGCCTGGTCTGTGTTGTCAGGGTCATGAAATATATTCCGATGGTAACTTTTGGCCCTTTCCACTAGCACGTCTTGGCCCTACTCTACTCGGCTCTACTCGGTTTGCAGCGTGTTTCTCCTAAATCAAGCTAGTTTTAGTACATACTCCGCTCTGGTTCCAAGCGAACTGAGTCGATACTAAAAGATGATGTCATCAGCTGCCGGCTACTGATTGGCCAGACAAATGTTGTCATCGATGAGTCATGAGCGCGATGACCTAGCATGCTAGCGGTACCTACCGTTACCCTACCCTCATGCATGTTTCGTTTTCAGCTGGATTGCTCTCGTCCTCGGCTTCATTCTGTTGTATAGCTTCCAAAACTCTCCTGTGCTTCTCAAGGGGTATTTCTTCTTACCACCTGCAGCCTTCTTCTGCTTTCCTTTTTACTCGGTTTGTGACAAAAAGCCACAGATTGTTGTGTCATGCTCAAAATGACATCACCGCAGTGCCGCTCACCCCGTTGGGCAGACGACTGGGGCTAATGGAAATGTAGCATAAGGCGAGTTGGGTAGAACCGGGTAGAGTCGAGTAGAGTAGAACTACTGATTATAGATGTAACAGGAATATGTGAGCTACCTTGGCAGAGGTTTCTGATTTCTAGTTTATAATTGTACTTTTCTATTTACCTTCTTATGCTACAGAAAACAGCTGCCAGAGTGTGAGGTGTGTTGGCACTTGGCTGCTTTCTTAAGCCAACTATTCACTGATACTGGGACTCTGTGCTTGGATATTTTGGATATAACTATTGCTTATAGATGTAGCAGCAGTATGTGAGGTGGCTTGGCAGAGGTTCTATGAGTGCTTTTTAGGTAGGCATGTATTTATCTCATGCTTGCACTTTTCTGATCTTATGGATGCTAATGTGTAAAGAAAATAACAGGCTAGATGTGTTGGCACTGAGCTGCTCTCTTAAACCAAATATTAGCAGTAGGGATGTAACGGTATGAAAATTTCATATCACGGTTATTGTGACAGAAATTGTCACAGTTATCATAATTGTCGCAGTATTGTTGCAGTGTGCTCAAAATGTTCAAAAAGTACTTTAACACAGTTTTTAAATCATTTAACCACTTTAATATTAGAATTTAACTGTTCTTTTGTCTTTTTGTTAATAAATGTGTCAGGAAATGTCCTTTAGGAATTAATGTTTAAACTTTTTTCATGATAAATAAAAGTATACAGTTCTCGTAAGTATTTGTTGTTATTATGTTATAAATGCTTAAACTGTGTGTAATTACAAGAAAAGAAAAAAAAAGAATTTGTACTTTTAACAGGATTCTCTTCTTCAACAATTGTAAATGAACATGTTCAAAGTTTTAAGATGGCCAGAAATAAATGTAACCTATTTTACAAACACTCACTCATTTTAGTTTGCCTGCAGCTTTAGTGTCCATGTTACAGCTCGTTATATCAGACCATGTCCAGGCCGCTTTATTTATTTATTTTTTGTTTTTCTAACGATAGTCCCTGAAGCAGTTAGCCCTCTTCATGACTCTCCTCTGGTCTCCCCTTTCCGTGGCAGATCTCCTCCACATCTCCTTCTTTAATATTTACAAATTACGACTGACTAAATCCAAAAAACATGAACTATCACTGAAAAAGATGATCTATTATGATGAAATATGGCAAATAAATGGTGAAAGAACGCCAAGAACTCACTCCAGATTTCTACTAATGCTGTTATTTACAACCTTTATTTATTATTTACTCAGAAAATCCCCATAAACCTCCTATAATTCACTCAGGTATGGCTCTCTGACCCTCTCTCGCTCTCTGCTCGTTTACTCGAGGAGTTACAGCAGTTTTAATCACACACATTTTTGTCTTTCACCACAGCTTGGTGTTTTAGACAGGGTGACTGTCGTCAGTCAGTTTCCCCTCGACATCCTTTAAGATCCAAACTTTGAACAGACTTTAGACTTTGTCGTTTTGAGTGGGAAAGCCTGTTAAGAGTCTGAGCGAGGCTCCAGCTGCTGGATTTCAGAGACTTAACAATGCAAATTGCGCATGCACGCCTCCGTTTGTGAGACACGGCTGCTTCATCAGGAGCAGACACACATAGTTCAGGCTTTTTGGGGCAAAGAGCAGCATCACCGTGAGTTACTGACACAGTGTGGTGATCAAACACGGTAACTGGGTAATTTTACCATGGTTTACCTTTTTACTGGTTACCGTTTCATCCTTAATTTGCTGATACTGGGATCCTGTGTTTGAAGATTATGCTGTAGACCAGCTAAGCAAATTTTTTAAATATTTTTTAAAGAACATTATACATGCAGGAGTGATCTGTGCACAGTGGAAACCAAAGTGAAAAGATTCTTTGTTGGTGTAGAAATGTGTCCCATCAAAAGGTAGAGCTGACAAAAGACAAGGCTTCCCTTGAAAGCAGCTTTTAAGTGTGACTGTGTGACTCTGTGTGTGTGCGTGTGCATGTGTGTGTGTGTTTATATGTGTTTGAGCGAACAGACCCCCTCTGTGTGCAGGCAGAGTGATGGAGGGAGGGAGGAGGTGGACATGTGGAGCTCCAGGATGATGCTCTCGGTGCTCGCCGCCCTGCCTTGCACCGGATTCTCCCCCGACTCCCCCCCTCCTCACCTCGCCTCCCGCAAGGCCACGCCCATCCCCCGACAGCCCCACCCTCCTCTTCTCCATGCCACCAGATTTTCCCAGCATCCCCCTCTCTCTCTCTTTCTGTCAGCTGTGTGGCACCGCTGTCTCTCCAGGGAGGAGCTTAGAGCGCTGCTGCATCGCACAAGACAGAGCGGGCGAGAGACACTGAGGGAGAGTGGGAGACCAGGAGAGAGAGAGAGACAGCAGCTCTGAATACACAAAGCAGGCTCCATTTTTTTTAACTCCTCTATTTTTGTTCTTGCCTAAAAAAGTAGGGTGATGCCGCCTCATTGAGGGTATCCAGAGGACGAGAAGGAGAGAGAGAGGAAGGAAGGAAGGAAGGCTACTATCAGCTGTGAGGAGAGAGAGAGGGGCGAGCGAGAGAGAGAGGAAATAATTAAATAAATCCCAGGAAGGAGAGAAAGAGGGAGGGATCGCCAGAGAGAGAGAGAGAGGGAGGGAGGGAGAGAGGGGATGTAGCAGTGTGTATCCTCACCGGCTCACACACACACACACATGTGCACACACACACACACAGCCTGGATAATGTGCTGAACGAGGCGGCGAGCGAGGAAGAAGGCAAACCGGTGAGCTCTCCATCCCCGCATCCTTCATCTTTCCATCAGTGTTTCCACGGAGGAGAGGCGCCGTCCCCCCCGTGGCTCATGTCTGTGTGTGTGTGCCATGATTAGCATGTGAGAGGGATTCACGGCCGGCCGCGCGTCGTGTCACGCATTGCAGGCTGGATGGATGGATGGATGGATGGATGGATGGTGTGTGCATGCGACCTGCTAGCTGAGCTGCTAGCGCGGCTGGTGCTGGAGCCTGGTGGCTGTCTGGCAGAGCGCTGAGAGGCTGCACCTGCCTGCCATGGGCGAGACGTGCTGTTGGCGTGTGTGTGTGTGTGTGTGTGTGTGTGTGTGTGTGTGTGTGTGTGTGTGTGTGTGTGTGTGTGTGTGTGTGTGTGTGTGTGTGTGTGTGAGGAGGTGGCATTGTTGTGGCAGGCGTAATTTCACCACTGCATCAGGCGGCGTGGTGGCGAGGGCCATCCACAGCCTGATGCAGGTTCATCTTAAGGCTTTGTTAATCAGAGGCTCCATCCTCCATAAGAGCCATCTCTGCCTCAAACAGCTTTAATCTGTCTTATTTAACGACTCAGAGATGAAACTGTGATGTGAAATATGAACAAAGACGACCAAAAAGCAGAAAGATTGACCTTCAAACCCTTTTGATGCACCTCAGCAAGCCCAGACAGCAGATGAACCAAGATGTCGCTCCGTTTGTGTGGAAGATTTTCTGCATTTATGTGCCTGTCTGTGAGTTTGGTGTGAAAGCTGCCCTATCACAGCTCAGTGCTTCATGGAGGAGGCAAGAGTGGCCATGATTCCAGATCTTAAAGCCTCCATATGGAACTGGGAAAGTCTGATGGTATTCAGATCTGTTTGATATCATGCTAACAAGAGCAGGAGCCCCAAATGTTTTCATTCTCTCCATCATCATATTTGAAATATTGCAGTGAAACTGCTGCACATACACATACCATCACAGCACTTTGGCTTTGAGAAATATTAATCACCCAATCAAGCTTATGTGTGCCTCCATCAAGGAATCAAGCTTACAATCAACAGGCTGATCTAGGGTTAATAAATCTATCTTTTGGCCCTTGCTTTACCTTCACATCTGTTTCCACTCTGCTGTGGTCTAGCTTTTATATTTAATATAACCTGGAACATCCTACAAACCACCTAACCTTCTCTCTTTAGAGTGAAATACCACCAAACTGGGCTGTGCCAACGAGACACTATGATGCTGCTACTCAGAATTCTTTGTTTACATCTGGGTTGAAGGGCACTATGGCAGCAGTGTGGTTGGGCATCAGGGTAGCACCTCATGTAAAAAGAAATAATCTTTGGTTCAGTCTTTCAGAGGCTGCAGTTTAGTTTCTGAGGAAGAAATATAAATCTGAGAAGAAGAAACCTGTGAATGTATTTATTCTGATTTATTTATGATTGATAAATGGAGTTTGTCTTTATTTGGCTGCTTGAATTTTTATCTATAAAGTATCCTGGTGCGATAACACAGAAAATCAAGGACACAAGGATGCAACTCATGATGCTCTGTGATATCGAAGCAAATTGAACTGTTAACTTGTTAATCCAAATCGAGAGACAAGTCAAGATGCACAGATCTAGAATTCAGAGTCCATGATATTGATATTATCAGAGTACAGGTGAAATTTTGATATTCAATACAATGCAAGAACATCAAACAATGAAATATCACAGTGTCAAACTGAGGATAATAAAATAGCTCAAAAAGATCCATTTAAGGATGTTTGTGTTTAACTGAAACAATATTCATGTTTTCATTCCCTCAATAAAAGCAGACTTACTCATATTTACCCATAAACATAGCACCACATTTTTTTTTTTTTTTTTAAAGTTATATTTTGGGGCTTTTATGGCCTTTATTGTATAGGACAGCTGAAGATTGACAGGAAAGCAGGTGAAGAGAGGGGGGATGACATGCAGCAAGGGGCTGAGGCCAGGATTCGAACCAGCAGCCGCTGCTGGGGGTTTTGCAGCCCCTGTACATGGGGTGGACGCTCTACCAACTGAGCTAATGTCCGCCCCGACATAGCACCACATTTAAAACGAAAGTTAAATATCAGTAGGGCTGCAAGGTGGTTGCAGGTGAGGCTTCTCTATGTGGAGTCTCCGTGTGCATGTGAGGGTTTCCACCAGGTACTTTGATTTTTGATAGGTTAATTATTGACTCTAAATTACCCTTAGTTGTGTGTAAATGGTTGCCAGTCTCTCTGTGTGGCCTTGTGATTGGCTGGCACCTGTCACCAAATGTCAGGGATGATATCCGGTGCATTCTGTATCTACCTATTTATAGCTCAAGATTTGATTTGAATCTTTTCACGTGTAGTTTTTGTCATATCAGCTCTTTTAAACTGTGAATGACTTTGGTTTTAATTATTTTTCTAAGTTTGTAAAGTGAGCTACACTTCAAGTCATCGCCAGGTTTACCCTTTAACTGCTTCACATTCATCCAGATTTTTTCTTTATTTAAACATTTGCTCCTCTCAGCTCATATGGACTATCTGGCGTCAAACAGCTTCTGAATATCGTGGTAAAGTAAAATCTCACCTTGGTGCTGGAGGTCTGATTTGATTCTTACCTGAAGCTTCTGTCCTGCTTGTTATTCTCCAACCTCGCCCCATATGATGTATGTTTCTGTTCATAAATCCAAAGTCTGAAACCTAAGAAAATAGTTTAACTGACTTTAAATCTGGTGCCAACCTTGTATTTTTTACACTGATACATGTTTCTTATGTTGCATCAGAAACTTTGTGCTCATTAAACCTACAGCTGTGTGCAGCTGGTCATGTTTGTACAGCTTCGTGCTAATCATGGACTGTAAACATATTAGCATCAATAAATGGCCTTTCCCTCTGTGCCTGTGCTGAGATGAAGATGACTGTCCGGCTGACTGTTCTAAATGAGCAGTTTGGTCAGAAGCCTGCGGAGAAAGATTCAGTAAAAGTTGCAGGTCTGCTCTTCGTGAGTTTGTGTGCAGGAATTGGTCATAAGAAAAGGACTTTTAATTGTATGAGTTTGGATAACAGACATTGTTTAGCTAGTTGCCAGAAGAAAAATAGTGGCTGCAGTGGAATAGTCCTTTTTGCTCAGGTAGGTTCCTACTGAGTGAAATGATCCGGAAGTAGTTTGTGATAAGAGCTGTTAGAGGAGTCTAATGGCCCTTTTCCACTAGCATGCCTTGGCCCTACTCTACTCAGCCCTACTCGATTAGCAGCGTGTTTCCACTAGCCTGGTACCTCCTAAAACAAGCTAGTTTTAGTACCTACTCCGCTCTGGTTCCAAGCGAGCTTAGTCCATACTAAAAGATGACGTCACTATCTACCGGCTACTGATTGGCCAGACAATGTCGTCACCGATGAGTCATGAGCGCGACGACCTAGCATGCTAGCGGTAGCTACCATTAGCTTACCCTCATACGTCTTTTCTTTGCAGCTGGATTGCTCTCGTCCTCGGCTTCATTCTGTTGTATAGCTTCCAAAAATCTCCTGTGCTTCTCAAGGGGTATTTCTTCTTACCACCTGCAGCCTTCTTCTGCTTTCCTTTTTTACTCGGTTTGTGACAAAAGACACAGATTGTTGTGTCGCGCTCAAAATGACGTCACCACAGTGCCGCTCAGCTGTTTAGAGTAGGGCTAGTGGAAAAGGGCCATAAATGTTTGGGAAAGGTGGCTCAATGCTTCCTTTATTATCTCCTTTAGCATAGGATCGACTGGACCATCCTTTACTAAAGGAAAGGAGAAAGGAAGGCCCCATAATGCCTTGCGGCAGGTGAAGTATATGAAATCGGTAACCGCCGAACGCTTATGGAAACTTAAGAAAGAGTAAGGATGATGAGTTTTTGGACTTTCAAGATATGTAGGCTATGTAATACTAAGTATACATTTGTTGCAGGTATAAAAAAATATATGCTTCAAAGTCAGTCCTTTCAAAAATATAGCCTTTAGTTCATTCTTTATTAATCATTTTTAAAATGGTGAACAGATAAACAGTTAAATGTTATAATTTATAAAGCACTTAATTTAAAGCCTTTCTTTTTCTCCATAACTGCCTATAATGTTGATGAATAATAAACAAACAAATGTGATCCTTGTTTCCTATATTAATATTCTGTATTAGGTACCACATTTCTATCAATCCTCATTTATGAAGTTAATCATGCAGATAATAAGACAGAACAGTGGATTGTTCATGTTAATAGATGAAGCAGACACAAATTAACACTGTGAGGTAAAGCAGAGGACAAAGACGCTTCTTATTGTTCATTTTTAGAACATGGTAGTTCGTCATGTCTTACCATCACACAAAATCATTATTGCATAAATATGACACCAAAGTCAAAGTGCAGTTAATTCCTATATTACTGCAGTTTTCCTTTCCTTTACTCTTTTTCCTTCCTTTTCTTAACCTGAAAGTGGTAAGGAAAGGACTTAGGAAGCGACTATTCGACCATAGCCGAGATCTTTTCTCAATGTCATTCCCTCCAGATGCATGATGGGATTTAGAGTTTTGACAGTGAAGTCATGAGGACACTCTGATCCAGACGCTTCATCACTGCAGTTCTCCCACGTTTTTAAGGTGTGATGCTAAACTGCTGCAGGACCCTTACCTGCCCGTCCTCATCCATTCTCACCTGCCTTTAGCCTCACAGAGGATTCACAGCACCTGAAAGTTTAACAAGAGTCCTGGAAAAACCTCACAGCTCTGATCAGGGAGGCCTTTTACTCTTTAGTTACCCACAGCACTGGACTGTGGTGGACATTCGTAGTCTGTTTGTGGTCTTAAGTGCATGTAGGAAGAACATGGAGCAGATAGTCAAGTAATCCACAGCATATTTATCTGCTTCATGCTGTTGTTATTCTGGAAAACTATCGAGAGATAATGACATCACTGCAGCTGCTCCATAATGTAATATAATGTAGTATTTAACTAAGACAGTAAACCACATATCTATGTCTCTTTTTCAGATCATCTTACAGAGCTTATGTTAATTCATTTTAATTAAGTTTCTAATGTAATTAATAGCTGGAAAGCAGAGTCATCGTTTTTTTAAGCACATTTTCCATAAGACAGCTGGAACAAGCAGAAGCACACAAAAGCAAAGGTTCTCATGCATTAGGGAGATATTGTTTTTTTTCCTTTTAATCTATATTTTCTGCTTTATTTTTAGCTTTACTTAACAGCTGGGCCAGAGCCTGTCCCAGCCAATCATAGGGCCGCATAAGGTTGATTTAGAGTCACCAGTTTACTTATTGATCGTGCTTTTGGAGAACATGCAACCTCCACATGGAAAGGACATAACAGATGCAGGAATGTGAACCAGCGACCTCTTTGCTGCGAGGCACCAGCACTAACCAGCTGCACCAGTGTGCCCCCCAATCTACACATGATTTGAGATTAATGTTGTCGTGTCAGTTTTTACAAAAACATCAGCAGAATTTCAGACTGTTTTCACTCTTGTTATTCCTCTTTCATTGTTTTTATCGTCCATCCTGGAATGTTTGATTGTTTGTTGGTTGATTTGTTTGCAAGATTCAGCAAAAAGTGCTCAACAGATTTTGCAGAAATTTTCAGGAGATGTTGGTAATGGTCCAACTTCAAACTGATTAGATTTTGGTGGTGATCCAGATAACCTCCATTAGCAAACAGCGTTTTTGCGCAATAACTGTCTAATATTACGAACATGATTCTGAGTGCTTAGTTTATGTTTTCAGGGTCATGAATCATATTATGATGGTAACTTTATCAACAGCTACCTTGGTGGAGGTTTGTGCTCTTCCAGTGCGTTAAGTATGTAACTGGGGTAACTGGTTCAGGCCCCTCGGTGTGGTTTGGGGAAATATTACAGGCCTTTGATTTGCCTGGTCTCGTGTTTTTTGTGATGTGTTGTGTTCCTGGGCCTCAATTGTTGTGCTGATTTTTGTTTGGTCTTCCCTCACCTTCCCTGAAATGTGTCCATAATTATCATTGTTATTAGTATTATTACCTCTGCAAAGGTTATGTTATTGCTGATGTCTGTTTTTATTTTTATTGTTAGTTAGTTTGTTTCTCTGTTAGCATCATAACTCAAAAAGTCATGGACAGATTTTGATGACATTTTCAGGAAATGTCCGGATTGGGACGAGGAGCAAATGATTAGATTTTGGGAGTGATCCGGATCACCGTCTGGATCCGCCATAACGAAAAATGTGATTTTTTACGTTAACTGAACTAAAATAGATATCATGATGAATCTAACTGGTAATGGTATGTTTTCATGGTCAGGTAATCTAAATATTTAAATGAAATAAAGGTAGGACTAATATTTATGGTGAAAATCACAATATGGGAGAGGACTGTGGCACTGGCGGAGGTCTGCGCTCTCCGAGTGCTTTTCTAGTTATTATTATTATTTAAAAAAATAGTTTTATTATTCTAAATGTTTGTTTTTATTAACATCTAGACCTTGCTTCCACGTTTGATGATGTTTCTGTGTCTCATTCTTCTAACATGTGAAATCTCACGCCTGTTGTCACGGTGACGGAGCGTTGATTGGCGTGATGTTAGCGTGATCTTTATCGTCTCGTCCCTGGAGCATCGCCGTTCTCCGTCGTGACTGTTTGTCCTTGAAGGATCTGAAGTTTCTCCTCCTGCAGACTCTCTGGTTTGGGGGCTTTTTGGATGTTTTGAGCTCAGTGCTCTCTGAGTCATCCTGAGTATTGATCCTACGCTGCCTTCAGCTATTTATGAGCCTGAGTGGGACTGTGTGTGTGTGTGTGTGTGTTTCCTGTGTGTCAGTTTTTGCTGACTGGGCTCTGACCTATTAATAGCTCTTTATGGATAATATTTGGTTTCACAGCTCAGTCTGCAGCACAGTTGTCGATGCCCAATGAGACCCTCTTATTAGACTGTTAGACAGATTTGAACTTCCAGAGACCATCATCAGCTCTGAGGTTTTTTATGTTTTTGTTTTTTAACCATCACTGACAGTTTTCTTTTCAGAGCAGTCATCAACGCTGAAATACTCACTAAATAAACTTTTGGGGCTGTGAAGTTATGTTACCGATGCAGCACATAAACCACGCATTAACCATTACGGTCAGAAATCTTCATTTTGTCAAAATACGTGAAAAAAGTGAAGCATGACGCCGATATCGATGTTTAAGATTATAATTTACTCAGTTCTGTTGTTTGTCTATTACCTCCTTTGGTGTAATTCTCCTGCAATGCCAGTGTTTCCTCCCATCTGATCATAAACAAGCATCACAGTTTTACCAACAGGTCGCTTTAATTTCCATAAATGAAGAATTTTCTCTCTATCAGCAGTTAGGACTGATAAAACTGTAAAAAGCACTGATTTAGGCTGATGCTGCCATTGTACATTCTTAGTGAAACTATCGTCATAAATGTCCAGATGGAAGTCTTATTGATCTATTTGTTGTCAATCCAGCTGCTGTAATCAGACTTATCTGGTTTAATACAGGCTACGAGCATAAAAACATGATCTAGTGTCCTCTGCGCCTCGTATTTATGCTACTGATGCTTGACTTAATGAAGCTTTTGTTTAAATTTAACGTCTTAATTTTTTTCAAACGCTTCCATTTCCATGGGATCACTCAGGTTTTCTTTGTACCCCTCAAACTGCACGACAGGTCTTTCCAGGAAAACTGTTTGAGAGCTTCTGTTAATCATATAAACTAAGTTGACCTGTTTCTTGTTCAGTCAAAACTAGAAAACACTGTTTTATTCTCTTGTTGGTGTCTTATTGTAGACGTGGTGGGAAAGAAAGTGAAGCATTTTGGTGCATTAATGTACAGGCTGATATTTCTGTTGATATAAGATGTATGCATACAGCTGGTGTGTTTGGCCGATATACATCAGCTGCAAATATCAGCAGGATTTTCATGTCTGTAGATACCAATATTTAACTTTCTGAGCTGTTGTCTTTTGATACCATTAACAAACTGGTAATATCATGCTTTCTTCTCATATGCCTGACGTTACAGTGCCAAATGTTTCAACAACTTCAGCTAAAGTCTTCACTGGTGAGCTTTACAAAATAATAAATAACTTTAAACTCTTAAGTTGAATCAAAGTGTTGACAGATTTCTTGCACGCTGCATCATGGTCTGATCACATTTGTTTGTTTCACACTGAGCTCTGCAGACCATGTTAGATGAAGAACAGTTGAATATGCAGTGATGGTTCCTTCAGTGACTGCTGATTCTCTGTGATGGTCTCAGCAGCTCTGATCCAGGTTTTCTGCTCCGGTCCACCTCAGAGACCATAAACTGGTCAAGTGGAGACCAGCAGATTCCTGCAGGCTGTGTGAGTGTGTGTTTTAAACCAGCTGAAAACAGATCTGTTGTCCTCACGTTTGAATCCTGTGTCTCTGCATCAGTAGCTGCCTGATACCATCACAACATCAGCAGGGATTGTGTTTGAGGGTTCACCGAGTACAGACTGAAGATTTTAGGTTTACTCTTTCAGCTTCACGTAAAGATTGGGAGGGAGTTTCCACACTGGAGCCCCGATCACTTCAGATTTATTTTGTATTTATACAATGCAGACAGTGACAAGAACACACAGAGCTGATGAGTCAAATGTACAAAGGTCTGATACTGTATCATTAATACAAGCAGACAAAGAATGGACAAAATAAAACAAGAGAAAAGAAAAACAAAACACCCAAATGTCTAATTATACAGTTACATAATTCCTCAATCTGCCAACCATGTAGATTTTGAATTAGCCTTATTTATTATAAGGATAGACTTAACGTGACATGCCAGATGGACAATTTCATATTGGAAATGTTTCACTAATCCATCTGGAAGGAGCCGTGAGAAAATGTTTTCAGGGGCAGAGCCTTCAAAAACAACAGCAGCTTATGATTGGACGGTCGATCAGCTCATCACACTCATTACAGACCAATCCATATCAAGCAGCGCTGCAATGACATAGCATATGTAGCGACTAAACGTAGCCAGTAACGGCTAACCATTAGCTGCCACAACTAACAGCTTACAAGGGCAAACAGTTAACGTAGCGACTGAGTGTTGTTAGCAAACAGCAGTTAACTGTTGTTTGCCCTTGTTAGCAGTTAGCTGTAGCTGCTAATGGCCATTAGCCGATAGCTTACCTACCTTAAGACTATCGTTTCACAAATCAAAATGATCCCACACAGATGTATCATGTAACACTTAGATGGGACATGAACCTCATCAAAGACAATCCCTGTGAAGTAAACGTGAGGAGAGCAGATTTAACCAAGTATAACCGAGTAACCATGACGACCACATGTTAACCGATATTAGCGGCCATTATGTGTACAACAGGAAGTGACTTCACTTCCTGCTGCTCCCGCCTCTCTTCCCTGATTGGGGAAGCATTTAGCTTAGCCAAATGAAACCGTTGGACAGTGGAGGCTGGCAAGACGGAGATGCATGATTTCAGAATCAGGCGAGTCCGTCTGCTCTGAAAGGCTGGGACAGACAGTGACAGCATCTTTTTTTTTTTTAATGTATTTTTGGGGTATTTTGTGCCTTTATTGATAAGAGAGAAGTTGGATAGGCTTGTGAAAGGGGGAGAGAGAGTAGGGGAAGACACTCTGCAAACTGGTCACAGGCGGGATTTGAACCTGGACCGGCAGAAGCAAGTACATGGGGTGCCTGGTTAATAACCAGTCCGCCAAACCAGCACCCCAGTGACAGCATCTTAATCTGAACAGGAGATAATCCATGAAGGGTTTCAGATTTTCAGAAATGATCGTTCATCACCTTTCAGAGCAGCACTGATCCTCTGAGGAGGAAGAGCTGAAGATGTCTTTGTGCCACAGGAGAATAGAAACTCTCCTTTTACAAACAGTCAACCTGGAGGGTGAAACACTTTTGACGAGGACGACGGCACTTTTAACCCTTTGACGTTCACACTCATCCCTCTGAAACAGGCCTGAAATAAGATCTGTAACAGCGAGAGGCTTCGTTCTTCTTACAGGGCTGTGGCTCCATCTTTAGAGGCATGACTCTGCATTTTCATCCTCCTCTTTATTCTGTATTTGACTCTGATGTGGATGGAGTTATGACTTCAGCTGCTGCATCATTAACCCATAACATTTATACTTTTATATCATCGTGATGAGATAATGCCGGTGTGAGGGGCAGGCTGTTTAGCTGCTGTCATTATGATGTTTTAAAATATAAAATTAGCTCTAACATAGTCTGTAGATTGATCTGAATGTAAATAACACATTTTTAACAATGAAAGAACCGACATCACACTGAGCAAAAGTAATAAATCATAACCTGTATTTCAGTTCAGATGGTGCAGCTTTATTGAGATATTAAAGGAACACTACACCCAAACAACAATTTGGCCTTAATTTTCTACTCACCCTCATGCTGAACAACACTGTGGAGCACTTTTTTGATGTCTCAAATGCAGCCGGGGGCCCGGGGGGATTTTTGCTGTCAACAAACGTCCACCTAACAGGGGACGACGGCGCCCGAAGAAAAAGGTCCATAAAAGTCCACAAAAACGTGCCTATTTTCGTCTGGAAAGCCGTCTGGATTGGTCTGCCGCGGCTTACGTAGTGCAGGGAGCGCGCGTAGACGTGCACTGCGGAAGTACGCTATAGCACTGTTTAGGCTCGAAAAATGTACTAAATGACTTCGTTTCGAATTAATTATGGACGTTACCCGCTCAGGACACTTGGATTACAGCGGACGAGCAGTATGAAGGAAAATAGGCATGTTTTTGTGGACTTTTATGGACCTTTTTCTTCGGGCTCCGTCGTCCCCTGTTAGATGGACGTTTGTTGACAGCAAAAATCCCCCCGGACCCCCGGCTGCATTTGAGACATCAAAAAAGTGCTCCAGAGTGTTGCTCAGCATGAGGGTGAGTAGAAAATGAGGCCAAATTGTTGTTTGGGTGTAGTGTTCCTTTAAAACCAAACTTTAACAGACTTTTAGGATATGCTCTTTCAGTCTTTAGGCAGGTGAAGTGTCTTTATCTGTGCTTGTTTTTAGCCTAACATTGGAGGAGTGTCATGTTCTCGCCTCATTTCTCTCAGCATTCGATGCTTTTTGTCACCGTGCTTCCAGCTCTCTCTCTCGCATTAAGGCCTGTCCACACGGGACAGAAATGTTTTTGCTATCTTTTGGCTTGAACTGAAACATTTCTGATCCTCTGCAGCTCCACTCTCTCCATGTCGCAGGAGCCGTTTGAGTTTAATGGTTGATTTATTTGTGATTAGAGGAAAATGGCTGCTAGAATTTCTGAGGACAGAAAATTTAAGATGGGAGATTTGTTAAAACTTTGCTTTGATGTTTTTATTTTTATAAAGTAACAGAGAAGTTTACGAGAATGTCACAATAACATGAGATGTTATTGTTGCTGGATGGTAATTGTCCAAAAAATTATTGCAGATAAACGATATTATTATCAATATTGTTTTGAAACTTAATTTTTTCATTAATGTAATTATAATATATGTCATAATAAAGTGAGTGCACCATATTAAAAAAAAAAGTTTCTTAAGAGTATTTAGCTGTAATTGGAAGGTCAAGATCTTCTTCTTAAAATAAAGTTAAACGATATTATAAAATGAACAAAAAAAAAAGAAAAAAAACCCAATGGAAATGAAATGGATCTCTTTTGGAAAAAATTGCATGAAAATAAAAATCATTGTACTAATCAAAACCAATAAAAAATAGACCCTGTTTCTGTAAAAAGAAAAACCTCCAATAAAAACACACACAACAATAAAAAAACATGCACCGATGCACCCCGGTGTTTAAAAAGTTACACAGAGTGAGCCATCTTCTCATCCAGCCTGTTTGGTAGAAAGAGAGGAGGAAAACAAACATGCATGCACATGTCAATTTATCGAGGCTGGCAAACATACCGAGGATGGTTTTATTTATCATTCGGTTAATTGATTTATTGATTATCGTGACAGGAAGTCCACAGTGTATTTAGACCCTGATAGATCAAGTATCCCAGCCTCTGTATTGTGAGATTACTTTATTAGCCAGCTCTGCCACTCAACGCCATGTTTTCAACGGCTCTACATTCATTTCACTGCACTCAGCTTGCCACAATAGTCCTATGCCACAGATGAAACGATGGCTGGAGGTAATAGTTGTAGGTCTATGTGTAGGGGTGGAGGGAAGAGTTAGAGTCATGCAGCTACTGCCGCTGTAAACAGAGAGAGAGAAGCTCTGACGCTGTTGGTTTTTTGGCTACTTTGATGCAAAGGAGACATTTTCAGCTCATTCAAGTGCAGAAAAAAGCAGAATCTGTGCTCCTTAACAGGCTGACGGTCTTTTTAATGTGTACCTGAATGTTTGAGGAGTTTGTCTTCAGATAAAAGAGACATAAAAGAAAGTTTATCATCTAAACCAGTGATGCTCTGAATAAACTCAGATAGATACCAGTACAGGTGTTTAAAACAACTATTAAGAAACTGCCTTTTCTGATGACTTCTCTGTCGATGTAGTTTCCCACAGTGCCCCGTCTCCTCTCATATTTGATCAGAGTTTGTCAACAGGTCCCTTCTCCTGCCTGATGAGTCTCTGTCGGCTTTAACCTGATTTGACACGACGGAGAAGCATCTGTTGATTCTCCATCATTTGCAGAAAGGCTGAAGCTGATGTGAATCAATACTTTAAACCTTCAGATTATCTAAAGTCTTTAAATTAGATGGAAAACATCTTTTGAAAATCCAATCTCTGCATCCTTATTACTTCCTTGAATCGGTAGAGGCGGATGTAATCCTCGACTTGGATTTTAATCTGATTGCTGCTCTCAGTTGGTGATTTGTTTACCTCCATAAGCAGAGAAGTCTCCTTTATTTCACTTTAAAGATGTACTTTCAGCATCTTTCTCTTTCTCTGACAAGCCGGGTGATAACAGAGATCAGACAGGAGACGTGGATAAGTCCAGAGAATCAGAGCTGCTGCTGTTTGCGTCTTAGAAACATAAATCTGATGAATCAGAGCGAGTGAAACCCTCCTGACCTGCTCACAGGTGGCTCCTTGACAGCACCACACATCAGCCTGTTTCATTCTGACTTTTCTTCTCTGTCCCGCTCGTTTACGCCCACGCAGGTCCAGCTCGGCCTCTTCGGGGTGACAGCCAACAGAGTAGACTTGTTTCTTAGAAATTCACAGATAGACAAAGAGAGAGAGGATTATGGGTTAAAGATGGAACCCCGTGTGACGGTTCATTTCGGCAGGGTCTTTACCGAAAGGGCGGGTAAGAGAGTCTCTGTCCCTTACTGGGGGGGTAATTTATCTTCGATTATTTGGGTGCATGTTTGAGTTTGATTTTTAGGAAAAGTGACAGCTGTCTGCTTAGCCACAGTCACACGCAATGACGTAGTTGATTTCATCATAGCGTCACATGGTACTATTCGGCCTTGACATTACCTCACTCCACCGAAGGCCCAATATGACTTTTTTTGCATTATTCGGCCGAATATATTCGGCCACCAAATATTCAGTGCATCCTTATATAAATGTATCTATGATTCCTCAGAGAATTTGTAAAAAGCAAAACATCTAAATCTGCTCTCTGTGATGTTTTCATACGAAAAAAAAAATTGTTGCAGCGATGAAAGAAATCCCTAATGCCCAAGATAACCCTGAACAGGCATGCCGGTCAGCAGATTAAACAACACACCTAAATGGTAAATGGACATGAGTTTATATAGCACTTTTCTAGTCTTTGACTACTCAAATCTGCTTTACACCACAGGTCACACCTACCCATTCACACTCATTCACTCGCTGGTGGTTCAGAGTTTCTATGTTAGTTATCCATCAGTATCTCTAACACATTCACGCTCTTTCATGTCCATTTACACGCCACTGACGCAGCAGTGGGAGCAACGCGGGGTTAAGTGTCTCGCTCAAGGACACATCGCCATGTGTCGCCTGGAGCTGGGATGAACCTGCAACCTCCTGATCACTGACCAAGCGCACTATCCAACTGCGCTACCTGCTCCTCAGATGGGTAATCTGTAAAATACAACCTGAAATGTTGCTAACTGAAGATGAAGGAACACAAATTTACCAACAAATAATTAGTTGCAGATGTATTTCTTAGTTTGGAAGTCAAAGGGTTAAAGGTCCTTCATCAGGATCTTGTTTAGTAGGGGAAAATTCAAAGAAAATAGTAACAATAAACCTGTTAGGAGGACAAAAACTAAGCAGAGACTAAAAACAAGCCTGAAAATCAAACCACTTTATCAGGTCAGAAGTTAGAAATGAAGCTGAAGGCCTGAGAGTGAAGCCTGTTGAGCGCTGGTGAAGAGTTTCTGCAGAGATTTCCTCCGTGTCAGTCGCTGATGAATCTCTCTCCTCCAAACACCAAATAACATCTCACAGTGAGTATTTGGTGTGTTTCTGCCGGCGGCTCGCGGATCGATGCTGAATAATGGACGCTCACATTAAGGAGAGCAGAGGTGTTGAAGGAGGCAGCTGTTCTGCCTCACTTTCACTTTTTTTGTTGTTGAGGGAGCTCGTTGTGTTTTCTTCCTCGGGGGGGTTGGCCTCGCTCCGTATGCAGTGATTAATTCCTGTTAGGCCATTACATAACACTATTGTTACACTGCAGCTGATGTGCTGGGCCCACTTTATGTGGTGCACGCAACGCTGAATTAATGCTGCACCGCTGCTCTCAGCCGATCAAGGCAGCGGGTCATTGCTGTATATCCACTTTTCAGAGATGGTGGAGCTTTGACGGGCCAGACTGTTGGATATTTAAGTCAATTTAACTTCCTTGAACATGATTTTAATCCAAACATCACCTGCGTCCTTCTGCAGGAAACAATCAGAATCTCTGTGCAATCATTGTCTCTAAAAAAAAAAATCAGATTAGCGGGACAGCCTGTCAGTGAATTTCTTGATAATTCAACTTAAAAACAAAGAAACAGAGCTTCAGATTCTTTGGTGCATGGTTAGTGTGTTAATATTGGCTTTTGGACCCATCTATGGCTGGAGTCTTCCTCTTCTGGACAGTAACAGAGTTACTTTTGAGGACTATATTTGAATTTCCTTAAACTTGATGATACTACTCTTGCTTCATAATTATTATATAATTTTGCACATGTCCTCATTAAAACTTAGCCTGAAGTCTCCAAGGCAGTAGAACTTGTAACTCAAATGCAATTTGACAAAACATTATAAAACAACAAAAGTGCTAAAGTCAACCAGCATCCCAGGACAAGGAGGTTGCACTTTGCTCACCTCCCTTTAAAACAGAGGCTTGATTACATTTACTTTTCTAAAACATCCAAAAAGCAACATAATCAAATAAGCAGGGAAAATGACCGTGTTCATTGGAAAGTAACAATACAGTATGTCCATTGTCACGGATCTACCACGTTTAACTCTAAAAAGTCTAAAACAGAACAAGAGCAGCTACCCACAAAGTTGCATGTTAAAGGAAAAATAATTAACAAAAGCAATGATTAAGCTCTCTGATTGACTAACTATTGCAGGTTGTTGTCTAATGAGTCGATCACTATTCCGAGCTTCTATAGTTAATAATGAAAAATCAGTGATCTGATCACATTGTTGCTCATGTTTTGGCATTTTTATTAAACCCTTTCATTCAAAAGAAGTTTTAATGGCGCAAATATCCCCTAAAACAGTGATCTTGTGTTAAATTTGACCATATTTGACATTATCTGCATCTAAGTGTGCTGTGGTGTTGCAGGATTATTCGAGCCGTAGGAGTTTTATCCGTTAAGGGTTGATGCAGAGTCCTGTAATCATGCACTAGCTGTGCAGTGATCCAAGGACAAAATGATGTTAATCCAGTCTGCTGCACCAACCTGGACATGAAGGGGTTAAAGTATAGGCGGAGGGATTGGACCAATTACTCTAACATGACTGCAGCAGCTCCCGTTTAATGACTGTTTAAGGCCAAAGTCGGCCTCTTTATGGAACATGGAGAACCTCAGTGTCTGTTTAACGATGTGCAAATGATGGGCTGGATAATTAAGCACAATTTTATTTATTATTCAAACTATTCATGGATGTTATTCATGCTACTGTGCAGGATGTACCCTATAATCCCTGAGATATAGAAAACACGCTTCATTATGTAACATTTACACACGAGTGAAGGACCTGCCTCCTGGAGAGAGACCCGTCAGCGTTTAAAGATTATTTCTGCTAAAAAATGAAATATTTGTGTGTCTCTATTTTGTTGAACATGTGAATTAAAAGTAAAGGATGTTTTACGAAACCAGACTAATTTATCAGATTAAAAAGACCTAAAGTCGACTCCAGTTTTGTCTCTTAAATCTCTGGATATTTGTTTTGTATCATGTTGTTGTGATATAAAACAGTCATAATCATAGTCTTAAAACACTCTTAAATATTTATTAATCAGTTAGGAAGGTTTTCTGAGAGCAGAGTTTAATGTTTGATATATTTTTTGTTATTTAAGATGCTATTGTCAATGATTTTTCATGGTTTAAGGACAAAGATAGACCTGCCACATTCAGACTTGAACTTTAATTTTTTAAATCTAAATTTTCTAAAGCCACGCCCACTTTCACACTAAAATGTCAATCCACGCCATACTCACACCCGTGAAAAATTGACTCATAATTCGTCCTGTAGCACCTTAGCAGCCTGCTCATATTCTTTTCCTCTACCCTGTCTTTAATTCTAACCAATTATTTTATTATTGATTATTTCTTCATTGATGCTTTTCGAGTTTTGGAGTTATCTGCCATGTGCTAAATTTGACAAATCTACTCTGTAAATGTTCTTTTCATGAGGATTTTTGTGTGCTTTTGGCCAAATTTAATGACTATAGCAACACATATTTAAACCCAAGAAGTCATAAATGTAAAATTAGATGCAAAAATTAACTGGACTAAAATAGTAAAACTTACCATCTGTAGCAAAGCCCTAAAGCTTTTTGTTAATTTATATATATATATATATATATATATATATATATATATATATATATATATATATATATATATATATATATATATATATATATATATATATATATATATATATATATATACATATATATATATATATATATATATATATATATATATATATATATATATATATATATATATATATATATATATATATATATATATATATATATATTATATACATATATGTATATATATATATATATGTATATAATATTAAATGCTGGAGCTTTCTTCAGTCCAGTGCTGTTAGCTGTTAGCTGTTAGCTGTTAGCCGTTAGCCGTTAGCTCATGTGACGTGTGCTGGTGAGCCTCCAGCTGTCAGAGCTTAGCTCATATCACAAAGAAGGTCAAACATGTCAAATCATCAGAGAGAGAGAGAGATGAGTGTATTCAGAGTAAAGCTGAGGGTTCACATAGACATGTGACAGCACTTGAGAGGAAACACATTATCAACGCCACTTTACTCTGAACAGACATTTATATTTACATGTTTATTTAAAACTCTTTTTTCCCTCTGATCTGTCAGTACAGTCATGTGATTATATCCCTCATAAATTATCATTAATACAGAGCTGAATGATGTACCAAAACTTAAGAATTAGAGGATGATCCACAGTTTGCTCACCATCATATCTGCTTTTAAAACAACTTATAGACCAACAAGAGATTTGATGATACACTGAAGCACATGGACAAAAACTTAAACTAAACTAACTGACATTTTCATCAACAAATAAAATCTAGACTAAAATGTCTGACAGACTTAATCCAATCAGACCTAATATGGTCATGTAGGAAGTAGAGACAAGTGATGAATCTATCCAATCACAGCTACTTTGGTTGTGTTAAAGGTTGGATGAGTTCAGAGGGACATCCAATCACAGCTGCCTTAGCTTGGTGGTGGTGGGATAAGTTGTGGAGCGATCCAATCAGAGCTGCTCTCTTTATGAATTGATATATTCATGTAGAGCAGGTTCACTGTTTGTTGTCAGTTCTGGTATTGTAACTGAGATGCTCTGCCAGGTAGCCTAAATAAAGGTGACTGCATTTCACACAAAGGAACATTTGTTTCTGTTCATTTAGACATTCAGACTTTACTAACATTCAATAAAGGGTTAGTAGATGTTAGGTAGGTAGGTATGTAGGTAGGCAGATAGACATTCAGACTTTACTAACATTCAGTAAAGGGTTAGCAGATGTTTCATTTTATCCAAGAGGAAAACAGGACTTCACAAATTCAAGGAAACAGAAAGACGCCTTACCCTTACACTTCAGATTTTAGTCGACTAAAATTAGACTAAAATTAAAACAAGTTAGACTCTAAATTATGCCTGAAACTAAAAGATGTATTAGACTCCTTAAAAGCTGAATGTGGTGTTTCAGTGAGGTCATCCGCAACTGGATTTGCTTCTTCTGCACCTTTAGGTGAGGAGTCGGTGTAAAGCAGGGATCACCAACCTATCTACTTGTAGACAATTCAAGTAGATCTTTGGGATTGATGCTTCATCCTTATCTGACACACAGCTTGACCTTTTTACTTATCCATGACATATCTGGTGGATCCAACTGCTCTGCATGATAAACTGGGTCTGACTAGTTTCTCTCCAGCTCATCAGTTTTAAGTATTAGAAAGATACTATGATGTACTAATGTAGCGGTTGTGTACTCTCTCTCTTGCGTTGTGTAATGAATCAGATCGGCACAGGTCTTTAGCTTTGGCACCAACACGCCGCTTATTCGCAGGGAAGCTGATAAGAACAGAGGCATTTAAGGTTTCTCACAGCGACCCTCACAAGCTCCAACATTGCTAAAACATAAAACACAAAAAAATAATTTAGCTAACAGTTAGGGGTGCTACTAATGAAGATCAGACGTTGCATTTTAGCTAGCAGAAGGACATCACATGCAAGTCTAAATGACTCAAAAAAAATCACCATAATCACGGAAAAGTTCCACGGCAGTCCCAGAGATTATCTCAGACATGCCAAATGAAAAGACTGCACCCTTGTCCAGAAAAACAAAGTTTTATATTGCATTTTTAGCAGAGCTTATAAATATTATGTGAACTTACCAAATAGAAACATGGTGCAGTCTGGCAGAAATAAACAGGTTGCACCACTCATGTCTGCAAGGGCACCAGCAGAGCGCTCATATCAGAGTCTCAGTGGATGCTCAGAATTAAATATTAACAGTTTATAAAGAAAAAATAACATTTAACGCCAAGAGATGGCAAGTGGAATCTTTAACTCCTTTACACTAAGTTGTGTTTTATGCTAACATTGTTTCAGTCCTTAGTGTCCAGTTCTGTTTTGTATTAGGCTGCATACACTGTTAATTGTTAATGTGATTTTAAATCCACAGAATCTTTATTTTTAAGTCCTGCACTTTATCACATTATGGATTGGAGATTGCATCTTTGATTGTGAAGTTAGATGATGATCATTCAAATTTGAAGTTTTGTTTTTGATTCTCAGTGAATTTAGACAAATAGATTGTGCTTTCTCAGTTAGCATCACAGGTGATCTTCAGCTGACAAAGGTTGGAGAACACTGGCGTAAAGAGTGCTCGCTGCTTTCTTCATGTCAGGACAACAACAGGAAGTGAGTGTGTGAGCATAACAGAGCGAGTGGAGAGGAGGAGGTGCAGGTCCTTCATGCTTCATAGCTCCGTGCTGTCAGACAGGAGAAGTCGGAGCAGCAGTGATGACTTAGTTCAGAGCCGATTGGATCAAACCAGCCAGGACTCTGAAAGTTAAAAGTGCAAAAACATCCACATTTGAGACGGAGTTTAAACGAATGAGTTCTGTTGGAGTGTCACTGATCATTACCCTCTGATGTGATTGAACGGCGTCATTAACCGAACAGATTTGATGTTTTTCTCTGAGGGTTTAGACTCCAGATCAGCCTGCAGTTCACTTTTTTCTTTCCCCACTGGAGGAACATTCACTGTGTTGATCCCAGAGTCTCAGTCTGTGAGTGTGTTGTTGCTCTTCTTAATCAGATCTCCAATGAACATTGTCAGATGAGTCCAGAGATTTAATTACTTTAACACAATTAGATACAGCAAACAAACAGTGAATATAAGATAAATCAGAATAGAGAAAGATAAAATACAAAACACAATAAGTCAACAAGAAAAGGTTTTCATGAGTCTGAACAATAATCCAAAAGTTTAATATGTTTGATGACTCAGTCTATTGTGAGCTAAATTAATCATTCATTAGTATGTTTGTGCATGTTTTTGTAATGATGTCATAAGTAAGTCAGGAGCTGATTTCATCCTTTTCTTGTGATGTTATCAGACTGTAAATATGAGTCGGTGCAGCTGTTTGGGTCTGCATGATAGAATAATGTCAACAATCTAAAAAAGTAAGACCTCCACAAACTTAATCCTAAAATTATAGGACATATCAGCAAGAAATATGAACGGAGTTATGAATGCTGATACAGACGTGCAGCTTTTGAAGCAGCAATCTGCTGTTTACATCAGGACACGAAGACTGAGACAGGGAACTTTATCAAAAGGTGCATACCAGTACAAGTAAAGAATAAACCAGGTTTATGAACACCACTTGTTTTAAACTCCTATAAAAATGATAACTGATGCAATCACCAACTCTCTTTGTCCATTCAAATCTGTGCTGAGGGCTTCACGGTGATAGCCTTGCAGAGCGGACATACCTGCCTGATTCTGAAATCATGCATCTTTGTCTTGCCAGCCTCCCTTGTTCAACAGTTTCACTCGGCTAAATGCTTAACGGCCCAATCAGGGAAGAGAGGCGGGAGCAGTGGGCAAGACGACAACAGGAAGTGACTTAACGGCTAACAAGGGCATACAACAGTTAGCTATTGTTAGCCGTTAGCCATACAACTAACAACAGGTAGCCACTAACAACAGTTAGCCGCTACGGCAAACGACTATTTAGCTGCTACATATGCTACGTCATAGCGCGGCTGCTTGATATGGATTGGTCTGTGATGAGTGTGTCCAATCACAAGCTGCTGTTGTTTTTGAAGGTTTTGCCCCTGAAAACATTTTCTTAGAGTTCCTCCCAGGTGGATTAGTGAAATATTTTCATTATGGAGCTGTTCATTTGGAATGTCAGGTTATCATGATGAAACAGTAATCCAAAAAGCTCAATATGTTTGATTACTAGTCTATTGTAAGCTAAATTAAGTATCCATAAGTATGTTTGTGCATGTTTTTTTTGTAATGTTGTCATAGTTAACTCTGAATCAGGAGCTGATGTCATGGTTTTCTTGTGATCTTATCTGACTGTAAATATGAGTCTGTGCAGCTGTTTGGGTCTGCATGATAGAAAACACCAAAGATCTGAAATAGAATAAATGAGAATGATGACTGTTCATATGACTCACTGTTGATGAGATTATTTCTGCCTCTCCTGCGTGTTTTAGTGTGTCAGTTTGCGTAATTCCTCTGTTAATGGTTCATTTCAGGTCAGCCTCCCAGAAAAACAGCTTTTCTTCAGTTATGAAAACATTATTTCAGTTATAGTTTCACCAAACGTCAGAGGAGTAAGAACTTTGACTCCTGCTTCACAGTGACAGGATCACAGAGTCTGTTTATTTAACCAGTTAATTCAGATCATATACAGATTTTCACTGCTGTAAGACTTTCAGCCCTTAGCAGCCAAATTATAGTTAGTAACTGTGAGTGTGAGCAGGCTGCACACAGGCCCATCACGGAGCAGCCTGGACCGTCTCAGGGGAGGTGGGGAAGCTTTGAGTGGGATCATCGGCACATTTGGGAATCAAATTTTCTAGAACATCATCACAAATTTCAGGGGTTAAGATAATAAACAGGAGTGCACAGTATCAGCCTGGGCCGTATTTGTATTTTCTATATTTATTTCTATTTTGGTTCATAGTTAATCTTTTTATATATCTTTTTATCTTTTTTTTACTAAACTCCTACTGCTTTAAGTTTTCCAAAGTTCTATATAATGTAATCTGATCTATTAGATTTACAGCTGATGTTTGTTAACTTTTCTGGGCAGACGCTGATATAGATGCTTAAAGTAGTTTTTATGGATTTTACCTGTGTGTCCTGGAAATTGCTCCTGACAGACATTTGGCCATCCTCTTTGGAGCTTAGATCCTCAGGGTGAAAAAATGTAAAAATAAAAACTCCAGAAACTAGGGATGAGTACCTTTCACATTTGAATCGATACCATACCGATGCCCGGTACCTGGGAATCGGTATCGGTACTTAGCGGTACCAATTTTCGGTACTTTTGCGTGTGTTTATGGGATAATAAATATTAATTTGTTTAATATTAAGATCTCAAATTTTTTCAATATAAATTTATGTCTCAATATATAAAATTAGACATATATATCAAAACAACATGCAACTGTTTGTATTGTAACACTGTAGTTGTCCCAAAAACTTCTTCAACATGAACAACATGCTGTGTTTAAGTCTGGTATGGAAATTCACCTGCTCTACCCAATAGTATGCCTGCTTCCTCCACTCCCTCACAGTCACAAGGATGTGTTTGGGTACCTAAACATGGCACCTTTTGATTTTACGGGAATCGATACTCTGTAGTAACTACAGAATTCGGTCAGTACCTCTTAAAGTACCGAAATCTGTACCCATCCCTACCAGAAACTCAGTGCTGAAATGATAGGATATAATATCAGCAAGAAATATGGGAATAGTTGTAATTAGCGATACTGACGTGCAGCTTTTGAAGCAGTTATCTGTTTACAATATCACGTTAATAATATTGTCCGTCCCTAAAAATAGGACTAAGACAGGACATTTAATCTATAGGTGCACAGTTTTATGATCACCACTTATTTTAAGCTCCCAAAAATGATCTACCAATGCCATCACCAACTCACTTTGTCAAATCAAATCTGTGCTGAGGGCTTCACGGTGGTGCAGCAGGTTTAGAAAATGGACTCAGTGGCTGTTTGGATACAATTTTTTTGTTCCACGAGTAATAAATACAGATAATTTCATTCTTAAATTACACTGCCCAGGTGGCACAACCTATATAAACCCTTATGTTAATAGACAACAGGTTTCACCTACTGCTTCACTTCTTTTAAACTCTTTTACACTCTTTTGATGCCTCTATTTTTACTTCATTGGGGGTCGTTAATGTTGTTGATTTGTGTTAACCTGACACTCCAAATGGAAAGTTCCATATTGGAAATATTTCACTAGTCCATCTGGGAAGAGCCCTATGAAAATGTTTTCAGAGGCAGAACCTTAAAAGCAACAGCAGCTTGTGATTGGACGATCATTCAGCTCGTCACACTCATCACAGACCAATCATATCAAGCAACGCTGCTACGTATGGCGTAGCAGCTCACACTGTTGTTAACCATTAGCTTAATCTGCCTTACACTATTGTCTTACATTAAATTATACCACACAGATGTATCATTTAACACTTCTATGTGTCATGAACCTCGTCAAAAACAATCTCTGACAAGTTTTCCTGGTAAACTTCTGATGAGAGCAGATTTCAGAAGACAAGATTCAAGTGACGTTCTTTCCTCCTCTTTCAAAGAATAAATTAAGTCCATTTCTGATATATTAAAAAAAGGCAGATGTTGAGAAACTTCAGAAGTAGGGCTGCAACTAACGATTATTTTCATAATCAATTAATCGGATGTTTTCGGTATTTTTTAAACAACAAAAAAGACAATAAAAAACATTTTCCTTCAGTAATAATATTTTATTACAGCTTTTTTCTTTCTTGACTCACTGTGCTAAACTAAGTACATTAACAGACTTGTTTGCATGTTGTTTAAATAAATGCTCACAAACTTACTTTTTCTTCTTGAAACAAAGCAGGCAAAGTAGTAGCACTCTTGTCTATAAAGTATTCAATAAAATAAGGTGCTGCTGAATGTAACAAGCAAAAATAATTTTTAAACTGAGGCAAGTCTTCGTCTGTCTCCAACACGCCAACGTGCTTTCTCAGCAGTGCTCTTTCATAGAGGTCGAGCTCCCATGCCAGATGAAGTCGGCCTTGTAATGTTTGCAGTGATCATTTGCTTTGTTGAGCGTGACATGCGCACAGCTTTTGGAGGTTTGTGGTCGTTGGTGAAGCGATGCTGCCGTGCTCACCTCTTACAGTAGCTAACAGCAAGAGAGCGGGCTCATCTCCTCCTAACTAACCGACTGTAAGCAACAATTTCATGCACCAAAACACTTGCGATTCGTTGCCGATGAAAAAAACAAATTTAATTATTGATTTTCATTGATTTAATCGATTGGTTGTTGCAGCCATATTCAGAAGCCGCCATGTTTCAAACATCCAGTCATGTTTGAAAAAAGCTCAAGACTGAACTGAACTGGACTGTGTGTGCAGTCTGCAAGTTCTCCCTGTGCATGGGTGGGTTGTCTCTTGATACTCCAGTTTCCCTTCTGTGTCCAATACCTGCCTGTGAAGTAAACTGTTGACTCTTAACTGCCCTTAAATGTGAGGGTTGGTGTCATTTTTTCAGCTCCTTGGTGGGAACACATGCTGACCCTGCTGTGTCGACTAACATGTTTGTATGTGGCTGTTTTTGACTTTTCATTGAAATCATGTAGATATTACACAATGAGATGTTGGTGGGATTTTTTTTTTGTGATCTACAGTCTTTGTTGTAGTTGATGCTGACTGCCTCATTAAGCTTAAAGACAAATCACACTGATGTCTTAAACTACAGAAGGTGGATCTGTTCTCAGGAGTCTCAGTTCTTAATTTCCATCCCTCATGATTGAGGAGAGGAAGTTTATTAAGATTGTGCTTTATATTTCAGAACAGCTGAATTTATTTTGCCTTTAGTTATCATGAACTCTGTCTCTTGTTGGTCTGTGCTCACTGAGCCTTCCTGGCGTGCAGACTGGGATCATGATGACCTGATGAACCCGTCCTGTGGTTCATATTTTGGTCTCTGTGTGGCGTGAAGGATCTCGTCAGTGTTGTGATAACTCCTCTTCAGATCGTAGAGTCAGCAGAGTTGACCTCCGGCTCTTCTGTCTCTCCGTACTCTCCTCTCCGTGTGTGATGGCGTGCAGGTCGTCAGCTGCTGGCGCTCAGTGTAACAGATCCTCGTGCACGCCGCCGCCTGATGCTGCACACACCTCTGCCTCTCACACCCCCTCTGCATCCAGAAATAGCTCAGTGTGTGTGTGTGTGTGTGTGTGTGTGTGTCGTCCCTGCTGCACTGCAGCACACCCTCACGCCTCGCTCTGCTGAGCCTCGCTCTGCTGAGCCTCGCTCTGCTGAGCCTTGCTCCAGCAGCTGAAGACGTTAGCATCGATCTCAATGCAGAAGCTAACCGCTCTGAGAGGAAGTGTTTGGTTTGATCAACAGTGATGTCACTTCCTGTCAATAATCGGCTGAGCTGGGTGTCTGATGTCTGCAGTCAGAAACAGCTTTGAGGTTTTATTCCTGCTGTAAAACTCAAATTACCTGAATGACTCATCAGCTGGAGGATCTGATTGGCTCGTCTGCCCCTCAGGTGTCCCTCAGGTGTCCCTCAGGGCTGAATCAGGCCCCCTGATTGTGTCTCCAGGACTCCATCTGTCAGTCGTGCACAAGCGTGATCTTTTTTCTATGTAGGAGCTGGAACATCCACATTGGCCACGGTTATATGATGTTTTTTTAAATCAGAAATCATTACTCAGAAGTAAATAATTTGGAATTAAAGTTTTTATGTTTACATGGAAATAATAATTCCAAATAAAGGTTTACATGGAAAACATGTTTATTTGCCTTTATTCAAGGCCTGGCGTTTGGGAACGGTTCTGATTGGACAGAGGCGGATGTGACATAGTGACGTATTTACATCTACAGAAGTGTCCCGTTCAGCGTCTCCAACATCTCCGTCAGGGAAACCTCGTCCAACCTGGGTGCTCCAGCCTTAAAAAAGCCCACATTAATGCTTACATCCATCCATACTTTCATTACTTCCAAATCTTCTAAAGCTCTAATTAAATAAGCTGTCTCGGCTCGAGCCCGATGCTTGTCATTGTCATTTGGAATTAGGTGTTCACATGGTCATTTTTGATCTTTTTAAAGAGGATATAAGTTTTATTCTGCATTAAAGTTCTCATGTAAACAATAATTCAGATCCTTGAAAATGAACATTTTTAACTCTCATCAATAATATTGAATCAGGTTTTTATCCATAAACTCAAATTCATAAATCTATATTTGATGTCCAGTATGTTTTCTCACCATCTGCTAGCGTTAGCACAGGGCTAACAATCTCTGCAGCAGTCAATGCTCTCGCTGTCAGGGCTGCACCCACTGTGCCTCCATTGTTCCCTCTGCAGCACACGGTGGTTTCTATACACCAGCAGAATGATGCATTGTGGGACACGGAGACTCTGAGACAGCACACAGTCTGTCTTTAGACTGAAAGGTGAAACAAACAGGCTGAAATATTCTCCAGTCACTCCAGGATTGTCCTTTGGAAGAATTCAACACTCTGCACTTTTGTGAAGGCGACAAGTGGAGAGACGGAGGAGCTGACGGGGTTTATTTTTATTTAAAGAGATAACAGGAAGTGTTTGGTGTGTTAAATATCCTACAGTGTCCTACAGTTTAAATGATTCCTGTTGTGCTCCACAGCAGATGTGTTTGTGACATGTGTTTAGGTTAAAGATTCAACAAGCTGCTGAATCATCCCTCAGAGATGTTGCTCCATGATGAGAATCTCCTTTTCCACCACATCCCAAAGCTGCTGTACTGGGCTGAGATCTTGTGACTGTGGAGCCACTGGCGTGAATAAACCAGTGTGAGCTGATCTGAGCTCTGAGACATGGAGCTGCTGAAGTCTCCATCAGAAGGTGGAAGGGATGGGAACTGATAAGGTTTTACAGATACAAGTGCTATGAACGATCCTGTTAAAGGATAAGTTCAGTTTCTACAGCTTTCACATTGTTTATAGAATGAAGTAGAACAATATACTCACCCAGAAGGCTTTCCTGATCCAAACAGTGCTTCAGGAGATATTTAGATCCAAAATCGAGCGGCGGACATCCGTATAATGGTAGCACACGGGGCATGTTAGCGCTGCTCCTAAAACTGCATTAATCATCCAAAAACTCATCAGTTTCACCAATATTTCATCATGGTCCACTCACACTACTCCTCCATTACAGTCTGTGCCGCTCCACCCATGTTTTTGTGACTGTGCTGACCTCTGAACTGAAGACTGCTCTCTGGTCAGCTGTTCTTCTCTTTGCCTCCACGTCCTCCTTTAATGAGCTCCTCATCTGTAAACTGTGGCTCGAAACTGTAAGGACACCCATCATATTCAAAGTTCTCCTCCACAACATCTTCATCCGATAGATATTCGTCCATTTTATACAAAACTGGAAGAAGAAAGTCGTTGTGTAGCCGACGGTCGCCCCTGAAACAATGAGCCGTGCTGCGCATGCGCGGAGGCAAACATTCTTCTTCTTCAGTTCAGAGGTCAGCACAGTCACAAAAACATGGGTGGAGCGACACAGACTGTCGTGGAGGAGCAGCGTGAGCGGACCATGATGAAATATTGGTGAAACTAATGAGTTTTTGGACGATTAATACAGTTTTAGGAGCGGCGCTATACATGCCCCGTGTGCTACCATTATACGGATGTCCGCCGCTCGATTTTGGATCTAAATATCTCCTGAAGCACTGTTTGGATCAGGAAAGCCTTCTGGGTGAGTATATTGTTCTACTTCATTCTATAAACAATGTGAAAGCTGCAGAAACCAAACTTATCCTTTAACAAGCGAGCAGCGGTACTCGCTGCACATACAGTATTATTGATCCACATAAGTCACACACACTAGCTGTGGCTGTGCGTGGAACACAGAAGCACTATGAAGCGCAGGAACTTGCATACATGGCACTCCACACTGTGCGGCATATTAATTGTTTTTCTTCGGTTATAATGTTTTTATGATTGTCAGATGGCAAAATTGAAATCATGATCAAAATCTGATTAATCGTCCAGACCTAATTCTGCTGCTTGGTTTGGACTTCAACAGGTTGTCCTGACTTTGTCTTCATGACTAAGTGCACTGATTGTCTGCAGTGTGATTGGCTGATTAGCTGTTCCCATTAACAAGGCATTAAATAAAAATTAAAATAAACTCTCCTGTTTGCTCTGAATATTCTCCTGTAAGATCAAACTGCTGTGGTGACTCCCACGTGAAGGTGCAGGTTCACATGGAGGAGCCGTGGAGCTCAGCAGGAGGGAGAAACTCTGCAGACGCTGAAGGTTAAAAAACTTCCTGTTCACAGTCCAACACAGACTCCACATCGATCACGCTTTTGTCTGTCTTCTGTCCGCTTGCTCGGCTCCTGTTGACGATGCTGTTGCCATGCCGATGAGTCTGATTCTTTGTTGTGGCGTGCAGACGATGCTGTTTCTGCTCGCTGGTAGAAAATCTTCGTCTCTGATGCACCGATGATGTGTGAGATAATCTGCTTGATTATGAGGCTGCAGCTCCCACACCTGCTCTCCAAACTAACAGGGATTTACCTGTCCAATTATGATCGCTCGCTCGTTTAATTTAGCTGATTTAATTAAACTGAAATGTGTGGATATGCGGAAAAAGGGAGGGAGGGGAATCATCAGCGGCTGCAGAGACAGAGCGAGAGCGCTGCCTTTATAGCACGTCAGGAAATGTTCACCAGCGTGGACTAAACTTCTGATTTTGAGCTTTTCATAACATCTTATTAGTGCTCTGATATTTACTCTGAAGGAAATGTCCCTTCATGGAGCACCTGAGTGAGGATTTACCCTCACAGATCACTCCCGTTCAGCGAGTACTCTGATTACATAACATCATCTATGAAGGAGCCATCAAACCCGACCCCCGCCCTCGGCTGCAGGACATCATCCTCCATCTCTTTGCTTACCGAGGACTCCCTGATTTCCCAGGAGTCTTTGCTGCGAGCTGTCAGCTTTAAGGCCGCTTGGATTGATTTCTCATTACACGTGGCAGCGAGCGCCGTGAGCTGTGTGGGCCTGAGAGTCGATGCCAGACAGGTCTCTGTTCCAGCCGATGGAGGGAATCGCTGCTTTATTTTTGACACGTCTACACATTTTGTTACATCACTTTAGCTCGGCCATTTCACATCCCCACCTGTGCACGCTGCTGTAATGCTTGCACCGTCCAGGAGGGGAAGTCTGTCTCTGGGGATCGACGCATTGAGAGGCACCTGAATCGATTTTAGGCTGCAGGAGATGAACAGGAGGCGGAAAATAGACGTTTGGGTGTTTGAGCAGGAGTGAATTTAAACTGTCAATAAGTAGGACACCTTTAAGTCTCTGTTTGGTGGATCATGTAACCACCTTTGACACCACAAATCTAAAATCCTAAAGGTTTTGATTTAAGAAGCAGGTCAGAAAGTAAAAAAAAATATATTTTTAAGATCCAGACTTATAGTATTTTAACTTAAAACTGAACAAATTGACTCTTCTCTATGATTTTAGGTAAGATTGGGCCTCATGCAAGAACATTTTCGTATTCTTATCCTAAATTTTTCATACCTTTTTTTCATATGTTGCGTTCGTACGAACATGCTTCGTCAGATTCAACAAACACTTCTATCTTTAGAAAAGTGTATAAATGACCCGCTGAAACATGATGAATGCCACCTGTGCATACTTAAGCGAGCATGCACGTGGATAGCATATTTGCACAAGTAACACCCCAAGAATACCATATAAGGATACGTTTCCCACACCACAAAACAGGAGTTTTCATTCATAAAGATGGCACCAAACACATGCTCTCTTCCAAGTGCCTGGCGTGCCACGGCATCCAAAAGAAAAAGCTCAACGTTTTATATAGGCCAGTCTAATAATCCTTCAATTGATAGATTTTAATGTATTCTCTGGTTTGAGATCCTCAAATTTATTTCATCTTATGCCATAATTTATTAAAAGGGCTTGAAATTAGTTAAATGTATAATCAGTATGTAAAGAACTTTATTTGAAAAGAGCAGACCAATTTGTTGTGATTCTTTCAATAAGTGTGGAGCACTCATGATTTGTGTTTGTACTTGAAAGAAAATTCTAAATACGAAAAAAATACTGAATGCGACAAATTCTCCTAAATCCTTCGTACGCAACACTTACGAACGGTTCTTGCATGAGGCCCAATGTTTAGGTTCTTGTTGCATCCTTTAAAACCAGAAAAGTATTTGTCCATTTTTCTGGTCCTTGAAAGCTCATGGTTTATATCAGCATTCCTGCAAACAGAGGATATGTTTATATAAAAGTAGAAAGTTATGTAAGGGGTCATGTAAAGCAGGAAGCCTAGTGTATGGACATTATTATAAAAGACCAACTCAACGCTAAAATCACTTTTTTCATGAAAGTAAAATAGGTATTTTGTAGGGCTGAACAATTAATTGCAAATTAGATTAAACTGCAATATGGCTTGTTGCAATTTTCAAATCGCAGAAGGTTCAATATTTTTAGGCCAAAATGTTTTTAACATTTTGGCATTATGATGTAGTTTTTTGCAATTTCATGCCCATTTTTTACCTCTATTCATCCACTTTTTCCCACTTTTGGACCATTTTTGACTTTTTTTGACCCCGTTTTTACAACTTTATGCCCATTTTGCCCCCATTCATCTTTTTTTGGCCACTGTCAGAACCATTTTTGGAATTTTTACATGATTTTTTACATTTAATTTCAAATTTAATTCCCAATTATGCTGCCATAATCAATTTTCCTAAGCCACTTTTGGATTTTTTTGCCAATTTTTTCCCTTTTTTTTCAATTTCATACCTATTTTGCACCTATTTATTAACCTTTTTCTGCTTTCATACCATTTTTACCCAGTTTTTACGATTTCATACCTATTTTGCTTCTGTTCTTCACTTCTCCACTTTTTCTCAAATCTTTTATCCTTAGATTAATTTAATGTCATATTGGTTTTCCTATAAAAAGATCTACTGCTGACGTTTGTTTAAGAATACATAAGATGAGGAACATTAAAACAATCGCAGAGTAAATCGCAATATTGGGGAAAAAAATTGCAATTAGATTATTTTCTCAAATCTTTCAGCCCTAGTATTTTGTAGTGTTATTGATCAGTCATGGCCCAAACTGAATGTCTCACATCTCACTCAGAGTAGAAATGATTCGAGCAGAGTCCTCCACTGATTAATTAACAGTGTAAAACTGCCCTATCTCGCACTTTCTGGTTACTGAAAATATATGAGTAACAGTGGACCCGACCAGTCAGAGACAGTCTAGGATTGTGGGTTCTGTAGTTAGATATCCTGAAATTGTACTTAAATCATGTTTATATTTAAATAACAGGTTCTCTTGGATCTTCTCTTGCGCTAAAATGTTGTGCATGTGAAGGTGTGTGTATGTGATCATTTATCATTATTTAATAGATCATAACTGAAGACACTCGCTGTACTTTCTGAATCAGACTTTTGCAGAAGGAGGCAGAATTCTGTCACAACAGCTGAAATGTCACAGAAAGAGTTTTGAAAAGTCTTGAGCAAAGCGTGGACCCTTGTTAGGCTGCAAGAATAATGGGCCTTGAGATGTTATGAGTAATGAGATGTTTGCAGACATGAAGCAGCTTCTCCATGTCGATGACAGACTTCTCATGACGAGGTTCGTGTTCGTTTCGCTAAGAGGAAGAGTTTTATTGATTTATTTGACCTGTTGGCCTTTTGTCTGGTTTCACCATCTGGTCAGTTTGTCCCCAAGGAGCCTTTAGCTCTACGATGGTACCAGGACGTCCTGATGCACTTTCCATGACCCTGCGTAGAGCGGAGGATGTCATCCACAGAAGACATCAGAAGTCTGTTTGTGGTCTTCGTCCTGTTGGATGGCTGCTCAAACTGTCCTTCACTCTTCAACAGTTTGACTAGCATGACCCCGCCCTACATTAAAGAGAAATTTCATAGCAAATTCTGATGAGAAATGAAGGAACTGGGACCAAAACCAATACAAAGTGAAGTCAGCAAAGCCAGTATTATTTTAGTAAAAGCAAACTACAAGTGATCAATATTTAACAGGCCTGGTTACACTTTAAAATCCACCATAACATAGTTATTTTATCCTTTTTGGCATTCTGTGGATGGTTGCAGTTCGTTGCGAGATCTTAGATATAATAAAACGTTAGAGAAATCCCTTTTCCTCACATCAACATCCAGTGGATTCATCCTCAAACTCTGCCCCTGTCCTTTCATACTAACAATCCAGAGACATCTTTTTGTGTCGTCTTTTGTTCCGCCTGAATGTCTCGTCTCTTTGTCTTTTTATGAGCAGGATTTCCCTGCTCTGACAGAGCCGTGACTCCGAGTCGGCTTCATTAAGTCTTATTTTAGGTCCCTCTGTCTCTCTGAGCTTTGTCCTCTAACATCAAGTCTAACGAGCTGAAAGAGGATCAGTGTCTTTACTCTGAACATCTTTAAGAGCCATAGAAGGTTAAATCATGAGGCAGAGGTAATTATCAGGCCTCCTGCTCCAGGTGAGCATCAGATTTCAGGCTTGTGTTTGAAATTATTTCAGATATTAAAGAATTTCAGCAGACTGTAGGAGCCAGTTTGGATTCACCAATCAGCCCAGTGAGTGTTTTTGTTCTGTGGGAGGAAGCCAGAGTGCCCGGAAAGAACCCATGCATGCACTGGGAAAACATGCAAACCTGCTGCTGTGCCACCTTTCGGCCCTCATTCGATTGATATTAAAATGAATAAAGAGAAATAAGCAGGAAACATTACAAAGGGAGTGAAGAGAAAGGGTTCAAAGTAGGAGGCTCCTGCCCAAACTGGAGGTGCTGGCAGGTACAGCTTTAGGATGTGGAGGAACAGGAGGCTGTTAGTGTGGATCTGCAGCTGTGTGATGTTTCAGAGGATTCAAAGAGTTTTATTCATCATTCCAGTCTGCACTTACATGAGAAAAGAAAGAAATCAGTTACTGAGGTCCTGCTATCAACCATAGAGTCATTTAAGAGCAATAAACAAGGCAGTGAGCAGTCAGTATAAAAAAATAAAACAAGATAAAAAAGACGAAATAAGAATATTTACCTTTACCATAATCTAAGGATAATACAATCTAAATAAAATCTAAATAAAAGAAAGGATAATTCTGTCCAACATACCCACAATATAAGGTTGATAAAAGCTAAAGAAAATCTTAATAAAAAGGGGAAAATTTTTGATAACATAATCATAATCTAAAGTTGATAAAGTCTAAATAGAATATAGATAATAGAAAGGAAAACTCTTTACAACATAGCCATAATCTAAGGTTAATAAAATCTAAATAAAAGAAAGGCTAATTATTTACAACATTGGCATAATCCAAGGATAGTAAAATATAAATAAAGTATGAGTAAAGGTAAGGATAATTCTTTACAACATAATCATAATCTAAGATTAATAAAATCCAAATAAAATCTAAATGAAAATAAGGATTTTTTTTTACAACATTGACACATTTAGGCTTATAAAATCAAAAATAAAAAAGATAGCTCTTTACAACATAACCCTAATCTAAGAATAATAATTTAAAAAAAGTATGGATAATTATTTACAACATAACCATAATCTAAGGATTATAAAATCTAAAAAAAGTTTGGATTATTCTTTACAGAACCGTAATCTAAGGTCTATAAAATCTAAATCAAATCTGAATAAAAGTAAGGATAATTCTTTTCAATACTGACATAATCTAAGGTTAATAAAAGCTAAATAAGTATGAATAGAAGTAAGGATAATTCTTTGCAACATAACCATAATCTATGATTTAAAAAAATGAAATAAAAATTAGGATAATGCTTTACAGCATAATTATAATATAAGGTTGATAAAATCTAAATTAAATCTTAATAAAAATAAGGATAATTCTTTACGACATTGACATAATTTAAGGCCCAGTATACACCGGGGTTCAGAGCAGCTGAAAGTGATACACGCAGGTTGTGCCTAATGAACTGGCCAGTTAGACTAGGCTTTCTTAACGAGTTCTGCTGTAGTTAACGTGCTCTCTGATCTTAAACCTCGGTGTGTTCGTCTGTAACATGTCTGAGTGTTGAACATGCTCCGGTGTTTCCTTCATGCTCTGTGATGCAGTTTGTCAGCTGTAAAGTGGATTTTTTCTCCTTTAATAGACACAAATTTTACAGAGAATGCATGAAAACATTGTTAGCAGCCAAGTTCTCTCATATCTCCATCACATCTCTGTTAACGAAGTTGTTTTTCTCGCCTCTTTAGCAAACAGCCGCTAAATCAAAGCAGCGCAGCAGCATTAGCATTCATTAAGAGTTTTGTTTTTGTAACTTATCTGGGGCAAATATTCACTCTTAATTTGGCTCTGCTTTCTTCTCCAGCAGCCGGAGGAATTCTAAGCTCTTTTCCAACTGCAGCCTGAAGCTGCTCAATAAGTTTGTGCTGCCGCGGGGAGACAATTAGAGCTAAAGCATATTTACAGATAATGACAGAATGTGCTGCTGATGGGTTTGGAGCGTTTTCTTTTGTTTGTGTGCAGGAAATAGTCTGAGTGGATAATAGAAGAGGTCGAACCGAGTCCTCCTTCTCACTGATAAACTTTAATTAATGCCTGTAAACACATGATGATAACAACATTAATTCTCTGTCTGACATAAACGCTGCAGCTTTGGAGCTTTTCCATCATAACTCGCCCCGTCTGTCTTCTGTTCTAGTTCCTCTGTTTTCTGTTTCTAAAGCTAGCTTGTGCTCCGTTAGCAGCTTCAGGACATGGAGGTGATGGTGTGGTATTAGGTCAGGGCTGGGAAACTTTGATTACCAAGAGGGCTGTATGGTTTTTATTTTTCAATGCCGAGGGCTGCACTGTTGCATGTTGTTGGGCACTGTCAAACAGGAAAACAAACAAATATACAAATAAACAAAAATAGCAAATATAAAGCTTGAAAAAAGGATTATACCAACATTAATATATTTGAACTCAAACACAAGGATGAAGTTACAATTTAACGAGCATGACACATAACTAAAGCCAGTTTAAGCTTCTTTTTAACGCAATAGAAGAATAAATGCTTTTAAGAATAAATATATCACCATTACCACTTTTCCAAATATAGCTCTACTAATAGTATTAAATAATGATTATATTCTGTTACAATGCCTAATAAGGATATTTAGAGATTCCATCACAGCAGATTAAGTCCTTTAATTACTTAATAACCAAAGCATGTAGCAGCAATCCAAGGTTAGTGGAAGTATTTGATCACCTGTCCTAATTAGAGCATTATGCAGGGCTGGTTAACCATCATGAATTATATTTAACAGCTGTTATGTTTATATATTGTTATTTTTTTTTAATGATTTATGGGCTGCATAGAGCCAGTTTCCACCCCTGTATTGGGCCCATGATCCATCCTTAATCAGCCTGGTAACTTCTGGAATAACTAAAAAAGCCCTGCATTTAAACATCAGGCTGCATAAAGACATAAAGATATGACAGCAAAATAAACAAATATTTTCTTGTTTTACCTTTTATGAAGGTCAAATTTACAGTTTATTTGTATGATTTGATTTGATTTGATAGAACTTTGTTAATCATTTTTAGAAACTCCCTCAGGGAAACAAGGATTGCAGTAGCAGTCTGAAAAAGTATATAGAAAGATACTTAAAAAAGGTAAAACAAAAAAAAGGTATATAAAAAGATAGATATAAACAAAAACAGCAATATAAATAAATAATAAAAAGAATAATAAAAACAAAAATAAAGAAATAAATATGTGTAATAATAATGATTTATAGTTGTTATGTATGATTTATATTTTTTATAAATTTATTTTTTTAAATATTTTGAGACCCCTCTTCACTAAAGTTCGACAAAGTCATGCAGTTTGCTCCTGTTTTGTGTCTTAACAGTCTTCTTCGTGCCCTCCAGTCTGTGAGTTTGTCACAGTAAGGAGACGAGTTTTGTTTAGAGAAAGCCGCTAACAGAGAGACGACGAGGAGAGTTTTTTCAGCCTCACTCCACAGGTGTGGCGTCTACCTGCTCTCTTATCCACGGCAGCGTGGACTTCGTACCTGTTAAGGTGGGCGGGGCCATCGTCCCCTCAACAGTGAAGGGGGAAACAGGTGATAGAGCTGAAGAGGGAGGTTGTGTCGTCTGCGTCAGATAGGGACGGGACAATAGTTGAGTTTTAATTTTAATTACAGTTATGGTTTTCCACACCTATGAAAATGAGATAATTAACGTGTCACATAACAGGCTGTGGTTTTGTCATAAGTGAGTTCATCACAGCTGCCTCATTGACTTAATCTTTTTTATTTATTAACTAATTTGATGTTTTTTGCCTTTTGCTCATGGTTTTAAGTCTTTAAATGTTTAGTGTTAAGAGTGTTACGTCCAACAGATGCATGTAGTGCAGCTGAGGTAAAATAAATGAGTAATCTTGACCTTAATATCAGTCAAAATAAGGGCTGGTTCACGCAAGGTGTACCTAATAAGGTGGCCACTGAGTGTAGCTTAAGTTTCATTTTGACATTTCATGTAGTTATTTTTTTAAACAATATGATAATTGAGTTTTGCAATATTTAACAAAGTAAAAACATTGAATAAATGGGAAAAAAGAAATAAATCATTCAAAATAAAGTTTAAAAACTTGATTGAAGTAAATGTGACTTTGTACAAACACAGTTTGGTTGGAGAACATCCTTAGACATGTGGAACCTTTGAATGTCCTCAAGTTCAATTATTATAGTCGGTGACATTGAAAATTAGCAAATATTCAGGTTTTTTAAAGTTATTATGGCAACAAAAGGGTATTCTGTGATGACACATTCAAGTAAAATTACAATACAGTAAAATTAGATACATAAATAATCCAAAAGCAGGAGTGAAGAAACATTTTAAATATTTATCTTGCTGCAGAGAAGTTCACTGTTTCAGATATAAATGATTTTTCTCCACCTCTATCTCTGTGATATTGGATGAAAGTTTCCCAGATATGGTTAAATACATTGGGCTCTAATTTCGTAGACCAGGCGCAGTCGCAGGCGCACCTGCCCTGCGCCGGTCTTCGCCGCGCGGACAGGGTGTGACCAGCGCACTTTGCAGTGCCAAGAGAGGCGCAGAGAGGCGCATCCATGCCTCCATCCCTGCCCCCCCGCGCAAGTGCCAGAGAGGGAGGAGAAAAGGTGTGAGTGGGTTTAACACAGCTGAGTGTTGTCTTCACCAATCAAATGACCGCCTCTCCTTGCCTTTAAATGCGCTGCGGCCGAGGCGCAGCGTCCGATTGGTCTGAATGATCCCCGCCACCGCGGAAACAGTACGCTGGAAAGACCCGGCAGCAGAGACGGTCAGAGCTGCTGTCACTTCAGCAACTGGGAGAACGGACTGGCCATCGGGGTGCACATCGGAGGCGACGAAGCGCGTCACCATGTGGGCCAGCTCCCAGGACAGATGTCATCTGTTCCTCTGTCATTAATAGAAGTAAAAAATTAAGAGACGGTTACACAGCAGCTGGCTTATCCATTTATAATGCTTGTGATCCACCTGCACTCCTGGTTTGTCATCACCAAATAGCAGAGCCTTTAGTGATATACTGTACTCTCCTGGTGTCTCCTCCTCATCCTCCTTGCAGTGATGTACTCCATCTTTTTAGATCACGTTAAAAATAAAGACTAAAATAGAGGAATATGGGAAATCACAGGTAAATCCTGAGTGACATACATTTATTTTCTCTCCTTTTTCTTCGTCTTTTTCTCCCTCTTTTCTTTGAATTTAATGAAATGAGAGAAACCAGATATATCCTCAGTATCAGATGTTAAGGGTGTTTATTGTTGACTTGTAAGATGTGCATCAAACTTCCAGCTGCCGTCAGGTTAAGTTTCCATTATGACAAACGGCTTTAATCCGACATCAGATGTGACGGGACAGTTAAAATAGATACAAATGTATATGCTGGTTCAGACGGTTACATTAAATAGTGATTGCTGTGATTGTTTATTGCATTAAAATGTGCCTTACACTCTGGAAACCTGCCTCTGAGGCTTTGTTGACGTGTGCGCATATGTGCGCCTGTCACCAAATTACAGCTGCGGAGGGTGCACTCCGCTTGTGCCGAGAATAGACCAGGTTGGAGCTGGCGAGCCTTCAGCGCACCTTCTGCACTGTTTTTGGCACGAAATTGTCACTGCGCCAACCTGAATCTATCTATTCCCCTCCGAACCCCTCCCCCTGGTGCGCCGTCACACCCATCTCTGCACAGACGGTCTACCAAATTGTCAAATTGGCAGTGCACGGCGGTGCGCCGCACGAAATTAACACTGCACAGGGTGCGCCGGCTCTGCGCCCACTGCGCTGCGCCACAAAATTATTGTGTTTATGCCCATTGTGTTTTTGTTTCAGTACATAAGTGATTTATTTAGAGTGTGAAAACATCTCATTAAACCATCACTATGATGATCTTTAGTTTATATTCAGTGTGGATTCTTTTTATTTGGCAGACTTTAATCTGGTGAATGTCTGGCTTGTTGCTCTGCTGTTATAGTTTTCTTATTAAAGCAGTTGGATCATAAAGTTTTCATTATTGCACTGATGATTAAACTCTGCAGTTGTTTTGTTTCAAAGCGTTAAATGTCAGCAGCTCGAGGCTAAATGGTTGCTCATTGATCCTTTTCTGTTTGGAGTCTGTTTGCTCCCAAATCAGTTCATTTACAGTGAAGCGTTTGTCAGCGATGAGAGGACGTGTTGAACCGTCGATGAGACAAAAACAGCTCAAATCCCAGCAGTCCTCGGTCTACCTGAGCAGGTGGACACAGATTTATGAACCCTCAGAGTTTATTGATCATAAATATCAGATATTCAGACGTGATGGGGGATCAGCAGAGCCTCCTGTCGGTCACATCGTCTCTGCTGTGAGTCTCTCTCTCTCACAGCGTCTGCTTGTGAGTGTTATTGATTTTCACAGAGAAAAGCTTCATCATGGTTTCTCCTCCCTGATGATGGACTCGTGTTAACCTGCTCTTGACCATAAACTGGTTAACTAATGCCTGTTTCTGCTGGTGCTTGCCTGTTTGTTTGTTAGAAAGAATACACAGAAACTACCAGACAGATGTTGCTAATGGCCCAACTTAGAAAAGATTAAATTATACGTTAACATTGGATGGAATTTTAAAATATCACATCTCTTCCATTTCTTGAAAGATCCATGTTTCTATCATTAAGGTAAATTTCATCTGGATTCAGAGTGATGTCACAAATAAACATTGAACTGTATAATTTGCATTGTTTCCATGAATAATGACAGCAGGTATTGAAATAATTATTAAGTATTGTATTTGATTTGTAATAAAGGGGCAGGACTAGATCGGCTCTTTCGTCTTTCTTTTTCTTCTCAAACTGGTTCCTGTACATGTGTTTGTACTCACATGCTTCATTTGTTTGATGTACAGCTTGGTGTACATATTACCAGCATTGATTTAGTTGTTGTTTGCTATTTTCATGAACTTTTTTTTTTTAAGTTTGAGATAAATGAATAAAATAGATAAATAATGGTAAATCCCATTGACAACATTCATTAATTCATATAAAATCAAATCAAAATATGAAGTGATGTTCTCAAAACACACAGGATCATAACCTCCATGTCTGTGCTGAGTTTACTTTGGATCCCGGATTATAACTTTTACAGCGGTCGTGGAAAAGCCTGAACTGAGCTGCTAGGTGAAGTGCTTTCTAAATAGTCTTGTTTTTTTTTTTTTTTTTTTTGATAGCATAACGTTGTGTAAAAAGGCTGTCACGTTTTTAAAAATGAAATTCAAATGCTGTTCGATCACGCACCCAAATAATTGAAGAGATTTGGGTTTTTTTTTGCCCCACTTCCGCTCTGATATCCACTCCTTCAGTAAAGACCATGCTGGAAAAAACGCAGTCACGCAGGGTTGAATTATTGACGAAGTGCCGCTGCGCTCGGCTGTATGACTTGGATGAAAAGCCGACGGTTGAGCTGCAAATTTGATGTGGAGGGCGAGTGAGTAAACTGCTTTGCACGTAACCGACACACAGCCTGGTCTTTGATTCTGAAGTTCCTAACATAGCTTTCAGATGTTTTGGTGTTGTTGTTGTTGTTGTTGTCGCTCAGAGAGATAGCTGTTCGTTTACTGAAGTCAACAGAGCAGCGGATGTGTGTGACGGTCAAGATGCGAGAGGTAACAGCCCGAGTTGTGTGGCTTGACATGCCTTCACTTTATTTTCTGTTTTCCATGAAGGCCATCTGAGACCAGAGATGGAATTGATATGTTTTTATTGATTTTAATGACATTATTGATTCCTGTTGATTTTCTGTGTGGACAAACATGGACTTTAAACAATGTCAAACACATGACACTCCTCAGATTCAGTGCTTCATAGATGAATGCTCCTGCAGGTTGCTAGTGTTCCCACCCCTTAGATGGGGTCAGAAAAACTGTCCTCAACTTTGACCACATTTTTATGTCACCTGCTGCAGAGGCCATTTTGAGTCTGTTGTTGAATTGCAGAGTCCCGAAAGCCAGAATGAAAATGTCTTAGCTGCTGAATTTGATTCACTTTTCTGATGTGCTTGAAGTTTCTGTTCATCCTGTAAGACCTGATGGTCAAATGTGATTTTTTAGGTTTAGCAAATACTACAGTATGTTCACTATCTTCACCCCATACTTCCACCACAGATTAGAAGAACAAGGGTCCTCATATTGTGAGTGTGGGTGCATATTGCTGCCCATTATCTCAAAGTAAAGCAGTAGTGTGACATCAGCAGAAGAAATACAGAAGAAAAGGACGATGAATGGAAGCTGTTGGTCCTTTATATACGTGTGCTCAATATTTTACTGGTGATTGCTGCATCCCTAGTTTTAGCAGATATGTATGTCTGCATTGACAGAGTGTCTTAATGAATTTGTTCTACCTTATCTTTGGAGTCACAGTGTTGGAGTTGGACATTAAATACTAGGGCTGGGTTGAAAAATTGATTTAATCAATTGAAATAGATTTTCCTTTAACTGGTTCATAATTGATCCATAAAATCCAAAGATGGATCTTTTAACTTGGGTAGTTTTTTCTTCTTTGGATGTGCAGAGAAGCAGCCTGTGGTATCAACCCTGCTAGTCTGGTGTGATCAGCGTTTAGCGTTGCTTTCTACTGAACAAGATCTCATGAGATGTTACTGCAAACAAACATGGTGAAGCACTATATGGGCACCACTGGCAAGTTTAAAAGCTGATGTTTGGATGTACAGTATTTTAGATTTAACAAGTACAAAGGAAAATACGAGTTGGACAAAAAACAAGTAATATGCAGAATGTGCATTAATGCATATCATTAAAATATGATTAATGTAACTGCTTTGGGTTTAGGTCTCCATGTTAAAACAATTTTTAATGATGTACCAGGTCAAAAGGTCACCTTTTAAATTTACAGCACTTTTTTTTACTAAGATATCCCAGACTGAATAAATATCAAATTGAATCCTGAATCGAATCGATTTGAGACCTTGTAATATCGAATCGAATCAGTCCAGAAAATCTGAATCGATACCCAGCCCTATTAAATACAGAACACTCCTTTAGGTCAGCATTTCCTCGACAGGTCAAACAGTCTTGGAGCCTGTAATGTTCGTCTGTAGAAGTGCTTCAGTGTTGAATAAACCGTCTTTCAGGAGCAACACTCTCCCCTCTCAGTCTATTTTTACTAACTGGGTTGGAACTAAACCTGTAAGAGAAAGGAGTCATCTCCTCAGCCTTAAATCCAGGTCAAACCTCAGTGATGATGCACTGAAGATGAGACCTCTCCATGATTGATCTCCTTCACAGATCCACTTGAACAAACAGAGAGAGGAGATTACTGACTGAACAGAGAGCCCCTTGCCCGCAGCCCTGTTTGTTGTTGGACTCTGTTCAGTTTTATCGTGATCTTTTGTTTCTCTCATACGTCTGCAGGGGCAGCCGAGGCCCCGAGGACGGAGCAGCTTATGAGATTATAATGTTGAATGGATCAAGCAGAATGAAACTGAGATGTTCCCTTCAGAGTGAGTCGGGGGGGGTGAACATGCTGCCGTATAAAAACATCTCTGAACGTCTGCAGGGCCGTCAGCATCCACGTCATGACTCTGCTCACCAGAGACTCCGTCAGACATGAGAGGGAATAATTCAGCACCAGGAATTCTCAAAAACACAGAAAATACAAGAAAACCAGACCAGAAGACGAGATCCAGAGGGCTACACGATGACTTTGGTCGAGTTGTCGGGCAAACAGATCGTTTCACAGAAAGACTGGAGCTCAGTCAGAGCTTTACTTGGCCAGCGGAGGGAGAGGGCTGGGTACAGGGCGTCTTTGGAGATCCACTATCTGTGATCACACTGGGCCGGTCTTTGGGGGAGTTTCACGAATATTAGAACAAGTGTCAATTATTTCTCTTTATGTTGAGCAGTTCCTTCGTTAGTTCCTTTAACTTTGCTCTCAGTCAACAGAAATGAAACACTGACATGTTTCTTCTTGTACGATCTGCAGCAGCGTACTAGGGCTGCCACAATTAGTGGACTAGTCGTGACTAAGTCGATGATCAAAATGGTCGACAACTAATTCAGTAGTCGACGCGTCATTTCATTTTTTAAGCGTTGTTTTCTCTCCCAACTGCTGCTGTACCTTATGCTGTCTTGTTTGTCTTTCTGTCCTTGACACATGTACATTAGTGGTAATCTGGGTCAGCTGTGATGTAACCGAAAGAGTTAGTAAACAGTATCATCGCTGTTCGGCAGTGGAGCTCGAAAGTTTGGGAGCATTTTACCAAAACAAAAGAGAAGAATGTGCAATTCAAAATCTGCAAGGCTGAACTTTCCTTCTATGGCAGTATGACGGCGATGCATAAGCATCTGAAAAGGAAGCACGTTGTGGCTGATTCAATTCTGACAAAGAAGGACAGTTGTCTTGATAAGCTAATTAACTAGTTAGCTGCTAACGTTAGCGTCAACAGTATGGTGACCAGACGTCCCTGATTTCCGGGGACAGTCCCTGTTTTGGATGACCTGTCCCCGGTTAAAGCTGTCCCTGAAAATGTGCCTGATTTCAGTGTTTAACTTTTGTGAGTCTACTAGAACAAAGGTTATTACTACAGCCGTGTAGGAAGCAGAAAGCGTGAGAGAGCAGGCTGAGCGCAGACTAATGCTACGGCCACACCGGAAGCGAATTGGCGTATTTAAACGTATGTAGTGCCTGTGACGCACCGCGTGTTATGCCCGAGGCTGGACGCTGGACCATGTTGACAAGCTGAGGGGCGACGTGCGTCATTGCACGGGCGGAGTAGAGAGCCAGAGCCAGTTGGACTCAGTGATGACCCGTGCTGGCAAATCCAGCTGGAAACGAATATTTACAGAACTTACCTTCAAAACCTGTCTCCTCAAAGACTTCCACCCAAGCCTGCTCCTTTTTGTTCAGGTCTCTGTAGAGTACACACGTCGCATCATATAGCTCCGGATGATGGCAAACAGCGCAGATCAACCTCTCCTCCATCTTTCAGTGGGGTTTGAGCCGGAGCAGGTGGCCGGAGTGTCACACATCATCAAATCAATGATGTGTGAGGGGAATGGCTGCCGCAGCACAGTGTCACGCAAATTTGCGTCAAAAGTTCAATATTTTCAACTCGAGCGTAGAGGCGTTTGACGCCCCAAATGCGTCGGATGCTCCACACGCGTCTTTGCATTGACTTAGTATGTAATCTCAACGCGAGTCTTTGCAAGTTTGCGTGCGGTGTGGCCGTAGCACCAGACAACAGTTATTGTGTTGCCAAGTCAGCTCATTAAAGTGACTTTTAGCTCTTCTACGTGTGTGAATCCCACATGATTATCACCCAGCTGCCACTACAAAACAGACATGAGTGTGGTTGGTAGTTTGTCCTTTCCTCACCTGGTTATCACACTGCAGGAATCAACCCAGCACACCCCCAAACACACTTTCACATGTGGGGCATGCACAACTACACAGGAGCTATAGTTGCCAGGTCTGTTCATTATAACACCGTACCAGATGAACCAGCTTCTTCTCCTCTCTCTCGACCCTCCTCTTCCTCTCTCCTGTGGTGCCGACAGTTTTGAGTGCTCCTCTTGTCCCACCATTGACCCTCTGCGGTGAATAGCGTCAGCCTGGAGCACATCTGTTCAGAAGCTAATCCACAAAAGGCCGCTCCCTTGCATAACGCTCCCGGCGGGCAGCCACTTCAGCTGGCACAAACAAGCACAACAACAATGGCGAGGCTGGAGCTCGCCGCAGAGAGAGACGGCTAAATCGAGCTCCGCTGACCGCCTGAGCGGAGCTGCTGGCCTCCCTCTGCCTGCTGCCCTTCATATAATCCCCCTCTGTCTTAGACCACAAACCCCCCTCATGTCGCTCTGCCTCTTTCTTCTCACTCTTCACTTTCTCCGCTCTTCAGTCTTCATCCTTCTGCTCAAAGCTCTCTGTGCTGGATGGGGTCACCTTGCTGTTTCTGCTGCTTTTGATATTCTGAAGAGAAGCCTTCGATGTAAAGCTCTGCAGGATCCACTTGGACGGACAAACATCTGTGAAGGTCAGAGATCTGAGGCCGAGGCCGAGCTGATGTTCATCATGCAGACTTCGTACCATGGAAAGTGGCTGTGTAAATCAATATGGATATCACATCCACTGGCCACTTTATTAGAATATCTTGATAGTCCCAGGTTGGACCTCCTTAATTCTTGGTGTCATTGATTTAAGAAGGAGCTGGAACCTCCCTCAGGGATGTTGGTCCACATCATGACAGCGTCACACAGCTGCTGAACATCCATGATGAGAATCTCCTGCTCCACCACATTCTGTGGGTGCCCTACTGGATTGAGATCCATCTGCCATGTACTGTATGCTCAGAAGTCCTATCCCAGGACATGCTGTTCAGCTGTTTCATCCATGAAGCTCTGTTCATGCAAGAAACCCTGAAATTTCCCAGACTATTCCAGGGTAACCAACCCTGAAAAGTCTTTGACCTTAAATAATCTGGGCCATAGACCGCGGAGGCGGGGGGGGGCAGGCGGGCCGTGGCCCGGGTAACTTTTTGGGTCGAAATACGCACTTATCGATGAGTTTTATAGCATCGAAATAGGTTATCTATAAATGCTATTCTTTAGCCTCCTGGTCGGGGTCGTACAGGGCTGGACCAGCCTGGATACTCAACTTCAGGAACAAGACAATTAAAACTACAGCAAATTTATATTATTTTATTATTTATATTACACGTCTGAGAGCGCTGGGCTGTAAGTAGCAATATATAGCCGTCTACAACTACGATAATAACTTTTCCCCGCATTGCTTGTCTTCACACATGAAAAACTACCGCTGCGTAACTAGAAAGAGATACATTACCTCGTGGCTTTGCATCCTGTAAGTTGTTGAAAAAGAACTTGTAAAGCAATGTAGAGTTCTGACAAAGATCCATGCTGCATTTACCACAACAAACAAACACATTTGGCTTCACGTCTCCGGTGCATTCAAGTTGTAGTCAGAAGTAGGAATTTTGAGCTCCGAGTGGGAAACTAAAACTGGAACGTCCCCCGAAGTCTGAATTTCCTACTGGGAACTCGGTGAAACCTCGCCACCCCGAGGTGTCAATGGAAGATGGATGCCCCCAGTGTGAACAGTTATTTAGCTCCTGTAATAATCCATTTATTTGCACTTCTGACTGGGGTGTGTCGCTCTAGATCAGATGTGTACATAGTATTGTTAGATTTATATTTACAAAAATGCTGCCATATTGATAATCACATTCCTCATACAACAACGCAGACACAGCGTGCCAACAACAGCTAACAATAGCCTGGTAGATGATGGCATTACGTGTGTGTCCGTGTATAGTGTAGTCTATAGCCTCGGCTACGCATCATGTCTGACCGAAAATTTTGGTGACCCCCCCTTGCGATTGTGGCCCCCCCTTGTTCAAACACGTTCCGCGGTCTATGATCTGGGCTCCCAACAGCAGAAAGTTTTTTAGAGTTTGTGAAAGGAGGTCATTTCAGGGTGAAGTCTGGGTTTAACACTGCTGGTTGCTTTCACACGTGCAGCTCACCTGGCAATTTCAGGATGACGTCAGGGTTTTTCTGCTTGTGTTAATGGGGTTATGTAAATGAACTGAAATGCAGAGGGTTTTTTAGAGCAGCTGCTGCTGCCACAGTGCGAGGATAGGGTGCTAGTCAGCAGTGACATAGAGGTGATGTAGCCAACGTCACGGCAGAGCATGCTCACAAGTCCTTCACAACACTCCCTCCTCAAACCCACATACCTCAGAGTCGTACCTCACAATATTTGTTTTTCATGTAATGTACCACAGACTATAAATCGACAGGGAAAATACAGTTCGAACCCCTTTACTGTAAATAAAGCAAACCGAAATTAATGTTTTTGAATGTGTGTTTATGTTTTGCATAGGCTATCAGTTAGTAGATTTTTCTATATCATTGCTGAGCTATGATGTAAAGCTCCAGATATTCCTACACCAACATCATGAGCTCCTCCATTGCTCATTTTGACCAGCAAAGGCTGCTATGTCCAGGTTCCCTTCCTCCTTCAATGTCATTGGCTGCTGCTGCCAGAAAGTTCAACATGCTGGACTCCGAGTGGCAGGGCAAAATGTGTGCGCGCTTACGTAGGTGGCAAACGCTTCTGGGTCCTACCGCCACGGTGAAAACTGCTGCCCCCCCCTCAAAAAAAAGACTGGAGGTGGTTTTTGCTACGCGACTGTGTGAAGGCGGCTTCAAGGCTCATTTATGCTCATCATCAGTGTTGGGACTAATGGGCTTACAAATAACAGCATTACTAACACCACTACTTTTTCCCAGTAACAGGTAATCTAATTATTTACTATTCAAAACGTTGTAACGCTGTTACCGTTGCCGACTGTGAAATGTGATGCATTACTTTGCACCGATGTCAAGCAGCTGATGTCTGACCTGCTTCACTCAGCCAGAAACAGGCAGGAGCTGCACCGCTAACAGACAGACGAGATAACTCAATGCCAGAGGTGCCAGGTTTGCTTATTATAAGTGACTTTCGGCTTTCTTTTATTCTAACGTGCATGTGAATATTGGGAGTTGTAGGTTGCAGTTTTTTGGGCCTTTTCGAATGGTGCAGTTGCTCATTTGGGCTTGATGTGCCCACAAACCCAGTTCGCTTCCTCCTTCGATGTGATTAGCTGCTGTCAGGTGACTGCCGCCAGAAAGTTTAATACGCTGGAAGGCAAGCACTCCTGGGTCCTACCACCGCAGTGAAAACTACTTACCGTCTGCCATCCATCCCTAATTAAAATGACTGGAGGCGGTCTTTGCCATGGGACAGTGTGAAGTCAACTTAAAGGCTCGTTTATACTCGTCATACATGTGAAAATTTCCTGGTTCATTTCAAACGATGGTTCCATCACTGCCCACATTCTCCCATGTGTCCTTTATGTTGGTAATAGACGTTAACCATTACACCCACCAGGGGGCAGGCCGGAGTCAAAAATGTCTGACAACAACAAACAAGCTAACATTTAGCTCCAGCCTGGTCTCCTCCCAGCTGATTTGGAGTAACATCATATATATATTTGTAATTTTGCACCAGCTCACATAACTGTTCTTCAAAGATCCCCACCACTACCAGAGATGCGTAAAGGGTAGTGGCAGCAGCAACCCTGCCCCCACGGTTTTCTGGTGGTACTGCTCCGTCTGACCTGTGTCCGTAAACTCCAAAGATAGATGCAGAAATACAGACAAAGACAATGTGAAGCACGGATGGAGAGCTCCGTCTGTATCCGTAACATTGAGCATTAATAAGCCTTTAAAGTAAAAATAGTAAGGCCAAGGGTGGGGCCTTGTGGAACACCAGCGAGAAATGCAACTCATTCTGATTTCCAATTTTTTTAAGAGACTTCTGTCTCCTCTGCCCTTGAATGTCTGGTAGGTGACACCTGCTCTGGACTCATGAATGTCTGCCCAATCATGATTCATTAACAGGAGGCTTCAACTTGATTGCAAGAAGTAAAACAAGGGTATTGACCCCACTGATGAATTAGTTAATACATGGTTGTGAAATGCTTCTGTTCCAATAGGACGTCAGCTTTAGAAAGAAACAAAAGTTTGACTCTGACTCCTCTGGTGGTGTTATAGTTTACATTTTTGAGCAGTTAGTCTGACAGTGATTGTTATTGAGTGTTAAATTTGTTCAGCTGACAGCGTGGGTGTCTTTAAGGACTCTGAAAAAGAAAACTTCCCGTCCAAACCCTCGCCCCTCCCTGTGGAGACTCCAGAAACCATTCAGCTGGCTGTGTTTGGCCGCGCTCTCAGCCTCGATGTTTCCCCTCCCTGGACGCTCCCCATGTCCGACGGCGTTTCCTGGCAGAGCTGATAAAGTAGAAACGTCTTGAAGGTTTGTCAGATAAAGCCGTGGGTCCGGCCGGCACAATAACCTTCCACCCTCACTGCAAAGGAATGCAGAAAATGTTTGCACAACCTCCTCGCTGTTGCAACACCGCCGGGCAGCCGGAGACGAGAGGGTGTCCAAGTCTGTCCAAGAGAGACAGAGAGAGAGAGAAAGAGAGAGAGAGAGAGAAAGAGAGAGAGAGGGGCGAGTGAGACAGCCACTTAATAAAAATCAATAATTTAAGGAGGGACGATTCAGGGTTTAATTATGACTTAATCAAACATTTGACATCGACTCTCTGTTTTGTCCTTTTAACATGAATACAGCCTAAATTATTCTGGATTTATTGTCCAGAACAAATGTGGATTTAAGGGTTTATGAAACCTGACATCATGTGTTAAAAATGTCAAACAAAGAGGGAACTTGACCCGCAGATTTGTTTAATATGAAGCTGTTCAAGAGCCCTCTGCGGGTAAATAAATGTTTTGCTGCTCTCTGCTGGGCAAACTTCATAATGGAGACGTCATTACAGGCTGACACATTAATCAGGTTTTTGGACTAGAATATGGGACAGAGGCGCTCTGTTGACCCTTTAACACTCATGCAGTTCACTTATTGGGGGTAGAAACAGTTGATTTTTGTAGTAATTTGGAACAAACGTGAGAATAAAGCATCTCTGTAACATTCACCTGCTGCAGTCGCACATCAGTCTTAGTGCAGAAATATCATGATGCTGTTGTCGGGTGAGGATGGATATGATCTGGTTTTTGCCGTTGTTATCAGATGTTCTATGGAAACAATAATATGCAGTATCAGACTGGAGGTTTATCGAGGTAGTTTATTACGGCCGATTCAGAAAATACTGACAAATCAGAGCATGTTTTTTTATATCATTCTTATATACCCACATGTCCAACATATATGGCAGTAGTAGCTCTTTCCCTTTGTTTTGTTTTAATCTTAGGGGGCTTCAGGTACAGAAGCTAAGTTCCTCTTGTTTTCTTTTTTAGCCTTTTAGTCAGACTTTAAAAGATAACATGATGGGATATGCACAGTCATCATGAATATCCATCATGAATATCCATCCATCTATCCATCTGCACAGCTTTTCCTGTTCCAGGCCTAATGGGGCAATGAGGCACAAGGATTTTGTTGCTTATCTGAATCTAGACTCTGATCCAGAAACTTTTAAAAGGATTTACTGACCACATTTTCACCAATAACACTTGGTTACACTTAAGGGGAATGTTGTTAATGGCGCAAGGAAGAATTGGGTAGATTTTGGTGGTCAATTGAATCCAGATGAGGATCCTAAACTTTTTCTTAAAGTGTTCATTTGGGCTGTTACTTTTTTCCTAAAATTCAAAACTGATTGTCTTTTGAGTCTACATGCTAATAACCAAAGATACTTCTTTATTAGTGTGAAGGCTCTTTAATAGTGCTTTATCCTCTTTCCCACACAGTCTGCAGCTATAATTATGTTTAAAGCAGTTATCTATGACTTTATCCCCTTGATAAACGAAGAAGCAAACATTCTCAGAACAGGGAGGCTGGTCAGTCTCATTTTCTCACTTTCTACATATAGCACTTTGTAAGTTTTCCAGCAAGCTGGTGTCTTTTTTTGCATAAAGTATACGCTACTTTTTAGCATTTGTTCTAAACCAATTGCAAGAAGCTAACTAGCAGAGAGGAATTTTCCTGTCTCTGTACTGTGTTCCCTGATGGCTAGAGCTAAGAGACGAAAGACAATGACGGTGGCGGATGAGGCGAGGAACAGAGAAAAAGAGAGAGAGTGAGTTTGAAGATGAATGTGATTAAGTATCGGATATGCTTCTGAACATTAGTGAGAGCTCAAGAAACAGCAGGTCATGAGCTGAGCTGGATTTGTGGACATTTGATGGGAGGGAGCGGCAATCGTTTAGTCGTATCCTGGATCAGATTTTATGCTTGGAAGTCTTTAACCTCTAGCTTGGAAACTCGGAGAGACAGATGGATGGATGGATGGATGGATGGATGGATGGATGGATGGATGGATAGATAGATAGATAGATAGATAGATAGATAGATAGATAGATGGATGGATGGATGGATGGATGGATGGATGGATGGATGGATGGATGGATGGATGGATAGATAGATAGATAGATAGATAGATAGATAGATAGATAGATAGATAGATAGATAGATAGATAGATAGAAAGATAGAAAGATAGATAGAAAGATAGATAGATAGATAGATAGATAGATAGATAGAAAGATAGATAGATAGATAGATAGATAGAAAGATAGATAAGCAGGTTACAAGACGAACGTGACATGAAACAATTCTACAGATTGACCCCAGGAAGTAGTAATAATATCCCCTTCCAAACCAAATATATTATTATTATACTTTTTAATTTAACCTTTATGTAACCAGGGAAAGAAACTCATTGAGATTAAAAATCTCTTTTACAAGAGTATCCTGGCCAAGATAGAAAGCAGCATAATTGACAAAGTTTTTTACATTCACAAACAGCATTACTCACAAATACACAAGGCCTGTAAAACACTTAATGTACAATAAATAAAGACATTTAACAGGCTGGATTATTAAAGGAAGCAAGATCATCTGTGGACACATCTGCAGCCAGATGCCTCAGTGTTTTAATCCCAAGAAGGATTCAAGTATACCCGAGGTGAATAAAAACTTGTGCAGTTAAGAGACTGTATAAAATAAACAAGTATTGTGCAAAAAAAAAAAAACATTACAGTAGGGCTGGGCGATATAGCCTAGAAATAAAATCTCCAATTTTTTCCCACAACACTCAATTTACCATTTTAATCGATTTTTCCCTCCCTAAAAGAAACAAAACTCCCAATGACATAAATATGAAACAAATCAAGTTTTGCTTTTATGTTGTCTAAATGTTTCCCTCTTAAAGTCAAAGTCTGAGTCATAAAAGGTTGATTATGTAGTATAAACGTAGGCAGGTTTGTCTACATAAACACTAAAAGGCTGAGGTATTTTTACAGAATTAGCATGAAACTCTCTGATCAATATTTAATCTACTTAAATAACAAATACAAGCCTATAAAAGTGCTTGTGCAAACTCTACAAGGCCGACCATCATGAAAATTGTATTATTTTTTTTCCCCAAAATTGCAACTACTTACAATTAGACTAAGGCAAGAAAAAAAATCTTGATTTTTATTTTTTTTAAAAATTCTGCAGAAAATACTGCAAATTAATCGATTTAATTGATTTTTTGCCCAGCTCTACATTACAGGGATGTTATGAACAAGATTTGAGCAGAAACCTGTGTAGGAATAAAATTAGCATGCAGGTATTATATTAGGAAATTAACCATAATGTGCAAAAACCAGCGCAACAATATAATTAACAAGTACTACACAAAAACCTGTGCAGAATAAAAATATACCAACTTACAATGGAGCTTGTAAACAGTTGAGGAGATTAGTGAAGAAAAATGTGCCCCCCCAAAGTGATTTGTATTCATTACAGAGCCGAGATATCGAGATAAATGTGATTTACTGTACTTAAATGTAACTTAAATGTATAAAGATATTATTTTTTAGCCATGTTTTCTGACAGATGTTTTGCAGATGTTAAAGCCTGTAAAGTATAAAACTAAGCCCCAGTAGATCCAGTCTAAACACCTCATCTTCTCTGGTTTAAGACCAGTTTGAGGTGATTTATCTCCCAGTTCTCCCATGAAGACACTTTAGTTTATAAAAGATCCAGAGTGAGAGTGATGCTGTGGTCCAGGATGTGCTCCAGGACGCAGCGACTCTAAAAATAGTGCCCAGGTTTAAATTTAGGTTGAAGTCTGTGTCTGCAGAGGAGCTGCTGTTGGATTCAGGGGCTGCTCTGCCACCTACTGGGCCAAACATGTAACTGCAGCACTAAGCAGAGAGAGAGAGGGAGAGAGAGAGGGGGAGAGAGAGAGAGAGGGGGAGAGGGGGAAGGATTTGATGCTGAGGAGACGCAGGCAGAATCAGTAAAAACTCTCCGTCTGATCATCGCTCCTCGAGGTGTGTGATGGCGAGATGAAGATGAAGAGGAGCCGCCTGCAGGGGATTATCATCGAATAAGGAGGGAGAGAGAGAGAGGGGCGAGCGAGGCAGCAGAGGAGAGAAACATGAGATCCTGGGAGTGAAGACGTGAACGATCAGCAGGAGGGATGCTGCTCACGCTGCTCTTCTACCTGCGAGTCAAAGGTAGGACGGTGAGATCATGTCAGGATACGAGGTGAAAGGGATCATGGGAGCTGGTTTGGCCGGGGTGAGGTGAGGCGGGCTGCTTGGTGTTTTTGCCGGCGATGACATCATTGGAGGAAAAGTAGGTGACTTCTTCTGCTGAATTTTAATCATGCAAAGAAGAGGACAGCAGCTCTGAAGTGGGGCTGAGCGTCCACGGGATGAAATGTCATCATTTCCCATAATTCACCCTGATTTACGGGCGCGGTGTGTAGTTTGAAAACTGCTGACTTAAGCACTTTGACAGTGTGGCTGCACCTCCAGCTCTCCTGTGATTATTCCTTTATACTCCAACAGAAGGACTGGACAATAGGGGCTGAAATGTTTCCTCTTTTCTTTAAAACAGTTGCTGTTTTAGGACTTGAATATAAACTTCAACATGATTAAAGTAGAAATTAAACAACAAAAAAACCTGTTCACGCCCAAATACACAGAAATAGAAGCTCTGACCATCCACCTTAGAGCCAGTTTTAGGTTTAATGCCCAAAAATTGCAGTCAACCTCAAACATTCGCTCTAAACCAGGCACAGACATATTTGGTTATGAAGAGGGCCACAGTTTTTGCTATTTAACCCTTGTATCGTGGTAAGGGTCAATATGACCCATTTCAGTTTTTGTGTTGACCAAGTTCTCACTATCCTTTCTTTTTCTTCTTTATGAATTTTTATGGCTGTAATTGAAAAAGTCAGGCTCTGGTAGAAAGAAATGGAAAAGATGCCAGGTCCAGCCTTCCTAATGCTGCGTTCACACCGGACGCGAATTGGCGTCAATGGACACCCGTAATGCCTGTGACGCGCCGCGCTTAACACCAGAGGCTGGACGCTGGACATTTTGACAAGCTGAGGGACGACGTGCGTCCTGGCGCAGGCGCAGTAGAGAGCCGGAGCTTGTCGGACTCAGTGATGACCCGTGCAGGCAAATCCAGTTGGAAACGAATATTTACAGAACTTACCTTCAAAACCTGTCTCCTCAGCGACTTTCACCCAAGGCTGCTCCTTTTTGTCCCGGTCTCTGTAGAGTACAAACGCCGAATCGTATAGCTCCGGATGATAGCAAACAGCTCAGATAAACCTCTCCTCCATCTTACAGAGGGCTTTGAGCGGGAGCAGGGGGACGTAGTATCATATGTCATCAAATCAATGACGTCGGGGGGGGATGTCATCGCTCATTGGCTGCCGCGCCACAGCGTCAAGCGAACTGGCGTCGAAAGTTCAATATTTTCAACTCGAGCGTCGAGGCGTCGGGGCGTCGGGGCGTCGAGGGCGTCAAACGCCTCAACGCTCGACACCTCAAACGCGCCGGACGCTACAAACGCGCCGCTCCAAACGCATCCAACGCGCCGCCCGGGGCGAATCTGCGTCAGGACGCGCTTTTGCATTGACTTTGTATGTAATCTCGACGAGCGTCGACGCAAATTCGCATCCGGTGTGAACACACCATAAGAGGACAAAAAAACCAAGGACCTCTTGTGTTTAATTCAAGACCTACATCTGCAGAAAGCATGCACTTACATTCTGTCCATCATGTGGAGAAGTTTGAAATGTTAAACATTGAAAACCTGGGAAAGTGGGGCAAGTGAAATTTAAAAAAGCGTTTATAAAGAGGGAAAACTGAAACTAAATAGCTCTTAAATATAGTGTTGCAAATGAAATGTTTTTCTCTTTTCAAAATGTTTATAAAATCTAAAATGAGTTTGTTATTGATTTTACCTGTTTTTTGACTGTGTTAAGTGGATTTACTCAGTAAAAATGACCCACAATAACAATTTTTTTCAACGTAATATGAGGGTTAAAGAGTAAAAAAGGAACAAAATTCCATTAAAGAATAACTCGCAACAGTTATACAAATTTAAACTCAAGTTTAATTAGAAATACTTAAGATATAAACACTGATTTTTAAAGCAAGTAATATATTTTTTTCTGGACATCATCATCATCATTATTATCTCTATTTCCATAAATGAATGAAAGAATGACAGAAAAATTTAGCCCTGTTTTCTTAGAAATTTTGATGTTCTAATGTTGCCATGGCAGATTTTGCCAGGTTTTCTTCTTATGCAAATTCTTTTGTTTATCAAACTGGCTGCTTGGCCATGTTAACGCAGCAGGAGGGCTGCATGTGGCCCCGAACTGCCAGTTTCACCACGCCAGCTCTGACTTAGATAACTAAATTGAACATTTCCTCACACTGAAGTTGTTAATGTTTCCATACGCTCAAATACCATGTGTTTCATATAGGTCAAATCTTAATTATTTCAGCAGTCGATGATATGAAAAGTAAACAACTGTAAAACAACAATCAGCCACATTATTAACAAAAGAGAGAAGAAGAGCTGTCTGAAAGGCCCTGATATGTGAGACATGCTGGAGACTCTTGCTTTTTGCCATTTTAACCAACTTTTCTGAATGTTTTAAACAGTGCACATGAGGTTGCATGCAGTTATGGATGATTAAGATAAATAAATTGGTTGATGTTGGGAGTTTAAGATGCTAATTTTGCAGCTGTGGTATTAAAAAGAGGAGGACTTGATTGATTTTGACTAAATATAATAATTGAAATTAAAAATAAAATAATTTAGACCAAATTTTAACAGATTTTTGTGGTAAATAATAAGGGTAATTAAAGGGTAAATACTTATTGTGACATATAAATACATATAGCCTTTTTTAATTAAATATTATATTCCTACAAGGGCCACTGTGTCAGGAAAAGACATCAGAGCGGTTATTTAAGTTGAGCTTAATTAGCAGATAGTGGAATATCAGCGTATGGCTCAGATGAGGGCTCTTCTTCTCTTTCACGTGCTGATTGTGAAAATTTTATATCAGAACAGCTCACATTCCTGTCCCTGTTCCAACGAGGAAAACCTGAAGCAGGAATGGATCAACAACATCCCCCCAGAGCGAGCATGACTTTGATTAAATCAGAAAATAACATAACGGAGGAGCTGCGGTGGAGGAGGGTTGCAAAGCAGCTTGCAGCAGGAACAGTGAAGAGTAGGAAGCATGGGGCAGCTTAAAGTGGTCTGATATCAATTTTCATCGAGAAAAATCAAGTTTCTAAGTAGTTTTAAATGTCATTGTACCTGCAAAATAAAATACTGACTGTAAATAAATGTCACAAAAATTCAATGAATTATTTTTGATAATGTATCAGTGTTGTGATTTGAAATATTGAAGCAGTTTAGGGCCAAAAATATTTCAATAAATCAATGCATCAGTACTTTCTAACAGCCCTAATAAAGAAGCACATCTCTGTCAGCGACTCTGATGAAAAGAAACTTTATTCTAATCTGAAGACCTGAAATCTTTTTCTTTTTAATTCAGCATCAGCCTCATCCACACTCACGGCTGAAATCTCATTTTCTGATTTTAAATGCACGAGTGGATCCTTCAGATGGTGTGATTTTAGTTCTTTATCCTCAGCAGAAGCTTTAAAGTTAAAAACATGTTATATTTCAGTGTCAGTGTGAGTCTGCAGACCTCAGCTGTAACTCTTCTGATCTGCTGATGTGGAGCTCTGCGCTCTGGTTTTCTTTTCCTCTGAGAGGACTCGTCGTTTTGTGGGAGTTAAACACTGATCTGAATGAAGCTCAGAGTTTATGATGCTGATCCTGATGTGTGTTGTTTAGGGCTGCAACTTATGATTATTTTTATAATCGATTAATCGAGTAATTACTTAAACGATTAATCAATCAATCGGATAATGACACATTTTTGCAATTTCCTTTACAATTTGGCTTAAAGTTGTTTTAGGTGTTTTCTACACAACAATAAAGGCAATAAAACACATTTGTCCTTCCGTAATAATATTTTATTACAGCTTTTTTCTTTCTTGACTCACTGTGTAAAACTATAAGTACATTAACAGACTTGTTTGCATGTTGTTCAAATAAATAAGGCTGTCACTTTAGTGCATTAATTAGATTAATTAATTACAGCGCAAATTAATGTGTTATAAAAATTAACCACAGATTAATCATAGCACACAAACATTTTGATATTGTCCAGCTGAAGGACCCGTACATGGCAGTGGCACGTGTCACTTCACACATGCGTCTCTAGTCAAACCAAACAAAGCCCAGGTGACAACAGGAATGGCATATTTAAGACTTAGTCTTATTTTATTTTTGAATTTATTTATCTATATTTGTACTACATTCTTTAATAATCCATCAGGCCTAATTGTTTTGCTGGATGTCCTCGACCTTTTTCTTATTTTGAATTTGATTTATGAAACACACTTAAAGTGTAATTTGAGTTTCCTGATTGATCTTAGAATTTTCTGGACAAGTTGCCCTGACTTTGGTTTTATTTAGTCACCAATAAAAATGTGGATTTACAAATCTTCACTTCTTAGTGTATTCATTTGATTAGTCCTGCACTACAATTGTGTAATATCTTTGAATTCAAATTCTTTATTTTGGTACTTTAAGCAGATATGAGATTAAAATGTGATTAATTAGATTAATTAATTATAAATCCGGTAATTAATTAGATTAAATTTTTTAATCGTCTGACAGCACTACAAATAAATGCTCACAAACTTACTTTTTTTCTTGAAACAAAGCAGACAAAGTAGTAGCAGTCTTCACTATAAAGTATTCAATAAAATAAGGTGCTGCTGAATGTAACAAGTAAAAATAATCTTTATACCGAGGCGAGTCTTCGTCCGTCTCCAACACGCCGACGTGCTTTCTCAGCTCAGCTCTTTCATAGAGGTCGTGCTCCCATGCCAGATGAAGTCGGCCTTGCAATGTTTGTAAGTGATCGTTTGCTATGTTGAGCGTGAAATGCGCACAGCTTTAAAGGTTTTTGGACGTTCGCGAGGTGATGCTGCCGTGGACGCCGCCATTGTGAATCCTTCTGCATGTTGTTGTGTGCAGTGACGGTTGTTAGGTCGCATGCACACCTCTCACAGTAGCTTACGGCAAGAGAGCGGGCTCATCTCTTCTTCTTCTTCTTCTTTGGCGTTTTTGGCGGTTGGCAAACCAGCTGAAAGGCGCATTAACGCCACCTACTGAACTGGAGTGTGGTTATGGATTTAGGCAGGTGTCCTTACATTCTGTTAATTAAATTTTTCTCTTTAAGAAATAGTAGAATCAATCTGTATGTTTGTTGTTATTTTGATCCAAGTATGCAGTCTAGTGTAAAGGTTATATTCTTCTGTTTGAGTAAATCCTTAAGCCTTTTTCTCTCCTGCGAATATTGATTGCAATCCACCGAGCAGTGTTGTACTGTGCAGGCTCATCTCCTCCAAACTAACCGACTGTAAGCTACTATTTCATTCACCAAAACATCCACGAGTCTTTGCCAATGAAAATCAATAATTAGATTAGTTGATAACAAATGTAATTATTGATTTAATCGATTGGTTGTTGCAGCCCTAGTGTTGTTACATTCATATTTAGTTCCAGTTCCACTCAAACGTGTCTCAGATGTACTCACAGTTTTTAAGCACATATCCTAAAGTCTGACCTTTGTAAAGGTTTCACTCAGCCTAAAATCAAACCTGCAGACTTCCTCCTGCCTCTCTGATGGTTTAAAGTCTCAGAGTGGATGCTGTGATGTTAGGGACACGTGGTCGTGTGGGGATGTCGAGGACGCGGGCGTGGAATTGGTGTTTCCATGGTGTCACTGACGGCAGCTGACTCACCATCAGGTGGATCCCACACACCGACGCTCTGAGTCTCCTGGGTCGTCCTCCTCCTCGAGCACATCCAGGGATCCCCGACAGGCTCGTCCACGATCCTCTGCTTCAGTCTGCTCTGATCCGGACTCTCAAACCTTTAGTGCTGTCCCTCTTTATCTGGAGCAGAGTGATTAGCAGGACAATAGAATAAATCTTTAATTAAAGGTTAGTCACAGTCCTGTTAGTGATGGTCCTCATCAGACGGACCGGCCCCGGGGCCTCTCATTGATCCGTCTCTGCTTCTTTAAAGGTGTCGGCCTGTAATGATTCAGTCTTTGTCACGGACTTTAAGACTCAGCACAGGAACAGAGAGTCGAGGAGAGACGTTTGCTGAAGCTAACGAGGTCAGAATATCTTTGTGATCCAGCAGAGAGGGATTAGGGTGAATGACGGAGGAGTCACGGATACTGAAGACCGGAAGAGCAGCAGCTCCCTGAAAATCTGACCTGGAGATATGAAACTTTAGGCAAATAAAGCTGCTCGACTTCGAGGATTACTAACTCATAAAAAGAGGTGGCCTCTGCTTTTAGACAGTTTGTTGTAGTTCATGTGCTGCAGTTTGTGTTCCAGCTTCAGAGTGAATAATCACAGTTACAGATATTTAAGAGCATGAGCTAAGTGAGTCACTACGCCTGGCCTCTCTAACAGGTCGATGATAAAACTTGATCCATTTTCTTAACCCTTTAACTCCCAGCTCAAATGTTTGGCAGCGGTTTATAATTCAGGAACATTTAGTGTGTTAAAAACATGCCATTGTTTGTTTTTGTCAGTGTTTCAGGATATAGAAAAAACTACAAACAAGCCAAAAGAACCGACATTTCTTTCTGTGGGATTTAAAAGTGTAAAAACAGAAAGCCATTATCATTATTCTTAACATTATTTCAAATATGCAACCATTTCTTAATATGATTTTTATATATCAAAAATCTGTTTTCATCCAAAAGATTTTTGTGTTTTTTAAAGTTATTTTTGATTGTTATTCTATTTAAATCAATCTCTACCCTTTTCTAATTGATTTTTCCCACTTATTTTAGCATTTTTATGTCATGACATAATCAACTGCATAAAATATCCTTTTTTGGTGTATCTGTAGTTTTCTTTGTTTCCAGGAATGACAACATTTCAATTTGTTCATTCTAAAAAAAGAAAAAAATCAAATATCCCTGTTTTTATTGGTGACCTCTGCAAAACAGTTGAGCCCGTAGTTAAAGGGAAAAGTGGGTTTTATACTTCTCAGAGATTCCCTGATCAGCCTGTCTGCTGCTGATACTGGTTAAGGCTTGGGTACCGAAAACCAGGTCCAGTTTCCAAAACTCAAGAATTCAATCATGGAAGCGAGTTTTGGTTCTGCTGATTGGCTCCTAACAGGCAGATAAAGAAAATAGTTTTACTGTCAATGACGTAACATTTAGGGTTGCAGAGAGGTGGAAACTTTACATTCCACATTGAAAAGGGATTTATTGGACCCAACTGTAAATTGTGGCTAATTAAAATGAGCTTTATCAAATCCAAAACTAAATATGAACATTTAGTTTTGTATTATGTCGTCCATATGCTCTAATGTGTGGCTTCACATATTCTGACCAACATTTAAATAACACATTTAAGAGCCAACCTCCAGTTTTGTTAATTCCAGGTTAATCCCATTAAAAGTTTCCAATTTTTGAGATTTTCCAGATTTCGCCGCCCTGTTGGAAGCAGACAAAAGTTTTGTGTCATGGTGGACTGATGCAGGACTCCAGAGTGCAACCATGTTGGGCGCACTGGTGCACCAAGAAAAAATGTTAGGCGCACTCTCATAAATTTAAGTTGACAAAAGTAACTGCAGTCGTGGAAAAATCAACCAGAAACGGACAAGACACAGCACCTGCGTCCTCTCTTTTCTCTGTCCCTTTTTATTTTAAAATGTTTTATTTAACACGAGATGTTTGAGTTTGAAATGTTAAATTTCAGATCAGTAAAGTACTTTAAGCACTTTTATTTTGATTTTTTTTTATTTTGTTTAATGTTTGAGTTAGTCAATTACAGTCAGTGAAGCACTTTAAGAATAGAATAGAACTTTATTTGTCATTGCAACAAGTACAACGAAATTGCAAAAGCCCTTCAGTCAGTGCAAAACAGTGAGAGAGAAATATGATAAAGTATGGTGCAAACATAAGCGAAGTAAAATAAGAAATAAAAATAAAATACAATAATAAGATAAAAATAAAATAAAATAATAAAGGTAAGGTGCAAAATAGAATAACAAAGTATGATACATTAAAGATGCTATGAGCAGTTTCTAAGTAATTACAAAAAAGTCTCCCTTTTAGATATATGCCTGATGGAAATACACACTTTAAGATGAGTTTTATAGCATCAAAATAGGTTATCTATAAATGCTATTCCTTAGCTTTGCAGTTGGGTTGGACAGGGCTGGACTGGCCTGGATAATCAATAGGGGTGTCCCGATACAACTATTTCACCTCCGATACAATACCGATATTGCAGCCTTGAGTATTGACCGATACCGATATCAATCCGATAAGATATCAGCTGGAATCAAACAGACTTTTATTACCTATTTTGTAGTCTGGACTGTAAGAAAAGGCTTGATCAGGTCAGATTACTCAAACAGAGAACAGTAGTCAGCAATAGTAGGTATGAGAAAAACTGACCCTTCCGATATTTGTTTTTTTGACCGATATCAATATCGGATCGGGACATCCCTAATACTCAACTTCAGGAACAAGACAATCAAAACTAGAGCAAATTTATATCATTCAGACACGTCTTAGAGCACCAGGCTGTAAGTAGCCATATATAGCCGGCTACAAAACTACGATACTAAGTTTTCCAAAACTTGCTTGTTGTCACACATCAAAAACTACCGCTATGTAACTAGAAAGAGATACATTACCTCGTGGCTTTGCATCCTGTAAGTTGTTGAAAAAAGAAGTTGTAGTTCACACGCTTTGGCTTGGGTCACGTCTTTTGGTGCGTTCCAGTTGTAGTCAGAAGTAGGAATTTTGAGTTCTGAGTAGGAAACTGCAACTGGAACGTTCCCCCGAAGTCTGAATTTCCTGCTGGGAACTCGGTGAAACCTCGCCACCCCCGAGTTGACAATGGAAGATGGATGCCCCCAGTGTGAACAGTTATTTAGCTCCTGTAATAATCCATTTATTTGCACTTCTGACTGGGGTGTGTCGCTCTAGATCAGCTGTATACATAGTATTGTTAGACTTATATTTACAAAAATGCTGCCATAGTGATAATCACATTCTTCATATATTTGTGAACAACAACAACAGCTAACAATAGCCTGGTAGATCGGCATGTTTTTTTCCGACTTCAACTGGAACGCCGATAAGTCGGAGATGATGTCACTCCCAGTTCTGAGGTTACTGGAACGCAGCATTACGACAGTCGCCGCGCGTGCTCATGGGTAGCAGAGTCTTTATGTCACCAGAAACAGATTCTCCTCACAGCACCTTTAAATAAAGTGCTCTGTTTTTCTATTAATATAAAATTTTGCCTCAAATAAAGACAAGTATTTCTTTACACTTTATTCTTGTCTAAAAATCATTTACATTATATAAAAGCTATGGAGAGTGATAAAATGGTGACCTTATGGCTTTAAAGGTGACACTGAAAAATTTGGATGCGCCTTATTTTTGTGCTGGTGCACCTTTAAGTATTTTTTAGGTGCACCGTTGCAACCAATGCAGAAAGTTAGTCTGGAGCCCTGTGATTCAGTACGAAGTTTGACCAAACTACACTAAAGAAGACGGCAGCTCGTGGAGAGGAGACTTTAATTCAGAAAACACAGATAAACTTCATGACAGAGCTCTGTGAGTGTGCGGAGGAGCTCCATGTTCAGTCTGTTTAGTTCATTTACTCAGAAGAAGCTTCAGCAGCAGGTAAACACAGCTGAGTCAAACTCCTGCATCCCCCTCGCTCAGACCTCAGACCTCAGTCCTCAGTCCTGCTCCTCAGACTGTTCTGGAGTTTCACTGAGGGCTGTTTGAGGGAGGGGCCGTGTTGTTGGTAGTATTTTCTTGCTGCTACTTTCCTGCGAGCGAGGGGAACAATGTCTGGAAGTGAGTCCGGCCCTGCTGCATGTCCTGTGGAGGAGACTTTATGGAGCACCACCCTACAGGCCAGCTCCTCTTCTTCAGACCTTCCTCGCTCACCATGGCAGGACTGTGTGCGCTGGCGTTTGCTTCTGGAGGTGTAGTATCTGACATTTTTATCCTGACGGTGTTCGACTCGCCCGCTTTGCTCTCTGTGTCTTATGTGGGCCTCTGCAAGCTCGGCTCTGCGGTTGTGTCGGTCAGCTGTGTGTTTGGATCACATGTGATCATCTGAGCGAGGTGTGAGCCGGAGCTGAGGGATGGTGCAGGTGGGCAAAGGAAACCATGAGAGGAGGAAGGTTTATCCTGATGCCCTGTAAGGAAAAAGTTTAAATGAAGAATAGACGCAGAGTGCTCTCGTGGAGAAGTATGCTCTGAAAAAGCCTGCAGTCTGGATTTATAGAACCTGTGTTCAGACGGGACTGATGTGAATGATTAATGAATGTTTTTGGTCACTTAGGAATTTAAAGCAAAGACGAAATACAGTCATTCAACATAAACATGTCAATAACCCAGAAATCTGAAACTTGTGGCTTGATTTTATCTGTCCTTTAATAGATAGACAGATATATACTTTATTGACAGACTCAAAGTCCATAAACAAAACAGCAAATACCAATAGAATCTAGAGCATGACACAGGAGTGGATTTTCACTCCTGTCCTGTCCCAATCCAGGCAGGAGTAAAAAAAATTGATCCTGTCCTGTCCCACTCCCGTAGAATGACTCCCACTCCTGTCCCGTTCCCGTTTGAATAAAACCAAACATGTTGAAAAAATGTTGCATTTTTTATTTTAGGTAAAAGTGCAGTGCATTTAAAAGGCCTTGACTTGAAGTTATTTTTTAACTTTGTGCTGCAGCTCTCTTTTTGAGGTGTCGTCTTCTCTCTCTGTTGTTTTGTTGTGTGTCGCCGGCAGCTGCTCCGAGTCGCTTTTCACTTCCTGTGGTGACAGGAAGTCAAACCACTTTTGTAGTTTTTTTGTGTTGCTAGCGCGGTCAAGAGTGTTGGCTCTCACTGAGAGATGACTACAAAAATGGACGCATCTGTTCATCAGGCTGCTTAACACATCTGAAAATGATCATCTATCAATGTCGTTCCCACTCCTGCTCACTCCCGTTGCTTTTGTGTCCCGTCCCGATCACGGGATTAATTAAAAAATGACTCCCATCTCGTGAGATTCCCGCGGGAATCACGTGACCCACGGGAATTCCTGAAAAAAATGTCATCCTCTAATAGAAACAGACACAACAGTTTTATTTAAAAAAAACACATCAATAATTATAAAAGACATCTATATCAGTGTCTCCACCATGGAGACTGGTATCAAATGGAGCTAAGCTGGGCATTTGTCAGCAGCCCCGATAAGGAGTCCTGAGAGTCTGTCAATCTGCAGATAAGTTTATACATCAGTTTCCTCAACAGAGCATTAAAGAGTTCACTTGCTCTGTTCCACCTTTGTTTCTTCATTAAAATCCTCAATGCATCCAGTTCATTGTGCAGAAAATGAGAAATGTGCACTTAGCTTAATCAACAGGCAAAATCCAGCGTATCATAGAGGTGTGAAAAAACATCGGTATCACAATATATCGTGATATTTTGACTCCTGATACAATATCTATATTTCAAATCTTAGTATCGATATTTTGTCAAACTAAAAACTCATATTTAGTCAGAGTTGGAAATAAAATACAACTTATAAATATGTATGCACAGGTTTTGTTTCGTGCAGTCTGTTCAGTTCAGACAGTAACAAGAGAAATATGTGATTTTTTAAAGTTACTGTTGTTCTGTCAGTAACTCAAAGCACTTTGTTCCTCATGTGTTCAGTTACAGTTTGAGCTGCACTGCAGGTTTGGATGATTTAAATACATCGTTAAAGGTAAAACAAGAATAATTTCTTTGCAACATTAGTTTAAGTGACTTGATGCACTCTGTGTTTTCAAGTCAAGTGTATTTATGTAACATTGCATTTGGAATATTTCAGTTACCATAAAATGGAAAAGTTACAAATTCACTGTCTCTACGTTTTCCCTAGTTTACTGTATAATATCGCAATATATCACGTGAGGCTCTTGCCAATACTCACCTCTATATCACAGCGTGATGTTGCACTAAATGACAGCACCATAATCCACCAAAAGTGTGATCCAAAGTCTTAGACCTGGTCTGAAGTCCAAAGTCTGTAAATGTCCAGTTTAAAGGACACTTCAGAAAGACCAGTACACGATCCTCACTGCAGGACTCACAGCGGTGCACCTTCTTCACAGTTTAATATCAGATCATTTGGTGATGAAATGTCTGCTTCACCCTGAAACAAGTAAAAACACACACAGCCAAAGGTTCTCATGCAGCACAGAGCTGCATCTCTGACTGAAGGTGTCACCGTCTGACTGGTTTAGACTAGAATAAAACGAGAGGAACTTTTGAAAACTTTGGTAACAGTCAGTCGTGCATCCTCCCGGCAGATAGATAGAGGATGTTTTCAGAGGAGTTAGTTTGCAGCAGTATGTGACTTTAATAGTTATTAAAAATCAGGATGATGCTGCTGATTAAAGTGCACGAGGCTCAGCGTGATCTTTAAACAGCTCTGCCTCTTTATTTCTGCGACAGCACGACTCTTAATCATGACATAATATAGGTCAAACATACTGCTCCAAAAAGTTCACAGACATCATTTTAGTTAATTTAAAAACACCACAGCAGCTGGTGTTGTGCTGTGTGTTGTTGTAAAGCCTGATTATTCACTTTACAACAGACACAAGGATCCTTCCTTCATGGAGTCATGGAACGATCGACACTCCTGAACGTGAGAGCAGAGCCCAAAAAATCTCCTTCAACCAAAGCTGGTGTTACGGTGCTCAGAGTGTCAGGATTATTTGATGTCAGCCAAATAATCCTGACACTGTGAGGCTGTTGAAGTCAAAGACAGAGCGTGAAGTGTGTGTCTGCAGGATGATGACTCTCTAAGACGACCTGTTCCTCACCCTCACCTCTCTGTTGAGCTCTGAGCTCCTTCAGTTTTAGGGATCTTTGCACTTTTAGGGGTCTTTAAGCAGTCACATGCTCCGCTCAAAAAACAATACACATGTTGTGGGTGCTGATGATGCTTTTACACAAAAGATAAAAGCATCAGCACAAAATTAATGCAAGGCGATCAGCTGGGTAGATGAATACATAATAAGTCAGTCAATTACAGGGTGTGGATGGCCCCAAAACAGTTTTCATTTGATTTAAGTATTTTTATTTATTTTCTTTTTTTTTCTATTTCCTATTTTTTTCATTCTTTTTCATTTTTCAGTGGGATCTAAGTTGCATTAAGGTGTTGCTTGTCTATTTGTTCCCATTTTTTATCCATATTTTAGTCCCTCAATCCTCAGTCTGTACAGCTCCTAACTGGAGGAGGAGTAACAGGAAGACAGAGGATGGGAAGGAGCAGTAGCCAGTAGTATTTTATTTATATTTACTTATATATTTATAAATTGTTTTATTTAGATCTATTATTTTTGATAAATGTTTTCATCTGTAATAATCAACTGCTACAGATTCTTAATTTCCCAAAGGGATGAATAAAGTACTGTCTGATCTAGGCCTGTCACGATAACAAATTTTGCTGAACGTTAATTATCCCAAAAATTATTGCCGATAGATGATCAGTTATTTTAAAACATCATTTTTTCATTAATGTAATTATATGTCGTTATAAAGTGAGTACACAGTATCAAGAGGATTGAACTTTAATTTCTCAAGAGTATTTAACTGCAATTGGAAGGTTAAGAGATTTTAAATAAAATAAATTAAACAATATAATAAATTTAACAAACAAAAAAAAGAGGGGAAAAAAACAGTGAAATGAAATGGACTCTCTTTTGGAAAAAAAATGCATGAAAAAAATCATTATAATAATCAAAACAACAAAAAATAGACCCTGTCTCTGTAAAGAAAAAAACTCCAATAAAAACACACAACAATAAAAACAATGAATAAAATGTAGTTTATAGAGATCAGGAATTGTTTGTGGCGTGTACTTTCTCCCAGTCAATTCATGCTGTCTGTTAAACGTTTGTTACATTTCCTGAACTGCTGATTGTTCAACCGTATTGAAGGGCTGCATTTTTTTTCCAATGTAGCGACACTGTCTGTGAGCGTGCACCATTTTGCTGTTTTATTTATATTTACTTTGTCAACCAAACGTCATGAGCTCACACCTTGTTCATTCTGTTTAAAACCAAAATATTCCCACATTTGTGCTGTGGCATTCTGCTTAGGAACCATAGCTTTCATGCCATCATTCATATTAGTGTTTGTTTCCTCGTTACTCCTCACGATGCTCACTTCAGCTCTTTGTGTGAGTACATGCGAGCTGGCCCGCCTCCCTCACAAAGATTGAATGAATGACAGATGGATCACTAATCCTAACCCCACTCATTCTGCTATAGAACCAACGCGCCCAGACGTTGAGAAAGATGGACGGAGTGAGCCATCTTCTCATCCAGCCTGTTTGGTAGAAAGAGAGGAGGGAAACAAAAACTCATGCACTTGTCAACTTTTCGAGGCCGGCAAACTTACCGAGGACTTTTTTATTACTCGTTCGGTTAATTGATTTATTCATTATCGCTAGTCTAATCCAATCTAATCTCTTATCCAAGAGTTTAGTCACAATATCAGTTGTTAAATTTGACCTCAATTAGTTTTTGAGTCTTACCGTCTCGTTTAGCTTTGCTGCTCATTCAATAAATGAACGATTCTAACAGGCTCTACTTCAGTTCAGATGGCCAATCAGGCTTTCTAACAGAAGTTACTCCATTTTCTGCTCATAAGTATTTAGTAGATTTATTGAATCTGAAGGAGATTTATGATCTCCTTGGACACTCTTTCAGTGAAATTAGGATTCCAGTAGTAGTTTGAAAAGTATTGAAAAAGACAGAAATAAACCAAAGAATAAATAAATATAAATAAATCATAGAAACATGGCTACAGCCTGGCTAAGTCTCTGCTCTATGATGTTTGTTCCATGTTTGGACACTTTCTTATTTCAGCTCCACTCTTTGTTGCTCTGCATGAGTTTTTTTGGAGTTTATTTTTGTTTCTGTGACGTTGCGGTTCAGTCTGAGGCGCTCACTGCAGCTCTTTAATCCTTTCTCCATGCATCAGATTTTAAATATTCAGCACCGTCTTTAAATTCTGAGACGAGCACCACTTCACTTTTGGCTGCAGCAGAGCTGGATCTTTTTGCCAGAAAGGCGCCGTGATAATGTTATTATTTTACGTTTTAGTAAAGATGGAGGCAGGAGAAGGAGCACAGAGTCTGAGCTAACGTAAAAACGGCTCTTGTCAGACCGTCTGAGCAGAGCTTCACCCCGGGGTGCAGAGGCGTTAACCCTCTGCTGCCGTCAGAGAAGACGACGGTGATTTGTTGTAAGTCTGCAGACAAAGTCGGCCTCACATCCTCACTGATAACTAATAATAGCTGCTGTGTGGTGGGCTGTGGCTACCATGGCAACAGAGGCAAAAAAAAGAGCAAAGCAGAGGAGAAACCACAACCGCACCCATCAGGAGAGTCCGAGAGGGGTCACCAGGCTCAGGTGGGAAACAGAGAGGGAAAGTGAAGGATGATTTATTGATGGGCGGAGGACAAATAAAAACACTTCAGAGCCTCAAACAGGAAGTCTACCTGCCGACAGGTGAGCTCAGGCTTTCACCCCTGCACCTTAAAAACACAAGAACAAACCGCTGAGAATATTCTACTAAATACTCAAACAGAATGACACTGCAGTACTTTTCTGATAAATATTTTATGATGTAACTCCAAAAATATGATGAGCTTATTTTGGCCTTAAAGCTGACAGGCAGAATATTTGGTCTTTAATCAAGTCACAGTGAGCTGTTAAAGAGCTACGTGAACAAACTAAAGATGTTTTATTTAATAAACACATAAATCTGAGTTAGCATGGGCTAATAATGTCAGTGTCAGCCTCAGTAGTGTTTTATTTATCTGTGGTGAACTGGAGAGGTCAGAATTAGGGATGTACGATATTATTGGTTTGATATAATGAAATTGGCAGATGTTGAAATTTTTGCAGATATTTACAGCTGATATATCAGCCACACGTGTCGGCTGGAATATTAGCAAATTATACAAATGTTCAAAGTTGATGCACCTTTTCATCACTGCACGGGTATATTAAAATATCGAGGGTTTCATTTTTCCAAGAGTTAAAGCTGTTTTTCTTGTTTTCCATCTGTTCATGCGATAATATAACCTTACATGTCAGATGGACAGTTCCATAATGAAAATATTTCACTAATCCATCTGGGAGGAGCCCTGTGAGAATGTTTTTAGGGGCAGAACCTTCAAAAACAACAGCAGTTTCTGATTGGACAATCGTTTGGCTCATCAAACATCATATGTAATGGCTAAAAGTAACGGCTAACCAGCTAACGGCTTACAAGGGCAAACAACAGTTCATGGCCGTTAGCCGATAGCTTAACTACCTTAAAGTGATATTCCGGGATTGAACAAGTTGGGTCCTATCACAAGGTTTAGGGCAGAAATTACCTCTACAGCAGTGTTTCTGTGGAGAAGAAACCCAGGGCGCTAGGACCAAGCACCCTCTTCCTGCTGCGGTTCTGCTCGTCTGCCGATTCCTCTGCAGTCACACGGGGCCATATTTTACTTGACCACAAACACAAATAAACGGACTCCCACCACACTTTATTTAGCGGTGCTTTTGTGTGAAAGTAATGCACTGAAAATTCTCTAAATAAAGCGTGAATGCAGACCAATATCAGGTTTTTTTGGTGGGAGTCCGTTTATTTGTGTTTTTGGTCAAGTAAAATATGGCCCCCTCTGACTGCAGCGGAATCAGCAGACGAGCAGAACCGAAGCAGGAAGAGGGTGCTTGGTCCTAGCGCCCTGGGTTTCTGTTACACAGAAACACCGCTGTAGAGGTAATTTCTGCCCGAAACCTTGTGATAGGACCCAACTTGTTCAATCCCGGAATATCACTTTAAGAATATCGTTTCACATTAAATCAAACCACACCAATGAATCATTTGACACTTTAATGTGACATGAACCTCGTCAAAGACAATCTCTACTAAGTAAACTTATGAGGAGAGCAGATTTTGCCGAGTATAACTGAATAATCATGATGACCACAGGCTAACCGACATTAGCCGCCATTATTTGTACAACAGGAAGTGCCTTCACTTCCTGTCAAGTCACTTCCTGTTGTCGTCACGTCCACTGCTCCCGCCTCTCTTTCCTGATTGGGCTGTTAAGCACTTAGCCGAGTGAAGCTGTTGGACAATGGAGGATTTCAGAATCAGGCAGGTCTGTCTGCTCTGAAAGGCTAGCGATAATATGCTGTAACACTGAAAGAAATGAGTCCATTATATTAAGCTCAGACCTTGACTTGACTTGACTTGCTCTTGACCTGAAATATCAGGTTTCTGCAAAAATCCAATGTTGTACATCCCTAATCAGAACATATACAACACATGCTTTTGTTCTACAAATGCTATCTGAATCTGATTTGACAGTTGTATTTTTCTTTTTGTGTCTTAATTGTCTTTGTATTCCATGTCCTGTCCTTAAGTGGAGCCAGCGGCTGCTTTACAGTCATAAAGGCGGAAATATTTGATCAGATATCCAGTTGTTAATGGAGTTATAACTCTGTTATCAGCAGACTGCCAAACTTCAGAAAGAGCAGGAAAATTGTCCAACAGAAAGTCCAACTCTAAACAGATCCTGATGACATTTTCTTTGAATGTTGTGTGTGGCAAAGGGAAGAACTGATCAGATTTGGTCATGGTCTGGATTTAGATTTGGGTCCTGGAAGGTTGAAAGTTTTTTATTTAGTCCTCAAACAGACATTTATTTACTTTTAAATGAAAGAAAAATAAGCATTAATCTTCAACATGCTTTATTATCAGAGCTTAATATTGGATTTTTGCAGATATGTAATGAACAGAAATTCGTTGGAACTCAAATCAACTACAGTATATCCAAACTGACATTTTTAATCAAGAGCAAAAGGTCTTATTTTTGCCTAAACTCTCTTGTACCTTCTATAGTGACTTTCAGTTTGTGATAAAAACTGATGTTAAGCCATAAAACAACATTTTATTCTTTAGTGAAGGACACTTTTAAAGTCATTAAAGCCCAGATACGAGATATTTGGCCCATTTGTGTCTCATAAATATTATATTCAAACCTACCGATAACGATAGTCAGATTTTTAGGCAATTATCTGACAAAAATGCTAATATTCTAAGAATATTGTACATCCTTATTTATTATTGTCTTATAATGATGAAGGCTATATGTGAAGCATTAGATAAAAGCTTTTTTTTGGTAGAAACTGTTTTTTTTTAAAGTCTACTTGTATTTTAACCTGACAAGCCAGATGGACAGCTCCATATATCTGCCACAGAAATATTTCACTAGTCCATCTGGGCAGGAGCCCTTTAAATTTGTTTTCAGGGGCAGAACATAAAAAAAACACAAGCTTGTGATTGGACAATCGTTCTGCTCGTCACATTCATCACAGACCAATCCACATCAAGCAGGGTTACCTCCTATAATGTAGCAATGTTTTCATTGAATTTGTCTTTTTTTTCTTTTATATATACATTTTATTTTATTATTTTGTTTATATTGGTTGCTGATGCTGCTCAGTGATTTTTGAAGACTGTGTGATGCAAAATGTGTCTGTTTATTACTTAAAATGGCTGAATTCTCAACTTCCGGTTTCCAACTTCCGGTTGTCGTCACGTCTGCATTCTGCTGCTCCCGCCTCTCTTCCCTGATTGGGCCGTTAAGAATTCAGCCGAGTGAATTCATTGGACAACGGAGGCTGGCAAGACAGAGCTGCAGGATTTCAGAATCAGGCAGGTCTGTCTGCTCTGCAGGGCTACTTGTGTTTAGGAAGAAAATGAATCTAGCATGTCACAGTTTAATTAGATTGACATTAGTTAGGAGCCTGCATCAGGACCCTCTTTGGTCCGAGCTAAAGGTCTTTGCACACCAGATGCAGTTTTTCACGTGAATAGATTGGATTAGATCGAAATGTATTTATTCCTTAGGCAGGGGCTTTCTGGGAAGTTAAGGTTCGCATTGTATTGCACAAAGGTTTAAAGAAAACAGGATATGAATAGGTAAAAAGTAAACAAATAGCAGATATTAAATCTGTATATATTTACATTAATAAATCAAAATAATAAAAATAGAATAAAATTAGATATGACTACTGCAGGCTACTACTCCTGCTGCTCCTTCTCCTCCTTAGTGGTCCTACCACTCCTCCTGTAGCTTTATTCAGTTATATTTTTTTTATTTTTCTGAAGTTTAATGTCACGTAAGTTGAAGTCCGATGCGAGTGCACTTTGGACGTGTTTGATTCTGTCTCCAGAAGTCCAGTCTGTTTTTTGCACAGATATATTCTGAGCTTTCTTCTTCAGACTTCAGCCCTGGAGTCCTGATGTGGATGTTTGTGGATGTTTTCAGTCTTGTTTTGGGAATTCTGGCTGTTTTTCTGCTGAGCGTTTCTCTTTTCTTTCAGCACAGACTTGTCGTGTTTCTTTTGAAGCAGCTCTGAGAAAATAACACGGCTAAACCGCCCTCTGAGACGCTGCCGTTAAATTATTTTCTACTCAGTTTAAGAGCTCCCAGAACAGCAAACAGACAAACAAACATGGCCGTCCTGCAGCTCCGAGTTTATTATCTGCTGCTCTGTTACAGTCTGCAGATCTGTAATAACGGTGAAGGCTGAATCACCGTCCTGTAAAGCTCCGTGAGTCTGATATCAACATTTCATTTCCATTTCTGACAGTAAGACCTGCATGGAAATCCCTTCTTTATATATGTTGATTTATAATTTTTAAAGCTGGAATTAAAACTCAACCTATAAAAAAGAAATGAAAATAAGATCCAACACATGAGGATTAATAAGAATTCTGTTCTGTATGTTTACACTAGGTTACAATCCAAATCAGTGTCTGTTTTAGAGGATTAAAAAATATTTTTTTTTATTCAGATCTCTTCCAAAATCACAAAATCTAACATGCACTTTAAGGCTGGATGGTAAATTTTGACCAAAAACATACTAACATGTGTTTAAGATGCACAGGTCTTAATCCTGTAACATTTCTGCTGCTTTATTTACAACTATTTAGGTTTTTAAAAATAATTAATGGATGTTTTGAGTCAATTCCAAATCTTTATACAAATTCACTGATCTTTATTCCACATTTCTAATTCTCTGTGACATCTTTATCGATCTTGGATGGACTTTTATTTAACCAATAATTGACAAAACACTTAAGTAAATTAATTTTTTTGTATTTTTGGGGGGACATTTACTGACCAATCATCATTTCAGTCCAAATAATTAAAAATTTACGAGTTGTGTTGAAAGCTTGAGTAAGAACTGCCCCTCTCTGCAGGAGTCCCCAGATCTTTCCAGGCTGTGACCCCAAAATCAAAAATACAGGGACTCAGGACCCCTGCTGTGTGCAGCTCCAAAGAGAAACAGGCCCTTACATTATTAATAATTGGTGGAAACTTATATTCAAAGGATCTTTTTGACATATTACCCTCGTACCAGCATAAAGCTCACCTAACGACTGTGGTTGTATTATAAATCAAACTGTTTTTATTTATATTTTTGTTGAAATGATGGGTAAAATATGGCATTTTAAATAATTTTAATACATTTTTGGAAAGCATCACACCATCATTACAGAGTTCAGGAGAGATGTCTGTGTCCTCTTGAGTAAAAAGCAAATTCTTGAACCAGTCAGAGACATCATAGTGACACTGTAGGATTGTGGGAAATGTAGTTAGTTTGCCCTAAATTGTACTTAATTAATTTTTGGATATCAATATTCTTGATTAAGTGTCTTTGTTAGTGTTTATTCCACCATTTAAACTCTGTATTTTTGATCCACTGTTCCAAGAGTGATTACCAGAGTGATAAAACATCATCATAAAAAATAAAATAATAAATAATAAGCAGCTCCAGTTGGAGATAAGTCTGAGCTCTTTAAAGAAAGCATGTTTTCTCTGTCCTGTTTGAGTGTTTTAATGATCCTACATCACAGTTTGATGATCTGATTTCTGCTCGCTGCATGTTGACGCCCTGCAGAGTAAAAATAGTCGACTACATGAGGGTTTATTAATAGATTCACCTTCATCTTCAGCTGAAGAAAAGAGTTTATGAAGCTCTCTGATCAAACATTCATCAGCAGGGATAAGAGGAGACGAGAGAGGAGAAGATTAGCGACGGTGGTAACATGAAGAAACTCAGTAATTCAAGTGATTAAGAGAAAAATCATAATAAATTTTAATATATTATTGTCCCAAATGGACAATTATGATTGAGTTTTGTTTAAAAAAGGAAAACATGGAGCTCAGCTGTGAGAAACAACACTGATACTACAAGATAAAACCAAATAAAAGTGAAATAATTTCTTTAAACTGCAGTTTATTGAACAAAAGTGAAGAAAAATTAGCTCTTTTTTCCTTCCAAAACAGCTGGGTTGGTTGGGTGGTTGTAGGTGGTTGGTGGATTATGGGAGGTAAAGGTGGACTGTTGGATGAATTTATGGATTAATGTACAGATGGACTGATGAAGGACTGGACAGTGAGAGGGCTAGTTATATATAGAGATGGATAAATGGATGGATGATTGGCTAATGGCTAAAGGAATTAAGAGTTGATAGATGGATGATGTAAAGATGTTTGGTAAAAGGATGTATTGATTAGCTGAGATGGCTGAATGTACAAAAGGATGAAGATGTTGGATGGATGTAGAGATGGATTAATGTTGGGGAAAAGGTGATGACAGGTGGATCAGAGGAAGGAAGGAGGGAAAGAGGGGTAGATTAGTGGGTGGATGTTAGGGCTGGGTATTTCCAGAATTTCTCAAAATGAAACTTATCCTGATGCTAAGACACTGGCCCAGCCTTGGACAGAACATGGACCACTTTTGCTTTTTTCCAAGTACAAAAAGAGTTCAAGATTTAAACAACTTAATACACTGGAATTTTACGTCCTTGATGTCATTTCAAATTTGTAATATGTGCTTCATCATTTTGCTCTAACTGTGCCGGTGATATCATTACCTTCTGTGTTTTTACCAACTGCTTTAACAGCACTTGAGGCTGTGTTGATTTTGGAGAAAGAGCAGAGATATTTGGATTTCAGAGTTATGAACCAATGGATGGATGAAGAAAGGAAAGGAGGAGATAAACGATTAATAGAAGAAAAAGACACGGATGGGTGTCTATATGGGTCTGTATTGATGGATAAATAAAGGGGTGGATGGATGAATAGATTGATAAATGTGCAGTTGGATGGATTAGTGAACTCTAGTTGGATTCTTAGAAGGTAGTTACCTCCAAAGTGGGGCCCACAGCAGTGTCAGGAGGGCACGGGAAAAAAGACTGGATAAAATGATGCTTGCTAATAGAGCTGGACAAAAAATCAATTAAAAAAAATTAAAAATCCAGATTTTTTTTCTTGCCTTAGTTCATCCAATTGTAAGTAGTTGCCATTATTGAAAAAATATATAGTTTTCATGATGGTCGGCCTTGTAGGGTTTGCACAAGCACTTTTATTGGCTTGTATTTGTTATTTATTAAATATTGATCAGAGAGTTTCATGCTAATAATGTAAAAATATCTCAGCCTTTCAGTGTTTATGTAGACAAACCTGCCTACGTTTATACTACATAATCAACATTTTATGACCCAGACTTTGACTTTAAGAGGGAAACATTTAGACAACATAAAGGCAAAACTTGATTTGTTTCATTTTTATGTCACTGGGAGTTTTGTTTCTTTTAGGGAGGGAAAAATCGATTAAAATTGTAAATCGAGTGTTGTGGAAAAAAATCAGGGGTTTTATTTCTTGGAAATATCGCCCAACCCTACTTGCTAATAACCACAGTGAGCCAAGCATTAACAGATTTTGTCAAATAAGTTTTATTATTGGCAAATATTTAACAAATAAGCTTCAAAACTGCCAACACAAGCATCAAAATCGTATGCTTACGTGGTATGGTTTCCATTTATATCTGTGAAGTTGCAGTGATCAGAACTTCAGTCGAGGCTTCTTTTTATGGTAACTGTTGAATTCCAATGAACAAAATGTCCCTTTGAGAAATCAGAAACTAAACTCTGGAAAAATCTGGCTGAAAAAGCAGACTAACATTAAAGGCTTCGGCAAACGTGTCAAATCATGTCTGAAGGAGCAACAATACTATTCCCATTATAAAACATTTCAAAACTTCTCATTTAGCTTTTTTTTTTTTTATTGAGCCTTTATTTTTATCTGTTCTGGATATTCTAATTCTGATTTATTTTCTATTAGGTATCTATTATTATTTTTTTTTTATAAATTTCTCTTTGTGCAGTTCTAATCCTTCAAAGCCTCCTGTGGTCTGGTGTTGGAAATTAGCACTGTGCTATCAACACATAAAGCAGTGCATCTGAGACCTTTGTGTATTCATAATAAATAAATAAATAAAGTGTGTGGGGGTTGAATGCACAAACAAACAGACTGATGACAGACACATGGATGCATGGATGGATGTTTTGTTTGTTTTTATGATGCTGCATCCTCGTGCGCTGGAGTGCCCTCTGGCTTTTTTCATCTTCACTGTCAGATGTTTGAAAATGACTCGGGGACCGTGTCTCATTAGCAGCCGGCCACATACAGCCCCCAGGCCTCCAGTTGCACAGCACAGTGTAGAGAAGAGGCTGATGGAGGGAGTGGTCAGGGCGGAGTGTGTGTGTGTGTGTATGTGTGTGTGTGTGTCGGTGTATCCTGACGGTCATCCTCTCCTCACATGAACTCAGACCGAGGACGATCTTCCTCCTCCATCCTTCTCCCCCTCTCCTCCGAGTCTGCCTCCCCCGTTATCTCCCCCCTCGTCATGCTCTTACTTTACCGCCGTCTCCTCTCTCTCCTAGAATCGATCTACCGCCGCGGGGCCAGAAGATGGAGGAAACTGTACCGAGTGAACGGACACCTCTACCAGGCCAAGCGCTTTAACAGGGTGAGTGGCTGCAGCTCTGAGACGAGTCCTCCATCATCTGGACTTTAATGTGGAAAAGTTCTGAGGATTCAAGACAGAAAAGTTCTCAATGAGTCCAGAGCTTCAGGGAAGGTTCATGTGATGTTCTGTGTCTCCTTATGAGCTGTTTGTTGGGCTTTAGTGGAGCTGTAATGAAGGAGTCAGGCCTTGGGCTGCAGAGGAATCATCCTTTTTCAGGAAGGAAGGTTCCTAATGTGTGAAATGATCCAGAAGTAAGAGCTGTTCAATAGTCTAAATGTTTAGGAAAGGTGGGTCAGTGCTTCCTTTAGCATCTCCTTTAGCATAGGATACACTGGAGCATCCTTTAGGAAAGGAGAGGAGATTATTGTGTCCCATAAATCTCTGCAGCAGCAGCATTTATAAACAGTGTGTTATCAAAAACCTGCCTTAACTTTCCAGCAGTCTGATTCTCTGAAGAGAGCAGGATATGAGACATTTGATGTTGATTCTGTTTTAAACTTGGTTCAATATGAATCATTTGTACTCTATTAGATTGTGGTCTTAACAGTTTGTGCCTTTCTTTCCTTCAGTTCATTTATTTTCATGCACTGATTGGTGTTCATGTTGATAATGAGAGGACAGATTTATTTACATCCTCACTTCAACATCGGTTATGCACACCTCATTTTTACCGGGTTGTTAATGTTCAAATTTTCTAAAGGAAACACATTGTCGTGATACACCAGCTCTTCTAAGATGAGCCTTTTGTAGTCCATCTTCAGAAAATTGTAGTTTCACCGCAGCAGTAACATCCGCCGTCACATGATGACGTAGCGTAGTGAAAGTGTAGTCGGATTGTCTCTGCACGCCAGTTTTCCTTTCCTAAGTCCTTCTGATGTCTCCTTTCTTTAACCTCATGAAATTCTCCATCGGAGTTAAAGAAAAGTGCTTCTCCCTCAATAATCATCGTTAAAAGATATGTGCCACCATAAGAGGAAATTAGACACTGGTATGCTGTATTCTAGTTGTACTGTGAAGTTTGGATTTCCAAGTTTAGAGTGGGAAATTTCTTTTTTTAACTTATGATTTATTGTTTTCTGTCATTTAAAATAACAGTACAGTAGCATTACCTCAGTCTCTATGATGACGCTTGTAGGTTGTCCATTTTTCCGTCTGTTTTTGTTGTTTGTAGTTTTATAATATAAGGAAGTCTCTCCATAACGTACATCTCATCCCCTCTCAGTAGGGGCGAGTTTTTTTTACCATTTTCTTGAGATGGTCTTTTGTGAAGATTCCAGTAAAATCTTGATCAGGTACCAGTCCTCGTCTTGGATGTTTTCTCGATTCACATTTCCTAACTATAGTACATGTTTTAGGTAGCTCATAGCCCAATGTCTTTTCCATCTCTTTCCACACATCATCGCAGTATTTTGTAATTTTATTACAGTGCCAAAAAATATTCATGTGACCCACATTCTGTTGTTGAGCAGGTGTTTGTCCCTTTTTCATTTTTGTCATAGTAAAGCATCTTACAGTGTTTTTCCCACAACATTCTTTCCACACTCTGGGGTTACTGGTTGTTTTGTGTGTTTTAAGCATATTTTGCCACATATCTTAAGTTATTACTTCAATCAATTAATCAATCAAACTTTATTTGTTTAGCACTTTTCATACAGATCAGAAATAAAATAAAATAGCAATAAATAACATAAAAGGTATAAAGTTGCATACAAATGAAAATAAAAAGACCCCATCCTACCTCACAATCCACATACAGCACACACACAAAATTAATCAAACACACAAAGACATAAAAAGGAAATTCTGATACAGAAAACAGTATAAAAGAACTAAGGAAATGCTATCTTTAACTAAAGGTGAGGAAACACAGGAGCTAAAACTTAAATTATTGTTAAAAATCATAAGAAATTAGATTAAAAATACTATAGGGAAAGGAAGGTAAATACATAAATTAATCAATATAACAAATTTAACTAAATTATATGGTAAAAATAAATAAAAAGGTAATAAGAAACAGAAATGACCATAATCAGCTAAAAGCTAGACTAAAAGGTCGGTCTTGAGTTTGCTTCCTTTAGCTCTTTTCCGCTCGAGTGGGAAATTTCATCTGAACTCCTCCTGAGGTCAGAAATTTCCTATCGAGAAGTCGGCAGATCCTCACCTCCCCCGGTTAACAATCAAATATGGCTGCCCCAGGTGTAAACAGTTATTAACCTCCTGTAATATTCTGTTTATTAGCACCTCTGACTCCTGTTTGTTGCACTAAATTAGCTGAATACATAGTATTGTTTTACATATATATGTGGAAATACTGCTAGAGTGTTTTGAGCATTCGTCAAGAGGTTTGTGCTAACTACAGCTAACAACAGCCTGGTAGGTTGGTGAAGATTTTTATGGCTTTATAACGGGGCTGCACACTTTAAAAATGCCCATCATGACATCCCTGCTTCGCTTTATCAGCATTGAAGAGGTCAAACTACCACCAGGTGTGAGCAGTAACTATGAAGGACTTTTACAGCAATGAGAAGCAGACTGGATTTATTTTTTATAAAATCTGCCTGCACTGTGGGAAACATATGAAGTGCACACGGTGATATTTAGGCCCACTTGTCATGCAAAAAGCAAAAATAATAATGAAAAGGAGCAGGAAGAAGAAGGATCTTCTGTGAGCTGCTATTTTTTTTTACAAGACAGTTATGAACAATTAAGATCATAAAACACAAAAACTTAAAATCAAGTCAAGGAAGCCCTCACTGTTTTCTCTAAGATACATGTATTCAATATATGTAATTATCTGAAAAAAGGAGGAAAAGAAGTAATAAACCCTAAAATGCTTCACTGGCAGAATCAATATTTGCTGTCAGATCTCATCATATCTTCTTGACATGATGATTTATATCGGAGGGGAACCATTTTGGATTTTGCCAATATTCAATATACCACTATTTTTAATTAATTTTCGCAGATACTGGTACCACATATTTCTGGTTAATAGTAAAAGCTCTGTTCTGAACAAAAAGGACTTATTCTTTAGTGTTACAGAATGTTTTTGCAGAAACTGATCTAAAACAAGAAAAGCAGCATTTGAGTCTTGCTAAAATGAAACCCTTGATTTTTAAAAGTACCCATGCAGCGATGAGACGGTGCAATAATACTAAATATTTGTGTAATTTGACAAATTCCAGCTGATAAATGGTCAATATGGTCGCTGTAAATATCTGCAAAAATCTGCCGATACAAATGTCAAGCCGATAATATCGTGCATCCCTAGTTTTTATGTTAATTTTAAATTTGAATTTTGATGCAGATTCTTGTTTCTCTGTCAGGATTGTTCCATGAGCTCACTCCTCTGACAGAGAGGCATCATCCCATCACTTTGTTTTTTTGTTCATCCCCCTCTCCGTGGTGCACGTGCATCAGTAACCGTCCCGTACGTGTCAGCGGTTAAACAACACGTCGTCCTGTCAGGTGTGAATCAGCTACAGCGTTGTCTCAGCATCTCTCCCGTCAGCAGCTGCTCTCCAGGATCGCTCTGAGTCTGTCTGCCAACACGCTCGCCCTCCGACACTCGCCGCTGTCTTCTCGTAAATCAGAAGGAAACGGGACAGTGTGTCATAAACACTCCGCAGATGAATAATAAATGACGGCAGGTAATCAAGTCAGGCTCTGCTGAGCTCTCTGCAGCTGATGAATAATTCCTGCTGTCCTAGTTATGGAGCGTTTTGAAGTTATTTCACACACAGGCAGGTATCTGCAGCACGTGTTTGCTTTCATCGTCTGAAACATGAGACTGAAGAGACATTAAGCTGTTTGACTGAGGCTCTAAGAGCAGGATGGGTTTATTATCTGAGCGGGAAGTTCATCAGATCATGCTTCAGCTTCGTGCTGATGGTCGTGCTCGTCTTAAAGGATAAGTTTGGTTTCTACAGCTTTCACATTGTTTATAGAATGAAGTAGAACAATATACTCACCCAGAAGGCTTTCCTGATCCAAACAGTGCTTCAGGAGATATTTAGATCCAAAATCGAGCGGCAGACATCCGTATAATGGTAGCACACGGGGCATGTATAGCACCGCTCCTAAAACTGCATTAATCGTCCAAAAACTCATTAGTTTCACCAATATTTCATCATGGTCCACTCACGCTACTCCTCCATTACAGTCTGTGTCTCTCCACCCATGTTTTTGTGACTGTGCTGACAATCATCCCCATAAAACTTTTGTTTTCTTTTTATTAAGTTAGAAAAGGCTTTTTTTTTCAAAGTATTGCATCAAGACAATTGTTCAAATATCTACGGCAATTTCAGGTCAAACAGAAATACTAAAATGTCTATTGTTACTAACATAGTATCATCTTTTAAAACTTCAATTTGCAGGTAATAATCTCACTTTTCTTACATGCCTTCCTTTTCATGTTTTTGCTCTCTGTCATATTCCTTGTTTCAGTCTTCTGTCGTCGTCCATCTTCAATGTTAGTGTCCTTCTTTGATGCAGCACCCTGCAGATCTCCAACATGATCAATAGAAAAAGCTTTTTATATTTATGTACCCCTCTGTGGAGGCTGACATAACGATCGGCCATGTTTTCTACTGGTGGGTTTTGAGGATTAAAAGAACAAAATGCAATTGTTGAGTCTGAAATCTACCTGGATGCATGTGGCATCCTAACTGATCTATGATCTATTAAAATAGTAGTTACAGATATGAATGACAAACCCTCACCTGGTAACTGTTGTGAATGATGTTCATGATCCTGTTTGGTCTTCACCAGCTCTCGTCTCTTAGTGATGTGATGTTTTAGAAACAGACGGGCTCATTCCAAAATCTGAACACTCGATGTTACTAAAATGCCAAATTCTACACACTGCAGCTTTAACTGAAACGTTCACGTGTGTTAACACTAACAAAGCACTCAGATATAAGGTGACCTCCTCATGGAGTCACCTGAGGAACAGGTAGACCTGGGCTCAGAGCAGAAGGACAATGAGACCTAGATAAAGTATTTAGTTTAATGAATCTTTTAGCCACAGATTTCTTAGTTTTCAGATAAAGCTAGAGGGCCTAACAGTTTTAATCTTCATGGCTGTCCTCGTTATTGTGTCCCCGCTCTGGCTCTGAATCGTCTCCCCCGGGTGTCCTCGTTCTAACGTCTCTGCAGAAACCCAGCTCACCATCGTCTCTCTGACTCAGCACTTTCCCTGGACATCCACACGGCCGTGATGTGGTCATTATTCCCACACTGCTGCTCCACAGAGACAGGCCTGATCAATAAAGCAAAGACACACACATGTGCATTAGTGCCTCTGGATAAAGCAGAGATAACGAGGCTGATGATGATGATGATGAAGGCTGCTGCAGAGACACTCAGTCTGCTCTGGAGCCGTCCCAACACAGCAGAGAAGTCCTGAATGCAGATGACATCAGTGGCTCTTAAATATCATCTGCTGGGCTCCTCGTGGAAGATGAGGCCAGACCGTCATCATACATATCAACATATTTTAATTATTTTTTGACTATATTTTGTAATTTTATTTATTTACTTCTATTTTTATTTTTCGACTTTATATTTATTTATGTATTTAATTGTATTTTTATTCTTTATTTATTATTATTTATTTAATATTTATTTTATTTATTATTTATTCTTTTATCTTTATTTTGTCCTATTTTTATTTTCATGGGTTCATTTATTTACAAAATATGTTTGGAATTTGTCTCCACTAGTGGAAGGTGCAGCAGGTCAGTGCACGTCTCAAGACTGTTGGTTTGACACCCTTGTCATCCAGGGTCTTTCTCTGTGGAGTTTTTGTGGTCTCTCCATGCCCGCATGTGCTCTTTCTGGGCTTACTGGGCTACATGGCCCCTTTTCAGGCAGTTCCCACACACTGTGTGCGCCTGACCCTCCTCTATTCTCACTGATTGATCTGATCTGTTGTGTACTCACTTATCTTTGCAATCTTTGCTTTTTGCTGCTTTAACACTGTAAATGTAACCATTATGGGTTAAAGGATTATCTTATCTATATTATATGGACTAACAAGGAACAATGACTTTACAGTTATTGTTTAATATAAAGGATTAAACTTTCCTTTTCAACTAAAACTAGACTAAAACCTTTTTGAGTTTCATCAACTAAAACAGACTAAAACTGTCACGAATAGAAACGACTAAAGTTTGACTAAAACTAAAAAACCTGTTCATCCAACTGACTGATTAAATCTACAAAACCCAAAACCAGTGAAGTTGGCATGTTGTGTAAATCATAAATAAAAACAGAATACAATGATTTGCAAATCCTTTTCAACTTATATTCAATTGAATACACAACAAAGACAAGATACTTAATGTTCAAACTGAGTAACTTTATTTTCTTTTGCAAATAATCATCAACTTAGAATTTAATGGCAACTACACATTGCCAAAAAAGTTGTCACAGGGTCATTTTTACCACTGTGTTACATCGCCTTTCCTTTTAACAACACTCAGTAAACGTTTGGGAACTGAGGAGACCAATTTTTGAAGCTTTTCAGATGGAATTCTTTCCCATTCTTGCTTGATGTACAGCTTAAGTTGTTCAACAGTCCGGTGTGTACGTTGTTGTATTTTACGCTTCATAATGCGCCACACATTTTCAATGGGGGACAGGTCTGGACTACAGGCAGGCCAGTCTAGTACCCGCACTCTTTTACTACGAAGCCACTGTTAGATTATTTCTATTTTCTGCTTATGAACTGTCTAGCCCTTGAATACTGTATAATGTGCCCATGATCATTTTTGTTACATTTCTGTATAATCTTAAGAACATTTTATCCTTCATTGTTGTTATGTCTGACAGACAGCTCCTGACTCCAGCTTCTGTCCTTCATTTTTATCATGTCTGACGGATGGCTCCTGAATCCAGCCTCTGTATCAGTATCAGTCAGTATCTCTGTTAGTTTAATCGAGTCTGCGCCCTGCCACCCTCCATACAACACCCACATTTGGTTTATACTACATCCTGGAAGTGATGTCAGTTGTGGGTTGGGACAACTATGTCACTGTTAGATGGCCAATCATATACGGTTGTTAAGCTTAACCCAACCTCTGTATAGGGATAGCAATAATGCTTTAAAAGTGTAACAACCCCGGATATCGGGGCTCATTTTTCTTGAGACCAGCGCTGTAACTTTCATGTGGTTTCAATAAATGTTCAACTGAGAAATATATCTCCTCCTGTGATTTCTGGGGTTGTTCAATCAAAGAACTAGTAGTTCCTTTCACCACGCTGTTGTAACACGTGCAGAATGTGGCTTGGCATTGTCTTGCTGAAATAAGCAGGGGCGTCCATGAAAAAGACGTTGCTTGGATGGCAACATATGTTGCTCCAAAACCTGTATGTACCTTTCAGCATTAATGGTGCCTTCACAGATGTGTAAGTTACCCATGCCTTGGGCACTAATACACCCCCATACCATCACAGATGCTGGCTTTTGAACTTTGCGCCTATAACAGTCCGGATGGTTCTTTTCCTCTTTGGTCCAGAGGACATGACAACCACAGTTTCCAAAAACAATTGTAAATGTGGACTGGTCAGACCACAGAACACTTTTCCACTTTGCATCAGTCCATCTTAGATGAGCTCGGGCCCAGTGAAGCCGGTGGTGTTTCTGGGTGTTGTTGATAAATGGCTTTGGCTTTGCATAGTAGAGTTTTAACTTGCACTTACAGATGTAGACGAACTGTAGTTACTGACAGTGGTTTTCTGAAGTGTTCCTGAGCCCATGTGGTGATATCCTTTACACAGTGATGCCGGTTTTTGATGCAGTACCGCCTGAGGGGTCAAAGGTCACGGGCATTCAATGTTGGTTTTGGGCCTTGCTGCTTACGTGCAGTAATTTCTCCAGATTCTCTGAACCTTTTGATGATATTACGGACCGTAGATGATGAAATCCCTAAATTCCTTGCAATAGCTGGTTGAGAAATGTTGTTCTTGAACTGTTGGACAATTGTCTCACGCATTTGTTCACAAAGTGGTGACCCTCGCCCCATCCTTGTTTGTGAATGACTGAGCATTTCAGGGAAGCTGCTTTTATACCCAATCATGGCACCCACCTGTTCCCAATTAGCCTGTTCACCTGTGGGATGTTCCAAATAAGTGTTTGATGAGCATTCCTCAACTTTCTCAGTCTTTTTTGCCACTTGTGCAGCTTTTTTGAAACATGTTGCAGGCATCAAATTCCAAATGAGCTAATATTTGAAAAAAATAACAAAATTTACCAGTTTGAACATTAAATATCTTGTCTTTGCTGTGTATTCAATTGAATATAAGTTGAAAAGGATTTACAAATCATTGTATTCTGTATTTATTTACGATTTACACAACTTGCCAACTTCACTGGTTTTGGGTTTTGTAAATTGACTGTCAAAATTAACACTGTCTGATACTCAGCTCCAGACCGGCTCTTTGTTTCCTTCTTGAATTGGTGGTTTCAGACAGATAATCTTTCCTTTTCCTTCTTGAATTGGTGGTTTCAGACAGAGAATCAGAGGCGTGTGGACTCTTTTGTAAGCTGGAGTCACTCGGGCAGGTCCAGCTCTCCCAGTCACAGGGTTACTGGTAACCAGCAGGCCTCGGGCCGACGCTCTCTCTCGTGTTGCTATGCCAGTTTGCAGCGAGCTGGTTGGTTCATGAAGTTACCCTCAGCATATAAATAAGGCTCGCAGAAGTAGGTCATGTTTCGCCTCCCCCCTCCCTCCCCCGTCTCCCCCGATGCTGCAGAGCTCAGCGCTGCTCTCTGGATCAGAAATAACGGGCTCTCTTTAGCTGCTGCAGGTTTGAGCTCCATCAGGAGGACGACGACACCTGAAAACAACCGTGCATGACGGAGGGGGCGGGGCTTATTCTGTAACAGCTGCTCGATTATTGCAAACATCACTCTGGAGGTTATTTTCACTGATACTGAGATCACGGCTGATTTATTAAAGACTGAAGTGTTTCCCAAAGCACTGACTGATCTCTGAACTTCAGGGCTCTGTGAGGATATTTTCTCTCTGGCAGGAGTTTTCTCGTCCCTGCTTGTTGACTCACAGGCACAAACAAAGCAGCGCCATCACAGGGAGGGGGGTTTACACCTGTCTCATGGTTACACATCAGATCATTTCTGCACATGTGCTGTGTTGAAGGAAGTTCTGTAATGTCCTTTACCAAGGAGATTATTTTTCATCTGTGCTGGTCTGTTTTGTGTCTGTTAGCACAATAACTCAGACAGTTATGAACACATTTAGATAACATTTTCAGGGATTGCTGGTCATGGCACAAGGAAGATTTTAAGGATTTCTAAACCTGCTGTATGGGACAGTTTTCCTGTTCAGCCCCAAAGTTCCTGATTTCAGGAATGCTTGATGCTTTCTAACAAAAAAAACAAAAAGTGAACTATTCATGTAGAATTATGGTCATGCTGCACATCAAATTAAACGGGAACGTTTCAGCTACACAACCATATAAGCCATTTTTACACACACCAAACACAACGTCAACACCGAGCAAATGAATGATCAAATATCCAAATCTGTTTCAATTTGATTCAAACTTGGGTTGCTTTGTATGGATTTATTTGAATGGGAAAATGTAGAGAGTTCTGGTGGATTTTTTCAAAAGAAACCAAAAAAAAACCGTTTATTTATTTGTTATTTATTTCTATGTCTTTTCAAGAGCAGTCAAAAACTGCCATGGATAAGCAGAGCAAGACAAAAACGGTTGTAATTGGGTATAATGAACACCAAAAGTGACATAAAAGTGAAATCTAAAGTTTGGTATTTCAGAAATGTCAAATGGGACTAATGGAGCCAAACTGGTCCAAGATTGGGCCTGACCACTCTGTAGTAAAACCTCTCTAACTTTGCTCTGCATCACTTTATCAGACTCAAACTTGGCAGAAGTAATGTTCACATATTTTCACATTCATTCATAGAGTTCTAAAGCTGCAGCTGCATCATTCCAAAGAGATATTCACAATAAAAACTTGTTTATTTTTAGGCGAGGATGAAATGTTCAAATTACAAACACATATACTGATAATTCACATCTGGACAAATCTCTCAAGTGTTACTTTTATTACAACACAAAAATTATTCAAATAGAACTTGTGGTTGCAGAGATTCACTCTTTTCTTTATGAGGATGTCATTTTCTAACAGAAGGCTTAAAAAGGAGCTGAACAGGTTAACTGGGTACACAACCTGACATCAGGGCAACTTTTGGCTCGGATCTCTGCTTCTGATCAAACTCAGTAAAAGCCAGATTATCTGTTGGTCCTAAAGATGATCTTACTGGATCATCCTGAGTTGTGAGGGCTGATTTGTGAATATGAAACATGTTCAGTATTTCTGACCAGAAGTCCTGATGTGTGTGGAGCTCATCCTCTGATTTAGTCACATGGACCTGAGCAAAGCCAATCAGAGGGCGAGCTGACAGAAACAGGAAGCAAACACAGACATGGCAACGAGAGTAAAGGTGAAGCATAAAGTTAGACAGCAAAATGGAGGAACAACTTATTGATTTAGATTATTTAGATTTGAACCACTAGATGCATTTAGCCTCCTTGTCCGCCATGTTTGTTTACACTGAAGTTATGTGTGATCACGAGCTGTGCCAGCAGAGGTCTGTCTTCTTGGTAAAGGTTTTGTAAGGTTTGTGGTGCTCTGTGTCTCTCTCGCGTGGATCTGATGTTTTAACTCCATCATTACTGTTGTAACCTTAACTGCATCTATAACAATTACCAATGAAAAATATGTCATTTTCTGACTTTGGCATAACTATTGACAAAAACTCTGATGCTGTTTACATGCTGTCATAAGTAATAGAGCTGGGATGATAGAGCTTTTCTACCAATTCAATATTGCCGATTTTTGCAATCTTTAGTTTGCTTTTTTTAACACAAAAGCTGAACAATGATGATGCCTACAGGCTATATCAGGAAAAATACACATCACATGTGAGTCTGTTTTTAGGATTTATTCAGCAATATATTTTAACCAGCTGTTTATACTCTCTCTTCAAAAGACTGGACTGCATTTAAAAGTGGATTATTAACACAGACTAAAGTGAAGCTTTTACATTTGGAAAAAAAACATTTAAAAATCGTCAAACAAAAAAAATCCTGATACTTATGTGAATGTAATTTTTCTCCCACTCCTAATAAATTATATTGTGAAACAGCAGTTCCTTCTCGATTGGTTTATCTTTCATGGATGTGTTATTCACCCTGAAAGATTGATGTTGCTTTTAGGAACCAGAAACTTCGACCCAAACTGGAGCATCTATCCATAAACTGTGGTTTGTTAAAACAGGTCGTAAACTGGGAAGACTGTTGCTTTTACTGTCACCTGTCATTAAAATAATGTACATTTTATAATGCTGGATCACCTCAGGTTATATTCAAATGTTTTTTATGAGTGGGAGCTTTTAATAATTAAAACAGTGAGACAATACATTAACACAATATAATTGAAATAATGAAAAATAAATCAATGATCTATTTTTGTAGCTTCTTTTGCCTCAGAATTGATCGAGCCACAGGTCAATAACTCTGACACTGTGGTCATCTTTTCTTGCTTCTTCATGGAAAACCAAACAGGATAAATACGCGTCCTGCAGCTCAGCTAAACGACATTAGCTCTGGCTCCTTCTCCTCCCGATGAGTCTCTGTGTGTCAGCGGTGAATCATTTCTCATCAGATGGATCGGCTGGTCAGCTTCCAGGCACGGGTGTGATCGATAAGATCTGCTCATGGTTTTATCTCAGAGCTGCAGGACAATCACATCTCCTCCATGACCCACAGAGGAGGGATAATGTCTTAATCCATGCTGCGCTCAGTCTGAGGCCTGCTGGGTAATGGAGTCTGACAGCCTGTCCCACACTGAAGTGACTCAGTGCTGTTGTTTTTAAGTCTCCCGCACGATTGGCTCCTGGCTCTCGGCTCAGATTAAATCTTTTGTTGGTTGGGCTGGTGAATGTCTGAATTATACGTCATGTCCTGTGAATGTCCTTTAATATTGAATTTGATAGTAAATCAGCAGTTAATTAAATCATGGAGCAGGCTGAGGGAGAGCAGCTCTCCTGCAGCGGTGGGAAAACGTCCAGTTAGGTCAAGGACGTCAGAGAGGGACTGAGCTGCTCTGACGCAGAGACGAAGGACGAAACACCTCGTTTACCTGCACTGAGACTCAGGGTCCAGACTCTACTGGACATCAGCTACACACAGGAGCAGTTAAACCCCTTTATTTTTATTCACGAGTCTTTTTGGGCCTGTATGACTTTACTGGAGAGGATCAGGATGACAGTCTCTTTACTTTTACCTCTTTAAGACTGGCCAAAAAACTGTTGAAACCCGGTAACAATCGGCTCCTGTTGCAGTTTGATAGGGTTTAATCAGCATTTTGACCAAGTAGGGCAGGGAAATATCGAGTTTTGAGGGGATTTTTTTCCCCCATAAAACTGGATTTACAAATTAATCTTTTTTTTTTCCTTATAAAAGCAAAAAAAAAAAAAAACTCCAAGTGACACAAAAATGACATGAATCAAGTTCTACCTTTATGTCCTGAAAATATATTTCTAAATCAATCAGAATTTCCCACTTAAAATTAAAGTGTGTGTCATAAATGTTGATGTAGTTCTATCACAGGCAGGTTTGCCTACATAAACACTGACAGCTGAGGGATTTTCACAGCTTGTGAATATGTTTCTCTCTGATCAATATTTAATATAATTAAAATAAATAAATAAATAAATACAAGTCTATAAAAGTGCTTCTGCAAAACCTGACAGGGCCGCCATCATGAAAACTGTAAAATTTCAGCGTTTAGATTTTTTTCAAACTTTGCAACTACTTACATTTAAGTAAGTGAATGAAAAAAATCTTGGCTTCTAATTTTTTAATTTTCTAGAGAAAATCATTCAAATTAATCGATCTAATCGATATATTTCCCAGCCCTACCAGCAAGCAATACAGGTTTTTTATCTGCTCGCCTCTGATCGGCCTCAGCGGATGTTGTCAGCGTAGCGTCCCCACAGCACAACATCACGCCCGCCCCTCCGTCTGTAACTTACGTAACTCTTTGCGTCTCAGCAAAAAATTCCATCCATATTTTTATCATCAGTTTGTGCATTTTTAAAGAGGGACAAAAGGACTAAGCACGAAAAACCATGTCCACAGCCTCCATGCTCCTTTCCATTGTTTACAAGGTAGTGTTTCGTCACACTGATGATGTCATCAATGTGAGACATTAGCTTGATGCGCCAAAGGAGAAAAACAGCCACGCAGCTCTTCTGCTGCTGATTAGACCGAGTCTGCTGGCCGTGGGAAAGAGTCACTTGCCGATTGTTAGCGAGTTAACAGGCTTTGAAAAAAACCTGTGTTGACCCGCTAATTTTAGTTGGGACTGTTTTTTGCCTCATTAGTGAATATCTGCTGATCCAAGCTCAGCTTTGATGTGAACATTTGTAAAACTGATACTGATAAGTGTCGAGACATCCTTAGTCACTTTACTGCTTAACCACCAGGTGCTGGAAAGGCTTGAAAACACCTTGAAAGTCTTTGAAGTGCTTGATTTTGGCTTCTTAAGCTACACGTCTGAGGATATCACTGCTGTGATTTTTTTGATTTGGATCCTAAAATAAAGTTTTATGTTGATGATGAGCAGCAGCCTCCATCACAGACTTCATAGTCATTTCTCTTTAGTGCAGCAGTCGCCCCCTGCTGGGCAGAGGACAGACTGCAGGCTGCTGAAGTTACCTGGGAGTCAAAGTGCCGACTCTGAGCTCTGCTGTCGTAGGACGAGTTTGTGATTTATTCATGTAGAGTCGTCTGAGCGACTGGAGGAAGTCTTTGACTCTTTTCTGTGGAAACAGCTCAGACTGAAGAGCATCTTCACGGCTCCGTCTGCAGAGGGACGACGTGTAAATATAGAAATGTTAGAGAGAAGGAGAAAGATAAGCACAGGGACAGAAAACAAACAGAGGAGAACATCCAGCTGACGGAGGAGGAGCTGAATATTTGAGTCTTATGTGAGAGCAGAGGTGGAAGAGCTGTGGGACAAATTAAATGAGCTCAGTCTCTGCTTTAGTTAGGTTTCCTTTGTCTTTGAAAACCTGGCATTTAAAGGGTTAAAACATTTGTCATTTTTAAATTTTATTAATATATTTTTTTTAATTAATTTTTAATGAGTTCTTAGGAAATACTTAAATAATATTGTTATTAATATTTTATGTGTAAAAATGTTGGAAATGTTGGTTTACAAAAAAATCAAGCCTTAAAAAATGGAGACAGTGGAAGACGTTTTAAAATAACTTTCTCACAGAAAGGGCTTTTCTTGTTCTGAGCATTATGAGTAAATAAATAAAACAGTATTAAATTCAATGTTGAAGCCAATTACTGACATACCCTAAGATGTCATATTCCAAAATGAATAAACAATCTACTTTGCATGAAATATAATGATGAAAGTTCATTTTTTGTTTGTTTTTTAATGTAAAAACATGTTGGCATTATGACATTAAACTGGCATCTAAAGAGTTCAAATAAAAAATTTATAAATTTAAAAACATTATATATAGAGTGCATGATTTTGACTGATATTGAATTAAGAATTCAAGCTTTGGAATTGGAAATTGTTTACTTTTTTTATTATTACTCCTTTTTAAAGCACGTTTCTTGCAGTGAGCAGTGTGAGTGAATCTTTGACTCTGCAAAAAACGGAAAAAGAAAAATAAGTAAAAAAAAATCACTGCTTACTTCTCCCAGGGTGTCAGGATCCAAAACAAAAAATCTACTTGCATTTAATAATTTCGAAAGATGATTCATTTTCTGATGCGTTTTCATCATTTATCATAAATATTGATGTGGACTGATGTTAGTTGAAAAACGTCCAGCTTAAAAATGTTGAAAACAAAGTTGGTGTTAAATATTTATGGCTTTTTTCTGAAAGCATTTTTGTGATTAATATTTGAATGGGGCCAAGGGGAACTTGAGGTCACCTTACAAAATACAAAAAACACTTTAAAAAAAAGCAACAGAGCAACAAACAGAACAACAAGCAGTGCATCGAGTTAAAAACAGTAAATAAGAAGTGTAGAAGAGATGAAGTGGGACAGGTGAGTTTGAGTTTGGAAAGTGCTAAACTTGTTTGTTAGATTTTAAACTTGTTGACATGGTCTCTGAGAGAATCAGCCATGATTGAGTTATTGTACAGTATATTTAACACTGATTGTTGGTTGTTGTTGAGTTATTGTATATTTTAACTGTAACCTTTGGTTTAAATTGAGTTGCTGTGTAATTTAACACTTACATTGGTCTTGATTGAGTTATTGTGCAGTGCACAGCATTAATGAGTACACCTCTTCAGATTGTCAGAAAAACATTTTATTCCTTTAAATTCAACATTTTCTATGGCATACCACAAAATACTCCCTCAGATCAAACGCGGGCCATTGATTTAAGTTGCACACAAATAAGTATTTTTCTCAATTTGAGATCAGGATACAAAAACGAGGACAGCCCAATCAAAGGAGTCGGAGCAAAGCTAAATTTTAGTTATCACGGTATCCTTATTTTCATCTTATGGTTAAAAAATGTTCTGTTAAAGTCAACTTTGTCAAAACTTTAAAAGTTGTTCTTTTGTTCTTCAGATTGAGTTATTGAATATCTAATGCTGATTGTTGGTTTAAACTGAGTTGTTGTATATTTAACGCTGATCGCTGATTTTAACCCTTTAACTTCCAGCTCAACTGTTTGGCAGAGGTCAGTAAATTCAGAAATATTTAATGTGTCAAAAAATAACACCATTGTTTATTTTGTCAATGATTTAGGATACAGAAAAAAACTGCAAACAAACCAAACGAACTGATATCTCCTTTGTGTGGGATTCAAAGGTCTAAAAAGGTGGAAAGGTTTTATAAATATCACCTCCATTATTATTTTAAATACACGACTTTAATGAGATAATATTGTTAGCGATCAAATAACATTTTTTGGTTAGTTTGTCAAACACGTTATCATCTGTTTTAAGTTATTTTTATTGCTGTTTTATTTGCAAACATTTACACTTTTTGTAATTGAATCAACTTTTAACTTTTCAAACCTTTGAATCCCACAGCATGAAAATATCTGTGTTTTTGGTTTGTTTGTAGTTTTGTCTGTGTTAAGGGAATCAAATAATGATTTCATTGTTCTGTTTTATAAAACATTAAATATCTCTAAGTTTATTTTTGACCTCTGCCAAACAGTTGAGCTGGTAGTTAAAGGGTAAACTGAGTTATTGTACATTTAAACACTAACTGTTGGTTTAAACTAAGTTATTGTATATTTAAGCACTAACTGTTGTTGTAGACTGAGTTATAGCATATCTAATGCTGATCTCTGCTTGTGATGTTGTCTTGCAGAGAGCCGACTGTGGCCACTGTGGTGAAAGGATATGGGGGCTGGGCCGGCAGGGCTACAAGTGTATCAACTGCAAACTGCTGGTCCATAAGCGCTGTCACAGACTCTTCCCTCAGACCTGCCAAACGCTTATGGTGAGTGCACGACAGACACACCAGAGAGAAAACAGGCGTCATCAGAGGCAGCAGCAGTGTGGTGATACCAGGGCGTACCTAATAAAGTGGCCAGCATGTGAATGTTATGGGTTACCTCTCAGCTAAAATGTATCAAAATATGACTTATAGCCTACATGCCCTAGCCCTAATCAGTCATCAGTAAAAAAACAGGTGCTTTATTTTAGTGATGATCCAACCAACAGAAACAGTTTGGGCTGAAAACTGTTAGATCTGTTTTACAGAAATCCACCAATCAGACGCTTCAGCCAAAAAAATCACAAAGAAAATGAAAATGTTCGAGTAAAACTGAGCGATAAAAACAGAAGTTCCTGAAGCCATGAGTGATAGGGACTGATCTCACTTTTGAAGGCAAATAAATACAGTTTACCTCTGCTTTATCTGGTCAAAGCTTTGCTCCTACATTACCCAAAATGCATTTCTACGTGTTTGTTTTCTAAGCAGTGTGACCTCTGTCACCCCATCAGGACGTCCGCAAACAAACTCTGTAAAGATAATGTTTAAAATGTCGGTCAGCTATTTATAATCACAAATGTATTCTTTTTTTTCTTTTTTTCCAAAAGGGAAAAAAGAGTACAAAAGAAAACAAAAGATAAAAAGGAAAAAAAGAAAGAAAAATAGAAAGAAAAAAGATGTATAGAAAAAAAGAAAAAGACACAAAAAGATAAAAAAAAAGAAAAAAGACAATGACAGGAAAAAAAGGAAAAAATAGAAAAAAAGAAAGAAAGGAAGAAGACAGAAAAAAGAGAAAAAAAAGAAAAAAGGAAAAAAGAGAAAAAAAGAAAGAAAAAACAAACAACAAAAGGAAAAAAGAAGGAAAAATATAAAGTAAAAAGAGAAAGAGAAAAGAGAAAAAAAGAAAAAGACAATTAAGATAAAAAGAAAAAAGAGAAAAAAGAAAAAAAAAGACAAACAACAAAAGGAAAAAAAGCAAAATAGAAAGAAAAAAGAGAAAAATTTGAAAAAAAGAAAAAGACAAAAAAGATTGAAAAAAGAGAAAAAAAGAAAAACAGACAGACAACAACAGGAAAAAGAAAGAAAAACAGAAAGAAAAAGGAGAAAGAAAGAAAAAAGAAAAAAGAAAAAAAGACAGAAAAAAGAAAGAAAAAAGAGAGAAGAACATGTATTCATGAGAGATGTGAGAGATCGATGCAGCCTCTTCCCTTATAAACTCTTCATAAACATTAATTTATTTTCCCGCTCTGTTGAAATAAGACTTTAAAATCCAGGAGCAGATTATTTATTCTCTATGTGAGCAAAGTCTTCCCTCTGAGGACCAGAATCAGACTGAGATCAGTGTTTCTGTGATGACGGCAGGAGGCCTCCCCTTATCTAAGAGGAGATACCTGACAGTCAGAGCAGATTGGATTAATGTCTGAAGCTCTTCTGGTGACGTTTACTCGTTTTCTTCAGATCAAACTGCTCCTGCTCTGAGCCCACAGCAGCTCCCAGCACAGATCTGTGTGACCATGATGCTCTGCAGGCTGCTGCAGGAGTGTGGGGCCATGAGTGGCTGCTTCAGGAGATACCTGAGGACACACTCTTGGACATATCTACAGGAGCGTGTGTGGAGATGTTTGGGTGGATCTCTCGGAGAGCATGTTCTGGAGAGATTGTTTGGTAACTTTGTGAATGTTCTCGCTCAGGATCCAGCCATGCCATCGCAGGAGCCGCCCTCAGATGGAAAAGGTGAAGAGGTGGACCTTCAACCGGACGACAACGATGACACAGACGGGAGTAAGAAGCATTTATCTTCCTCTCTTTCTCCCTCTTTATCCAGGTGTTTGTGATGTTTAAATCAGAAATCCATAAACTGACGTGCATGATGGTGAGTCAGTCTTTCTGAAAGCACTACAGCTGCACAGTGGACTGACCTCCAACTCTTTTATTATTACAATATGTATTAGTAATAATATCTTTTTATTAACTTTTATACTGCACACACTTACAATACAATCAACAAGGCCAGAGCAACAGTCACAGGATATGAATATAAAAATAAATCAACAATAGTAACAACATATACAGTACAAATGTAGCAAATCTCGAAACAACTGCAGCACTACATTATCAGAGCAACATCAGTGTCAGGAGATAATACTTTAAAAAGTTAAACATCAGTTTCTGCAGATATTGAAGTGCAGGTGATGTATCAATGTATACATTTATTTATAAAGCACTTTTCATACGTTAAATATAGCACTAAGTGCTGAACATTCAAGTGCACAAGCAGATAAGAATCAGGGGGAAAAAATATAATTAAAATTCTACATTAAAAAAAAAAATGATAAAAAAAATATGAAGCCCCACCCACCCTCCCAGTACATATTTAACACAGACAGCCACTCACGCACACACAGACACTCGTCAGGACTTTTCAACAACAGAGGACTGAGGAAACGCTATATTCAGTTAGAAATGAGGAAACACAGGAGCTAAGACTAAATGGATAAAACTATGACAGGATATATCAAATAAATATATATCAAATAAATAATAATAAGTATAATAATGATCAATAACTAAATAAATAAAGCTGTTTAAAACCCATCATTTAAAGGAAATAAGTAAAAAAGTAATGGAGTAAAACGCGTATAATGCAATTAGGAGAGTAAAACAAAATTCAGCTAAAAGCCAGACTAGAAAGGTAGGTTTTGAGTTATCAGTCATTTATATTTCTTATTTCTGCAGAAATATCAGCAGAATGTTTGAATTTACCATCATATTTTATTTATTATCACTGAATGTACACATTAGATTTCAAAACCTATTTTATTTTACTGTGTCTGTATAATTTTTAGGGGATGAAATGGTGTTTTTCTTGTTTCTCTTTGGCCGCAGTGAGGAGCAGGTTAGTTTTAGTTCAGAATAAAACATTTCTGCAGTGTAGGGATGTGCATTGGCAAGATCATGGTGTTATTAAATGTACTACGGCTCATGAGGGATGTTAAACTGTTTCCTGACTGGAGCTGCAAAACTGAATTTACAGCAACTTACTGGAACAAAACTGACGATCAGCCTTTAACAGGGGTTTTAATATAGTTGGAGAAAATATATGGTAGCTTAATCTTGATTAAAACAACATGCAAGTTTACTCAAGAATATCTAAGCCTGTGATCATCAGCTGTTGGCCTGGGGGCCACATTGGGCCCCCAAAGCCCCCGACCGGCCCTCAGAGTATTATCAGATTATGAGAATGTGAGGGGGATATTTTGTCGTGGTCTTAAGAGTATTTTTATATTTAGAGTTGAAACAATTTGATCAAGAATGACTGTTTGATTTCTCATCCAAACATTCAGCCTGAAAAACAACAACAGCCACAGACAGAAGCCAAGTGTGGGTGATAGGGACTGATCTCACTTTGAGGGGCTGAGGAACCCAAACAGGTTAAAAACTCACATGTTTATTAGATTAAAATATGGATATTAGTTTAGTTTAGAGTAAAATGCAGCCCCTTGTAGCATGTGCTTAGAAAAAAACACTGGCTCTTGTCAATATATTAATCTATATCTTTACAGCACCAGTTCATAACAAGAGTTAACTCAAGACACTTTTCAAAGGAGCATAAAACTCTTCATTTTATGGAAACACAAATATGCATAGATTAAGGACGCACTGAATATTCGGTGACCGAATATTGCAAAAAAAGCCATATTCGGTCTTCGGTGGAGTGAGGTTATAGCAAGGCAGAAAAGCACTGTGTGACGCAATGACAAAATCAAATTAAACGGACTTATGTCAAAATGACAATATTTCATTTGCTGTTGTTTTATCCACTTCAACGCACTTTAGTATTTTTTAATGCATGTTTTGTTTTGTTTGAAGGCCTAACATGAATAAAAAAACTTTGTCTCTTTTCAAAAAGTAAAGGCTACTGGAATATTAAATATGTCATAATATTCAATAAACAATTACTTTCTTTTGAAAACATGTATAAAAATGTATTCTAAGTTATTTATGCACTATTAAAAAATGTAATGAACTACTTAGCCTCCACATTGGATATATTCAGTATTCAGTCAAGTGTTCATACTTTATTAGGCTTTGAATTTCAAATTTTCATTTTGGTGCATCCCTAGCATAGCATATACATCCAACACCCAACACCAATCCAGTACCCGATAAGGAATCCCTCCATCATGGAAGAAAAAACCTTACAGTACGGTCATTACACGCTGCACGCTGCAGGTGTGTTGAAGCCACGCCCCCTACATGCACCATGCTCCTCCATCACGTGTACAGATGATATCTAGAACCCTGGAGTATTGAGGACACGCCTTTGTGCATGTGGACAAAGCAAAGTGTTCATAATTCTGTTTGGATGGATACAGCTCATTTTAATCACCCACACTTTACAGTTCAGTCCCAGAATTCCTTTGGAAAGTTTCCAATGTGGAACATTTCCAAACTTCCACAACTTAAATGAAACGTTTCGCCCCTTTGTGACCCTAATCTGACAAATCACTGAATTACAAACAGCCAATACATCTTTTGTTTTTCTTTTTTTAAAGATGCTATGAGGAGTTTCTAAGTAATTACAAAAAAGTCTCAGTTTTAGATATATGCCTGATGGAAATACTTTAAGATGAGTTTTATAGCATCAAAATAGGTTATCTATAAATGCTATTCCTTAGCTTAGCGGTCGGGTCGGACAGGGCTGGACTGGCCTGGATACTCAACTTCAGGAACAAGACAATTAAAACTGGAGCAAATTTATATTATTCAGACACGTCTTAGAGCACCGGGCTGGAAGTAGCCAGTTTAAAGGTCACGTGTGGAGTGCCGCAAGGCTCAGTCCTTGGACCATTGCTGTTTATCCTGTACATTAACGACTTGTGTCTGGTCTTAAAGTCAATGAAGTGCATATTATTTGCTGACGATACCACTATTTTCTGTAGTGGGGAACATTTAGAACAACTTTTAGATAGAGTAGATGAAGAATTGCTCATCATAAAAAGATGGTTTGATGCTAATAAATTATCGCTTCACCTTGGTAAAACAAAATACATGATATTCGGAAATCGTGCTCAAAATATTAATAGACAAAATAGAATAAATGACATTGAAATTGATAAAGTAACAAAAATAAAAATTTTAGGAGTAATAATCGACAGTAAGCTCTGCTGGAAACCTCACTTTGAGCACGTCAAAGCCAAAATGTCAAAATCTATGTCAATTATGTTTAAATCGCAAGATTTTCTAAATCAGAGCTCCCTACTCGTGCCATACTATTCTTTCATTGTTCCTTATATGACGTACGGAGTGGAGATATGGGGTAATACTTAGACAAACGCAAACCCCATCTTTCTATTACAAAAAAAGGCTATTCATATCATAAGCAAAAAACCCTATCTAGAGCCCACTAACTCACTTTTTATTAAACATAACATTATTAAATTTGATAACTTAGTAGATTATATGTTAATTCAAATGATGTATAAAGTTAGAAATGGGCAACTACCATATAGTGTCCAGAGGCTGTTTAAAATGAGGGAGAGCTGCTATGACCTAAGGGGAACAATTCTTTTTGAGATACCCAGGATTCGCACAACTAGCAAAAGTCACTGTCCATCTGTCAAGGGGGTGAATTTGTGGAATAGTTGTGCTGCAAATATAAAAACCTCTACAACATTAGCCAGTGTAAAAAACTTTATAAAAATGCCTTGATGATGCAGTACTTCTCTAAGAATTAGAATTGAAGTGTGCATATGTAATAATACTGTTTAACCCATACTGAGTGTATATATAGAGATATAAGTATACAGTAAAAAATTTAATTATATATTATATACATATATGCTTACATGTTTACCAGTATATATTGCGTGAATGTTTTATTCTCATAGAAATGTGTGTATTTATTTATATAAATATTTAAGACATATATATGCATAAGTCTAGTTTTGTATGTTTATATATAGATATGTATATATGCTTATATAGATGTATGTATGTGTATATGGATGTAAGCTAAAGAAATCTATTTAGGTACTCATATTGAAGGTATTAAATAGTTTCTGTGTACATACAAACGAGAGAGAGTATATATTTTTTTTTTTACTTTAACGAGATAAGGGTAGGCGATATAAGCTCTGCTTCAGCCTACACCTTTTCGGTCAGTCCCTGTTTCGATGGTACCTTATTTTCTGTTTGCTTTGCTTTTGTATTTGCCGCTTTCTTCCTTCTGTATTTATTTTCTTTTGTCGAATTGACCGAAATAAAATCAATCAATCAATCAGTCAAAAAGTAGCCATATATAGCCGGCTACAAAACTACGATACTAAGTTTTCCAAAAATTGCTTGTTGTCACACATCAAAAACTACCGCTACGTAACTAGAAAGAGATACATTACCTCGTGGCTTTGCATCCTGTAAGTTGTTGAAAAAAGAAGTTGTAAAGCAATGCAGAGTTCTGAGGAAGGTCCAAGCTGCATTCATTAGCATCACAACAAACACACACTTTGGCTTCAGTCACGTCTTTACGACAGTCGTTGTGCGTGCTCATGGGTAGCAGAGTCTTTATGCACCTTTAAGACCCACAGTACTGTCTGCATAAAAGCACAGCCTCTAATTAGTGTTATTTGTATAAATTCTGCTCACTGCAGCATTTATAAACCTTATCATCCATCCTGTGACAGAAATAAGACCAGTAAATGTCCAGAGAGGTGGAGCGTCTGCTGCCCGCTAGCGTCTGATTTCATATTAAAATGATGTTTAATCTCATTTAACGGAGACTCTGATCTGATGTGGGACACCTGCTGGACTGACCTACTTTCTCTCTGGATATCAGGAGCGTATTCTGTGTGCTCTACCCCCCTCTGGTGGCTGAAAAATCAACAACACGTTTGACACTAACACTCTCTGTGTGTTTGTTTGTTTGTTTGTTTCAGTATCGTTTTTACCGCACAACTGTACGGTGGACAAAACAGACGATGGAGACACAGAGGTGAGACAGACTTCTGTTTGGATTCATGTTTTCTGATGCTGATAAAGAGTTTTGAGCCCTCTTTAGGAAACACTTGTGGTATTATTCTGTTAAATCAGTAAGAAAACATTAATATTACCATTTCTATCATCTCAGTCTTTTGCAGAAACACTCAAAATATTTGAGAAATGAGCCGATCTGTTTCTTTTGTATTAAAAAAATCCCTGGACAGTCGACAGCATCAGTGGTTTTAAGCTAAAATTAATTTCTGGGATCCCTGTTTTCTTTATGCTTTTGTTTTTAATGTTAGATTCTCTTATTCTGCGTCCATATCTGTATTTTATTTATTCAGATGTGATGTTACCTGAATGACAGCAGTAAAGTAGCTCAGTGTGTCCTGGTCTCCTCTCTGCAGGACATTAAGGCCGTGGTGGACGGGATGGACGGGATCAAGCTCTCTCCGGGTCTGGCCCTTGGGCTCGGGGACTTCGACCTGGTCCGGGTGATCGGGCGCGGCAGTTACGCCAAAGTCCTGCTGGTGCGGTTAAAGAAGAACGAGCAGATGTACGCCATGAAGGTGGTGAAGAAGGAGCTGGTCCATGACGACGAGGTGAGACACGACAGATCACATCCAGTATTAAGATATACGATTAGACAGAATTTTATTAATCACCATGGAGAAACTTCCTCAGGGAAATTGGGAGTAAATAAAAGTTAGGCCGACTTGTGGTCTCAATGGATGGTTATGATTGTCAATTGAAAACTATTGATGGGTTAGAGTAAAAACAGAAAAAAAACTTCTTCATTAAAAGAGCAGAAAGGTTGAAAATATGGAAAAAAAAAATTTAACCTGGATTTTAAAAAATAGTTTAAATCTGAAGAAAAATCTAAAAAACAAGCTAAAAAATGGAGAGCTTCTGGACAGGCAGCTGTTTGTCCACATCACCATGGCAAAGAAATAAAAAGTATTATTACTTTACAGACAGTTGCACAAGTCCCTCCAATCCGAGTCTCAAGCAAGTCCCAAGTTTTTTCTGTTGTGGGAAAGTCGAGTCGAGTCACAGGTTATGACGGGTTGAGTCCCTCACCATTGTTCCCCAGTCCACCCAAAAAGCACTCAGATTTTTATCTTGAAGAGAGAAACCTTATCTTCCCACACATACAACACACGTACACCATCTTTGCTAATGTTAGCTTAGCTAGCTTCATATTGACCACAGGTCGGGCTAATGTTCCTGCCATATTGACCTATGGCAGGAATGTTAGCTACCTGGCTAATGTTTGCAGGTTTTATTTACTTGGCCACATGTGTTCTCAGGTGGAGGATAAAGTTCGATGTTGTGCCCTCTTTTTCGCTTACCGAAGCGTTGCAGGTCGTGCACTTGGTGTGTCTTCGTTTTCCATCTGATTGAAATTCTTTATATGAAAAGAAAATAACTTTGGGCACAGAAGACACCCTGCCCACTGATCATCACTGTGGCAGAAGCGGGTTTGTGGTAGGAACGTATGTGTGTAGTACTGTGTTGTATGTGGGACAATAATAGGCGACAGACAAGTGTACTGTGAATGGAGCATCAATGAAGGGAACCTAAAAGGAAAGAGCGGCGTATTTCTCCTGTCTGGTTCTCCACGTAAAGCCTGAGTGCAGTTTTCTGAATCATGTTGTCTCAAGTCAGGTCGAGTCTGGAGACATTTTCTGCCGAGTCCGAGTCGAGTTGCAAGTCGTCTCATAAGCAGCTCAAGTCTTCTCCAGTCCGAGTCCGTATGACTATTCCAATAGCTTGGTTTCACGTGACGTCACATTGTCTAATAGCTACAGCGTGCAATTCAGATGGAGGGCAGGAGGTAAAGTAACGTTAGAACTTGCGGTGATAAGCAATCAAGATGCCAATGTTTTGTGTTGTTTACGGGCGCTTTAAGTATATCACAAATTAACGTCCTTGTGTTCTTTGACTGTTGGGCTAACGTCGCCGTTCAGATTTGTTGCGTGTTTGTTTCCATGGTTTGTGTACATCATAGCCGCGACTGCTAGCTGCTAGCACCTTAACACATAAAAAAGAAGAAAGACTCACCTTTGCGAAGACCAAACAATAACCATCCTGTAGTAGTTTGGTACCGAAGTTGTGGACCCACCTGCTGATGAAAAAGTTGTATGCCTCCATACTTTGGTAGGCTTTATCTGCTGTTTGGTGAAGTACGACGTTTGAAGAACCAGATAGTTTGCGACGTCGATAGCCTCAATTGCCGATAAATCTTTTGTCTCTGCTGAAAACTCGCTCATCTTCATGAGATATGGATCACGCCCACCGTATCTGTTGATTAACTGCTTATATCTATTTCTTGAAACTGGATCTAGATCAGCACAATACGAACTTTCGCCGGTCTTCTTCATAGACTCCATGTTTACTTCCTGCCCTCCATCTGAAACCACGCCCTCTTCATACGTCATAATAATCACGTGACTGAAACCCTCCTATTGTCTGTTACTTTATATGTAAACCTCACAACCAGGTGAACAGGCTCAGCTCCAGCAGGTTTTCCCACAGCTGTGGACGTTTACCTGTGACTGTAGAGGGTCAGGTGTAAAGCTAACTGAAGCAGAGCTGCCTCCCCCTTTAGCGTCCAGGTTTCCATGATGAAGATAAACTTGTGCTCATTGTTCTCTGATTTGATGTGAACTGTTAAAAAAAAACATAATAGTTAAAATGTCCTCGGCTTTAAAAAAGCTGTAGAAAACACTTGAGGTAATCAGATTACTCTCCTAACAATGCGTGGAGTGAGTTAGATTTTTTAAGTCTTTAAAATCTAAAACCACATATCTGTAATTCACCGTTGAAGACGTAGACCCTCTCCAGATGGAAGAAAAATCAGTTTTAATCAGGCGAAGCGTCAGAGTCTGAGGAAGCTCTCTCTGGATTCTGTTCACTTCATTTTTTCCTCCTTCCTGCAGAAATCTTTTATTTATTAACGAGCTGAATATGTAATCCCCCGCCGCTGAAAGCTGATCTGATAATCCCTGAAATCTGATTAACAAGACTCTGTAATGAATAAACTCTTTCTATTTATTTCACGTCTTCTTCTGCTGCTGACGTCTGAACCTCAGATTCTTCTTCTCTGAAAACATCATCGATCAGACTCACGCCACCATAAGTCTGAGTCGCTCCTGCAAAGAGTCACTGTTGGAGATTTAGACCGATCAGGAGTCAAGCTTTCTCATTTCTCCTCTCAGAGATGACCTTTGACCTTCACCAGGTCTGTCCAGGAGGAACTAATGTCCTCATTGACTGATGTTTCCACAGGGACATGGACTGTTACTCTGTAGTCTATTATAAAACCCCACGCACCGCTGATTGGCTGTTACTGCACAGCCACAGGCAACATCACTACAAATTACACAAATGTAAAAAATTGAAGCAGCTTCTCATCACTGCATGGGCATGTTTAAAGTCAAGGGTTTCATGTTTGTAAGATTTAAATGATGTTTTTAAAATATCCTAAAGAAACCCGTCCACATTGTGAAGTACAGAGCCTGTGCGCTTGAGCAGAAATATCTACATTTGTGACAATGAATTAAAAATATCAGCATATCGGGTATCAGGTAATAATTATTAAAACCTGTTAGAGGGAACAAATTAAAATTGGCATATTAACTAAGACCACATTTATCAGATCTATCATTTTGAGCTGCCTCAGAAAACCTTTCTGCACCAAAACAAAAGTTTTCTGTCTGTGTTTTTACTCCACTCTGCTCCTGTTTCCCTCTCATTGTTGAGTGATCATTGATATCCTCTTGTTCAAATTATATTGTATTTAGTTCCCTGATTTGTTGTGTTATTGAAAAGCAACAATCTGACTTGAACAAATCTGCATTCAGGGCATAATAGGTAAATAAATAATATTGATATAAGGCATTCATTTAAGGGGAAAGTCTGTTCAAATAGCATTGAGACGCTTGCATATTTTAGTTATATTTCATAATAAAAAAATCTATGATAGATTGACAGGAAGACATTCAAACCAGGTGGAAGTGTAGGAGATCCTGCACATGCGAGTGAAGTCCCATATTATGCCCCCAGAGTCTGCAGCAACAAGTCCATTTGATTTGTTGTCATTTCATTGTTGCAGTTTTTCATGTTTTTCTGTCAATCTTGTTCCTTTTATTTATGTATGTACAAACCCAAAACCAGTGAAGTTGGCACGTTGTGTAAATCATAAATAAAAACAGAATTTAATGATGTACAAATCCTTTTCAACTTATCTTCAATTGAATACACAGCAAAGACAAGATACTTAATGTTCAAACTGAGAAACTTTATTTTCTTTTGCAAATAATCATCACTTTAGAATTTAATGGCAGCAACACATTGCAAAAAAGTTGTCACAGGGTCATTTTTACCACTGTGTTACATCGCCTTTCCTTTTAACAACACTCAGTAAACGTTTGGGAACTGAGGAGACCAATTTTTGAAGCTTTTCAGGTGGAATTCTTTCCCATTCTTGCTTGATGTACAGCTTAAGTTGTTCAACAGTCCGGGGTCTCCGTTGTTGTATTTTACGCTTCATAATGCTCCACACATTTTCAATGGGGGACAGGTCTGGACTACAGGCAGGCCAGTCTAGTACCCGCACTCTTTTACTACGAGGCCACGCTGTTGTAACACGTGCAGAATGTGGCTTGGCATTGTCTTGCTGAAATAAGCAGGGGCGTCCATGAAAAAGACGTTGCTTGGATGGCAACATATGTTGCTCCAAAACCTGTATGTACCTTTCAGCATTAATGGTGCCTTCACAGATGTGTAAGTTACCCATGCCTTGGGCACTAATACACCCCCATACCATCACAGATGCTGGCTTTTGAACTTTGTGCCTATAACAGTCTGGATGGTTCTTTTCCTCTTTGGTCCGGAGGACACGACGACCACAGTTTCCAAAAACAATTGTAAATGTGGACTGGTCAGACCACAGAACACTTTTCCACTTTGCATCAGTCCATCTTAGATGAGCTCGGGCCCAGTGAAGCCGGCGGTGTTTCTGGGTGTTGTTGATAAATGGCTTTGGCTTTGCATAGTAGAGTTTTAACTTGCACTTACAGATGTAGACGAACTGTAGTTACTGACAGTGGTTTTCTGAAGTGTTCCTGAGCCCATGTGGTGATATCCTTTACACAGTGATGCCAGTTTTTGATGCAGTACCGCCTGAGGGATCGAAGGTCACGGGCATTCAGTGTTGGTTTTGGGCCTTGCTGCTTACGTGCAGTAATTTCTCCAGATTCTCTGAACCTTTTGATGATATTACGGACCGTAGATGATGAAATCCCTAAATTCCTTGTAATAGCTGGTTGAGAAATGTTGTTCTTAAACTGTTGGACAATTTGCTCAGGCATTTGTTCAAAGTGGTGACCCTCGCCCCATCCTTGTTTGTGAATGACTGAGCATTTCAGGGAAGCTGCTTTTATACCCAATCATGGCTACCACCTGTTCCAGATTAGCCTGTTCACCTGTGGGATGTTCCAAATAAGTGTTTGATGAGCATTCCTCAACTTTCTCAGTCTTTTTTGAAACATGTTGCAGGCATCGAATTCCAAATGAGCTAATATTTGCAAAAAATAACAAAAATTTCCAGTTTGAATGTTAAGTATCTTGTCTTTGCTGTGTATTCAGTTGAATATAGTTTGAAAAGGATTTGCAAATCATTGTATTCTGTTTTTATTTACGATTTACACAACGTGCCAACTTCACTGGTTTTGGGTTTGTATAAAATTAGTGTGCATTCATTAACAGGCTTACATGTGCTATATGTGAGAGAGAGAGAAAGAAACAGATGGAGGGTGGTAGTAAAAGTAGTAAAGTTTATTTAGGACAAAATAATAACAATATCAATAATAGTAGAACAAATAAAAAAAACTACAAAAACCAAACACGTGAAAAATATAACAATAAAACATATCAAGTGATTAAATAAATCATATATCCAAAAATGAATGAGTGGAAGTTAATCTTATTTATACCCACCCCCTCTGCTTAATAATTAGCAATCAATTTATTAATTTTCTGCTCAAAGTGAAGGTGCGTGAGGGTGATATTGACAGAAAGACAGAGGAAGTGAGTGAGCTCTGGCGCTCGAGTGTTGGTGGTCCGAGTGTGTTGAATGTTTTGTTCTGTTTGGAAGAAGGCACAAGTCCAAGTTAGATCGGTTAGCCAACCATTTATTAACGATATGTGAGACAATACAAAAGACAATAAAAACACTGAGCTGCTGAGGGCTCTGTTCTGCACCTCATCAAGGATGTACAGACAAAGAGCATCGAACACAAGCATACACACAATCTTATACACATCAGGATTTGGGAAGTACCAACTTATAAAATGTCAAGATCATGTCTGGTTTCATACGCTGTGTCTGCCAGGAAAGATAAACTTAACGGCTGTAGGTAAAAGTCAGACTGAAGGCAGAAGTTCAACCAAGTCAGTAAAACCACAGGATGAAACAGAAAGTGCCCCCCAGCCCTCTCCAACTGAAACTTCACTTTTCTGATTTATGACACATTAGACCTGAACAAACATGTCTGAACTGATCAGCCTCAACATCGTATGTTTGAATAACTGTTAGCATAAAACGCTGTCTTTGGATAAATGTAAGCATTAAGTTGTAAATAATTTTAACAAGTGTAGGAATCATTTAAACAAAAACATGACAGAAGTCTTTAAGGTGTAAATGTTTTTACATTCCAACAATATTCAAAATCTGCAAACTATTCACATCAAATTTCATTTCAGTCGATTCCCAAAGAAAGCAAAACTACAGGCCAACTGGGCAGTTTCTATGAACAAGTTGCATCTTTAATAATAGTAAATCTTTCAAGCAGACCGTTCTAAAGTGCAGTATACTGTTGCCAACAAAGTCCAGACGATGTGTCAATGTTACTGTGTTCATGGAGGCAGAGATGCTGCTGCCTTTGTTTGTTTTTGCCTCCATGCTTCACATTTTGATGACACATATGGCAGTGTGACTCCTGGTGCCTGGTGTTGCCAGATTAGGTGTTTTCCCCCTTCAGATGTAAGACCTGGTTAGGACCTGTTTTCAAAATGATTTGGAGACCCACAGAAATTATCACGGGACCCCAAAGTTGAGAATGGCTGTGATAGAGGTCCTAAGAAATCCTTCATTTGAAGTTTTAGAGTGTTTTGTAACTCTGAAGTGAGTCTTTAATATATTTATTATTATTAAATTGTAAGTAATATGTCTGTATTAATCTATCTTCTGAAATAGGTTTAAAATATCAGCATATTTAGAATCCCTAATAATAAAAAATTATCAGACAACATAAAAGATTTTCAAGAAACTTTGATAACACTTTGGAATAACGATCATTTCTAAGCTATTTCTGAGCTATTAGAAGATATTAGTGGATAGTTAATCAGTCATGAACTAACCACAACTTAAGTTACATGACATCTATAAGCTATTAGTAGATATTGAACTAATTATGAATTAACTACATACATACATTTGTAGATGATTATGAAATCATTTGTTATTGATTACCAAATCGTTTACAACTTCACTTACACGAATCTATGAGCTATTAATAGGTATTAATAGATAGTTTACCAATCATGAAAAAATGATTGGTTAACCTCATAATCATTCATAAGTGATTTAATAATCATTTACAAATGTGTGTATATTAGAGCTGGGCGATCCCCCCCCCAAAAAAAAAGACAAGAAAAATGTATATTTAAAAAAAAAAAAAAAAACTCAATTCAAGATTCAATGCCCCCGCCCCATTTAAAATGAAATAACTACTCACTGTAAATTTATTTTCAAAGTAAACATTTATTTATACTTAAAATATACATTTAAAGCGCCTCCAGGTCGACACAAAGTTCTGCTGCCACCACCACCAACAACGGCCTTCAGACACAGTTTGCAGCGAGGTGTTTGGTGTTCATCAGATGCTGCAAAACCAAATCTATTCCAAATTACCGACGTCGGGGGACCTTTCTTGGCCAGGAGCCCCTCTTCCTCCTCGCCTGGTACGGCGGCCGCCGCCATGTTGTCTATGTTGTTTATGCGCGTGACGTAGGAGGAGAGTTACATACTGCAGGAAGTGCACTATGGAAAGCCTCAGGTCCTCCTGAATGTGTAATGAACGGGTAGAATTAAAAAAAATCGTTAAGCTTGAGTTTCAGGTAAAACAAATTGATTTGACTCGCCAACTCGATTTTTAAATCTTATCGATTTTTTGCCCAGGTATGCATATATACATATATAGTTATTAATAATAATTTCAATATCTACTAATAGCTTATAGATGTCTTGTAACTGAAGTTGTAAATTATTTCATAATCATGTACAAATGTATATAAGTGGTTTGGTTATGATTAACTATTCACTAACATCTACTAATAGCTTATAAATGTCTTACAAATGATCATTTTTCTTAAGCGTTACCAAAAAACTTGAGACCTTTAAAATCAAAACATCAATATGAATGAGGAATGACATCCTGGAGTCTTTCTGCAAAATTGTCAAAAACAAAGCGTCAAAACAAGCTCTAAAATGTTTTATTTTCTCTTTATGTTGGTCTTAAAATGTCCTGAGAAGTCCTCAGTGAGGTCCAAAGACACTCACAATCCAACCTTCAACAGCTTTATCGATGTTCTTTGAATAATGGGAGAGTTAAAACTTTAAAAACTGTCCCATATGAGACCCAGACACCCTGTCATCAAATGTACTAAGAATGTTGATTTTCTTTGATTTGGTCTGAAAATGTCTTCAAAAGTCCTTCATGAAATCCAAGAAGTACCACGAACACCTTTGCAGAAGCTCGATCAGTTTCTTCTTCAACCCCCTGATGGTAAAAAGAAAAAAGAAATCAACATAATTTAAAAAAGCAGCATCAACACAATCTGCAGAAACAGTTCTGATCTTTAGTTGTTGGGGTCTTAAAGGGTCTAAATACCTGAACAAATTCCAGAAGCTCTGTGAATCAACACTGTAGAAATGTTTCATTTTCACAGTTTGAGTTCAGAAACAGTCCCAGAAAGTCCAAGGTGAGATTCAGAAAGAAACATGAACACACGTCCTGAAATGTTTTTCATTTCTCTGCTGTGGTCCAGTTTTAATATTACAAACATGTGCAGAGACCTTGATCACAGATTTGAGAGCAGGGCCCGGAGTGTTGATCCTGTTAGAGTGTTCAGTGTTAATAATGTCCAGCAGGTGGCGCTGTAGGTCAACGTTAGCTCTCATACTGACACATGAATCCAGAGGCTCATGGTGCAGGATTCATTTCTCTAATCTCTGATAAATTTGACTCCAAATCAAACCAAAGCGTCCGCATATCAAAGATGACATTTATCCCAAATGAAGCAGATTTGATGAATTCATGGATCCATCTTAATGTTTTTATTGTACTTCCTGTTTTCATTAATTCATGACCTCATTCATGCACATTAATCTTAATAATTCATGTGTGGGGCCGTCTGATTCTCAGTATTACACGCTTTTGAAGACACTCTGATGACCATGTCCGTGTTTGTGATCCTGCAGCATTAAGAATAATCCACTGACCAGAAAGAATTCACTATTACGCTCACAGCACGCTGTCTTTATTATAATATGATAAATTAACCATGTGCTGCAGGAGCCCACCACGGGGTCCTCAAATTTTAGGCTCCGGTAGAGTAAAATATTTATAATGATGGAGTTAACGACTTTTTAAATCAGCATAAAACATCCAGGCCTGAGGCTAAAACACTGGAGAGGAGGGTGAACAGTTAAAGTCACTCTGAAAACAAAGATTCATGTTTCACAGAGATGATCTGAGGATGAAGATGCTCCGTCTCTTCATCATCACAGGGTTTTATTCACTGGCTGATAATGAAGGTAACTAATAATCTTTAAGAAACAATACTCTACTGAACATGAAGCTGCAGCTGTGTTTCATCTGAGGAGTGCAAGACTCTACATTTATTTATTCCTACAGGATAATGTTTGTACCTTTAAGTCCAGTTCTTTTAAACTTGACATTAAAATAATAAAAAACACTCATTACTTTAAAGTTCATGATTTAGAGGGTTTACATTATTATTTTAAATAAACAAAAACATGTGAGAACAAACCTGCAGCCTGTAATATTCAAACAATCACCTTTTTTATCATCATCATCACTGTCTCTATTTTCAGTATTTCCCTTTACCACTTGACTCGCTGGCCACTATATTAGGAACACCCATTCAACTGCTCTTGAGCTAGTAACCCAATAATATGGCCACAACTTAATGCACTTAGATCTGTAGGCAAAGTTAAGAAGACCCGCTGAAGTTCAAACCAAGCATGGACTCTAAGTTGGAATTTTCAAACTCGACCATCTACAGATTTTTACAAAAGATCAATCAGTCATTCAATCAATCTTTATTTGTACAACGCCAATTCATAACAATTGTTATCTCAAGACACTTTACAGTAGAGCATAAAACTCCTTATTTTATGGACACACATATATGCGTACACATACATATACTCAACAAAAATATAAACGCAACACTTTTGTTTTTGCTCCCATTTTTCATGAGATGGACTTAAAGATCTAAAATTCATTCCAGATAAACAATATTACCATTTCGCTCAAACATTGTTCACAAATCTGTCTAAATGTGTGATAGTGAGCACTTCTGCTTTGCTGAGATAATCCATCCCACCTCACAGGTGTGCCACACCAAGATGCTCATCAGACACCATGATTAGTGCACAGGTGTGCCTTAGACTGTCCACAATAAAAGGCCACCCTGAAATGTGCATTTTTTTTGCTTTATTGGGGGTCTGGGGACTCAGAACCAGTCAGTATCTGGTGTGACCACCATTTGCCTCATGCAGTGCAACACATCTTCGCATAGAGTTTATCAGATTGTCAATTGTGGCCTGTGGAATGTTGTTGTGAGGCCGGTTGGATGTACTGCCATATTCTCTGAAACGCCTTTGGAGACGGCTTATGGTGGAGAAATGAACATTCAATGCACGAGCAACAGATCTGGTTGACATTCCTGCTGTCAGCATGCCAATTGCACGCTCCCTCAATGCTTGCGACATCTGTGGCATTTTGCTGTGAGACAAAACTGCACATTTCAGGGTGGCCTTTTATTGTGGACAGTCTAAGGCACACCTGTGCACTAATCATGGTGTCTGATGAGCATCTTGATGTGGCACAGCTGTGAGGTGGGATCGATTATCTCAGCAATGCAGAAGTGCTCACTATCAAACATTTAGACAGATTTGTGAACAACATTTGAAAGAAATGGTAATATTGTTTATCTGGAATGAATTTTAGATCTTGGAGTCCATCTCATGAAAAATGGGAGCAAAAACAAAAGTGTTGCGTTTATATTTTTGTTGAGTGTATATACACCTATACATATATATACAAATATATCCATCCAACACCAACATGAATCCATATAGCCAATCATGAATCCCTCCATCATGGCTCAAGAAAAAACCTTCTGTTAAGCAGCAGGAAATCTTGAATGTGGATCCCAGTCTCATGATGAACAGCAAATCCACACCATGCTGTGTTGGTGTGAGGGTGAAGGAAGGAAGGTAAGAGGAGACAAGTGGACTAAAGTAAGAACTAAAGTTAGAGACAGATCCATGAACCATAGACCTGTCGTCTGATTTATTAGAGGTTAGCCTCTTGAGATGCTACATCTGGTTTTCAGGAGGGTCCTCATGTCTGAATGGTTGTGGTGATCATTTTATAGAAGTATAATCTTAGATATTCTTACTGAAAATAAGAATTTATGGTAGTGACGAACTCATGGGTGCCCAGACCACAAGGTCATCCCAACCATATTTGTCTCTGTTGTAGTGAAACATCTTCTGATGCATAGCTGAGGCACATCATCAGTGATGGACCTGAGGTCATTGGGTGTTTCGGGCCTTTCGAACATCAGACACCCTCTCTCAGGCGGCCCAGCTGAGGTTCATGACGCCTCAGCTTGTGCCCCAGCAGCATTGAGCCACGGATCTGCCCTCTTTATCCAGAGCCACCTAGAGGCTTTCTCTGCTGCCTCTGTGTTGTTACGGATGGCCCTTCTCTTGCTCTCTCCAGTGATGCCGAGTGCAGTGTAGGCTCTGCACAGAGACTGTCCGGCAAAGCCTCTGCACCCTACCTCCACCGGCAGGCACCTAGCCTTCCAGCCTTGTCTGTGGCAGTCGTTGACTAGGCTGTCGTACTTCTCCCTCTTCCGCTCAAAGGCCTCCTCCATTCGCTCTTCCCACGGCACAGTGAGCTCCAGCATGATGATGTTCTTTGTTGCCTCTGACACCAAAATGATGTCAGGTCTGAGGGTGGTTTTAGCAACATGCTGGGGGAACTTGAGTTGGCTGCCCAAGTCCACGGACAGCTGCCAGTCCCGTGCAGTGTAGAGAAGCCCGGATGCCCCTCTTGATGTTGTTCTTGGCCTCTCCCCAGCTCTGACGAAGTTGATGGATAAGTGTGTTAAAGGCCTTTTGAGATGTGACATCCCATTTTCAGAGGGACCTCATGCCTATGTGGTGATAAAAATAGATACTATAGATGTATCAACCATGGATAGAGAGATCATGCTAAGTCTACATACAAAGTGGATGGCCTTTACAGTTTTTCACAGTTCTTATAACGCGTTTCTCAAAACACAAACAGATTCCTTCAAATTGTTCACACAAACCTGAAAACCTCACACACAAAATGCTAAACCCGACACTCCCTTTTCAAGATGACTCTGCGCCGTCAAATCTCTGAACTGTTCACAAAATGGAACTCGTGTTCTCATTTGGTACACACAGCCACATTCTCCAATGACACACACATACCAGTCAGTTGATACACACAGCTCAGCATTTGCTGCACACTACCAAGCATTCACAGCACACTGAAGTGCAAAACTGAAAACCCAGTTATAGAAATGCAACACACAATGTGAATGGCACTGACTCGTGAGAATTTCCTTTTGGAAAAAGTTTGTGTAGGCCCTCCTCTTCAAACATATATCTCACAAGTATGCAGCAAATCATTGTTTTATTTAGTGTTTCAGTGCACACACATTTCTAAAGAAAATTTACGTAAACCAAACAAACAAACAAAAAAGTCAAAACGTCCTCTCTCTCTTCCCCCTCTCCTTCTCTGGTTGTAGTTGTCCATTGTTCAGTGCTCACAAAACAAAGCAGAGGCTCAAGGCCCTTTTATGCTGCAGTTCTCCTGATTGAAAATTGCTCACCAGACCTCGGAGTTTAGAGGTTTGCATGGTTTGTATGTTGTGGGTTGATGCTTTGAGATTTCAATTGGGGTGTGTATGCAACAGCTGACCATTGTGTGTACAGCTTTGACAACAAGGTGATGTGTAATTGACATCAGAGTGTAAAGAAGGAAAGTCAGAGTCTAATGCAGGTAAGGGAGTGTTTAGATGTGGCAAATTGGGCCGAGCAATTGGTACTTGAAGTGAGGGTTTTGCAAACTGTGCCAAACTATTGATTGTTGTGTGTTAAGAACTGTGAAAAACTGTAAAAGAGAATATATCCAGTGAGCAGCAGTTTGGACTCACAACATGTCCAATCATGATACAGATGGGCTACAGCAGCAGAAGACCACACTAGGTGCTGCTCCTGTCAGCTATGAACAGGAAACTGAGGCTACAGCTTGGACCATGGAGGGTTGTAAAAGTGTCTCCTGGTCTGATGAGGCTCAGATTCTGTGAGATTTGTCCCAAATATTTGTTCATTTTTATGCCACCACGTAATCAGCTGTTGTCTTTTAATCCTTTAAATCCATACTAAGAAGATATCTGTTTTTTTGGTTTTGTTTTGTTTTTCTCTGTTTCCTGAAATGTTAATGGAATCAAACAATTATTTGATTTGTATAGTTTTTTTTTAAATATTAAGTATCCCTACATTTTTCAGTGACCTCTGCCTAACAGTTGAGTCTGTAGTTGAAGAGGTAAACCAAATAAATAAGTGTATTTTATGATCCTAATGTGTACTTTTCCTTTCATAAGCCTGTGCAGCTTTCCACCAAAAACAGATTGTCGATCCCGACAGGTTTCCAAAGGTCATTTATCAGGTCATTTTTTTTTAAATGTATATTTTTGGGCATTTTGTGCCTTTATTGATAGGAGAGAGACAGTGGATAGGCTTGTGAAAGGGGGAGAGAGAGTAGGGGAAGACACTCTGCAAACTGGTCACAGGCAGGATTTGAACCTGGACCGGCAGAAGCATGTACATGGGGTGCTAACCACTACACCAAACTAGCACCCCATTTATCAGGTCATTTTTGCTTTATTTCTAAAATTTGGGCACTTAAGCATTTTCACACAGTCATTCAGCCTTTTTAGGACAGGTAATCGTGACCTCTGCTGCCCCTGCGATGGCTCTAAAGTCGTTTTAAACTTGTTCTTCCCGTCTCCGTCTTTACAGATTAACACATGGACGAGTGTGAGCAGCGTCCTGACTGCATTAATCCTCAGTCTGTTTAACCACAGATGGAGCCGATCGATCAGACTCATTGATTGTTAATAAATAAGCTCTCCTGCGTCCGTCTCGTCCTCTCTGCAGGATATCGACTGGGTGCAGACAGAGAAGCATGTGTTCGAGCAGGCGTCCACCAACCCCTTCCTCGTCGGCCTCCACTCCTGCTTCCAGACAGAAAGTCGGTAAGAGACGATCAGCCAGACACTTTATGAGACAGGAGTGTAGAGAGGAGATGGACGACAGCTAAAGGGAGGAGACACGAGGTTATGGTCACAGCAGGTCCTTCATGCAGGGCTCAAGCCCAGGCAGAAGTTTCTGTTGATCTTCTTTATCATCAGAAATACTCTGAATTATATCATTTTCCATCCTAAAGGAGCAGATTTTGTTTAACAGGGATTCTTGGGAAATCACAAAGTTCAAGTTCCAAAAGTTTAGTCTCAGTATTTAAGACATCTCAGGTCAACACATTTATAACTCTGCTCTTTTTTTTCAGGTTATTTCTGGTGATTGAATACGTAAACGGTGGAGATTTGATGTTTCATATGCAACGACAGAGGAAACTCCCTGAAGAACATGCAAGGTAAACATCCAGATGTTTCTAACTAACTGCTGCACATCATCAAATTATAAAAGATACAGTCACTGACAGGCACATGTGGCCACTTTCTGGAAATTAAAACAAGAGCTTTATTAGGTTACATTATATTACAACAGAAAAAACTTTTCCTTAAATTAGAATTCCAACAGCATGCACACAGGGTAACAAAAGTACACAGGTATGAAAAAGTAAAATATCCAAAAACAATGTGCATATTCTGTTACAGGGCTTCAGACTAACTTTCTGCGTTGGTTGCAACGGTGCACCAGCACAAAAATTAGGTGTACCCAAATTTTTCATAGTGTAACCTCAAATGCCATAAGGTCACCATTTTGTCACTCTCCATAACTTTTATATAATTGAAATGATTTTTAAACAAAAATAAGATGTAAAGAAATACTTTAGTTTAAGTAAAATTATATATTAAAAAAAACAGAGCATTTAAAGAGCTTCACTGAATGAAATTTACAAATTCAAACTAAAACATTAAGCAAAATAAAACATTTCCCAATAAAAGTGTTTGTGTTTAGAGTGCTTTACTAAAGTGAAATTTAACATTTCAAACTCAAACATCTCAAGTTAAATAAATATTTCAAAATAAAAAGAGCTAATATTTAAGGGGCTATACTGAACTAAAAAATGAAATAAATATCCAGATTCTAACAACCAACAACATAAAATTTAACTGGATGGTCTTATTCTACAATAAATTTGAACTTAGAAGAATACTTCTCAGACTATAGTCAATAATTATAAGACTGAAACTAAGGTAAATAATAAAAAAACAATTCTTAAACTAATTTATGAAAAACAACATATAGCACAGAAGATTTCATGATTTTTTTCTTTATTTTTTTCCTCTTTTTTCGCTTCTTTTTTCAGCTTAGAAAGACCAAGAAACTCCCCCCTTAACAGGAGTAAGGACTGAACAAAGATAGATGTTATATTAAACGTTACTTTGTTTTACTTGTTTTTGTTGGTACTTATTTGTTATCTGACAGTCACTAAGACAAATTTGGCAGAGCATCTGTGCTCCTTCAGAGTTACTGGTCCCTGCTGAAACCTGACACCACAGTCTGGGCTCATTTGTATTACTAACAGCTGATTGGATGATTACTGAGGGCTGTGTGTGTATGTTTTTGGGTGAGCCTACAGCCTGTGAAGATGCAACACAGGGACAGAGAAAACAGGGGAAGCAGGTGCTATGTCTTGTCTGTTTTCATCAGATTTTTTCTGCTACCTCAGTTACTTTTGTCAACAGAGTGCACCTAACATTTTTTCTTGGTGCACCAGTCCACCCAAGAAAAAATGTTAGGTGCAATCTCACAAATTTTGGGTGCATGTGCGCCCAAAATGGCTGCACTCTGGAGACCTGTAATATTATATTAAATATAAATTAAAACATGTCTTAAGATGTTGTACAAGACAGCAGCAGTATATACTTTGGCCGTTTCGAGTATAAGCCCCTTAACAAACTTTCATCAAGGTGAAGAGGTCAGCCATCTTGGAAAGGGATGTCTACAAACCTACAGCCTCTCGGCTTCATTACGTCCGTTATTATGCATTATTGCTATATTTGATAGAACAAGTCTTTCTTTTATTAAATGATGAAATCTGGGTTTTTTTCAGACAAAGAAAATCAGACTTAGAAAACTGCATTTATAGAAACTGGGCTAAATATTAGGTTTTTTATTGATGGAGAGACGGTGGGATTAAATAAGTTTTGACTTTTCTCCTTTTCAGACATATAAAATTTATCCAAGTGCTAATTGACTTCAGTTTTTCTCATCTGTAAGTTTATTGTTCCTTTTCTTATATGTTTAAAATAAATGTATCATTCATTATTCCATCATGGTCCACCATGACAAACGTCCTGAAAGCGTGTCCCAACAAATCTCATTGTTATGCAATGGTATTTTCATAATTATGACTTAAATATGGCCAAAAAGACGAATAAAAGCTGAATTTCTCCATTTAATGTGGTCGCATATTCAACACTGCACATGTGGTGGGACTATAGTGGGATGTTAAAGCAGTAAATTGCTCTGTTCAAAGTAGGGTGTTGTTTGGCAGTGTGGTTTGATGGAATAAGACATGATACTTAATTCTCAGTTTGGGGCATTTTGTTGTGGACTTAAGTGCTTCACACATGTAACATGAGCTGCAGCTACAGTTGAATTAATAAATAAAAAATACTCAACTTAAACTTAGACTTAAACAAGCTGTGAGAAGCAACATTAAACATGACAAATACTGAAAATGTAAGAAATGTGCATCAAAACCCAACATTAATCGTCTCTGTATTGTAATAAAACATGTCAGGAGCAGCTGAAGCACTGCAGTGAGGTTTTATAAATAAACTTCATTATTACCGGAACATTTTTGGGCTGTTTTTTTGTTAAAGTTCACTCAGTGTGTTCATCAAACTACAGGAAGCTGGTCTCTGCAAACAGGACTATTTTAGTTTGAACTGATTGAACCTCCTCCGGATGGATGAGCTCTTCTGTGATTCACATGATGGACTTTTGTGGAGGACAGAGTGTGTGCTCGTGAGTGTGTGTTTTGTTGAAGTGCAGCTGAAGTGTGTGTGTGTGTTTGGATGAAGATGCACCTTCCTCACACTCCTCCAGAACCTTCTTCTCCTCCTCACAAACAGATGCTCAACGTGGAGCCTCTGCAGCGCTGCCAAAACTTCACACTTCTTCTTTCCTCCACCTCAGAGAAATATAATGAGTACCCATAATTCATTGTGCCTCCCCTCTTGCGGGGCACTCCAGCCGCGGCTCTGATAAATGCTGGATCAAAGGCGGGGTAATTTAGAGAGGCACCGTCGGGCCCCTATCGGCCCCTGCAATCTGTATTCTGGAGACGGTGGCTGTACATATGCAAAGCAGCATGTTAATCACTCATAATGATTGTACATATTCATGAGCCGCTCTCACCCAGCCCTGCCGCATTCCCCCGCGCCGTGGGGGGAGGCGGGCCGGTGGGCGATGGATGGCGTTGCCGATAGGATGCGGCTTCTATCGGTCTGCTGCCAGTAGAGAAACGGCGGCGCACAATGCTCGCTGTCAGAGGCAGAGCGTGGGGGAGCGATGTGGGATTTCTCTGTCAAACACTCGCTCTGCCTCAGAGTGGAACAATCATGGCTTCACAGCAGCAGACGGAGACGCTCGTCAGTGTTAATGAAGGCTTATCTCCCAGAGACAGAAAACACACAACCTACACACACCGGGAAAACACGCCACGCACTCAGGAAGCACACGCATGAAGCTTCAGACCGGGCAGTGGTAGAGGTTTAAGGCAGAAGAAGTGTACAAGAGTGGGCTCAAACTGGACATGAACCAGTGGAGGTGCACTAACTGAACAATTAGACGATTTATTCAGAGCAAAGGACGAACATTTTAACGTTTTAACGTGTTTCCCATTTTTCTCAAAACAAACAACCAGCTCTTAAAGGGATACACCATCATTATTTATCTTTCTTGTCTTGCCTCACTCCTGAGTCCATGTTTAGCAGCCATTGTTTGCACATGCGCCCCATGGTTTAGTTTTTCATTTGTATCTCTTTCCAAAATAACAAAGTCAATGAGAGGTAGCGAAACATGATGTAGTAGAAAAAAGAGTCACAACAAGCACACATGACTGTTTAGCATTCCTAACTACTGTAAAATACCAAATAAACGTCAAGTTCCAATTAATCACTGGTTTTCAAAAAGACGCCGAGTGTAGCAGTACATTTTGACAAACAGACGCCCATTCCAAATAAGCACTGGTTGTAATTTATTTGGCACAGTCTGCGAGCTACGGTTGAAGTTACAGAACACTGAGCTCACAGCTGACAGTGCACACTTGAAAAAAAAACATGATCAGACTGAACCTTAACAGTCTGCATGGTTTATTTGTCACATCCATCTGTATGTCAGCAAATGCAGGTTGGTGTACGGCACTCTGTTTCACGACAGTGCAGTGACACTCAAAGTCCACAGAGGCCACTAGAGCGCAAAAATAAATCTTACACAGTAGGGCTTTACAAATCCAAAGAAGAAGACAGTGCTGCTGCAGGTTATTAGCCCTTAACGTCAGCAGGCTGGACACGTCAGTTAGCGGTACATTGCTGCTTATCTTCATGACACCGGTGAGGCCAAAAAAATAGAACTAAGACCTTAACTACTTACTACTGGTGAGGTAGTTCCTGACCAGTTTTAAGAGTGTTTAGATAGAGCTGAGTTGAAAGAAGAAGACAAGAGTATAACTACAGTACTGTAATCTTGCTGTAAGGGTGATATTCATACTAGTGTAAATAAGTAATTTGATTACATTTAACATATTTTTTCGTTTTTTGCTAAGCAAGATTTTTGTGGGAAAGGAATTAAACGACTGTCCCAGATAGTCGCCTGGTCTTCTCAGTGATTGAAACAAGTAAACGCCCTGGCTATTATTTGGTATTTTACGGTAGCTTATCTGATGATTGTAGGCAGAGTTAGGCTAACACGTCCCATCGACTCCCAGTGTTTGAGCTAAGCTAGTTAGCGGTGGGCGAGCTTTGCCAGTTTCTTTCTTGTTACTACACACACTGCCTAAAGAAGGGCGTCTACCTGCTTGTCATGGACTCGGGAGTGAGGCAAGACACACACAAAAAAAAAATGTTGGCATATCCCTTTAATGTTAGCAGCTTACTAACGCTGAGTCCTGATCCCCAACGAGAAGGTTAGCCTGTTCTGCTTCAAAGTACCTGATTTCAGGAATGCTTCATGCTCTCCAACAAAAACGTAAGGAAAAGTGAACTGTTCATGTAGAATTATGGTCATGCTGCACATCAAATTAAACAGGAAAATTTCAGCTAAACAACCACATAGGCCATTTTTACACACACCAAACACAACGTCAACACCAAGCAAATGAATTATCAAATATCCAAATCTGTTTCACTTTGATTCAAACTTGAGTTGATTTGTATGAATTTATTTGAATGGGAAAATGTAGAGAGTTCTGCTTGATTTTTTTCAAAAAGAAACTAAACATATATTTATTTATTTATTAGTTTTTTAAATATTCGTTTTCAAAAACAGTCCAAAACTGCCACAGATAAGCAGAAGAAGATAAAAACTGTTGTAATTGGGTGTAATGAACACCAAAAGTGACATAAAAGTGAAATCTAAAGTTTGGTATATCAGAAATGTCAAATGGGACTAATGGAGCCAAACTGGGCCAAGATTGGGCCTGACCACTCTGTAGTAAAACCTCTCTAACTTTGCTCTGCATCACTTTATCAGACTCAAACTTGGCAGAAGTAATGTTCACATATTTTCACATTCATTCATAGAGTTCTAAAGCTGCAGCTGCATCATTCCAAAGAGATATTCACAATAAAAACTTGTTTTGTTTTAGGCGAGGATGAAATGTTCAAATCATTCTGCCTTCTATCTTCATTTACTCTGTCCCAGTAACACATATACTGATAATTCACATCTGGACTAATCTCTCAAGAGTTACTTTATTATGACAGTAGGATAATTCAAACAGACCTTGTGGCTGCAGAGATTCACTCTCTCCTTTGTGAGGATGTCATTTTGGAGCAGAGGGCTTAAAAAAGGGACTGAACAGGTCAAAGATCAGTCTGTGAGCCTCATGTCCTTTTTTATTCGTTAAAAACAGAAACTTAACAAAGAAGGTAAAGTAATAACCTCAAAGAATGGGAAAGAGTTCCTTGGAAAATACGAGTCTGATCAGCGTCTTTTCCGCTGCTGTTTTTGAAGCAGGAGTCAGAGCTCTTCTTGATCCTGATTGGTCAGGTGAGCGCTGACACCCTGCATGCGTTTTTCTCCTGAAGACCTTCAGCAGAGCAGTGTTGCATCATGGGTAAACCTTTGGCCTGTTGGTTTCAGTAGATCAGACTCATCATCTTTCTGCATCTCCTCTCCTCCTGACAGGTTCTATGCAGCAGAGATCTGTATCGCTCTGAACTTCCTGCATGAAAAAGGGATCATCTACCGAGACCTGAAGCTGGACAACGTGCTCCTGGACCATGATGGTCACATCAAGCTCACGGACTACGGCATGTGTAAGGTGAGAGACTCATCCACTCTTCTTCAGCGAGAGAGGGCGTCAATAATTCAGGAGATCTGGACTCAGAGCAGCTCGGCCTCCTGCTCCTGCCTCTGACTACAGTCATGATCTCACATCATCCATGCTGACTCTGCTTACAAAACTGTAACACTTCTCCTTCTTCTCCTCCTCCTCCTTCTCCTTCTCCTCCCCTTCTTTCTCCTCCATCTCCTTCTCCTCCTCATTCTCCTCCTCTCCCTCTCTTCCTTATTCTTCTCATTCTCCTCCTGCTCTTCCTTCTCCATCTTCTCCTCCTCATCCTCCACTTCTTTCTCCTCTTTTTCCTTCTCCTCCTCATCCTCCATCTTCTTCTCCTCCTCACTCTCCTCCTCTCCCTCTCTTCCTTATTCTTCTCATTCTCCTCCCGCTCTTCCTTCTCCCTCTTCTCCTCCTCCTACCCCACTTCTTTCTCCACTTTTTCCTTCTACTCCTCTCTCTCCTTCTTCTCCTTGTCCATCTTCTTCTCCTCCTCCTTCTCATACTCCTCCTCCACCTTATCCTTCTCTTTCCCCCTCTTCCTTCACCTTCTCCTCCTCCTTCACTTTCTCTTCCTCCTTCTCCTCCTCCTCATTCTCCTCCTCCTCCTTCTCTCTCTCTTCTTTTTCCTCCTCCTCCTCTTCCTCTTCCTTTTCCTCCTCTTCCTTCTCCTCTTCTGCATCTTCCTCCTCTTCGTCGTCCTCCTCCTCCTTCCTCTTCCTTCTACTCATTCCCCCTTCCCCTGCTCCTCCTTCCCTTCCTCCTCCTTCTCTTTCTCCTCATCCCTCCTCCTCCTCCATCTCCTCCCATTCCTCCTCCTCCTCCTTCTTCTCTTTCTCCTTCTCCCTCTCATCTTTCTCTTCCTCCTCTCCTCCTCCTCCCCCTCCATCTCCTCATCTTCATCCTCCTCCCTCTTTCTCCTCCTCCTCCTTCTTCTCCTTCTGTTCTTTCTTCTCCTTCTTCTCCTCCTCCTTCTCTCTCTTCTTTTTCCTCCTCTTCCTCTTCGTCTTCCTCCTCTTCCTTCTCCTAATTCTCCTCCTCCTCCTCCCTTGTCCTTCTCCATCTTCTCCTCCTCCTCTTCCTCCTCCCCTCCTCCTACTCCCCCCTCCATTCTCCTCCTTCTCCATTTCTTTCTCCTTCTCCCTCTCTTCTTTTCCCTCTTACTCCACCTCCTCCTCCTCCTCCTTCCCTTCCTCCTCCTTCTCTTTCTCCTCATCCCTCCTCCTCCTCCATCTCCTCCCATTCCTCCTCCTCCTCCTTCTTCTCTTTCTCCTTCTCCCTCTCATCTTTCTCTTCCTCCTCTCCTCCTCCTCCCCCTCCATCTCCTCATCTTCATCCTCCTCTCTCTTTCTCCTCCTCCTCCTTCTTCTCCTTCTGTTCTTTCTTCTCCTTCTTCTCCTCCTCCTTCTCTCTCCTCCCACTTTTCCTCCTGCTCCTCTATCTTCGCTTTCCTCTTCTCACTCTCTTCTTTTTCCTCCACCTCCTTCCCCTCCCTATTCCTTTTTTTCTCCTTCTCCTTTTCCTTTTTCTCCTCCTCTCCCTCTCCTTCTCCATCTCCTCCTCCTCCTCCTCCTCCTCAGGAGGGGATCAGACCAGGAGACACCACCAGTACTTTCTGTGGAACCCCTAACTACATCGCTCCTGAGATCCTTCGAGGAGAAGACTACGGTGAGACTCTAACAGCAGGACGTTATTTTAGCTTCAGGCTTCGTCTCAGTTTGGCTGTGAAGAAGAAGATCGTGGGATGACGTGCAGGAACGAAGCCACAGCCACAAAAAAATGATTTAATGAATGTTCAGAGGAAACAGATGTTCAGTTTGTCAGATTAATTTGAGTTGTTGATCTTCTCAGCAGCTGCAGTTTGTCCTAAATTTACAATAATCAGTTTAATTCTGACAGCACTCTGTTATTTAGTTTGTTACAGTCTTTTTCCCAAAATATCTTTAAGTTTAGTCACACTTTAGTCTCTAAATTGTTTTCATTTTAGTCGACTAAAATATGAAGTGTAAAGGGTAAGACATTTTTATGTTCCCTTGAATTTCTGAAGTCATGTTTTACTCTTGGATAAAATCAAACATCTAATAACCCTTTATTGAATGTTAGTAAAGTCTAAATGTCTAAATTAGGGCTAAACAATTAATTGCAAATTAGATTAAATTGCAATATGGCTTGTTGCAATTTTCAAATTGCAGAAGGTTCAATATTTTTAGGCAAAAATGTGTTGAACATTTTGACACGTGATGTAGTTTTTTGCAATTTCATGCCAATTTTTTACCTCTATTCATGCACTTTTTTCCCACTTTTGGACCATTTTTACCTTTTTTAACCCCCATTTTTTACAACTTTATGCCTATTTTCCCCCCATTCATCTTTTTTTGGCCACTGTCAGAACTATTTTTGGAATTTTTACATGGTTTTTGAAATTTAATTTTAAATTTAATTTCCAATTTTGCTGCCATTATCAATTTTCCTAAGCTACTTTTGGATTTTTTTGCCAATTTTTCCCCCTTTTTTTGCAATTTCATACCTATTTTGCTTCTGTTCTTCACTTCTCCAATTTTTCTCAAATCTTTTACCCTTAGATTAATTTAATGTCATATTGGTTTGACTATAAAAAGATCTACTGCTTATGTTTGTTTAAGAATACATAAGATGAGGAACATTAAAACAATCGCAGAGTAAATCTCAATATTGGGGAAAAAATCGCAACTAGATTATTTTCTCAAATCGTTCAGCCCTAATCTAAATGAACAGAAACAAATGTTCCTTTGTGTGAAATGCAGTCACCTTTATTTAGTCTACCTGGCAGAGCATCTCAGTTACAATACCAGAACTGACAACAAACAGTGAACCTGCTCTACATGAATATATCAATTCATAAAGAGAGCAGCTCTGATTGGATCGCTCCACAACTTATCCCACCACCAAGCTAAGGCAGCTGTGATTGGATGTCCCTCTGAACTCATCCAACCTTTAACACAACCAAAGTAGCTGTGATTGGATAGATTCATCACTTGTCTCTACTTCCTACATGACCATATTAGGTCTGATTGGATTAAGTCTGTCAGACATTTTAGTCTAGTTTTTATTTGTTGATGAAAATGTCAGTTAGTTTAGTTTGAGTTTTTGTCCATGTGCTCTTTGTCAGGGGAAAATGGTTGTTGACAAAAACAAAATGAACTCTGTAACAAATATTAAATCACTAAAACTGGAAACATAAATAATAAATATTTAACACCCCCGTGTCTGTTCTCCTCTCTCAGGCTTCAGTGTGGACTGGTGGGCTCTGGGCGTGCTGATGTTTGAGATGATGGCGGGCAGATCTCCATTCGACATCATCACCGACAATCCTGACATGAACACAGAGGAGTACCTCTTTCAAGGTGAGACGGTGAAGCTTGAAGGTCACTTTAACCTCAAAGAAAATGTTCGTTAACTTTCCCAAACTCACAGGCAGAGTATAGACTCACTGGCCATTGAATTAGGTACACCCAGCTCGCACCATGTTGGACTCGTCCATCTTTAGAACTTCTTAATGTCAGAGATTCTACAAGGAGCTGAACATCACACATCTGCTGTTCATCCATGATAAGAATCTCCTTCTTGTTCTTAGCTGACAGGAGTGGCACCTGGTGTGGTCTCCTGCTGCTGTAGTCCATTTTTCTACCTTTCTATCATCTATAGCCATTCTCCTCAGACCTTTGGCATCAACAAGGCATTTCGACCCAGATAACTGCTGCTCACTAGATATTGACCCTTCGCTAAGCCCCGCCCCCCTTGGTTACTGTTGCTACGCCTGTCAAGCTTTGCCTCGTGAAAATATGGAGTTTTTAGTGGTTCGGCGAGTGCTATTCCTGAGGGAATATCTGCTAATTTTTGGACATTTTCTTCCGATATATCAAAAAGGAGTGGACAGAAAGATCTCCAGTATGGTTTTGAGAGTTTCATTTACCAAATCAAATGTCAGAGTTCAAATGAAGAGGACATTAAAACAGAGGGGAAAGCACACAGATCTGAATGCAAGCAGCCCGTGTGTTGATACTTCACTTTAAATTAATCACATACAAGAACAAGAACAACGATGTTCTTGTCCAGCAGGATAAGTTGATATATATTTATTGTTTGAATTGAAATTAATAATGTTATCGTTATCGTTATCGTTGTGTTTGCTCCTTTCTAGGGCGTCTGTAAATAAAAATATGAACAGATACAGTATGTTAGAACTTCTCTGCTGTAACTTGTATTTCTTTTGCCTAAATATTACCCAGTGGCTCAATGTTTAACAGAAGTGACCTACTACTGACACCTCTTTGTTTGCTAGTGTTGTCTTACCCAGCACACAGAGCTATGGTTGGCTAACATTAGTTAGCATCTTACTTTAGAACAAATGTAGGTGTTCTTGTGCTTTATCCACACAGCATCTTTCTGCTTGAGTCTTAGCTTGGAGAAGACACAAAAAAATCAACACCAACCTCCAAACTTCTCAGATGTCAACTGTCGGACTTGCTAGTCCCGTATGCACACCGCTAGGGCATGCTGTATTCTGCTGAGAGCTTCACAGGCCTCTTGTGCATAGTTACGGTTGCTAACGTGGGATTAGACAGTAGCTGTTTGTGGGAGGGTCAATTGTCTCTTCTTTAGACCATCCTCTGTAAACCCCAGAGATGGTTATGAGTGAAGATCACAGTAGATCAGCAGTTTCTGAAACATATGACCCTCAGCTATGTTAAAAATCTCTTAAATCCTCTTTCTTCCACATTCTGATTGACTATTTCTACATCCCTAATTGAATCAAGTTGCTGCCATGTAATTGGCTGATTAGCTTATTGCATGAACAAGCAGTTGAACAAGTGTTCTCTAGTAAAGTGGCTGGTATGTGTGTTTAATTTGTTTCAAGTTTGTTGGGGTGTAAAGTTGAATGGATGGTTAATTTATTTAATTTACAGCAACAATGCTTAAAAGAAGGCATGATAGGGGGATAATTAATCATAAATTAAACTCTTATTTACTGAGAACTGTTTCAAGTTCACTTTATTAAGAGTCTTTTTCTCAGAATACATTTTTTGCTCAATATATATAAAACTATAGGACATTAATTACCTCTTTGTCTGACTTTAGCCTGATAGAGTCTATTAATAAGGTCAAAATTATAATTAATGTGAGTATTTAGAGCCTGTTTGAACACAAACATGTTAATTTAACCCTTTGTGGCACATTTCCTCATGGAGTCGGGGGGGGGGGGGATCATGTAGTGGAATAACAATCAGCTCAGGGCTGTGAAGGATTTATGTGAGAGTGTAAATCAGGGCTTATAGATGCTTCATTAAAATGGAGGAATCTCAGAAACAGATGATTTGATTTCTCTTCAGTGATTATGAGGTTTAGTTTGCTGTCATCTGTCAGTCCATTTTATTTCTGATGCCAGTAAAACACTTCGTTTTCTCTTTTAATCATAGTTAAAGTGTCATCCTGAAGCCATTTTTAATTAAAAATTAGAATCAGATGCTTTTACTGTTTCTTTTGCTGTTGATTATTTCCTCAGTTTTGCCTCTTTATGTATTCTTACTCTCAGATTTATTCATTTCCACCTTGTAAATCCAATTAAGTGATTTGTGTGTTTGAAATTCAGTTGACAGAGGGCATGCTGCAGGTTTCCTCAGGCTCATCAGACAGTTTTGACCACAAATGATAAGAACAAAAATCCATGTTGTCGAGTTAAACCCTCAAAGCTGAAACTGTTGGCTCGAAACATCCTGAATCTTAATTTACTTCATGCTGCAGGGAGTTTATGAGCTCTGGTGTTCAGGACATGCTTCAATTATTTGTCAGGTTTTCTTTATTTCAGCTCATTTGAACAGAACAGGTGTACACTGCATTAGTGTGGTTTCTCTTTTACTTGGGGGTGTCCCGATACAACTTTTTTACCTCCAATACAATACCGATATTTCAGCCTTGTGTATTGGCCGATACCGATATCGATACGGTACGATATCAGCAGGAACCAAACAGACTTTTATTTCTTATTTTGTAGTATGGACTGTAAGAAAAGGCTTGATCAGGAGAGATTACTCAAACAGAGAACAATAGTCAGCAATAGTAGGTATGAGAAAAACTGACCCATTTGTTATTAACCAATGGGTTCAATAAATTTAAACCTTGAAAAAAAGAATAAAGTACAATTAAATAAAATACATGAAAAATAAATAAGACGTCCCTGAAAAGTAACCCCAATAAATCAAATAAAAACAAAAACATATTTTTACATTTTAAAATACATTTAAAATAACCACTGTGTTTAATTTAAACATGAGCAGATTCTTCAACCAGATTTAAATAAATAAAGAATGAATTAGAAAGAACTGCTTGTATCAGAGTGCTCATATTGGATAATTTAGATGCAGGTCGATATATTAATCGATATTTGTTTTCTTGCTGATATCGGACCAATATCTGATATCAATTTCAGATCGGGACACCCCTACTCTTACAATAGAAATGCTTTAAAATCTCTTATCTTTGCCAGTTTTGTGGATCATGTTGTTTAAATTAGAAATGATTTTGTTCTGTTGTGCCATGCTGCACTAAAGGGGTGTCCAATCTGTGGTTCAGGGGCCAGCTGCAGCCTTCTCGACATTTTTAATTAGCCCCCATTAATTTCTAAAATATAAAATTAGATTGGTCCCCATTAGAACATGAAGTTTTGCCTGACTGCTGAATAAAGAGGAAGGGACCCTCTAGGGGGCCCGAACCTCAGCTTGTGAACCAAAGCTGTGAGATAAAGATACATGACAGCATTAAAAAAGTACAGCCATCAAAAAATAAACACTCACTGGCCACATTATTAGGTACACCCGTCTAACTGCTTGTTATTGCAAATTAGATAATCTAATGGTAGCAACTCAATGCATTTGGGCCTGTAGACATGGTCAAGACAACCTGAGCATCAGGATGGAGAAAAATTAAGAGATTTAAGAGAAAATATCCAGTGTGCAGCACTTCTTTGGGTCAGGCTCAGAGTTTGGAGTGAACGTCATGAAGCGTGGATCCATCCTGCCTTGGATCAGCGAGACTCCAGCAGCTCCATGTCTCAGAGCTCAGATCAGCTCACTCTGGTTTATTCACTCCAGTGACCTCCACAGTCACCAGATCTCAGTCCAATAGAGCACCTTTGGGATGTGGAGGAGCAGGAGCAACATCTCTGTTGGATTTTTTCAGCAACTTGTTGAATGTTTGACACTGATATGTAGGGATGGCAATAGAAAACCAATTCCAGTTGAGAATCGTTAACAGCTCCATCAAAGAATCGATATCATCTTTTGTCTTCCTTCCACTGACAGGGTCCAGAAGTGTCAGAATTGTGGCTTATTTTTTACTGAAAGTGCCTACTGCACAATCTTAAGTGAGTGGAAACACTTCGCAGAAGCAGTTATCAATGCTGTGACGTGTGTTTGACATTGTTGATCTACAGGTCAACATTTACCCACAACAAAAATCTGCAGGAGTCAAAAAAAGAATCGTCAATGAACTGGATCGATTAGCAGGTTCATTAATAGCACTGGTATCAATAAAATCTTATCAACTCTACCAAAAATCAATCAAACTTTATTTGTATAGAAATAAGGAAAATAAATTAAAATAATAAAAGGTAAAAAATTAAATACAATGAAAAATATACCCCCCCATCCTTCGCAATGCACATACAGCACACACACTCACTTTCACACACATACGAGACATGAAGAAGAGATTCTAACAGAAATCAGAGTAAGAGGACTGAGGAAACACCATCTTTCATTAAAAATGAGGAAACACTGGAGCAAAGACTAAAATAACAATTAAAAAAAATAAAAGCCGTGACAATAAGGGCTGGGTATCAATTCAGATTTTCTGGAACGATTTGTTTCGATATTACCAGGTCTCAAATCGATTCGTTTCACGATACAATAAGATATTAATTCAGTCTGGGATATCTCAGTTAAAATAATACTGTAAACTTAAAAAGTGACCTTTTGACCTGGTACATTATTTAAATTGTTTTTACATTAAGAAATGAACCCAAAGCAGTTACATTAATCTTATATTAATTATATACATTAATGCATATTCTGCATATTACTTGTTTTCTGTCCAACTCCTCTTTTCCTTCATGCTTGTAAAATCTTAAATACATCCATACGTCAGCCTTTAAACTCTCCGGTGGTGCCCGTATAGTGCTGTTTACTTCTGCCGTGTTTGTTTGATTACTTGCAGTAACATGTCACGAGATTTTGTTCAGTCTAAAGCAGTGCTAAACGCTGATCACTCAATACTAGCTGGGTTGATACCACAGGCTGCTTCTCTGCACGTCCAATGAAGAAAAAACTACCCAAGTTAAAAGATCCATCTTTGGATTTTATGAATCGGTTATGAACCAGTTAAAGGAAAATCGATTAAATGGATTTTTTAAACCCAGCCCCAGTGACAAATGAAACATTTGTCATGGCTGTGGTTTTTCAAAGTTTAGTGAATTTGTTTTCTTTTTGAAGGCAGATATTGTGACATCATGAACGTCTTTTTTACTGATGTTGTCAATGCCTGAAATGTTTTTGTTCTCCTGCTGAAGTTCATGGAGGACGTTATGAAGTATTTCCGTGAATCAGAAACAGAAACAGAAACAGAGGAAGCTCACACCTGACCCGCTCTTTAAGGATGTCGCTCCTACAGACGAAGTATCTGTGCAGTCAGATTGGACCAAACTAAGCAGCACACCGGCGAGATCGCAGCCTCAGGACGGAGGAGCCTTCTCTCTATGTCAGCCATATGTCCCCCCCTCTCCACCACAGACATTCCTCCGTACTTCAGGAGCCCCGTGTGACGTGTTAGCTCTCCACTGTGACCGTCAGCACTGTGGCGTAGCAGCACGGCTAGCATCTGCCACCAGAGCTGTCCTCCTGGCGGTCTTACCGGCCGATCAGCAGGTTCCTGGATGTAAACCGGCCAATAGGAACCAAGACTTTCACCACGGGAGCCGCTCGCCATATGTCGGCGAGCAGAGCCGAGAGCCGGAGCCTGCTTTAGGCTCCAGAGAGGATCTGCAGCTACAGGAGATGGAGGTCGTTTAGGCAGAGCTGTGGCCTGGTGGCTTCATGCATCCATGAGGAAAACACCTGTCCAGTCATGACACTGAGGTCAACGGTCAGGAGAGGTTCTGTCCTGTGATTGGTTGAGCTCTTTCTCTTTTAATCTGCTGTTTAACATGACCTGAAGTCACAGTGACCTTGACCTTTAATCACCACAGTATCCATCCATCCATCATCAAAACCATCCGTCACATGCAGGGTCACAAACTGATGAAGACATTTATTTACTGATTGTATTTATTATTATTTTGCATTATATTTTAACTTATTTTAACCCTTTAATTCTGTTTTATTTCTACATTTCAGTTCAGATTTTTTATTTGGAATTTTATTCTTTGTTAAATGCTTTTCCTTTTTTTATCCTATTTTAGTTGATTTTATTATGTACCATATTATTTATCTAACTTTTATTTTATATCAATATTAGGGCTGCAACCACCAATCGATTAAATCGCTGAAAATCGATAATCAAATTTGTTGTCAAAAAATTTCCGTAGTGGAAACATGATCCGTTCTGAACATGTGCGTCACTTCGTCACTTCCTTTACAAGCAACTTTTACGACAGCTAGATGAGTGACTAGGGATGTAACGATATGGAAATTTTGTATCACGGTTATTGTAACCAAAATTATCACGGTTATCATTATTATCACGATATTGTTGCAGTGTGCTCAAAATGTTCTAAAAGTACTTTTACACAGAATTGAAATCATTTAACCCCTTTATTATTATATTCATAACAGTTCTTTTGTCTTTTTTGTCAATAAATGTGTCAGACTCAGAGGCCAAACAATGCAAACTGCGCAGGTGCACCTCGCGTGAGGCTCCTTAATCGAGGACAGAAATATAGTTCCAGCTTTTCCAGGCAAAGAGCAGCATCACCGTGCGTTACTGAGGCAGTGTGGTGATCAACCACGATATAACGGTAATTTTGATTTGACATGGTAACGATTATCGTGGGAAATTTTATCGCGGTTTACCATTTTACCAGTAACCGTTACATCCCTACGAGTGACAGGCTGTTTTCAAATCCTCCTACTATACTAGCAGTGTGTACTGATTCGCCCAAACTGTAGTCTGCAGTACACAGTATGCCAACAAATGTGAAAGTTGCAGTAAGTAAAAAATACCCAGAAGAGGTACTGATTTGGGAAAAATTCACAGTATGCATCGGACCAGACTGCTTTGCCTACTGTTACCCACAATGCAAAGCGACTGAATTAAAAATGACTGAGAGTGGAGCATCAAAAACCGGAGTAGAAGAGGAATACAAATTTAAGAGCCATAACTCGTTATCTTCACCTTTTCAACAGTTACTACTGTGTGATAAGTTGTAAAACGGTCTGTTTTGTTTTTCTGGAAGGTGGTGTTAAATCTGTCCTACACCTTCAGCATTATTAGTGTAAAGCACTGACCGGTTTGACATTTTACTGTTACATACTGTATTTCTCTTCTATATTTCCACCACCTCAAATTTTCCTGCTTCTCCTCATTCTTAACACTGCACTGCGGGTGTGATGTTTATTCTTGATGTGTTGTTTTTTTCTGTAAGTGGCTCTAGTACGCCGTCAAACAAAATATACAAAATAATTCCTCCCTGAAATAAGAAGTATTCTCCACCACTGACCGTTTCATATAAAATCATGTAAATAGAAGATATATAACAGATATGTAGTACAAAATGAGTGGCCTAATCAGGGCTCCAGAGTGCAACCATTATGGGCGCACATGCAACCAAAATTTGTAAGAGTGCACCGAACATTTTTTCTTGGGCGCACTGGTGCACCAAGAAAAAATGTTAGGTGCACTCTTACAAATTTAAGTTGACAAAATTAACTGAGGTAGCGAAAAATCTGCAGAAAGACACAGCACCTGCTTCCTCTCTTTTCTCTGTCCCTGCATTGCATCTTCACAGGCTGCAGGCTGTAGGCCCGCCCAAACATGCACACACACACAGCCCTTAGCTATAATCCAATCAGCTGTTAGTATGCAAATGAGCCCTGACAGAGCCTGACTGTGGTGTCAGGTTTCAGCATGGAGCGGTAACTCTGAAGAAGCAGCGAAACACTGCCAAATTTGTCTTTGTGACCGTCAGATAATTACTAATTACCAACAAAAACAAGTAAAAAATGTTTTATTTTGCATAATGTTTTAGTTTGAATTTGTAAATTTCATTCAGTAAAGCACTTTTAACACTGTGTATTTCTTTTAATCTATAATTTTTCTTCAAATAAAGGCAAGGCTTTCTTTAATTCTTATTCTGGTTTAAAAATCATGTACATTATACAAAAGTAATGGAGAGTGATAAAATGGTGACCTTATGGCGTGAGGGGTGACACTATGAAAGTTTGGGTGCACCTAATTTTTGTGCTGGTGCACCTTAAAAAATATTTAGGTGCACTGTTGCAACCACTGCAAAAAGTTAGTCTGGAGCCCTGCTGATGCGTTGTTGTCGTAAAACAGGTCAATAGTATATAGTGACCTGTTTTATTGCTTACTGCACATAAGCAGAATGGATCATGTTTCCGGTATAGCGCGTGTAGTGATACTCCCTCTTTGTTGATTTATCTCTTTTAATGAGGAAATATTGGACCAAGGCAGAACCAAGGCAGTTCACCCCTAGACCAAAGTGGAGTTTGTGCAAAGTTTGAAAGAGGTCCTCTAATCCTTATTAGAAATACAATTTACTCATAAATGATGAACATTGACATCCCCTTTGTCCTATGACTCTTTAAATCCAATCTGTTCATCGTGGAGTCAAAGTGGGCATCTGCACAAAGTATCGAGGATTTCTCTTTTTAATTCCTGAATGACCCAGAAAGGCTGAGCAGCCAAACCCAGACTTTTCAGCCTCAGACTGAAACAGGGTCGTCCTCTCTCTGCCTCAGCCTCATTTTTCAAAGACAGCGTCAGGGTCACAGTGAGCCAAAGCACCAAACACACAAATGTTTTTGTTTATGCTGCCATAAAAACGCTCTTTAACGTCACCGTTTGGACCAGAAACTGAACATTTATGCAGCTGTAATGATGAAGAGCTGCAGAACAGGATTTTCTGTTTTGGTGTAATTTCCACAACATGTTCTTCTGAGAGGGAAAATGTTTTTAATTAGATGAACCACAGATGGAAAAAAGAGTTAAGAGAAGGGTTCAAGCTTGATTTTAGAAAAGGCTGAAGAGAAAAGAAACAGAGAAGAAGAAGAAAAATGCCAAGGACGAGAAATAGTGTTGATTTTATGGCCGAATCCCAATCTGCAGTCCTGACACTAATTTGGAATTTACCAACAAGAACCAAACTTACATTAATAAATCTTACTTCAAATGCACAAATATTACTTAAACCTGTTTTTTCTTTTGCAGTAGCATTTTGTTAATTTCATTAATTGCTGTTTTACTGTAGGAACCTTCGGGTAATGGGGTGTGAAGGTCCAAAAAAGGAAGCATGAAGCTGTTTTTTCCTGCTTCAATTGTAGAATTATTCTTTAGTAATTGTATTTAGTTACTCTCATGCATGTGCTGAGTGCCAGCATTAACATTTTCACTAAAAAAATCTGATTCCTATTTACACAGAGACAGAAAAACATTTTCAAACTTTTCACTCTGGACCCTGGTTTCAAAAATGTGCAGATTCAGACAGTCCGGGCACCGTTCTCGTGTAAACAGAAGACACAAAAGCAGCAGAAACTCTGGTTTCACCAGTTTTCTTGGTGGTGTAAATGCACCCTGATTGACTTCTCTTCGTTAAGTGTTGGCTGATCTGCCAGCTAAATTTATCAGCTGGCAGGTAAATTTAAATAAAACAATCAAACATGAAGTCATTCTTGTTTTTAATCATGCTGTTCTGGACATTAAAGGTTGTTGGTAATTAATGGCAAACAGCAAACAATTCTTACCCTGCGCGTTTTCTGACTTTGACAACACAGGGGGCCAGATTGAAAGCTTTGGGAGGCCTGGTGTGGCCCCCGGGCCTCCAGTTGATGATCACTGCTCTAAAGTCTCAACTGTTATCGAGTGGCTGCATGATCTGTTTGACAGACTGCAGTGTGAGAGCTTAACAAACCAATGAAAAATAGGATCATGTTACAGCTTCACTGCATTAAAGGTGCAGTGTGTAGAAATCGGCATTTTAGCGACATCTAGTGTTCAGATGTTGGAATGAGCCCTTCTGTTTCTAAAACATCATATCACTAAGAGACGGTGGACACCAAAAGGGATCGTGAACAGGGCATCATTTACAACAGTTACCAGGTGACGGTTTGTCATTCATATCTGTAACTATTATTTTGAGAGATTATAGGTCAGTTAAGATGATGATTATAGGTTTGCAAACTTTAGTAGACTCAAAAATCGCGTTTCGCTCTTTTTGTCCCCAAAACCCATTCGTAGACAACATTATTTATTATTTAATGTTTATTTAACAGGGACGATACATACAACATTGCCACAGAAAATGTGAAAATGTGAATGTATATAAGACGTGTAGCTTCAGCTAATTTGCAGTCTTTGTCCCTGGTCAGGATTTAGAGTACAATAAAATATACAGAATACAGATACAATTATACAAATACAGTAATACAGTGAATATAGTCAATAAGTACCATGAATAAATAGACACAGTTGTAGTAAATAAGAGGCTAAAACACAAGCTACATTTGACATTAAAAATTATTAAAATATACTCAACAAAAATATAAACGCAACACTTTTGTTTTTGCTCCCATTTTTCATGAGATGGACTCCAAGATCTAAAATTCATTCCAGATAAACAATATTACCATTTCTTTCAAATGTTGTTCACAAATCTGTCTAAATGTTTGATAGTGAGCACTTCTGCATTGCTGAGATAATCCATCCCACCTCACAGGTGTGCCACATCAAGATGCTCATCGGACACCATGATTAGTGCACAGGTGTGCCTTAGACTGCCCACAATAAAAGGCCACTCTGAAATGTGCAGTTTTGTCTCACAGCAAAATGCCACAGATGTTGCAAGCATTGAGGGAGCGTGCAATTGGCATGCTGACAGCAGGAATGTCAACCAGATCTGTTGCTCGTGCATTGAATGTTCATTTCTCCACCATAAGCCGTCTCCAAAGGTGTTTCAGAGAATATGGCAGTACATCCAACCGACCTCACAACAACATTCCACAGGCCACAATTGACAATCTGATAAACTCTATGCGAAGATGTGTTGCACTGCATGAGGCAAATGGTGGTCACACCAGATACTGACTGGTTCTGAGTCCCCAGACCCCCAATAAAGCAAAAAAAAAATGCACATTTCAGGGTGGCCTTTTACTGTGGACAGTCTAAGGCACACCTGTGCACTAATCATGGTGTCTGATGAGCATCTTGATGTGGCACACCTGTGAGGTGGGATGGATTATCTCAGCAAAGCAGAAGTGCTCACTATCACACATTTAGACAGATTTGTGAACAATGTTTGAGAGAAATGGTAATATTGTGTATCTGGAATGAATTTTAGATCTTTAAGTCCATCTCATGAAAAATGGGAGCAAAAACAAAAGTGTTGCATTTATATTTTTGTTGAGTATAGTATACGGATAGTTACTTGTAAGAAATTATTGTTCACATTTCTGCTGCTGTTTAACTTTTGCACTGAACTTTTTAAGTTCTGTTTGAGATTTAATTTCAGATGGTAAGGAATTCCATAGGTGTATGCCTTGCACTGAGAGGAATGACTGCCCAAATGTTGTCCTGCACCTTTGGATTTTACAGATTTTACATGGTGGATCGTTATGTCAGCCTCCACAGAGGAGAGACCTGCGGTACATAGATATAAAAAGCTTTTTCTAACTTAATAAAAAGAAAACAAACGTTTTATGAGGATAATTGTTCACCTATTTTGATGAACTTCACATACAAATAGAAACATTATATCTTGTATTCACCGTTTCTGTTTAATGAAATGATGCCAACTGCTAGACACTACACCTTTAAACCAAATCTGGACCATCCAGACTTTAGATTTGCAGACTTCTCTAAAATCATTCATACTCCTTTGTTATCCCCGTTGTTCCTCTGATACTGACAGTCGATCAGGAGCACACAGGTTAAGAATGATCATAGAGCTGTTGTGATCATCCAAGCAGAAGCTTATTTAATTTTATTTATTCGTTTATTTGGCAGGGACATTGCAATTGTACATAGTCACAGCTCTGTAGCTGCAGCCACGGAGCTGTGACTGGATACAGATTTGGTAGCAGAGCTCGAGGGAGCGGTAGCACCTGCAGGGGTTGGGGTTCGAGTCCTGTTCTATTGGTTGCCAGCTGTGCAGAGACCTGGTTAAGGGACGCTGCCTAATGGTGTGTTTGTGCCGCTTAAGTGTCTGCTGCAGGTTATTGTAAACAAACAGTAAAGATCTCCACGGTGTGTTGTTACTGATGCACTTTGATCAAACATTCTTTTCCTCCTTTGAGTTTGAAATTCATCAAGCGAACTCTTTCCTCCTTCGCTCTGATTTTGTTATGATCGCCTCGAGGTGAAAAGGTTTTTAATTCTGTTCATCTTTATGGTCTAACAGGCTGTTAAATTCTCTCTCAGCACTGCAGCGTACAGTAAAAGCATCTTAAAAACATGCCACACAGGAGAAAGAGCTGGTTTTTGGGCAGAACAGCCTCTTTGTCCTGAACCCTCAGCCATCACGTTACCTTGAACCGCTCGTCTTTTGATTCATGTTTTCGAGGGAGAAACTCTTTTTTCGGAGTGTTTTTGTTCCCGTCGGTGTGACATTGTGGAGCCGTGGGAGTCTCAAGGCTGCATGTGGACCGTCAGAAGTGAGAGAGCGAGCGGCGTCCTCTGGTTCCCGTCCCTTCCTTTGACTCCCACGCAGCAGACATGGTCACCCACGGGCAGGTTGGACCGTGAATCATCCTCCTCCCTGCTCACGATTGTCCTTTTCCTTCTCTCTCTCTCTTTTGTTGCTGTCCTTCTCTTTTTTTTTGCTAACAGTTATTCTCGAGAAGCCCATTCGCATCCCAAGGTCTCTGTCGGTGAAAGCTGCCAGCGTGCTCAAGGGCTTTCTTAACAAGGTGAGAGCCGTGCACTCCCATTCAGACCAGTGTGTGTGAGCATGTGTGTGTTTTCCATCCCAAACCAGAACGTGCAGGATCAGGGCAAAACATCTGGGACTGCAGATACCCAATACTTTCTCCTCTCATGAAAAGTCCACGTTGAGGTTCCTGAAGTAGTGCCACAGTCAAGACCTCCTCTGAATCCACCCTTTGAATTGTAACAATCATCTCGTGTTGATTTTTGCACCCAAAGTCTCTCCTGCACTTGACACTTGATTAAACCATGCAGAGTTTGTGGGGTGCCTTGTGGTCTTTGCTGATCATATCAGGAATCAGGTCATATGAAAATAACCTGATGTCTCTTTCTTCGGTCAAACACTTTAAATTTGTTCACATTTTATTTTTGCAGGATCCCAAGGAGCGGCTGGGGTGTCAGGTCCAGACGGGGTTCACAGATATCAAGTCACACACGTTTTTCCGCAGTATAGACTGGGAACAGGTAAGAGCTTCATGAGCTAAGAGTGTTTAACGACGGGAGTTCGCTCCGATTTGAGACACCTTGATTACTTTGACTACTTTCAGTTTTTCTGTTGAGGAATTCACATAAAAAATGTAATATATCGTTTAATGAAAAACAGTTTGAAACATGAGTTGTTTTAATTTACTATCTGACAATGATCAAATCAACTGGTTGAATGGTGTTTAAATGCCTTAAATTTATAATATGGGAACTCTAAGTCCAGTGAAGTTGGAATGTCATTTAAAATTTGATTTAAGATTTAAAAGATCAAAATAAACAAAGGAAACCAATGATTTACAATTGAGTTTTCTGTTCTCTATTCAGTTGAATACACTGCAAAAAATGTGTAATATTAAAACTTGAAAACCTTTTAAAAAAGATATTCTCTCACTTTGAATTTAAAGCCTGCAGCACATTTAAAAAAGCTGGGACGGAGGCATGTCAGTGGTTAGCTCCTCAACAGTCCAGGGTCTCTGTTATATTTGCACCTGTTCAGTGGAGGCAGGCGTGGACTGCAGCAGATCAGTCTAGTACCTGTTCAGTGGAGGCAGGCGTGGACTGCAGCAGGTCAGTCTAGTACCTGTTCAGTGGAGGCAGGCGTGGACTGCAGCAGGTCAGTCTAGTCCCTGTTCAGTGGAGGCAGGCGTAGACTGCAGCAGGTAAGTCTAGTCCCTGTTCAGTGGAGGCAGGCGTAGACTGCAGCAGGTCAGTCTAGTCCCTGTTCAGTGGAGGCAGGCGTAGACTGCAGCAGGTCAGTCTAGTCCCTGTTCAGTGGAGGCAGGCGTGGACTGCAGCAGGTCAGTCTAGTCCCTGTTCAGTGGAGGCAGGCGTGGACTGCAGCAGGTCAGTCTAGTACCTGTTCAGTGGAGGCAGGCGTGGACTGCAGCAGGTCAGTCTAGTACCTGTTCAGTGGAGGCAGGCGTGGACTGCAGCAGGTCAGTCTAGTCCCTGTTCAGTGGAGGCAGGCGTGGACTGCAGCAGGTCAGTCTAGTCCCTGTTCAGTGGAGGCAGGCGTGGACTGCAGCAGATCAGTCTAGTCCCTGTTCAGTGGAGGCAGGCGTGGACTGCAGCAGGTCAGTCTAGTCCCTGTTCAGTTGAGGCAGGCGTGGACTGCAGCACGTCAGTCTAGTACCTGTTCAGTTGAGGCAGGCGTGGACTGCAGCAGGTCAGTCTAGTACCTGTTCAGTGGAGGCAGGCGTGGACTGCAGCAGGTCAGTCTAGTCCCTGTTCAGTGGAGGCAGGCGTGGACTGCAGCAGGTCAGTCTAGTACCTGTTCAGTTGAGGCAGGCGTGGACTGCAGCAGGTCAGTCTAGTCCCTGTTCAGTGGAGGCAGGCGTGGACTGCAGCAGGTCAGTCTAGTACCTGTTCAGTGGAGGCAGGCGTGGACTGCAGCAGGTCAGTCTAGTACCTGTTCAGTTGAGGCAGGCGTGGACTGCAGCAGGTCAGTCTAGTACCTGTTCAGTGGAGGCAGGCGTGGACTGCAGCAGGTCAGTCTAGTACCTGTTCAGTGGAGGCAGGCGTGGACTGCAGCAGATCAGTCTAGTACCTGTTCAGTGGAGGCAGGCGTGGACTGCAGCAGGTCAGTCTAGTACCTGTTCAGTTGAGGCAGGCGTGGACTGCAGCAGGTCAGTCTAGTAACTGTTCAGCGGAGGCAGGCGTGGACTGCAGCAGGTCAGTCTAGTCCCTGTTCAGTGGAGGCAGGCGTGGACTGCAGCAGGTCAGTCTAGTACCTGTTCAGTGGAGGCAGGCGTGGACTGCAGCAGATCAGTCTAGTACCTTTAAGCAGTTGAGGCAGGCGTGGACTGCAGCAGGTCAGTCTAGTACCTGTTCAGCGGAGGCAGGCGTGGACTGCAGCAGGTCAGTCTAGTACCTGTTCAGCGGAGGCAGGCGTGGACTGCAGCAGGTCAGTCTAGTCCCTGTTCAGTAGAGGCAGGCGTGGACTGCAGCAGGTCAGTGTAGTCCCTGCTGTATTAACTCGAGCAGAATGTATCTTCATGTCTCTGAAATAATCAGGACGTCCCTGATGGCAGCATGTTGCTTCTAAACCAGTATGTACGTTTAAGCAGTAATGCAGCCTTCACAGATGTGCAGGTTACCCATGCCATGGGCACTAACACCCCCCCATACCATCACAGATGCTGTCTTTTGACCTTTGCTCTGATAACAGTCTGGATGGTCCTTTTCCTCTTTAGCCTGGAGGACACCACGTCCATGATGTCCAAAAACAGTCTGACATGTGGACTCAGACCACAGCAGACTTTTCCACTTTGCATCAGTCTATCTCAGACGAGCTCGGCCCAGAGAAGCCGGCGGTGTTTCTGGGTGTTGTTGATGTTTGTATTTGTCTTTGCATGGTAGAGTTTGACCTTGTAGATGTAGAGATGAACTGTGTTTACTGACGATGGTTTTCTGAAGTGTTCTGAGCTGTCCTTTACAGGATGATGCTGCTTTATAATGCAGGTCACAGGCATTCAGTGTTGTTTTTCAGCTTTTCCAGATTCTCTTCATCTTTTGTTGAGTTTATGGGCTGTTGATGGTGAAATCCTTCTCCTTATTTCAAGAAAACAATAAAAATAATGATAAAGACAATAAAAACAGTAAAAGCAGTCAGCAATAATAATAAACAACAAAATCAATCAGGAAAAGCAATCCGAAATAAAAAGGTTTTTAGTCCCTTTTATGAAGTATACGTATTATTGCTGTTGAATCAAAATGCTCACTTGTGAATTACAGCAGCATTTAAAAAAAATAATAAAAAAAATATTCTTAAATTTGAATACAGGCATTATACCCTATTTGCTCTTTATCAGCTACTTTGGATTTAAGATGCAATATCTCGATATGGTGAAAATGGGCAAAGATAATATTTTTATGAAACTTAAAGACAAGGGTTTGGGAGTTTACCACCTGGCAGCTGAACATGGTGCAGCAATCTAAAGGGTTAAAGTGTTTTAAATCTCTGTCTACTGTAGCTGCATCATGTATGAAAGGGTGAAGAGCTTTCCTTCCCAGTCTGTTGTTCTTCTGATCATATGGTGGTAGAGTCCTTCTGGTGTGCTGGTGTATTGATTGTTTCCAAACTTGCAGAGTCTTTAGGAGAAGCCTCACAGCAGCTACGCCGTGATGTCAGACTGAATACCTGAGTGATGCGGCGTGTGCGTGTGCTCTGACAGCCCCTGACAGCTGATCTACATCCTGTCAGTTCATCACAACCACTGTACGAACAACAGAGACAGATAAACGCCGCACGCCCACTTCACTGCCAATCAGCTGTCACACACACACTGTAAACACAACAGCACACGCACACACACTGTAAACACAACAGCACATGCACACACCCTCCTGAGTGATCGAACACGACTGAGGTGGAGTTTATTGTGTGTTAAAAGTGTGTGATGACTTTAGACGAGGGTTCAGTCCTCCCGCTCTGAGGAGCAGCGAGGGGAGTAAAGTGAGTCTGTAATCACTCAAACGCACTGAAACATGAGTGAGGCTGTGTTTGATTCTGTTGGTCAGACACACAAAGTGATCTGAAACCAACATGAACAAAAAAGAAGAAAGGGTGAATTACTGAATATCTGAACGATTACACACAGACAGGGCTGGGCCCTCAACGCCCCATAAATGGGCCCCAGAGTTTCTCCAACACGTCTGCACACTCGGCCATTACTTCAATTGAAGCATCGTTGAATACTTGTGTTTCACAGTCATGATCTAAATATCTATTAAAAAAAGTTGTGACTGTGATTTAAGTTATAACTGAACAGCCCTACTGTCAGTCATCTTTTCTTAATGTTTGCTTGCTTTATCACATAAGTACATTTTCTGATTATAAATATAAATATTCCAAAAAGAAAGGCTCAAGTGGTTTTAAAAATAGAAGGCAACCATTTTCAAATAGGCAGCAATAAAAACTGGAAAAGCACCTAGAGAGCACAGACCTCCGCCAGCACCACAGTCCTCACCCATACTGTGATTTCACCATAAATATTAGTCCTACTTTTATTTCATCTAAATATTTAGATTCCTTGACCATGAAAAAATGTTTGTTATTCACAAAAATTGCAGTTTTTCTCTTGGTGGATCCAGATGGTGATCCAGATCAGTCCCAAAATCTAATCATTTGTTCCTTGTCCCAATCCGGACATTACTTGAAAAATTTCATCAAAATCCGTCCATACATTTTTGAGTTATGTGGCTAACAGAGAAACAAACAAACAAACTAAATAACTAACAAACAAAGAGATGCAAGCAATCACATAATCTAAAGGAGGTAAAAATAGACATTTATAAGTGATGGTACACTTTTAAATAAAAAAAGTCAAAGCTCGATTTCGTAAAGTTCTATTTCTTTGCTCTCTCTCTCTGGGCCGTTTAGCCTTGCAGCGCAGATGGATCTGCCTGATCCTGAAATTAGAAATGAAACTTCACTCAGCTAAATGCTCAATGGCCCAAACAGTGAAGAGAGGTGGGAGCTGCAGACGTGACGAGAACAGGAAGTGACTGCATGTTTGAAAAACAAACAACAATGGCTGCCTCTGAAGCTTCTCAATATCTGCGTTTTTTTTTTTTTAAATCAGAAATGGACTTGATTTATTCTCTGAAAGAAGAACAAAGAACGTCACGTGAAGGTTGTCTTATGTGAAATCATGTTTTTGCTCTTCTCCTGACTGGAGATCACTGCTGGGAAACTGGGAGAGAACGCAAGCCTGTGGTCGTCATGGTTACTCAGTGATACTCGGTGAAATCTGCTTTCCTCAGAAGTTTACCATGAAAACTTAGTAGGGATTGTCTTTAAAAGGTTCATGTCACATTTAAGTGTTAAATGATACGTGTGTGTGGTATTATTTAATGTGAAACAATAGTCTAAGGTACTTTAAGCTAACGGCCAACAACAGCGCAAGCTTCTATGCCATACGTAGCAGCCTGGCGAGGCGAATGATCGTCCAATCACAAGCTGCTGTTGAAAACATTTTTGAATGGCTCTTTCCCAGATGGATTAGTGAAATATTTCTGTGGCGGATTTATGGATTTGTCTGTCTGGCGTGTCAGGTTATGGACCCCTGCTTGACTCCAGTGACCTTTCACTGCAGCTGGAGCCTTCTGGTTTATTAACTGTAATCAGGGAGATCCATCTCACCAAGCTCTGCTTGTAGATTAGCATAGATGCTAACAGCTTTGGTAGCTTATTTTTTAGATCTGTATCACATTTCTTTATTAAATGGAAAACAAAAACATTCTCCATAGAGAAGACATCATTGCTCCACTTTAGACATTTCTTGTAGGGAGTTTATTTTATGAAGTGGCTCTTGTTTTGTATTCACACCACGGCGCTCGCCCCAGCTTCCATTATCTGATTGGCCTATAATGAATGTGATTGACAGGACAACCGTCCAATCACCTGATGGATTTGCCTCTGAAAAGTCTCTGCTGCCACCTCCACCTGAAATGAGTGTCAAACATGCAGCTCGTCCTGCGGTGGTCAGTGGATGATTTGGACGTCGTTTGTTCTTCTGCATGACGACATGTTGATTTCACACTGACAGGGACTCTTTTGTCACAGGCCTGAAACTCTTTGAGATGTTTTTCCATCAAACTGTTGAATCTTTATTTCTGACTCTGTTTGGAGTGACAGCAGAGTGACAGCACTGACAGCTGAAGTAAGAATCTCTCTCTTCTGAATCCTGACACTGCTGAACATGCAACAGTTTCATCTGCTGATTCCTGACAGCAGGATTTTACCCTCTGTGATGAGACCTTTCTTCTTCTCTCTCTGTTGTTGTATCATCTAAACTGGAGAAATAAATGAATATGAAGGCTTAGAGATAGAAGTCATTTACACAACAAGGTGATTCAGAATGCTTTAACATCAGAACAACACGTCAAAGAGAAGAAAACACAAAAATAATCAAAAGTTTGAGAATCAAGAAAATCAAAATAGTATACAAGATTAAAGATGCTATGAGGAGTTTTTAAGTAATAACAAAAAAAGTCTCCCTTTTAGATATATGCCTGATGGAAATACACACTTTAAGATGAGTTTTATAGCATCAAAATAGGTTATCTATAAATGCTATTCCTTAGCTTCACGGTCGGGTCGGACAGGGCTGGACTGGTCTGGATACTCAACTTCAGGAACAAGACAATTAAAACTAGAGCAAATTTATATTATTCAGACACGTCTTAGAGCACCGGGCTGTAAGTAGCCATATATAGCCAGCTACAAAACTACCATACTAAGTTTTCCAAAAATTGCTTGTTGTCACACATCAAAAACTACCACTACGTAACTAGAAAGAGATACATTACCTCGTGGCTTTGCATCCTGTAAGTTGTTGAAAAAAGAAGTTGTAAAGCAATGCAGAGTTCTGAGGAAGGTCTGAGCTGCATTCATTAGCATCACAACAAACACACACTTTGGCTTGGGTCACGTCTTTACCACAGTCGCCGCGTGTGCTCATGGGTAGCAGAGTCTTTATGTGGCCGGAAATAGATTCTCCTCATAGCACCTTTAATATAGAGCTCATGGAAACATAAAAATGTTTTACTAGCACAGACTTGTTCAAACAGAGGTAACTTTAGCACCTAAAATTCTAATTTTGGGGATAATAGTTCAACATTATTTATTTTTCACTTGGTTTTCTTTTACACTGAAGTAATCCACTTGAACCAAACCCTGTCAAATGATGTGTGATTCAGCCTCCAGCCACTAGTTGGGGCTGTAGCTGCAGACTTTGCTCCTGTCATCCGGCCTGTTGTTACATTATGAGCCGGACAAACATGACAGACTTTAAGCAATAACATTGTTTAAGCAGTTCAGAAGTATTCTTTGCTATAGAATAAAGACAAAGCTGCATTTTGCTGCATCAGGTGGCTCTTACATTCTAACTGTAGTGATGATTAACATATTCTGCACTGATTTGTAAATATAACTCTTTAAAGAAGACTATCAATCTATCTATCTTTATTTGTATAGCACAAATTCATAACAAGTGTTATCTAAAGAGCCGACTGAAGATCAACTCTTCAGTTTATGGGTATGCTAAAGGCTAGCAGCGCTAATATTAGCTGCTTTATGCATTTAGTGAATGCTACAATAGCTTTTCTTGTGTAATATTTGGTTAAATCAAAGCCGCAATTCACCCCCTTTTCATTTGTTGGCCTGGTTTGGTCTGTCTTTGGTTGATTAAAATCTGGTCCACTTGGAAACAAACTGAGATCCTGTTTATCAGGCGAATCCGGGTTCAGTTCATTGGTCCACCTCAGAGTTCGTGTGACTTTTCACACCTGTCCAAACAAAAACAAACTTTCCAAAAAGTGACCCAGAGTTCATTTGGTCAGCAGGTGTGTTAGGTGTGAAAGCACCTCAACTGAAAACATGATTTTTTTCTCTGCGCAGACTGAGCTGCAGCCTTGAATATCCCACATTTACATCATTAGCTTATAGCATCATGAGCACCTTTTACCTGTTAGTCGAGCAGACAGATGGATGTAAGGGCTGAAAAGTTTCTGTCATTATTCCAATAGTCCTAAATTAGTTTTTGTAATGATAAATCCGTCTTTGATTTGATGTTTTTTGGCATCAGTTTTGAAAACTAAACTGTGCTTTCCAAAGAGTTTCCTCTTTTATCGGCTCACTGCACATGAAAAATACTCCAAAAATCATGTTACATGAATAATGTCTGCGAATTACTCCAGACGAGTCTTACTTCATTGATTTCATGGATAAGCCTGAGGTTTGAGTGGAGGTTTGTTTTTGCCGATTTGGAGATTAAAAGCCAAGTTTGGCATGCATGTGCACGTCCATATTGGACCAAGTAGCCTTCACTGAAATAATAAAAATGCATACGCTTTAACACCCATATTGAGGGTTTTTATGGAAAGCTTGTATTTGCTTGGGAAAAAGGAAATTGTGTAGGAATAAAACATTGAACTTTCAACCTAATAACCTCCTGGTGTTAAAGCTGTGGTCTACGATTTGAAACCGCAGCCTGCCCCCCCTTCCCTCACCTCTCCCCTCCGTGTTCTAAGATCCCGCCCCCAGCTCGTGTCGTCTCATAAAGCCCCCTCGGACTGAGCTACGAGCGACTAGCACAATATATCAGCAGCAAACTCAATCAAAAACAGCTCAGCTCAACTGAAAGTATCAAACACGACAGTCATCCCCCTTGTAACACACAGCAGTAGCCATTTCAACTGGACCGGCGGCAATGCGGGTCTGGCGCTGCCAGAGCGGAGCCGAGTGTGGGGGAGGATTAATCTTTCTCAGCCTGTCCTCCCCAGCTCAGCTTACAGTGCAAACGATTAGCGGCTAACAGGCTAACCCGCTCCCCTGCAAGTTATTAGCCCGTGCAGGCACAAACTAACCAGAGTTATTCAGCAGACATCTCCCACTGTAGTAAACAAAGCCATTACCTGATCAACCAGGGGCGAAACGGTCGATGCTGAAGGTCTGACGGCCGACTGAGGCTATTCGTTAGCCGTTAGCCCGCTAACAGGCCTCAACCCACGGGCAGAGCTCCGTTGGGCCCCGCGGGAGAGGGAGGCGGCTTCGGTCTCGGCGCTAGGCTTTTCCGGCTCCATGATAGTTCAGTAGCTAACGCTGCTAGCTGCTCACCGGAGGTGGAGGGGAGGAGACGGGACCATGACGCACTACGCATCGCATGACGATGTGTAGTGAGAGAGACAGGGGATTGGATGGACTCACGGACCAACTCAAGGACCAATTAATAGTCGCAGGTTCTTAGGATTGATTGGTCAGCTAGTATGCAGCTTTTCAGTGGATATACTGAATGGATTATTCCGTTCTTTTTGGTCTTTATACTGTGTAGATAGGACCATAGGACCATAACAGCCTTATAAACGGTGTTATTAATATGTACAAAGCTTCCAAATCGTAGACCATAGCTTTAAGCTGAAATTTGCTTGAAAGCCTCAGAATAGAATAGATTTAAAAAATCTTAATGTGTTTAACATCTATTGGCAGTATATCATAGAAATAACTCCACAAACTGGACCTGAAATCTTGTTGCCTGCCTTGTTATGGTGCCAACAGAAACCATGTACACAGGCTGATATCCTCAAATTTGGAGCAGCTGTAGGGATGTAACGGTAAGAAAATTCTATATCACGGTTATTGTGACCAAATTATCACAGTTATCATTATTACTGCGTTATTGTAGCAGTGTGCTCAAAATGTTCAAAAAGTACTTTAACACAGTCTTGAAATCATTTAACCCCTTTAATATTATAATTTTAACAGTTCTTTTGTCTTTTTTGTAAATAACTGTGTCAGAAAATGTCCTATAAGTAAATTAGTTTAAATGTTTTAATGGGAAATAAAAGTAAACAATTCTGGCAAGTATTTGTCATTATTATGTTATGAATGCTTTAAAAAGTGTGTAATTAAAAGAAAAGAAAAAACTGATTTGAACTTTAAACAGGATTCTCTTTATAAAAAAATGTTCATGAACATGTTCAAACTTTTGAGACGACCAGAAATAAACTTAACCTATTTTACTGACATATTTTAGTTTGCCTGCAGCATTAGTGTCCATGTTACAGCTCGTTATATTGTAATATTTGACCATGTCCAAGCCCAAGTTAATTTTTGTTTTACTAACGATAGTCCCTGAAGCAGTTAGCCCCCTTCATGACTCTTTTCTGCTCTTCCCATGGCAGATCTCCTCCACATCTCCTTCTTTAATATTTCCAAATTACGATTGATTAAATCCATAGAACACAAACTATGACGGAAAAAGACGATCTATTACGACGAAACACGGCAAATAAATGGCGAAAGAACGGTACAAACTCACTCAAGATTGACACCAATGCTGTTATTTACAACCTTTATACATTATTTACTCAGAAACTCCTGATAAACCTATAATTCACTCGGGTATGGCTCTCTGAATCCTCTCTCTCTCTTGATCGTTTACTCGAGGAGTTACCGCAGGCTTTTCCAAGCGAAGAGCAGCATCACCGTGAGTTACTGACACAGTGTGGTGATCAAACACGGTTTAACGGTAATTTTAATAGGACACGGTAATGATTTCTGTGGGAATTTTTACCGCGGTTTACCATTTTACCGGTAACCGTTACATCCCTAGGCAGTTGTGGTCCAAACCTGGGCTGTTGCTCCTTTTCAGCACGTCACTCCCTCTCCCAGGTTTCCTAACTGTCTATGAAAGGCACTAAAACTCAAAGATAATCTGTCTTTAAATCAAGTTTTCCCCCCTCATCCTCTGCTCATGTTAAGGAATATAATTACCCCATAAAAGCGAGCTAACGTGCCTTTTTATCAAACATTAACACAAATTTAAGCTAATTTAAGCCACATTAAGGCTGTCTCCTCACCCTCGCTGCAGCTCTCCTCTCCTGGGAGCGTTCGCCGGGTGGCAGGTAGAACAGTGGCATGAAAGAGCAGAAACAATTGTCAGGCAGTGTTAATGAGAGCTGCCAGGGAGCCTGTGAAGTACACACCAAAGGCAAACAGGGGAAAGGAATCAAAGCGGAGGGAACCGTGGGCCCGGCGACACCGCGGCGTGTAGCGCGCGGGGAAAACACGTTGACAAAGCCGCGAGAGGTGGAGGAGCGCCGCTCTCTGCCCTCAAACCTGAAACCTGTCTCCAGACCTGACAGGCCTGGCACGCCGCTCCTGTTGTTAGCTCACATTAATATTCATCAGACGCTCCTGCGGGAACGCCGAGCTCCCTCTCTGAAGAGATGACACATTTGAATATCATTTACCTGCCGTCCTCTTTCATGCCCTCTCCAAACACTCGGCTCCTCACTGCCAGAGAACTGTCAGCCTGATGAGCGCCGAGCTGCAGAAGAAGAAGAACTGTTTCATTCTGCGTCGAGTACTCCCAGTTAGACTCATTCACTCTGAGATCACAGCGAAACCTGAGGACCGATGTGTTTGTGTGTTTGGACTAGTGGACAAACTTTATTTATCCGACTAATGCTCAGTTCTGTTTGGTGCCAAAAAAAAAAAGTTTGAGTTCATTCTTTCAAACTGAAAGACAATTAAAGTTGTACCTTGCCCGTGATTGTTATTAACAAATATCAGAGGAGTAAAACAGTGATGATAGAGCACTGATGTAACCTCTGATACCACCGCTCCATCATCACTGTTTTACTCCTCTGATATTTGTTAAAGGTGCTATGAGGAGAATCTATTTCCGGCGACATAAAGACTCTGCTACTCATGAGCACGCGCGGCGACTGTCGTAAAGACGTGACCCAAGCCAAAGTGTGTGTTTGTTGTGATGCTAATGAATGCAGCTTGGACCTTCCTCAGAACTCTGCATTGCTTTACAACTTCTTTTTTCAACAACTTACAGGATGCAAAGCGACGAGGTAATGTATCTCTCTCTAGTTACGTAGCGGTAGTTTTTGATGTGTGACAGCAAGCAATTTTTGGAAAACTTAGTATGGTAGTTTTGTAGCCGGCTATATATCTCTACTTACAGCCCGGTGCTCTAAGACGTGTCTGAATAATATAAATTTGCTCTAGTTTTAATTGTCTTGTTCCTGAAGTTGAGTATCCAGGCCAGTCCAGCCCTGTCCAACCCGACCGTGAAGCTAAGGAATAGCATTTATAGATAACCTATTTAGATGCTATAAAACTAATCTTAAAGTGTGTATTTCCATCAGGCATATATCTAAAAGTGAGACTTTTTTGCAATCACTTAGAAACTCTTCATAGCATCTTAAATAAGTAAATACACAAAATGTGATTCCCAGAAAAAAAAATCCTTAAGGACAAATTGTACCTTCTGTCAATCGTACCTTTGGACAAATTGTGTTGTCATATTCACATTTTCAGTGCAAATGTTGTTAATTGTTAATACCTTGTACTAGAGCTGGGTGATTTTTCCCTCAAAAAAAAGTGCTACGACCACCAACGACAACCGCCTTCAGTCACAATTTGCAGCGAGGTGTTGTTTGGTGTTCGTCAGACGCTGCAAAACCAAACCAATTCCAAATTACGGCTGTTCTTGGACAGGAGTCCCTCTTTATCCTCGCTGGTTACGGCCGCTGCCGCCATGTTGTCTGAAGTTGTTGTTTATGCGCGTGACATCTGGGGGGGAGGAGAGTGACATACTGCAGGAAGTGTTCTACGGAAATGTGAATTTTTTTTTTTTTTTTTAACTTGAGTTTCAGGAAAAACAAATCAATTTGACTCGCCAACTCGATTTTTAAATCTTATTGATTTTTTGCCCAGGCCTATTCTTGTATGCCTCCACCTCATTCAGAGCCTCATTTCCACTTAATTTTCACTTATTTTCCTTCATAAGGAAGTGGATATTGCTTAAAGGCTCTTAATGTTGCACCTGCTTACTTAATTTCCATGCTCTTTTTAAATTTTTATTTTTAATTATTTTTTACTTTATTTTTTCATTTCTTTATTGCAACACTACAAACCCTTTTCTAGTTTATGGTAAGTCTTGAAAAACACATATAAATTCTTTCAAAAAGTGTCTATAAGATATTAAATGTCATTAGTTAAACCCCTTTCAGACTGACCAAAAAAGGCAGGATAGGCCGGATTTTAGCGATGTTACGTAGATGAAAAAAGGCTGTTCTTGAAGTTTTTTTTATGTGGGAGGTGAGGATAAATCCCGATCAAACGGCACAACATTACTATTTGATTTTTGTTGTTTATATTTTTAATTTCATTAAAAACTGGAGGCATTTTAAGCCTTTCTGTGTCAGGCTCTTATCATCTATACCACAGTCATCCCCCAGGAGTGATAGAGATATTTTACTTAATTCAAATCAACTTTATTAATAGAGCACTTGAAAAACAAACAGCAGAAGCGAAAGGAAAAGGCCTCTTAACACAGGTAAAACTGCACTCAAAGGCTATGAAACCAAAAGTTGATGTGGAAAACAGATCCTTTATTGATGATGGGACTGAAAGTGTGAAAAAGTTATGTAAAAAAAAAAAGAACTGTTTGAAACAACAAATGTTAAACAGTGCAGTGAGTCTGTCCTGATTCAGAATGTAGCTGAAATAGAGTTATAAATTGTGGGGAGTACTGATGGTAAAGACTCTTAGTTGTTGTAGTTTTTAATTGCTTTAATACTTTGGAGAAAATATTTACTCTACAATTGAGGAATCCGGATTCTAATGTCCTTTAGACAATCACTTTAGATAACTGAATTGTTTTTGTCTGCATAATGAAAGTTCATTTTCTGTTTAAAGCAGCAGAGCAGAGGCCTCCATGTTGTCTTTAGTGATAATCTAAAGCTACTGTTTTCAACCTTTTTTTTTTTTTTTTTTTTTGTTAAATGTATTTTTTGGGCATTTCGTGCCTTTATTGATAGGAGAGAGACAGTGGATAGGCTTGTGAAAGGGGGTGAGAGAGTAGGGGAAGACACTCTGCAAACTGGTCACAGGCGGGATTCGAACCTGGACCGGCAGAAGCAAGTACATGAGGTGCCTGGTTGCTAACCACTACGCCAAACCAGCACTCCCCTGATTTCAACCTTTTATGTGTCTTTAATCTCAGACCTCAGCAGGAGATCTTTAGGATTTACCTTTTAAAGAGCACTAACCAGGTGAACAGGTCTGTTTCTCCTCTTCTGTCTTTGTTTGTTGAGCTGTGAACAGCTCGTCTCTTCAGTCTGACAGCAGATCTGTTTAAGACTGAACTCACAAATCCAAACCGACAGCGAGGACGTCTCTGATGTTCAGCTGCTTATTCTGACGAGTGTGTGAGACAGCCGTCTCCACATCTGTGACTGTTGTTAGTCTGCATTAGGGATGAGAAATGATGAGCTTTTATTCAAGCTGATGCCATTATTGATTCATCAGTATGGTGTTTGACATTTGTATTATTTAGTCCTGTGGATTTTCTTTGTGTGAAAAGTCGTCAGTCTCAGATTTTTACTGTCAACCATGTCAATCGATCGATTAATATGCATACATATAAATACATATAATATATTTGTATGTGTGCATGCAGAGATCTATCCATCCAGGCAGAGATAAATAGATAATGTGTTGGACAGTTCTTAACCCAGTTTTAGTAGTTTCTTTAGTCTCCTTAGATGTTTTCTCTGCTTGATGCCAATGATTTGACCCTTCTTAAACAGACTAACATCTTTTCCACCATCACAGGATGTGTCTTTGACATGGTTGTTACCTCCGCCATGTTTTCGGGAGAGTTTGTCTGTCTGTGAACAAAATAACTCAAAAAGTTATGGATGGATTTTGATGAAATTATCAGGAAATGTTCAGCATGGGAAAAGGAAGAACTGATTCGATTTTGGTGTTGATCCGGAACTGTCATGACGAAAAATGCAATTTTCGTGAGTAACTACTGAACTAAAATAGATATCATTATGAATGCAGCTGCTAATGGTATGTTTTCATAGTCAAGGAATCTAAATATTTAGATGAAATAAAGGTAGGACTAATATTTATGGTGAAAATCACAGTATGACTGAGGACTGTGGTGCTGGCAGAGGTCTGCGCTCTCCGAGTGCTTTTCTAGTTTAAGTAATGAGTTGCTCATTGCATCAGCTGAAATTAAATAACTTGTTTCAGCTGAAAGATAATCACCCATGCAGTAATTATCCAATAGGAGGCTCGTACCTGTTTGCTTAGTTAAATCAAAGCGGTGATAAAATTAACTTTTGCTTCATAGCCTCACATCAGTGTTGTGGTTTTACTGAGTTCCTTAGTGGGGATTATCTTGATGATTTGTGGACCCATAGTCCTACAGTCAGTTGATTTTTGATGGAGCTATGCTAATGCTAACATCTGCATCGGCCCACAGTAGCATGACACCAGTCTTCATGTTCATGTTCAATACTGAAGGTGAAAAGTCCCAGGCCGCGAGCACCACACCTTGAATCAGAGGTGTGAGTGGAGCGTCATGTTTCAACAGCACGTCCTCCTCATCCTCTTCATCCTCTTCATCCTCTTTCATGTGCCCCTCTGGCCTCAGGGCCACAGCCTGCTCCTGCGTGCAGGTTCAGGACTCGTTCCCGGCCCTCGCCGAGCTTCATTACCGACACGCACACACACACCGGGAGCCCGAGCCTGCCCAACAACACATGAGAGAGCAGGGTAAAGTGGGAGGAGAGAGGAGAGGCATGTGAGGAGATGAAAGCGTCGACAATGAGTAAGACGGAGACAAACGTGGAGGAGAAAGATGGAGACAGGATGTGAGGGGGTGAAGCTGACAGAGGAGTGTAGGTAGGCGCTGAAAGAGCTGAAAAACAAATTAGCAACGAGAGAGAGAGAGAGAGAGAGACTGGGGGAAGGCAGAGAGACGAGGAGAAAACCAGTGTGTGCTGTTTTTGTGTTTGTTTGTTTGTTTGAAGCTGTTCCCACAAAGAGCTTTGAACCAATAACACTAATGAAGCAGAGAAAGTTCTGGAAAAGCCAGCAGGAGAACTTTAGCACAAACTAAACACACAGAGGAGACACAACAACGGCAAACTGGAGAGCAGAGGAAATCCTCGACAGTCGTGGTGAATGAGGAACAAAGAGGCTTTTTACTCAACGTTCTGTCTAATTTAATTAACTTAACATTTTCTGTCGTGAATCTACAAAGTATGTTGTGGGTTAAACTGAGAACAAGCAGACTAGGGTTTTTTAGTTTTTTGTGTGTATAGGAAAAAGATTAAATATACATCTGTGAAATCTGAGCTCTCTGCCCTTCTTCAAATCCAGACTCAGAATCCACCTGATCCAGACTGCACAGTCCATCTAACAGCAACCTGCAGTTCACATCTCTGTTACGCTGAATTTATTGTCCTGTTGATTATTGGTGTTGTGTTTTTTTTAACTTTGTACAGTGTCCTTGAGTGTCCTGCAAGGCGCTTTTGATAAAAATGCATTATTTTTATTATTATTGTTATCTCAAAAAAGTTTGTAAACTTTATTTTTTATTTGTACCCTCTAATAACACCAACTGATTTTGGTTTTTAAATCGTTGGAAAGGCTAATTAGTCACCTTACAGTACAGCTAAAGTTTGGGTTGCACCCCACAAAAATTTGTCAAAATCTCCTCCAACTGGAGGCTGGTGTTCTGGGACGGAGAGTGGCTGGATTATTTGGTGTCAGCCCTGGTACCATCTCCAAACATGGGTGTCTGAGGAAAGGCAGCCACGTGCCCAGGCCTCACAGCAGTATACAAACCAGAATAAACCATCTGCTCACCTTCCCATTCCTGCCCTCCTAAACACGTGAGCCTTGGACACAAAGTCCTGCCAATGATTCCCAAAAATGCTTGAAGTGGTCACAAGAGTCCAGCCCGTGTTCGTGTCTCTGCCCATTAGTCAGGCCTTACAGCAGTATATAGACCAGAACAAACCATCACAGCAGCATGTCTGTGCCTTTAATGGGCCAACAAACATGAGATCCCGGTGCTGCTGTCGTGGGTTAACGGAGCGTCTTCGTCATCCATCATACGAGTGTCTCTGTGCATGCACAGAGATCAGTTCTTAAACTCCTGAGGCCTATATCAGACAGACTGTCATGTATGGTCAGGTCTTAACACCTGATAAATCGACGCAGAAGCTTCAGCATTAGGCCTCCCTGCTCTTCCTGCAATGTGACTGATGTTTCAGTGCGAACAGCCCAACGAGTGCCTCCAAAAACACACCACAGACACAATAGTCTGCATTGAGTTTGTTGACTCATTATTTTCATCATCAACCCTTTTCTCCTCTGATGAAAACTAGACAGTAACTAATAAAAACAAGAGCACAAAAATCAAACTAAACTGACATTTTCATCAACAAATAAAAACTAGACTAAAATGTCTGACAGACTTAATCCAATCAGACCTAATATGGTCATGTAGGAAGTAGAGACAAGTGATGAATCTATCCAATCACAGCTACTTTGGTTGTGTTAAAGGTTGGATGAGTTCAGAGGGACATCCAATCACAGCTGCCTTAGCTTGGTGGTGGTGGGATAAGTTGTGGAGCGATCCAATCAGAGCTGCTCTCTTTATGAATTGATATATTCATGTAGAGCAGGTTCACTGTTTGTTGTCAGTTCTGGTATTGTAACTGAGATGCTCTGCCAGGTAGCCTAAATAAAGGTGACTGCATTTCACACAAAGGAACATTTGTTTCTGTTCATTTAGACATTCAGACTTTACTAACATTCAATAAAGGGTTAGTAGATGTTAGGTAGGTAGGTATGTAGGTAGGCAGATAGACATTCAGACTTTACTAACATTCAATAAAGGCTTAGTAGATGTTTGATTTGATCCAAGAGGAAAACAGGACTTCAGAAATTCAAGGAAACATAAAAATGTCTTACCCTTTACACTTCAGATTTTAGTCGACTATATTTACAGCAGATTTCATCGACTAAAACTGGACTAAAATTAGAGACTAAATTATGACTAAAACTAAAGACATTTTAGGCAGAAGACTAAAAATAAATTAAAAAGTGCTGGGCCCAAATGCATGTCAAGCCATTAGCAAGGAAAACGGACTGTTTGTACTAATAGCGAAAAAAAAACAATCAGCGGGATGTATGAGCCGGGCTAACTGCCCAAAAGAGCATTAATTTAATGGAGGTGCTAACGGCAGGATTACCACACCTGTTGAGAGGATGGCGGACATTGTTGTCATGTGTAACCATCTAAGACGAAATATGCAAAGACAAAGAATATTTATGGATCAAACAATTCCTTCAACAAGTCCTCATCCTTCAGTGGGGGTAAGGTGGGCCTTCAGCTGTACCACGGTGATGGCAGTGCTATTGCTTCAAAGCAGCTTTTAGATTGCTGATTTTATTTTTGAGATCATCTACGATGCGTTCAGAAACACCACACACTCAAGATCTTTAACCAAACTTTCCCCTTCACTTTGTTTGCTACCTTCGACGATTGACTTGCTGATAGCAGCTGTTTGTTTACTCGATATTCCAGTAAAATTTGAATTTCTTCCACGGGATCTTGTCTCGATCGCAGCATTATCACTCCCCATGTTGATTGTAGGGATGTTACAGTATGAAAATGTCATATTTCATACACATATAAATATCAATGTTGTGGCCAAAATTATCTCAGTTATCATTATTATCGCAGTATTGTTGCAGTGTGCTCAAAATGTTCAAAAAAATACTTTAACACAGCCTTTAAATCATTTAACCACTTTAATATTATAATTTTAACAGTTCTTTTGTCTTTTTGTCAATAAATGTGTCAGGAAATGTCCTTAAGGAATATTTGTTTAAACTTTTTTTCATGAGAAGTAAAATTAAACAATTAAGACAAGTATTTATCATTGTTATGTTATAAATGCTTAAACGTGTGTAATTACAAGAAAAGAAAAAAATGGATTTGTACTTTAAACAGGATTCTCTTCATAAACAATTGTAAATGAACATGTTCAAAGTTAAGAGACGGCCAAAAATAAGTTTAACCTATTTTACAAACACTCACACATTTTAGTTTGCGTACAGCATTAGTGTCCAAGTTACAGCTCATTATATCAGACCATGTCCAGGCCGCTTTATTTATTCATTTATTGTCTTACTATCGATAGTCCCTGAAGCAGTTAGCCCCCTTCATGACTCTTCTCTGGTCTCCCCTTTCCATGGCAGATCTCCTCTACATCTCCTTTTTTAATATTTCCAAATTACTATTGATGAAATCCATAAAACACGCACTATGACGGAAAAAGACGATCTACTACGATGAATAAACTGCGAAACAATGGCAAGAACGCACTCCTTAATGATACTAATGCTGTTATTTACAACTTTTATACATTATTTACTCAGAAAATCCTGATAAACCTCCTATACTCAGGTATGGCTCTCTGAATCCTCTCTCTCTCTCTCTGTTCGTTTACTCGAGGAGTTACAGCAGTTTTAATCACGCACATTTTTGTCTTTCACCACAGCTTGGTATCTTAGACAGGGTGACTGTCAATCAGTTTCCCCTCGACATCCTTTAAAATCCAAACTTCTACCAGACTTTAGCCGTTTGAGTGGGAAAACCAGTTAAGAGTCTGAGCGAGGCTCCAAATGCTAAACTTTCAGAGACTAAACAATGCAAACTGCGCCTCCGTTTGTGAGACACGGCTGCTTCATCGCGGGCAGACACACATATTTCATCACCGAGAGTTATTGACACAGTGTGGTGATCAAACACGGTAACTCGGTCATTTTAATAGGACATGGCAATGATTACTATGGGAAATTTTACCACGGTTTACCATTTTACCGGTAACCGCTGTATAGGGGTTTTCCAGGAGGTTCCCCCAACGAATGACGTTTTGCACCTGGCCCATTATTTTCAGTCATGCATGCGGCTAACGCCACGGCCAAACGAGCTGTTCCACAATGAAGACTAATGGTCCCGTTTGTGTAATGGCTTGACGTGTAGACGGACCCTGGACTCCAGAGGCTGGCTTTAGAGAAGTTGTCTTTTAGGAATCTTGGAGAAGCACCCTGTTAGTGTTGATGTTTACATCTGCAGCTTTAGACTAAACAGTGATTCTGAGCTGTAGAAAAACATTAAACTCAACAATAAACGATCTGAATAGACTGGACTCAGATGCAAACAGCACACAGCATGTCTAATGTAATGATTGTCAGAGCTGTCATGTCAATCAGTAAACATGTCAGAAACAGGACACTCCAGCATCCACAGTGTTCGCTCTGTAACAGTGAGATAAACTGGATCAGAGCGTCCAGGCCGAGCCGTGTGAATATTTCCCGCACAGTCTCATCGTGGAGCGGCTGTGTTTGGACATTTCTGCGCGCTGATGAGGAGAGGAATGAAGCACGGAGAGAAAAACAAGCGAGCGCAGAAGGTTGACGCAGCAGAGTAATTTGTGCCCGAGTGATTCAGAGTTTTTGTCTGCTTTGTTTCCATGGTTTCACATCAGCCCCTCGTCCTGTTAAAATGAGCTCTGAGGACATTTTCTGAGAACAAAAATGAAGTCAGAGCGGACACATGCGCCCTCATTTACTACACAGCTCTGTTTTTGGGTCTGTGCTGTCAGAACTGGACTGAAACTCAGGAGAAAACCACTTAAACATGCAGATCAAATGCTTCTCGTGTGTTTACTTTTCATACTTAAATACTAAAGAACCAATAATCATTAACCCTGTAACACTCTGCTGAACTGTTTGGCTGAGGTTGACAAATGCAGGAATATTTCATTTCTTAAAAAACGTAACACATGATACTTGTTTCTGTCCATTAAGTTTAGGATACAGAAACAGCTGCAAATAAACCAGAAGAAGTCATAGTTTGTATGTGTAGCGTTTAAAAAGCTAAAAGTTATTACTTTCATTACCATCATTACTATTTAAATAGTTATCTTTTTTTTATCATTTTTTGGGCATTCTGTGCCCTTATTGATAGGAGAGAGGCAGTGGATAGGCTTGTAAAAGGGGGCAAGAGAGTAGGGAAGACACTCTGCAGACTGGCCACAGTCCGCACTCGAACCTGGACTGGCAGAAGCATGCACTTGAGACTTGCATGGTTGCCAACCCACAGCCAAACCAGCACCCCTTAAATAGTTATCTTAACCATTTACTAATATGATGAGTTATTATATATATTTATAATCTGTTATTCATAAAACCGTTTTTGTGTGTGTTTGTCAAACTCAATATCATCTATTTTTGCCATTGTTGTTATTTTTTTTACAAACATTTCTGCCCCTTCTAATTAATTCGGACCCAATTTTTTGTGCATTTTTATGTCATCACCTAATCAACTGTTAGCTCTTTAAACCACGGGTGTCAAACTGGTCCAGTTTCATGGATCAGTTTGACACCCGTCTTTCCAACCAAGCAAGAACACACCTGATCCAACAAATCAACTGTGTAAAGACAGTCCAGTTGATTGAATAATTTGTGTCAGGTGTGTTCTTGCTTGGTTGGAATGAAAACCTGCAGCCACAGTGGCCCTTAACTGGATCAGTTTGACACCCCTGCTTTAAACCTTTAAATCTCACACTAAGAAAATGTCTGGTTGTTGGTTTGTTTGTCATTTTCTTTGTTCTGTGAAGTGTTAATGGAATCCATAAATGATTTGAGTTAGTTTGTTTTTTAAAACGTAGTAGTTAAAGGGTTAAAGACCAAGAGGAAGTCCATAATGAGGCAGGAAGCAGAGTAGAAGTTTGCATGATTGTTGTTTTGATGAGTAAAAGCTTCACTTTCACGTCAGAGCTCCCTAACAGCAGCTCTGAGGGTTTTTCCGGACAGTTTAACACTGAATCAAGGCAGGAGGTTATTGTGATGTTTTTAATGATTAAGAGCACAAACATGAATGCTGATCTTTGTTTCTCTCCTACTGATTGTGCTCCCTCTCTGTCTCTGGTAAACACAGTTGTGTCTAATATATTTTTATGTGTTTGTTTGCCCCCTCAGCTGGAGAAGAAGGAGGTGACGCCGCCCTTCAAACCTCAAATTTCCGACGAGTACGGCCTCGAAAACTTCGACACACAGTTTACTAATGAACCAGTGCAGCTAACACCAGATGATGAGTAAGTCCTGCCTCTGACGTTCGCAGCTTCATTAAAGTGAAGACACCTGAATAATTGATATTAACTTTACATGTGGAGAAGCTACAGGCCTGTGCTTCAGACTGGGAGCAGCTTCACCTGAAATAAAAATCTAAATTCACACGTAAAGCAGGGTTTGGGCCAAAGGCTGCTGTCCAGGAAACTTTATTAACAGGGCTGCTTGCAGGTGGGGCAAAATATTAAAAACAGTGTTCTGGCACACGTACCAGCTCCTGTGAGGAAGCTCACATCAGCCATTCATGGTTCATTCAGAGCAGACTCAGGTGTGCTCGGCTGATTGGCCCTGATTCAGACCAGGTGTGGTGAACTTACACATACCTGTGGGCTGCATGTTCTCTCCATCAGAGTAACCATGTGGTTGTGTAAAGTCTGCTGGAGCACTTTCAGTACCTGTGTGAGTTTATGCCCAGATCTTAAAGAAGGTTTTAAACTTTCTGAAGTTTAGGTACAGTTTTAGGTATTTCTGACTTAGAAACAGACACTTTGCTGAGAGTTTTTGCAGTGTACTTTTGGTTCCAGATCATTTACGGTAATGGTCTTAACAATGTATTTCAATTTTTCCTGTAAAAGCACCTTGTTAATGTGTCATTGACACAGATGAGGTTAGGATTGTGCATTATCACAAAACAAAACTCGGTAACACTCTAGAATATCGATCTTTTGTAAGACATTTATAAGCTTTTAGTAGATGTTAGCGAATGGTTAACTAATCATAAACAAACCACTTATACATTTGTAAATGATTATTAGATCATTAATGACTTGAGTTACAAGACATGGAAAAGCTGTTAATAGAAATTGAACTAATTTTGAATTAACTACATATATACATTTGTAAATGATTATTAGATCATTAATGAATGAATGTGAAGTCATTAGGGTTAGTTAACCAATCATTTTTTGTGATTGTTAACGATTTACTAATACCTATTAATAACTCATAGATGTAACTGAAGTTGTAAATGATGTAATAATCATTAACAAATGATTTAATAATCATTTACATATGTATATATTTAGTTGTCCATGATTAACTATCTACTATGTACTAATAGCTTATAAATGGCTTACAAATGATTGTTATTCTAAAGTGTTGCCCAAAACTCGAAATGTAAAGTTAAGAACTCCAAAGACTCTTAAGAGTATTGTTCGCAGCATCATTTTTTTAGTAGTTTTAACCTTATAGTTGGGTTAATTGCCCCGAGGGACAAAGTTTGCGTGATCCACCCTTATTTTCTAGAGCCAAAGCCAAAAAAACCCAAACTAACCCTTTAAAATAAGTCCAGGACCAGGACAGCCCACCTCAGAGATGAGGCCCCTCCATGTGGGGTGTTCGGTCATAACCACCAGGCTACCAGCTCATTTGTGTCCCATTATGAAGCGTAATGATCCTCAGAGAGAGAATCTGAAGCACATCCTCGCGTGAAGAGTCGGTGTTGTTGTGCCATCTCCCCCGCAGACCTCTGCCTCCAGTAAAGAGCAACGACCCCCCGTGATTTTGTTTTCATTCATGCTGACTCCTCAGCCCTCAGGATGGGACGGGACTCTGTGTTTAAGATGAAACTTTGGAGGGGAGCGGCTGCAGAGATCTGGCAGGACAACAGAGGCTCTGCTGCATCAGACCGTCTGCAACCGCAGCACGAAAACACGACACGCCCAGAGTTCCTGTGTGACGGCCAGAAATGGATCCCATACGGCTTAGATATTAGCAGGCTTGTGTTAGGCATCGCTCTCATTAAAGGGCATGCTGGACTTGATTTTCAGGCTCCACAGCGAGGGCTTCTCCTGCAGAGCTTTTATTAGGCCGATTTTAGGGAGCTGGTCTCTGCATATACGCTGCAAAGGGCCGGGGAGTTTGTATGGAAATGAAAAAATACACACGATACAACCAAGATAAACAGATCATGGAGGTTTTAAGACCACCACAGATTTTGTAAGATCTTGATCATCCTCTCCTAAGGCCTGGAAAAACAGAATTAAGAGGAGCTGCATGACAAAAGCTTGTTTGGAAGTATTAGATCTGATCATTCTGCTTTTGCTGTCCTGATGAAATTTTAGTTGAAGAAGAAGAAGACATACTTTATTAATCCCTCACGGGAAATTCAGTTCTTTACACTCTGTGGTTGAGACATGCTTTAACATACATAGGCTGAAATACACATGCACATGCACAAACAGGTCCTATGATCATGCACTATTGGAGAGATGTCAGAGTGATGGCTTGCTGCTCCTGAAGAAGCACTTCCGAGCAGTTTCGGGGTTCGGTGCCTTGCTTAAGAGCACTTCGGCAGTGCTGAGGAAGTTTGCTGGCACCTCTCCAGCTACCAAACTAACTTCCAAACATGGTTTGGTTGGGATTGTTTCACGTAGGAATAAGGTGTGCTGCAAAGTAAATCAAATATTTACCGAGACAGGATTTCTGCACACAAAAACACTGAAGGCTGCTCACATGCCGTCAAGTGTCAGGTCACAACAGCACATAACCCCGCCATGTTAAAATCTCCACTCATCTTGGTGAAGAAACGTGTAACAAAGCTTGGTTAAGCTTTGTTACAAAAAGCCACATGCTAATCACAAAAAAAAAGAATTGCTGGTCTTCCAACGTTGCTCTTTGTTTACTCAAAATGCGTTTCCATTACCCTTGGATATGTGCAAAATGGAAATAGTGCAATAAAAAACTGGTAATGGAAACACCTGAATTTCAGAAAAGCAATAAAATACAGCTAAAAAGTTTTTAGACTTTCATGAGGTGGTTTTTCAGACGTTACGATATTCCAATATATCGCAAAAGTGCAAAGAAACACTTTTTCTGCAGTTATACGTCACAGGACGTGACGTACCCGGTCACATGACCACTTCTCTCGGAGTAAACATGGCGCGGTGCCTTTGGACAGAGGAGGAGACGGAGACTTTTCTTACCATTATTCTCGAGAAAAACACTACTGCTATTCTAGACAGCAAACAACAGAGGAATGCAGAGTGTTACAAGGAGATAGAAATGAGGGAGAAAGGGTTCGACAAGCCTTGGCGTCCATCTTCCTGCAGTGAAACATCACAGGATGATATTTCACGAGAGTTAGAACAACCTTCAATGGAAACACATTCAAAGCGCAAATATGCTTTGTCAAAATTTTAGGAATATCACTTTTATTTTGTGAAAAACTGTAATGGAAACCCAGCTTGTGTCGCGTTTTCCTCTGTTGTTATTTTTAATTGCCGGATACACTGTGTCACGCTGCTAGGACGTCATGCTATCGGCATCTGGCTTATACGCCGCCTACCAAGTAGGGTTCGGTTGGCTGTGGAAACGCAAACAGGATCAGGCTTTACCAATCCGGCCTGAACCAAACTGTCTGATTGGACCACTTGGTGGAAACGGGGCTTAAGTGGACCACCTTCATTTCTTACTCACGGCCAAAGTGGGCAAACTAAAAAGGGAAACATAAGCCTCTTTGTTTGTCATCAGAGCCTTTAAAAATACCTATCATGCTCTGCGGCCATGACTCTTCTTTGGTCTGATGCTCCCAGGCTCAGCCGGAGACTTTTGGGGGAGACCGGGGTACTACAGAGCAGGAGGAGCACACCCCCACTTCAGCCATGGAGATACCAGCGGAGCATCAAACATCTCCTCACATCAAACGGAGACGCACGCCTCCACCCTACGTCTCACACTTTATCTCCCCCCTCTCCTCCGTTACCAAGGAGAGGGGCTGATGTCGCCCACTCCCGCCAGGAGGGGGTGATGCAAAAAGCTCTCCAGTCTCCCCCTGCTCTCCCACTCGTGATGGGTTTGGCACGAGAAGAAAGAGCAGCGAGCGGGGAGAGAGACGGTAAACCCTCGGTGTTCACATTTACATCAGGACATTAAAAGCCAGGGTTGCTGAGGGGGTTTGCCAACGCGAGGAGGGGGAGGGAGGCTTTGGTTTTTATCTGCCAGCCCTCCCCCCCCCTCAGAAAATGGCAGCCGGGATCGGCGCCCAGAGACGAGGACTTTGTTCTCCTGCAGCGTTTGTCTCTGGAGGACTTTGTGAACCTGTTGATGCTCTTGCTGTGCAGGTGATTAATTTGTAATTTTTGTGATCACATGGAAATCAGGCAGAGGGTTGTGAGCAGACCCTCTGTGTATGACCCTGAAGCTCTGGAGCATTTTCTGAATTTAATTGCGTGTTCAGGCCGAAATAAAGAGCCATTTCAAACCAACATAACCATACAACATCATCTTTTTTTACACCTATCAGTCCCCTTATCGAGTCCTTCTTCTGGATGCTTTGTGCCTTAAACAGGCAGTCAGCACACACAACAACAAAGAGTCAAGGCAGTGATGGCTGCCATAGTTCTCAGCAAACCCACCTCAGGATCCACCACCGAGAGATCACAACCTGGACATCAGAGAATTTTAACCACTTAAGTCAATGTGATGATACCTTAAAGTTTGATCCTCAGATCATACAAAAATATGATTTCAAAAAGAGACAGGAAACAACAAGCATGTTTTATTAGTCAGAAGCCAGAGTGCACTCATTATTAAAACCTCAGCTAATGACGGCTGGACAAAATATAAATCCACAAACTCAACCATCAGTAAAACCACGTAACATTCTGATCAAGCAAAGCTTTTGGGAGACTAATGTTGCATTCCAGGCAACCTGTGACTCATGTTTTACCCACCTGTTACTCGTGAAAGTGCACTGAAACGGTGGTCGAACTTGTAACTTCCTACCTGTGATCTCGTCCCAGATCGATGTACTCCGTTATGACGTCACATCACTGCCTAAACAATATGGCCGCCTCTGTGGATGCAGTGGTGCTGCACACGGTGGTCAGATGCCTTCAGATGATCTGGTCCCTCTAGTTAGAAAACATTAATCATAGCGAGATGTCGCCCTAACATTATTCATCTGCACATTATTGGCAGCTGCGGTGGTGTTAGCTAGTTTTCAGTGCGTTGATCAATACAACATATGTTTAAAAATAACGGCAAATACCATTGGATATAAATTAAAAGCTTCTGTTACCTTATGCGCCAATTCCCCTCCTCCATTTAACTGAAATGAGCAAGTTTCAGGCTCCTTTGGTGATTAAAATAATTAAGAATAAAACTTATGATGTCTGCCATGTTGGTTTGTTTATATACCAGAATTCCTTGCGCTCAAACTAAAGTCAGAATTTGTCTAAAACACTTTCAGGTCTGAACTTGGAGATTTTAACTGGGAAAGTTGAAATTACTGGTTGCATGAAACGCAGCAGAATACCACTTTCACGCCAAATAAGCGGGTGCACGTGCTTTTTCAACGTGGGTTAACCCGATAACAATCGGGCAGTGACTCCTGTCCCACTGCCAGCAGACCCGGTCCAATCGGGTCTCCTCTGGTACATCAGGTTGATGCATCACGTTGATGACATCAACAACGCACCGAAACACATTAGCGTAAAAAGTTGAAAAGAGCGTGGAAGCCGTGGACATGTTGGTCAGCTGTTTTCTGTACTTTGTACTTTAGTTACTGTTTAAAAAAGAGTCAGGCAGGACTAAGTCAACATCACCTGAGTGATGCTGATGTTTGTTGGTTAAATTCAACGCATGCTTAAAAAATGTCCTACGTTTGGTCCAGCGCGCCTATGAAGAGTTGACCAGAGAACTCATTGCAAGGACGTAGACTACACCCACTGATTTGTAAGGCCAAAGCACCTCATGGGGCAGCCATCTTCCATCCTCTTGGTGTCAGAACACTAAGAGCAGCAGCAGCAGCATGTGAAGTGGCGTATATGTCCGCCTTTTGGCGTTTGTTGAGTGACGCTGCAATGTGTCTGTAAAGCCATCGGCAGCAGCAGGCTACATCAGGCCAAGTGCGCCTAAGCTGAGCGACCTCCCCTAACTACATTGGCAAATGTTTTACATCTACACAGAGTCAGGGCGCCATCAGGAAACGTTTTCTACCACCATAACGTGTCTCTCTGCTGTAGGTGCCTCCACCTGCATGAACATGTTTCTGTAAATCTATGAACTGTTTGCAGTCTTGTCGTCTCCTTGTCATTATGCATTAAATGAAATACCTTCTCCACCAACGTTCTTCATCTGTACATGTTAACATGTAGAGCTGTACTGATTTGGTTTATATCTAAATTACACCAGCTGTTTCAGTTTATTCTATTTTTTCAAATTTTGTTGCTTTAGTTAACTCGACCTTCTGACTCTCGTGGTCTCTGTCGACCTGATTATTGATTTTATTTTGCCTTTTTCTGCCTTTGTTTTTCTGTTAAAGCACTTTGTAAACTTCTGTTCTTAAAGGTCTCTATATAAATAAAGTTATTATTATCCGTGTGATGAAGATAACCCTCCTCTTCATCAGTTTATTGCTCGGAGACTGAAACAGAGACACACAGCTCGTCGCTGTTCAGCTCCGCCAGTGAGACCCCACCCAACCGTGGACCGGAGCGTGAGTCCTCTGAAGGCACCTTTATTTTAGCTTAACCCCCCTTCAAAACAGCTGTTTGTAACAGAAGAAGAAGAAGAGGAGGAGGAGGAGGGGCCAGCGGTGTTGCTGAGGGACCTCGTTTATTTGCACTCAGCCTCTCCATCACCTGAGGCTCCAGGTTTCCCTGCTGAACGGTTTCAGGTCTCATTCTAAGGCATCAGGAAATAAAAACCAATCAGCTGGACCCACGCGAGGCTGGAGGGAGCGCTCGTCATCCTCAGAGGCACCAAAACCGTTTTTAAAACTGAAAAAGCTCCATTTTAAGCTCCTCATAAATAAGTGATGGTACAGAAAGTGTGAAAAAGGTGCGAGTACATTTCCCCACGGCGGCCATGTTCCTGTGACATCACGCTAAGGGTGTGAAGCTTCAGGACTTGAGTCCACATCCTCTGCTGCATCCTCAACCAGAACTCGTTTTTAAGACCAAGACCAGCCTGTGCAAATTATTTCCATATATTCTTACATATCTAATCCAGTCCACTTTTATTATGTAGCACATTGAAAAACATACAAGTTTACAAAAGTGCTGCACAGAAAAATAAAGGGCACAAACACTGCAGGAGTAAAAACAGAAACACAGTACATATATATGTATAGAATATATACAGTGCAATTAAAAATCTCTATGTACAAAGACTTTTCAATCACCCTTTTTTTCTATCTTTGGATGTAGAGATTGCACTGTTCTTTAGGAGTTTGTCTTCTATATTTTGCACCTATACTTTCTTATAACTATTTTTTATTTCTGCTTTTTTACTTATTTGTTTGCACTGGAAAAGGAGAAGCTCTCCAATCTGGTTGTACATTGTATTGAAAGACATTAAAGGTTGTTTTATTTTATTCATTTCTTATTTATATCACATAGTCCATGCCCACAGCACTCACGATTAGTCAAAGACATTCAGCTCATATTTCAGCCACACAGTTCATATTTGAGCCGTTATGAACGGTTGATTTATCAGCTGTGAATTGGATGAATATTTCATATCCATTGATACTAATATCAAACTGATAATATTGTTCATCCCATCGTGTTTTAATTTCTGAATAAATTCCGTTCACAGCACAACCTGCTGAAGTGTTTATCTGTGATGTTTGCCTAAATTCAGCCTCTCAGCTTCAGGCTAATATTCCCCATGTCTTTAACTTTGTTGTGGAGATCATACAGGGACTGTATTTACACCCTGCTCACCTGTGCAGGTGTTTTGGTGATGCAGGGTGAGACGGTACTCACCTGAGTGCAGGGACTAAAACAGACATTAATGAATGTAAATGAGGTCCAGACCAGCCCGTTTCCTCAGAGTGAGTGATCTCTCAGATTTAGAGTCCAGCTAAAGCAGCAAAGGTGTCCACAGGGTCATTTTGCATCAAGCGAAGCCCTGCCCACTAGTAAAGGACAGCCAGGGAAAGGGTTTTAAATCCCTCTGATCGTCTCCTTAAAGATGCTATGAGGAGTTTCGAAGTAATTACAAAACAGTCTCACTTTTAGATATATGCCTGATGGAAATACACACTTTAAGATGAGTTTTATAGCATCTAAATAGGTTATCTATAAATGATATTCCTTAGCCTTCCGGTCGGGTCGGACGGGGCTGGACTGGCCTGGACACTCAACTTCAGGAACAAGACAATTAAAACTAGAGCAAATTTATATTATTCAGACACGTCTTAGAGCACCGGGCTGTAAGTAGCCATATATAGCCGGCTACAACTACAATAACAAGTTATCCAAAAATTGCTTGTTGTCAAACATCAAAAACTACCACTACGTAACTAGAAAGAGATACATTACCTCGTGGCTTTGCATCCTGTAAGTTGTTGAAAAAAGAAGTTGTAAAGCAATGCAGAGTTCTGAGGAAGGTCCGAGCTGCATTCATTAGCATCACAACAAACACACGCTTTGGCTTGGGTCACATCTTTACGACAGTCGCCGCGCGTGCTCATGGGTAGCAGAGTCTTTATGTCGCCGGATATAGATTCTCCTCATAGCACCTTTAAACTGAGTTCAGGGCTGCAGTGGAATAGTCCTTTTTGCTCAGGAAGGTTCCTGACGGAGTGAAATGATCTGGAAGTAGTTCATGATCAGAGCTGTTTGAATAGTTTAAATGCTTAGGAAAGGTGGCTCAATGCTTCCTTTATTATCTTCTTTAGCGTAGGATACACTGGACCATCCTTTAGGAAAGTAGAGGAGATTATTCTGTCCCACAATTCTGCTTCTGAATTAAACAGAATGATGAAGAAAAAAATCCCTCAGACCATGTGAGTTCCCTCTGCTGTTCATCCTTTCTAAAGTTTACCAAAACCTGCCTTAACTTTCCAGCAGTCTGATTCTCTGAAGAGAGCAGGATATGAGACATTTGATGTTGATTCTGTTTTAAACTTGGTTCAGTATGAATCATTTGTACTCTATTAGATTGTGGTCTTAACAGTTTGTGCCTTTTCTTTCCTTCAGTTCATTTATTTTCATGCACTGATTGGTGTTCATGTTGATAATGAGAGGACAGATTTATTTACATCCTCACTTCAACATCGGTTATGCACACCTCATTTTTACCGGGTTGTTCATGTTCAAATTGTCTAAAGGAACAACATTGTCATGATACACCAGCTCTTCTAAGATGAGCCTTTTGTAGTCCATCTTCAGAAAATTGTAGTTTCACTGCAGCAGTAACATCCACCGTCACATGATGACATAGCGTAGAGAAAGTGTAGCACGGCAGTTTTCCTTTCCTAAGTCCTTCTGATTTCTCCTTTCCTTAACCTCATGATGTTCTTCATCAAGGTTAAGGAAAAGTGGTTAGGAAAGGACTTAGGAGGCGACTATTCCACTGCAGTCCTGGTCTGGTTTTTGGAGCCCTGTCATCGTCAGTGTGGGTGTGTTGTGAGGCAGGTGATGTGGTGCTGAGACATGTCTAACCCGTCCTCCTGTCTGTCTGTCTCCCCTCAGGGACGTCATCAAGAGAATAGACCAGTCGGAGTTTGAGGGATTTGAATACATCAACCCCCTGCTGCTATCCACAGAGGAGTCTGTATGAAGGAGACACTTCCTCCTTCGCCCACCTTCTGTTCGTCCAAGCTGCCGTCTCAGCCAAAAAACACTCAGAGCCAACTCTGCACGAGGACGAAAGGACGAGGAAGAGCGAAGGACATCACGAGGACGAACTGTGGACCCAGCAGGAGGAGCGCCCCCTCCTGGACCATCCTGATTGTTTCCTCTTGGTACCAAACGTTCTGGTTCCTCCTGACAAACAAAGACTTCAGAACATTCCCCGTTGCTCCGCCGTCTTCCCCTCTTTCTTTTCTCTGTTCTCCGTTTTTCCTTTCGCTCCTCAGAATGTCCACCCTCACGTCGGAGCTCGAGCGGTCTCATTCTGTGCCTGCCATCACGAACACGACTCGCCCGCCTCACGTCCCGTCGATGACACTTCTGCCCAGGAACTTGAATTTTGTGCACTTTCATTTTTTTTTTTTTTTTTTTTTTTTTTTTTGTGAATTCCTTGCACATGTGGTCGTAGGGGTGAGGCATGCAGAACAAAATATCACATGTGAAGAGAAAAATAAGTTATTATTGTGTAAAATAATGTAGGTAGTGGTACAAAAATTGACGATGCCTTTTTATCGATGCAAGTGGCACAGATTCATCCGCAACCACGACGGTCTCTGTAGTAATTTTTATGATTTATGAGGGGGGGGGACTCTTTTATTTAAGAAGTGCCTCAAAGATTGTATGAACTACCAGGTCTCTGATTGCACTTGTCTCTTAATGAACATTTCCTCACTCCACACGGCTTTAGGAACAACTCTGAAATCATGACCACACTCGGCGAGGGTTCGAGCAAAACCTTTAGGAATCAACATCTGAGCGTGGAAGCTTCTTTAAAGCCTTTTTACTGAATAACTCTTATTTTAGGATTAAATCAAAGCAATCAGTGGTTCAAATTTATGGATTTGAAAGAGCAGAATGTGTTTGGAACTTTTTAGAGACACAAATCAATAAAAGTTAGAATGATTCAGAGAGCAGCGATCACGCCCTCTTCAGACTCTTTTCTGCCTTTACTTCAGCAGTTAGATGCTCTGATGTTAAACTTTCAGCCCATCAGTCTCGCGGCTTTATTATGATGATTAAAATAAATCCTCCGATGCTCTCCGGCCTCTGTGGTGCGTTCAGGCTCGCTGGCTGAGCTCAGATTCCTCCTCAGCGCTCTCTGCTGTGTGACCATCTGCAGCCGGCCCGAACAGTCCTGTGACCGCCTGCTTGTGCTGTCTTGTGGAAAAGTGTCTCCGTTTCCATTTTGGGATCTTCTTGTGTTTCCGACTCAGCTCTTTGAGGCTGGATTTACACGCTTTAACGGCTGCTCGGTGCAACTGACGTTTGCTCTGGCTTTTCCTGTGGCCAGATGACCTAATTTCACAGTCGGTATCATTCCCAGATACTTAAATTATAGTTCCCAATAACTAATTTGATGCTCTAAATGAACAAAAGTCTCCATCTGTAATACTCAGGCTTTAACCCATGAGAGTTCAGGCTCATATTCTTCTTAGGGAACCCTAGATTTGCAAATCTGTCTTAGATTTCTGTCTCTGCAGTGAGCAGCATCTGTTTAATTTTTCATGTCAAAGCAGAAAGATGAGGTTTCAAACATTTGGCTTTCCAGCAGAAGTAGATCAGAATTAAAGATGAATTCATATTTAAGAAGCTGCGGTCTTTCCCCAGACTTCTGTTTGTGTTTCTGTGTCAGGAGAATGAAATTAAAACAGATTTTCCACTTTTGGTAACCAAACCTGCAGACTTAGGTTAAGACAGGATCAAGCGTGGAGCCTTCTGGTGATGTTCAGGCTGTGATGTTTGCTCACAGAGAGACAGTGAACACATCAGTGTGTAATGTGGTCAGCACAGGTGATCAGGTCTGCATATGAAGTTTGATTTCAGACCTTCTTGTTGGTCTTACAGGCTCCTGCAGCAGGACAGAAAGTCCTCTGGGCTCTTAAATCTCTCTGTTAAAGTCTTGAATCAGATCTTTTCCTGGGCTCTGGGAATATACAAAATGTTTAACACAAATCCTCAAACAGAGAGCCTGAGTTTGGGACTTCTTCCTCAGTTTAACCGAACACAGGGGCTGTAAAAGACTTTTGTTTGGTCAAGTTTTACCCTCACAGTCGGCAAAAGGCTGTAACATCTCTGACTTTAGCAAGCATCCACCAGCTGATACCTGCAACAAAGACGTGGCGATCAAACAGCAGGAGTGGGAGAAAAAATCGATTCACATGAGTATCGGGATTTTTTGTTTGACATTTTTTAAATCGATTTTTTTCCAAATTTAAATGCTTCATTTTAGTCTGTGTTAATAAGCCACTTTTAAAAGCAGTCCAGTCTTTTGGAGAGAGAGTATAAACAGCTGGTTAAAATATATTGCTGAATAAATCCTAAAAACAGACTCACATGTGATGTGTATTTTTCCTGATATAGTCTGTAGGCATCATCATTGTTCATCTTTTTCTCTGGTGTTAAAAAAGCTAACTAAAGATTGCAAAAATCGGCAATGTGGTAGAATCAGAATTTAAATCAAATCGGCACCAAACAAAATCGTAAAAAATCGAATTAGGAGAAAAGCCTACCATCCCAGCCCACACTTACATCTTCTTTTTTATTTCTGAAGACAGGCCTGTTGCTCTAAAAATCCACCATAAAGTCTCCGTCAGTTTCCAGAGCCCTCTGTGATCTTCTGAACTCCCAAATGAATCCAAACTCCCAGATTCAGACAGTCCAGAATAAAATGAATAAGATAAAATGTGTTGTGATTAATCTCCACATTGAAACGCTGATATCTGGGGAAAATAAAACACATTTCAGAGAATTTTAATTTGATTTTGGAGACGATAACTAAAACAGAAACAGTTGGCAAACCCACATGTTCTTCTGTTGACATTGATAAATAGAGTCAGAAAATATCACAACCTTTACAAGAAAATCTGGCCTTTTTTGCAACAACAATCACAAAAATTCCTGCAAAAGCTGGAGGGACTGATAAAGAAGTTTTTACAGGAACAGTTGCAACCAATTCTAACTTCATTTTTGGGGATTTTTCTTCTTCCAATGCTGTCATGGCTGATTTTTTTTTTAAAAGTTGGATTCATCAACATAACATTTTTGATATCTCAAGCTCTCTTGTGGCCTCATTCAGGCAGTCTGATGGCTGCATGTTGCCCACTTTGAGCTGGATCAAGCCTTTTTACAAGAATTCAGATCGTGGTCCCTGTTACCTGCAGACGTTTCCCGTGTAAATCCAGGTCTCTTTAGTGTGATGATTGATCAGTCGGTCGACCCCTTAGTTCCTCCAACTCTACAAAGAGAAGAAACTGGTCCAGAAACTGCCACCTGTAGGCCGAGGAGAAGTCTAAAACACGATATTTTAGACCTGAAGCTGCTGAAACGTTTGATAAACCCAAACCATCCCTGATTATGAGCTCAGAGCTCGGATCAAAGTTTAAGACCATCGACTTCTCGCTCTGAAGCCTCTCCGTCTGCCTGCTTCAGAGGAGAAGAAGGCGAGCTCTCTCCATTGGCTGAGATTTATTTGATGAAATCTGACCCGTGCTAATGTGATAAGCACATAATAGGATTAATTAGCTGATCCCGAGTCAAAGGGTCTCAATTAGCCGCGGGGTGAAAAGGAACAGATAGAGAGGGGAGAGATAATGAAGCCGATCCACGCTCACCAATTAGTCCCATACAACCATCTCTGACACACACACGCACACACACATGCACACGCACACAAGGAGACTCCAAGAACCCAGAAATCACTCCACCGTTTCCAGGAAGCGTCCCCTCAGACTCATGTTTTTGGATCTTTTTGCACAGCGGGTGGAACATCAGTGACTCTTCCTGTTTCCAGAGGGACTGACGGACGAGGCGAGCGTCCTTCAAACCACACGACAGCCCCGTGAAGGTCACTCCCTCGCGTCAGAGGAGACTTTATCTGCAGATGAATGAACTTTGTCCATGGTTCCTTTTTTTCTAACATGACGCTGGTTTGAGTCGCTTCATTTCTGCTTCACCCCATCTCTGTAAATATGTGTAATTATTAAAATGATTCTGGTTTTCCGTGGACCGGCTCCGCTCTTTCTTTTTTGCAGACGAGGGCAGAATCATCTTTGCAGATTCAGCTTCAGTTTGAGCAGAGAGGGTGTGTGCGTCTCCGGGGAGTTTCCTCACACTGCAGCACCTCCTCTGATCACCACTTCATTCAGACCAGGAGAGCCAATTAACCGAATTAATCACCTAACTACATCCTCTCTGTTTACAGAGCAGAGGAATAAAGTCGTTCTGTTAACCAGAAAATCAGAGGAAAAATCTGCAGAGGAGCAAAACACATCAGCGTGCATGTATCCAGGCCAGTCTGCAGAAGAACTTCATGTTCCTGCAGCTCTGACTCAGCAAAAAAAGACAATTAACATATTCTTAAGATGAAAATGTTATTTCAAAAACAAAACAATGTTCAGAAAAACAGATTTAAAGACGTGTCCTCACGAGTTTCCATCAGTTTAGATGTGATCATCAGGAAGCAGCAGGATTCGCCAAACTCCCTGTCGTCAGGCGGATCCTTCCTGCTAAAGTTCGAGCTGATTGGCTCTTTCCCGTTCAGAAAATGACTGGACCAATCAGTGTCCTTGAAGAGCTCATACTCTGTATTGGCTTTTCCTCTCCCTGGTACCTGCTCAGCTTTACTCTGCTGTTTTAGTTTTCCATGAAGTATTGTACCAAACACCTGGCACAGTTTTAGTCCCACCATCAGGTTCCAGGTAAGGCTGTGCCGTGAAGTTTCCTTTCAAAAGAACTGAAAGTATCCAAGCTAATACCACTTTCATACTAAAATTAGCGGGTCAACGCAGGTTTTTTCAACGTGGGTTAAACCGCTAACAATCGGCACGGGAGTCTTTTCTCTCTGCCAGCAGACTTGGTCTCATCAGCAGCAGACGAACTCGGTGGCTGTTTTTTTCTACTCTGGTGCATCAAGCTGATGTCACAACGTTGATGACATCATCGGCGCGATGAAGCCCCTTCATGTAAACAATGGAAGGGAGCAGGACGTGGTTTTCTTTACATTGTACACTATCCCTTTTTAACCCTTTAAGGCCCGAGACCATAGCTTATAGCCAGAAAATTCTAATTTTCTGGAGCTGAAATGTTTGTTTCACTTTCTGCTAAAATCTATAAAAATCAAAATGTCCATATAATTCAACATATAGATTTTTTTGAATGTCATTTGATACATTAGGTTTTTTTGGCAACTGATAATCCATTTGAGGACATTTTTATCATTAATCTGATTGTATTCAGATGGGTTTTTTGTAATTTGTTGATCATATTGAGTAGATAGAGGTATTATAAAAGTATGTATCAAATATGATTCAATTGGCTTTATAGGGTTGAAAATGTAAAAACTGCACTAATGATGCAAAGGGGGATGGAATTAGTTGCTGATATGACAAACAGTCACGTACGTTACAGACGGAGGGGCGGGCGTGATGATACACTATGGGGACGTTATACCAACGTCATGACGTAAATTAGCGGTTCGACCCAGGTGTGATGTGATGTGTGATCCCACTGAAGCCGATCGGAGGTGAGCCGATTAAAACCCACATCACTTGCAGGGTCAGTCGACCCCGGTTGAAACGCCGATTAAACCTTTTCAAACTACCAACAGGAGCTGATTGTTAAACTGTTTTTTGGTGAGTCTGAAAGAGGTATAACAAATGACATTTCATTTTTTGAAAGGGGATTACAAAACAGAGTGAGTATCAGAATTTTCAACCTGGGCTATAAAGACCTATTTCACATCACAGAAAACTTCAGCTCAAAGCACATGACAAGTATTTCTATCAAAAATCAAATTTCAGTCATTTTAATTTTCTTTGAACACAGAGACAGTCGTAACAGCTGTTCTGAGTTTACTGTTTAAACACAGAGAGGAAACGATCAGTAACACTGTGGGCCAGATAAGAATGGATTACTCCTGCTAATAGCGCCATAATTTGCGCAGAGTTAGCTCATGCAATCTGCCCTGTTTTAGCTCTAATCATATGCTGGCGCTAACACGCCCGCACAATTTGGCAGTTGAGCGCAGTTTGCGCCTCTGATTGCAATACCTGCAAACTTCGAGTCGATTGACGTCTCCTTTATACTGAGCAGCAAAAACAAACATCAAACATGTTGAGTTGCATTTATTTGTTTGGGTATTACTGATTTATCCCCTTAAAGTGGACGACCCTTAACCTCCTCAGACACAGATGTCAAATGTATAAATGCTAAAGATTACATTGTGCCCCTTAAGAAAATAACAAGAAAAGTTAAGAAAATCATTTATTATGAACACAAAGTGGTCAAAGGACCATATGTCCATAGGTGTTGTTTTTTGTCTTTTTTTTGTTGTTGTTGTTTATCCATTTTTTTTATTTAATTTTTGTTGGCCTTTGTCATTGAAACAGCCTAAATAAATTCAGAAAATATGACTCAAAAAGTGGTCGGGGGGTCATAGAGGTTTTTAACAGACTGTACTTAGACAAATTCTAAGGTTTACTTAAAAATGGAGGAATGGTCACAGAGAGGAACACAGTAGGCTACATTACTGTCATCCTTGATGTTATCTAGTAGCACAAGGATGATGGGCCTGACAAAAGCTATCTGCAAATTATTTCATTGTCACTTAAATGAAAAAGTGATTCTCTCCTCTGATATCTCATTAATCAGGAATTGCATGGATTTAATACACGGGTCTGAATGGCATTAAATTGCACCGCTTTGCTGCCTGTGGCAATTAGCGCTGGCCTTTGTGGATGAGGTGGGATTTGCAATGAGGCTCATTTTCATAGGAAGGGGGCAAATTTGCACTGAATTTCTGAATTTTCCCTTATTTACATGTATGCAAATTGGACAGGCGCAGCGAGGAGTGGCAGTGCAGTTTGTGTTCAGTTTGCGTACATTTCATTCTTTGCGTATGCTTTGAGGATTGCACGTTATTTTGTTCTGTCATGTGCACAGGTTTGGTGGTCATAAAAGCAGTGCAATCCTTTTGAGGATTTGGCCCAGAGTGAGTTAACAGGGCAGCGCAGTGGTGCAGCGGGTAGTGCACCCAGTGTTCGCTGGGATAGGCTCCACCCCCCACAAACCTGAAGGGGATAATGGAGACAAACGGAAGCAGCTCAGCTCCAACTAAGATTTGAGTCAGTTATGAAGAACGAGTTTTAATTTAAATTAAATGTAAATTTAAAATATTTATTTTCTTTATGAATAATGAGCACTGCTTCAGCGCCTCTGTCTCACCGTCTTCCGTAAAGTAAAATAAGCCCAAAGACAGCGCCCTCTACTGGTTAAACAAAGTGCTGCATCGTGATTTTGTAATACTGATTTAAATATAACTTTTTCACTCAGTTTGCTGAGCTGGTTTGAAGGCATTGTCACAACCCTAGTCAACCACTGATCATCATGAAGTTAATAAAAGTTAAAAAAATAGTAAAATATTTCTAAATAAGTCAAATTAAGTTTGAATTTAGCGATGAAGGTTTTCACTGTGCCGACAAAAACGTTAATAAAACCCTCAATGAGTCATTTTCTCAAAGACTTTTAATTTGAGCCACAGATTTTAACAAACAATGGTCACAGTTTTCTTTTTTTTAGGCTGAAGATGACTCAGTTGTTATTTCTGTGCAGCTGTCCAATCACATTCACCCACTCTCTGATGTCTCTCTGCGGCCCGCTTTTATTGTGAAAGGGCGGATTGTGATTTTGGAGATCCTCTTGACCAGCTGGATCCTGAATCATCCGAGGACGAGTGGACCTGATGAAGAGGAGCTGCATGCACGGTGGATTCATGGGAGAAAGACGGAGAATTAAAACCGGACAGCTGAGGCCTCAGAATTCTCCGATGTAGGGCCGGGAGATATCGACCAATAAACATGTCAGTATTTTTGTATATGACATTAAATAATCATATTTCCATTGGTCCTAACCATCAAACTCTACCCAGTAAAAAAGGCTAGTTGTTTTAACTCAAAAAAGTTAGTGTCAGGGCTGCCTTAAAAGTTATCTGAATTTATAAATTTAAGTTCAGTTGAATAAAGAACGGTTCAGATCAAGTGAACTTCTTAAGTTCAATAAACTTCTATTAAGTCAGCTCTACTTGAATTGTTTAGTTTGATAAACTTCTAAAAGCAATCCAATTCCAATAGTATTTTTTATGCCAACACAGTAATTAAACTTCTTTAAACTACAGTTTTAAAGGTAAAACTACTTGATCTGAAGTTCAGCCCCTGATCCTCATCCACAAATGTGAAAAAAGAAATAAAACAGTAAAGATGTTTTGGATGCTATAAGCTCGTTTTCCAGCAAACGAGCCGTCGTGCAAGCCAGACCAATTTTAGTAAAAGTTAAAGAACATTTGTGGATGAGGATGTATTTTTCCTGCAAGCACTTTTTTGTGTCAAATGTATCTTGAATCTGTTCAGAGCTGTTTTGCTCTCCACATTGAACATGTGATCAAAATGTCCAGTTGTGTTATTAACGCATGAAGAACAGAAGTTGTTTTGGTTTGTCTGGCAATAATACCCTTTAAATACTTAAAGACCTTTTTTTCTGCTTTTAAGATTGTTTTTCTTAAAGCAAATATTAACTTTATTTTATAAACTTGTGTCAAAGCAGAACAAAATGAGTAAAACTTAAAGAGAAATATTACGTTAAATCCAAATGCAATAAGTCAATTTAGCTCAAAATCATCAGTGAGCTGAACTTCAGATCAAGTTGTTTTACCTTTAAAACTGTAGTTTAAAGAAGTTTAATTACTGTGTTGGCATAAAAAATACTATTGGAATTGGATTGCTTTTAGAAGTTTGTTAAACTAAACAAATCAAGTAGAGCTGACTTAATAGCAAGTTTATTAAACTTAAGTTCTCTTGATCTGAACCGTTCTTAATTCAACTGAACTTAAATTTCTAAATTCAGAAAACTTAAAATTTTAAGGCAGCCCTGACACTAACTTTTTTAAGTTAAAACAACTAGCCTTTTTTACAGTGTGCTGTTAAACTCTAACAAATTATCCTTTATGTGTCCCAAAAATACAGCAACATATCTGGAAGAAGAGGTTGTCAGTTTTCTGTAGGTTTGTGCAGCTTCTCAAAGATCAAATTTAAGTCATTTCAAGATTTTTGGCACTTTACAACAGACAAAAAAATTGGTTTAAATAACTAAACATAAAGACTCTCATAAAATGATTAATAAACTTATTGTCACAGTAATCTGTGTGATATTTTGCTGCATAACTGTTTTATAACTGCAGAATAAGAGAAAAAGAAGAACATTTCTTTCAGGGTTGAACATTTTTAACTTTACTTTTTTAAATTTAAGACTTTTTAAAACTATTTAGTTTTAGTTTGACAAAGTGACTTAACCTTTGTCCAGGCTAAAAGCTTTTCTGCATTAACATTGTTCACCAATTTTCACAACACTTTTATTTCCTAGACACAGACTCCTAACCCACTAAAAACAGTTTTACAACCCCCAAATGAAATGATAGGGCATCTTGTTTGAACGTATAAATCAGTTCATCCCTAGGACTTCGCTGCTCTGCTGGATTCATAAATCACACATTGGTGTCCAGGAGGGCTCGTCCACGTCCAGCCTCTCTGGGCTCGTCCTCCTCTGCACGACACCATCCTGCAGCATGTCGGGTAGGACTGGGTGGGTGGGGGGGTGCAGCCATGGGACGGCAGCCAAAGTCCCGCCCCCTCACCAGGTGATGTCATCGTTCACCTCAGACAGACACTGAGCCAGGTGGCCGTCACGGTCCATCTGTGTGAACCTGCGGAGACGGAAACGAGGAGAGAGACGGAGATTCACACACGGAGACACACACAGGCTGTTTCCTCAGAGGATGGACATTAAAATGACAAAAAATAAACCAGCACTGACCAGAAGCCAGGATGACGACCTTAGATATGAATCTATTAACCATCTTACCTGTTTGATACCACAGCGACTAAACGAAATCAAATATCGTCTTAATTTTGTTCACAGAGTTTAAAAAAGCAGGAAAACCTCAGACCATGAATATGAGAGAAATATGCAAAATGCATTAAACGCTGTTTAATATATAACTGCAAAAATTATGAACAGAAACAGACCCTGTAAAAGCCGATTTCCCGCCCAGCAGGGGGCCATTAATCTGGACGGAGGCCTGAGTGTGATGTTCATGTTTACATGAACAGATGAAGCTCTCAGCTGAGCTGAAGCAGAATACTGCTGATTTTATTTATAATAATCCAAGGCATATTTAAAGCATGTGGCATCTTTAAAGCATGCAGCGTCTTTAAAGCATACAGCATATTTAAAGCAAAGCAAAAGCATGATAAAAACAGTGAGTCCTCCTGAATGTCTTTATTCTGGTGTAGAAACAAGCCTCCCTCTGATCCTGCATTATACAGTTGAATGAAAAAGTCTGTGAACACTTTGGGATTACTTGGATTTCTGCTTAAATTGGTCATAAAATATGTTCTGATCTTCATCTAAGTCACATCACTAGACAAACACAGCCTGCTTAAACTAAAACAGCACAAAAAATGATACGTTTTCATGTTTTTATTCAACACACTATGTAAACAGTCACAGTGCAGGGTGGAAAAAGTATGTGAACCTCTACTCTAATTACTTCTCCAAGAGCTAATTGGAGCCAGGAGTCAGCCAACCTGGTGTCCAATCAATGTGATTAGATAGGATGTGTTGGTTAAAGCTGCCCTGCCCTATAAAAAACACACACCAGGTGTGAGTTTGCTGTTCCCAAGAGGCATTGCCTGATGTGAACCATGCCTCGCACAGAAGAGCTCTCAGAAGATCTACCATCAAGAATTGTTGACCTGCATGAAGCTGGAAAGGGTTACAAAAGTATCTCTAAAAGCCCAGATGTCCATGTGTCCACGGTAAGACAGACTGTCTACAAATGGAGAAAGTTCAGCACTGTTGCTGCTCTGCCAAGGTGTGGTGGTCCTGTAAAGATGACTGTGAGAGCACAGCGCAGAATGCTCAATGAGGTGAAGAAGAATCCTAGAGTGTCAGCTGAAGACTTACAGAAATCCCTGGCACATGCCAACATTATTGTTGACAAATCTACAAAACATTACACAAGAATGGAGTTCATGGGAGGACACCACCAAGGAAGCCATTGCTGTCCCAAAAAAAATTGAGTTGTCTGGAAGGAACTCACAACGTCGTGAGTGAGAAAAAAGGCACAGCACACCAACATCAAAACCTCATCCCAACTGTGAAATATGGTGGAGGGAGCATTATGGTTTGGGGCTGCTTTGCTGCCTCAGGGCCTGGAGGGACTGCTCTCATCAACAGAAAAATGAATTCCCAAGTGTATCAAGACATTTTTCAGGAAAACTTCAGACCATCTGTCCACCAACGGAAGCTCAACAGAGGATGGGTGATGCAACAGGACAACGACCCAAAGCATAGAAGTAAATCAACAATGGAACGGCTTCAACAGAAGAAAATACGGCTTCTGGAGTGGCCCAGTCAGAGTCCTGACCTCAACCCGAGTGAGATGCTGTGGCATGACCTCAAAAGAGTGATTCACACCAGACATCCCAGGAATATTGCTGAACTGAAACAGTTTTGTACAGAAGAATGGTCCAAAACTCCTCCTGACCGTTGTGCAGGTCTGATCTACAACTACAGGAAACGTTTGGTTGAGGTTATTGCTGCCAAAGGAGGGTCAACCAGTTATTAAATCCAAAGGTTCACATACTTTTTCCACCCTGCACTGTGACTGTTTGCATATTGTGTTGAATATAAACATGAAAACTTATAATTTTTTGTGCTGTATTAGTTTAAGCAGGCTGTGTTTGTCTCATGATGTGACTTAGATGAAGATCAGAACAGATTTAATGACCAATTTAAGCAGAAATCCAAGTAATCCCAAAGGGTTCACAGACTTTTTCATGCAACTTTATAATGCAGGATCAGAGGGAGGCATGGGCTTGTTTCTACACCAGAATACAGACATTCAGGAGTTTCTTTTCTGGACAACAAATCTGTGTGGATAGTTTAGTCTGGATAACAAAGCGAGCACGGTAAGCAGCTCACATGTTACTCTGTAGACGATGGAGCTGTTGTTGTTCCTGGTATGTGTGCACTCTGGACTTGGGCTGGGTATTTGCAGCAACCCCACGATACGATACGTATCCCGATACACATAAATTGTGAACATCGACTGCACTTTTAACAGAATTCCCTGCAACTTTTTGTTTTATCACAAGAAGAAAAAGAAGAAGCCAGAGTTTTAAATAATTCTTCAACTTAAGAACTTTAATTCAGGTCCCCAAAGATCGTAGACTTAAGTTTAAATTTGGAACATGTGTTTTATCATGTAGTTTGGTTTCTACTTTGAACTGTGCCATTGTTTATATTACCCAAAGTGTACTGACAACAACTGTCCAAACATTGAGGTCGTATCAATTCTGTAGAATCCGTATCGATACACGTATCCCCAACAAGTGCATGACAATATTTTGCCGTATCGATATTTTGAGCACAGGCCTACTCTGGACCCTGGTTTCAAAAGTTTTTGTATTCAGGCCCTGCAGGCACCGTTTTCATGTAAACAGAAGGCGAAACCCAACTAACAAATAAGTCTATAAAAGATCAAACTTGTCTCCTGATAACCCGTCAAATGTGTCTGAGACCTCCTGATCGTTGTTTCTCTTCGTGAGCTCAGTAGGAGCAGAAAATGAAAGGAAATGAAAGGCAGCAGCACAAAGAGCCCGTGAGTGGGACTGGAACACCAACAAGCTTTAAAAAAAACAGAAATTAGGACAAAGAGACAGAGAGGAGAACCATGGTGTGGTTTAAGGAGAGAGTGATGAAGGCCTCACCCTGCAGGGAACACCAGCATGCACATGGGGCAGCTCTTCAGCGCTCCTCCATCTTCTCCAGCACTCCTCTGCTCCTCCTCTTCCTCCATCAGATCTCCTGTCTCCTCCTCCTCCTCCTCCGTAAACACTGGGTGGTTAGAAACCCTCCTCTGGCTCTGAAGGAGCTGACCGTCACCTCTGTCTCCTCCTTTCCTCTCCTCGTCTCCTCCATCACTTTCACTTCTCCTACTGGCAGACTGAGGAGATGTCCTGATGTTTCTGCTCAGAGAAGGTGGTGCTCGCTCTGGTGGGTCCAGACCAGGTCCAGTCTGCACGGGGACGCCCTGCTGGCCCTCAGGAGGACCTGGACTTGGTGGAGCCCTCGTGAATGGATCAGGGAAAGGAGCCACGTCCTCCCTGAGATCACACCAGCGCTGATCGTCCTCTGCTGGAGCTCTCTGTGGAGACATGGACAGCTGTTTGTCAGGTTTATGAATGATGACCTTCAGTCTTGGTTTTCTCTGTCAGACAGAAGTTTCTGTTCTTCACCGTCTCACATCAGCCCGGAGAGGACCTGTTTGCTTTTCCTGTGACAGACATCTTAGTTTTCTTACGTAAATAAATGCCTTAAAGGTGCAGTGTGTAGAAATCGGCATTTTAGTGACACCTAGTGTTCAGATGTTGGAATGAGCCCGTCTGTTTCTAAAACATCACATCACTAAGCGACGAGAGTGAAGACTAAAAAGGATCAAGAACAGGGCATCATTTACAACAGTTACCAGGTGAGGGTTTTTATTCATATCTGTAACTATTATTTTATAGATTATAGGTCAGTTAAGATGAATATACAGTACAGGCCAAAAGTTTGGACACACCTTCTCATTCAATGTGTTTTCATTATTTTTATCACTATTTGCATTGTAGATTCTTCCTGAAGGTATCAAAACTATGAATGAACACGTGGAATTATGTACTTAACAAAAAAGTGTGAAATAAATGAAAACATATATTATTACATATTATATTCTAGTTTCTTCAAAGTATCCACCCTTTGCTCTGATTACTGCTTTGCACACTCTTCATTCTCTTGATGAGCTTCAACAGGTAGTCACCTGAAATGGTTTTCTCTTCTCAGGTGTGCCTTTCCAGGGTTAATTAATGGAGTTTCTTGCCTTATTAATGGGGTTGGACCATCATTTGTGTTGTTCAGAAGTCAGGCTGATGCACAGCCCACAGCCCTATTAGACAACCGTTAGAATTAATATTATGGCAGGAACCATTCAGCTAAGTTAAGAGAAACGAGTGGCCATCATTACTTCAGTGAGAATCTACAATGGAATTAGAGATGGTAATAAAGAAAACACATTGAATGAGAAGGTGTGTCCAAACTTTTGGCCTGTACTTTTGGTTTTGTAAACTTTTGTAGACTCATATTCAAAAATCATGTTTCGCTCTTTTTGTCCCCGAAACCCACCCGTAGACAACATGGTGGATCGTTATGTCAGCCTCCACAGAGGGGAGACCCACGGTACGTAGATATAAAAAGATTTTTCTAACTTAATGAAAAGAAAACCAAAGTATTAAGAGGATGATTGTTCACCTATTATAGAAACATTATATCCTATATTTGCTGTTTCTGTTTGGTGAAATGCTGCCAACTTCTACACACTACACCTTTAAACGTCTAAAGTCTATCTTGAGTCATACATACGGCTGAAGATGGTTCTGGAAGATCGGGGACAGTTTCCCAGCTCTGGTCCTGCAGGTATGGTAAAGCAGACGTCAGCGCTGATGCCCACAGAGCCTCCACAGCAGGAAGCTGCTCGCTGCTCCACCATACAGGAGCTGCCGGCCTGTGGACCAGGAGACAGGGTCAAGGTCTGGGTCTGGGTCTCTTTATTGGCTCTAACTACGGCTGGGAGATATGGCCTAAAAATAAAATCCACGACTATATTCCACAATACTCCAAAATAAAAACCTAAACTCCCCAGTGACACAAAAATGACATTATATCAAGTTTTGCCTTTTTTTTTGTCAAAATATATTCCCATAATCAAACAGAATTCTCTCTTTAAGTGAAATTTTGTGTCAAAATGTTAATTATGTAGTTCAAATGTCAGCAGGTTTGTCTACAATAACACGTAAAGCTGAAGCATTTTCACAGTCTATTAACATGAAGCTCTATGATCGATAGTTAATTTAATTTAAAAAAACAAAATAGGCTGAAGATTTTCAGTGATTTTATTTTCAAACATTGCAACAACTTACAATTTGAGTAAGTCAAAGAAAAAAAATCTCTATTTTAACTGCTAAATTTCTGCAGAGAATTTGAATTAATAGAGTGAATCGATATATTACCCAGGCCTAGTGGGCTGTGGGATTTGAACCATGCTCAGGTTGGACAGAGGCAGGGGTTCCCAAACTTTCTGCAGCATGAACCCCTTCAGACACTTGACCTCCAGCCATGTTCACCCTACTCTTATGTAGGGCTGAACAATTCATTGCAAATTAGATTAAATCACAATATGGCTTGTTGCAATTTTCAAATCGCAGAAGGTTCAATATTTTTAGCCCAAAATGTGTTGAACATTTTGTCATTGTGATGTAGTTTTTTGCAATTTCATGCCTATTTTTTACCTCTATTCATACACTTTTTTTACCACTTTTGGACCACTGTTACCTTTTTTAACCCCGTTTTACAACTTTATGCCTATTTTGCCCCCATTTATCTTTTTTTGGCCACTGTCAGAAACATTTTTTGAATTTTTACATGGTTTTTGAAATTTAATTTCAAATTTAATACCCAATTTTGCTGCCATAATCAATTTTTCAAGCCACTTTTTGATTTTTTTTGCAATTTCATACCTATTTTGCACCTATTTATTAACTTTTTTCCGCTTTCATACCATTTTTACCCAGTTTTTACAATTTCATACCTATTTTGCTTCTGTTCTTCACTTCTCCACTTTTTCTCAAATCTTTTATCCTTAGATTAATTTAATGTCATATTGGTTTTACTATAAAAAGACCTACTGCTTATGTTTGTTTAAGAATACATAAGATGAGGAACATTAAAACAATTGCAGAGTAAATCCCAATATTGGGGAAAAAAGTCGCAATTAGATTATTTTCTCAAATCGTCCAGCCCTACTCTCATGCAGTTATAGCAGCAGGAAAAACAAATGTGTCTGTAAGCCTGTTGCATCTCCTGCCTCTCAAATTTAACATGCATAACATATAAATATCAATATCTTATCTAATCTTTTAAAGTGAATTATTTCTCACTAAATGGATTTACCAATAATGTCAGCAGCATCAGCTCACTTTGAAAAAGAAATGTACATGTCTGGTACATATTCGGTTTTTAGCTTTTACACTTCTGAAATCTGTTGTGGTCCAGTTTGGAGAGTCAGAGCCTCAGTTTCTGTTCTTAGTTGACAGGAGTGGCACCTGCTTTGGCCTCCGTCATACCTTTGCTGTCGATTAACTAACTGGCATCAAAATATTCTGATGCTCAGTTGGACCTGACCATGTCTTCATGCCTGCATATATGCCTTACTGCCATGTGATTGGCTTATGTTTTTAGCTATTTGGATGCATATTGGAATCTTAAGGAATTTACTACCATAACTTTGGTGGATGTAACCCTGCAGAATCTCCAGTAACTGTAGGTCCATGTAGGCAGGATGTTTAAAGGATGTCAGATTCAGGTTCCTCTAAACTGTCTGGATCAAAGAATGAAGTCAAACATCCGACCAGACGTGATGCAACCACTGGAAATGTTTTAGAGATAAGTGAGTTATTCTTTACTCTTTGACGTCTTGGTCTCAGATTAATCCACAAACCTACCGTCAGTTTTTGAACTCCCCCACTGCTCAGTTTGTTTTCCTCTCTGATCAAACCTCTGTACACAAACTCAGCCTCCGTCTCCCTGAACCTGACATCTCATTAAAGATCTGCTGCGTTTTCACACTTTTATGACAAGTTCATCAAGTGTTTCCAGATGTTCAAACTCCACATCCTCCTCTGACACCCAGCAGGAGACGAGCAGATGATGAAGATTTTAGCTCCTCTCTCTTTTTAAATGATTTTGTATGCATTTTTAATCTGTCAATCAAATTATTTATGAAACGCCTCTTTGAAGTGGAGCACAGCGTGTTCCTGTGTCGATTACAAAGCCAGAGAGAGCGGAGCGTGTAGATCCGTGTAGATCCGACCCCGCTGCATACATAAAAAAAAGTCTAAAATGTTTTTAGAAACAAGAAAAGAAGAGCTCCACAGTAAACATGTGACGGCTGCATAATGAAGATCTGACAGCTTCATCGGATGTTCTCCTGTAATGAAGACTCTGTAGGCTGGGCTGTTTCGCATGAAATGTAAAGTCTCCTGTGCTTTTCCACACAGAACATCTCCCAGCATGCTCCCTGGTGACTGCAGCAGAAGAAACTCTAAATTAAGTTGTTTCAGCCTCACAGAGAGTTATGACTTTATTACAACATCAGTGTGATCACTGCTTCATCCACACTGCAGATCTGAACCTGAGATCAAACTCATATATCTACCCTGACACTGTTTGTTAGTGCAACAGATAATTAGCCAATCACAAGGCAGCAACTCAGACCATTTAGACATGTAGACATGGTCAAGAGGACTTGTTGAAGTTTAAACAGAGCATAAGAATGGAGGAGAAAGGTGAGCTACGTGACTTTGAAAAAGAGAAAACAGCAGTTCTTTCTTGTACTCAAGGGGGCCTCCACAGTCACCAGATCTCAACACAATTAAGCTCCTTTGAAATGTGATGGAGCAGGAGATTTTCATCATGGCTGTTTAGCAGCAGTGGGATGCTGTCAAGAACATATGGACCAACATCTTCAAGGAAAGGGGTCCAACCTTTTCATCTCTCGGTGTACCTAATAAAATGGCCGTTGAGTGTGTATTAATAGGCTGTATCAATGTTATAAAGACAGAACACAACAGGCCTATTTGTAGTTACAAGGTGATTCTAGCCAGTATATTTAAGCCTTAATTCTAAATTTACTGACTACGCTAATGTAACAAAACAAATTAAAGTTGATCACAGTATTTAAACTAAAGTGTCTGGACAGATTATAAACATGCCGAATATTCTAGAAGGTCTCATTTGTGCCTAAGAAGTCTTGCTTAGTGTTGTCGTAGTCATTAGTTTAATCTGAAAAGCAGGAAAAAGTTAAATTCTTAAAATTGTAAAGGGGATTCTTTCTGTGGCAGAAACGGTGTATTGGTGTAGCGGTCCAAAGAGCTGCCGTGTTTACTGGTGACTTTTCAGTGAATGTAAACGTTGTTAGGACGAACTTTGGGCTCTGAAAGGTGTCCTAGCATATTAATCTTGGTACATAATATTTCTAAAAGCTTTAAAATAACTTAGAACAGATGCTTTCAATAAATAAACTAACGAATCGCCAAGTAACACGGTCACTCAAAGAACCATAACACCCACCTCCCGGGCTCTGCTGTCCTGTCACTTTGACTCTTCTTCTGTGCTCCTCTGGACTGAATGTCCGTCTGAAGATCCTCCGCGGATAACTTCTTTCGTTTTAGTTTGGACCTGAAAGGATTTTCTGCCATTTCATGAAGATAGCTCTGGGAACAGCTTCAAACTACGCGCCATGTCGTTGACAGGGGCTTCCTTCTTCCTGACACATGACGTCATCCGCATTCAACGAATCAGAAGTTTTCTACAAGGAACAGCCTCTGCGCATGCGCTTTAGCTAGCAAGGACAAGAACGAGGCAGTGTATATCAAATCAAATCATATTACCTGTATTTTTTTTTTTTTTAGAAATGTTATCGTTCTGCTGTTTTTATCTCTTAACTCTAGTGATGTTTAAATGTTCTTTTTTGACGATAATGTGTTTTTTTCTGTCTTTGAACTACTTGTTAATGAACAAACATTCCCCTTAATTTCTGTGTGTTATTTTTGTCTTGTAGGCTGCTCTGGGTTGTTGGTGTAGAGGAGTTCATGAATTTTAATTTAAGTCCCCCATCTCTGCCTGATACTGTCTTTATACATCTTTCTTCATAAATAAATAAATAACTAAATAAATAAATAAATAAAAATGTAGGAAAAGTCAGACATCACTTTGAGCAGTGAATTTCTATTGTACCTCTAATAAAATTCACTGATGGTGTCACTCCCCTTTGGGCTGCAAAGTTATGAATAAGAACAGTGTGTGTATGTGTATGTCATTGAAATCCCTGATAAATGGAGAATATCTAACAATACTGGAGCGGTCAGAGGGTGTGATTCATGTTCCTGCTGATGCAAGACAAGCACTTAATCAAATCACATTAAAGGACTTCAGTGTGCACAATACTGCAGTCAAGGTCTGTGCTTAATCCTGGATACAAAGCTTTGATTAAAGAGAGGCATGCTTTAGATACCACATAAAGAAAACTTGTCAAAGGCCTTTAGGATAATTATTTTATTGTTCAGCAGCTGTGAATAGAAGTTTGGATTTAAATCAGTAAACCCACTAAAGTCTTTTATGTGTTAAATCCTTTCCTTTAAACAGCCTTAACTTTAGAGGAACAGTGTTTTCACAGTAACATTTGGAGGACTCTGGGGAGGTTTAGGCGTCCTTAAAAATGAACATGTCACAAAATGTTTAACTCATGATCAAGTATCATTTACTGATGTTGAAATCTAAACACAGAGGCACTGTCTGTCATTCACTCTTAGATATTTGAAAGAACTTAAAAGTTCAACTGAGCTCTCAGTTTTAAGTTTAACTATCCTCTGACTGCAGACCAAAACAAAAACAGACTTTTTGAGTTTGTGCATGTTATCTCCTGGACCAACAGGTGTTTCTCTTATTCTGTTTTTAGTTATCATGTCTCATAAGTAAGTGCCCTACATTTACTTTTTTTCGGTGTGTCATGAACAGTGCTAATAAAAAGATATATACAGAATTCACAGCAACAGTCAAACACAGTGTTTCTTTTTGGTGATTCTCCTTAAAGGGACTGTGAGGACGATCTATTGCCGGCGACATTAAGACTCTTCTACCCATGAGCACGCACACCGACTGTCGTAATGCTGCGTTCCAGTAACCTCGGAACTGGGAGTGACATCATCTCCAACTTATCGGCGTTCCAGTTGAAGTTGGAAAAAAACATGCTGATCTACCAGGCTATTGTTAGCTGTTGTTAGCATGCCCTGCGTTGTTGTATGAAGAATGTGATTATCACTATGACAGCATTTTTGTAAATATAAGTCTAACAATACTATGTATACAGCTGATCTAGAGCCACACACCCCAGTCAGAAGTGCAAATAAATGGATTATTACAGGAGCTAAATAACTGTTCACACTGGGGGCATCCATCTTCCATTGTCAACTCGGGGGTGGCGAGGTTTCACCGAGTTCCCAGTAGGAAATTCCGACTTCGGGGGACGTTCCAGTTGCAGTTTCCTACTTGGAACTCGGAAATTCCTACTTCTGACTACAACTGGAATGCACCAAAAGACATGACCCAAGCCAAAGTGTGTGTTTGTTGTGATGCTAATGAATGCAGCTCGGACCTTCCTCAGAACTCTGCATTGCTTTACAACTTCTTTTTTCAACAACTTACAGGATGCAAAGCCACGAGGTAATGTATCTCTTTCTAGTTACGTAGCGGTAGTTTTTGATGTGTGACAACAAGCACTTTTTGGAAAACTTAGTATGGTAGTTTTGTAGCCGGCTATATATGGCTACTTACAGCCCGGTGCTCTAAGACGTGTCTGAATAATATAAATTTGCTCTAGTTTTAATTGTCTTGTTCCTGAAGTTGAGTATCCAGGCCAGTCCAGCCCTGTCCGACCCAACCGCGTAGCTAAGGAATAGCATTTATACATAACCTATTTTGATGCTATAAAACTCATCTTAAAGTGTGTATTTCCATCAGGCATATATCTAAAAGTGAGACTTTTTTGTAATTACTTCGAAACTCCTTACAGTCCCTTTAAATAAAGTTTCTTTTTCACGTTAAACTATTGTTACAACCCCAACTTTTACTCTTTTACTAAAGAAACATAAAGTGAAACAGGAGGAATAAATGACCACAATAATAAATATGGACTAACACGAGGATGTTTAGATGAAATAATCATAATCCAGTATCTATATACTGCCTGTGTGTCCAAATTAGGGTCACTGGGGGCTGAAGCTGATCCCAGTTGACACTGGGAGTGAGGTGGGGTTGGCCAGTCAATCACAGGGCCAACATGTAGAGACAAACAACCATTCACACAAAAATCAGCACCTAAGGCCAATTTAGAGCTACTAGTTAATCTAACGAGCATGTTTTAAGTCTAAGGGAGGAAACTGGAGAGCCATCAGAAAATAAACCCACAACATGCATAGAATAATAATGTATAATATTAGAAAGCGCCTTAAACAGTTATCAGGTTAGGTTTATGCTTTTACATCTGATTAATTTGACTCAATCAGCAGAGAGTTTTCCTGCAGAGACGGAGGTGAGTTTTCTTTTTAACGGCATTTAAACCATAAAAAGTTCTTTTGTCGGGCTGCACAGATGAAAAATGGCTCCAGGGTCTCTCTGTGTCCTTGAGCCTGATTCACCCTCAGATGAAATTATTTTAGGAGCAGAGAGGAGAGATTCAATAAATGTCCAGCAAACATTTCTAAAATGCTGCAGAAGAAAAGCAGGAGTCAGAGAGAATTTGCCGTTTGGGGCTTTGCAGGGATTGAACCGTCTCCAGTCTGATTAAAGAGTCGACACATAAACGGAGGATTTATTGTTTTGACGACAAAAGGGAATATTATTTATTATCCAATAATAAATGACCCTACCCTGCTTTATGTGAAGGTTTAACACAGAAAACAACTGCCATGAAACGCAAAAGAAAATCTCATGTCCCCCCTTTTTTGTTTGTTTGTCATTCTGTTTTCACATTTCAATAAAAATCACAAAACATTTAACAAAGTAAAAATATTTCATGGAACACAAGAACATGTAATGACAAAAAACAGGTTCAGTAGATGGAAATACAAACCATGATTTCACTGCACACGGTATTTGAACACACAATGCATATTCAGATTTTGGTAACACTTTACTTGACGCCCCCCTGTATAAAGCATTATAAGTATATTTATAAAGCATTATAATACCATTATAGCATTGTATAACAACAGTTATCAACACTCATAAAGCTTTATAGCAATAATCATTACACACTATGCAGCATTTTGTCATCGCTTACAAGATCAGGTATTATAATACATTATAACAGTTGGCAACTCACTGACAATGACCACATACATAATGAATTATATATATGTTTACATGATATGCTTATAATGCATCATAGCAGTGATTATAAGACATTCTAAAGAGTTTTAATTTATAACAACTATGATAATCATAATACCCTTTGATCCTTGCAACAAAAATCGATTAGTAAGGGACCATCTATCATAAAAGTCTATAGTACTTGATCTTATAAGCCATTATAAAATGCTCTATAATGTGTTAAGCACATTTTTATAAAGACTTATTAAGATTTATGGGTGTTTATATTGATAGATATAGACGTTTATAAGCATATCATGAATATATGTATAATTCATTATGTATGTGGGCATTGTCAGTGAGTTGCTAACAGTTATAATGTATTATAATACCTGACCTTTTAAGCGATGTTAAAATGCTATGTAGTGTGTTATGATTATTGTTATAAAGCATTATGATCATTTATGAGTGTTTATAACTGTCATTATACAGTGCTATAATGGCATTATAATGCTTTATAAATGCACTTATAATGCGTTATACAGGGGGGCAAGTAAAGTGTTACCCAGATTTTTTGTTTCTGCCTTTTTTGCTCAATCACATGAGATTAAAACCCTGTCAGCCTGTTAATTCTTATAAAAATACAGGCATCTATCCAATGACCATTTTTCCATGCAGGTGCACATCAGTGATTCAGTGGGCAGAGCCTGAACTGTGACAGCTGTTTATAGCAATAGCTGCAACAGTCTAAGACAAGGGTGCCCAACTAGGTGCCCACGAGCACCTGGCAGCCTGCAGGGAGCCAGTGAGCTTCTCCCAGGAACAAAAACAAACAAACACATGCTACCATCACAGAACTTAAAATAACAGACATATATTTAAATTTCAGTTGTATGTTTCTTTGATAAATTACATTTAATACAAACATATAATGTAATAATATGATGTCAAAATTAACATTCTTTTTCTTTTTCATTACTGAAGAATATTAAAGGTGCTATGAGAATCGCCAAAAGAATCTGGCGACATAAAGACTCTGCTACCCATGAGCACGGGTGGCAACTGCCGTAATGCTGCGTTCCAGTAACCTCAGAACTGGGAGTGATATCATCTCCGACTTATCGGCGTTCCAGTTGAAATCGGAAAAAAACCACCAGGCTGGGGTGCTGGTTTGGCGGAGTGGTTGGCAGCCGGGCGCCCCATGTACGTGTTTCTGCCGGTCCGGGTTCGGGTCCCGCCTGTGGCCAGTTTGCAGAGTGTCTTCCCTGCTCTCTCATACCCTTTCACAGGCCTGTCCACTGTCTCTCTCCTGTCTTTAGGGGCACAAAATGCCCAAAAAATATATATTAAAAAAAAAAAAAGAAAAAAACACCAGGCTATTGTCTACCACCATAAACAGCCTATTTCAGTTTACTTGTTGTTTTCAATAAATTACTTTTTCAAAGTGCTTTTGTCACACTCCCCCTTCTTGCTTTTGCATATTGTAGCTCTGTTTAAAACCTCATTAAGGTCCAAATGTGCAAAATGCATATTCTAGCAATTTTTCAACTGGTCTTAAGATTTTGATCGGGAGTATAACCAAAAGCACTGCTTCTGTGTTTCTCATACAGAAGAGTCCAGTTTACTCAGGGCTGTCTCTGCTCCTCAGAACGCTGGTTTGATTAATCTGAAATTTGCAGAATGAGACCATGCAAATCCAAGAAGACAAGGCCAATAAATAAAGCACAGTCTGGTCAGCTGGCTCTGGGACTCATAAAAGATGAAGCCGTTACAGTCCCTTTGTTTTGGTGAACTCACTTCAGAGAGAGCTCACATCTGGGATCCTGTTTTCTAGAACGTGACCCGGAGAAGGTCAGTTCTGCTGTTTGATGGTTTGACCTCCTGACAGCCTTGACTCTAACACACTCTGATATTCTGTCGGCTCAGCACCACCATCGCTGCTCCATGAAGAAGGTTACATCACAGCGAAGGCTAACTGTTGTGATGTTCCTCTGCTAGGACACACATCCAGCGGAAAGTTGAAGTCATCGTGATGGTGGGACTTTCTGAGCCTCCTAAGCTTTCAGCCAGGAGAGGGACCAACGCAGAGCGGCGGCCATTATGCAACGGAAAAACAACAAGGGAACGCTGGACTGAGAGGAAGGAAAAGACAGGAGAGGAAAGCGAGGCGAAGATCGAGAGCGGTATTTAAAAGCATGGAAAAGTGCATCATGGGAACGAATGCCACTCTGAAATAAGGTGAGAGCACTTTCTGGAAACCGTGCCACATCAGATGAGTATTCCAGAAGATCCTGAACTGCTGACATTATTCGACCGCAGAGGGGAAGGAACACAAAAGCGGAGCAGTGGGCCAGGCCTGTGGCGCTCGCTGCTGCCTGGAAAGAAACGTTATGTCATCCGCCCCACGTGATGCTGTGTTGTTCTCCGCCGCCATGGCGACAGCGAAGACAGCGAGGAGAGTAGAAGTGAGGGTAGCAGAAGTGCTGTTTGGGTTAAAGAAATACGAAAAACGTGTTTTATCACCAGGCAACCTCTCCAAGAATGATGAGAACATAAACATCGAGTCTCTAAGGTGTTCCTCAGGGAAGGAGCCAGATGGATGACTCAAAGAAACTTGGAAGTCCTTCTCCTTTTTTTCTGTTTTATTTTAGAGATGGTTGAACACATGGGGATTCCCTGAACTCCTCTCAGCAGCTTTGGTGACACTAACTCCACCAGCTCATCGAATTTATGATTCTCTGTGGCCACTTTGTACAGCATTCTGGTTTTGATTTATAAAAACTTATGAGTGGTTTGCTAAGGTCATTTTTAGGCCGGTGTAGATACCAGATCTGACCTGCGCCTGCTGATGATGTTGCACATCCCAACATCCCTATTAACTGTGTTGACATTCCCACTTTGTCATTGGCAGGATCCCACATTAGCACAACCAGCAACACGGAAGAGAAGAAGATGGCAGGAGATACAACGAGAGGTGAATAACAGGAATAACGGTGAAGAAATGTTTAGTTGGAACATGAGGAGAGAAATTGACCGTAGACTTTTGTAGTTTTTAATGATCATTTAATGAAGATTTCAGTATTATTTTATCCAAAAATGTGACTTAAGTATTCAGTATTAAAATGATCAACCATTTGTGTCATTTGAAAGCTAGGGTTTTTTTTTTTGAAAACTAGCATGAATTTGAATGTAACATCTCCTCAGAACTCCGTCTAGCCCCAAATGATCCAAAATGATGGATGCCATCGCCGTAAAACCAAAGAAGAAGAAAAAGCCTGGTGAGAACGTCCACCTGCAGTGGCCTCTGTGGCAGCTGTGGTGAGATTTGAGCCAACAGAACAAACCAAGAAAAACAAAGTGTTTATTTTAGATTTCTGTACACCTGTCTTAAAATGTGAGGGATACTGGAGCTTGGCTGGGGTTGTGGGACGGCTCACAGCAGGCTTCACTTATTTTCAAAGACAAAACTTGACAGGTAAGCATTCTCCAGGGAACTTGGAGCAGGAGGCGGGCGGAACGGCGACGGGATTTGATTGGTTTAAAATGTGGGCTACAAAAATTTTATTGGTTGGTGTTTTCCCAGGTTTATTCCTGCTGGACAAAGCGGATATTTTTGTATCTATTTTAAGAACACATTATGGATTGATTGCCATCGGGTCACAAAGATCATTTTAACCAATATTACAAAAAGTGCATCTAAATCAAATTACCAACCCCAGCTTTAATCCTTATGTGTGGAAAAGTATATTAAAATTCCTGCGATTTGGAGGATGTTGTGGCTGTTACATTATGTTTAGACAGTTACATATTTGAATATTATGTCATTTAATTACAGCACAAATATGAGTGGCTGTAGAATAGCTATACAGACTTATAAACGCATTAAATATCACACACATATTTATCTATCTAGCGTTGCATAGTTTGGCACTTAGAATTGCCGTAGATATGTGACATCATCAGCAGATACAGGCCAGGGAAACAGATCTGGTACCTACACCGGCAACACTGAGGCCCCATCCACACCAAGACAAACCGAGGTCTAAACGCATACGTTTTTAGCCGAATCTGCGTACCATCCATACGAAGACGGCGTTTTGGGGGTTTGTAAACAATCATTTTTGAAACCAGGTTCCAGAGTGGAAAGATTTTGAAATGCCCTTTACGCAGCTCTGTGATTACTGGCTCTCTGCAACTTTTCAGATACGCTAATGTCATAGTTTCATATCTTCATTAACACGCATGCGCCACACGCGGCAACGACAACAATGGCGGCTTGAGGTGTAGCATATGTGCTGATGAAGTTAGTGACCCTACTATCCCTGTTACAGCAAAATCTCCTTCTTCTCAATCACCACCGAGTTGAACAAACAATTATCGAGGACACATTATGCATCCATCACCATCATCATGCTTCCCGGCATGGTCTCTGTTTACAATCTCTAGCTGTGTTCGAAATCACTCCCTATCACGGATATAGTGCACTATATAGTGTGTTCACCATTTTGTAGTGTTGTTCAAATTCTCAGCAGTTAATTTCATTCACTATATAGTGCACTACAAAATACCCACAATGCACAGCAAAAGTGAGTGTACATACGATGTACCCTATATTGTACTCCCGTATACCACAATGCAATGTGGTTGTATTTTTCCAGAGGAGAAGAAGAGAAGGAAGGCTGTTAGGTGCTACTTTCATTCATAAATGTAAAAAAACGTTAAAGTTTAACGCGTTCGTCGCGTAGCTCTGATACTTCTTTTAGCGGCTGTAAACGGCTTCAAAATTTTCTACTTATCCTCCCGAGTGCCCGGTTTGTTTACGTGATTTTTGGCGCGCCCACTTCCATCACAGGAATATCCAGCTTATCTACTGAAGCTACGATGTTCAGAAAATTTCAGTGTCATGTCTGAAATGTCGTTTGGTCATTCCCTATGTAGTCCACTATTTCATTTACACTACAGAGGGAATAGTGAGCGAGTGAATGAGTGGATGATTTCAAACACAACTTCTGTTTACAACTTTTGCCGCAAGTGCGCATGCCCACTGTTTTTTCGTCTGTTTCCGTCATATCATTACAGCGCCCCTCGAGGTCTGGCATGTGTTTTACAACGTTTTCATGCGTATCAAGTGCATTCATGTAGACGCCTTCTTCTTTATGACAATTGTTTTTGAAACTGTTAAGCATTTTGTCTTCGTGTGAATGGGGCCTTAGAGTGGGCATTCAAATCTGACACCAGTTTGGTACCAGCACCAACATATCTGATATCTTCTGAACGAGATCACAACTCTGACTGAGGGGCTTCGTCCGGAGTCAAAGATGCTGAACCACATGAACCTTCTCTGCTCAGTGAGCTGAGACCCACACAAGACAATTTGATGCCAGATTTTTGCCTCGACCTGAACCTCCTAAGGACCGTGAGGATGTGATGGGATTCCAGGCTTGTTGTCCGACAGTTTGTCTGACGTTACGTTCACTTCATCTCAAAAGTCGTCACGGCGAGCGCCCCCTTTGGTCGGAGTTTCTTCTTGAGAAGTCTGATTATCCCTGAGGTTACAAGCTGGTAACTGGAACATGTTTCACTTGGATTTGATGTAACTCCAGTTAACTCCAAGTCCTGAGGTCAGTGGAACGCACAACAAGTGTTTTCCATTTTTCAGGCTGTGGTTGATTTTTGTAAAGTGTGACATCTGGCGTGCCCACATCTGACCAGCACACTCACTGTTGGCACATACGTCACAGTAAAAACACGTTTTATTGTGTGTTAGTATCACTGCTGTCCATTTTATTTGACCAAAATGTCAACGTTCTCCTCATCTCCACACAGTAAAATGGACCCATTTAGTTACTGTGTGATTAAAATGATAACCAGGTCAAAGTTTTGTGATGTTTTTTTTTACTTTTGCAGCTTGTATTTTCAGGATGTACCTCATGCATATGTTAAGATACTCTTGCTCTTACTGTAGGTAGAAAGGCATTTCAAAAATGTTTGCAATTATGTGAAGGCCCTGAGTTTCGTCCTTTAACCCTCATACCTGCAAGATATAGTTTTATCCCCTTGATGATTCATTTTCTCCAACAATTTCCCAGTGGAGATAATTTTCTTTGTCAAATTTGGCACAGGTGTGCATCTTTTGACCAGTGTTGGTAATAACGGTGTTAGAGTGTAACGGCGTTACTAACGGCGTTATTTTTTTAAGTAATGGGTAATCTAATTAATTATTTTTTTATGCGTTACAACGCCGTTACCATTACTGATAGTGAAATGTGGTGCGTTACTTTGCACTGATGTCAAGCAGCTGTTATCCGACCTGCCTCACCCCCAAATACCACGGCACATGGAAGCGCCGTGCCGCGGTCTTTCCCTGACAGACAAACCCCACTGAAAGTGCGCACCGTGCAGCCCGGCGGCATGCAGCCCCGTAGGGAGAGGGCTGATCCCCAGAGAGCCACAGGCTCTCATGATGAGCACAGCGATGTCACAAGCTCATGAAGCATGTTATAGACTGAGAAAAGAAATAAACAACGCCTCACTTCGCTTCTCTAAGGTCCCTTTGCTGGTCCCCACCACACAGCTTCATGATTTATTTTACTTCACCGTGCAAAAAAATAGATCTGAAGCGAATCTCCAGTGCCATGGTGCGCACCGGCGCTTCACCAACACGCAGCGCTGCGTTGGTGAAGCCTACCACGGAGCACTTCGCTCCCATTCTAGTCTATCAGGCAAATTCCACTGCACGTGCTGTTGGAGAACTGATGATGTCGAGGTGCTGCAGCAGGTAACAACAAGGAAGGACACAGAGACGGAGACACACAGTTCAAGCAGGAAAAGATTTTTCAAAAAAGTAACGCATCAATTACTTTACCTGGTAACTAATTACATCTATGAAGGAGTAAATCCGTTAGTAATTCAGTTACTTTTTTGGGAAGTAACTAGTAACTATAACTAATTACTTTTTTGAAGTAATGTGCCCAACACTGCTTTTGACTAATTTCACATTAAAGCACATATATTATTAATACACATATTTCTTCACCATAAAAACTACCAGGGGTTTCTTAAATGATTTTTCTTCTTCTTCTTCTTCTTCTTCTTCTTCTTCTTCTTCTCCTTCTTCTTCTTCTTCTTATTGTTATTATTATTAGGGTCCTCGCCCAAGGGGAAGGACCTCTTCTTGCTAGAGCGAGATAATAATATCGTTTATCGTCAATAATTTTTTGGACAATTATCGTAAAGCAAAATTTGTTTTACCTTGACAGGCCTAGGTGTGAGGAATTTTGTAATCTCCCTCCACACTGAGACATGCTCAATCTCAGCCAACAGTTTTTTAATGACCTCAGTATCATTTTGGAGGCTGTCAGCCCTTGATGTTTGGTGGTCTCTCTCTGCTTGAACCTTCTCCACCTGTTGTTGTGGAGCCTTGCAAGTTTCCTCCTGAGCAGTAATTAGGGACATAAGATGATCCCTGTCCACTTCTGTCTTAGTAAGTTCGATCTGCAGGGCCTGGTGAGCCTTCATCTGAGTCTGGAGATGAGAGGAATGCACACTGTTGCTGGTGGTCAGTTCAACTGTCTGCAGATCAGAAATGAGATCATTTGTTTTTGAGGCCTCAACTTTGAAGACCTCCGTGTTTTTAGTGTTCTTTTTTAAAGACAAAAAGGCAAGTTCACCAGGTTTCTCAGGCTGGTGATCTTCAGAAACAACTGGAGAAGAAGGTAGAAGAGGTCAAAGCCTTGCCAAGATCGCCTTTGCAAAATGAAATCCCTTAAAATTTGAATTTTAACCAAAATATAATGACTTTTTTGTAAGACTTTTGTTTTAAAAGCGTAGATAGAATATGGAGTCACACTGAAATGCAAAAGAAAATTTACTTTGGAAGGATTTTGTTCATGATGCATTGTAGTAAAGTGTAGCGTTTGGCTGTGGGGACAGGCAAGAAATGCTATGTATAAGTGTTTTGGATGCCATTTCAAAAAAAAAAAAAAATTATATATATATATATATATATATATATATATATATATATATATATATAATTTCTACAAAGATTAATTTTTATTGTGTTAAGCGTAATAATAAGACATAATTATAATATATTAATACTTGTGTTTATACATTTAATATACAATAGTATGCTGGGGACAGAAATTTCACTTTGACTTTGTAGGAAAAATGCCCTCAGTAAAGTAGTTACAAGAGCACAGTATTCAAATAAAAATGATCATTTTGGTCAGTCATTGTTCTTCAAGTACAATAATAGTATGTGGTCATAATACAGGCAGTACAGAGACACAGAGAGAGGAACATTGACAGGCATGATGGAGGGAGAGGACAAACAGATTCCTGCTCTGAAGATACACGTAAGATATAGGAATAGGAACTACCATGTAATTTAGGACAGCACATAGATAGTAAGTGTAAGCATCCAAGTACCTTTGTTTAGCACTATAGGTCAACACTTCATATTATTTGTTTTTCAGGAGAGACAGAACCGTGCAGGGAGAGCAGTAAACAGGGTGCAGAGGAGCTTGGTAGGAGCCCACATCAGCCAAATACCCAATTTATATCCATTAAGGCCAAAAAAGCGACTAACAAAAACTGCTGTAAAAAAAAAATGACATATGACTATTTTTTTCTACTTTTTTGTATAAATGTGTGAAATAGGCCAGAAGTCTAATTTTAGCAGTGTAATAATTCATTAATTTCGTCTTATTCACCACGCTTGAGAGTGAGAGAGTGGAGGCAGGTGGAGACCATCAGGCAGGAGCAGACACAGAGAGAGAAGAAGAACCTACAGGTCATGTCAGGACAGAATATCCCTCCATATGGAAAGCAGAACAGTATAGAGAATTCAGGCGCAAAAATGATTGGCTGTTTGCTCATGACGGAATGCTTGGCTGCTCCTCTTGTCGTGATGTGAAGAACCTGGGTGTCATGGCAACCCGTGGTGTCAATGTGGCTAGTCAGTGGGCTGAAGGAAAGATAGCCCCAAATGGACATACCAGGGAGGCCCAGCTTTCAGCACTGCGCAAAAAAATCCATGAGCATGGGAACTCATAAGCACATATTGAGGTAGTCAAGATCCTGGAGACAGCAACGAAGGACACTTTGTTCAACATGAATGCCAGAAGTCAGGCTGCTGCAGTTGAGGTTACCTCCAAGGTGTTCAGAACAGCATACTATGTGGCCAAGTATGACAAACCGTTCACAGATTTGGAGAAGATGGTTGACCTGCAGCAAGCTAATTCTGTGGACTTGGGCCGTGTCTTACACAGCAAGACAACCTGTGTTGACATTGTTGAGCACATCTCATCCCAGATGAAACAGGAACTTCTCAAGAAGATGATCGAGAACGAGAGCAAGATCACAGTCCTGGCTGATGAGTCAACTAGCACTGGGCATAAATCAACCCTGATAGTGTACGTGAGGAGTAGTGTTGATGGGATGATGGATCCCATCGCATTTCCATTGGATCTGGTGGAGCTAGTTAGTCTCTCTGCGGCTCACATCAAGGATAAGATCATGGCCTGCTTGCTGAAGAATGGCTTTACCATTGAGCTTCTACAGGAAGTCCTCATTGGATTTTGCAGTGATGGGGCCAGTGTGATGCTGGGAACAAAGTCAGGTAAGTCAAGAGTATTGTAGATTTAATGCAATAATTGTAATGATTGTATAATAATAACAATAATAATAATAACAATAACAATGATAATAATAATTATAATAATAATAATAATTATAATAATACACCAATCATTCATCCATTCATTTATTCAGGTGTTTGGAAGCTGCTCCAGATTGACTTCCCTGGCATAGTGCTATGGCACTGCCTTAACCACAGGCTGGAGCTTGCTGTGGACCAGGCACTGGAGGTGACAGGAGAAACAAATGACTTCCAAGCCTTCCTCGACAGTTTGTACTCCTTATACAGCCAGTCCCCAAAGAACATCAGGGACCTGAGTGCATGTGCTCATGACCTCCATATCACCCTCAAAAAGATCGGGAAAGTGTTCACTGTCCGCTGGGTAGCGTCATCATACAGAGCAGTCTCTGCAGTTTGGCAGTCATTTCCAGCCCTGGCCCAACACTTTTGGAAGGCATCCGAAGATGATGACAGGGATGGCAGGGAGAGGGCAAAGTTTAGAGGTCTGCTCTCAAAGTTGACCTCCATCAACTTCCTGAAGAACCTTGCAGTAATGGCAGATGTTCTCAGCAAACTGAAGGACCTATCTGAAATACTCCAGAACAGGAGGATCACAATACCGAAGGCCCACAACACCATGACAACATTTGTCAGACACATTGAAAGCCTCAGTACCTACTCAGGAACACACACCATCTCTGCCAATCAAGCAGAGGAAGCCATGGAGTTCAAGGGAGAGAAGCTAAGCATGGGTAGGTCTCCCATTATCAACTCTGGCCAGTTCATCCAAGCAGTGGTAGACAACATGAAAGAACGGCTGTTCACTTCCACAGCCAACAGAGCACAGGCCAGTGTCTCTGCCAGCCATAAAGAGACCTACAACACACTGATTAGTCAATTTGCAGTCCTCAACCCTGACAACTGGGACCATGACAATCCTCATGGAGGAAGTGAAGGCTTTAAGTCAGGTCCTACATGTCAATGAAAAAGAGGCCCACCTTGGTTTTGTGGAGTACAAGATTTGTGGTGGCAGAAGTATCCCTAGGGGTCTGATGCCTTATGTGAGGACATGGCTGGCCAAGGGAAGGAAAGCAGCCATCTCAACTACAGGCATGGCTTGCCAATATAAAGAAAAGGAAGACAACTGCTACAGCCCTTTGTGGAAAATGTGGAAATCTCAGTAATTCCATTTCCCATGTTATCATTTATGAGTTACAGTGCCGTAATTGCAACAATCTGTTATTTTGTGAGCAAATAACAGATAAAGGCCACAGAAAACACTGGTTAGCACTGTCACCTGCTGGTGTCACAGAGTAATGCTACTGCACTACTAATAATATTATTGGTTGTAATGTTATCTCCCCGACTTTCTCTAAAGAAAATAAATGTTTTTCCACAAATTAAATTATGTGTCTGACATCTTACGTTATATACACTCAAGGATGTGGACAGGAGTCAGAAAAGAGCAGGCTTTATCAACATCTGTCTCGTACGAGACTTGCACGCTTTGCGCACAAACTAAAAAATTTTTTTGAGTTGCACAGTTCCTGAAAGAATCTTATCTTACTTTCACCCCTGCCTGTGATTGACTGATGACCGGTACAGGATGTACCAAACTTCTCGCCCAATGACAGCTGGGATAGGCTCCAGCCCCCCCGCGACCCCGAAAGGGATAAGCGGTGAAGAAAATGAATGAATGAATAGTATGTTATAAAATGATGCAAAGCCTGCGGAGCTAGTTCAGGCAGACAGCTCAATCATGCCCATCCTGATCAGCTGATCCGTCATTGCTCTTCAGCAGCAGCTGGAGCCTCTTCTGCAGCTTATACTGACGTCGGCTTTTTGGTGTGAGGAATTTTTTAATCTTCCTCCACAATGAGACGTTCTCAATCTCATCCAGCAGTTGTTTGATGACCTCAGTATCATTTTGGAGGCTGTCAGCCCTTGACGTTTGGTGGTCTCTCTCTGCTTGAACCTTCTCCACCTGTTGTTGTGGAGCCTTGCAAGTTTCCTCCTGAGCAGTAATTAGGGACATAAGATGATCCCTGTCCACTTCTGTCTTGGTAAGTTCGATCTGCAGGGCCTGATGAGCCTTCATCTGAGTCTGGAGATGAAAGGAATGCACACTGTTGCTGGTGGTCAGTTCAAATGTCTGCAGATCAGAAATGAGATCATTTGTTTTTGAGGCCTCAACTTTGAAGACCTCCACCTCCTGCAGGTTGTCTCTTTCTGTGGTTAGATCTTTGACCACCATGGGATTCTTGCTGACATTCTCCAGTGCCTCCATTTTGAGGATGTCACCATAAAACACTGGCTGACACAAACCTTTCTGGTTGTCTTCCAGAGACAGATTGGCCTTTTCAGCAGTTTGAACTTTGGAGGCCATATTCAAAGTGTCCCTGTGCAGCTGCTCTGTATCTGACAAGTCCACACTGGATGACATTTCTGTAGGGATTTCATTTTGCAGAGGCGATCTTGGAAAGCCTTTGACCTCTTCTACCTTCTTCTCCAGTTGTTTCTGAAGATTACCAGCCTGAGAAACCTGGTGAACTTGCCCTTTTTGGGTCTCATCCAACTTCTCTTCCTTCAGGTCTGAGACTTTATGAAGCAGCTTCCTCCCTTTTTCGCCGGCTTTATCTTCAGCCCTTAGGGTTTCCTCTGTTATTGGCTCACCGGAGGTTGTGCCCTGGAGTTTTAGCTCCTCTGTAGGCTGTTCAGTGTCCTCTTCACACTGTTTGGGCTTGAAGGTGGTATTTGACAAGTCCACGCTGGATGACTTTTCTGTAGGGATCTCGTTTTGCAAAGGCGATCTTGGCTCCAGTTGTTTCTGAAGATCACCAGCCTGAGAAACCTGGTGAACTTGCCCTTTTTGTGTCTCATTCAGCTTCTGCTTTGGAGCCTCTATTGCTTCCTTCAGGTCTGAGACGTTACGAAGCAGCTTCCTCCCTTTTTTGCCCCTTGTTTTTGCAAGGGATTTCTGTTCATTTTTGGTCTGGGCCCTTTTGTTTTCGTCCAGGGCTTTATCTTCAGCCCTTAGGGTTCCCTCTGTTGTTGGCTCACCGGAGGTTGTGCCCTGGAGTTTTAGCTCCTCTGTAGGCTCTTCACACTGTTTGGGCTTGAAGGAGGGCCTGTTCTGTTTATCACAGGCTGTCCTCAGCCATTGTGGTCTGAAACTCTGCAACTCTGTTGCAAAACTCCTGGTTGAAGGACACTGGGATCCATCTTGGTCGGACAGATAGTTATAATCATTGTCCTCCTCCCTCTGGCTTCGGTAAGTTGTAGGAGCTTGCTGGTTAGGACCCTGCCTGGTGTGAATTTTGGAGCTCCAGTCATGGGTCTCATATGCTTCTTGGGCCTTACGTGCTTCATTGGTCTCATGCACTTCTTGAAACTCATATGCATCAATCTCATATGCTTCCTGGGTCGGATAGACATCCATGTCCATGTCCATGTCCATGTCCATGTCCATGTCCATGTCCATCTCCATGTCCATCTCCATGTCCATCTCCATATATGAATCCATGTCCATATCCACATCCATATCACTGTTTCGATTAATCATAATTACTAACTGTAGTTGAATCAGTAATTAGAAGTTTGTTATCAGCAGTCGGTGTGTCTGTCACTCCGGTGTAGGTGATTTCTTATATGACTATCTGACTATGGCTTTGAACTCAAAATGTCTTTGATCAAAGGATGACGGAACTCATTTCAATTGACTCTTCGCTAAGCCCCTCCCACAAACAGCTTCTGTGCAATCCCAAGTTAGCAACCGTAACTATGCACAAGAGCCTGGCAGTGTGCATTAGGGACTAGCAAGTCCAACAGTTGATATCTGAGAACGTTGTCGTATGTGGTTATGTTAAAGTGAAGTATCAACACACGGGCTGCTTGACACTTGCATTGAGATTTGTGTGCTTTCCCCTCTACTTTAATGTCCTCTACATTTGAACTATGACATTTGTTTTGGTAAATGAAACTCTCAAAAGCATACTGGAGATCTTTCTGTCCACTCCTTTTGATATATCTGAAGAAAATGTCTAGAAATTAGCAGATATTTCCTTAGGAATATCACCCACCAAACCACTAAAAAAATCAATCTTTCTCATTTTACGAGGCAAAGCTTGACAGGCATAGCAACAGTAACCAAGGGGGGTGGGGCTTAGCGAAGGTTTTGAAACATTCTGTTCCATGACAACACAGAGCTATTTGGAACAATAATATTTATTTATTTTAAAATTAAACAAAATGTCTGTCTTTGAAACTGCTATTGAAACTGTACCTATGCTGATTTTGACAAAATATAGCATAGAGCATGCAATATGTGAAAATGTGCAAAATCTACAGTATGCTAAAGATTCACTGATGTCATATTACCTCAGGAAAAAGCAGTACACAATGGAATACCCTACTTCCCGTATTGTTAACAACAATGCAAAACCTTTAGGCAGCAAGTCTTAGAAGTATTAGCATTCGATTTTGTTGCATTTATATCACACATAATAAATTGTATCAAACTCTGTAAATTTACATTTTTTGAGTCATTACATGGATGATACACGTTTGTCATGTTTGTGTTCAGTGGTGAAAATCATCCATTCCATCCAGTATATGCACTGCTCCTTTTGGTGACATGGAGTAGGGAGGCTGAAGCCTATCCCAGATGACACCGGGCGAGAGGGTACACCCTGAACCAGTCCCCAGTTGATCACATGGCCACACAGATATGGACACCCATCCTCGCTCAAAGGCAATTTGGAATCATCAGTCACCATAAGGAGTCGCCGGAGAACCCATGCATATAGGAAGAACATACAAACTTAACACAGCAAGGCTCTGCCCAATCTGGGGATCAACCAGCAACCTTATTGCTGTAAGGCACATGCACTACCTGCTGCACCACTATGCTTGGGCCTGAGTGGTCTTAAAGGAAAAGTTCGGTTCCTGCAGCTTTTACATTGTTTATAGAATGAAGAACAACAATATACTCACCCAGAAGGCTTTCCTGATGCAAACGGTGCTTCGGGAGATATTTAGATCCAAAATCGAGCAGCGGACACCGATATAATGGTAGCCCGTAGGGCATAGATCGCCACTCCTAAAAACTGCATTAATCGTTCAAAAACTCATGTTTTTCACCAATATTCCATCATGATTTGCTCCGAAAGGACCGCCATTGCAGCCTGTGTCTCTCCACACAGCGCTGTGTGGCTGAACTAACCTCTGAACTGACGAGCTGTTTACATGCTCTTGGCGCATAAAGCAGTGCGACTCATTGTTTCAGGGGAAGATCGGCAGCTACAAATCAACTTTCTTCTTCCAGTTTTGTGCAAAATGGACGAATGTCTATGGGATGAAGATGTTGTGGAGGAGGACTTTGAATATGATGGACGTCCTTACAGTTTGGAGCCACAGTATACAGATATACAGATAAGGAAGCGATCCCAACGCTCCAGAGAGTACTGCGCATGCGCGAAGAGCATGTAAACAGCTCGTCAGTTCAGAGGTTAGTTCAGCCACACAGCGCTGTGTGGAGAGACACAGGCTGCAATGGCGGTCCTTTCGGAGCAAATCATGATGGAATATCGGTGAAAAACATGAGTTTTTGGACGATTAATGCAGTTTTTAGGAGCGGCGATCTATGCCCTACGGGCTACCATTATATCGGTGTCCGCTGCTCGATTTTGGATCTAAATATTTCCCGAAGCACCGTTTGCATCAGGAAAGCCTTCTGGGTGAGTATATTGTTGTTCTTCATTCTATAAACAATGTAAAAGCTGCAGGAACCGAACTTTTCCTTTAAGGCCCAAGTATACCTGGGTGGAATGTATGCGGAGTGGACTCCGTGGAGGTCTGTGTGGACACAATGTGAACGTCCGCATAGCTAAAATTTTAGATTAGATTGTACTTTATTAATCCCTTTGGGAAAACTCCCTCAGGGAAATTATGATTCCAGTTGCATTATATTATAAATAAAAGATAAGACTTGTAGGCTACTGCTGCTGCTGCTCCTTCCCATCTTCTGTCTTCCTGTTACTCCTCATCCCCCCCAATTGAGGAGTTATACAGTCTGATGGCCTGAGGGACAAAGGACTTTCTCAGTCTGTTGGTCCCGCACTTGGGGAGGAGCAGTCTTGTACTGCACAGGCTCATCTGGTTGTTGATGACCATGTGTAGAGGGTGATTGACATCATCCAGAATGTCCAGCAGTTTATGACTACTTTTATGACCATGTAAACTCCTCTCTGTGCACTGGTATCACACAAAAGACTTTTTTATGTTTTAGTAATTTATTGGGAACATGTTGTAATATTACAGCGTTGGGCCTTGCTGGTAACCAAATTTTGGTGTTAATACTCCCACTGTTTAAACAGATATACAAAACAAATAAGGGGTCATATGCGGGGTTGAGCATTTCTGTTGCCGAATAACAGTCCATGTCATTAATAATAATCACAGAACCTTCATTTTTTTCGTTTTTCATTTTTTTCCTGTCATTTCTTATTAATAAAAAAGGAGGAAAAACTGTATTTAGTAAGAATTTATGAAAAGTCCCCCCAAGCATTCAGTCAAAATGTCCAGGGTTCACCTATGTTGATTTTCAACGATAGTCCCAGAAACAGTTGTTTTCCTCTGAAAAGCAAAGACGTAGTTTACACTTGCTGCATAGTGCGTTAACCACATAGTCATGAACTGCATGGTCAGTGGACAGTAGATTTTCTTTTTGAGCTTAAAAGACATCTACATCTGTCTCCTCATCACTTGAATCAGTGTCTGAGTTGATTTTAAGGTCACTGCCTACATTTGTGATGGCATCTTTCACATTCTGCACAGTGTATAGAACACATAGCTTTGCTGGTGGCATTCTGTAATGGGAAAAGTAAATCAAATCAATAAATATGTAAGTAAAATATGTGAGCATTTATTCTCCAGGCTAAATACTTTAAATTCAAATATATATCCTAACCTTACTTAGACTTTCAACCATATTCACACAATAGTGTCTGGATACCTCTCTACTTATCATCCTAAAGGGATAAGTGGGGGCTGACAGGTGAGAGTGGGCATTCCTGACCACTCTCACCTATCCCTGAACGATGCAGCAAGAATCCCCGAAAAACATTCACACCCAGATTAACCCATAAAACCTATTTACACAGCCTATTATGCTCTCTACTTGTCATCTTAAAAGGGAAAACTTCACATTGAAGACCACTCTTGACCACTCTCACCTGTCCCTGAACGATGCAGCAAGCTCCCCCCGAAAAACATTAAAACTGTTTTTCATTCATAGCAATGCAACATGCAGCTATTTGGGCAAAGCCCCAAAAAACAGGCTCAGTTCAATATTTAGGGTCCTCGCCCAAGGGGAAGGACCTCTTCTTGCTAGAGCGAGAAGAGGGCAAGGACCCTATTGTTCCTGCTTCGTTTCTTTCTTCTTCTTATTACGCGGGGAGGCAAATAAACCTTAATTTGACCCCTAAACATGCTCCAAAACTCACCAAAACCGGCTCACACCTCCAGGATGCCAAAAAATGTTATGAAATGGAAAAACTAACCCCCAGCACCCCAAAATGTGCTCTCTAGCACCACCTGGAAATACTAAAATGGACATCACGGCCACTAGGAATGTAGTAGATAGATGAAACCAACATCAAAATGTTCATCTCATCAAGACCCAGAAATCTCGTGCCGACACCCCTGACCTATCTCAAACAGGAAGTTGGCAATTTGCCCTTCAAAGTAAAATTTCAGGTGAAAAATATGCTGGATGAAAAAATTATTTTCTCCCACACCGTCATTGGTATCAGTTTTAAATGCAGACAGATGAGAGAAAGGACATTGATGGACAAAAGTTATAAAGGGATTTGTTGTTTCTCAAACGGTTTCCGAATGACGAGCCCTCAAACTTTGTGAACCCCAGAGAAGCCCTTCCTGCCTCCCCTATCAAATACATAGGAGAGGATAACTCAGAATCAGACATCCTGTGTCAGTTGGGCCTCTACAGAGAAAACAATAACTCGTATGGATTTAAAAATGACACGGTTGGATTCCTGACAAAGTTTCACATAAATAGGTCATATTTTTAGAGAGATTAGGTCAAAATTGTGGCAACTGTGAAAAAATGTTTGAGAGTGATCGTTGCTCTGCAGCTCAGCCCAGTTGGGATGATGTCTCTGACACTTCAAAGAGAGCAGCTCCTGATGATGTCATCCCATTCCATGGCTGTGAGTCATGTAGTCATGACAACAGGAGGAGCCACAGAATGTCTCATACACAGCATTATACAGAGAGAGGTTGCTAACTTAGAGCAGTTTAGGGGCATGAAAAGGGATGAAACCCTCAAAATGGAGGTCAACGGGCCATGACGGACCTGCGACAAAGCGAGGACCCAACCAATGCTGCTTGCAGCTTTAATTATTATTATTATTATTATTATTGTTGTTGTTGTTGTTGTTATTATTATTATTATTATTATTATTATTATTATTATTATTATTATTATTATATTGTTATTATTATTGTTGTTGTTGTGTTTATTATTATTATTATTATTATTATTATTATTATTATTATTATTATTAAAATTAATAATAATTTTATTATTATTATTATTAATATTTAATAATAATATATTTTTATTATTATTAATAATGATTTTTATTATTATTATTTTATTGATTTTATTATTAGTGTTGTTTTTGTTGTAGTTATTATTAAAGTTGTTATTATTTATTATATTATTATTTTTGTGTTAATTATATTATTATTATTATTATCATTATTGTTGTTGTTATTATTATTATTAGTAGTAGTAGTAGTAGTATTTGTTATTTTTATCATTATTATTATTATTATTATTATTATTATTATTATTATTATTATTATTATTATTATTATTGTCATTTACAGTTAAAACCCATGAGATACAAATTTTTGCCTTGGTGTTGACTTTATCGTTTCAGTTACCTGTTTGTTCAGTATGTAGAAAAATAGTGTCTGTGTTAATCTTCATTATCTGTTGCTCTATTTGTTATAATGGATGAATATGGGACATGTTTCTAATATATGACCGGGCAGGAAAACTACCTCTCCCCCCACAAAATATTATTGCTCATTATTGACTAATCCAAGACTGTTATAACACCTTCCACTTTGCATGTAAGATATTGAAAATATTCCAGCTTTGTTTTTGTTTTTTACAGAAATTGGTGATGTCATTGTATATAATGAAATTTAAAGGGTTAAAATTGTAAAAATAATTGAAATTTTGATTGTTTTCTGTATTGAAGAGACTCAAAAGATTTAAAGATTTATGAATAAAAAAGTGAAAAAAGTATTGATATATTTCATCGGGGGTGTTTTATTAAGGGAGGGCTAACCAGTTAACATTGGATTTATGGTGCCACCCTGTCAGCCATTGCAGGTACTCTGTCATAGGCAGCCTGACTTTGTGTTGCAAAATTCAAGCATGTTTGGTTGAAAATATTCCACTTTAGCTCACATATGGTTGAACTGTACAAATAATCATGTATGGAGCCTTAAATTAAGTCCTGGCCCCTCTATCGAGCCCACAGTCAGGCTCAAACTCAGTCTGTATGCTCTCGCCTCGTCTTTGCTCTTCACCCTTTGTGACTTAAATCAGACAGGAGATATTTTACAGCTTCAGATAAAGACTGTTTTGCTGTCACAGGCTAGAAATATGATTAAATGCTATCTTGAGGTTTTATTTATAGGTGGAAACATGCAAAGCACAGTCTGAAGAGCGAGTGGAGTAGGTTTGAGTCATGGCGGTCACATTCAGAGAATAAAACATAAAGCAAAACAAAAAGTGGAGGAACACCACAAGTGCAGATGAGGAGAAGAGGAGGTTAAGTGCTGCTCGCTCGCTTTGAAACGAGTCTTGGCATTCACTGATTCTGTCTCACAGCTTTGGCCTTGATGGGAGCAGCACGGCTTTATATCTCACTTATGGCCATTACTCCTTAACGTACACGCTGGCAGTGAAACAGACCTCATGGTACGGCTGACGGACATGAAGGAGGCTCGCTCTGCAGGCCGAAGCTGGGTGGAGCACACCCAGGATTGGATGCCAGCCAATCATAGGGCTGACACAAAGAAACAAACAACCAGTGGTGGGAGAACCTTGAGGTAGAATGTCTTCACCAAGGAGCTCCACCCTTCAATCTCAATGTGTTAAGAGAAAACTGCAAACATGGTGGTAATTCTGAGAGTAAAAGTAACAAAACAAACAGCAAGAATCACATTCATCACCAAACATCACCATCAGCATGAACTCTGTGAACCACCACAGCTGTCAGTGTTCAATCAGTCAATCTTTATTTGTATAGAGCCAATTCATAACAAGTGTTATCCTAAGATGCTTTAAAACAGAACATTAAACTCTTCATCTTATGGATACACATATATGCATAAATACACTGCTCAAAAAAATAAAGGGAACACTCAAACAACACCTCCTAGATCTCAATTAATGACATATTTCAATTGAAATCTTTATTTACTACGTAGTGGAATGGGTTGAGAACAAAACAACATAGGAATGGGTAATGGAAATAAAGATCTTCATCCCATGGAGGTCTCGATTCAGAATCACACTCAAAATCAAAGTGGAAAATCAGATCGCTGACTGATCCAACTTTGGCCGAGATTCCTCAAGACAACTCAAAATGAGCTTCAGTAGTGTGTATGGCCTCCATGTGCCTGTATGCACTCCCTGCAATGCCTGGGCATGCTCCTGATGAGATGACAGATGCTCTTCTGGGGGATCTCCTCCCAGACCTTGATCAGAGCGTCAGTCAACTCCTGGACAGTCTGTGGTGCAACGTGGCGCTGTTGGACAGGACGAGACATGATGTCGCAGATGTGCTTAGTTGAATTTGGGTCCGGGGAACGGGCAGGCCCGTCCATAAAATCAATGCCCCCACCATGCAGGAACTGCAGACACACTCCAACCACATGAGGCCGAGCATCGTCATGCATCAGAAGAAACCCAGGGCCCACTGCACCAGCATATGGTCTCACAGTGGGTCTTAGGATCTCATCCCGGTACCTAATGACAGTCAGGGTACCCCTGGTTAGCACATGGAGTGCTGTGTGGCCCTCCAAAGAAATTCCCCCACAGACCATCACTGACCCACTGCCAAACAGGTCATGCTGGAGGATGTTGCAGGCAGCAGAATGCTCTCCACGACATCACCAACTCTGTCACATCTGTAACATATGCTCAGGGTGAACCTGATCTCATCAGTGAAGAGTACAGGATGCTAATGGTAAATCTGCCAACCTTGATGTTCTCTGGCAAATGCCAACTGGACTGCACGGTGTTGGGCTGTAAGTACAGGTCCCACTTGTGGACGCTGTGCTCTCATACCACCCTCAAGGAGTCGGTTTCTGACCGTTTAAGCAGAAACTTGCACATTAGTAGCCTTTTGGAGGTCACTTTGTGGGGCTCTGGCAGTGCTCCTCCTGTTCCTCCATACACAAAGAAGCACATAACGGTCCTGCTGCTGGGTTGTTGACTTTTTTCGCCCCCCTCTACATCTCCAAGTGTACTGGCCTGTCCCCTGGTATCTCCTCCATGCTCTTGACGCTGTGCTGGGCGACACAGCAAACCTTCTTGCCACAGCACGTATTGATGTGCCATCCTGAATGAGCTGCACTACCTGGGCAACTCCTGTGGGTGGTAGACACTGCCTCGTGATACCTTGAGTGGTGGGAGCACTGCCAAATTGCAAAAGTTACAAAAAATCTGCCAGAGAAGATGAGGACAGAGAAATGGTCCATGGTCACCACCTACTGAACCACTCCTTTACAGAGCTGTCTTGCTAATTGCCTCTCATCTCCACCTGTTGTCTGTTCCATTTGCACAACAGTAGGTGAAATTGAGTCACAATTAGTGTTACTTCATAACTGTGCAAGCTACTATTCCAAAAGTGTGATTGACTTGGAGTTGCACTTGGTTGTTTCAGTGTTCCCTTTATTTTTTTTGAGCAGTGTACATAAATACATATATAAAATACACATGTACATATATACAATTATATACATCCAACGATCAACATGAATCCATATAGCCAATCAGGAATCCCTCAACATGGCGGCAAGAAAAAACCTTCTGTTAAAGGTGCAGTGTGTAGAAATTGGCATTTTAGCAACATCTAGTGTTCAGATGTTGGAATGAGCCCGTCTGTTTCTAAAACATCACATCACTAAGAGACGGTGAAGACCAAAAAGGATCGTGAACAGGGCATCATCTACAACAGTTACCAGGTGAGGGTTTTTCTGTCATATTTGTAACTATTATTTTGATAGATTATAGGTCAGTTAAGATGGTGATTATAGGCTTTGTAAACTTTTGTAGACTTATATTCAAAAATTACATTTCGCTCTTTTTGTCCCCAAAACCCACCCATAGACAACAGGCGGATCGTTATGTCAGCCTCCACAGAGGGGAGACCTGCGGTACATAGATGAAAAAAGGTTTTTCTAACTTAATAAAAAGAAAACCACATTTTTATGAGGATGATTGTTCACCTGTTTTGACAGAATTAACATTCAAATAGAAACATCATATCCTTAATTCACTGTTTCTGTTCAGTGAAATGCTGCAAGCTTCTACACAAGACACCTTTAAACAGCAGGAAATCTTGAATGTGGACCCCAGTCTCATGATGAGTGTTCTGGTCATATGGGTGACCATGTTCACTGATGACTTACAGCTGACTGTCCTGAGATGTCAAAGCACAGCACTAACAGAGGTCATGCTCCACCTCTGCTTTGTGATGAAGGGTTGTGTTCTCTGTATGTGAGAAAGTTAGCTAACATTTAGACACCTATGGAAAAAATTGAACATGATGGTGTCTCAAAGTCACCAGTTTACATGGTCACCAGTTGAATTAGTACACCACCCTTACTTGCACTTTTCTCCACTTTTAAAGTAGAATTTTTCCATCGTCAGGCAGATTCATGTTTGTATCCAGATGTTGATGATTGTGTCTTCAAACTTCCTGCTGTGATCAGTCCGTCATCTCTGCCTCTAAACTGATCTTACCTGTCAGGTGTGGACTGCTGCTTGCCTCTGTGTGACCCTAGGGTGCATGCACACCAAACATTTGTGCAGACACACCGTGCTGCACAAAGCAGACTTCACATCCTGGGCTCACCAGCAGCGAGGGGCAGGGAAGCATTTAAAATAGAGCTACAATATGCAAAAGCAAGAAGGGGGAGTGTGACAAAAAGCACTTTGAAAAAGTAATTTATTGAAAACAACAAGTAAACTGAAATAGGCTGTTTATCAGCTGATCAAAAGTTTAAGACCATCGCTCAAAATATTGCAAAAAAACTCTCCAAACCACTTAACTTTTTTGTTCCATAATGCTCAGGATCTTTCAAAAAATGTAGAATGACTGTTTTACTGCGTCCAACCTCAGCAGCAATGGCACGCTGCGAGAGGCCTTGCTTATGCAGCTCGACGATCCGACCACGTTCAAGAAGAGAAAGCTTCTTAGCTTTAGCCATCAGGAGGGCATGACCGTGTGAATGCCTGACAGAAAATGAACATTTTGAGCAGATTTTGGCTTTAATAACCTGTGGTCTTAAACTTTTGATCAGCTGATAAACAGCCTATTTCATTTTTTTTTTTTAAATTACAAGTTCCAAAGTGCTTTTTGTCACACTCCCCCTTCTTGCTTTTGCATATTGTATTTAAAACCTCATTAAGGTCCAAATGTGCAAAATGCATATTCTAGCAATTTTTCATCTGGTCTTAAGATTTTGATCAGGTCTGTATCTGTGAGGCAGGAGCTTTACCTGCAGCACTATATACTATAAAGTACTCTAATTACATTAAAGCTTGTAAAAGTCTGCAGCGAGGATTAGATCTGTGCCTCACTAACATCACAAACTGACTGGACTTTCTCCTCTTTTTCCTTGTTATATTTGATTATGGAGGTCTTAATGCTCAGGATCTTTCGGTTTCTCTCCTTGCACATGAGCACCTGCCCTCTGGCCTCCATCAGGCTGCAGTGACAGCAGATCTGAGGTAGGAGGCGCTACACGAACACAAAGCTGCGTCAGTTCAACTCTGACATATGACCTCCTGAGCCTCCATTAGCTGTTTTCTTGATCAAGAATCTCCTATTCCTCCTTCATTAACACTTTTACACCTCTGAAAACAGAGTTAAGAGATTTATAAGAGGAAAAGTGGGTTTATCTACAAATATAAAACTGCTGAGGCGACTTTTAGATCTAATTAAAATGTGATGTGGACTTTAACTTTTGCATTTGATTAGAAAGCAGATTAATGTGTCTGCTCTAAATTGATTTTAAAGCATGACTTAGTCCAAATAAAAGGGTTATAATAAGACTTAAATTAATGATGACATTGCATAATTAATCTGGATTTATGTTTTAGTAAAATATGTAGGAGTTTGGAGTTTTTGTGATTTGACAAGTGTTAAAAGTTGGGCTCCTCGGACTATATTTTTGATACTTTAATAAAAAATGCATGAAAATGTTCCTTACAGAAAAGAATCACTTTAATCAATGGAACCCTATAATGATACCTTAGCATATATTGTTAATAATGCAATAGCATACACAATGTTATTAATGTTATTAACAAATTAATGTGCAATTAATGTGCATTCCTCAATCCTCTAACAATGTGCAATTACAGTGTGGAAATACACCCATGTACAATCACTTATCTCACGTGCAATTACTCAGTAAATGTGTACATAATCTTTATAAAATTTGCTTTTAGTTTTGTTTCCAAGCCCTTTGTATATGTCTATATTTTATATTTTTATTTTATATAGGTAGAGTTATCTACATGCTGTTTTTTTTTATACTTATGTCTATTTTTTATTCTATTAATGCTGTCCACTTTGCTGCTGTAACACTTTACATTTCCCTGTGTGGGACGAATAAAGGTTTATTCTATTCTATTCTATTCTACTCTGTTTGCTGCAGTATGCATATATTTAGTTTCAAATCCTTGTTTCCATAAGGTGAAGAAAATCAGTGCTATTTATGAGTAAAGATCGATCTTAACATAATGACTTTGATATTTTGATTGAAAAAAGTTCTTCGTTTTATTTTGTATTCGTATATATCTTCTTTAAAGACAGATATTGCTGATAATGAAACAACACATAAGAAAAAAAAACAAGATGGTTCACACTCTGCAGGAATCTTCCATAGAGGAGGTAAAATGACTAATTATTACTGATCAAAGGAGAAAAAAACAAACTATTAATTGCTCTTGATTGTTTTTAATTTTTGTATATGCATATATTTTAATGTCTTATCGGGGCTGTCATTTGGTTTTCTTGTGTTCGAGTAAATATTCAGTTTGGATTCAGTGATAAGAGAAAAATCTATATAAACTATTTTAAATAAACTGTGGTTGTGTGGCCTGTCCTGTGATGAGTCTTTTACCAGTTTCTCCTGCCTTATCTGAGACCAACAAAAAGAGGAGAGAAAATGTTCTCTCATCATTCATTAGCAGGGTTGTCTCTCAAGGTCTCCAACACATGAAACTTGTTTACTCGCCGCCTCTTGCCAAACAATTTTAACACATTCAGGCAGAAAGGAAAATAAATAAACTGCAGTCAGTCGAGTAATTTCCCCTTCCCATCCAAACGCTAAATTTGTCTCACAGAAAAAGAACACCTCCCATCAGCCTCTCTTCTTCTCTCTGCAGCCAAATGATTCACAGAAAGTCTCTCTGTCCTGCTGCTGCGTTCAGGGACTGCAGGGAGAGTGGGAAAAGGGAGTTTACGGGGTCTGCACCTGGAGTTTGTGCTGAGTAAACAAAGAAAGAATTGCACTTTAGTTTCAAATAATGCAGTAAATTAAAATAAGATGCTTCTGTGATTTCAACATGCAAAGAAACAACATCAAGTTAGACATGAATGTTGCATGATTCAGAACTGACCTTTTATGATTATGGTACCATGAATCACTCCAAAAAGCCTTGTTAATGTACAAAAGTGTAAATATAAGAATTAAAAATGGAATTCATTACCAAGCTTTTTAATCTCAGACAGTAACAATGTTAATGATAATTACTTCTCCCTAATGATGTGATTGTAGTCCCAAGAGGTAGGGAGTTGTAGTCGTTTGTCTCCTTTTTTTATAAACTTTTGTGTATTGGTTTGCATTTTAGAATCAAGTGGTGAATAAAAGAGCTATAGTATGAGTGGATTGTATGAATGTTATGGGTGTAGTGTATATAAGTCAGGCTCAAAAGGATGATATTATTTTGTTGAAGGTGTAATTTGTGGACCTCAGGAAGAATAGCGACTGCATATTTGCTGTAAATAATGGTGGATCCAAAATAAATCAAATCGAAATCAAAATAGTCACAGGCGACTTATTCAAAAACAAAAGATATGGTAAAACATGACTGCACAAATTAAACGAGTGGAAATGTGAAATAAACTACGCTGTAAAATCCAATATCTACCTTGACTTGCAAACATGAGTTAACTTTACTAAGTTAACAAGAATATGCCTTTATGACTAGTATTTATTAAGTAACAATCACTTGCATGTGTAAAGATGCAAAATAAATGCAAATTACTTATTTTTTAAAGTGAAGATTACTTTTTATTACTATTGTAGTTAAGCTCACTGGTGTGATCCATTCCACACCCGGGCCAGTAGGTGGCAGTAATGCCCGTTGCAGAGGTGGCCACAGTCTTGAATTTTGCTTCTGACAAAAGTCATTCTTCACCTTGATTTATTATATTTAATTGTAATTCAGATTGTTTTAGTAAATTGGAACCTGCTTTTCATTCCTGTATAGATATTTTTGAACCACTCAGATTGTTGGAGTCGAGTTTGCATGACGGCACGGTGGCGCAGCAGGTAGTGCACGTGCCTCACAGCAAGAAGGTTCCTGGCTCTATTCCCGGGGTGGACAGGGGTCTGAAGTTTGCATGTAAGTTATCAAGTACACTCTACTTGATTGTCTTAGTAGCTTAAACTCATTTGTAAGTGTACTCTGAAAAGGAAGGGCTAGTTAGTACAACTACAATTAACTAGTTCTCTGCACTTGTTTTTTTAAGTGCAACCGGTTTGTATGCTTTTTTTAAGTAATGATAACTAATTGGATTTTACAGTGTATAAGCAATGTAAGTGCAGTTTTAAATCATGATGTTTGGATCTGCCTGCAAACCTGATTTCTGAAAAAGAGACGAGTTTGAATTAGAAGAAAAGGGAGCAGAATTCATGCCCAAAATGTTCCACACATACGTTTGTTTCTTTGGTAGAGACAGAGATCTTTATCCAAATGTCGAGTTTTATTATAATTTGGTGTTTACTGAATTTCTATATAAATGGGATTCTTTTGACTAATAAGCTTCACAAAGTTCACCTTTCTATAATTTAATCAGGATGTGAATGCAAAACATCAGCGGCAAGGTGAGTTAAAGTTTCTAACCAATAATCAACAGCCAAGTATAAAAATATAACTAATGAATGTTTTTAAAATCAAAAATGTACAGGTTAGACAGCACATATATTATCAAAACCAACATTAGTCAACAAAATGTCAGGACATTAGAACACCTACAATAAAGTAATTTATAGTTGTCTAAATTATTAAGAGGGAGACACAGAGGGGTGTAGAGTTAACCGGAGAGCAGGAATCAAAACAAAGGGATGCACAACATTTTTGGCACATCATCGGCACCAGATGATCGCTCGATAAGTTGATCATCCTCGTCCACAGGAAGGGAAATGTCTGCCTATGAACGGCAAATTCATAATTAATTAATGTAAACGGATGCCAAGGGTACACATCACACTGCTGCACAATTATTAAGAAATAAAAGCTCACTCCAAATAAAAGTCCATTAAATCTTCCTTTATTGGGATGAGTATTAGCAAAAATCTGCCATAACAAGAGGTGTTGTGATCCAGAGGTGATCATCAATCAATCCTGATCTATGAACTCTGTTTATCTATTTAATTTGTCTCAATAAGCCCCAATATTATACACTAAAACTGAGTCTCTGATCAATGGTCTTTATATAAAACTGTCAAATGAATGAATATCTGCTGCCAACTAGTGGTAGGAGGGTGAACAACATAAAACGTTAAATATTTCTGCAAATTATTCACTCCTTAAATATTTATATTCTACCTTTAAATATATTAGCAGAATATTTAAGAGAAAAAATATTATGGTTTATTAGTATATTGATATTTTACTAGTAATCTAGATTTATTTATTTTTGATTGAAATTCGAATATTTTGCATATAATATGTTTTAAAATCCATCCTTGTTAAATGTTCTTCTTCTAAGCCTCTCCTGTTTTGTCCTGCAGAGTATTTGTTCAAAAGAATGAATGACCTGTCTTGTATTGAAGCCTGTCTCAAATAAGGGATCAGCTCAAAGACTGGAGCAAATAAAAGCCTGGGCTGCTCAAATAAGACTGATGCCACATCTAAGAGACCGTCAGAGGGACACAGACCGTTAGAGTAACACCAGAATTAACCTGATGGATGGTGTCGAGGACTTCGACCTCTGCTGCTATGAAAGCAAAAAAATTTCCCTTAGGTGAAGAATCACTATCACATTAGGTCATTGAGAAGACTGTTAACTCTGAATTTATAAGAATGTCAAATTTCCCTCCATCTTTATTTTTGTAAGAATTTTTCTTCAAGCCATGAAGACCTGTCTTATAATGAAGCCTGTGCATTTAATACCCCGGGATTAAAAAAGCTTGGGCTGCTGGTTTTAAAGTAACTGTAAAACACGGTAAAGGGAAAGTTTGTTCTTTTTCCCATTGGACGTGAACGCAGCCTCTCCCTTCAGTTCTCTGTGCAGGACAGCAGGGGGGGATGGCTGGTTCCTGGAAGAGCCCAGCCTGCCTGCAGAGTCAGTCACATTCCTGGCTGGGATTCAATGACTGAGCCAGACACACAAACAGAGAGAGAGAGAGAGAGGGAGAGAGAGAGAGAGAGAGAGAGAGAGGCTTCAGTCAGAGTGAACTGCGGGGGCAGACGGACGGAGCTGCAGTCCTCGACAGCGGAAAGAGCCGAGAATAAGGATTTTGATCGACCCACAAACTGCTGCTTTTCTTTCATTTTCGCCTCCTCCGTGGAACTTTGGTGCGCCGTGGAGTTCGCGGAGCCGCGCTCCTCCTCGGACATGGACAGTGCGCGTTCGCTCGGAATCAAACTGTAATCTGGGACTTTTCCTCTCTGGATGTTTCATGAAGCGCTTCGCCTTTTCGCTCACTTCTGGGACGCCGTGGATTTACCAGGTTCAGGCGCGGAGAGCTTCTCGTGATTCCCGGATTTACGCGAGTAAAGTTTCAGGACAAACATGGAGACTGTGAGTCGGCAGAGCTTCCAGCCTCACCCGGGACTGCAACAAACTCTGAAGCAGTTTCACCTCAGCTCTATGAGCTCTCTGGGCGGCCCGGCGGCGTTCTCTGCGCGGTGGCAGCATGAGCTGCTCTTCAAGAAGGACGGGAAGGAGCCCGAGCCCGTGCTGCAGCATCTGCCGCCGCCGGTGATGCCCGGCCCGCTCTTCATCCCGTCCGACCGATCCACGGAGCGCTGCGAGACGGTGCTGGAGGCGGAGACCATCTCCTGCTTCGTGGTCGGCGGGGAGAAGCGCCTGTGTCTGCCGCAGATCCTCAACACGGTGCTGCGGGACTTCAGCCTGCAGCAGATCAACTCGGTGTGCGACGAGCTGCACATCTACTGCTCCCGCTGCACCGCGGACCAGCTGGAGATCCTCAAAGTCATGGGGATCCTGCCCTTCTCCGCGCCGTCCTGCGGCCTCATCACCAAGACGGACGCGGAGCGGCTCTGCAACGCGCTGATCTACGGAGGCGCATACCCGCCGCGCTGCAAGAAGGAGCTGAGCGGCGGCGGCGGCGCGCTGGAGCTGGAGCTCACCGAGAGGAGCTTCAAAGTCTACCACGAGTGTTTCGGGAAGTGCAAGGGCTTGTTCGTCCCCGAGCTCTACAGCAGCCCCAACGCAGCGTGCGTCCAGTGCATGGACTGCAGACTCATGTACCCGACGCACAAGTTCGTGGTGCACAGCCACAAGGCGCAGGAGAACAGGACGTGTCACTGGGGCTTCGACTCGGCCAACTGGAGGGCGTACATCCTCCTGAGCCAGGATTACACGGGCAAAGAGGAGAAGGCCCGGCTGGAGCAGATCCTGGACGAGATCAAGGAGAAGTTTGACTTCGCCAACAAGTACAAGAGGAAAGCTTCGTCCAGGGTGAGTGTGTGCGCGTGCTCCCGCTGTTGCTCAGTGTGGAGCTCCCATTCACCTCCACTGCTCATCGTGGAGCCCTGCCTGTCTGGGCTCTCGGGGTTTCATTTCTGCCTCATGCTGCTGCTCATTTTGGTTTCTTAAAGTCCAATAATGTGAAAACAAACAAACTGCAGGAGAGTGTGAGCTGATTGTTCTGGAGAAACCTGTGGTCGGTAACTTTCCCGAATACAAACTGATTTAACCACACCTGTGAACCATGAGTCTGGGGGCTGGATGTGCCCATGTTCTGCCCTTGTTTCTGCTTTTCTCTGCACATGTGCAGTGTGTTGTGTTTGCATGTGCATTGTGTGTTGTTGTTGTTGGGTGTATTGATTCTGGTGGAGGGCTGAGGGATGTGTGCAGCACTTGGAGTTCCCCATGGGTGCAATGAAGTGTGTCCAATGGTGCTGTAATATGAGCTCAGTGATGGTAAGCTGTCTGCTTTCATTTGTTACTTCTGGTACATTTTATCCACATTTTTACCGACATAGGCTAGAGTAGGAACCACAACATCTGCACCCTTTGTAGGGCACAGAGTGAAGCTAAAGGTGCATGTCCACCTTGCAGCCTGGTTTGGTGCAGCTATTATTTCCATATCTGACATCCGAACTGTCCGAGTACTTCTAATTTAAATGTTTTTCGTAGTTTTATTGATTGGTCTGTACCTTTCTGATGTTTTTGGGCTCCCCAAGTTTGGTTACTCTGGTTCAGACTTATTCCTGTCCTCTTTGGGTCCAGGTAACTATGCAGAAAAGGAAGATTTCAGTTATTTGGTTGGTGACAAAAGAGCAGCAGTTGACTGTACAGTAGTGTCTGCAAAGAGTGTTTAAATGTGGTGGAGTGCACGCTTGCAGGATCAGTTGTGAACAGGATATTTTAACCCTTGTTTGGCTTCTGAGTGAGATATGAGCAGTGTTACACATCGCTGGTCCAAAACATTTGTTCAAGTCAGAGAATCTAACTTGTAAATCAAATTGGTCAAGCTTAATTTTATTTAATTTTCATTCAACATCTAGTAAATTAACTTCCCCACTTTGATAAACATTTTCCTGCAGATGATGATATAAGATCAGAAATGTCCATTTCCACTATGGGATGGTAAATTCTGATCATGCTCACATTTCCACATCCAAACGTTTCCTTAAATTACTCACAGTTGTCCTACCCACATAGAAAAACTCTGATGTTGCAGCAGAGAGCTCATAGGAGACACAAACAAGACCAAACTGTGCAGAAGTTTGTGGTGCTTGGTCATGCTTAGTGCTGTTTTTTGGGGAAATTGGATGTTGAGACACAGCAGGACAGGTTAGCATGAGCACTGCTGCTGTTTAGTGAGCACAAGCTTAACTTTGATATTGGTGTAATTGGCTGTGTGGGCTGGTTTAAAATGGCCCACAGGCCCACTTGCTATAATTTGGACACCCTCTCCTTACATGGTACCCAGTTTCATGTAGCTCTGCACCAGCCAGATCAAACCAGACTGAGGTGGAGATGCAGCTGGAGGACACATTAACCCAGACGATGTGGTGTAGCTCCTTGATTTGGTTTGCTAAAAAGTCTCTTTCTAGAAATAGTCCCCGCTGGAGGAGCCTGTCTCTGCTGTGACTCCCTGTAGGATCTGAAACTGTCCCAGTTAAAGAAGTCCCTCCAGTTTAGAGTCTTCCTTCTCCTTGAATGCCTCCTGTCAGTGGGCTCAGAGGTGTGTATCAGCGAGCAGGAGAGAGTGTTTGGTCATCATTGACGCGTTGTCACTAATTGAGGCTCAGCCAGCGGTGACAACAGAACACCTCAGCTGCTCATAAAGCCATTACTCTGCTCTCAGGCTGCTCTCTTTACGAGCCTCCACTGTAAATACACTCTCATTTACCAACAAATGGCTCAATGGGAAACAGCCGTTAGAGGGGGAGGCGTGAGCACAGATTAAACATCAATGCTGTGGTGGTGAGGAGGAGCGTCGGTGCTGTTTCTTAAGGTTAAACAACATTTCAGTCTCTGCTGGTTCAGCCAGCAGGAGGATTACGGCTGTTGGTTCAAGACAATCTGTTTTGTTTTGGTCGTTCATGGGAACGTTAGCTCACACCGGCTCTGTGTTGTGTTTGCTGACATGTGTCTCTCGTCTCTTTTCTTCATTTGAAAGGTTCTGCGTCTTATTTTCTTGATCATCTGCAGAGTCACATTGGCTCTGCTCATTTTGGCTTCTTGTTTTTCCCATTGGTTCAGGACCCAAATGAAGTCTTTCACTCCAGAGCTGCAGCTGGATATGATGTATTTTGGAGAGAATTTGTGCTGTAATGGAATTGAGATCTACACAGAAACCAAAATCAACCATTAGAGATACTGCTGAAGGGTGTTGCCACTACACAAGGTCTCTTAATGTTAATGCGATTCTATAAAAATGTCATCAAAAGGCAATTATGACAGGGAAAGGAAGTGTTTTTTTGCAGTGGTCTGTTTTCAATATGCATCATAAAGACATAATTCAGTTTATTGGAAACATTTTTTACTAAAGTTTTCGTGTTGAAACCTTAAAGAGGCAGAGAATTTGATTTTTCTGTTGTTCTTGCTAAATATTTGATAAAGAAAAGGCTTTTTCAGTACAGTATTTTGGTCAATACCGTAGGTATAAATATGCAGGAAGAGCTTGATTCAAGCACTGTCACAACAGAAGGGTATTTCGTTATTGCTTGATTCTTGGAAAAATGACATAAATTCACAGCTATGATGGAAAATAAAGAGGTTTGTGATGGTTCCCATAGAAATTATGCTTCATGGAGATGCAGCATTGGTTTCTTGATCATTCTATTGAATGTTATCTCTCAGAATGTTGTGTTTTATAGACATTCACGTGGCAGAAAACATAATTTTCAGCTTTTTTGACTAATGAATTGAAATTCTACTAAAGCCAAGGAAAGGGCTGGTGCATAATTAACGTGACAGATGCTTTAATTTTTAGATAAAAGTCATATATATGGTTAGAGTGGGCTGCCGTGTTGCTGTAGGAGGAGGTTCACATCTTATTTTTTGGCCCCAGATTATATTCAACTGTAGGCAGGATCATAACTGTTGTTATGAGACAATCTGTTTTGTTTTGGTTGTTCATGGGAACTTTGGCTTCTTTTAAACTGTGTGTTTTGTTTGCTGGCGTGCATCCCTCATCGCTCATCGCTTGGGTTGGATCAGTCAAGTTTGACCGCTTCCAACTGTCTTGATTATCTGGAAACATCTGCAGATTCAGAGGCTGTCTATCTATTTGTTTAATACCAAAGCTGCAAAGACTTTTCCCTGAGAATTCCATCCCAACCACTTTGCACCTTTCTTAACACTTAAGTTTGAGCATTTTCTTCAATTTTCTTGGTAGTTATTTTATATTTTTGCAAATACACAGCATAGTTAATATCTGAGGGGAGCAGGATTAACAGAGCCGTTGATTGGCAGCCCCGGTCCGGACTCTGGTTTTGTTCGATCGCTGCTGCATTGCTGTGACTGTAAATCCGTCTGCAGAGCCGGATCATGACCTGCTCTCTGGTGCTCAGGCTGAGCTGTAGTTTGTAGAGTTGGGTGGTAGTCTGATAAAAGGGATCCCACCCCCCACCCACCCACCCGCCCCTCCCCCTTGAAAAAAAGGCTAGTGCAGCCATTTGCATGAACTGTTACACATGAATGGAGTTGATGAAGCAGGGTTTAGAAGTATTGTGGTGGAAACATAATATGATCCCAACAAAGGAGAGCATTCAGCAAACATCAGACCACACCACCACCACCCCCTCCCCCGAACATCCACCTACTGAGGCCTACCACCCACCTCTGACACACACTCATTGTCACTACACCTACACTAGACCTACAGTATCAAATATCCAAACTCACTAACCAGCTGATCTGAGCTCAGAGCTGATTCAGACCTTATTACCTGATGAGGATAGAAATGAGATTTATCTAATTCCACCACCAACACCAAACATATCCTCTCTTACTGATCGTGTTTTGTTTTGCTGAGTTCATAGTAAGGTTTCCAAAAGCACATTTAAACTTATTAAAGCAGTAACTTTGGGAAAACCAGCCCAAATCTCTCCATTAAAGTCCTTTACTGTGTCGGTCTGATCCATCTCACAGTCTCTGCCTCCACTTCAGTGGTTTTGCCTGAATTCTTCATGTGTTTAATCACCAGAAATCAGTTCTTCCTGCAGAACAAAGTAGTTGTGGGTGGCAGCAATTATACCTCCAAGGCGGTGGAGCAGAACAGTTTGTGGTGTAGGCTGCGGATTTGGAGAAGTGAAGAAGAATCCTGCAGAAACAAGTGGATTAAGGAGGCCAGTGAGTCGGCACACTCGGTTATTCCTCATCTAATACTTATTTGGGCTTCTCTGACCGAGGCGTAGGTATGTGAGACGCCGATGAACGAGCACAGAGTGTTTACATCCCCACAGGCCTCCTCTGAAGATCCTTTCACACCGAGCCTCCAAAGAAAGAGAAATCAGGGAGACCCTTGGAGCTGCGAGCAGAGCCAGAGTCCTGCCATGCATGGTGAATACCCACTCCTGGCACACACTTTCATTCAGGCTCGAGTGGGCACACCTCGAGGACCCCCACTTCCAGGGGCCTCTTCTATTTTCATAAGTGCCGACAGGGCACCCAAGTGTTAAGCCCCCGGCGCATTTCAGCCCGCTTTTTAATTCAACTTCTCCTTTTTCTTCCCTCGAGTGCCCTGTTTGAAGAAACGCTAATGAGCGAGTACATGCCGAGCAGGAGTTGGGAATATTCCTGAATTTATGGCGCTCTTTGTCAGCGCGTTTAAGCCGCAGATCTTTGAAAATGTTCCTGCAGGATGTGAGGCGAGGTGCCAGACTGCTCCAGCACCAGAAAGCGCCATCATGAGCACGCCGTCAGCGCCGAGAGCGGAGGCCGGCTCTGTGAATATTAATGAGGCGCTGCAGAAGTGTTACCAGCAGTCTCGCATGCAGACAGACACAGGAAGTGATATTGCCACACTTCCCTCCTCTCAGACACTTTCTGAGAGCTTCCTTCAGAGACACACACACATGAACACGGGCACACTTTTATCTGAATCACACATCGTTGAGAGGGAAGCAGCTCAGTGCGCCGTGCCTGCAGTGAGAGTTTGCAGTAAAAGTTCATGTGGAGTTCTTATCGGAGGATGTGAGCCACAGTGCTGATTGTAAACAGAGCGACGGAGGACTGTTGGATTGTTTAAATGCGTGTATGTGCAGGGTGTGGAGCTCTGCTCTCCGGGCCGCTGCCTGCCAGTCCTCTGCTTTCTGGCTGGCACACATGTGGGTGGCACTCATAATCAGCGGCTTTCCGCATCAGGATGTTTAGATAAGGATTGTGGCGGCAGATTTAGAATGTCGCTAACTTTATAATTCCGCCTTCTGATGATGAGATTTCTGCGCAGTCCATCTGTTTAAGGGAGATATGAAACAGAGAAACAGGGAGGGGGGGGGGGCCCTCGCAGACCAGCTCCAGTTTGACTCACGCTTGGTCCGAAACCAAAAAGTCTATGTCAGACTTTTCTTTTCTGGTGCCTTCCTACAGAGCCAGGCTCCTGCTCAGTCTCACTCCGCCTCAGATCGATCCTACAAATTGATGTGTTTCTCATTTTGAGAGCCAAGGTCATGAAAACTGAAGGATACACTATAAGATGGTCAAATTTTCCTGATGAAAAATGTACCATCCTCAGATTGTAAGATGTGAATATTTGTATCTTTAATCTCAAATGCAAAATGTCAGGCTGAATTAATTATCTTATATGGAGACAGCAGAATGTAGCGTCTTGTTGCTGTGAACAAGTCAATACTTGTTATTAAAGTTGATTTCATTATGTTTTTCCAAATGCATTTAGTAAGGCTTCCCCAAGACTAATAAAAACTTTTAGAGAAATCATATCTGCTGAGCTTTATAGAAAAAAAACACAAAATGAAATGTTAAAGTATCACATTTTTTTGTTGACGTTCATCTTTGAGCGTTTGATGGATGGATGTACTTTATTGATCTGTGGCTGGGAATTTGGGGTATAACAGCAGCTGGTTTCACAGGAAGTAATAAGACATAATAAAATAAATAAGACAGTAGGAGTCCAGGATTGATTAACACTGTTACTTGGTACGGTCCTATATCCTCTTTGGTCTGGGGGCCCAGAAGTCTGAATAAAATTTGACCCACATCATCAAAAAGCAGCACAACTTGCCTTTGTTCGATTTTCTATTTGCACTATCATCAGATTTATGAAAAGTACAGAGACTGTTTTCTTAAAGTGAATAATTCTGAGGAGATGTGTTATTATTATGACAGTCTTACCTCAGCAGAGCTAACACCTGGATACGATGCCACAGGCTGGATTTTAACCAGCACCCCTGCTTTCAGGACCTCTGGTTCTGCACATGGAGCATGCAGACATAACCACAAGGCCACCAGCATGTTATTGATCATTCACAGATATGATTTGCAGTCAGTTCGATGGAGTATATATTAGGGCTGGGTTAAAAAAATCGATATAATCGATTTAAATCGATTTTCCTTTAACTGGTTCATAATCGATCCATAAAATCCAAAGATCGATCTTTTAACTTGGGTAGTTTTTCTTCTCTGGATGTGCAGAGAAGCAGTTTAGTGTTGCTTTCTACTGAACAAGAGCTCATGAGATGTTACTGCAAACAAACATGGTGGAAGCACTATATGGGCACCACTGGCAAGTTTAAAAGCTGATGTTTGGATGGACAGTATTTTAGATTTAAAAAGTACAAAGGAAAATACGAGTTGGACAAAAAACAAGTAATATGCAGAATATGCATTAATGCATATCATTAAAATATGATTAACGTAACTGCTTTGGGTTTAGTTCTTCATGTTAAAACAATTTTTAATGATGTACCAGGTCAAAACGTCACTTTTTAAATTTACAGCACTATTTTAACTGAGATATCCCAGACTGAATAAATATCAAATTGAATCGTGAATCAAATCGATTTGAGACCTTGTAATATGGAATCGAATCAATTCAGAAAATCTGAATCGATACCCAGCCCTAGTAAATATCTCCCTAAAGATGTGTGAAAAGCCTCCAGTCAGAAATAAAGCAGCGTGGAGCAGCCATTTTGTGTCAATGCTCCACATATGTTGTGTTTGTGCGCTGACAGTCTGCACATTCCTGCACTCTGCCCCGTCCTCAGGGCTGAAAACAGATCTATAACTTTAAAGTATCGAGCCCTCAAAGTGGAAGAAGGAGACAGAAAGTTGGATTATTTGGGTCTGAATCACTGCTCTGAAATATTTGGCCTCCCCTCTCTGAAGCACAGGAGCCAAAACTTCCCCTTTTACTTCCACATCCACCCCCACCCCGACCAGCCGCTCGGGATCTCTGGCCTGCAGCTGAAGGGGCTGCTTGTTTCAGGAGGGGAGGAGGGGGGCTCAGCTCAGAGGAAGTGAACTCCCTGAGGGGATAGAAGCCCATGTCCTGCTTCACATACAGGACTCAGAGTGGGCTCGGCCTCGACAGCCCGCCCTGTCCACGGCGTGGAGTGTTTCACCTCGCTGCTGCAGAGCTGGGGTTGATCCAAGAGGCTCACGGCTGCTTTTTCAGTCCTGATGCTTCTTAAATTTAGACCTTCCTCTCCGTGTCTTTGAAAAGGAGGAAGCCACCAATTCAATTATGGGGCTTTAATGAGCTCTGCTGCCGGGCCAGGCCGCCAGTCTGGACTCTAATGGAGGACAGCGAGTCCGTGCTGCGAGGCATGGCTGACTATCGGACGGATCAATGCCACATTGACTGTCCGGTGTCTTTATGTCGGCTTTGATTGAAAACTCCAGCACTTCCTGAGCTCCATGAAACAGAAACAGCTCTGCGGCTGGTTGGCTCTGGAATAAACGGCGATTGTTTGGTGCCAAAAACCCTCCTATAAATATACATTTAGATTCCGACCTGCGGGCATGGAGCTCATTCAGAGAAAGCTGCACACAAAACCACCTTTTTAATGATTTGGACTGTGAATGCTCTCTGCCTGAATGGTATGCAAATTAAAGTCAATTAAAAGGAGGCTGTTTAATTAGTAGTTAAGTTTGTGTGCTGAAACTTCAGCTAATTACTTTCCACATATGCTGCTGCAGCGTCTCCAGAGCTCTTTCATTTTCCCTCCACTGTGCAGAAACTCAGCTGCAAAAACCACATTTATTTTTCTCCTTTTTCGTCGGAGAAACTCAACTTCGCTTCAAGGCTCCTTGACAAAAAATTTGAGGAACAATTGCGCGTGGAGATGAAAAGTCAGCGATGTTTTTGATGTGCCTTTTTCGACGTCTGTCTCTGGCGCCGTTCGCAGACAGGAGAGCGGAGAGAGGGACTCGCGGTGGAGCTTCACAGGTTACACAGCTTGTTGTGTTGTCTCGAAACGCTTTTTCAGAAAGCTGCCATTGAAGTTGCGGCGAGAAAATGAATTAAGTGCAGCGATTCTTTTCATTCAGAGTGTCTCTGTGCCAGGAGCTGTTTATTTCAAAGCCTTCAAAGTTCTCCGAACAAAAAGGGGATTTTCCTGCTCGCTGCTTGATTGTGCACCAGGGAGGAGAACAAGCAGAAAACAGTCGGCGTTGTTGGGGGGATTCAGACTTTATTGTCACCGTACGGGCCGAGCCGTGAACACCTGGAGTGTGTTTATCTTACTGTTCAAATTCAGAAGCTTCACATGCAGGTAGAAGACGTTTAAAGAGCGCTCCAGTTCGTCTGAAGGTGGACTTTTGAAATGCACGTAAACAAGTTTGAGACTAAAAATGTTCTGATATCAAAGTTTCAAACAGAGATGATTTATTGGTGTTGTGTTAATCAAGACAGGTGTTGTTCTCGAGACCACATTTTTAAGATCTTGGTCTTGTCTTGGACTCGGACTGGCCAGACTCGGGATTTTCCATCAAGACTGATCCAGACCAGCACTGATCTGCTGTTCTTCAACTTCATTGATGTGAATAAGGAGAAACACTTGGTAAAACAACAAAAAGCTTCAGTTCATGTGTTATTTCCCCTGTGATGACTGCAACCTTTCCGGTGTTGTGACTGGGGGACACTCCACTTAACTGTTCAACCTTGTCATGGTTTTTAAAATTGATTTAATGGTCTTGGTCTTGTCTCGGTCTTGGCTCCTCTTGGTCTTGGTCTTGGATAGAGTGGTCTTGAGCACAACACTGTGATTTATTAACCTCAGGTGAATCCAGTAGCTTTCTGAACATGCTCTGTAGTTTCTGCGTCCAGCTTTGCTAAAAATTGCATTAATGTCTGAGGCCTAATGTCAGTGCCTTTAAAATGGCCGCTCTCTGGTTGTATGAAGACGTTGTATGTAGACGAGTCTTTATTTTCTTATTTAAAAAATGTAACAACAAAAAAACCTGTTCAGAAAACATGTGCAGCTTATTGAAGTAGTCATCTGTCAAAGTTGTAGTAGCAGTTTTATCTGCACTGTAACAGGCGTGCAGCCTTGGAAGGATATTTATCTGAAATAAGAAAAGAGTTTTCAGTTTCATAGAAAGATTCGACTTGATGTTTTGAAGGCCGACTTTTAAGGCAGCTTGATAACAGCAGCTTTGTCACTTCCCCAGGAGTAAAGTCACTTTGACAGTTTTGACAGCACTGAAGTTCAGAAAGCTGAACGTTCTCGAAGAATGAAGACTTGAGAGGTGATGATTGATTTGGATTTTGGATTTGGTGGAGCTCGAGCTGGTGGTGATCATGGCAGTGAGGCGGTCTCCATGTTTTTCTTTCAAGATAAACGTCAGACCTTCTCCTTTAGCTTTCATTCTCATACGCAGGACCAAGGAAAGCAAGAGAGGTTCAGTCCAGTCTTTCTCCATCCCCCTCCCCGTCTCTCCAGCTTCTCCCTCCATCAGCTGCCTCTTCATGTGACGAATGGGCCCAGCAGCCAACCTAGATCTCCGAGGCGAGCTGGCCGGCTGTCAGGGAGTGTGGAGGAGGAGGAGACGAGGGGGCAGGAAAACAAGCTCCTGTGCCACCTCCCACCTACAAACCATCCATCCATTCAAAGACGGAGCAGGAAGACAAGGTTCCCAAGAAGTAGTCCACGCCGATGCAGGCAGCCATGCATGTAAGCCGTCTGAGAGCGCTGCAGCACGCAACGCTGCCAGCCCGGAGCATGCGTGGAGAAGACGGAGTATTTCCTCCCACTCGCTGAAATCCCTGTCAGAATATTCATAGCCAGCCGATAAAGCGTGAAACTAACAAGCACACTCATCATGCAGTGGCTATTCTTAAGTCTTGGAAGGACCTTGAGCGTGTCTCAGCGGGATTATTGTCAGAGCGGCACGGCAGGAGAACCCGCTGACCTCCTGCAGGTGTTGCGTGGAAGAGGTGCCGCGGTTTAATTCGCCGTCTGGCCCTGGCTCCTGAACGCCACTGTGTCAGGGTTTTTTTTGTGGGCATTCAATATTGATGGTAGGTTACCGTAGGCGGTGAGGTCCAGTATGTTTATTTAATGAGAGGGCCTTTGAAATATTCATCCAGACACATGGCGCTGGATTCCCTGCTATTGTCTTAACTACACATCCCCGAGCAGCTTCCTCTAACCTTTCGCCTCCTTTAACCCGCCCCGCAGCTCCTGCACCGGGGAGGAGCTCGCCGTGAGGCCGCAAACACGCTGAAGCTCTGCAGTTTATGGTTTCCAAGTGGTGGAGCGCTGCGAGCTACGCAGACTTCACTTTCAGAGCATAAGAGTTCAGGTGGTGAGGAGATCTGCAGGTAAAGAGATCAGTCCTGATGATCTGGAAGTTAAAGAGTTAGAAATGTTCAGGCCAGAAGGAGGGAGGTGTAACACCCAGTCGGAGGTTACAGAGGCACGTCGGTGTAGGAGGTAAAAGTATTTGGGTCAGGTTTCTTTACACCTTTAGAGGAAAATGTTTCTGCTGTTTAAAACTCAAAAACATGAAATTCAAGTTGAAATGTTTAGAATAAGTTCTCAATATGACTTCAAACAGAAATATTTTTGAGATTGAAAAAGACTCTGAGCCCACAACTTTATTCTTGACTTTTAAAATTAGTTTTCCTCACATTTAGACGCTTGCAAAATGACTGTAGTCTTTTTTTAATCAACGTTTATGCCTCTTGTTCTCTTACTGTTCGTAGTGCCTCCGTTAGACAGGATGCCTGTCACATTTACTGCTAATATTATTGGTCATGTCTGTTACTGTAGCTGTCATGCTTTCTGTTTTTTAAGCAATCAGGGTTTCCCTGTTTTGATAGTAAAGGCAAGATAGCAACAATAAACTTCCCATCACAGCAAAGTCAAAAGAAATCTATGTGATTTCAACGTAAAGAAGAAACACCATAAACTAGCTGAAGCATCCGATGTTTTAAATGAGCTAGCTAACCAGAGGTCTTTCTGGATAAAATAGTCTGTACTTCTCCATGAATTTTAATTAAGGCATTGGTATCAATTGCTTAATCAATGCTAGGCTGCTGGCACACAAGCCATTTTAAAACCTGACACCGAAGTCAAGCGCTCTTTCATTTTTTTTTTGATTCTGGTCTTGGGAGCTTTCCTTCATTTTAGTTAAGAGTTATTCTCAAACTTGCTGATGGGTGTATTGTCCATGGTTGCGCTAACCTAGATACTTCTGAGCGTGATATCTTCAGCTAAAATTGTTCGGCAGTTTCTCCTTCCGGTCGGCGGACTAGGAATTGAAACTAGGAATTGAAATTAAAACATTTGGACGATTCCGGGAGAATTGGAAAGTTACTCCCGATTCCAATCGATACTCGATGCTCGATGCCCAATCCTAATCACAGCAAAGTCAAAAGAAATCTATGTGATTTCAACGTAAAGAAGAAACACCATAAACTAGCTGAAGCATCCGTCAACACAGTATCTAACTGAATATCAGGAGCACCAAGTGTTTGACAGTGTTGACACTTAAAAACTGTGCAAGCCTGCAAGACTGGATAAGAGGTTCAGATCAAACAGGCAGAATCAATTAAGGCATTGGTATCAATTAGCAATCAATGCTAGGCTGCTGGCACACCTGAGCATTTTAAAACCTGACACAAGTCAACTCTTTCATTTTTTGATTCTGGTCTTGGGAGCTTCTCTTCATTTAGTTAAGAGTTATTCTCAAAACTTCTGCTGAAGAAAGTGTTTGCTTAGCTAACAGCAGATAAAACCATATTGAGGTGATATTTCAGCTAAAATTGGAGCTTTTTGTTGGCCTAACTACCAGAAGTATTTGATTTAAATGTAAGAAACCTTCTGTGAATACTCCAGCTCTATTGTTATAATCAAGAAGCACAAGATCAGCTTGAATATGAATAAATTAATATTATACACAAATTGTAAAACAAATGATGTATTGATGATGAGTGTGTGTAATAATAAGTGTATTCTGTTTAATTTTAAAGGTTGAAATGTCCAAATTTAAGCTTTTCTAAGATTATGGCATCATACAGCTGATGAACTGCAGAGCTCCATGTGTGAGTATTTTTGAAACTGGACATCAGGGCTGTAACATCGTCATGAGTCGGTTTGGTGGGATGCTGGCGGCGTGGCCGCGTTGGGGAGGGGGGGGTTGTTACTTTTTGCTGTGTCAGCCCAGGACCGTTCTTTGTACATGACAGCAGAGCCTGGCCCTGGAGTCGCCCCTCCCCCCCGTGGTGCAGCCGTGTGTTTGGGAGCGCAGCCAGCTCCACGCGACCTTTCCCTCCCCAAATAAAGAGGTGACCCACCTCGGCCCCCGCCCCCCTCCAGGCGCCGACGGCCAATCGCGTGCTGCTGAGCCGCTCCCACGGGGCAGATGGCCGTCCGAGGGAGGCTCGTGCACCCGCATGTAAACACAGAGAAATGAAGCAGTGATATCATGACTGTTTGTGTTCAAACAGGGGATATATCAGGGTTTGATAAATATAGATTAATATTTAGAGGAGAGGGAGGGGAAATAAAACAGAGTTACGTCAATGCTGTTCATGTTGGTGTTGATTCATAAAGAGACAATGGACAGACCAAAAGCTCAGTTAGCTATGTATATATGTATGTCTCGATTGCAAAGAAGTAGTTGTCATGCTGCAAGAACTATAAACTGTCCTGCTGTCCTACAGACATCTACCTCTGATATTTTCATTCTGTTAAGAGACCTGGGTCTGAGCATTTGTCCTAGACACCCTGACTTTGGTTATAGTTTTTATTTATCAAAACTTGCAGGCAAACCCCTGCATACATCTGGAACATTTGGAAAAGAACATGGAGCTGTTTGCCAGCAGAGATCTCTGCCTCATGCGTTGCAGCTCTTGCAGGCCTGCTCTGCTCTTTCTTTTCTTGATTATCGCCTTTCTGTGGCTCAACTCATTGCTCAAATGTTGTCAACATGTTGGTTCAAGTTAATCTGTATTCTCCTTCCCTCTGGTTTGGAGTTGTTGAAGATCATGTGGCTCTTGTGATATTTGTTTCCACTACATACATCCTTAACACCTTAAACACCTAGGACTAAGTATTTCATTGTTATTAACTATAAAAGAGATTGACAAATCTTTGGGAACTTTCTTAGCTGCACAAATTCTTTGGCAACATTTTGGTATCATGGCATTTTGTTCTCAGATTTTATTAAGTTTCAAGTATTCCACTTCTCTTTACCCTCTTCCTTTGTTGCTAACAAGCGCTTCCTAAGAGGAAACTTAGTTGCACAATTGAAAATGTCCCCTCTCTTTCTTTTGGTCATAATGTGACTGAGGGTCATTAAGTTTTAGCTCTTTCTGATTTTTTACTTTTGGTTTTTAAAACATGTTATTTAAGTTTAAAACACTTCGACATCCTCCCAGGTTTTGCTCTGTTTGAACAGCAGTTGATAACTATCCACAAAAATTGATTGTTCAAGGCTTTAACTCAGTGATGTCTAAGGTAGTAACACCATTTTATTTTTGCTACAGTCACATTAAAGTGAAATACAGAGACAGTATGTTTCTGTCCACGTCGCCCAGCCCTAGTTAATGCAATGCTCTGTGCGATCAGACGTGTGCCATATTTTGGGCGTACCTGCAGATCGTGTGTGTTTGTGTGAGATGTAGGGTAAAATCGGAGCAGTGGAGGCATCCTGTGCCTCATTTGGTGTGTGATTGGGCGAGGGGCTGCTCGACTGTGAGATCTGCCGCTCGTGTGTGTGTGTGTGTGTGTGTGTGTGTGTGTGTGAGCGTGCCTGGATCAGCTGTAGGAGGAGATTAGCATGAGCTCACTGCCTACTCATTTCCATCCCCATCTGCCTGTCTCCCACAGTGATGCCCCCCCCCCCCCCCCCCCCATCCTCACACACACAGACATCCACAGCAGCAGCAGCAGCAGCAGATCCGCCCCCGCTCTGCCTTCTTAGTCCTATAATGAATCCAGCAGCAGACAGATCAGCGTGCACGTGCACCACAGAGCACAGCAGCACATCCTGCCCTACATTCAGCTCCCTCCCGGATCGTCCCGTCAGAGAGGCCGGTGGTGGTCCGCAGACAGTCTGCACACACTCACGTACACACTCCCAGACTCTCACGGCATTCTTTCTGCAGGTGTGTGTGTGTGTGTGTGCTGATCCCGTTTGAGTTTGGGAACAGGACAGGTAGAGACGGAGACAGCAGCTACTGGGAGATTTTCTGGCTAATAATAAGCCGCACTAATCTTATTTCTGATTGAACTGGCACGATTCCTCTGAGAGGGAAGCTGCCAAGTCAACTCAGCAGCTTTGTGAGATCTCTGTCGGAAGGATGGGACGTGATCGCAGGCAGAGATATTCGTTTGGAAGCAGCACAACAACAGAGCTCCACTTTGGAGAAATCAAACCAGAGGAGACTGCAAGACACTTCTGCAGCCTCCCCTGGTTTGATTTCTCATACATCATCTTCTTCTAACATGTGAAATTAAAACTATAGGAGCTTAGAATCAGGACTCCTCTCCTAGTGTCAGGATGATTATTGCTGGATAGTGATGTCATGGCGTTTTGTTCTCTGCATTGAAAAAGTGTTGAGAGAGCAAGAAGGCGGCCAAGAGTTGGAGAATCATCTGCATAATCCTGTTTGAGTTTATCCTAAATAAAAACCAAAATAGCTGCAACACAACATCCTCTTTAGGTTGACTTCACAACATGAATTAGTAATAGTAATAGCCTGTACCAAACCAATCGACTCGATTCTGCAGAAAGCATCAGTAGAATTATCGCCCAAGTCTCGTGATTCAAAGACTTTCAGTCCAAATTTTGAAGCTTTGACTCAAACTAATTCCTGCTTTATTTACTTTTAAAATTCATGACAGTTCCAGCGATGTGCTGCATAATCTACACGGCTAAAAAGAAAGAGGATTAACCTTAGCCAGCATCGGCCTGCTCCGTTTTTACCATCTGGACATGACTTTGAATGCAAGGCAGAAATCAAGGAAATGTAGAGTCAACGCTGACCAACTTTACTCTGCGTCGAGTTGAGTTTCATCCCATGAAAGTCTATAATCCGCGAGGTTTTAGAATTTTATTTTGAGTTTGCAGATTTACTCCTTGTATGACCTATATAAACATTACAGTCCACATTCTTCTTTCCTTTCTCATGAGCAGCGGCGTACAATTCTCACCAGGCTTTAAAAACAAGCCATCGTTTCAGCCACTTTTAAATATAAAATGTGTGTATATTATAGTGTTTTCAGGCCAAATATGAGCCATATTTCAAATCTGACACATTCACAAAAACAGTTCTTGAGGCCATGACATCATGTCGGATCAACCGGGTTCACATGAAGATTAATGTGAAGTTTTAATCTTTGAGTGCATATTTGATTTCAAGCATCTTTTTTCATCTCCTGTTCTCTTTCTCATACTGTTAATTTCTTAAAATTTCTGAAGAGCTTCCCCCCAAATCTTCCTAAGAATAACCTTCTCTGACAAAGATTATGGCAGGGCTTGAGATGCTGAATGGACGTAGCAAAGGAGGCTGCTGTTTGCCACTGATGAAATCTATTTACCATAGAGCTGTTCTGGCATATTATGCAAAGATGCAAAAATAAACAACATCTCAAGGAATTTGCAAAAAATGAATGCGCATAAACCATTTTAACATATTTTTTAATGATTGATGAGTTAACATCATCACTTCCTGTGGTGTCAACAATGTTACTGAAAGTGTATCATAGGCCAAACTAGTATGAGTTGAATATGTTTTCATATGTTTGTTCAACCCTGATGCTGACAAATCTCTCTACTAGTCTACTTTTGATTGTCTATCATTGTGGTTGCAAGGTGAAGCTGTCAGAAGTGCTGATTTTGACTTTTATGTGCATTAAAGTTAAATGCTGTGATTGCAAAGATCTCTGTCATGACACATAGTAAGGGGCTTTCTTTTGTAGATTTTTGGGGCTTCTTTGACTTTGTCACAGAGGAGGAGAAGGTGGAAAGAGTTATAGAGGGTGAGAGAGCTGAGGAAGACATGGAAAGACAAGTCACAGAGTTTGGAATTACATCACAATCAAGCTTTTCAGTTTTTAGCCTGTCAGGCTTCATTTTAGACCAACAGAGGCAGGAGCACAGAATGGATGGGTGTTCTGGTCTCCAGAATCAAACAGAACACAATTAATATGAGCCTTTTTCTTTTACTAAACACTCTGTTATTCTTCTTTATCTTTCACTAGCTCAGCTGCTGATGGTGGCAGCAGCTTTACCTTCACAATAACCCCAGGCGTTGGATTGAATCAGAAGCGTTGTATCAGAAATCTACTCGCCAGAGTAAAGCAAGGTGTGGTGTTGATATCTAATGACATCTCAGCTCTATTTGACTTCAGTATAGTTGAAGAATTAGAATATCAACAAATTGGTGTCTAAAAATAAAGCAGTGTTTGCTCAGTGGTTGCTCCTGCTGTTTGCTTTCCATGACTCGGTTAAAGCTGCGTCTGTCTCTGCAGCTCACGCAGCATCGTTGGTGATTTCTCAGGAGTTTTGTGCTCCTGTGAAAAGGTTTTTGAACGTTTGAAAGGCCTAGAGGTGTTGTATTTTCAGTTGTGAGGCTGTGCGGGTCCTTGGAAACCTCTTTGTTGTGCTTTTTTGTTGTGGTTTTTTTTTTTTTTTTGCATTGACTCTTGGAGGAGGAGGGGGGTCACGGCGGCTTGGCCTCAGCCATGTGGAAGGGCAGCTCCCAGGAGCTCTGGAGGCATTGTGGTGGGAGCTCGGGTGGGGGGTGGTGTTGCTGTCCGCTGGCGAGCCATTGTCACCTCCTTTGTGGAGGGTATCAGCTGTGGATCTGTGATTGTGGGACAGATAGAGGTGATAACCCTCCCCTCCCCCTCCTCTCCGCCTCGCTGTGGGATGATCAGCGCTCCCAAAGCGCCTGAGTCATGGGCCGCCGCTCATTGTTCGCCTCCCCCTCCTCCAGCCTCCGTCCTCCTTCTTACGTCTGCTTGCTCATCTTTTTTGGACACGTCATGGCGGCCGTCGTCCAGCACAAAGACTCACTGTCAGCTCTGTATCAGAGATTATTCAGGCAAGAACTACCTCTGGGGCTGAATTAATAAAATGAGTGTGTCCTGTACTTCATGGCGTTGGTTCTCCAAAAGTGGGTCATGCTGCTGTTTCCAGCCGGTCAAAAATGTGGTTGGGAAAAAAAATTTCTGGTGCAGAATCTTTGATGATTGAAGTCAAAAGTGGACCTACATCCTTGTGTTGGAACTAAACTTCACTTTGCAGGGATCAGATACATTTTGGTTAGTTTTCTCTTGGTCTTGGACTGATGCACCAAACTCCCGATTGAATATGACACTTGAATGCTTGCTGAGCATTTTGATAAAGAGGTTTAGTCAAGAGCTTAAAGCCCTGTTTCCACCAAGTGGCAGCACATAAGCCGGATGTCGATAGCATGGCGTCACAGCAGCGCGACACAGTGTATCTGACTATTAAATACAACGAAGAAGAAAACGTGACACAGTAAACAAAGAGCAACGATGGAAGACATCCAGCATGTCTTCTTTTTTGTGATCAGCATGTGGCTTTTTGTTACGAAGCTCAACCAAGATTTGTTTCAGAGAAGGCTGTGCGCCGCAGGAATTATCTTCACAAAGATGAGTGGAGATTTAAACATGGCGGGGTTATGTGACGTCTCAACGGACTGCAGTGTTTCTAGCTCCACCTTTGAGGTCAGATCGTGATGCTTGGCACTCCAACAGAAGGGTCCCAAAAAGTAGGACAGTACGGTTTGCTTATAAGGGGTCCTGTCCTGGTTTTAGGTTATGGAAACGCCACAAAAAACGAGCCATACGGAGAGAATACTCTGGTGGAAAAGGGTCTTAAAGGACCTTTACCAGAGCCAAAAATGAAAAAACAAAGCCGCAATAAAATTTGTTAATTGAATCAATTTTAATGAGCAAAAATTTCTTATAGTTCCACGTTAAAATAGCCAAGAAGCACGGCATGAATTCACTTGATATGTAGACAAAACACAAATAATGAGTTTGTCTTACATCAGTTTAATTGCTTTTATATATATTTTTGGAATGACATATTTTATCTTATGTTTAAGTTAATTTTTCATCTAAAAGTGATCTGCACAATGGGTGCATGTCTGTGTTTTGGTGTGTCTAAAGTCCTGTTTGAAGTATTATGAAGAGCAGATGTCTTTGTTTATTAGGCTATTTATTAGTTAATTCTATTGGACAGATTTAAAATGTTTCTTCTTCCTGTTTCTTTTTTTTTCTACTTAAATATGTGAAGTAACTCCATCTTCCCCAGCCCTAAGCCTCAGCTGCTTCTCTCTGAAGACGTCTGAGAATAACGTCTTTGTGCTCGCCGTGGGTCGGAGGCGGTTACGCTCTCCACACATTACCTTGTCTTGGAGATCTACAATTACATTAATTATACACCGAGGCCTTGAAGAGGTCTATTGTCTGCGCTGCAGGAGCCGACCAGCGTGTGTGAGCCGTGAGGACGGGCTGAATGTGGTTTTCTGTGTGTCGGTGATCAGAAATGACTGTGAGTGTTTGGAGGAGGGGCCGGGGTGTAAAGTCAACAGTGGGGGGTTGGTTGGAGCGAGTCTGGGCCTGGTGGAGGCTTCTTGAACCTGAGACCGGAGCGTCTGAGCCAGGAGGACGGATCTCCTTTCACACTTTTGTTTTATTTATCATCTGCCGCCGTCTCATCAGGCAGAGTGCGTGGGGACGACTCGCGGCTCTGATGGGTGACCTGGAGGGGCGGGACGGCCCGAGCGGTCAGGGGGACGGATGTTAACCCCATTAGAAGACTTTGTTTCCAACACTTCATTCCTGAGGAGTAAGCTGAGCCCGCTGAGGCCTACCTACCCCGCTCGGCCTCACGCACACACCTCGGCTTCCTCTGGAGCTGCAGAGGCGTGGCTGCTCTGTTTCAGTCTGAATCTTTTACAGTTTCACCTTCTCACCGTTTACGCTGAAGCTGCTCTCACGCTCGGGTCAGCTTGTATGAAGAGTGTGAGTGCTGCTTCTTTCCTCTTACAGAGCTGGAGGACATGCTAAACACCGAGCACAAGCATGATAAAAACAATGCTAATGTTCATTTTACAATAATCTAAACAACCGTGGAGTGTCCTTTGTCTGACCTAAATGGTTAACCCTTTAACTACCAGCTGTTTGGCAGAGGTCATCAATAAAGTCAGCGATATTAAAGGATAAGTTTGGTTTCTACAGCTTTCACATTATTTATAGAATGAAGTAGAACAATATACTCACCCAGAAGGCTTTCCTGATGCAAACAGTGCTTCAGAAGATATTTAGATCCAAAATCGAGCGGCGGACATCCGTATAATGGTAGCACACGGGGCATGTATAGCGCCACTCCTAAAACTGCATTAATCGTCCAAAAACTCATTAGTTTCACCAATATTTCATCATGGTCCACTCACGCTACTCCTCCACGACAGTCTGTGTCGCTCCAGACATGTTTTTGTGACTGTGCTGACCTCTGAACTGGAAACTTTCTTTACGGCTGCCGTGCATGCGCAGTATCTATCGGATGAAGATGTTGTGGACGAGAACTTTGAATATGATGGGTGTCCTTATAGTTTCGAGCCAGAGTTTACAGATGAGGAGCTCATCGAAAGGAGGACGCCAGAGAGCAGTCTTCAGTTCAGAGGTCAGCACAGTCAAATATGGGTGGAGCGACCCCGGACTGTCGTGGAGGAGTAGCCCGAGTGGACCATAATGAAATTTTGGTGAAACTAATGAGTTTTTGGACGATTAATGCAGTTTTAGGAACGGCGCTATACATGCCCCGTGTGCTACCATTACACGGATGTCCGCCGCTCGATTTTGGATCTAAATATCTCCTGAAGCACTGTTTGGATCAGGAAAGCCTTCTGGGTGAGTATATTGTTCTACTTAATTCTACAAACAATATGAAAGCTGTAGAAACCAAACTTATCCTTTAAGGCCCCTTCCACATGAAGACAGAACGGTTAACAGTTTCAAGAAAAGGTGTGCGTCTATATGAATGCACTCAATATGCATGAAAACACTGTAAAACACATGCCAGACCTCGAGAGGTGCTGTAACGGTATGACGGAAACAAGCGGAAACAGGCGAAAAGTGCGCTGTTCTTTATGCTGAATGTGGCTGCTCTATCTGACCAAAAGCAGAGCACTTATTCCCAGGCGGACGCTTCTTAATTATTTATCACTGCAACCCAGAGTGAGAAAAGCTGAAGGTAGTTATTGAATCCTCCACCTCTGCTGTTCATCTAAGCTTTTAGCTCAGCATTTCCTTTTCAACACCTGGATGTTTGCATTAGAAGCTTCTTAAAGCTCATTTCCTCATTGACAGACTGAACCAGCCTCAGCTTGTCCTCCTCGTGTTCTTAGGACAGCGCTATCTCCTCGTCAGTAAAGTCCATAAATTCCTCTTCTCTTAACTTTGTTTGGTTTCCTCTGACTCACTTAAACATCCGCTGCTCCAGAGCAGGGTTGGTTAATCGTAAACCGGATTAATCAGGAGGTGGACCGACCTGTCTCATTGATCCAACGAGACAGCTCGGAGCTGAACTTTGACTGACCACCATCACCTCTGTGTTCAGTCTTTTATGAACTGTTCTGTGGGGACAGGTGAGCTCACACAGGTACAGGTATCAGCTGGACCTCTGCTCGGTGAAGCCCACCTCCAGCTCTATAGGTCTGTCACTGTGAGAGAGAGCGGGGGGAGGGGGCCGTGCGGACATGCTGACTTATCCCATGTGACCTCTAGCCTTCTCACAGGGCTCATCTGTCTGCCCTGTTTAATTATCTCCTCTCACACACACACGTACACACTCGCACACACACACTCGGAGGTCAGGGCTGCAGCTGAACCTCGCCACGCCACCCCCTCCCCTCCTTAAACTCCCTCTCTGCAGGCGGGGCTGCAGGCCGTCTGCATGACTCTGCAGAGGATTAGGCCAGACGAGTGTGAAAGTGTGTGTCCCTGCATGTGTGCATGTGTGTGTTTGTGTGCCAGGACTTGTGGTTTGCATATCACTCACAGTTTTCCCACCGGCGTTATCGCTTCATCGATGCACGTTTCCCCCCGGAGAGAGTTCGAGGAAGGAGATCAGACTGAAGGAAGGCTACTCTGTGAACTCTGATTTCATTTAACGAAAGAGAGAAAATAATCCAATTGACAAACTTTTTCAACAAGAGGACCAATTTGTTAAACATCAGTATGAATCAGACTCTTGTTTTTAAACTGTGGTGTTTAAGATAGATTCTCCTCATACAGTCTGAATAGATTCTGATTGTCAGACTCAAATCCAATTAAATCTATTTTTGTTTCAAATTTCATGGAATCAAATTAGGGCTGGGAAATATGGCCCAAAAATGAACCCCCCTTTTTTGCCCACAAAACTCAATTTAGGATTTGAATCGTTTTTTTTTTCCCTCTCAAAGCAAAAAACTCCAAGTGTCACACAAATGACATGAATGAAGGTCTACCTTTGTGTTGTCAAAATATATTTCTACATCAATCAAAAGTTCCCACCTTAAATTATAGTGTGTCATAAAATGTTGATTATGTAGTTCTAATGCAGGCAGGTTTGCCTACATAAACACTGACAGCTGAGGGATTTTCACAGCTTAACATGTTTTTCTCATGTTTCTCTCTAAACATTTTTTTTCAAACTTTGCACTTACTAACTTACAATTTAAGATCGATGTATTGCCCAGCCCTAAATCCAATATTATAGGTGCTATGAGGAGAATCTATTTCTGGCAACATAAAGACTCTGCTACCCATGAGCACGCGCAGTGTCTGTGGTAAAGACGTGACCCAAGCCAAAGCGTGTGTTTGTTGTGATGCTAATGAATGCAGCTCAGACCTTCCTCAGAACTCTCTATTGCTTTATAACTTCTTTTTTCAACAACTTACAGGATGCAAAGCTACTTATTGTAATTACTTGGAAACTCCTCATAGCATCTTTAAGAACGCAAAAAATAAGGGAAAAGGAATATGTTCCTGTTTTATTCTCCAGTATGATTTTAAATGCACTGATCCTCTGACTAAAACAGAAAATAAAACCATATTGATGAAGTCTGATCACATCCAGAAGGCGTACAACATCTGGGATGATTCCATGGAGCCAACAAAAGCCTCAGATTGGACTGTTCTGATCTCGTTTTAAGGACAGATTTTGGTGAGCTCTAAAGCTCCCTCCTCTCTTTGACATGTGAAAGAATTTGCAGATTATGGCAGATCCATGCAACCTGACCGAGTGATTTCAGCTTTCAGCGGTTGCAAAACCCTGAGCCATCATGGGTTCACACACGAGGAAGAGGAATGAGAGGAAGCCGACCACGTGGGGCCTTTTCAGGCTGATGGAAAACTTCCTTCCTCTCTTTCTCTCTCCGGCCTTTTCACCGCGTTTTATTTGTAACCTCCAGATTCTGGCAGCTCCTCCTGGACCCTGCTTGTAGCTTCCCCCCTGGCCCGGTCACTGCTGTTGGTTTTTGTTTTCGGTCGGGGTGTTTTCGCTGCCTCGGGTGCATCTTTGTGAGGGGCAGAGCACAAAGAGGCCCTTCTGGTCGGGCACAGGGAGCCCCGGCAGCCTCAAAAATCGAGCCGGCCGGACGGCCAGCACATACTGGCGCTTTCCAGCCTGGAGCCGGACATTTTGTTCCACTGGTGAACTCCGGGAGAGGCCGAGCGACTGAGAGAGAGCGATGGGGAGAGGAGGAGAGCGAGAGGGCGAGCCGTGGAGCCAAATCACATGATTTTAAGAGCTGAGGGAGGAGGAGGGTCTGCAGACTGCCCTGACAAGAGGAGGAAGAGACTAAAAACACAAGCTCCTGAGACGAGACAGGACTGCAGTATTAAAGCTCTGCTCCAGTCTGATTCATGGTTAGGGTTATCATCTTGATTTAAAGACTGAATATTCTGCTATGTGGTTGTGGTTACTCCGTTATCTTTGCACATTTATACAGTTTTCAGGCTTCCTTCCTATCAAGACAAGCATGCAGCTTCCCTAATGTTCTGTCTGTACATTTTTGTGTAAAAGAATCTGGATCCCATCACAAATCCTCCAGCACATTACAGCTGTAAATTCTCCAACTGTGTGCAGCGTCACATGAGCACATTAAAGCTCTTCTACCGTTGATTAAACATGTTTCTGCAGCTGCTTGATGCTGAATTATCCTCCTTTTACTTTAATAACATCAGTCACATTAGCTCCATAGTCGTGGCTATCACAGCTGATTATGAAGTAAATCATTTCTAAATGTGACGTTATTTGAGAGACTTCATAGAAACTACTGCTGATACATACCCTGAAAGAGCAGAAACACTCATTCTCCAGGCTCAGATTGTCTTTGAAGCAGCTCAGGTTGTTGGTTCGACTCCCTCTTGCCTTGCGGGGCCTTCAGTTTTAAGTTTGCATGTACTCTGTGCATGCATGGATTTTCTTCTGCAGAAAAAACATGCTTGTTGGATTTAGTGGTGACTTTGAACTGCCCTTATTGTGCGAATACTTGTCTGTCTCTTATGCCAGCTTTGTGATTGGCTGGTGACCTTCCCAGGATGCATCAGGCCTCTTGGCCAGTAAAGAAACAGGCAGTATAGATGGTGTATGGATCGATAGGGAAACTGAATCATCAGATATTCTGACTTTCACTTTCTTTGCATATATGCAGTTTTTCTTAATGGACTGGACGGCCACATCAGGTCATGATCTTACCACATTGTTCCAAAATTTTGGTAAGACTTAGAGAAGTTTCAAACTCTTAAAGGGACCTAAAATATGTTAGCAGCGTTCCTGAAAACCCAGCAATGGTTGGGCCACAAGCGGTCTTCGGTTGAGTCCTAGATCATTTCCTCTGCACCTTTCTTAAGACAGAAGGACTTATTTTCAGAGATTTGGTGCCCTCCATTACCTGAAATTTGTAAAATAGCAAATTTTGTATCGTAAAATACAGAGAAAATACAAAAAAGTATAAAAACTTCAAACTAACTTCTGATATATTTTTTAATTATTTGGCAAGATTTTGAGTTTCTTTAATCTCGTTTCTCATGGCTTCTTCCTTAAAGTGATGATTGCCAAACCAGTCAAATAATAAGCAGAATAAAAAAGGCTTTTCTTCCATGTTATGGAATTTCTGGTTGGGTATTTCTGTACTTTTTCCTGGAGGTAGTTGGGACTCGGTCTTCACCAAAACAAGAGGAACAAACTCAACCTTTGACCCTGGATTTAAAGACGAGGGCAGACATTAGAGGCAAGCCTCTGCACACATTTGTTTTTAGTTGCATAATGAGAAGTGAAGAAGCCTCTGAGAGCAGGGTGGAGGCGCGACAGGAAGTCGCTGTGGTGTCGAAACCAGAAGTTGCTGGCTGTCGTGGCTCTGTGGTGTGGGGCTGGATGCGCTGCGACCGTCAGTCTGCAGGGTTCATGTGGCTGACAGCCGGCTCTCCGCTCCCCCCCGGCCTGTAAAAAGGGGAAGTGCAGCAGGTGGACACGTGACGCTGCAGGCCTTTTGCTTGTTCACATGTTGCTGTGTTTTCATTTTGAACAAAAACAAATTAAAAGGCCCGGGCCTCGCTCCCTCGGCTTCTGCTCATTGTGCAGCGACAGTCACCCCACACGGCTCACATGCCGAGGGGGAGGGGGCTTCATTGGAGCAAACTCTGGTATCAGCAACCTCTCTGACCCCCAGTGATGAACTGTAGGCCAGGGAAGGAACAACAGGACCCCCCTCACCCACCCACCCACCAGCAGAAAACATTTACACAACCACAGAGACGAACCCACAGCGGCGAGGGTTGATGCAACAGCCGAGCAGAGACAATGTTGCTCTGAATCTGGGACAAAGATAACTCACTTCTATGAGGCTTGGATTCGTTTTAACTAAAAATTAGATTCAAATGGTAAAATAGTCCAAAGCAGTCTGAGCTCTCCGCCTTGCAGTCCAGACAGAATGCAGCAAAGCATCTTAAACTCAAGAATAAACTCATCACGTCACAGCAGGACTCGTCTCATTTCCTGTCCACCATCTTCCCCTCCCGCCTCCTCTCTCTCTGAGTGAGGTTTATGTCTCCTCTGGACGAGCGAAGGCTAATGGACACATTAGCCGCCGGCTCGTCCCTGCGCGGCGATTAGGTGGCTGTGAGGTCATCGCTTCACTTCTGCTCCCATCCACATCAGGGATCTATCATTTCATTACAGCTGCTGGGAGGAGGGATGAGACTTTCTCCTCTTCTGTATTTGTCTGTGCATCCATCTGCATCTCTGCTGCTTCAAGTCAACTTCAGAATCAACAGAAAACATTTTACAACAAGCAGCAGGGGTTTAACCCTTTCATGCATGATGTATTAAATCACAAAGAAATACTTTCAAAAAAGTTAAAAATCATAGTTCGGTGTTGTATTTTGAGGGAGTTATGCATTTTTTTACTCTATGCATACATGGTAATAATAGTAATTTAGTGGAACTTAATATAGATCCACAAACATGTCTTGACAAACATTTATTTGACTTGGTAAAAGAAAAAGCAGAACAAGAGTGAGACAAATAGGTCTCACTTTTAGATATATGCCTGATGAAATACACACTTTAAGATGAGTTTTATAGCATCAAAATAGGTTATGTATAAATGCTATTCCTTAGCTTCATGGTCGGGTCGGACAGGGCTGGACTGGCCTGGATACCTAGCTTCAGGAACAAGACAATTAAAACTGGAGCAAATTTATATTATTCAGACACATCTTAGAGCACCGGGCTGTAAGTAGCCATATATAGCCGGCTACCAAACTACGATACTAAGTTTTCCAAAAACTGCTTGTTGTCACACATCAAAAGCTACCGCTACGTAACTAGAAAGAGATACATTACCTCGTGGCTTTGCATCCTGTAAGTTGTTGAAAAAAGAAGTTGTAAAGCAATGCAGAGTTCTGAGGAAGGTCTGAGCTGCATTCATTAGCATAACAACAAACACACGCTTTGGCTTGGGTCACGTCTTTACGACAGTTGCCGCGCGTGCTCATGGGTAGCAGAGTCTTTACATCGCTGGAAATAGATTCTCCTCATAGCACCTTTAAATTAAGAAGTACAAAATTAAACAGCCATTATTTGTTTTGTTCCAAATGATGAAAATATCCAGATTTACAACCATCTCCTGTTTTCCTGACATGGATCATTGGCTCCGAAAAAAACAGTATGAAAGCTCAAAAAAGTAAAATAATTAGTAAAATAAAGGATTAACATGATAAAATGTTTTATTTCACAAATCATGAGTCATGTAAGAGTCATGAATTTTACTTTGCAAGACATTGAATGGATCTCAACTTTTTAAAAATCCATATTTTTTAAGATATTCATCCTCTCTAATGTGCTGCTCGTGCTGCTCGTGCTTCTTCCATCACAGTCGTAGAGACGTGCATGCTAGCTGTTAGCTTGCTGTGTTGGCCATGTTTCTTTAAAAAACAAAGCAGACTGCCCCTCCTTCATTAGTTCAGTTTGTTGGTCCGTTTGGATTCTCCAGGTAAGACAGCAATGACAGTGACTTCTGTAGTCTGCAGATGCTGCAAAATGAAATGTTAGTTAGCTGATGACCAGTGACTGCTGCACCGTTGATTATCTTCAGTCTTAATGCATCAGAGTCAGCGAAAGCTTTAGATTCAGGAAACAGCTTATCAAACTTAAAGCAATATAAACTTCAGCCTTTATTTTACTAATTATTTTAATTCTTTGAACCTTCATACTGTTTTTTCTGAGCCAGTGATCCATGTTGGGAAAACAGGAGATGGTTGTAAATCTGGATGTTTTTATTGTTTGGAACAAAAAGAGCTCCTGAATTGATCTGAATCAAAATCTTTTCTATCCACCAATTCATTAAATATCAGGGAATCGATCATATAAACCACATATTTATGACCTTTTAAGGTTTGGACCACCTTGTTTTGGTAGTGTGTGTGAGGAGCTTATCACTAACTCTTCTTGATTAAATGCATAAATGTCAAAGATTTTCTCACTTGAATAATAAGGAAAAGTTTTTGGGCCATGTTGCCTGGTCCTCTGCTCTGACACACAGGTAGATGTTTTTCTGTCATTCATGCCTTTAGGTCGTAAACTTTCTGACGGTGTCCTGAAGGTTGTAGATGGAGGCGAGCGTCTTGATTTTCCACAGAGCTGAAGTTTGTTCTGAGACAGGAGTCGATGTTTAGTCTGGTCTGAAGGACAGAGCCGGAGGTGTTATGTCTCTGTCTCTTTCCTCTTCTTCTTCTTCTCTTGTTTGACCTTTCATGTTTTTATGAAGCAGCTCCCCTCCCTCTTTCAGACCCCCCTTTCTTTCCTCTCCTCTCCCCCCGTCAACGGCGAAGGCATCCAGCTCAGGAAGTGCTGTGAAACATCAGATTCCACTTCCTGCAGAAATCAATACATCTCAGGTCCAGCAGAGAGTGCACAGGCACACATGCTTTCACTCTGGCACACACACCTGGTGTGATTTCACACTGTATGCATGTGAAAAGGCTTTTATCCAGAACAATGGACGGCCCAAGGACACGATCCTGTTTCGGCCCCGTGGATGTCCTTCAAACTTTTAACAAGGAGCCGTCGAGGAGTCACCAAGGCACAAACAGAAAACTCCAAATGTGGAGCCATCTTACTGTTTAGAGTCGACTTTTCCTTTAAGGCAGATCTTACACGTGCACAGTTTTGTGCCCTGAAAGCCTCAGTTCTGGTCTCTCTAAGGATGCCTCCTGCATTGGAGGCTTGTTTTTATATTTAATGCAGTTTCCCCTCCTAAAAAAACAAGATTCTACCAAACTGTAGGGGGCAGCAGGGTGAAGACGTGGGAGGGGATGATACACTTTTCAGGTTGTTCCACCTGTTTTTAACAACAATGAATCAACCTTTTAATTTCCATTTCTTCTGGCAAAACTCTTCTTTTTTCCCAAGTTTTGTTAAATTTCGAGGCAGGAATTTTCTGTCACTTTAAGGATAGAAAATGAGCACCATGCTGTGGAGTTTTTTATTGCAGCTGATGGTCTGCATCCTGCCTGTCAATCAATAAGTCAGGCTCCAACACAGGGCTCGGCAGAACTTCCAGGATGCATTTGAAAGAAAGAGTATCTTCCCATAATGCTTCACGGGCACGTGGATGACTTCATGAGGGTGATTCTTTATTTGTGAAACAAAAGCACTTTTAATGAGGATAAATCCATATTTACAGAGCAGTATGGTGCAGATCTTTAGTCCTCTGATTATAATCTTCATCAGCGTGTCCCACATTTTCCCAGCATGCCAATCAACTCTCATCAGCCGTGTTTACAGCAGCTCAGCCCCAGTCAAAGCTCTCATTCCATCATGTAGATGTTTCACCATGTTTACGATGCCCAGACTGCAGGAATCATGGAGTGATAATCGCTATGATTCAGGGTGATTTCCAGCCAAATGTGATGTACAGTGCATTCAGAACGGCTGCAGAAGCTGCCTGTGGATGATAAGAAGCCGCTATGGTTAAATGAGAATGAAGAGAAAAAGCCTCTAAATGTTGTCTCTCCTGCTTTTAGGAGAAACTGCACTGCCAGATATTTAAGAATTAAAAAAATGTTAGAATCTGCATGTCCAGCTTTTCTCCAGTCTGTGGTGCTCATATCTGCATGTCAGTGAGATGCAAATGCAGCAGGATTGTTTTCAGGAACAGGGTCGTGGTTCTCCTGTGCGTGAGTGTGTTGTGAGATTCCTTCGGTCACATGAGCCGCTCAGGTAATTGTGCTGCAGAGCAAACGAGGTTTAAAGGCGAGACGGCGACAAACAGGGACAGTGTTTTCCAGAAATAACAAACTCATGACTAACAGCGGCTGTGAGAGCCATAAACAGATAAGAAGACACAATGTGCAGGCGGCTGCGTCTGCGCCCGCCGTGCTGTCACTGCCCTGAGTGTGTGTGTTTCCATACAGTAGTGCTAATGAACTTTGAGCCTCGTCTTCAGGCCTCAGCAGCTGTCTGTGATAGTGAAGACGGGGCCGGGGGAGGACGTGTTGTTTTTTGTCCTTGATAAAGCTGCCAGTTTACAGCAGCTGAGATACCTGACACACACACACACACAGCGAGGTCCACCTTCCTGTTGACTTGAGTGCAGGGCGCGTCGTGCAAAGTCCCGTTCAGAGTGTTAATGAGGATAACCTGAAGTTCAGCGACCGCCGGTTCATTACAGAAATAACTCTGAGGTCCTCCAGAGCTCGGCGCAGATGAATCATATGCCCTGTGAGTGTGTGTGTGGTGGAGTGATGCTCCTATAGTCTGTTTTAGGTTAATATCCAGGGGCCTGGTGCTCCGAGGGGCCTCGAGATTCAGGCTACGTTTACATGGACACTCCTGACTTATGACGCAAAGATTTTTCCTTTGCATATTTAAATTCTTCTGCGTTCAGACGACACTGGAGACGTATGGACCAGCTGTAGTGTGCATGCCAGTTCAGTAGATGGCGGTGTAGGTTAGCAGAGAGGCAGCGCTGCAACAATATACGTACGAAGAAGAAAAACTTTTCACAAACAACAATGGCGAATAGACGCACAGAGATGCAGGAGTTTCTTTTCTGGACAACAAATCTGTCTGGATGGTTTTGACTGGATAACAAACCGAGCACGGTAAGACGCTCACACGTTACTCGGCACATGGTCAAAGCTGTTGTTGTTCCTGGTATGTGCGCGTAGCCTTCATCTGAAAGAGTACTGCACATGCGGTAGCCTCAGCGTTTCACCCTGAAACGCTCCGATGCAGGTTTACACGGAGCTGCATGGAGAGCGTTTTGGAAACTTTCCACCCTGGAGCCAGTTTTTCAAAATTTCCCGTTTTCAACGCGTTTCAGTGTAAACGCAAGTCCAAAACGTAATGAAAACCTATTGGATTTGACCGTTTTTGGTGCCGTGTAAACGTCGCCTGAGTCATTTTAGAAAAGCAGCAACATGAGGTATAGGTCCAAGATGAGCTTACATGACAAAGATGAGGTCTAAAATATGCAGCATGCTGGGTAATGTGTGCAAATACAGTAGGCGTGTGTGGCTAGTGTGACTAATAATAACATATTTTTTCTTCTTAGCAGAATTAATTTGCTTATATTTAATGATGATAACATATTTGTGTATGCAAGACTGTGCCCTTCTCTTTTAGTTGAAAATATTGCATGCTCTTTACTAACAAAAATAAGCTACAGCAATTTTAAAAATGTATAAAATGATTATTTAATTACTGGAGAATGTTGTGAAGTTGCAAACAAACCCACTGATGGATTAAACGTTTGATCAGTTTGCGAAACTTACTCCTGCTTCCTTGGCGAAGACATGGTTGTTGAGATTAGTCACTATTGCTGAAATCCTTGAAAAAAATTGTTTATTGGTGGAATTGCCCATAAGAGTTGGGACTTTTGGAAGATCGTCAATCAGTAACAATTAGGGTGGGCTCTTATTTCAACCCAAACTATTGGTGCCACTTTATTTGTTAAAGCAAAAAAGCATTCATTGTTTGGCAATGTTTGGACTAGTAGGCAAATAATAAGCTAAACCTTCACGCCTCCAACACTGATTTTGAAATTCCAAATCAAAAAGTAAGAAATTACTGAAGAAAATGACCAAGAAATAACAAAAAATGAAGGATTTTTTTCTAAATTGTGCAGGTTGCATGAAAGAGTGGAAGAAATCAATTTGTGCCATTTAGTTTCTGGTCCAAAATACATTAGAAGGTCATCACATCTCTGCATTTAAACCCCCCTCTGAGGTGTGTGTTCACATGCTATGATAGCCCTGAGCTAAATGGTGAGGAGGGGCCTCGTGTTGGTCTCTTTGGGGCCTCCTGATGCTCCACAGCACGGCCATCTACCTCCTGTTTCTATTTCCGTCTCTGGTTTGATGTTGGGGGAGACAGTCGGACACCTCTACGGCAGAGCGAGGGAGGGGAGAGGCGCTAATGGATTTACTTCAGTGTGTGTTTCAAGGTGCCAGACAGCCCCCCCCCCCCCCCCCCTCAAAGTGGGCTAGGCAGCGGCTCGAGCATTAAGGCGAGGCAGGAGGAAAAGCTACTCTCCCTCTCCCTTTCATGCTTGGAGAGAGCTGCAGCATTAAGAGAGAGAGGCATCAGACGAGTGTGTATATGTGTGTATCAAAGTGTGTGTGTGTGTGTGTGTGTGTGTAATGCACCGCCTCCACACAGCGCAGCGTAGTGCGCCGCTCCGGCCCCTACATTATCCCAAAAGCTGCGGCTGTGATTGGAGCGGTAATGTGGTTGCTAAGCAAATGCAGTTTTCTTGGACTAAATGGGAGCGGGCAGGACTGCTTCCTGGCTGACTGCTGCTGGTGGGCCGGGCCTCGCTCACTCCAACGCTAATGCTACTGCTGCTCCTGCGTGTTAGCATGACTCACATACCGCCCAGCACACACGCACATGTAGACATGTTTCAGTGCGACCAGACAAAGCTCTGAAAGTAGGTCCTCTTTGGTTATTTATGTTTGCTGGATTAAAGTGAAGACTGTAGTGTCCCGAATCTGCTCTGAAGAGATCCTGCTGCACAAGACACCGACTCTGGACACAAATCCAGCAAGTCCAAGAGAATGATCTGCTGTTATTGGAGAATTATCAAAATATAACTCTAAGAGGACATGTTGTACGTGGACTGTGCCTTGATTTTGCAACAATACTAAAATGCATAAACTTTGAAAGCTGCAAAGATCATAGCAACAAAAACAGACACCACCACATACTTGGTCATTTACTGATTCAACTAATCAGTTATAGGGATGTTTATAGATAGATGATTATAGGAATGCCACTGATTGGCTGTTTTTGCTCTGGGGAAAAATGAAGACACAACAAGGGTAGAAAACAACAAATAATGAACCAAATATGAGTGATTTTGACTCAAGTGATGATGTTCCTTTACTTTGGATGCTCAGGGTTGCCTTTAAGAACCAGAATAACAAATGAAAAATAAATTCAGAGAGAAAAATGAAAGCGCTGTGGAATGTTTCGTCAGATCGTACATCAGTCCAACAATGTTTCGTGGCTTGTTTTCATGCAAAATACATTACACTGAATAACTGTCCTCATTAACAACAGTGAACCTTGCTGGTAGCTTGATCTTGCTCTCCTTAAAGGTGCAGTGCTGCTCCTGATACAGCCCAACTTCAAAAATTTTAGAAAATCTGAAGAAACATCATTATACTGAAATATTGACAAAATTTTGGAAGTCAGAAATGAAAAAAATACCGAATGTTGGAGCTGTCATGGAGCTTTGTTTTGAGCAAACAGCAAAAAGTGCAAAGATTTTAACCACCTGCTTTTAGAAGAATCATAATTTAGTTAGGACCATAAATGGCACAGAATTTAAGATATAACCTACAGAAATATGAGCAGGTTTTGTTATCAACATGTTTTTAGATATTTGTATGTTGTCAGAAAATTCAGTTTTATCAGAAAATTAAAAAAATGAGGAAAGTCTCCCGTACTGTGAAGTAGGCAAGGATTTTTGTTTTTATTATCAAATATTCAGGACCCACTTTAGGGCCCTGGAACCACTCATATGGCCCTTTTCCATTAGCCATACTCTACTCTGCTCGCCTCTACCTGGCTCTACTCTACTCGCCTTTTGCTGCTTTTCCACTAGCCCCAGTTTCCTGCCCAACGGGGTGCAGTGTCGCTGTAAACCGCTGAGCGGCACTGCGTTGACGTCATTTTGAGCGCGACACAACAATCTGTGGCTTTTTGTCACAAACTGAGTAAAAAAGGAAAGCAGAAGAAGGCTGCAGGTGGTAAGTAGAAATACCCCTTGAGAAGTAAAGGAGAATTTTGGAAGCTATACAACAGAATGAAGCCGAGGACGAGAGCAATCCAGCTGCAAAGAAAAGACACATGAGGGTAAGCTAATGGTAGCTACCGCTAGCATGCTAGGTCGTGGCGCTCATGACTCATCGATGACAACATTGTCTGACCAATCAGTAGCCAGCCGCTGGTCGACGTCACCTTTTAGTATCGACTCAGCTCGCTTAAAAACAGAGCAGAGTAGGTACTAAAATCTGGCTGGTCGTGGGAGGTACCAGGCTAGTGGAAACATGATGCAATCCGGGTAGAGCCGAGCCGAGTGGAGTAGAGTAGGCGTTAAGGTGTGCTAGTGGAAAAGGGCCAATACATGAAATACTTGTGAGGATCCTGAGAAGTGTCTTGGACAGAAACATGAGTCTTGCTGTGTTGACGTTATCTCGGCAGGAGCTTCTAAAGTTTGATGGTTAGAGCTGTGCAGAGCCGTCTCTGCCTCAGACTCTTCTCGTCCTTTTGCACAAACTCAGAGAAGAGCTCTTCATTCTTGATTCATCTCAGCGAGTTTCCTAACTCAAACTTGACCAGAAACTCCTCAGACTTGTAAATATTGGTCATGTTTCCCTCCACAGAAGGGAAAGTCCAAATGTTTGGTTGTTTAGCGAGAGAAATCCCTCCCAAAGATAGCTGACTTTTTCAACAGTTTGTCACATTAGCAGCCGAGGGCGAGAAGACGGTGACTAATAATCAGCCCAACCGAGAAAAGAATAGCGGTGGGCCACAACAAAAGGCTGCTGATGATTCAACAGAAGACGCTGACCATGAAATGCTAACCACGCGAACACATGTCCCACACTTGAGCCAAAAATCCGACTTCAGAAACTGGAGATTTAGTCAAAATTCAACAGTGGAGAGAAGAGGCACCAAATGTTGGAGTATCGTCATCAAATGTCGTGTTGATGAGTCAAGTTTGAGTCTCTCAACTTTCTGGTCAGTGATGTGCAGTGAGAAATCTTTGTTGATGAATTTTCTTTTGTTTAAACTTATTTCACTCATTGAGACTTGGAGAGATTTAAGCCACAGGTATATTTTTATATACCTGTTTCATTAAACTTTTGTTTGCTTTAAGATGTATGGATGCACAGTTTAATATCTCTGCTTTTGTTCACTATAGTTCTTCATCTTATCTTAAAAAAAAACAAACAAAAAAAACGCTATTTCCCCCCTGTGGGACTAATAAAGGTGTATCTTTCTTATTTTTTCCAAATAATTTTGTACTTTTCAATTTTATTGCAGTATTTGGACATCTTAAACAAAATTTAAAATAATACAACATGCTTTGCTTCAGTCTCTTGGTGTAAATGGACCCATCTTCATTTGAGTAAAGTTAGAAATATGCATTACGCTGTATAAAAAAAACATTATCGTATGATATTTTGTTATGTAACATGCACTGCTGTATCAACTTGAGCCACACATGGACTTTAAAGTTCTCATCTAATGCAAATAATTTAAAGTTTAAGAATGAAGTTAAACATTTGATCCACCAGGATAACCTTATAAATGCCTTTTTTCATCAGGTTCGAACATGCCATATTGTGACCTTCCTAATTTTGCTGTTTTTGCACAAGTTTTTGTTCCTTTTAGAGTTTTATAAAAGTACAGAAGAGAACTATCATCTTGGTACCTGTACAGTTAAAAAAGCAGAAGAATATTAACACATTTTAAGGCAAACTCGACCCCAAACTGAGAAATGTGCGGCCTACGTCACAAACATCTGAAGAATGAGGAGTATTTTCTGGCTCATAAGCGTTGTGTTGATGAGTTAAGTCTGAACCTCTCTTTCTTCTCGCCGGCAGCAGGTTCGTGTTTCCTGTAAGGTGAGGCGACAGCTCGAGGTCAACTGTCCGTCAGAGAGTGAGATGGAGGTGTGTGTGTGTGGGCTTCAGGACGGCTTTAATTAAAATGTGTGTCGCGGTCAGAACGACACGTACTCGTCAGAGCGACGGGGTCGGCAATTAGAGCGACCACGAGTGTAGAGATGGAGGTGTGGAGGAGGGTTAAAGGGCCGGAGGAGGACTAAAAATGTGGCATCTTTTCTACATAGTAAGACATCAAAATGTTCAGTACTTAGATGATGGCATACGCTCGTACACTAAGATGATTTGTGTTGTAAAAATGAAGAAACGTGACGATCCTCAGTCATGTTCAAACAAAAAAACGTAAGAACACAAAACATTTCCATCAGATTTTTGGTCAGTAAAGACAGTACTGTCTTATTATATCAAAATAAATGATTTGATTAGCTCTGTGTTCTGTTTAAAATTCTCTTCATTAATGTTAGGTCTGGATTCTTGGTATCCTTCCCGACCCTCGTCAGTGCATGTTTGTATGTTTGTGTGTCGTGTGTGGGATCAGAGTGTCGTCTACTTTTAGCTTCACTCTCTCAGAGTCACATTTCCTCAGCTTACGTCTGAGATCCCCCACCGAGGCCTGAACACACACTGACACACACACATAGACACACACTCCAACAGTGTGTGTGTGTGGGGCAAACAGCCCTAAACTCTCTGTGTTTGACGATCATTTGTCATTTCAGCACAAATAAAGTGATCCGCGTGTCAGCTGTTATTCAGTGTCGACGATTCAGAGACAAACAGGGAACCAACTCAGAGCCCAGTGTGTGCTTTAGTGTGTGTGTGTGTGTGTGTGTGTGTGTGTGTCAGCCGGGGCGGTGTTGAGAGCTCCTTGTTGTCACAGCTCTGCCATGCTGAAAAAAAACAGGTCCTTAAGCACCGTTTAGAGCCCAGCATCACAGTTAGACGACTGCTGGATGATTCTTAAATCTGAAATGATTCAACAGGAGGGCGATTTTATTGATTATTAGAATTTTAATCTTCCAAACACAAACTCTACGAGACCCGGCTGGACCGTGAGATCACACAGCTGCTTCAGGGACGAGTTCAGAGCTTAGATCCTTGAAGCGTAGATCCTTTTTTAAGACATTTCTGCAGAAGAGCTGCAGGAAGCTCAGCCATCATCACACCTGATGTTTGTGTCAGTGCGATGTAGCCTTAAAGGATAAGTTTGGTTTCTACAGCTTTCACATTGTTTATAGAATGAAGTAGAACAATATACTCACCCAGAAGGCTTTCCTGATCCAAACAGTGCTTCAGGAGATATTTAGATCCAAAATCGAGCGGTGGACATCCGTATAATGGTAGCACACAGAGCATGTATAGCGCCGCTCCTAAAACTGCATTAATCGTCCAAAAACTCATTAGTTTCACCAATATTTCATCATGGTCCACTCGGGCTACTCCTCCAAGACAGTCCGGTGTCGCTCCACCCATGTTTTTGTGACTGTGCTGACCTCTGAACTGAAAACTTTCTTTACGGCTGCCGCGCAGTATGGCTCATTGTTTCAGGGGCGACCGCCGGCTACTCAACAACTTTCTTCTTCCAGTTTTGTGCAAAATGGATGAATATCTATCGGATGAAGATGTTGTGGAGGAGAACTTTGAATATGATGGGCGTCCTTACAGTTTTGAGCCAGAGTTTACCGATGAGGAGCTCATCGAAAGGAGGAAGCCGTACTGCGCATGCGCGGTAGCCATGAAGAAAGTTTCCAGTTCAGAGTGGAGATGGGATAGAGATGAGACCCCACGCATGCACCAGGAGAGCATGCATCCTCCATACAGAGAGGCCCTGACTAGCAAGGAGATTGAGCCAGCAACCCTCTTGCTTTTACCGCTTTCACACTAAAAGTAGTGGGTCAATGCAGTTTTTTTCAAAGCGAGTTAACCCGCTAACAATCAGCAGTTGACTCTTTTCCAGTTATGACAACATCTTCCGTAAATTAATGGGACTACCTAGGTGTGATGTTCTCACTGAAACTGATTGGAGATGAGCTGCAGGGTCAATCGACCCATGTTGAAATGCCGATTAAACCCTTTCAAACTGCCGACAGGAGCCGGTTGTTACCGGGTTTAAACTTTTTTTTAGGCCAGTGTATAAAGGACATGCAGACTAACTGCTGTGCCACCGTGCCGTCTAAATGTCTGAATTTTAATTTAGCTAAAGTGTGAAATGAATAGGTTAAATCTGGAAGAATCTGATGACACAAGAAAAATGGAAAATACAAAACTTGATTTCTTATAACTTTATATAATGAACTTTTTCTGCTGTTTCCGTTTCCTCTGCCTGAGTTTGAACGTGTGATTGGAGCTTTCCTTCATTTCTTCAGTTTTGTGATCATGTTGTGATTAAATCAGTGATCAGAATAAAACATCAGGACAGTCCTGAGCTGTGTCAGTGTTTTCTCCATGTTAGTAGTCTGGGGGAAATGTTGCACTGCTCCTTTAAATGTTCTTGGCAGCGCCGTCTAATGTGGTGCGACCTGCAGAAGTGTCCTCTGCTGCTGTGTGGAACCTTTCTGCTCATCCTGTGTGTGTGTGAGGCCTCATGTGGGCCTGACCTGATTCCAGCCAAGCATCGCGTGCCTGACCAGAGCATCTCTCTGTTCTCGCTCTCTCGCTCTCTTTCCCATCCATCCATCCCTCCCTCGCTCGCCCGCCCATCTCTCTCTCTCTCTCCCTCTCTCTCATCTATTCTTCTCTCGCTCTCTTTTTTTCTCTCTGCTTTTTCTCCACACATTACAGTGTGCCTCACCGCCCATGCTGCACAGTTCGCTCTTTCATGCACACACACACACACACACACACAGGGTCCCACAGGCTCCATGCTTACCTCAGTGGAACCGGAGTGAACGATTTCACAGCGGCTTTACTGCAGACAAAATGAGAGTGGCACTGTCTGCTGCTTACTGAGCGACGGGACGGGAATAAAGATTTACATATCTGGGTTAAAGTTAGCATGAAACGGGAAATCCTCTTTTTATTCTGTTTTAGATATCAAACCAGAGGCGCCTTTAATCTGCTGCTCTGAAAACATCTATTCTAGGAAGCGTCATGATGTGGAAATAAACCGTCATGACCGAGGAGGAGAGATGATTGTTCATCTAACCTGCAGCCTGTGGGGCTGGATGTTCTACCGAGAGCTTAATATTTTTAATTATCACTTTTAAAATAATTTAATCTACTTCATGATATCGAGCTCTGGCATCAGAAAATCACCTCAAATCTTTGGTCATTTTCTTCCCAAAATCTGCAGCTTGAGCCCTGCCATTGGTGCTGGTTGCTGACATACTTTTACTATTTTCACCTTCAGCTTGTAATCAATGAAAATAAAAAGTAGGAGATATTTGCTGCCAAACTTTGATGCATGCTGCCCTGCTATCATGCAGGTATTGCTGATGGATTTTCAGCACACACCTGGTGTTGTGGCAACACTTTATTTTGCAACTAAAATTAAAAAAGAGAAACTTTGTGTATGAAATCCTGCAGGAGCATCGATTTGGTGCTCAGAAGAATACCAGGCTGATAAATTCACTTGAGTTCAGGGATATGATGTGGCAACTTGGGCTGAACGATTTGAGAAAATAATCTAATTGCGATTTTTTTCCCAATATAAACATAAGCAGTAGATCTTTTTATAGTAAAACCAGTATAACATTAAATTAATCTAAGGATAAAAGATTTGAGAAAAAGTGGAGAAGTGAAGAACAGAAGCAAAATAGGTATGGAATTGTAAAAACTAGGTAAAAATGGTATGAAAGTGGAAAAAGGTTAATAAATAGGTGCAAAATAGATATGAAATTGCAAAAAATTGGGAAAAATTGGCAAAAAAATACAAAAGTGGTTTAGGAAAATTGATTATGGCGGCAAAATTGGGAATTAAATTTGAAATTAAATTTAAAAAAACATGTAAAAATTCAAAGAAAGGTTCTGACACTGGCCAAAAAAAGATGAATAGGGGCAAAAATACCCATAAAGTTGTAAAAACAGGGTTAAAATGGTAAAAAATGATCAAAAGTGGGAAAAAAGTGTATGAATAGGATTAAAAAAAAGGCATGAAATTGCAAAAAACTACATCACAATGCCAAAATGTTCAACATATTTTTTTCTAAACATATTGAACCTTCTGCGATTTGAAAATTGCAACAAGCCAGATTGTGATTTAATCTAATTTGCATTAATTGTTCAGCCTTAGTGGCAACAGTCTTCTGCTGTACCAACAGAAAGTGTCGATGGTGTAAAGCTCAAACCGACAGACTGCTTGGACGAGAGATTGCCCTTAAGCCCATTGCTCTTTAATTTAGTTGTAGAAAATGTTCAAATTGGTTTAAACAAATATTAAAATGTAACTTACTAAGACTGGATGTTGGGCTGCATGGTGGAGCAGCAGGACGTGCTGTTGTCTCTCCCTGTGCATATGTGGGTTTTCTCCATTTACTCTGGTTTTCTGCCACAGATCAGGAGCCTTCTTGTTAGGATTTGTAAATGAAGGGTTGTGTGCTCTGTATTTCAGCCCTGTGATTGTCTGGCGAACACCCCTCCTCTCGCCCAATGACAGCTGCCATGGGCTCTTTGAAACCCAAAACGGGAAAAGTGCTGAGGAGAATGACTGGGTGAGGAGCTGCCTGATGATTATATTAGTTGGTATTGCCAATGATCCGGACTGTTTCGACAGTCCTTATTAAGAATGCACATTGTTAAATTGTTGATATTGTAGTTACTTGTAACTGTTGTCACTATACAGTCTGTCTAACGTTGATTGTTGCAACTAAAAAGACAGGTTAAGTTTTATGTTGGTCCTCTACAGCTTTGTTATGGTAAAAACAATAATAGATATATTGGAAATAACTTTAATTCTGACTATAGTGACTATTTTTTGTGTGGAAATATTGTTTTGCCCCCTTTTACCATTCCATATTTTGTTTGTGTGTTTACTGTTACTGTAGTTGTGAAGCTTCTGAATTGAGTTTACATTGACAGTAGAGGAGCATCAGATCCCTCCTGGGATTAGGAGCATAACAATAGGTAACTGCACTTTTGTAACAAGCCTAAAAAATGCAACCCACAACTGACAATATTTAAACAGATACTGTAGGCATATAAATTGTCCATGTTTATCCCTTATATTCCCTGTACTATTGTCAGAATGTACAAGCGTGTATGCCTCAAAACACAAGCTAAAGGAAGCTGACACAAGCGGCAGTAAAATTCAAAAACTGCCAAATATTGTTAAAAAAACTTTTCAGTTTGCACTCACTCTGCGTCCATGTTGTCATTCATAGCTGATGGATGGACTTGTGGATGGATGAATGGATCCCTCACTGGGAAAGTGTAGAAACAAGTGTGCACGCTCATAAATCTGTGCACAGTCTGCAGAATGCTGAAACTTAAGATGCATTGATACTTTGGTTTGCTTAAATTGCAAGCTCTTTTGCTTTGTAGCTTTTTCACGCCTCTCCTTTTCAAGCTGAGAGAAGTGCTCTTCATGTTTAACCTCACAGAGTTCCTGCAGATCCACATAAAAGTTGAATTAAAGGTTTGAATTATTATTTTATCATGTTTTGTATGGATGAACTAAAGGAAGGTTGAGAAAAATTTGAGAACAGTTGGCAAAAACACACCAACAGGAGGTGACTCCCATGATGTGTGGAAACGCTCCAAAGTCTTCAGTTTGGTGGTCTAAAGTTTGCAGCTTAAACCGGGTACAGTCGTTGTCGGCCATCCTTCTTCCTTCAGAGATGCCACTTCTTCGTCCCTGCATCTCATTACAGACTCCACGGGGTTCGGGCCTCCCCCCCTCCATCTTTCAGAGGTTCTGTTGTGGAGGGGGGGGTGATCCGAGGCCTGTCATCCCCAATTACCCAGATGTGGGCCCCGGCCTCTCTCCCTCCCACTAATCCCTCCCTTCTCTCCCTCTCTCCCTCTTTCCCGTCTATTCTTCTGCCCTGGACACAAAACGAGAGCGGGTGAGCCTTTGTTTGAGCCTCTTATGTAAGGGTTATTAAGGCATATACTGTACGCATGTATGGAACTCTGCTGGACTCCTTCGGTCATCACCTGGTTTTATTGTAACCAACTACGTAAAAAGCTGTCAGAGCTTTTAGAGAGGTATTATGATACAGATACGCAGGACGACCCACGAGTCCATAATTACCATCTGCATTGTGAAGGTAATGCTCTCTGAGGTGACGTTATGCCAATGACGTGGTTCCAGCATGAAGCTGCTGTGGATCCATCTAGACAGTATAGATCTGCAATAACTAACACGAAAGCTGCCAAAGATTATTTCTGTTCAAACTTTGATTAGTACTGAACAGGACAGATTCACAGCACAGTGTGAGAGCACAGATCTCGAGGTCTAACTGTGCTTTTCCATTTTTGTATTTGCTCAACTCGGCTCGACCCCGCTCCAGCTCGTGGTGATACTTGGACCAATCACAGGTCTGCAGTGTCTCCATGTCCATAGTCTTAGCTTAGCTCAATAGGAGCCCTGCTGGAGGTAATACTGAAAACTGTGCCAGGTACTGGTCACGATTGCAGCTGGAAAACCAAAAGATCTGAGTAAAGTCGAGCCGAGTCGAGCAGATACCATTTAAAGCTCTTTTAAACAGTCCTGGGTCATTGGTGTTCTTCTGGTTTGCTCATGTAGGTGTTGTCTCTGATCCAGGAGGTGCCAGACTTTAAGATCTACTTCTGATCCATCAGCCATGTTTGACTGTGTATGCTGTTTGTTTGACATGCCTGAGTAAGAGTTATGAAGGCTGGAGTGTTTGAGCTTTCCATCAAGAGACTCATGTAGAAGAAAAACTTCTGTGCTTATCGCCTTAAAGTTTATCAAAGATCAGGATCATGGGTGATCTTTTAGATTTCAGGGCTCCACTTGTTTACATGTTCTGGATCTTTCCATGGTCAGGATGAGGATGCAGCAGAGAGGAAAGACTCTGACAGCTCATCTTAACATTTAGATATCAAACCAGAGCAAAAGAAGCTTATAAATGTTGCTGGAGCAACTTGGTTGTGTTTTGACCTTGACAGATGTGCAGATTTATCCACATTATTTAATTTCTTCTTAATCGTCAGTAACGTACAGGCTGCCTGTCTTCATGCTGGACACTTTAATTTGTCTTTTTTGACTTGTTTGCTGTGGGCTGATAAAATCATGGACTGCAGTTTTCAGTGGGTTATGTCTGCATTCTTTGGTTTAGAAATGCCATATTTTGGTGGAAACAGCATCAATTATAGGGGTTTTATGATGTGCTACACAGCATAAACCATTCCTTCTTTTTAGTCATACAGATCAGCCCATAGTTGCATACGAGAATGGAAAATAATAACAAATAGTAGGAGTTGTCAAGCTGCAGTAAGAAGCTGAAAGTGACTTTAAAAATGTCTTATGTGGAACAGAGGCAGGTGATAATCCCGTGGTTTTTCTGTTAATCTTGAGTCTTTGCATTCACATGATGTCATTATTCAGCCCTCCTCGGAGTCTGCGGCAGCTTTAAATGAGTCTGGTCTCATTTCCAGCCCTGACTCTTCTTCTTTTTAATCCGGAGGAGAACAGAGACGGAGGTCAGCAGCCTCTGAAATGGATCATCTCCTCTCTCTCTGCTCTCTGGGCATGCTCTGTAGGAGCTCACAGCACTGGTTTGGTTCTGTCTGCAGCGTTGGAAACGGCACCAAAACAGCTGCCAAGAATTCTGACAAGCTCATTATGCCTCCTTCAAACTGTTATCTCCGCCTTGACGGGAGCGTCGCTGTTTACAGAGTGTGTGATGCGCCTTTTTGTCGGGAGGCCCATCACGCGTCGGGGGGACCTACTTTTATGGGCTGACCTACTTCACAGAGCTCTCATGTTGGATTGTTAATTTGGTGAGCTGCACCTCTATGTGGATCTTTTTAGCAGCCGTGTGAGGCCGGCCCACGCCGGTCGGGGGGGAGAGAGGACCGGCTGCCACCACTGCTGCGTCTTTAAAAACTCTCTCCAAGCTGCTTTTCAGATTACCAGCGCTGCAAACTAGGTAATCGCCCCTCAGCACGAAAGGGCTTATATACCAACTGCAAAGTACGCACAATTCATTTCCAGCGCCACCTCACCCTGCTCGCCGCTTTAATCGGATTCTTGTTTTTTCCTGTTTTGTTCTCGCTGTTATGCGAGTGGGTGCCGTTGTTTACGTCTCACTCTGGCTGGATGCACAGCACTTATGTTTAAGGATGGCGGCTGTAAAGGAGAGTGGGAGTGTGTGCAAGGCCTTGTGTGTTTGCGTGACTGATCATTTAAAGCCTTCTCAGCTTTTTCCTGGTGACAGGTGGCACCAATATGGTGCTGCAGCGCCGGGTGTAAACTAAAGATACATTAAGGGAGACGAGTCGTAGAAAGAGGCTGACAGAAGAGCTCCTAAACAAGATTAAGAGAATGGTTAATTCTGGCTGATATGCAGGGATAGGTGGATACAACTGAGTCCCACAGGCCACAGGATAAAGTTATCAATGTGTTTGATACCTAATAGACACCTAATAGATACACTAAAGGCTTTGGATTCAGTTTGTCTCTGTAATGATAGTTAAGAAAAAAGCCTGAATTGATGAAATTGATTTGCATACTTAATAAAGAGGAAAAACATGAAGAAACGTGTCAAAATGATTGAATTTACCATCATAGTGTTGGTTTCCTTGGTCAAGCTCAGTCCAAAGAGGAATATTTAAACCTTATTGTCCTGTAAAAGCTTTCATAAACCAAAGGAAAAAGGCTGAATGGAAGGACTGTGGATGAACAGGCGTCAGCTATGACGTGCCATTTGGTTGCTAAGTGTTAATATTTGCTACCGCAGGCTTAGATAATGGTTAGTGCAGCACCCCGGAGGTTTTGGGCTCAAACGAGAGCTTCATAGAAGTAAACTGTTCCCTGGTAGCATCTTGTAACACTGAGGGAAAATCAACAACAGATCAGGTGCAGGTTCTGCCAACACGCTCGGTCCAAACCCCCCACACAGACCACTTCCAGTTGTGTTTTGTTCTTCTTCATCTGTGTTTTTCTTTTCCCTTCATGGCAACCACCCCGGCTGCAGGAGGAGAAGTGCTGCTGCTGCTGCTGCTGATGACGATGGTGGTGATGATGATGGTGATGATGGTGATGATGATGGTGTGCAGGGGCACAGGGAGGGGTTGGTTTGTTTTTGGTTCGGATGGTTGCTGCAGCCATGGAAAGATTTAGCCAATAAATGACGGGAGGTCCGTTACATTTGTCCTGCCAGAGCTAAGATCTCCAGCATCCCCCCTGCACGGCTCCGTCAGAGGGAGGAGTGCACAATAACTCCAAAGTTCCACATGCAGAGCCAAAGAGGGGAGCGCTTACTGGAGTTTTATTAAAGCCATAAAGCAAAGTAAGTTTCTCCAACCATTTAAAGCATGCAAACAGTGGTGATGGAGTCAGAAGAACATGGAAGAGTCGTCATTTAATAATGTTTTTTATTAAAAGTAGGGCGGGGAGATGTGGACCAAAAACAAATCGGGGTTAGGGCAGCAGATTCCAGATATCAGACAAGCCGTAATATTGATTTCTGTTAAGAAAGTTAAAGGCTTAGTGCATTTTGGCCCCTCTCTATCTTTGAGAAATATCTTGGGATGCACAGTATTGGATTTTTGCAGATATCTGATATGTTGGTATTTCCAAATGCTTTATTGAAGAGACTAAGACGGAAAAGTCTGGACATTACCAAAAATGACTTGTTGCAAGAAAAACAACATTCAACTCTTGGATAAATTGATCTCTTATATTTTAAATGTAACCATTTAGAAATGATGAGGTGAAGCAGCTCAGCACTTTTATGTATTTTGCAGATATTACTGTCAATATTTGGATTATGAATGGGTGATAATTTGGATGTAAATATTGTCAAAAATGCCAACATCAGCCTGTACTGATATTGTAATGATATCATAATGCATCCCTTCAAATATTGCCCAATAATGAGCAGCTTTTATCAAGAAATGGCACCTTAAGTTGTGACATTGGTGTACCACAGGGTTCTATGCTTGTGCCGCCTCATTTATATAGTATTTGTAAGGCATGCACTTGATTTTTGTGACCATAAAAAAAGCCCAATATTGAATGTGTAAGACTAATGTTTCTGCTGCTGAGGTATCATGATGAGGCAATATCATTTGTTTAGTTCTACTAAAAAGGGGCTCCTATAATGAAGGAGCAGATTAAATAATTCCTGGTCATTAATCCTAACAATAAAGAAGTAAACTATGTTTTTCAAAGCATTAGACTTGGCATCCCCGTATACTCTGACTAAATGATGTCTTACCCTTCATCTTAATCTAAAATATTGGGTCTTAAAGCTTTCCCAGCCCTGATTTGATTGCTCATTTTGTTGCTGAAGTCAATGTTAATCCTAGGACAGAAACATTTGTCTCTGCAGCCTGCACGATCAGAAAAAAGCAGCGGTGGAAAAAGTTAGTTTTAGTGGAGTCCTGGCAGATAACTTTCCTGTTCTGGTGACAACACCCCCTTCCTCCAATGTTCCTTTCTCAGCTCATATGCTTCCCATCAGGCACAGCGCTCGGCATGACGTCAGTGTGTGTTAAATGTGTGTGCGCGCTGGAATTGGGAATGGCAGGGAAACCAGCGCTGCTCTCCAGATGTGAGAGGAAAGGAGGGAAATGAGGAGAACAGAGCTGACAAATGAGAGAAATAGTCCCTCGGTCTGACGGCCTCGTGGTCGCCGGGTGTTTGTGGGGTCGCATGTCACCCGACGACGGCGCCCGACACCCTGCGACCACCACAGCTTCCTCATCTGCCTGCTCTGCACAGGAATCCATTTTGTAAACTATGAGATATTTTTTTCTGGATGTACACTTGGCCTTGGATTTTCTGACCCCCCTCCTCGCCTCCTCGTCCAGAACAAACTCCCCTCTCAGAGGCCACAACAGTTTCTTTCTAAGGCCCGGGGTTTTAACCTCGCGGCCCCTCCAGAGTGGGACGTCCTGCAGCGTTAGCAGCTCTGGATGCAGCCCAAACTTTCTGCTGGCCTGTTATTCAACCTGACCCCTCTGTGACCTCAGGCTGTCAAAATATTCCATACTTTACGACGGCGTTTCTCAACTGGCCGAGCCTCAGGACCCATCCCACCGCCTTCATGACAAATAATGATCAAGTTACTTTATGAGAAATGCAGTTATCTCGACCTGAGAAGGAACAAAACACCGACTCTCGAACAGCAGAAACATCATATTTAAAGCTGGTGTGACTGAAGGATATGAATGCACGTGACCTCCAAACACTAAATCCTCTAACAGAGTTAGTTTGTGCATGATCTCACACTTCTCAGCTGTAGATCCTCTAAGAATCAGCACCATGACTCTCTCCATGAAAGTAGTTAACACAGCTTTTTATGACAAAAATCATAATCTGTGTTTGTGCTGGTATTTACTGATTTTGTTCTAACAGTGTTTTGTTGCTCTCGCCTTGTGTGGGCGTTCTATCATTTCCAGCCTTTTTCCATTTCCTGCACATCTTCTACTTTCTCACCCCTTTTCTGATTCCGTCTACTGTCTCTCCACAAATAATCATAGTCCCAATTATTTGGATGTTTTCAGATTTCATGAACATATAAGACATTTGTTAAATGATTTCAGGTTGAAGTGACTACAGTGCTGTTTGTTGACAGTTGCCACATTTGACAAACCTTAAATTTAAGCTTAATCATTTCTGGCTTCTTCCATATTCTGGATATCTTTGCTGTGATTGCATCATGCCATTCTTCATGTAAACAGTGTCAAATCAAGCTTTTACTCCTTTATACTGAAATGGTGAGAAGACATCTCCACATATCTCCCTTTTCATCCTCTCAAATTTAAAGCACAACACTTGCAGCACCTTTCACTTTATTGCTCTGGATCCCAACAAAGACAACCCTAACCCTCTGCATAAAGGTGCCTGAACAAACTTCTAGGGTGTGAGCTATCTCCTGGTTTATGGCTCTGTGTGTTTGAATTGACGTGATCTCTGTAAGCTGTGAAAGATGGTAAACAAACTCAAGACGATCCTTTTTTAATTGAAGCAATAGGTTTGCCTTTGTGATTTTACAGGTTACACTTCTGCAGGAGTTTGCGGGTAGTTTATGGAAATAAAATCAAGAAAATACACCAAACTGTTATTGCTAGATATCTTTAAAAATTGCAGAGACTTTATAAAGATGAACTATTAGTTATTAAAATGTTTTACAGTATTCTATTTTTTAATATAGCACAAATACACTGCACCTCTTTAAATATTTTATAGTGATGAAATTATCCTCATCATTTCCTATTTGTTAAAACAATAATTTTTGCACTTAAAAATCTGCAAAATGTCTTAAAGTCAAACTTTAATTTGTTTGATATAAGTCTGAATGCATGAAAATGATGCAAGAGCTTTGATTTTTTTATACTTTGCATTAAATCCTGACCTTTATGATGCTTCAGCTGCACCTCATGATGCCTCTTTCTTTAAAGGATTTGTTATTTGGTTTTGTATCTTGTGTCAGTCATGTACAATCAGGTTTTCAATCGTCCCACGTCAGAGTTTAAACTTTTGGTATGGTGACAGCCTCACCCTGACCCCACCGTGGCCCCTGCCCCGTCTGGCCGTTAAAGCCGTAAAGAAGAAGAGCTGTGACTCCTGGTCATTAAAACACATTTGGGGCAATTAAACCTTAAAGTGTCCCTCCCTTGATTACTTCTCAAGATAGTGTTTGCAGAGCGAGGTTGCATTTCTTAAGGCCAGACGCCATCACCTCCCCCCCAGCTCTCCCCTTTTTGTTCTATTTTTACAGTTCAGACCGTAAAGTCAGTCAGGAGGTGGCTTTGGCCGTTTCACGGTGAGGTCAGGGAGGTTCACGAACTCTGGGTGACACCTTAAAATGAACCCTGGGAGAAAAGTCTGCGCCGAGTCCTGCGCCTTATCAGTTGGTGTCGTTAGGGCCCCTAATAGGTGCAAACCCACCTGCATTGTTCTGCGTTATTACATCACGACAGGGTTAAATAAGCATCATTATTCTGCAGGATCACGTGTTTGGTTTGTATTTACACACAGAAGTGGCAGAACAAGATGGAAGTTTGTCATCTGCTGGGCATGAGAAACATCATTTAGCTTAATTTAGCAGCTTCTTAGGACTTTGTTTGGGAGAGAGGAAGGAAGAAAGAGTCCAAATTTAGGTAGCAAGAAGGTGAAGAAGAACATATGGGGAATAAGCCACAACTGCAGAGACTGCATGTTGGTTAGTAAGTTTTTAATCTGCAAAAACTAATTAAGAAAATCTTAGGATGTTTTCTTAATTGATGACAAGAATATGCTGATGATTTGACCGGATTTTCAATGATCAAAAAGTTTATTCTTTTGCAAAAAATGCATCTTAAACCAAATGATCAGAAATGTTTTGCTTGTGTTTAAAGTAGATTTTAAAATGTCCTCCTCCGTCTGCAAAGAAAAAGGACACTTTCAGGAACCAGACAACTAAAAAAAGACCTTGTTTTTAAAATATCTTCGTTCCAACAGATCTCTAGAAGTCTTGTAATGTCTTAAACACATTTCTTGGAATGTGATGCTATTAAAACTCCTTAAAAGGTTGCACTTAAAATCATAAGGGGTCTTAAAATCTATCAGCTTACAAGATAGCCGTAAGGTTAAAACATCTTGCAAAGCTTCACTCTTAAATGCCTGTTTTTGGTGGTTTCGTTGTGCTGAAAGTGAGGATTGATTGCAACCTTCTGGCTGATTTGTAATAAAAGCTACTGACAAAACATTAGTTCATTCACCTTCATTTATTTAATCCCATATCCCATGGGCATGTAAAACAGTCCTGCTGCCTAAACATGTTGATAACGTTCTGTCTTGTTTTCTCCTCAGACTTACACTTGGACTACACAAAGCTTTCTAAATCAGTCAGTAAAGAAACTAATCTTTTGATGAAGTCAGACATCACCGCACAGTTATCCTCGTTAGGTGATCTCTTTGTGAGCGGTCTCGGATTCAAACCCACCGGTCCGACCTCCTCAGGTGACTTGACCGCCCTGTGTCTCGGGTTGGAGCCTTGTTGTCTTACACGCCACGTTTATACGGCTCCAGGGTCAGCTGGTCACTGTTTTACAGGGGTGGAGGCTAGTTCACAGGCAGACCAGGCCCCATAATGCCATCTGGTTACCATAAAGTCAGCCAGTAAGGCCGACTGCTGTACCGTTTAATGAGGCCCTCCGAGGGCCAGTTAAGGTGGGAGGGGTTGGAGGGATGAGGGACATGGACTGAAGATCATACCTTTATGAATTCTTGCAGAATGTTAAACATAATGCCTAAAAAAATCCAAATTTTCAGCATTAAGGACACAATTAAGATCATTGAGATTCTAATTTCTATTCTTCATAACTGTAGCTGGTATCAGCTCGAGTTCTTTCTCTGTATCTCATTAAAAACTATATGTTTATAATCAAACATCATCTTCTCCCATCCCTAAGGAGGTGTTAGACCTTTCTTTGCACATAAACATCCCTTTCAGGTCAGATATTTGACTTCAGCTGGTCTTCTTCAGTTGTGATTGGAGCTGCTAGCGTTGTGTCAGTGGGCTGTCATTGAAACTGACCTAAGCAACTTCACAGATGTAGTAAGCTGCCAAACAGCCAGCTTCTCCTTCATCATTTATTGATTTCTTGCAGCAGAAAAAGTGCTGAAGGTTACATGGAGGATGTTGCTGCAATATTCAATACGCATCCAGCTTCTTTTTTACTCGCTGCGAAAACAGCTGACGACAGTGAAGAGGGAGAGGAACGCGCTCTGCTCCTCGCTCCTGATCTTTCCAAAACTATTCCCCAGACATCCCCACATGCAGGTCTGGGTGCATCAGCCTCGCAGACGTGTCCGATAAGAGAGTGAGAAAGGAAACATGTGAGCCTTCTCAGCGCCGCCAGAGCCCGTCAGAGGCAGGAATAACAGCCGGGCCGGACGAGAGGGCGCAGATAAATGAAGCGACATGTATTCTTAACCTCAGACGTAAAACCGCTGAAGGATTCTTTCCACAAGTGTCTGCGAGCTCCTTCAAATACATTTTTCCCCAAACCTAGAAGTTGCCCATGCAGAACAAATGTGACCAGTCAGATTTGATAAGCGGCCTGTGGAGGAGCCCACTGTAGTTAAAGAGGGAGGCCCAGGGCGAAGAAAGCTGGAGGACAGTGCTTTTGTCCCAATTACAGCTAATCCCTTTAGTTGCAGAGAAAGTGGGGACCCCCTGCTGGCTCCTGCCACACAGAGGAAGCTATGCAGAGAGGCAAGCCAAGTACAGGAGGGGGGAGGGGGCGTGGGGACCCCCCGCTGTTCCCCGCAGAGAAGAGAAAGTCAAGAACTATCATCTGTCTTTTGTCTTTGCGATTCATCTCCCTTTTCAGATGAAAACGTGCCACTTTTCAGCTCGGGTTGGAAATATGTTAAGCAGGGAGACATTAGCCAGACCAATCCTGTTATGAGCATCAGTGCTGGGTTAAAGGGGGGGAGGCAGGGGGACACATGTGGGAGGGGGCAATCTTCTTAAGTGATTAATCAGCATGTGAAAGTGAAACCTACTGAGGAATTTCAACACAAATTTATACTCCAAATGTTTGATGTTGTTAAAAAATTAAGAATAAATCATTCAGGAGTCACATATTTGCTCCAGAGAGTGTAATCTGTCTTATAAAAGCAAACATGAGCAGGATAGGGCTGGGCGACATGGACCAAAAGTCCCGCTCTGATCATTTGAAGCTGAATACTAGAGCTGGGATGATACCCTTTTCTCCCTTTTCGATATTTTTAGGACATTTTTAGGTAAAAAAGATGAACTGTGATGATGCCTACAGACTATAAATTGAAAAAAAAACAAGGTTATCTATAAATGCTATTCCTTAGCTTCACGGTCGGGTTGGACAGGGCTGGACTGGCCTGGATACTCAACTTCAGGAACAAGACAATTAAAACTAGAGCAAATTTATATTATTCAGACATGTCTTAGAGTATATGTAAGTAGCCATATATAGCCGGCTACAAAACTACAATACTAAGTTTTCCAAAAATTGTTTGTTGTCATACATCAAAAACTACCGCTACGTAACTAGAAAGAGATACATTACCGAGGTCCAAGCTGCATTCATTAGCATCACAACAAACACACGCTTTGGCTTGGGTCACGTCTTTACGACAGTCGCCGTGCGTGCTCATGGGTAGCAGAGTCTTTATGTCGCCGGAAATAGATTCTCCTCATAGCACCTTTAAAAATCGTCAAACAAAAAATCCCGATACTTATGAGAAGCGATTCTTTTCTCCCACCCCTACTGAATACCAATAAATGATATACACGGTGAGGTTTACCTGCTGAGAAATGACACAATGATTCAATTCTTTTAGAGACGGAAGAATTTTGATCTGTTTGAAACCATGGCAGCAATCCTAAAAGCCTAGTGTTGGGAACATTTCCATTTTTTATTACTAACAAACTCGAATAAATGGTCGATACAATCCCAGACTTACAAACTTGGTCGTGTTCCTAGTAAAAATCAGACACTTTCATTCATTTTTGAGGAAGAATGTTTTTTATTTGAAAAAAATGGGAAGTTTATGATCTCTGAGTTTGATATGAAAAGGCAACAGCAACCCATGATGGTGATGAGGCGAAGCGTGTGGGTCCATTTTGACATACTGCTGATTATATGACAGATTATTTGTTATCATTTGGTCCATTATTAGACCAGTACCAGCTTTTGAAGCAGGTCTTTTTGTGTTGTAACTTCAATCAATATGTGTTATCACTCATGTGTTTTTAAAAGTATTTCAGAGACAACAATAGGTCCTCAAATTTATTCAATATGACGCTGACATTGTCATCATTAGCATTGGAGGAGTCGTTTGTCAACCGGCATCATTATGCTCTCTGCGGGGATGCAGGAGAAGGCAATTAGCAGGCCCGGGTGTGAAAAACAAACACATTTGGTGAGCTTCACCCTTATTACCTCATTAGGTGGTGCAGTGGAGGAGAAGCTTTTCTGTGCCCTCAGGCCTCGGCCTGTGAGCAGAGAGCGATGTCAGCGGGGCTCTGAGACCGAAAACTGTAAAAATGAAAGAAGGAAGCGTGGCAGGGCGAGCTGGGGCAGAGAGCAGGGAGTCACGGCGGGGCTGGTTTGGGGTGTTTGGTGTTTTGTATGAGCGCCTGTGTGGGTGCCTGCTCTCAGTATGCATGATTAATCATTAGTGCTCACACTCATGCAGGTATCTGCTCCCTGTGTGTGTGGGGGGGGCTTGGTGGGGGGTTAAAAGGTGTTTAGAGCGCTGATACCAAAACTGAGTCTGATTATTCTGAGTGACGCTCCACACCTCAAATCAACACTCCCGACGGGACATTGCTTCTTCTTCTAAACGTGGCCTTGTTTTATTCACACAGAAGTGGTTTTGACCAAGTAAGGGGCTTTAAAAGTTTAGGCAGTCCTCTCAATGACTACCTCAGCCTGCAGCAGTGAAACAGGCCAACATGGCACCATCATAATCCAAAGAGGCTTTGCCCACATCCGACCAATGAAGGTCCTCCAGAAGTTTGTTGTTTTTGTCAGTTACAGGCTCTGATTATCACTCTAACACTTGATTATACTCTGAGCTTCCAGGTGATGTCCATGTGGGGAATGGGAAGCTAAAAGCCCCTTAATAGATGTAGAAAAACTCTTAAAACAGCAGCTTTTGGCCCCCAGACTTTAGAGGCAGGGGAATCGTTTAAATGTTTGTGTTCACACAGGTCGCTCACCACGATTTCTGTTTTTTCTGCAAGTGTGATTGGAGTTACTGATCTGATATTAGTTCCCTCTCTTGTCCATCTATCATGGATGTCTGAACTACAAGACAACTTCTTGCCTTTAAGGACAAAATTAAACTAAATAAGAAACATTTTCTGTGACTTTTACCCCGAGAGGAAAACGTTATGCTGCTTCACCCTCACCAGAAAAGCATCACTACTACCCTTGAATCTTGTTTGCCTCCATGCTACATGCACTAAAGCTGCTTGCATTGATAACTAATGAAAACAATCACAGATTCTAGCACTTTAACAGCTTTTCTCCCTCATTTTGTCGTAAACATGCTCTTGGTTGAATCAGTGATGCATTAATTTACAAGTAAACCGTCATTCTCCTGCTTAGATGAACAATAACTTCATGTTAATGTGACCATTCTGGTTTACACTGGTGTTTTATCTTGTTGCCTGTTTTCCTTGAATTCAGTTAACATCAACAGGCCTTGAATTGTCTTTATTGCATGTCGCCAATCCAACCAGCTCAGGGCATCCCAGATGCTGCAGCAGCAGATTTGAGATATCAAATTGTCGTCATTACCCATTCACACCTGGCATTAAGGATTACCACCTGGTATCCGATTACTCAGCATTGATGTTAATCCAAAGTATAAATGGGATCTTAGTGTCTGATGGCATTAAAGACAGGATCACCTGCAGAGGTGGACCTTCTTGTCAATGAGGTTGATGCTTTTACAGACTGAAACAGCTGCAGCATCGTCCATCTGAAGACTTAAGACACGAACAAATATCACAAATCTGCTCGATGGGCGTGAGCTATGAGTGCTGTAATGGTCTAACTTATTCATTAAAGAGGGGCTTGTCCTGCAGCATCCTATTGAGGAAGATTGAGGTTTCTTTAGCCCCATTCACACTGCTGTTTCAAGCTGTATATATCCCTTTGTGATGCTTTGCGTCACTTGCAGAGGTTAAACGGGGGAATGAGTTGATACCTTCTTTGTTCTGTCTCCAGAGGCAGTAGCAGAGCCGTGGTATTGGAGAGCGGGAGTGTGTTTGTGGGGGCATGAGTTGTGTCTTGTTGGGTGCCATTTTGCAGCTTGAATCATCAAAGCTGTTTCAGCCTAGAGGAATTAACATGAATGTCTAGATTTGGAAATAAAAGGGAGCCTAGTGCAGCTCTGTCAAACAAACATCTTTCTAAATGTTCAGCTTTTGTTCTGATTATCAATCGATTCAGAATCTTCAAGAGAGAGAATTTTGATTTTGAGGTGTATTGATTTTCTCTAATACTTCTAATCTCTGCACAGCCTTTATATGTTGAGGTGTGGGACGATTAAAATCACAATCTGAGCCAATCAGAGTCATCGAAACCCTCTGCTGCTCATTCATGGGACCATCTTGTCTCATATTATCAGAACCTCCAAATACCAGGTCCAGGGTTAAATTACAAATGAACATCAAACATGTAAGAAGGTAATTTGAAGCATCATCGCCCCAAACACAAGCCCCCCCTCTCCTGGACCGCCGCCCCACCCCGTCCCGTCCCATACCCCCTCTCCTTTTATAGGAAGAGATGGGGCAGCGGGGCCTTTTTATGAGCTGCTGTTCACAAAACAATTACTGCGCTTTAATGAGGCTGTCTGGAATTTCACAGGCCCCCTCCGCCATGTCATTTAAGCCTAGCACAGGAAAAATATAAAACCACTACTGAGGGAGGGAGCCGCCCGTCTTCAGATGAGAGGAGCGGGGGGGGGGAAATCACCTTTCCCATGAGCGCTGATTAACGGAAACTCCTGTAAAAGTCCCCCCCTGCTCCCCAAATGAGATGAGTCCAAACAAAACAAATGTCAGGATGCTATTTTCACGCTTTTACAAGAAGCTTTAAATTTATTTTTAATGTCACGGATTCCTCAGAAGTCGCACGCCGGGCCCTGGAGCTGCAGAGGCCCCGTATGGACCATGTGTCTGCTTTCTGTGGGGAAATACAAATGATGAGGGGAGCTGATGATGAGCGCACTAACTCTCCTTACACATGCTCTAACGAGGATAATTTCAATTAAAATGAAATGAAGCTATCCCTCATTTTGCTGAAGTCCAAACGAGCACTTTGTGTGGCGAAGCTTTGCTGTTGTGAAGAACTGAAGAGTATGTGACTAACTTTGCTCTGTTTCTCTTCTTTTCCATGTCTCCCTGCTGCTCCTGCTCCTGCTCCTGATTCTGGTCTAAAGGTGAGTCTAACTGTTTTCTTTTCTCTCCACCGCTGCAGTCAAAACACTGGCCAGCGGCTGTCCTTACTCACCTCAGGATTTCGCTGCACATGCTTCCTTTCGCACGCCGATACCTTACATGCAGCTGCAGCAGAGCACGCTCTTTGTCTGCAGGTTGGTCATGTTACATGTGCTGCATAATTGCAATTTTACGGCAGCAGCTACACTCCCCTGCATGTGATCAAATGTAGAAGTGGAGGAGGGGAGGGGAGGGGTGCGGTAGTGAAACCCCCAGCATAGACCGACGTGGGTTAAACCAAAATGGCCGCCCACCACAGGCCTCTGTGAGATGGAGCAGGGTGTAACCACATCGCTCTGCTGTCTTCCTCGTAGCTCTGCAGCTTGCTGCGGTGGTTGCTCACAGTGGTGATCTGCTGAGTTTAAGCTCACGTCGAACAGCTTCTTTGAGATGACAACTCTCAGTTTGTGTCATAAGGTCAAACAAATGAGCCACAGAGTTGTGCAGAAAGACACGCCCGCCAACGGCCACTGCTGCTCTGATTTCATTTATTGTTCTGTTCTTAGTCACAGGATGAATATTTCATCACCTTCTTTCCAACAAAGGTCGTTTTTTTTTTACCCTTGACTTAATATTAATCTCAAGAATCTTTTGATAAAGAAATATGAGTCTGATCACACAAATAAGAACTAAGATTATTCATCAAACTGCACCTTTTTGGTCAGATATTGAATCTGATTTTGTAAAAAGTAAAATGATGAGCCTACATTACCCGCAACAAAGTAATCAACACAGTATGCTTGCTAATTCCTCCTTACAATGCATAATCTGCACTTCATTAAGAGATTTATCAAATAGACATTTATTTCAAAGATCTTGAATTTGCTCCAGAGCCTGAAGTGATATTTTCTCTTTCTTTTGTACTGAGTAAGCTAAAGCTAAGGTTTGTTTTCAATCTTGGCAGTAAAGTCTTTGTCTTTGGTTTTTCTTGCAGCTAATAAGAACATGAAACATCTCCCAATCTGACATTTATTCAGTAATCAGTCTAATCAATATTTGGTCCAAAAACTATTTGAATCTTACTTCCCAAAGTCATACTGTTCCTCTTTTGTGTCCAAATACAAGGACATCTTGATTCAGTCAAAAAAGTTCCAGTTAGCAGCAAATCCTCACATTTTAGAAGCTGGAATGAAAAATGATCCAGCTGATCAGGAACAGTCCAAAATCATTTTTCATTTTATTGACCTTTGGATCTATCTTTGTGCTACAGCTCAGACCGAAGAGCCTACATTTCCCATCATGCATCCCTGTGGCCTTTCTTTCATGCAGGAGACGGGATGTAGTTTTTTCAGCTTGAAGGAGATGTGGGTTTTTAGGAGAGTTGACTGAGTTTACAGGATCCATATTTAGGAATCTTTAATGTTACCTGAGCCTGAGCGTCAGGATCGATGCTCGTAGGCGGAGGTTGCAGAGTCACCTCCTCTGCACTCAAACAAAGTTCTTCAGACTTCTTTAAGATTTAAGCTTTTGGTTCTGCTCCAAAAGAAGGAGAGGAGTGGATGTTCTCCCCTGTGAGCAGACGGCTGCTGGCAGAACAAAAACAGAGCGAGCCGTCCACCTCTGGGGCCTGGAGGTCAAGGGTCAGGGTGGTCTGCAGCCTCCTCTGCAGAATGCAAATGAGTTCTGATAGCTCAGAGCCGGAGGACCTCCAGCGTGTGCGTGTGTGCGTGTGGTGGGAGGGGCTATCCCAGGACGGGGGTCGAGGTCACGTCCTTCTCCGAGGACAAACAGGAACAGAGAGACGAGGAGCCGAGACGAGCCGGTGATATTTCAGATCTGGTGGAAACCTTCATTCATCTTAAAGCTGGAGTCTCCATACCAGATGTTAGAACCTTAAAAACGACATAAGAAGAGCGTTAATCATGTTAAAACTGAAGATGCACAGCTGTGGAGTTTAGTCAATATTCAGATAAATAACTGAAACCCACATTACATGTAAATAGACTTTTCACAGTAGCAGTAAAATTAGGGATGCGCAATATTTATATACTGATATCAGCAAATAATTGCCCTAAAAACGAAATATCACATCAGCAGATGTTAAAGTTTCAGCTGATATTTTAGCCTTATATCTGGCATTAACTTTGAGACTTTTTAAAATTAGAATTATAAACTGAAACTCCCAAAATAGGGCTGATTAACAGATCAGAAAATCAGTGTTTGTAGCTCTCAAAAGAAAGATTGATGCATTATATTACTAGTTTTAAAGAATATTTATATGATATCGCACTGTGTAATCCAAAATCCCCAACTTTCAGTCATTCTTATTCTGGCTAAATGAAGTTATGACATATTAAAAAACTGCAATATCCAATCTTTTTGCATAGTTACTTCTTATTAAATGAATCGTAACACAGGAAACATTTAGCTGTGGAAAAATCCAAACTTTCAAACAATTCAAATCATTTTACATTATTCTATCCTGAAAAAATAAAAGAATTTTTGGCCTAAATATCAATATTATTTACAAAGTATATCAACCTTGTGTTGATTTGTTATATGCTGCATTATCACAAAGATTATAAAATGATTGCACCTCATGATTTATCTTATTTTAGTAATTCATTAACCAAACTGACCGAGTGATAGTCTGCCTGGGTTCATGGTCATTTCATGACATGCATCCCTGAAATATCTAAAAAACAGACCTTGCAGGTCCACAGCACTAAAGCTGCCCTCACAGTGTTTTTTCTTTTTTTGGACTTTAAGGTCTTCATGAGATGTTAGTAAGGATATTTTCCTGTGTTTTGATTGGCAGTGAAATAAAGCAGCACATTAGGACTGGAGTCAGTTTTGAGGAGCAGTCACCAAGCCTGGAAAATGCTGTCAAGTTCAAGTTGAACTGAAGCAGCTGCAGAACTTTGTTGTGACTACGAGCCTGCACAACAGAGCCGCTGCGGTTTGGTCTGCAGGTTAAAGTGTGACAAACAGACTTTGATGCTGCATGTGCAAACATCCAGAGCTTAGATATGAAGACTCAGATTCTTCAGACATCACATGATGACACATTACAGCAAGAAAGTCAAAAGAAGAGCTTCAAACCATCTGACGCTTCCTCAGACAGCAGCAGTCTGCAGGGCTCAGTGTTTCTGTCTCACCTCGTCCAGGAGAAGAAGATGAAGGAGAGAGAGATGGAGAGGAGGAGAGGAGATGTGTGTTTGAGTGTGTGTGTGTGTGTGTGTGTGTGTGTGTGTGTGGCGGGCGGCACGCCCTTGCAGGTTTCTCTATCACTCAGCTTCCATTAATTTTTAATTGCTTCCTCCGCCTGGCACACAGCTCCACTTCTCACTCAGCGAGCAGAAAGGAGGAGGAAGGACTCTCCAGCAGAGGAGAGGGGAAGGAGAGATGAAGAGGAGGAGGAGGAGGAGGAGGAGGGGAAGAAATGGTGGAAATAAGAAGAGGGGAGAGGAAGTGTCGGAGAAAATGAGACAGATTCTGCTCCAGACTTCTGCAGAACCTCCTCAGAAAACCTCTCCGAACATGAACTCGCAGGATTTAGGCTGATTTATTGTTTTAGTTTGACCTCAATCAGGCTTAAATCCATCAGAATCGTTAAAACTCTGAGCTTTAGGTTTAGCAAACCTGTCAGCCTGCAGGGTTCAGTCACTGATTTTAAGGATTCGCACAATTGAAGATCTCTGCATCCATCCACATCCATCCATCTTCTATACCGCTTATTTAGTCACTAATTAACCAAACAGGCTTGTTCTTGTGAGGAAACATGGATGTTTTTGTGGATATTTAAGGTTTTATGTGTGAAAAAGTTTGAAGACATGAGAGGAAATGCTTGCCTCAGACCGGTTTGCGTTGTGGTGTTTCTGCAGTCTGCCTCAAGTGGACACTTTAGGAACTGCAGCTTCTTGCATCTCCACCCACCTCCATTTATCAGTTTTGAAGGCTGCTGCTTGACTATCCTGGTGCTACAGGGGAAAGAGACTCGTGGTCCAGTCTAAGTAACGGTGCATGGAGCTTCCTTCTTCCCTTCCTTTCCTTCCCCTCTCCTCCTGTATCCTTCCTCCTTAAACCTCTCCCTCTCCGCCATGTTTCGCCTCCGTTATCGCTGCTGGTGAATAAATGAAGAGCAGAGGAAACCCGGAGCCTTTGATGGGAAACAGTGGAGTTTCAGCACACTCGACACTTCCACTGTCTCCCCCTCCTCTAAATTAAACATCAAAGGGAGAGCCCTCCACGAGGTGCTCGCCGCTCGCCCGCAACGCCAGCGATGCCACGGTGCTTTTCCCCGTGTTTGAAAGTCGTATTTCACACCCAATCTCACCCTCTCCTGCCTGTGCTGCTGCCGCTGGAGAGCTCTCTTCACTTTTCAAGAGTGTGAGTGGGGACGGGGGCGGGGGGCCGGCGGCGAGAGAGAATTCATCAGGGCTCAACCGCGGAGATATTTGGTGCTGCTGTTAAAAATGGAGAGGTAGTCCATGTCTGTAAAAGGTTAAAATTGTTTAGTTGTTTAGTCTGAGTCATTGATGCTGCAAACCTGAAAACAAAATGATTTGGAGCAACATGTTAAAAGAGACAAGACTTTATCATCTTTTTTTTTACTTTTTCTTGAAAGAATTTTGGACAAAACACTCTTGATTAGGGCTGAAGGATTTGAGAAATAATCTAATTGCGATTTTTTTCCCCCAATGTTGCGATTTACTCTGCAACTGTTTTAATGTTCCTCATCTTATGTATTCTTAAACAAACATAAGCAGTAGATCTTTTTATAGTAAAACCAATATGACATTGAATTAATCTAAGGATAAAATTTGAGAAAAAGTGGAGAAGTGAAGAACAGAAGCAAAATAGATATGAAATTGCAAAAAAAAAGAGGAAAGATTGGCAAAAAATCCAAAAGTAGCTTAGGAAAATTGATTATGGCAGCAAAATTGGGAATTAAATTTGAAATTAAATTTCAAAAACCATGTAAAAATTCCAAAAATGGTTCTGACAGTGGCCAAAAAAGATGAATGGGGGCAAAATAGGCATAAAGTTGTAAAAACGGGATTAAAAGAAGCTAAAAATGGTTCAAAAGTGGGAAAAAAGTGTATGAATAGAGGTAAAAAAATAGGCTTGAAACTGAAAAAAACTACATCACAATGCCAAAATGTTCAACACATTTTGGGCTAAAAATATTGAACTTTCTGCGATTTGAAAATTGCAACAAGCCATATTGCAATTTAATCTAATTTGCAATTAATTGTTCAGCCCTAGTCTTGATTCATTATTGCCAGCTGTAGGTCTTTAGCATCGTAGAAATATCTGCAGAGACGATTGGTGTGAGTTAAGGCCTATGAAGAGCCTCATCGATCAGTTTGCCAATGCATTGATTGATTTGTTCGATGCACACAGCTTGAAGAGATGCTCCTGTATCTGTAGCTCACTAACTGTTGGGTCTAATTAAATTGCAGCTCAGTGCCCATCACTCAGGAAGAGGAAGAGAGGGATGAGGATGAAAGGAGGGAGGGAGGGAGGGCAGCAGGATGGAACAGCTGATGTCTGGGCCTTCAGAGGTCTGGTTGTTTGAAAGTTTACGTTAAGCGTAGATTAGAGACATCCTGTCGTCTATCCATAAACATCCTTCCTTCTGTTCTTTTTCTTCCTGTTTCCATCCATCCAGTCTCTGCAGGGCTCCAGAGTGCTAACATTTATGCACCCAAAATTTGTGTGAGTGCACCTAGCATTTTTCTTGGGTGCACTGGTGCACCAGTAAAAGATGTTAGCCATTCTCTTACAAACTTAGGTTGACAAAAGTAACTGCAGTAGTGGAAAAATCTGCTGAAAATGGCACAGCACCTGCTTCCTCTATTTTCTCTGTCCCTGTGTTGCATCTTCACAGGCTGCAGGCTGTAGCACACCCAAACACATGCACACACACAGAGTCGTCATCCAATCAGCTGATAGTATGCAAATGAGCCCATAGAGAACCTGACTGTGGTGTCAGGTTTCATTTTGTTTCATTTTTAATATATAATTTTGCTCCAAACAGAGACAAATATTTACATCTTATTCTTGCTTAAAAATCATTTACGTTATATAAAAGTTATGGAGATTGATAAAATGGTGACCTTATGGTGTTAAAGCTGACACTTTGAAAAATTTGGGTGCACCTAATTTTTGTGCTCATGCAACTTAAAACATTTTTTAGGTGCACCGTTGCACTGTTGTCCATCTTTCCTTCCTTTTTGTCCAAACTCCCTCCCTTCCTCTCCTTCCCTCTGTCCTTCTTTCCTTGTTCCAACCATTCTGTCCGTGCATCCATCTTTCCGTCCTTCCCTTCTTTCTTCCCCCTTTCCTACTGTCCTACCTCTTTTTCCTGTATCCTTGCTTCCTCCTCTCATCCTTTAATACATGGATGCACAATATTTGGCTTAAAAATTTGACTAGCGCAGCCCTTTAAGCAATTTGTTAGTAATCCTTCTCCTTGAAGTCCCGTTAACTTCTGGTCGAGGGAAACTGGACTCACTTCTGTGTTTTTGGATTAATTCCATGTCTTCCTGCTAACAAATAAGCTAAGACCAGAATAGAAACCGCACTGCCCACTTTAGTACTGGGTAGTTTTGAGAGTGATGCAGAGACACTAATGCTTGAGTAGGAATGCCCAAGAACAAACCAGACTTTGGCTCTTACTTTCTGGACTTTATGACCGAGGAGGTTTTTCTACATAGTGTTCATGAAAACAGACTTGGTGGAGACCTAAAGTAGGAAACGAGTACAATCTAGAATCCAGACTTCTGTGTCTGAAGCCTGTAAAGCTTTTTTGTTAGTTCCTGGCTCAATTCTTGCTTGAAAAGTTTCTGCAAAACTGACGGATAAAACCTGCATATCGAGATAAATGTGTAAGATCCTGCAAAATATTCACTTCCTACAAGTTCAGCCCAAAATAAAAGAGTCAATTTTAGCTCCAGTTCAGTTTCAGGAGGAGATGCAGAGCTGAGAGGATAAAGGAGAGACATGAAGAGGAGGAGGAAGAGGAGGAGAGACACTGCTGGCTCCTTGCCATGCCCTCTCACTGTGACCTTCCTCGTAAATAGCTCGTACGACTTTTACCCCCTCCTCTCGCTCCGATGGGAGGGAGATAACGAAAGCTGAGACGGATTTAAGCGCCGCAACAAGCCCCCCGTTTTATTCCTGTCAGTCTCCTTTTATAACAAGAGAGCCAGGTGTAGCAGACCCTCATAAACACGAGCTGCCAGCATCCTGCCCCCGTCCGTCCTGTTTGGATGCTGCTGCAGAGAAGAAACCGTGTTTGTCAAAACTCCGCTCGAAGCCTGATGTTCCTCCGCCTTCAGGGTCGGGCTCTGATTAAATACGTGACATTTGTGAGGTCAAAGAGCGAGGACGTCTTCCTGAGCTCATTTGACTGTTAAATAGAGCAGTGTTGCAATTAACTATTCCATAAATTGGTTTGCCAAATTAAATTGGCAGAGTGTGACATCAAGTCTCCATGGAGACGGGGCCGCTCCCTCCACTTTACTCCCCGCTGCAAAACAGATGTAGGTTTGTGTAAGTGGAAACGAGCTGGACCAGAATCAAGCCCTCGCACTCCAGATTTACAGCAGCCATTAATGTAGGCAGGCTGGCATGGTATCACAGCGGAGCCACGGCGGTTTAGTTTACTGCGGAGGGCAGAGCCAAGTCTGCATGGGAGCTCTCTGTGGAGATCGCAGGGGCAGAGGATCTGTAGGGTTTACTATGCTGCACAGACGTGGGCATTTTCACCATGCAAACCAGAGTCTGTCCTCATGTCCATGTTCACAGGACACCTCCTTCTGAAAGAGACATTACTGCTGAAGATTTATATATGATGCTGCCAATCAAACTCTTAAACGCTTTTTAGAATGGATATTTCCTCTGGTAACCAAGAGGGCCACAGGAGTTTGATCCTCAATCCCAGGCTGTCATATTGTTGGAATTTGAACAAAATAGTCATGATTTTATGGACTTTAATGTTTGTTTTATTTACTAATGCTTTTATTTGTGCTTAAAATGCATTTATTGGTGCACAGGAGGTTGTGGTGATCATGGTAGATTTTCCTTATTTAATTTTTTACTTTACGTTGACTGCTTGACTAGATTAAGATTGTAGGAGGGCCACATGAAGCCCCAGGTGCCCAGGTTTCCCACCTCTGTTTAAGAACTAAGAAACCTGAAACTTTACCATCATGTAAGGCGAACAATTATAGCAAAATCTGGTCTGTAAGACACTTTGAATTCCTTTTTTCTGTTAAAAAATTGCTGCATCTTACCTATGAGAGAGGCATATTTGTCAGTGTAAGGTATTATGACCTCAACCTCGCTATAACCTTCATCATCATGAATTTAAACCTAACAAAACCAAAACATTTCTCTTTGCTCTTATTAGTGTTTGGTATTAGATTTTGTTTTCCTTATTCCAGTGATTAATCCATTTTAAAATGGTGCATCTGCTTAAACCTGCTTTACAGGGACAGAAGTGAAAGCATGAAAATGCTTCTGCTGTCTGTATTGTCCTTTTTTATATCAGAGGCAGTGTCACAGAGAAGAGAGGGTGCAGCATTTAAGCCCTGATCACAGAGCTCATATCCAAAAGAGCCAAAGCTCCGTCATCGTTACACTTTGAGACTTTGTGTTCATTCATGTTTTACGAGAATTTAACATCTCCAAAAATGTATACTGTTGAAGACAAATATCAAGTGTTACCTCCTTAAATGCATGTTCAACATAATCAGGCAGCAGGCACAAATGCCCATAGCTCATGCTAAATGAAGCAGCATTAAGAGTTACTCCATGCATGTGCTGGAGCATCATGCAGCTTAGCTTAATTCAAACAGTCGCTGAGCTTCATGACGCTGCAGGCGGATTTTCCTACAAAGTTTTTTTTCTTATCGACACAGCCCTACATGCCGACATCCCCCCCCCCCCCTCCCTCTCTGTCACTGCGGCTCAGGCAGATGGCTCGTGGATCGTGAAAGGGCAGCGCCCACCAATCATCACCCACCAACCCGGCAGCCCGGCAGCCCCCACCTGGGTGCCACCTGCTCCTCGTGTCTGTTTGACCCTCATGCCAGCCACACACACCCACACACACACAAACATGCGCACATTCTCACACACCCAAGAACGAGGAGATTTTTGCTCTTTACCGATCGACCGTCTTCACCTGCGCCCCCCCGCCCGCTCTTTAGTGAATCATAAACACTCGGACAGTAAAGGAGCAGCACATCGTGTTCACAGACAGCCTGCATCCATACTTCCTGTCTGTGCTCCAGGCTCCGCCCCCAGATGTGTCACAGCAGCTGTCTGTGCTGCACACGTCTATAGGCGACGCAGGGGTGACCTATATACAGCAGTGACAGTGTGTGGTGTGCAGTAGGGATGTGTGGATGTGCAGGTCTTCTGTGGGTTTCCCTAAGAGGCTGTGGTCCTGACACACACACAGGCACACACACACACGCACACACACACACACACACACACACAGGTCTGCAGGAGGAGGAGACGCCTGCATCCACACTTGCAGGAAAATAACCCAAATTAAAGGAACATCAGTTTTTATTCCTTCAGGTTACGTTAAAAATCTCCAACATTAAATCTTTCATGGTCTTTAGGTCCCTACAGTCACTTTTCTGGAGGCTCTGCTGCTTTCTGTTATTAAGTTCTAATAAAGTTTGTGTAAAGTTTTTTGTAATTAAAAGGTTTTGAAATGTAGATTGACATAATGCAGACTCAGAGTTTGGGCTACTGGAAAACACGCTGATTTATTTAAGTTCAATATTGGCCTGATGTCCTTAAAGAATCATCACATTTACATTAATAAATAACTGAAATAATGTATTGTCCCCGCCTTTAACTTGATTGCTGCAGATCTTTCAGGAATTTTAATCTAAAGATGTAAGTGTTGGCCCAGTCTAGCTTCTAAAATTTAATGATCTGCAGTTTTTTTTGTCATGACAATAGAGGAAGTTTCAAGATGTCACTTTTTAAAGCATCTTTTTAGTCATATATAAACCATTTAATCATAAAAAATCACGTCAGATTAATCTCTGACTAATATATTTTTCTAATATTTGACTGTTTACTGGATAGTTGCAGACTTTTTGTTGTATTTTCATACTGAATCATAAATATTGGCTCATTCCATCATGTTAAATGTGCTGCTTTGCTGCCAACGTCTCGTGTTTTGAATCTTTGTTCATCAGCAGAAGCAGTTTAGGTGTTACTCTGGGCTCTGGGACAATATGCTGCACATTTTTTCTCCACTTTTTGCTCTTTTGCAGCCGTTAAAATGGACCAAATGATGTCTGAATAAACATTTTGTTTCAGCTGCAGTGCTGCTGCAGGAAATCTGGGGTTATTGAGGAAGTAGGCAGAAACAGAGGCTGGTGAGTTTTATAGTAGGAAGTTTGTGTAAACTCTCAGTCCAGATGATCTAATCCAAACATCCGAAGGTGTTTATGCCCACTGCCTCCATCAGCCTCCATCAGCCTTCATCAGCCTTCATCAGCCTCCATCAGCCTCCACCCTCGGTGCAGACAGGCCGTCCGTACGTGCCCTCTGATCGCAGGCCGCACGTGCTCAGTGTGTCACCCTGTGAGTCTGAGGCGGTCCAGTCTTCCAGGTCCTTCTCAGTCCTCTCCACAGTTCCTCTTTTACTTTGGGGTGTATTACCTCAGTGTGGGCCTTGAATAAGTCTGCTTGTTCGGAAACAGATGTGCTGTGTGTGTTTCACTCTCAGAGAGAATGAGCTCATTGTTTACTGTCCAACCTGGTGCTAATTTTTTCTGAAATGCTAACAGCTGCCTAACTGCACCCCCCCGCCTGGCTGCCTTGATAGGGCCCCCCTCGGCCTCTCTCCATGTGTGTGTTTGTGTGATTTTGGCTCCAAAAGACCAACGAGGCGCCCCATAGTTGCCCCCCCGCCCTACACACACTCTCAGAGCCCCATCAGCTCCATCCCCAAATCAAATCTGTGCAGAGAAATCGATCGGCCTCACCGCCGCACTGCTCCCCGCCCACCGTCCAGAGCTGGGGAGGGATTGAGGCAGATCACGTTGGACGACTTTATCCAACACACACTGACTGACACACACCATGACACACTCTGACTCACTCTCACATCCAGCTGTGGTTGCACAAACCCAGGTTCGGTGCGTGTGGTCGTACGGTGGTTGCAATCGAAGCGACAAATCTGCAGCAAACTTGTGGTGGTTGATGATGCTCTGACACACAAACACACATGCACATAAGCTGCTGGAACAAGGCCCTGCAGATGAGAAATAACATGATTTAAAACAGTGTGATAATGATTTAAAATTTAATGAATAAACTACAAAATAATGTGTGAAAGCTTTCAACAAATGAGGTTAGCTAGTTAGCTTGAGTTCTGTCTGCATGAAAATGGTGAAAGAGGAAGTACAGAGAGAGACAATGCATCACAACAGATGGTAGACCTAAGTTCAAATTTAGAATATACGCTTCTTCTACGTCTTCTACCTTTAACTGTGCCACTGTTAACATTAGCCAAAGTGTATTGACAACAACTGTCAAAATATTTAGGCCATATCGATTCTGTAGAATCTGTATCGATACACGTATCCCAAAGGAGTGTGTGACGATATTTTGCTGTATCGATATTTTGAGCACAGGCCTCTTGATAGTTGGATCCACAGTGGTTAAATCGGGTGCAGTTCTCGTCACCTCAAACTCAAATGTTGTGACAAACACGTCATCTCTGAGAAGCATCAAAACTGTGCTCTCTGGCTCTTGAGCGTTTCCTCTCGGTTCCTGTAAGAACTCTGATCTGCTGGTGTTCCTGCAGCATGTATCAGCTGAAGGATGATAGTTGCTCTCTCTCTAATTGACTTAAGTGCCCTTATTAGTCCTGCTCCATTAGCACCTTAGCTTCTGCTAATTCACACATCTCTCTCTCTCCTCTGCGAGCCCCACTTCCTGTCATGTTTCAGACCCCAGCCTTGTCTTTAACGTATTCTGTGTGAAGTGCAGACCTGTGTGCGGTTTCACCTCTACAGCAGCAGCGGTGAGACGTGCGAGCTTCCCTTCCTTCAAATGTATTTTTCATTCTCTGCACAGAGGAGGCCGGGCTCTTGTTTGTGGCGAGCTTTGCAGCTAAAGACAGTTTGATGTTAATTTCCCTGCACTTAAGCCCACGGGCTGCTTCCTGCCTGCCTCAACTCGCAATACATTTTTTATTTTTCTTCTGCCTTTCTTCTCCGTCCCTGCCCCCCGCCCCCCCGTACTTTCATTGTGATATTTCTGCCTCTGTGTTTTTTGTCTTCCTGCTCTCCACTTATGGGACTGAAGGCTCCCTCCTGCATGACAGAACAAAATAAAGGGAAAGGGAAGTAGAGGAAAGGTCCTGTTTCACTTTATCCTGCTGTATTCTTTCACGAAATCTCCGTACTTATCGTTTTTCCTCTTGGTGAGCTTGCTTTAAAAAGTGAACAAACTAACCAGACTGTAAGGCAGGGCTGATAAATATGTTGGGTTTATGAAACATCTATATGAATTTAGACAAGAGAAAAGGGAAGAGGCTATTATTTATCCTTCTTTTTCTATACACTCGAGGGGCTGGAGCCCATCTCAGCTGTGACTGTGCAAGAGGTGGGACAAAAAGTGAAGACTTCACACCCAAATTTGGAAAAACATATTGCTTTATGTGCACTGTTAAACTTGTTGGCAACAGTTGGAACAGTTCAATTAACTTGCGGCAAACATTTTTATGCAACCTCCATTCAGCCTTTCATAAATTATCTTATCAATTTGTGCAATTTAAACAATTCTATCTCATGTTTTAGTTGAACTAAGTCCTAAAATTGTCCATTTTCCGTGCTTGTTGACACCAAGGATCATTATAATAACATTAAATTATCCTTACTACTTTATTTTTGATTGTCAAAATATGTTTTTCTTCTCTAGGTCTTCATGATATGGGATAAATAAGTAATAAGCAATTATAATATTCAGGATGATAATGAAACAAAGAAAGAGTAGTTTTGGAGTTTAAAAGCACAGGTACCTCCCATCTGACCTCTTCAGATTATAAAGGAGGCTGTTAGAGAAACATTGGTTAACCGCTTTAACTTTATAAAAAGTTTATTGCAGTGAATCCAAACTGTTTCCAAAGCTCAAACAATAAATTCACCATTTACCGCCCAGCTTTATTGCACATTCAGGATAGTATGACGGAGCACGACTGCAGTTCTGATCATATTATTTTGTGAAAATTTCACTTCTGAAGCTTCAGACCTGTGGCACAGGCTTTTTTACTTTCATCTTTTCTTAATTCTAAACTCCCAAAGAATATAACTCAAGGTATTTTAGACATCTTAATACTGGAGAATCCTCCCCCTACACCACTGGCAGGAGGATAAGAATCTGCAAATATATGGGCATGTTAAATATTTTCATTTCTGCAGTTTAAAGTTAAGAACAAGAAATTAGTTAAGTTTATTAACGTATTGATTGTATCAGAGACTCTATCAACTGCCACTTTGTTGTTTTGGGGCAGTAGTTTGACTAAAGTCATATTCTGATTCACGTCAGGATTGGTGGATGTCTAACAAGCACAGTGGAGCATCTGACTGCATTAATCCACTGTTTACTCCATTGTTATCTTTCTTACAAAGAGGGGCTCAAAGATTTTAATTCAGGGATGTCCTTGTTGGTTATTACACCCAAAGAAAAATAATGTTTCATTCAGAAAAGAGACGATGAATCCTGTTTAAACACAAAGTTTCATCTTCAGTAAAGGAGAGGGAAGTGTTTCTACTAGATTAATTTGATTTTCTGTCCTTGTCGCCCAGCCCTACAGAGCAGTGATTAAAACTGAAGGAGTTTTGTAGATTCAGAGGGAGGAGAGACGGAGGCCGGTGGAAAATCTCCAGGCCTGCCAGTTGGTACATTCTGGACTTTTTATTCCCCTCGTCCTCTAAGAGAAAGACAGATGTTCTGTCGTCCCGCGCTCCGACTTAAGCTCTTTCCCCTCTGTGCTCGACCTCTGGAGGTGTCTCAGAGGGTGAATTAGCCCCCAAAAGACGGAGTTTTTGGCCCCATCGCTGTGGCTTCCAGGCCTGGTGTCAAAGTGAACAAAGGAGGTCATGAGGAGTTTACTAAGGAGCCTGAATCTAAGCTCTGAGCAGAAGCAGAGATGGACTCAGCCTCGTGTTCTGTAAAATATTCAGATGGTTAAACTGTGTGATCCAGAAATCCATGTCTGATCTGACAGATGTGTAAAACTTCATCTCAATGAGCTCTCCATCTTCCTCCAGTCCGACATGAGCCCAGCTTAACGAGTCCTGAAGTGTAGAACTTTAATTTATCAAATTCATCAAGCAAACACATGTCGAGTAAAAGCCAAAATAAACACATTTTATTGTTACATAATGGCTTTTTAAGGTACAACAGACACGTAAAATAATGTTGTTGTGATTAGGGAGGGAAAACTGCTACTGTAATATTCTTCAGTTGAATGCAGAAATGCTGAAATGTGCACATAATGCTCTTTTCACAGATTTTTCTTGCATATTTTTTGAAGCATTTTGTTATTCAATGGAAGCATGTGGAGAAATATTTAAGGGCTTGCAGGAAACTTAAAGTTTAAGTTTAAATTTAAGGTAAAAATTCTGTTGTTAGTGCCCACACTGGGTTAAAATTGGATTTTTATTAACTTTCTTAAAAGTAATCACAATATTCAACCTTCTTATATTAATACTTCCTTTCCGCTGCTCCTTCATTTTGTTTGTCCACGTCATGTTTATATTTTAGACCCACTGCTATTACATTTGCCATATCACTCGCTGACGTCATTTTGAGCGCGACACAACAATCTCTGGCTTTTTGTCACAAACCGAGTAAAAAAGGAAAGCAGAAGAAGGCTGCAGGTGGTAAGAAGAAATACCCCTTGAGAAGCACAGGAGAGTTTTGGAAGCTATACAACAGAATGAAGCCGAGGACGAGAGCAATCCAGCTGCAAAGAAAAGACGTATGAGGGTAAGCTAATGGTAGCTACCGCTAGCATGCTAGGTCGTTGCGCCCATGACTCATCGATGACGACATTGTCAGACCAATCAGTAGCCGGCAGTCGGTGACATCATCTTTTAGTATGGACTCAGCTCGCTTGGAACCAGAGTGGAGTAGGTACTTAAACTAGCTTGTTTTAGGAGGTACCAGGCTAGTGGAAACACGCTGCAAATCGAGTAGGGCCGAGTAGAGTAGGGCCAAGGCGTGCTAGTGGAAAAGGGCCGTAAGTCAGATCTGCAGCACCTTTATCACAGAAGAAACGTAAACCAAAATGATTTGTCCCATGATTGAGCAGCCCTAGTGTTAATAACAGAAAGAAAACTTAGATTTAATCTGCATGTATGAATCATGTATGGCGAACACCAGCACAGGGAGAAGCTCGTCTTAATAAGCTGTGAATATTGCTCTATGATTTTCCATCCTCGTCTCCCAGCTCTGACAGGTTTAATCACACATTAATGCTAAAATTCAATATTGTGTTAAAGTCGTGTTTTTGGAGCCATTGTTTGCGTCTCATACGCCAACATCAATCATGCTGCTCATGCTCTGGTGCTTGTTTGTGCACACAGTGTCCCTGTCATGAGCATTAGTGTTTGTGCCCGCAGCAGAAGGCCGGCCAAGCCCCCGGCTCCGATAAATCCTCCTGTGCTCCAAAACATGAGCTCATGAGAGGAAACGCTCAAACACACTCACAGCATACATGAGAACACTGCAGTTTCAGCCTTAACTGATAAAGTTTAGATTACGGCCGGGCCACTTTATCTGCACTTTCTCAGCATTGAAACGACGGCCTGAAAATTCAATCTCCTATGGGGAGGAATTTTCTTTTTTTCAACCTCTCAGATGAAAGTAGCTCCGAGTTCCAGCAACAAAACCGCCCGTGATAAGTCCGTCTGGGAATCTGGGCTCCTCGGCCTCAGACATAACAGATGAGTGTGATGTGAGATTGGAAGGAGTCGAAGAGAAGAGAGGAGGAGGAGGAGGAGGACGGGGGAGGCGTCACATAGTTTACCAAATGCAATTATGTAACTGTGTCATGGTTTCAGGATGAGGATGGGGAAACGAGGAGGGTGGGAGGCGTCTGGACCAGAGAACAGAGCTCGTACTTTACAGGAAGAAAAGGGTCATTGAGGAGAAAGAGGTCGGCTAAAAACGAGCCTCAAATCTGTGGGATCAGACGCAGCAGGTTAAAAATACAAAAGTCTCCAATATGGAATGAAATGTGAACAAAAGGAGCAACATGTGACGTCATTTCCACCATGATACGCATGCAAAGTCTGCATCTGTTGAAATGCATAATACCAAAAAACTAGGGCTGCTCGGTTATGGAAAAAACAAAATCGTGATCATTTTAATAGATATTGAGATCAGGATTATGAAACAGGATCATTCACTGATTATAAAACATGCACCACATGCTTTCACTGAATATCATTAATTCTGACATCATTTTTGGATATTAAAGAGGCAACAAAACAAGGAAACATGATTATTAAAGTACAAAATCCTCAAAATAATGCTGATAATATTAATGGAAAAAGAAGAGAAAGTTCAAGATGACGTGCAGAATAATATTTCAACCTTGATTTAATATATCATTATCCTATAGATGCTTCTCTTCCTGCAGCCTTTTCCCTTTTCACAGAGAAGTGCATTTCTAAAGGGCTGCAAATGACAATAATGAATAAATTATAGACATTTTTGGTCTGATATTTATTTTTTAGCTATTGATCAATGCTGTATGTTAGAAGAAGACAATCCAGCTTTTAATATTTATTATGAAAATTAGCATTACAGCTCCCAAACTTTCAGTGCCATTAGTAAGATGTAAACAAAACAAAATGATACTTTGAGTTTGGAAAAATCAAAAGAAAGAGGCTCTAAACTGTAATTAAGGACACTTTATGAGACTCACAGCTTTCATACTCTTCAGAAAACAGACTCCAGATTTTAATAATTGGCTTTTTGTCAAAGTTGCGTGGAGCCCAAATCTGGTGCCTGGAGCTGCAACGTGCACAGCTGCTTCAGACTCATCAGCGGCTCCATCTCCTGCCTCCTGCTCGGATGTTGCTGACGTGATCACCCAGATTTTAAATCTTTAATGTCAAACATGTTTGAAATGATCGGGGCAGCTGCAATAAGTCTGTGAGCCGATCAGGAGCTTTAACACTGGATCTGTAAACACCTCGAATAACCAGATAATCTGGGCTGAGCATACGTAGAAATCAAGAGCAGCGGCGTCTTCAGATTGGAGGGAGGAGGGAATTAGATATAAACGGACCCCAAACTGCTCGGGTTTGAGTCCTGCTGCGTCTTCAAAAGTGGGATATCTGGAGATTATAGCAGGAAGTTGTGCAAGTTAGGCCTCGCCCAGCGCCGCTGCGAGGGCCTGGTTGCTGTTATTTGTCATGTTTGTTGGTTTCATAGAGAGTAACAGTGGCTGCAGGGTTTCTGTCACAGCGCGGGGTTTTAAATTGACATGGACAGACGGGACGGAGAGATGGGCGATCGAGGTTAAAGGACATGTAAAGAGAGGGAGAGCGAGCGGGCTGACACAGTCCAGAGAGAGTCTGTGACGTCTTCTGTCTCTCTGCGTCTCGTCTTTGTGTCACGTATGCTTTTCCTATAGACCCCCCCCTCCACGCTTTCTCTGCCCAGATATCCCAGAGGGCATTGGGGTTGGCCGAGGGCAGTTAAGCTGATTGTCCAGAGCAACAGACGGCAGGCCGGTTGGCTCGGTGCTGGCCAGTGTCAGCTGACAGTGACCAGTGTGTGTGTGTGTGTGTGTGTGTGTGTGTGTGTGTGTGTGTGTGTGTGTGTGTGGGTGTGTGCACTAGGGCTGAACAATTTGAGAAAATAATCTAACTGCGATTTTTTTCCCCAATATTGCGATTTGCTCTGCAATTGCTTTAATGTTCCTCATCTTATGTATTCTTAAACAAACATAAGCAGTAGATCTTTTTATAGTAAAACCAATATGACATTAAATTAATCGAAGGATAAAAGATTTCAGAAAAGTGGAGAAGTGAAGAACAGAAGCAATTTTTTTTTTTATTCGTAAATTTGGCAGGGACATTGCAATTGAACAGTCACAAAAAACTATTTACAGCTGATGCCATGCAAGTGGAGTTTAAAGCCAAGGCTAATTCTCAACACCTGTCCCTGGTTGGGCCTTTGTACGTTATATAAAACAAGAAACTACAGTGAAACATTAATAAAATCTATACTCTAAATAAATAGATAGATAAATCCTTATTTCCATGTACAGTATTCTTTAAAAATGGGTACAGGATTGTTTTGTTTTGAGGCAAGACTTAGGCCTGGTGGTGAAGATATTGAATTCAGTGATGGTCTTGAGTTCAGATGGTGGCATGTTCCACATCTTTGCATCTTTATAAGAAAAGGAGGACTGACCAAATGAAGTTCTGCAGCAAGGAAGTATACAGTTAGGTATAGAATTGTAAAAACTGGGTAAAAATGGTATGAAGGCAGAAAAAGGTTAATAAAAAGGTGAAAAAAAAATCCAAAAGTGGCTTAGGAATTGATTATGACAGCAAAATTGGGAGTTAATTTTTAAACTAAATTTCCAAAACCATGTAACAATTCCAAAAATGGTTCTGACAGTGGACAAAGAAAGATGAGTGGGGGCAAAAAAGGCATAAAGTTGTAAAAAGGGGGTTAAAAAATGGTCCAAAAGTGGGAAAAAAGTGTATGAATAGAGGTAAAAAACTACATCACAATGCCAAAGTGTTCAACACATTTTGGGCTAAAAATATTGAACTTTCTGCAATTTCAAAATTGCAACAAACCATATTGCGATTTAATCTAATTTGCAATTAATTGTTGAGCCCTATTGTGCACGCTGGGATAAGAAAAGCACTTTATTTACGAGGCGAGCGAAGGTTTCCCGAAGCTCTGCAGTAAATACTTGAAATGTTCTGGGGTGTCCACACTTCTTTGAAAGTTTTTCCTGTTGAGTTAATGCTCTTATTTCTCAGCGTGTAATGATATGTTTCTCTCTCTGCCTAGTGACCGCTCGTTCTGTTAGTTTGGAAACCTGTTTGTTGATGCCAGAACTTTCAAAAACATACATCGCCAGAGAGCCGTGTTCATCAGTGCTTTTTCATCCGTTTTGCTCTCAAATTGGTCTTAAAGTCGATCCCATCCAGCATTAATGAGCTCTTAAAAGTCTGGCACTTGGCTTGGGGAGACCTGCAGCTCTAAACTCTTTGGCAGCTTACAGTAATCTGCAATAATTTGATGGTTACATTGAAACTACCGCCTGTGTTTCCCCACTTAGCGCCGACCAAGAAACCAGAGCGGCACCAGGACGAGCGCCTCTTTTATCTGCTCTGATTTTCCAGTGATTCAGCGAGGGCTCCATCGAACAGTTTGCATCTTAACGGTTTGGACGTCGGCCCCCTCTCTGCCTCTCTGGCCCAGAGAACGCCGAGAACGTCTGAGATTCGTCATTTGTTCCATCTGGCAGGCCCAGTGGAGGGTTTGGAGGGGCCGCGGGCTTACATAACTAAAACAAATATCCGACATTTTGGGGGATTACATCATAAGAACCGGATCAAGTTGGGAGGTTTTTAGTTGCGTCTATGTGCTGGGAAGCTGCAGCAAAACTCCTCTTAGTCAAGTTTGGAGGATTTTACTGTTGTAGACGGTTTGATGAGGAGCAGGGTCTTCACATTACATCATGATGTCGCAGCACATCGGAGCGGATTATGCAGACATGAATAATATTATCTCAAGAGCATGATTCCCCCATTATGCTGTCTGGCTCTGTCTGTTTAGTGGCAGGATCTTTCCAAAGCATTTAAAGTGTTGAAGCCTGTTCTCCCCTCACCAGACCACCTTCCAAATGACGTCTGTGTTCAAAACTTTCTGGTAGCCCCCTCTCCCACCCTCACGTCCTGCTGGATCTGCTCTAAAATAAGGCGTGAGCGCCCGAAGGCGAGAGAGCGAGGGAGAGAAAAAAGGTTTTCGCACACACCGGTCGAATGATGGATTTTATTTGGTCTCTGTTTGCCGAGCCTGTGCTTGGCTGTGTTGGTCTGTTATGTCGGTTTCTATGGTGAAAAACACGAGCCATGCCAGACCTGACGAGTACAAGGAATAAAAAAAAGGCATGTGCGAGGATGGAGGGAGGGAGGGGGGGCGGTGCAGGGGTAACGAGGGAAACTCGACTCCAAGAATTTGGAGGGTGTGGAATCACAGAGAAGAGAGACCAGGACAGGCAGGGGAGTCAAACAGAGGGAAGGGTTTGTGAGGAGAAGTTGAACGACCTCTGAAATGTTAAATGTATCTTCCACTAACAGACGAGGCGTGCAGCAGCGATATTATTCAATTATTGTCCCATATTTAGCCACTTGCATGAGTCACTGCTCTTGGATTCTGCTGTGTATTAAACAAAATGCATGTTTTCACCTAATGCAGAGAAAATCCCATTAGCTTCAATTCTTTATTTATAAGCTTGTTATGAAAGTGCAAAAAACACAAGTGCATCACGAGGAGACCGAGGCCAAAGCTCAGAGCTGGATTTATGTCCATCTTTTAATAGAAACAGCTATGATGACTGTAAAAGTTTTAAGAGCCACGAGATTCAGATTACTTTTTTATTTTTCATAAGTTATGCCTCCCTGATGCACTGAAGCCGGTTTAACAATCAGTTTGGACTGTAGTGCAACGTTTAGCAGGAAGTGCAGCTGCACCTCAGAAAGACGTTTGCAGGATCTACTCCCCGGTCAAGCCAGTCCAGATAGTGCATCCATCGATCTGAAGGAGAACCTGTCTCTGTGAATGCTCCCATGGGTTTGCAGGTCAGTCTTCAGATACCTCAAGTTTAGGATCTTGTAACTGGAAGGTGTGGTACAATTCTCAGCTCTGATATTGGGATGCACCATTATTATTATTCTTGCATTACCCAGGCGTGCATGGGCTTCTCTGCAGGTACTTCAGCTTCCTCCAAAAAAGCAAAAAGATACTGTTTGGCTAGTTGGCGACTCCAACTTTCCCTACTAAGGTTTGATGGCGAATGGTTGTCTGTCTCACTCGTGATTGGCTCGTGACCAGTCCAGGATGTGCCTCGCCTCTTTCCCAACGTTAGCTGGAGTCTCCCCTCCTACCTCAAAGGCTGAAATGTATGAATGGATGCAACATTTACTGGTTATAGGAATGCATGATACTGGACTTTTGGTAGTATAAGTTGTGTCAGTATCAAAAATTTATCAACACCAATGCATCTAAATCACCAGCTGGCGGAAATCTACCCTTTTCTGGGAGCTTATGCTCTCAGTTTAAGATTGATGTGCAAAAGAAAAAAAAAACAAAATCTTCATGCAAATATTTGAGGCTAAATTATTGGCAGATACAAAAATTTCTGATATTCAGCTTTTGAAGCAGTTATCTTACAATGTTGATATGAACCCAATAACATTGTGCATCCCTGATTCATTTTGGGATGTATGGAGAGGAGTTTTATTTAAAAAAAAATACTCCAGTAGTAAAAGATCAGAATGAAGTACATTCATTGAGTTTATTGAATGAGAAAAAGGGCCACATATGACCTTTGGAAGTCCAGTTTTCAGTCACCCTTGTTAGTCACGTAAATGCAGACTTAACAAACTGAAAAATTCTCTCGTATGACGTATATGTGGGCGATATGGCAAAAATATCATATCACGATTTTTTAAAAATAAAACCACAATCACGATTTTATCACAATTCTTTTTTACGTTGATTTTTTTTTGACTAATTTGCATGTTTGACCATTTTTTCCCTATGTTTAACATATAAAACCCTAAAAGAAAAATAAAGACAATTTAAGCCAAAGAAACTTTCTGAACAGGTTTTAATTTAAATAGTGCAGTTTTTTATAAAAATGTGCAAGAAATGTAAACATCAAAGGTAATGAACAACAATAAAGTGCACTTTTGTAACATAAAAGCTAAACACACCAAATAGCTTATTGAAAAGAGTCAAACATAAATGCAAACTTAACTGGTTATCTCTTAAAGTGCAACAATTTAGAACAAATGTTATCAAACTGCAGTGTCTATAATCTGAGTGAATAATACAGCTGCTTTAGAACAGATTTTTGTTCAGACATCTTCAATCTTTTTTCTCCTTTTCTCTTTCCGCCATGGCTTCATGCTACATAACCAAACAGGAGATCCCACCATGCACTGGGGTAATGTGCTATGATTACGTTATAATCCTTAACGATTTAATATCGTCATATCGCACACCCCTAATATGACAGTTAATGGAATCAGCTACCATTCTAACCTCTGCCACTGTAATTGCCTCTTAAGCTGGGACAGAGGGGGGATCACTTTGCTACTTCCTCAGGCCTGTGTGACCTTTGTAATGATGGTGAAATTGTCTCAGTGGCTTTTTTGATAATCACAAAGATAGATTGTAGAATAAAGTTTGAGTGAGTTGATGCTCATGTTCTTATCACTGTAAGAAGCTTTTTAAAATCAAATCCCAAAATAAAAATGTCTCTTTTGTGGACATCGGCCTGCAGATGTAGCCTGTTTCTTCTGAGGCCATGCAGACACACGCTTCAGCTCAGCTCAGCTAACAGTCAGACCCCCTCATTTCAGCAGGAACAGAGCTGCTGCTTCCTCCACATGCATGAAAGATGAGGTGCATTAGCACACGGATGTGATTGATAACGGTGTGTGTGTGTTTGAGAGGTGAGGTGTGTTCGCAGTGTCACAGCGGATTGATGGGCTGCGTTTTATTTAACAGATTGAAGTGAGTGAAAGGTCATCTGTGAGTGCTGCTGCCACTACGCCACTTCCTTGATTGGTGTGAGTGTGTGTTGGTGTGTGTGTTTCTGTTAGTGTGGAGAAAAAGGGGACTTGCTGTTTAATGAAGACTCTAATAAGGATGAGTGTTAGCGCTTGAGTCCAGCTGAAATCGCACTGAACTTGATGATGTGTTTGGGTTGATCGTCTCCGTTGAAGCAATTATTAATGCAGTTTCAAGAATGTCTTGGTAAGATCAGTCCCTATTAACCATGCTGCTACCAGCTTCATGGAGGCATAGCTCCTGGTTTGGCTCTGATATTGAAGTCCAGTTATACCAGAAGGATCTTTGTACAAACTCTGTAACCATGTCTCTGCTGCACCGAGGACAAACGATGCAGCTGCTGGTTTTTGGCTCAACAGCATCGTCTTCATTCGTCACCAGGGTTCCCCGCGGAGCCTTTAAAAGTCTTAAAATGTCTAGAATTAGATTTTAAAAAGTCAAAGTCATAAAATGTCTTAAAATAAGCATTAAGGGACATTTTTCCAGTAGCATTCCGTCCCAGGCTGTGCAAACATGTGGATCACTGGAAATTTTGAAAAACTTTAGCCAAGGTGAAGATTTTTACAAATTTCATGAAGCAAGGCTTTACGTGGACATGCCGAAATCCTCTCTGTGTGCCTAACCCGCCAAGGGGACGGGGGTGTCAGTCTACAACATCCTCACCGAGCATGAGCTGCTACTGTAAGTGTTGATTACTGGACTGTTTATATGCCAACACATCGTTTTTGTTTACCGTGATGCTGCTTTGAAAACATGTCGGTGTTATGGTTTCATAGGTGACCACGCTGAATGGTGTCCCATGGCTGCTTGCATCTGCAGTTGCCGTGGTTACAGCAGATGTTAGAGTTAGCTAAACATCCTAATAAGAGGACTTGGTCGGGTAATCAGATGTGCCTCAAATCGGAAATTTAAGAAATATATGTATATATATATATATTTTCCAGCTGAGAATCAATAAATGTAGCCTTTTTCGTATCAGTTTCTTCCACTTTGTGCTGCAGCCTTTGTAGAAGCAGAAATTACAACAAAGAAGGCAAAAGTCATGGCAGACAAGCTCTTAAATTGAGATTTAATTTTTCACAAAAGATGTTTACGACACAATCGAGGAAGTGGAAACACCAGCAACTTGCAGAATCATTTATCTGTGCAGCACTACATCGTGTGTCATGTGTTTGACATTGTTGACACAGAGAATCGTTAATGGCATTGGCAACAATAAAATCTTATCAAGTCCTATCCATAGTTGAAAATCGAAGGTCTAAAATGTTACCATGTTTAGTCTGTAGTAAAGATATATTTACTTAAAAATGCTAACATGAGATATGGTCAAAATTTTAACTGGAACACAACAAGCCAGCCTTGTGGTTGGAATAGAGATGAAAATTAAACCACTCTATATTAGGGCTGAACAATTAATTACAAATTAGATTAAATTGCAATATGGCTTGTTGCAATTTTCAAATAGCAGAAGGTTCAATATTTTTAGCCAAAAATGTGTTGAACATTTTGGCATTGTGATGTAGTTTTTTGCAATATCATGCCTATTTTTTTTAACCTCTAGTCATACACTTTGTTCCCACTTTTGGACAATTTTCACCTTTTTTTAACCCCGTTTTTACAACTTTATGCCTATTTTGCCCCCATTCATCTTTTTTTTGGCCACTGTCAGAACCACTATTGGAATTTTTACATGGTTTTTGAAATGTAATTTAAAATTTAATTCCCAATTTTGCTGCCATAATCAATTTTTTCGCTTGTTCTGCTTTCCTACCATTTTTTTTGTTTTTCTATTAAAAGATCTACTGCTTATGTTTTTTTAAGAATACATAAGATTAAGAACATTAAAACAATTGCAGAGTAAATCACAATATTGGGGAAAAAATTGCAGCTAGATTATTTTCTCCAATCCTTCAGCCCTACTCTACATAGAAAATGTTCCCAAAAAATCCTGCATATCAGGAACAATGTAACAAGGTAATAAATAGTATTTGTCTAACAGTGTTTGTGTGTTTTTAAATGGACAGGCTTATATTTGAAGATATTTGACGTGTTCAGTTCTGCTTTGTGTAGTTGGATCTAAAGTCAGCCCTGCTTTGGGTCGTAAAATGTCCAAACCTGATCCTAAAAGAGCGTGACCTTACCTGCTACACTTAAGTACTCTTAAACTTTCCCTCTCGTGAGGACACACCTTCAGGTTCCATCCCAGCGACCGAGTGTGCAGGTGTGAGAAAGATTGTTTAGACTAAATCAGAGCAGTCTTGTTTTCTGTCAGACGGCTTCTCATGCAGCTGCAGCAGGTCTTTGTTCACCACCCTGCATACGTGTGTGTGTGTGTGTGTGTGTGTGTCATGCCCGTACCTGCTCGTCTGTTATCAGTCTGTCGATCTGCGGCTCAGCTCCAGGTATGCAGCTCACCTGCAGTAAAAAAACTCCCACACGCTCGCCATGCCAGCACACACTGGTTTGTTTCTGTGTGTGTTGGCACGGTCCAGAGGAAGGTAGTCAGCACATATTGGCACACACACTAGCACAAACACACACACACACATTCACACTTCTCACGGCTGGTGTTGCCCGTCTGCAAACACACTCGCTGATTCACTGCAGTCTTTGCCCTTCGACAGACCTGCTGCTGCTGTGTGTGTGAGTGTGTGTGTCAATCAGTGCTCACCCAGCCACACTCACGAGTTTCTCACATTCGCACACTCCCTGAAAATGAAGCCAAAATCCGCGAGCAAACAGATGTCACTGTGACCGAAAACACATCAGCAGCGTGCAGCTCGTTTGTGCTGGTCACCGTGATCCCTGCAGAGTGTGTGAGTGTGTATTAGTGTGTGTATGTGTGAGTGTGTATTAGTGCGTTTGTGTGTGTCTCAGGTGGCCGGGGTCACCGAGGATCAGTCATGGCGGGGTCTGCTTTGACTTTGTATCAACAGTTTAGTCTACACATCATCACAAAAAGCCTCGGGTTTACCGGTTGCCACAGCGACCGCTCAGCTTCTCCCCTCTGATTGGCCGCCTCCATCCTTCACCGCCGGTGAGTTTGGAGTGTTTCTCACATTCGTGGAGGGCTGCCATGACCCTGCTGCCACTGCTGCACTGATAAAGAAACTCATACTCTCCCTTTGAATCTTATTATTCTCTTCTTTTGTACATGTACCTGGATGTTCAGCTAAAAAAATCTTATTTTTGTATCAGTTCAAGTGCAGAGAGGATCAGAAATGCTTCAGCGCTGAACAGTATTGGGTAAAATAATGTAGTTTTTTATTTTTTATTTTAAATATTGCCTATTTTCTTTGTAGGAGCCCTTACAAATACTTCATAGTTTAGATGCTCTTCAAAGTATTTTTAGATTTCAAGGATAAAGAAAGAAAAAGAATCAAAGATTTTTTGTTTTTTGACCAAAAGCTTTTTGGAGTTGAAAAAAATTAAAGAACAGGGAAGGAGAGCTGTTTAAAAAAGTATTTATGTCATTTATTTTCACTGTAATGACACTAAAGCTTAATAATCATGCATCATAACAACCCTGAACGAACCTGAATACTGAGGATTCATATCTGATGACCTAATCCTCATGCAGTCGCTCTGCTGGCTGAAGCACCTGCTTTCTCCAGGTGTGAATTTCACGAGCAGGTGTTGACAGTTATATTAAAAGGTATTTTAGAGGTCTTGCAAATAAAAGTCATGAAATGGAACGAGAAGCCATTTTATGTCCCTGAACCTTTGTTGTTGCTACAACAAACAGAAGAGAGTGAGCGAGCACCAGATCAGCAGCTCTGTCGTCAGGCGAGGGAAGATTTGGAAAGTGGCAACACTCTTAAAAACAGACACCTGGAGATAGAGCAGTATTTCACTTTTTAAATATTTATTAAAAAATAGAAGGCAAATATAAAAAGAAAAACACCATCATAATGCAGTATGTCATTAAGTGCCATCAGTGCATCCATTCATTGTGCTTGTTTACATCAGGGCTGTAGAGCAAATGGGCTGCTGTGGTGGATGCACAGGTTTCTTTTTATGATATGTATTTGGAATCACTTCTCAGGAATTATTATTTAAATTTGCACACTCAGTCCTCTGTGTAATCAAATAATCACACTTAGCCCATTAAGGCCAAAAAAGTCCAAGCTTAAACCAATTATATAATATATGTGGCTGTTGGTCATTTTGCCCATGCAGCAAAGAAACAGGAAGTGTACTTCCATTTTTTAATAAGGCTTCAAACTGCTTTACATTTTTAAAAATATAATTTCCATCAGTCAGCCCTTGCAATTCTCCACCTTTTTTTTTTTCCATTTTTCTCAATTTTTTCCCCAATATTGCGATTTACGACTCTGCTATTGTTTTAATGTTCCTTATCTTAAGTATTCTTAAACAAACATAAGCAGTAGATCTTTTTAAAGTCAAACCAATATGACATTAAATTGTGAAGAACAGAAGCAAAATAGGTATGAAATTGTAGAAACTGGGTAAAAATAGTATGAAAGCGGAACAAGCGAAAAAATTGATTATGGCAGCAAAATTGGGAATTGAATTTAAAATTAAATTTAAAAAATGATTAAAAATTCAAAAAACGGTTTTGACAGTGGCCAAAAAAAGATGAATGGGGACAAATAGGCATAAAGTTGTAAAAATGGGGTTAAAAAAAGGTTAAAATAGTCCAAGAGTGGGAAAGAAGTGTATAAATAGAAGTAAAAAATAGGCATGAAATTACAAAAAACTACATCACAATGCCAAAATGTTCAACACATTTTGGGCTAAAAATTTTGAACCTTCTGCGATTTGAAAATTGCAACAAGCCATTTTGCGATTTAATCTAATTTGCAATTAACTGTTCAGCCCTAACTGTCAGAGTTTATCCAAAAAGATTCCCCTTTTGTCATTTTGTAAGTGTGTTGGTGTGTTTTTGTGAAAAGAAAACGCCTCTTTGACCACTTCTGTCCGCCTGTCATGCCATCATTACATCTTAGGTTTCTTGGTAATTATTTATAAAGCATGCAGAACAAATGGATCCTTGAGGGATTTGTTATCGATTCTCAATTGGAATTTATTTTTAATCCCCATCTTTAGTTTTTGCACCAGCTGTGCAGAGGCTGTTATCCCAACAGCTGATGGTCAGGGTTCTTCTTCAGAACATTAGCCTGTGATTCCAGGGCCCTGAAATTAATTTAAAAACCAGACAAAACCAGCTGGTGGTTCAGAATTTAACACCTCAAGCTCAAGAAATCAAGATGAACTCAACTTTACCAGATCCTGGGGTTGAGTTACATCCACACTCGTAGAGCCTCGCCGCGGTGCGTGTTTTCATATTTTGTCGTAAACGGTCCCGCCCCTCCTTGTTCCCCTCATGGCTGCCTCGCTCCAGAACAACAGGCCGTGCAGCCGTCTCCCCTCGGGCACACACTTACTGTAAAACCAATCCTTTTAATTAAGACAGATTCCAGAGAGGAAAGAGGAGCGACTGCAGCCCCCACATGCAAACACACACTCTGAAACACACACACACACACACACAGTGAAAGGCACACACTGATACACACACATTGAAACACACAACCGCAACATCCTGCCATTTGTTTTTCTTCCTCTTTCTTCTGCTTCCCATCCTCTCTCTCTCGTTTTCCTTCCATTACTCGTCCTAGTTTTGTTGTGGGTGTGTGTAAGAGACATCAAGACAAACTGTAGGCCGTTTAGAAGATCCAAAACCAAGATGGCCGCCTGCCTGACCTGGGATTCGACCTGAAGCTGCTCCCTGAATGACCCCAGCGTTTAGTGTCCAGTTGGCCTCCCCGTGAGGAGCCACATGCTTTTTTCTGCACTCTGCTTTGTTTTTTACGGCGTCCCCGCTTTGCTGTCTCTTTTGCCCCCCCTCCCCTCCATCAGGGCCAGAATGCGGCGGAACAACAAACCCAAATAGTGGCTATAAACTTCAGACTGGTTTATGGCGGTGGTCTGCTCGCTCACCCCCGGGTGAACCCATGAACAGACACCCACGTCCCCTCATGTTGGAGCTCAGAGCAACGTGACCCCAACTTCACCCGGCCCGACCTGCACTTTGGACCGCTTCAATGGGACTGCGGGTCTTTTTTCTCTTATTTAACTGCTCTACAGCGGCACCATTCAGACTTCTGAAGCCACTTAACACTTCATTTAGGAGAGCTTCTTCAATCGACCCGGTGCCCGCTGGCTTACAGAAACATCAGACTCTTTCTCATGGGGCGAGACTCGCTCTGCATCCTGAAGTGAACTGTGAATTTAACAGAGTATGTCTCATCTTATCCTCTGAATATCTTCATGTTTGTGCATCATCTTGTGAAACAGGCCTGTAGCTTAAAACACTTAATCCCATGAAAATAAGAGACCTGCTTTTGAACTAAATTGGGTATAAAAAACACCAGAAGGTTTACTAAGGTTGAAATTTGGTGTTATTGCTAGAGGATCATTTTCCTACCAGTGTACATCTAAGCCTGTTAGCTTGGTGCCCAAAGTTATGGACATGTCCATTAAAAGGCTAACAGATTTAGCACCCAGCTGTTGGGACACCTCATTCTCAAGAAACAATGATTTTACAGTCTGGCTTTATTCTTCGATCTGATATTTATCATCGGTTAGAAACGGCTTTTGGATTTGTTACAGCCACGGTCTGGTGGTGGTGCGGTGTTTGATTGGTAAAAACAACAGAAAAAGGCATTTTGAGTAGCCTTAAAGCTTCATGGCTGCTTAAAACCTAAATAAGCATGTCTGTAAATGTAAATCTTAACCCATCTTTCATGCAGATCTGCTTGGTAAGGATAGAAATGAGAAGAAATTTATGGCACCAATAAGGTTGTTGATTCTGTTCCAGTTTCTATTTTGAGTCTCTTGTTGATTCTTGTGGCTTTTCTGAGTCCAGAATGTCAATCCCATGTCACTCTTGTATAATATCACATTGCATCCACAGGTGTGTCAGGGTGTTGCAGGTGTTACAGCCCTGCTTAAAATCCCACAGACATTGCATGTTGCACTGTTGGCAGAACTAAGCGATAATTAGGATAGCTTCATTCCTCATTATGATGCATCATTTAGGAAGGCATAAAGAGCTAAGCTAAAAGCATCATGGGCAAGTTACATTGATTCTGCAAAACAAGTTTCTACTGGAAATCCTTCTTTATTCCCATTCCAAAGGGAAGAGGTTGCCGACAATGGAGGAGGGTGGAAATTCATGGCAGCGTGCCGCACAGACATCCTTTAAACCTCCTAAAAGGCTTAAAGCTGTCATGAGATGGGTCATTAATGAAAAAAATGCAAAGTGATAGTTGTGCAGATCCTCAGCGATACATTCAGGACGTAAATCCAAACTTCAAAGGATCAGATTTCAGTCTCATAAAGTTTTTATGTTCCTGTCTTGTATAGTTTTTTTTTTTTTTTAAAGTCTTAACATGTTTGCAGTTTTCAGTTTATGCACCTAACAACTCAATACAAGCAAAACTTAACGACAGACAAACTCCATGGGGAGGGGGTTTGATGTTGGCTGAAGGAGAGTTTTATTCGTTCGTGGATGCATAATAGTCCACGTCAGAGGTCACGATGATTGATTGGCAGCTCATGGACAGGCATAGATTGGTATCACCCTGTTCTCTCGGTTTTCTGCCAGCATGGTGGTGTTTGGCTCCGAGGGGGGAGGCTGGCACATCCATTGTGTGTTTGAGTTTTATGGGTGGAAGTAGGGCACTGATCCTGGCAGCAGAGCAGGCGTCAGTGTTTCCCAACCTCACAGGAAGGCTTTCCTGGAATCATGAAAAAGAGAGGCCTGATTCTGGTCTTAGTCCAGTGTCCTCTCTGACGCGGATGTTTTTTCTTCTTGTGACTCTTAATGCAGTGAGAGACGTGTAAGCCCTTTGTTGGCTGCAGGAAGGAAACAATTTAATACAAATGATCTCACAGTAGATGCTGCTTTTGCTTCACTTTTACTTTGGACTAGGTTTTGTCAGCAGTGCATGCAGTAAACGTTCATTTCTGATCAGCATTGCCTGCACCAGCATGGAACTTTTATTTGCTATCTTGAGCCTGTCAAGAAAATGCAAACTAAATAATTTTCCATCCAAAGATTTTTGCAGAACACTTTTCACTTTAGGTGAGGATCTAAGTGGTAAAGTTCCTGCAGTTCCTGGTCATCTGGTGTCACCTTCATCTGCTCAACATTTACGTACCAACATAAAGCCAAGCTAAAGGATCACTTGTTTGCCTTAACAACCAGATTCTGACCAAACAAGATCTCCAGCTTATTACTGCCGACCCTCTCTCCCTCATAACACCCATCTCTCATCCAATTATCCTGATTCATGAGGGCTGACCTCCGCTGTGACCCCTGCTTTAATATTTCCTCCCTCAGTCATTGATTGGACAGCTTTAGGTGTTTGCAGCTTCTCCAGAGCCAAACAGAGTCCCTCAAATATCAGCATTTATCCACCTTCTCCTTGACTCTGCTTGTAAATGTGCAGCAATTATCTCAGCTGCTCTTATTGACTTATATTGTGTCTGTTTGGGTTTCCGTAAGGTTAGCTGTTGAGATTTTAATCTGCTCACCCGGCCATCTGCTGCCATCGTTGGGTCGCATATCTCAAGGATTAAATCAGACGCTGCTGCACGTGAGATCTTCCTCATGCACACTCGCGCAAACCCTCAATTACGCACACGCATGTTCAGCCACAACAAAAACCAATGACACATTCCATCGAACACACACACACATGGATCTGTGCACACATGTTCCAGAGCGGAGAATGTGGGCCACCGCCGCTTTCCCCCCGAGCTCAGATCGCTGAACGGCGCCCCGCCGCCTGCAGCTAAAGGCCCTGATTACCATTTTATTACAGCATGTCATTATTCTGATGCTATCAATGGAAATGAATTGGCTGGCAATTGATTTACAATAACCCCCCCTCCTCTGCCTGTGCCCTCGGGGAGCGTGTGCAGCTCATTGATTGGCTCTCCCGTCCGGTCGGTCTGACTGACTCTAACTAGACTTTCACCTCTTAAAGGCTCCTCTGCTCCAACATGACAGAGATTAAATTTACAGCCAGGTTTCAATAAAGTCGTCTGCCTGAAAGAATCTACCTGCACAAAGTGAAACCGGCAGATCATCTGAGACTTAATGGCACTTCTCACGATGGACCTAACATGATCTTTGGGGTCTTTGATGGGTACATATAGCAGGAATTTGCCACCACAGGCCGCATCAACAGAAAGGCAAAATCAACCTGAAAATATTGTAGGAGCTCTGATCTGAGATCTTTATGGATCCACTCTTGGACTGAAGCAATCAGACCAAAACTTCTGCCAACTCAGAGGTGACCTGATTTTACAGAACATGCAGGATTCACCTGCCATATTATTTTACTGGTCAGATTTTATTCCATAAGCCATAAAACAATCAGACAGACTGAGATAAAATCGGTTTCTTTTTAAGCCTGTTTTATTGTTCATTGAAAACATAACCTTTGTGCTGTGTTATTTGCTGCTTAGTGTAGCAGAGGGATGTTTGGACCTGCAGAATGCAGTGGCAGTTAAACTACAGGACCCTGCATATTTTTATGGTAAAACTGCAGGAAGAGAAAGGGAAAACTTTCCACCACCACATCGGCAAAGTTTTTTACTGAAACATTGCAAACCCATGCATGCAGGAATTCTGCAGGAATATGTAGGGCTGAACGATTTGAGAAAATATTCTAATTGACAACAAACATAAGCAGTAGATCTGTTTATGGTAAAACCAATATGACATTAAATTATTCTAAGGGTAAAAGATTTGGGAAAAAGCGGAGAGGTGAAGAACAGAAGCAAAATAGGTATGAAATTGTAAAAACTGGGTAAAAAATGGTATGAAAGCGGAAAAAAGTTAATAAATAGGTGCAAAATAGGCATGAAATTGCAAAAAACTACATCACAATCCCAAAATGTTCAACACACTTTGGGCTAAAACCGTTGAACCCTCTGCGATTTGAAATTTTAACAAGCCATATTTTGATTTAATCTAGTTTGCAATCAATTGTTCAGCCGTAGGAGTATGAATGCATGGTTGGTGGTTAAAACAAGAACATTGGGAGATGATAGCACTTCTACTTCGGTCACAGTGAAAGCAATCCAGCTGTTGATGTTTTTCACCAGACATGTTTAAGGTTAAAGATCTTACATCAGGGAGGTGCAAATAGCCTGGTGGTTTGTACCTTGTGCCCCTGCACAGAGGACATTGGTCTTGTTTCTGCTGATCTTGGTTCTGAATCAGTTCTGGAGATTTCACTCCTCAGTTTCCTTTCTCACTCTCCTTTCCTGCTATAGAACCTATCTGTCCTCCTACCCTCTTAAAAAGACAGAAAAAGACCCAAATTATATCATGAAATCAAGTTTTGACACCCCGAGCATCAGCATCATGCTAAAGCTTCAGAGTTTGGACTTTGTACCGTCAGATCATGGCTTTTTTTTTGCCAATGAACTTCCAGCATAGCTTGCACCAGACACTAAGTGAAACTAAAACATCATAGACGTGTGTAGTTTAAAGCAGCCGCTCCTGGCAGAGCTGGCGTGTTTCTACAAGTTTACGTTGCTGTTGGTAAAATTGTTCAACACTCTGATTGGCGGGAGAAGAAAAGAAAAATCTCCCAGCTGGCTGTGGGGCATGCAGAACATCGTTAGTGCCAAGTGTCTGAAAGCTGTCGAAAACATTCCCGTCACAGCACAACTGGAGTGCTCACTAACAACCTCGACCATTATGCCCGCGCTCGCCGTCAGCCGGCAGACTAAGCCCTGCAGACACACGCACACACACACGGGAACATGCAGCCTGTGTGCGGCGGCAGCCATTTTCTCTCACCTCCACAAGTGTGTCAAGAGCCTCACTGGAGAGTCTCTCACCCTCGGGGAAATGCATGTGGCAGTTTGGGAGTGCATGGACAGTTTTCTGCCTAAAAATACAGGATGGAGGAGGATGGAGCGCCCCCTCATCTCCGCCCTGCACCCCCCCTCTCCTGGGATAAATCCCTCAGTGTGAGCTGAACTCGGCCTGCAGCTTAATGACTTGTAATAGCCACAGTTTCCTGCTGCAGCTCTGCAGAAACATGGCTGCTGTTTCTTTTCTTAAAGGTCCCAGAGAGGGGAGACTTGGCATGAGAAGGACGTGACCTAATTTCTCTTGTGAAATACTTTCTCCTTTTTTATCTCACACTTGTTAACTTCCTGTCTGGCAGAATCAATTTACATTTCTCTGAGCCTTTTTTCAGAGCAATTTCGAGGCTGTTAACCCTCTGAATTCTGTCAAAGAAACTGCCTGCACTTTGAGATTTGCATATTGAGTAAAAGTGCTTCAATTTCAAGATTCTGCACAATCTTAGCTTAAAAATACACTTTTATTTTCTGCTTAACAAACCTAAAAATTTGTTAAAATGATCAAACTCCTGCCATGAATACAGGCTCGAAGACTGACTTATTTTGTTTGATTTATTAAAAACACAGACATATAACTCCAAGCATTTAATTAGGTGAAAACATAAGAAAAAATAGTCAAACAAATTAAAAATGCAGAAATGTTTGGATAGTTATAGATAGAAGTTCTGATCTATCTGGTGTTTTTGCTTGATATGTTTGGATTTACTTTTATTTTTTATTTTTTATTTTTTATTTAGAAAGAGCACTTTAAAATGACAATGCCACAAATGTATACAATGACATTATCATATGAGCCATCACAGATCATCTTGATATTTGTCCATATAGCTCTTCCTGACGATTTTAGACTTTTAAGTAAGCATTAATGTGAATTATTTACAAAGAGAACACTGGAAGCTTTCACATTGGAAGATATATAACAGATTAAAATGATTCAGTTTAAGGTCATAAAGGAAAAAAAAAGTGTACATATATATATATACACATACACACATACACACACACATGATTATATATAATAAACACAATGCAAAGGTAAAAATGGTGATAATAATAATAACAAAAAAGAAATCCCTGTTTTCCTTACCTTTTTTCTTTATTTATTTTAAGAGAAGTCTGGTCTTAAAGGTTTGTCATATTCAGTCCATTTACTCCAAATTTTGTAAAATCTGTCTTTCTGGACTTTGAGGGAATATGACAACCGCTCCATTGTGTAAATTTCATGAATAGTATCAATCCATTCATCCATAGGGGTAGTTGTGGTTTAAGCCAGTTTCTTGTAATAACTTTTTTGCTTCCAACCAGGAGAATTTGGACCAACTTACTCTAATGATTTTTTTTATTTTATATTTATTTTTTAATCTAATTTGGGGAAGTTCAGCTATCAAACAGACCTAAATCACTGATAGGAAACACACGTCTTACATACCTTTTGCAGTGACAGCTCCAGCTTTTACAGAAACCATTTTAGATCCATTTAGCATGTAAATAACAGGTGGCTTCTCTTTTCACAAGCTGAAAACACTACATGTGTCAAAGCAGCTCTCCGTGCTGATATGGTTGGACCATCAGAGGTAATTTGACCAAAACAAACACATCACCCTCTCATCTGCATACCATCAGACAGTCTGAGTGAAGGCAGAGTAATCATTGGACACGCTCAGGTGTTTTCACTTGACAGATACTCCAACGCTGAGAGCTGTTCACTGATGGAATCGCTGCTAATGTGAGTCCTGATGCCTCTCCAGTCCGCTCCGATGATACTGAAATGTTTACAGAGCCAGGACTCGACGGTAGAGACGGTCAGGGATGATTGCACAGCTGCATGAAGAGGCTTTTATGCTATTTTATACATGTTTAAATGCAGCAGAATGCTACTTTAAAGATATACAGATCCTGCAAAAAAGAAACTTTATTTGCTCCCAGAAAAAGCTAATGAAACAGACAGCTATGGCCTGACAGTAAGTTCAAAATAACAGCTTTTAGAGCAGGTTTCACTCAGAAAATTGGCCCGCATTTGGCCTTCTGATTAAAAGTCTTTTGATATCATGTAGGAATCAAAGCAGGAAGTTTGCTGTTTTGGAAAAACACATTAATCTGGGAGTATTTTTCCCATATCCAGAGGTTCTTTGAAGGTCAAGAGATAGTCCAGTCCTGCTCAGTTTTGGTTCACAGTCAGATGAGACTCAAATAAAATAGAAAGTTATCAGGGCATGGCTGTGGTAAGCCATTTAATGTGCATATTTTCAAGGAATCTGGGAGCTGTTTCTGTAGAGATGTGGAGAGCTGAAATTCAAAAGTCTTGTGAAACATGCTGGACATGTTCAGCCTCAGGAGACTCAAATCTCCTGACATGTAGGTGGAATCCAAACAGGAAGTCTATTGTTTTGTAAAAAGATCTTCTCTGAGGGTGTTCATCCAATCCAGAAGTTTTTGTTCACAGAAAGATAAGATGCAAATGACAAGCTGTTAACAAATCCATGCTCAAAACTCAAAGGGTGCGACTGTGCCAAAACCTCAAATTTGCATATTTTTAAGGGAACTTGAAGCTGTTGATCGCTCACATTTGACCTGTTAGCAAAGGAAACAGCAGAGATAAATAGATGTGTGTTCTTAATGATAATGTTCTGTACAAGTTTTGTTGTGTCCAGTTGTCCATCTGTGGACCAAACTGCCGTAGATGTTCCCAAAATTGATTTTGGTGTTTCAATTTAGTTTGGAAATTCAGGCCAAAATTACTTCTCAGATGGGAAGCTTTGAGCCCTGAGGCTTGACTGTTTATGGCTGCAGCCTTGATAGCTGGTGAATTTCAAGATAAGAACTCACTTTATATCTTCAAAATGGATCACAATCAGCACAATTTCATTTATTATCCTTGTTGAAGTCATGTTTGTCTTTCCTGCAGCTTCAAACTGAAATGCAGGATTAATATAGTGTAAAAAAAAAACTACCTTCAGGATCTAGTTTCGCAATTTTATCCAGAAAGAGACCTAATGAAGGCCATCAAGAGGGTAAGTCAGAAACAGATCGGCTATGTGATGCTGGAGGCTCCGCCCCTTAGTGAAATAGCGCACCCAGCTGTATCAGTAGTTTTAAATAGCTGCGATACAGGCAGTCAAATGTTCCACAGCCCGGCTCATTCATTAAACCCCTCCCTGCTGTTTTCCCTGTCTCTCCACATAATGACAGTTGAAGACCACAGCATGTGTAAGAGCCTGTTCCTCCATGTTAGACGATGGGCTCAGAGTGGCGCTCTAATTGACCATCCATGTCTGCAGATGCATTAGCGCGGCCATGTTTGGCCCACTTAAGGCCCAACTACAACAAACACGGCCATCAATAGATACAGCCGCCTTGTTGTGCGGCATAGAGTGGGCCGCTGTCTGCCCGTGAGGATGCCGTGTGTCGGGTGGTTCGTCTGAAAGGCTGCAGGTCGACGCTGCAGAGCCCGTCAGAGCGAGGACTGGTCAGGAGAGTGGCGGTGGCTAGACGTGGCGTCTGGAGCATCTGACAGCCTGACCTAATCCCCCCACCACAGACAGGAAGGAAGAGGAGTGTAGCCTCTGGCCATCTCGCTGGCTCAAAGACGGCCTGTTTGGTGGGCAGTGAGGGCCTGTCACGGGGCTGACGAACAGGCGGGGGAGTTGATTAAAAACAACATGGCTGCATGGCAGAAAGGCAGGCAGCTCTGTGCACAGCTTTACAAACATCAGCTCCGGACATTTGGATATTTTACAGTTGCAGGAGTCATTTTGACTTAATTTTAGTCAGAAGTAAAGTTTCTTCAAATAAAAGAAGACAGATTTTAACAGGGCAGACCAACAGTCCTCCTTTTAATTGGTCCTTAGATCCAGAAAAGGGCTTTTGGATCATTCATAGAATTGATTACTCCAGCAGTGTTGTCCCTACTTGGAGTTTGGAGTTGAATAATTCTAAAAAAATGTTTTAAAAAGGATTTTGACATAGAGAGAAAGCATTTTATTGTTTTTTTCTCCTTGCATGACCATGTTTTCATCTGTGTTTAGGGCTGTTTTGAAGTTATCATGGGATTATAAAGCCCTGCAAACAATCCCATACCTGCACTGTTGCTCACAAATTGTCCCTCCACACTTCTCATTTTGAGCCCTGTCCATCTCAAGTTAACAACATGGGTGTTCAGCTCCTGAAAATATCTTAACTCTTTAGCTCTCAGCACAACTGTTTGGCGGAGGTCAATAAGTTCATGATATGATGATGATATGATGATTTATATATGGATATATTATCTGTAATTCATCAAAAACATTTACTTTGTGTGTTTGCCAAAATTAACATAATCTGTTTTAAGTTGGTTTTGATTGGTATCTATTTACTAATCTTACTGCCTGTCTGATTGATTTTGCCCTAAAAAAATGTTCATTTTTATGGCATCATGTAATCAGCTGTTTGCATTGTAAACCTTTAGATCCCACATCAAGAAAATATCTGTTTTTTGGTTTGTTGTAGTTTTGTCTGCTGATTTGATTTGTTCTGTTTTTTTTAAACAATAAATATCCCTGAATTTATTGATGACCTCTGCCATGACCTCCTCTGGTTAACTTTTACCCTAAACTCCTGATTCTTCTCGATTCATTGGCTCATACTTGGGCCAAAATCTGTCTGTTGATTGGACTCGAGCTGTGGGGGGGTGCAGTGGTGTCTCAGCTGTAGTAACTCTGCTTTGTCTGCTTTGGAAGAAGCCAAAACAGTCCACATCCAAAGCAGAAGTACATCGTGTTTTCCAGCAGACTCCTCCGTTGTTTACTCCTAACAGAGTCTGTAAACACACACACTGGGCCGCCATAATCACACTTGTATTTATTCATTCAGCGCGAGCCGGTGACCTCGGTGTTTACGGCGGCTCAGCGCTCCTCCAGGTGCTCCCGTGGACGTGTTTGTGCGAGGACTCTCACGGTCTCACACGTCGTTACATTCACACCTCCCATTATCCTCTAAACCGTCGTCTCACCTTTGCTGTCTCGAGTGCTGCGGGCTTGTTTATGTTATCAGCGATTCATTTACAGCCTCTGAGTCACAGCCGACCACTCCATCTGTGAATTACCATCCCATGAGCCTGTTATTTAGACTGGAGCCGAGTGCTGAGAGCAACACATCCACTGAAAAACCAAGACTTAAACATCCAGGATGATTCAGGTGTGGACGTGGAAATCATGGCTGTCTCAGTCTGAACGTGATTTAAACATTTTACTTTGTTTCTGATTAACTTCTGTCACTTATTGCAGCACTAACTCCTCAAAAAGGAGTAACATGTCCCAAAAGATCATCAAAAATCATATATATGACCACTTATCGTAATTTCTCTATCAAACGTTTTTGCTCTTAAATAGAGTCTAATTGTCAGGTGCATAGTAAACACAAGTGCAAGCAGATTATGTAAAATATTGCGTCTCCCAACATTGCGCTTACGACACTTGATACAGAAGCCTAAATATTGTCTGTCTCTGCAAAACTTTAACGCCAAACTTGCATAGTTTTTCTTAAACTTTCTGTTAAACTGTTCTAATCCAGTATTTTGGGTCTTAATTAGTTTACCATTGTGTAAAGATCACGTAATTCCCAAGTGCAAACACTTATGAGCAAGGGGACCAAAACAGGTGCGCTGTGATAGGTCATGCTCTCTGATTGGTCGATACACTACAACTGAGCATTCTTGGGCAGAAATTAAGTAACTGTGTATGCATGAAGCAAAAGATGTTTCACATCCATTTGAGAGATAAAATCGTGTACGGTATTTGTTGTTAAAATACTGAAATTTCATTGATTAAAATTTGAATTTGTCTTTTTTTGAGTTATCTAAGAGAGTAAGGTCTGGGCAAAAAGTGGGTGCATGTTATATTTGAATACAACATTGTTCCTGGAAAAGAGCATGAAGAAATGGGGTGCATGTTATAAACAAGAGCGTGTTATCGAGAAATTACAGTTTTAGTAAGGGTGCTTTTCTTCTGCTTTTCTTAATAACTGTAAATACCTCTACTTATTCTGTTCTGTTTGTTATTGGTGCAGTTTATGGATCTATATTTTTTTTATTAAACCTTGTTTTATGGACCTTAAATCCATGCTCCTTACCCTCGTACTTACTCCTGCACTGCTGCAACACTTTGCTGCAGAATTTCCCCTCTGGGGATCAATAAAGGATTATCTTATCTTATCTTAGCAAAGTTTTTCTGATTCTTTTGGCATAATTTTCCCACAAGGCAAATATTTTTGAGCTACGAGTGGCATAACATTCAGTTTCAATGGCCTAGGCGATATCTTTGACACGCGTCAGTCTGTCCTGTCCAAAATAAAGGCAACAAAAGCCCCAAAATGATTCAAAAGAAATAAAGATTCATCTATACCTACAGTTTAAGTCAAGCTGCACAGTAAGAAATGTAAGCAGAGCAGGGTTAACTCTTGATTTGAAGAATAGCTACTGCATATTTGCTGTAACTAATGGTGGATCCTAAATAAATCAAATCAAATCAAATCAAACTCTGAGTTTATGCATCAGGATCGAGCAAAGACTCGAGTGAAAGATTTAAAACACTGCCTTCCCCTTCAGCTCTGCAGAAAAAAGAGGGTAATGGCGGCAGCTCTGAGTGTCTCCCATGAGGCAGCATCTTTATCGGCGCCCTCCAGCTACAGTCTAGGTGTCAGTGAGATAGAGACAGAGAGGGCAGCGCAGAGGTTAAGACTGTAATTGGTGGTCTGTCCCGGTCCCTGGTAGTGCAGGGCTCCAGGGATCAGGCTTTAGCAGGCGTAATGATGCCTGTAAGATGAGAGGGGATTTGACTGCAAGCCCCCACCCTCGCTTAAATCCCCCTCATCCTCCTCTCTGACAGGAGGAGAAATGCTCGGCAAACTGTCGACATGGTGCACAAAACCATTATCAGCCTGTCTGCTGCCCCGAGATACAGACCAGGTTAATATAATAAACAGGAGCAGGTAACAGGGCGGACATGCCGTCACAGTCTATTCTGTTCCCAGGCAGTTTGAATGCATTTTTTAATTTTTCACATTTATCCTCTTCTTTAGAACTCACACTGCACACCTCCATGGTTGGGCTCTGACACCAAACTGCTGCTGTTTGGCTCCATCCAGTGCTCTGAGCTCCTCCGTTCACAGGGATCTTCTGTAGATGTTCCTCTGTTTGAGCAAAGTGGGGACTTTCCACTTTGTTTTGGCCTCATAAACAATCCTAATTCTGCAAGTCAGATTTCAAACATGGCTCCAGAGAGCGTAAACGCACCTTAATCCCGGCAGCTTAGTGAAAACTTCCTGAGTATGTTCAAAGAGCTGAGGCAGGGCGGCCCGTCCGGGAGCTCCCGCTCCTCTGTTTTGTTTTGGGTGTCCATCTTAGCTGTTAAGCCGGGCTCACAGTTTGTTTTAGGTGTTGGGATGTGATTTATCATTATGGGATGAGGCCCGTCTCCGCAGCTCCTCTCTGCCGCTGCGAGCGCTTTGATGTGTGGGAGGAGGCCGTTTGCTTTTTTTGGTGTGTGTGTGTCGGTGTGCAAACATGTGTGTGTCGGTGTGTGCATGTTTGCACAGCGCTTTTGGCGAGCCCGTCACATGTCGAGGCATGTGCTGCAGTCTGGATCGGGGTACCCACAGCGCCTGTTCCAGTGCCCCGTAAGTAATACTGGGGAAATAAAAATCGCCACTATCTGTACGTGCACGCGTGTGGGTGTGCGCCCTCCGCCTCGACGCCAGCTGGCAGGAGTGGCCATGCCAAACGCCCCCCCACCCCTCCAGTGCTATTTATGTATTTGCTCAGCCATGCGACTTAACCCTTTCACAAGCAACCTCAACCCCAGGGCACGTTACACGCCAAGCAGAAATATGCCCTCTGCCCCGCATTCCCCAACCTTCACGCACACACTTTCCTCCCCTCGTTACCCATAATTCACATCTGGCCTCCTTTAAAACAGGGCAGCTTTTTGCACCGCTGCAGGAAAAGAGCCATCAGCAGATTCCTCCCACAACCTTCCTCGAAGCAGAGAGAGAGAGAACGTTTACGAGCGAGCGCTGTAAACGCAGGAATTTTCTTCTTCTCTCCTCTGCTGCCAAACTAAACTCTGGCTCCTCTCAGGCTTTTGTCAATCAGTCTAAATATTCATAACAGCTGACACTGTAACTGTAACAATAGTATAAACAAGGCTGAGAGCCTTAAATTTGAACCACAGACTGAAAGGCTGCATATCTGAGGGAGCGTGTTGATGTATTTTTAAGGTTTGTACCGTCTGCCAACATTATCACAATGTCTACATATGAAAGCTAAATGGAACGCTTCCCCTCGAGTCTGTTTCAGGCAGAACTTAAATAAATGGTATGCTGCTCTCTTGGCAACTCACACATCCAACATGACGTCTGTCATTGGTGCCAATTTATCACAGAAAAAGACATTTAACACTCTGCATGGGGATACTCAGTGCAACCATTCAACTGCTTGCTTAAGGGCTAGCTCATCAGCCAATCCCATTGCAGAGACTCACTGCATTTAGGCATACATAGTCAAGTCCACATGCTCAAATTTAATCCAAGCATCAGAAATGAATAGAAAACTGATTTTTGTTAACTTGAATGGGACAGATGGGCTGATCTACAGGAATAATTGCTCAAAACAGCTCTTGGGTTTGAAGGAAATGGTCCAGAAAAGTTCAGCTATCCAGCGAGTGGCAGATCTGTTGTTGGTTGGAGATGATAGAAAGGCAACATGAACTTAACAACCACTCAACACATCATATTTTTATCAGAAAGGGATTTTATCCATCATCAACCGTGCCTAATATAAGCCTAACAAAGCCTATATATTAATATGAAGTTATTAGCTTTTGAGCTTCACTACAATCTTCTAACGGTTTAAATCAGAGTTTATGTCGATGATGCTTTGATATTAATTTCATGAACTGATAATGACTCTGGAAACTACACTCCTAGCCTTTCTACAGCTTGTTAATGTGAGCACTTGATCTTTTCAAAACAGCAGCGAGCAGAGGAAGAGATGGAAAAGGAAAAGCTATGGAAAAGTCCAGCTGTATTTACTTACCCCCCCTGCACCCCCCCGGCTCCTTCTCCATCTCTGTGAGCCCTCCGTCTCCTCGGTGGGCCGAGCTCTGGCTCTCTCTGCGGCTGAGAAGAGCCGGGCCCTCATCATTCCCACGGAAAGAGTTGCCAAAGCAAATTTGGCGAGAGGAAATGGAGACCCTGCTCTCCCCATCTCTTCCCTTTCCTTCCCTTTTTTCTGTGTGTGTGTGGGACGGCCTGTGGTGGAGTCACTCTGTGCCCGCTCTCATTACTCTGCCTGTTTTTCCATGTACAGCGCTGTTGTCCTGTGAAACTTGTAAAATTCTGATTTAAAGTAAATTCAGAGCTGGAACATGGTGCTGAAAGGTCAGGGAGCGTGGACCTCTGCTGCTGCTGCTTCTTTAAATATCCTCTGAGCTGATACGGGCTGTGGACGGGCCGACTGTAAACAGGATCGTGGTAATGTTGTGTTTGTGTTTAGACTTGACTCTCACCACAAGCCCTCTGGAATGTGGCCCATTTTCCATTGGGGATGTTGGGATTCATTTAGCTTCTGACCATGAACAGTAACCAACCTTATCTTAGCATCGTGTAGCTTCAAACTGTTTGGTGTGGCATCATCGTCAGGGCTCAGGTGGAGTCTGTTTGTCAAGGCTCACACAACTCATCTCCAGTAAGTCAGTTCATTTGATCAAACAATCATTTTACTCACAGAAAACTCAAGTTCATATCTAAAAATGCCTTTATTTACAAATCTGTACGCGCTGTTGTTTGACTTTGCTGTTTTAAACAGAAATCTAAGACTGGAAAAACTGACATTAATCAAACAGTTATGAACCATTATGCAAACAACAAACTAGAGACTCTTGTAGTCTTATTTGCAGTTTTTAAATAATTAAACATTGTGTTGTCACAGTTGTTATTTAGCTTTAATAGATTTAAGCTGTTTAAATGTATGAGATTGAATGGTCTCATGTCCTGCAAAACATTTTTCTCTGCTTTCAGTGTTAGAAAAGACTTATGGAGCAGAAGATCATGACACCTTGTACTAAACTCTTAGTGCTCATAGAAATGCTTTTGAATCGAAATCACAATTTAAGACAACGTAATGATTTGATCACTAAAGCTGCAGTTTTTTGCAGCGCTGACTTTCCCATAATCTGTTGCGCCAACTATTTTACACATTTACAGGTAGTTTGCATTTTCATAAGTGCTGTCAGCAGGTCCACAACACAAATGGCCCTTTTCCACTAGCACGCCTTGGCCCTACTCTACTCAGCTCTACTCGATTAGCAGCGTGTTTCCACTAGCCTGGTACCTCCTAAAACAAGCTAGTTTTAGTACCTACTCCACTCTGGTTCCAAGCGAGCTGAACCAACACTAAAAGATGACGTCACCGACTGCCGGCTGCTGATTGGTCAGACAATGTCGTCATCGATGAGTCATGAGCGCGACGACCTAGCATGCTAACGGGAGCTACCATTAGCTTACCCTCGTACGTCTTTTCTTTGCAGCTGGATTGCTCTCGTCCTCGGCTTCATTCTGTTGTATAGCTTCCAAAACTCTCCTGTGCTTCTCAAGGGGTATTTCTTCTTACCACCTGCAGCCTTCTTCTGCTTTACTTTTTTACTGAGTTTGTGACAAAAAGCCACAGATTGTTGTGTCGCGCTCAAAATGACGTCACCGCAGTGCCGTTCAGCTGTTTGCAGCGACACTGCACCCCGTTGGGCAGGTGACTGGGGCTAATGGAAAAGCAGCACAAGGCGAGTAGAGTAGAGTAGGGCTAATGGAAAAGGGCCACAAGTCTCTGTTTAGGAGTAGAAGTTAGAGTACCTCTTAAATAATAAAAACAGATTATTGATCATCAATATTAGATAATGAATAATTTGCTGTGTGCTTTTAGAATTGATTTCCTTCCTGTTGTCTATACTGTAAGCAGTGAATATTGCACTAAAGCTTGATTTGAGAAAATCATGAATCATATTGGAATCACAATATCGGCCAGAAAAATCAAAATTAGATCTTTTCCTAAATCATTCAGCCCTACTGTGATGACTGAGTGTGCTCATGAGTCTGAGGTATCCAAGGCCACGATCCATTGGTTGATTATATATTGTTTTGGTGTCTGTTTTTGGTGGACCTGCCCTTTACTTCACAAACTGATGCAGTAGGAGGAGCTGCTGATGATGGACTGCCATGCACATGGACCCTGTGGGGTCAACAGTTGAGGCATCAATGTGAGCTCGTTTACAGTAAGACCCTGTAAAAAGATATTTATTACATATGGATGCATTTGCACTAAAGAACGATGGTGCAGGAATTGCAGCACATGTTTGGGCTGCAGGTTGAAGCACTGTATGTGTCTGTTCATCATCAAAATATGTCAGGGGCGGGTTCATATTTCAAAATACCAGAATTCTTCCTCATGTTTGATACCCAATGTGTTTCTCTATGAAAACAAACTGGGTCTTCAAAACCATTAAATGAGACAAAGAAGCTTTAAATGTAGTTGTCTGTGGTCTCTGTTTGAGGACTTTCTTTATTCTTCATTCGCGGTGTTTATGGTTTGTAAAGTTTGGATGTGTTTAAGGCTGATGCTCCCCTGATTGAGTGGTTTTTGCTATCTGGCAGTTGTTTACAGTAGTTTAGACTTTAGCCTGGCTAACAACGGCCGCTCTGGGAGGCTTCTCCTCTGTTTTTTCTTCCAGCCTCTCTGGACTCTTCCAGGAAGAGCGGACCAACAGCGGAGCCGCTGCCATACAATATTCTTGGAAAAAAAAGTCTCCAATGTAAGAAAGGAAATGTTGAAATAAGAAAGCATTGAGGAGTCAGCGTCATGCTGTCGCTCCAGGACAGCTCGGGGAGGTGACAGGAGAGCGTGCATGTTTTCTATCAATACAAGCTGTTTTTGGCGAGCGGCGTGGAAACGGCGTCAGACTTTTTGTTTTTCTTTCGTGTAGCAGGGGAATGTGGGAGACGCTGCCCTGCTAATGGGATAAATGATGGGTTTTAAAGGGAGAGGCGGCACAGGCAGGTACTGCAGGGGCGGCCTGTCTGAGTACAGCTACCTGTTGGTGTGAACAGCTGCACACACACACACACACACATTAACACACACACATTAACACACACAAAGTTCCAGGAACTCCTCTTTATGGAGCTAAATGCTTCCAGTGGATGATTTTTGCTCCATTTAGAAGGTCATTATAAAGTTGTTCAGATCAGAGCAGTGCTGGTATCATCAGTCATTTGACATCACTGTTAGCCTGTGAGCCTGTTAGCATGTCCTGTTTTTGATCGTACTCTATTGCACCATCTGTTAAAGGAGCCTCTCTGACCCTATTTACACCTTACATTAACTGTACATTTGCACTGAGGCAGGGTAATTCGACGCCAAGCGGTAATCCTTCATGCACGGTGTGAGGGTGAAGCTGCTGCTAATGCCAGGGAATTGGGTTCAATTAGCAACAATCCAAAGAAGCTAGCGGCTCCTAACCTGCTGACACTTTACATTGAATAGAGCAGACATTTTAACTAATGCTAGAGCCCTCACATGATTTATGTGTGAAATCATATACTGTTGTTTCATATGGAGGCATGTAGGCATGCAAAATGAGGGTGAAAAGCTGCTAAAGAGGTGCAACTACCCTCATAGTTCAAGGCTTATGCTCCTGATCCTTTGTATTGCATGTCTGGAATATTGTTTTGTGATAAGAATTATTTTGTTAAATAAATATGACTTTGAATATGGCCTTTTTTTGGCTGCTCAAAAAAAACTTTCCCCCTGTGGGACAATAAACTCAATCTTTATTCCTAAAGCAGCTCCACAATAATGGGAGAGGGGATATATTACTTTTTTAAAAGATCTTTCCTTCTTATTCAAGCCGGGGCTGTCCCGTTTTCAAGGCTTATGTCCAGTGTCCCCAGAAATCTATAAAAAACTGTATTATGTCCAATTTGGCACTGTCCCTGTATTTAATAGCTGAGATGACACACTGAAACATGTCACCCTGCTCGTATCACTGATTTAACCAATAAAAACATCTGAGATGTGCAGTTCACATTTCACTGCTGATTTGTCCTTGCATATTTCAGATAGTCTCAGCATGCAGCTGCTTTTTGGCATGCCCAGTTTACACGCAGACTGTTCAGCATTCATCGTCTATCAGTGGTTCTCCTTCTCTAAAGTCTGCCTGGTTCAGGAAGGAACCATGATTGAATATCCTGATTCCTGGATAGATTTAAGTATAAAAGTGCAGAATTATTTGGATTAAAAAAATCAAAACTAGCCTACAGATTGGGATGAAAACAGACCCTGGTTCCTGCTGTTGGAACACCAGGAGTCCCTCCAAAGGTTCCTGGTTCCTTGGGGGAGTTCCTGCTGTGGAAAAGCTCCTCCACTCAGACTTCTTTGCCGGTTTGTGCCCGGCAGGCTTCCCCCAGCCCTAACATTGTTCCTCCTACAAGTTAATACTTGCTCTTTTCAAACTTGGAGTGAATCAACAGAGTTACTTTATGTGCTGAGCGCAGGAGAAACGGCTTCTCTGTGTTTCAAAGTGAATTTTAGATGAGGTCATATCGAGTGTAGTCAGCAAACCAGTTCATCTTAAAGTCAGAGCAGCAGAATAATGAGATTAATGTGATGGTGGGCTGCGCCGCCTCGCGCCGCCGCCGCTGCTGCTGCTGCTGCAGAGTGACTGTAACTCCGTAAAGTGTTTTTGCTGTTTACTTGAGCAGACAGAGGCCCTATTGTTCTGAGTGACTCCTCAGCCAAGGAGACGATGGTGGGATGAACGTGATGCCAAAATTGGAGCTGTGCATGTGTGAGTGTGTGTAACCCACAAACACTCAGTCGAGGAATCTCGCTGGAGTGAGCAGCCGCAGCGTTCGCTGTATTTTTATCTGGTGTGTTCGTCTGGGTGTTACACCACACACACTGAAACACACACTCAGGAGTTAGTGGCATTCTGACAGTGAATTAAAATAGAAAGGAGCTCTCCAGACAACAAAGCTGCTGCGCTTCTGTCAGACGGTTAAAACCACCTGAACCTCACACAGCGGGATTCAACGAGTTCATCCTCTGGTTAGGGCTGGGCAATGTGGACCAACGATCATATTTAAAGACAAAATGACGAGGCAGTAAATTTAGAGTGATCATTTTTACCTAAGTAGAAATCAAAACTGTTTGTCAAAGTACTAAACTTCGATGTTAGTCAAGTGTTAATCAAGCAATAATCAACAAAAGCAGAAACTCTTGATGCAGCACCTGATGTTGGGTCATTTTTCTTCTTGAATTCAAATACAGAAAAATGGAAGAACTATACAAACATGAGCTTCATTCCTGCTTTCTGAGGCTGCCAAATCTTTCCATGCATGAAGTGTTCAAAATTATGAAATATTGATAGCTTAGATTTAAAAATTAAATCAATCAAACTTTATTTTTATAGCATTTTTCACACTAAATAATGTAGCACAGTGATTTACATTTAATCATTCCTGATCTGTTTACTGCCTTGCTGCCTGTTTTTGAAGTTGACATTAATGCAGAATAAACCCTGCAGTGTCCTTTGTTTTGTTAGTCACTCTCCATTTAATCTTACAGCACATCGTCAACCATCATTAATATCTGCCTGAGACGACATGTGCCTTCAGGAATGGATGCAAATTTTTTGTAATCCCGATAAAGCCATCAAGGACTGATGATCCATTGAGGATTATTTTGAAGATATCACAGCCTGTCACTTTGCTGCAGGCTGCAAAAATCCATCCATCCATTATCTTTACTGTTTATACCTTCTGGATCGGGGAGCCTCCAGACTGTCATTAGACAAGAGGCAGGGTACACCCTGGATTCCACCAATCACAAGGCTAACATTGAGGGACAGATACGTATGTGTGCACACATTCACAATTAAGGTATAACCCCCCCCAACCAGCAGAGTCAAACCTGCTGCACCACTTTGCACTCCCATGATTAGAATTATCAGTGACATTGAATAAGTATTGAAACTTTACAATATTAAGTGATTTTTTATTTTAAAAAAAAGCAAGACTGTTGTCTTAATAATACAGAATAGACAGCAACTTGCAAGGAGCGACCAGATTTATCATTTTTCCAAAATGTTGGCAACACGTCTCTCCAAGTAAGAAGTGTGCTGGAGTTTGCCTGCATTTTTTATTTGTAAAAAGCAAAAAACTCCTAATCTTGGGTGTTTTAAGTATTTTATCCTTTTGTTAAAAGTGTCAAATAGGCATCATATTTTGTTTATTAAGAAAAGAAAATCTATATTAAATACCTAACGAAACAAGCTGAACAAAACATTTAGATCAAACACATAGAGTAGTTTCTATATTTGTAGATTTGTTTATTTATAAAAGAAGGAAATGGGACAGCACATGTTAATGAACATATAAAATTAAACATGCAAGATTATAGCCGTGTGGCTAATTTCCATCTCTAGTCCCATTGGCAGGTTGGTGTTGTACAAAACATTTATACACAATAAAAACAAAACAAGACAAAACAAAGCAAACATTTAGGCCAAGGGGCTGGTTAAAGTGCAGAGTGCTAAAGTGTAAAGTGGATTATTGCATTGCAAATTGCCCCAAAAATATAAAGTGCTATTTTGATTGCCTAATACTCAATTGCATATTGCAATAATCTAATGCCAGCCATGGTAATTTGTGACACCTAGAGTACCTAGGAATATAAAGTGCTGGTTGCATTGCACATTGCTCAGTAAAACTTGGAGATGGAGCTCTCAACAAAATAGATACAGGACAAATACACAAGTTTAGGCCTGGTTATGGCAACAGTGTTAGTTTTCCAGTAGCCAAGCTTTAAGCTACATGAGTATTAGTGGCTCTTTCAGCTTCCATATTTTCCTCTATGTCATTCTAAACGATGTGTACTCGTCCTGTCTGTTGTTTAAAATCATTGTTATGTCTTGAAATCTTGTGGATCGTCCCAGCCCTACCACCTGTGCCCCGCAGGTCAGCGTTTTCATACACAAACAGCAGACCGACGTGTTGTCTGACACCTGTTTGTTTCCCAGAGTATATGTGACTTTTTTGTTCTTTTTGTGGTCTCTGCTGCTCTCACTCTGCCTGCAGGAAGGGGCCCCTCCCTCCTGCTCCACTACGGCCCCTCAGCAAACGTGCAGGGAGGCCAAAGTCAGGTCAGAGGCAGGGTGCGGCACTGCTCGCCCTCCTGAGCGAAGAAAGAGCGAAGAGGGGAAAGAGAGAAAAAAAAAACAGGTTTCTTAGCCTTTCATCTGCATTGAGTCTGCAGGAGGGGGGCTGTGAGCACCTTGTTTGTCTGCTTCTGACAGCAGCTCAGCAACAATATGTGGTCAGAGCAGGAAAGGGTTAATGCAAAAGGAAATGTTTAACACTGCCTTCATGTGCTGATGCTGAGTGTTCCACTTTAGACAAAACATCAGCATTAAATGGCATTTCTTTTTGCATCTTTGAAAAACTTCATTTGTAGGTGGATTAGAGGTGTTTACCATAAAGATTCTGACAGATTAAGAAAGTTTAGCATGTGACCCAGGAGCCACATTTGGACCCCCTCCACAAGAAACCAGCCCACAAGATAACTTTAAATACTAATGGACTGTGAACATGATAAAAACGAAGATTTCAACCAGACTCGGTGTGAAAAGATGCCAAAAATGCTGCAGAAAAGTCTGGGAAGATGGCCCTCGTCTGAAGATTTTGTCATCAAATTTATCTGATATATCAAAACCCTCATGCATCCTAATTTATGCACAGCTGAGTCCAAACTCATCGCAATATTTGTGGTAACTTTTCAGATGATATTTATCTTTATTAAGTTGTTTATTGGGTCTGGCAGAGGACATTTCTGGCCACATGTCTCATTTTTGTTTTTGGAAAGATAAAGGTTTGTTTTTATTTCTATTAGAGCAAGTTCTTCTGCTGAAATGAATTTTTAAGCTTAATTTTGTGGCTGTGATTTTTTATTTAAGATGGGATGGTAGATAGAGTTGGAAAGGGGGATGGAGATGCAGGAAAGGAGCCACAGTTTGGTATTGAACCCAGAGGATGACTCCAACCTCAGGAGGGGAAGCATACCAGCAGGCATGAAGTATTTAGAGTGACTTCTCTGGTTAATGATGTTTTTTATGTATTTTTTGGGGAAGACACTCTGCAAAGTGACCACAGGCTGGATTCGAACCTGGACCAGCAGAAGTATGAATATGGAAAGTACATGGTTGCTAACCACTCTGCCAAACCAGCACCCTAATTAATGATGTTTTAAAGTAAATGCAGAGCCTGACAGTTTTGCACATCTTGTATTTTAGAGCCAAACAAAGCTTCTTCATCATGCTTTTGTTTTCAGACATTTGTACCGCACCCTTCAGCTCAGTTGTTTTTCTTGTACCCACGATGCATCTGGAAGTTTCTGTCTCGTTGTGCATGCTTGCTTTCTCGCTGAGCGACTGGAATCTTGCTTGTTTGTAGAGGACATCCTGTAATCTATGACACAGGAAACGCTCTCAGACAGATAGACGAACAGAGCGAGGGTGAGGCAGAGGAGGGCAGGCGGGCGAGCAGGCAGGGAGGGGCAGAAGTGAAACAAGGCGAGAGGCGGTGGGGTGTGGGGGGGTGAGGATATATGTTAATGACAGGTTGTGTCACCTTACAGATTCGGTGTTCCCTCCTGTGAAAGCGTCTGTCACCGCTGCGGCTCGACTCAAAGCTGGCAGACTTCAGGCTGTCGCTCTGGTTTGCAGAATCAGCGAGCTCCTCACTGATGACCTTTGCCCTAAATCAGCTGCTTTATGGACCTCATGTTACCGTTTTAGTCAATAAATATGCAAAAGTGGAGCAACAGAAATGAACGTGGTGATCTTTGATAACAGATCTTTGGCTCTTTTTGACCAGAGGAGCACTTCTGCGCTGCGAGGAAACATATTATTAAGTGACATTAAGGTCACACCGTCTGAGTTTCAGTTCCTCCACTGTCTCTTTTTGACAGTTATGTAATATTTTAAAGCAACATGAAGCTGTTGGACTAATCATGGCTATAAATATACGTGCCCTCTAATATCAGAGACTGGAAACAAATGCAACTTTATCCCAACAGTGTGATGTCAGAGCTGCGTTTTGCAGATGATGCAGGTTGGTGATTGGATTATGGCGCTCTGAAGTTTGCTAAAAAAGAAAAAAAAGTGTTGTTGTCTGCGAGTGACGAGCTGCAGCGTCCTGCAGACAGAGGAAGTGCTCAAACTGTGAGAGTTTCAGAAAGACACCGACAGACTCGAACCGAGAAGGCTGTTATCACCCCACCCATCCTGTCTCCGCTGCACTCACACACCCACATCCTCCACACATGCTCGCTCCGGGGCCCCTGCGCGTGGCCCCCTGATGGCAGCTGAGACCAGGCTGCCACTTTCCCTGTTTCCACACTTGCTGCCCCATGACTCGCCGCTTTGTGCATTTCTCATGCCGGGGCTATTCCTAGCTGCCATGTGTGAAGTAAGGGGCTGTAAATTAGTGCCTGACAGAAATGTGCTTCAAAGGGCCAGCGTTGATATTCAGTTCCGCGGCTTGGCTGAAAAGTAGGAACTCGAAGACCAGTGAGTGCTGCGGAGACGTCCAGCGCTGTGAGCATGAGTTATGGAAGATTGTTTGACTCTGAAGTCCTCTAAACCAGTCGTTCATCAGGGGCCTTTTTCTTTTTCATGCTTTAAACTGAAGTAAAATAAACCAACAATGGACAAAGCGCTGACTATTTTAGCAAAAGAAACCCAATCTTCTGTCTAGTGAAGAATCTTTTTGCTGCTTCATTTAAAATGTTATTGCTGAGCTCCATCTACACAAGTGAAGGAGAAGCCTCTAAGTAACTCTTAGGGTGGCGATCGTTTAGTTAGGTCTAGTTGTTTTGGCCATGCATGTGTTAAGAACGTGATCGACAGGGGCTTGGTTTGCACAGTGACCTATATCCTGCTTATCATTCCTCTTCACTCTGTCCCCATGTACTGAAACTTTACTTCCTATACATTAAAGGTGAAAAAGTGCACAAAAGAAATGATTAAAAAGAAACAAATAATGTAAAATGATGTTGGAGAGCATTGGCTTTACCTACAGAGCTGGAAGGGATCATGTTGTTCATGAATACAGATAAAAAATGATCTCAAATCAAAAAAAGTTGTAGTGCAAAAAGTCAAGGCTGTGAGCCATTGAGACTTCATGCAGTACTTTCAGTAATGTTAATCTACATTAGATGGTGTTTTATAAAGCAGTCAGCATAAGGAGGGGCTAGATTTTGGTGCAGATGTTTTCTCTCTGCATAATTCATCTAAAAGTATCTTTTAATTATTCCCTCTTATTCAGGGCTGTGCATCTTCACCTGTCTACCCATAATATCACACCTTCTTTTTATACTTTGTGTTAAATACAGGAGATATGCATGCTGACATAAATGTCTTTCCATTACAAGTAGGGCTGAACAATTAATTGCAAATTAGATTAAATTGCAACATGGCTTGTTGCAATATTTTTAACCCAAAATGTGTTGAACATTTTGGCATTGTGATGTATTTTCTTTCAAATTCATGCCTATTTTAACCTTTTTTAACCCAGTTTTTACAACTTTATGCCTATTTTGCTCCCATTCATCTTTTTTTTGGCCACTGTCAGACCATGTTTGGAATTTTTACATGGTTTTTGAAATTTAATACCAATTTTGCTGCTATAATCAATTTTCCTTAGTCACTTATGAATTTTTTTGCCTTTTTTTTAGCAATTTCATACCTATTTTTCTTCTGTTCTTCACTTCTCCACTTTTTCTCAAATCTTTTATCCTTAGATTGATTTAATGTCATATTGGTTTTAGTATAAAAAGATCTATTGCTTATGTTTGTTTAAGAATACATAAGATGTATCACAATTGCAATATTGGGGAAATATATCGCAATTAGATTATTTTCTCAAATCGTTCAGCCCTAATTACAAGCCTGAAATGATGTGGAATCACCACTTGACGACTGATTATCAGGATCAGATGTTTGGCCCACATCACCCAGCCCTAACCCTCAGGGAGAGTGCAGCATAAAGACAGAGTCAAACACCTCGGCTAATCTTAAAGCCTTTTTTTAGAGGTGTGACTTCCTGTCTATGCTGCGTAATCCAGCCCGGATCATAAAAAGGGCCCACAGATACATATGTGTGTCTTTGAGGGGGGCTCAGTCTATCACCTGCTGTAAGTCAGAGGCTTATCAGACAAGTCGCCCCCCCGCCCTCACACCCTCACACCCCCTCACCCCACGGTCAGGGTCTGTGAAGGTGTGTGAACGAGCACGTGTCGGAGGGTTTCTCACGTTTTTATCTCTGCACTTACAGATAATGTTAAAGAAACTCTTCTCCCTGAAATAACTCGATCATCTATAAATGATGAAGCCTTCGTCAAACACAGGAGAGGGAGTTACAACACATCCAAAATCATCCTTGGACACGTCCTGCTGTGATGGGGGTGTTTTATTTGGGTTAAATACCAGGACTTAGGGCTGGGTATTGATTCAGATTTTCTGGATCCATTCGATTTGATATTACAAGGTCTCAAACGATATTTATTCAGTCTGGGATATCTCAGTTAAAATAGTGCTGTAAATTTAAAAAGTGATCTTTTGACCTGGTACATCATTAAAAATTGTTTTAACGTGAAGAACTAAACCCAGAGCAGTTACATTAATCATATTTTAATGATATGCATTAATGCATATTCTGCATGTGACTTGTTTTTTGTCCAACTGGTATTTTCCTTTGTACTTGTTAAATCTAAAATACTGTACATCCAAACATCAGCTTTTAAACTTGCCAGTGGTGCCCATATAGTGCTTCCACCATGTTTGTTAGAAAGCAGCGCTAAACGCTGATCACACCAGACGAGCAGGGTTGATACCACAGGCTGCTTCTCTGCACATCCAAAGAAGAAAAAACTACCCAAGTTAAAAGATCCGTCTTTGGATTTTATGGATCGATTATGAACCGGTTAAAGGAAAATCAATTTAAATCGATTAAATCTACATTTTTAACCCAGCCCTACCAGGACTAATGAGATATTCTGACATTGCCCCACTCCCATGTGATCAGAAGTTCTGTTTCTGCAGTCAAAGGCAGATGTGGGACAGTAAGGCTCTGCATCTACAAAAAAAAAAACAAAAAAAAACACTAAAAGCTTTGTTGTGACTTCGTCTGGTTGGTATTGGATGTGCTGTACTGGTACCAGATTTTAATATTTTTCCACCAGTCCAGCTTGGCTCGGCTCAGCTTGGCACACAGTTAAAGATGTTTCCACTGTCAAATAAGGAGAAACAAACAGCTGATCAGTACCATCCTCCATTTTTGGCTCACTTTTTTTAAGGTTGCCAACATCAGAAGCCAATAGAGGTTTGTCAGTTGGTAAAACAAATCCTGACTGCAGCAGCAGAGACAAAAACTACATATTGTGTTAGCAATTTTACACATACTATTTTACAAATTTGCAGAGAATTTGCAGTTAAGAACAGCTCGCAAATGAACAGCTTATGAACAACTGCGAATCGGTTCTCATTGTTTACTTAAAGAGCTGTTCAACACAGTCGACTCGTTTGCGTACCTCACATCTCCACCACGGAAACGCTGGTTAGCTGGTCTGTTTAGAAGAATAATAAAGACAGATTATATATCATCAATATCAGACGATGTAAAATGTGTTGTGTTCTTTTGATCATTGATCTCCTTACGTTGTCTATTCTGTAAAGATAGTGAATATTGCACTGAAACTTGACTTGAAAAGAATCGAAAATCACAATTCCAGAAAAATTTCAATTAGATCTTTTCCTGAAATCATTTAGCCCTAATACTTTACCATGTTTTAATCACCTGTGCATCCGAGTGAACCAACCAGTGGAAGCAGCTCATGACAACTCATGACCTGTTAGCCTATAGATAAAAACAGCGATCTTAGCATTAATAGTTTCTCCACCATAACCATGTGGTCCAGGTTTACAGTTCAAAGCCTCGTTCACGTCACACTGAGCTGTAATATTTCCATCACTGGGATGTTTCATCACCACCATGACTGTTGCAGAAGCTAAATGGAGCTCAGGTTGGCTCCTTTTTGCTCCATATCTTACCATTAATTGACACAGAAGTCATGTTCTTAATGAACTACTGTGAATACGTTACGGTTCAACACTAACAAGATGAAGTCATCCATAATTTGGCCTTTTTCAGCATTTCCTCCTAAAGACCGTTGCTCTTCGGCTCTTCGATGAAGAACTCCCCCTCAGACTGTCTGTTCCCCTCACGTCTCCCAGTCCCACTGTTCAGTAATCCAGACACACAGACCCCCCCCCCCAAACCTCCTCGCTGAGTCCTGCGAGCTGATCTGCCAACTGCTGACCCCCTGACGCTCTGCTCCGTCCAAGATTACCGGGGCCGGATCTCGCCCTGACGGAAAGCCGCGGCGCTGGCAACCGGTAATCCACGAGACGAGGGTGGGCACGTGGCACAGAGACTTTGCCCAGACGCACTGCAGCGAGGATGTGTGTGTGTGTGTGTGTGTGTGTGTGGGTGTGTGTGCGTACATGTGTGTATGGGAAATGAACTGCAGGCTCTAGCCTCTAGCCTCCGGGGCTGTGTTTCTGCCCTGATATGTAGGCCACATCTCTTCATCTCTAGATAACCCACAAACCTGCCAACCACACAATAGACTCCTCTGAACTGTCAGGCTGCTTCTGATAATATTTACAACAGTAATAAAGATAATTAATGTAATAAGCACAAATCTCTTTTGTTTAAAAGAGTGTGCACGCTGTCTCTGCTCAAAGTGACTGAAGTAAATCACACTGATTCTTGTGATTACAGTTCTCCTGGCTGCAGTGGTAGAAATGTTTAAGCATTTTACTTTTAAAGATTTAATTAGAGATGTGAACAGAGGAGAGAGATTGGAGTATATCAGGAAGGAAACCACATGGATTAACAGGGCTCCAGAGTGCAACCATATTGTGAGCACGTGCACCCAAAATTTGTAGGAGTGCACCCAACATTTTTTCTACGGCGCACTGGTGCACCAAGAAAAAATGTTAGGTGCACTCTTACAAGTTTAAGTTAACAAAAAGTAACTAAGGTAGCGGAAAAATCCATCTCCAATTTTTATAAATTAGTTTGAAAATAGTTTTTTTCATTATTTACCTTAGTTTCAGTTTTGTAAATATTAACTATAGTGTGCAAAGCCTTATTGTAGGGTCAAATTTATTGGAGAATAAGACCATCCCAGTTATTTGCCCAGTTAAATGTTTTATTTAACTTTAATGTTAGAGTTTGAAATGTTAAATTTCAGTTCAGTAAAGCACTTGAAGCACCAGCAATTTAATTTGGAAATGTTTTATTTTGATTTATGTTTTAGTTTGAAATTGTCAATTTCATTCATTGAGCACTTTAAATGCTCTGTTTTTCTTTTAATGTATATTTCTGCTTCGAACAAAGAGGTATTTCTTTACATCTTATTGTTGTAAAAAGCATTTACATTGCATAAAAGTTATGGAGATTGATAAAATGGGGACCCTATGGTGTTAAAGGTGACACAATGAAAAACTTGTATGCACCTTATTTTTGTGCAACCAATTCAAAAAGTTAGTCTGGAGCCCTGATTAAGGCTCCCAGTGTCTTTTCTGTTTATGTAATATGGTTGAAAAATTTGATTAGACTCATTAATGCAAAATGATCCATGCAATGTCCTTTTTTCTGCAAGTTACTCTCTGCCATCAGCAGTCCTCATGCATGACTGCCCGTGACAGCATGCACCTCTGGGAATGGATGCAAATTTCTCCGTAATTCTAGTGAAGTAGTCAGGGATTATTTTGCAGACATTACCGCCTGTGAGCTTGCTGCAGGCTGAAGAAATCCCCTAAAGCATTTCTAAGGCTTTGTGTCTCTAAATAAGTGTTTGAGTTTAGGTTAAAACTGCAGTTTTTTTGCTTCCTGCAGTTCAAGATGTAATCGATTAGATGATTCCTCTGCTGCATGCTGTTTAGTAAATTCTAGAGATGCCCCAATCAAAGGTAACCCAACATTTTCAGCCCTTATCAATTAAAAATGCAGCCTGAATGAATGTAGTGATGCGAAAAGCTGTGGTTATTACATGTTGCCCTTTCTGTTGCCACACAAGTCGACCCGCTAAATAATCTTAGGTAAAACCCACAAACCCTGTTCTCAGTCCTTTTTGTTAAAATATTCAGCATCAGTTCAAATTTGTGTTGAAACCCTTAAAAACCAGAAGGATAAAAAGTGAATCAACACGCTAACAACAGCTGCATGCTCTTCTTTGTCGTGTGTTTATGTTGTCTTGGAAAAATGGAAATTAGAACGTGATGTTTTCAGATTTAATTTGAAGAAAAAGAAAAGATAAGTTTGGATTCTTAGGGAATGGTTAAGTGATGTAACTCATTGAAAGCTCTGTGGCTTGTTCCCATCATGTTTAAGGTGCTGTTTTGAATCTGCAGCCTTTTGCATTGTTTTCATAATTTTTCTTTCCAGTCTGCTCATGTTTAGTTAATAAATGCACATAGTTAAACACTTCTAAGTAATAAATAATCTCACAGTGTAATCGGCCTGACTGTAGGATGCCTGTTGCACTGCTCCTCAAGAGCTCCTTGTACATCTCTATAAAGTGAACTCTTACACAGCTCTAATCACAAAATAAAAACATGATTAATATCAGCTGGTCTGATTATGAGTGATGGATGAGCAGAAAAAAGTCTGATCAGGGCATCCTTAGTAAATGCTGCTCACCCTTTGGTGAAGAGCTCTTCTGACGAAAAGGCAGACAGTTGTTAAGTAACTTTGTTTATTTCTGGTTTTGAGGAAACAGACCATGAAAAATGATCTCCAGGAGACGTCACATGATCCCTTCGGCCCCTGAAGGCAGAACAACAAACCAAACATGAAATCCATTCATACACTCAGTGATTAAAATATCAAAACACCCCAGTGACGTTAGTCCTGCGGCATCAGCGATAAATATATAGGATATATTTAACAATTTCGAGTCAAACAACCATAATAATGATCTTTCAGGGCTCCATTCTCACTTTTTGCATTGGTTGCAACGCTGCACCTAAAAAAAATTTAAGGTGCACGAGCACAAAAATTAGGTACACCCACATTTTTCAAAGTGCCACCTTTAACACCATAAGGTCACCATTTTATCATTCTCCATAACTTTTATATAGTGTAAATGATTTTTTAGAAGAACAAAGCCACGCTCACATTGGCTCCAGAATGGTTGCAGTCCAGATTCGATTTTCTGCAAGCTGCCACTCACATCAGCTCCAGATAGAGGCTGCGGCTGGCTCTGGTGCCGGATATGGAAACGGCACTCGTGAGAGTAGAAGCTCACGTGGGTTCACGTTCTTGTCTGGACTTCGCGCGAGAACAAGCCCCATGTACAGGAACTACATGTCAGGAGATGCTGTGCTGCTCACTTTTGTGACCTCGTGTCACCGGGTGTGATGTTATGTTTACATTTACTACAAGCGCCAGTGTGCAGTCAGAGAAGAGTCAAGTTACATTTGTTTGTACACTGATTTTATTTTGAAAAACAATGTATCTTCATGCCGCCCGGCATTTCACTTCCTGTATAGCTCGTCATATTTCATTCAGCTTGACGCAGACCCTCTCTGGCGTCCGGAAAAAATAGACTTCTTGTGGATTGTTTCCGTTGTGCCGTACGGCTCCCGCAACTGGACTCGCACCACGCGGGGCTAATGTGAGCCTACAGCAGTGATTTCAATGATACGGTTTACATGTGGAAGCCGCACCAGACCTGCACAGGATTCAGTTTGAGCCTAGTGTAAGATGTAAAGAAAGACTTGTCTTTATTTGAAGCATGATTATATATTAAAAATGAGACATAATGAAACCTGACACCACAGTCAGGCTCTGTCTGGGCTCATTTGCATACTATCAGCCGATTGGATGATTACTGAAGGCTGTGTGCATGTGTTTTGGTGGGCCTACAGCCTGCAGCCTGTGAAGATGCAATGCAGGGACAGAGAAAAGAGAGGAAGCAGGTGCTGCGTCTTGTCCATTTTTCGATGGATTTTTCCACCACTGCAGTTACTTTTTTCAACTTAATTTTGCAAGAGAATGCCTAACATCTTTTACTGGAGCACCAGTGCACCCAAGAGAAAATGCTAGGTGCACTCTCACAACATGGTTGCACTCTGGAGCCCTGTCTTTGTAATCCATGTGAGTGATTCTGTTCTGCAGGAACCACGTGGAGCAAAGTTTCACGTCTGACTTTGGTTGTAGAATAATGGTACAGATTGTACATGCTGTGGTACATGCTGTATGTTCCTTGCTGTTTCTCAGTGTGCACAGAGGTCATATGCTGGAGCAGAGGTCACACATGTGATGCAGAGTCAGACCGACTCGGTCATACTGACAATTTAACTACAGGCTATTCTAAGACAGATCTACAGATCTATCTCTGTTCTCTCTCACTGATCTGCATGCACAGTAAAGCTGATCTATAGTTATAGCTCTGTGAGGCTGTTTGTATGGTCTTTGCCTCAGTATAGACAGAAATCCTTCAGATCACAAACAGAACATTAAAACAGCATAAAAACAGACTTGATGTTGGCTGTGACGTGTGAGCTGTGGAGCATGCTCAGAACGAACACGGCACCTCGCTCTTCTTTTCGAGGACGTCCCTCAGGAATCTGCAGCATTCATCCTGCACACTGCTGCAGCACACACACACACACACACACACACACACACACACTCACACACACACACTTCCCCTGCATGGTGTCAACAGGTGGTCATCTGTAATGGGCTTACATTCTCTCTCTCTCTCCCTCTGTCTCTGTGTGCCTCGCTCGGCCGTCCTGGCAGTGTGTCAGTCTGTGCCACATGTCGGTGTAATCAGAGCCCCGCGCTCTCCCAGGAAAAGAAAAAGTAGTGTGGCTAGACGGACAAATAGTGTCGTGGTCTGCTGACGGGACAGCTGTCCTTGATCCCACCTGATGCACCGTTACATGACCTTCAAGGACTTTCAAGGACAAACCTCGAGTGCTGTATGCCTGGTCGGTAGAATTCAGTCAAAAATGTCATGTCGCTGAATTTAAATCAGAAGTTTTGATGTAGGTTTTATACAACATTCTGGAAAGTTTAAATGCCTTTTAATTTTAAAATGATTTTAAAAAGTATTTTCTGTTAAATACTGGGTTGCCAACAGCCTAGTGCAGTGATTATCATCTATTTTCAGGTAGGGGCCAGTTTGATTTGAAAGGGTGCAGAAAAGACACAAAAATCAATTCTGTTTTTTTTTTTTAATATTGTGATGTAGTTTTTTCCTGCGATACACCAATAATGAAAATATATGCCCTGAATATAAACCCAATTTAAGGATATATATGGAAAGTTTGGAATTGTATTATATATCCATTATTATGATATTATGACACTATGATTATCAGTTGTTTCATGTATGTATGATATTCTGTCAGGGTGGTGGTGAACAAAAAAAAGAAAAGGGGAAAAATTGTGTCAATGTTGTTTGAAACATTAAGACATGTATCAATGTATTAATGACACCAACTGACACAATAAAGTATAAAAAAATAAATACTGAAATTGATCTGATATAGACAAAGCTCAACATTCTTTGAAGAAAAATATTTGGTTGCCTTAAATGTTTTTATAAAAGTTAAATACTGTTTACATTTCTGTTATTGTGTTTATCATACACATGTAACATCAGGGTAATTAACTGTATTATAATAACACAGGGATTTAGACCAAAATAATGCAAACATTAGTGGCACAATATTCTGTCACTTTAACTTTTAAAGAAAGGACTGTGACTCCTTTGGATCTCTCAGTATTGCTTATAGGGACTGTGAGGAGTTTCTAAGTAATTACAAAAAAGTCTCCCTTTTAGATATCTGCCTGATGGAAATACACACTTTAAGATGAGTTTTATAGCATCAAAATAGGTTATCTATAAATGCTATTCCTTAGCCTTCCGGTCGAGTCGGACAGGGCTGGACTGACCTGAACTTCAACAAGACAACAAGAAATTAAAACTAGAGCAAATTTATATTATTCAGACACTTAGAGCACCGGGCTGGAAGTAGCCATATATAGCCGGCTACAAAACTACGATACTGAGTTTTCCAAAAATTGCTTGTTGTCACACATCAAAAACTACCGCTACGTAACTAGAAAGAGATACATTACCTCGTGGCTTTGCATCCTGTAAGTTGTTGAAAAAAGAAGTTGTAAAGCAGTGCAGAGTTCTGAGGAAGGTCCGAGCTGCATTCATTAGCATCACAACAAACACACGCTTTGGCTTGGGTCACGTCTTTTGGTGCGTTCAGTTGTAGTCAGAAGTAGGAATTTCCGAGTTCCGAGTAGGAAACTGCAACTGGAACGTCCCATGAAAATCACATTTTTCATGTGGTATTTGTGAACAACAATGCAGGGCGTGCTAACAACAGCTAACAATAGCCTGGTAGATCGGCATGTTTTTTCCGCAGCATTACAACAGTCGCCACGCGTGCTCATGGGTAGCAGAAAAGTATGGCTTTCTAAATAAGCAAATATTGAACCATTTTGTTGTTATTGTTTTGGTGGAGAGCCCCCAGGTGGCTGAATTTGAACCTGAATGATTTAGTTTGATCATTATCTATTTATGATCTGCTTTAGAGGGTTGCAGATATTGAGTGTGTGTTTGAGTGTTTTGTGTGTCAGTTAGTGACAGACACAGCGTGGACACTCTGAGGTCATCGCCACAGAGCGAGCTGAACGAATCGAGAGGAACAAACCCCCTACTGTCCGTGTGTCTGCCTGTGAGAGTGCATCTGTGTGTGACAGACAGACAGACAGACAGACACGCTCTGCTTCAGTCCCTCCGCCTGCTGCCTCTCTTGGCTGCCCATGAGCAAACACACCTTCACCGTGCTCGAATGTGCCGTAACCTGGATCCTCTCAGTGTGTGTGTGCGTGTGCATGTGTGTAACTTAGTAACCCTGATGCAACTTCCTTCATGCACACACACACACAAACACACAAAGTCAACACCACACCTACATTTAAACACACTGTGAGCGATCAGACGCCTGGGCTGGCACTCCCCTATCAGACTGCACACACACACTCGCAGCTATCAGCCCGTCTGACACCATCGGGTGCCTTTTCAGTTCACTGACATTTCACTGTGACAGCCGTCAGCTCGCTGCCAACTGGGCAACATGTGGTGCCTTTGCATCACGTGGGAAAAATAATCGACTTGTGCCTGACATGTTTGCACAAAGACACCCTTCAGGAGTCGTTCTGGTTTTTTTTGAATGTTTGCAGAATCGATTTTTCTACAGTCAGGATTTAAGCTCAAAATCCTAATTTTCATGACCAACCTTCAGCACTTTAATGCACCAGGAAACAATCACACAATTAATAGTTTTAAGTAGATAATCCTTGTTTGTAGATTTTGCATTTTAAATCTAAACCAAACATCTTCTTTGTCTTCCAGGTGCCAGATCCCATCCCCTTCAAAAAGTCCAAACATGAAGACTTCCCCTCACAGTCCCCGCTCTCCGACAAAGAGAAGCAGCACGATTGGCTCCAGTCCCTCTCCTCCAATAAGGTGGGTGTTTCTTTTGCAAAAACTCCATCACACTGTCCCCATTGCACAAATATGTTGGAAACATTTGGAGAGATGAATGATGTGGCTGTAAGGAAGAACGGAGAGTTACAACACCAGATTTTTAAACTTTGGTGGAAATTGAGAAAGAATTTAGTCCCTGTTTGAGAGCCCTGCAACAAATGTTAAAGTCCTAGACTCCAGTATTGGAGATATTGCATTTAAATACCCATTATTAAGAGGGAAACTCCTGCAAACTGTTTTAATTGCACAGAAGGTTGGCAACATTAGGAAAAGTTGATGAGTTGTCATTTATGCAAAGCTATTAATGTTGATACATGATTAAGAGCATGACATTAAAAGTAGGTCATGGAATCCAACTCCACCTAATAGTGAATATTTAATATATTTAAATAGCCAGAACTTGAAGTCGCTGTCTAAATAGCACATACCTATGTATATGTTAGAAAAATTTAGACATTTGGGTGCACTCGCAGTGAACAAGAGTAAATGGACATCACAATTCCTGATTTTGTTTTTATGTTTTTGTTAATATGTATTTTTATTCCTTTTAAAACAATACAACAGATCTTATGCATGTGGCATGTAGACATTACAGCGAGTCTATGGGGTCTATGGTTTAAATTTGAAAGCCCTTAACACACAATCTTTAGGGAAAAAAATGTTTTAATGGTGGCACTTTTCAACCCCTGGACTTATTTTTGCTATGATATCAAACAAGGATCAACACACCTAGATTTTTACTAGAATTATATCAAAGTTTCTCATTAAAATCAAATATTTTGCTCTGTTTAATCCAGTCCTACCTACTTGAAAATGAATGAATGAATGAACCCAGTCCTAGAGTTATTAGTACATAGGGGTTTAAGTCCACACAGAGCCCATAAAGAAAGCTTTTTGGAAATATGAGACTAGAACATGACAACTGATTTATTTTTTTTTGTCCAGGGGCTTAACTGCATCCAGCCCAGGCAGAGGCCCTCGGCCTTCAGACCCTGGTCCCCCCACATCTCTGCAGGAGAGAAGGAGCCCTCCAGTCACCCCCTGGCCCTGCTCAGAGACAGGTAAGCCCTGCAGGACGCCAGGATCCACCACCGACCATAAAGCCCTCTTCAAGAGAGATAAACCATGAAACAATCAGGCTTGTTCTCGCAGCTCTCTCTGACATCCATTTTGTTCATCGGGCTCTGATGAGCTCCCAGCATGCTCTATCACTCGTCTGGGTGGGCTGGTGTCAGGGGGGTCAAGTCTGACTGTACCACGGCCTCCCACACTCCGCCATTCACACACGTACTCATACCGTGGGCACCCACTTGGCAAAGCGATGCCGGCGCAGGCAGCACCATATCACAGTCGATCTGGCCCAGTTTCTCAGAAAGTGGGAGGAAGAAGCTTCAGGCTCGTTTTTGAGTGTTTTTATACCCTGTTTGGTGAAAATCAGACCCTTCAATATGTCCCTGCCTCGGAGAATCTGCATGTAGGACTGGGCTGTTAATCAGTGTTTATTATGAGTCTTATATCCTCGTTTATTGTATAGATGCTGCATACACTTCTTTGGGATCAGTAAAGAATTCCTGTCATCCATCCATTTTTCTATTGAACCTTCCTCCTGTGAACCCTGTTCTGACTCGTTTAGGTTTTAAATGCATAAAAGAACCTCGTAATTTTTATTTATTGCATCAAGTCTTTTTGACTTTGACAGCATCCTCTATTGAAACAAAAAAGAGAAGAAAGAATTAAAACAGTACATTTTATGTGATTTGGTGGAATACAATCGTCTGTTTTGTTAGAGTCGGTTTTGACACAGTTATAAAAATAAGATCATAAAGCAATAATCAGATGCAAAACTGACATCATAATGCATATGTGAACATAAACGGAGGTGGACACAAATATTCATGCTCATAAAGTTACCTTGCTAAGAAAATACTATTTCACCTTTTTCTTTAAAGATGCTATGAGGAGTTTCTAAGTAACTACAAAAAAGTCTCACTTTTAGATATATGCCTGATTAATTAATTAGCCATCCTTCCTTCCTTCTATAACATCATCCACCCAATCAACTAACCAATAATCCATCCATCCATCCATCCATCCATCCGTTTGCCTGCCTTACAACATCCAACAAGCCACCCTAGCCACAGTTTGGGTTTTTTTATACCAGGGTTTTTTGTGCCCGTAATCCTTTTGCCCTTTTCAAGTTCAAACTGATGACCTGTTCTCTATTTTAAATCTGCCCACTATCTTAGGACAAAACCCAGCATTGTCTTTTCTCCATGGGTTAAAACCTGTCTGTTAAGAAGCAGCTGTTATAAAACAGGGTTTGAAGCCTTTTCTGGTTCCTGGATTCCAGTTACCATGTTGACATGCCAAAACAGAAAACGAAATACCTATAGATCCATTAAAATTCTTTATAGACATGCTCATGTGGTTTCTAATAAAGTAATCAATGGTTCACTTCTTTGCACATAAAGTTAAACTCTTTATTTTCCTCCTAGCTTCTACAACTACAAGAGTCTGGAGAAAGCCGTGGCGCCCAATGTTGCCCTCACACCGCTGCCCCTGGGGAAGGTGGGCCCCATGTCCCCTTCTGTCCCAAGCACCTCACATCCAAGTGGAGGTGAACCCCCAGGCGAGGGGGCCCACGCCTCCTCCAGGCCCCGTAAGAGGAGAGCTACAGGAGAGCTACCAGCACCAGAGGCCCCCTGCCCTCCGCCATCAACTGCCAGCAAGCCACCGCCACCACCGCAGGAAGACAAAGACTCTGAGGTGGAGATCGAGGTGGAGAGCCGTGATGAATGTAAGTAAATATAATCAGCCTGCTCCTGTTGGAGTCATGAGTGTAGACCGGCTCTCCTGATCCTGACCCTCCGTCCTGTCCCTCCACAGTCACCTCGTCCCTGTCCTCCCTGTCGTCTCCGTCCTTCACCTCGTCCAGCAGCTCAGCCAAGGACCTGAGCTCGCCGGGCGCCCAAGGGCCGAGCTGCACCGTCACGTCGGCAGAGGGAACGCCACCCGCCGCGGCACCGGTGACAACGCCCGTCACCCCCCCAGAGCTGGGGCTGGAGTCGGAGCTGGAGAGCCTGAGGCAGGCACTGGACAGCGGGCTGGACTCCAAAGAGTCGAAGGAGAAGTTCCTGCATGAGATCGTGAAGATGAGGGTGAAGCAGGAGGAGAAGCTGGGGTCAGCTCTGCAGGCTAAACGAAGCCTCCAGCAGGTTAGTCAGTTAGTTAGTCATTTGTTTATTTCATTCATATATCTCAAGTAAAACATTGTCATACAAGCATATAATTGAATGAAAAGAACAGAAAGAAGAACAATCTTATATTATCTGCCCCTCTAGGCACATAAAAATATATTTCAAAAACAACACAATGATCAGCATAATTCACAACAACAATAATAATAAAATAAAACAGCCGTCATCGACACTGCTGCTCTCAAATTCTTTTTGATTCTCAATGACAACAACAACAACCACCAAAATAACACTAATAATTATAATGTTTGAGAGATTTCATCAAGTACAAAAATGGTAATAGTACCTACTTAACATACTGCCCTGTTATGTTCTTTTAAATGTAAATGTTGATATGGATTGTTTCATGTCTTTGGTTAGATTATTCCATAAATTAACCCCTTTAACAGAAACACAACAACCCATCATTTTTGTCCTAATTTTTTTTTTTTAATCTCTTTTCCTCTTAACCCTTTCATGCATGAAATACTAAATCGCAAAGGTATACTTTTTCAGTGTTTCTTTTTAACTTTAAACAAGTTAAAAATCAGGGTAATTGTTTTCAGTGTTGTATTTTGAAGTAGTTTCACATCCTTCCACTGCAACGTGCATCAACATAGTAATTTTGTTGAACTTGATAAAGATCCACAAACACACGTCCTTGACAAACATTTATTGAGAGTAAATAAAAGAACAAGAAAAATCAGAAGGATATGTATTGCTGCTGTTTAATCAAACTATTTACTTGTGAATTACACCAAAATGTAAAATAAAAAGGAACAAAATTATGTGAAATCTTAATTCCAAATACTAAATTTCCCTTTGTCTGCTGTTTTGGATTTTGGATGCAATATCTCGATATGGTAAGAAAAAAAAAGTACAAAGATAATAATTATTTGAAACTTGAAACAAGGGTTTGGGAGTTCACTGACTGAGAGCTGGACATGATACTGGAACATAAAGGGTGTAACATTTGTAACAGACATCTGTTTACTGTAGTGGACATGATGCATGAAAGGGTTAAATTATAATTACTCTCTCTTTTTTCAAGTCTTTTCTGAAGATTAATGGGTAACGGTCTTTTATGTGCTTTAAACATAATTTTCAAGATACAATAATCTACTAAATCATAAAATTTCAACATTTTTAAATGAAGAAATAATGCGTTGGTTGGATCTCTATGTTATTTTTTGAGGTGAGGGATCACCCACTGATGTCTGCAGATATAAAATCAGATGGTCCAATCAGAACCATAATTATGAATGCAGTATTACTTTAGCTTATTTAAACCTTTGTGTCACCAGTTTCAGCATCACTCTTTATAGATTCCTGATTTAAAGTTGGGTAAATCTTGCAAAGATGACACAAACAACTTCAATCAATCAATCAAACTTTATTTATAAAGCACTTTTCATACAAAAAATGTAGCACAAAGTGCTTTACAAACAGACAGGTAAATTAAAATAAAGGATATATGACCCAAACCCACTCCACCCAGCCCCTGAACCCCCCCACACCATAAACATAAACAGTGTTGATAAAAAGCATCATAAAAAAAGACAATAATCAAGAACACAGCTGTACCCAGTACGTACTGAGGGAACGCCGTCTTAAAGGTTTAAAAATGAGAAAACACTGGAGGTTAGGTTAAAAGTGTAAAATTAAATATATCATAAAATAAAATTTAATAAAATAATTAAAACAAATAATAAGAATAAATAAATAATAAATTGAAATGAAGTTAAAAAAATAAATATAAAAATTAAGATAGAGGAAAGATAGCAAAGATGAAAAGATAAAAAATGAAATGAGATAAAATAATAAAAGTAGACTAAATAAAAACACTAAAAGGTAATTCAGGTAAAAGCTTGACTAAAAAGGTAGGTTTTGAGTTTGTTTTTAAAGACATTCACATTTTGTACAAATATTTTCAGATCCCTCTACAGTCTGATGTTCTGGGGTATCCCTCATTTTAGATCGTCTTCTCCTCTGATGAAGAGTTTTTATTCTGTGCTCATTTAAGAGAGAGCAGCATGATTTCAGTTCTGGCTGAGAGAGTGGGATTCCCCAGCCTGAGTGGCCTCTGACAGCTCATTCAGACCTAAGCTTCCTTAAATCAGACGAGACAGAAAGTTTTCAAAAGTTGGCACGCTGAGCGAAACGACTGGAGTTCAGGCATCATAACACAGAAGTGGATTAGAAGTCGTTATCGCCATCCGCTAAGCTTAGCATGAGTTGGCAAGTGATAACAATGAGAGCGGATGTAGCTGCAAAGGGAAAGGGCCAGACTTCCATTTTTATTTTTGGTCTTGGACTGAGAACAAAAAACCGCAGACGAAGGGAGTCTGTGTGGGTGAGAAAAGAAGAGGGATTGTAGCGTGACAAAACTCCACTTTCACTTTCCATCAGCTGTGGGGAAGCAGCAGAGATCCAACCAGAGGGAGAAGCCTTACATTAAAACCCTAAAATACTCCTGCTGCCTGCAGATGAACTAACGTTAACCCACGGCAGGATTCTTACGTAAAGCCTTGCAGACAGAAGGGTGTGATGGGGGATTGTTTCTTTTCACTCTTAGCAGAAACCAACAAAGCTCAATGACGGACATGTTTGTCCCCACCACTCTGTTCCCATGAGTCGGCTCTGGGTGTGTTTGCATTACACACACACACTCACACACACTAACTCACACTTTGTCAATGATTCAGAGGAAGGAAACCCAACTTCTGTCAGCCCACACTTTGCCCTAACCCCTGACTTGGCCCAGTGTAAACACTGACATGGACACTTCAGCGTCCTGTAAGGAGTCACTGCTCTGGAGCATCGACAGCTCAGAGGCAGAATAAAACGGCTTTGTGACGGAGTGATCCACCGGCATTAACGGGATCTACTTAATTTATCAGTCTGCACATTTACATGTAAGAAGAATGAGTCAAATTATTCTGTTCATGGGACAAAAAAGTGGACCTTTAATCGAATTCACGCATGTTTATTGGGTTTAAATTGATCTTAATCTAATTTGACTAACTGCAGTGCTGTTTGTTCTGCAAGAAGACATCACCTGGGGTGTTTACATAATAAAACATGGTTATTTTATAATAATAATAATGAACCTTATTTGTATAGCACTTTTAAAAACAGGGGTTTAAATTAAAATCAGAGAACTTTAAAGACAAATACAAAGAACCCCCGCAATACAAGAACACTGCTACATAAATGAGACCATGAGGACCAAGCGTAAAACTACAAACTTAAAAGTTTTCTATTAAAAGATAGAGTAAAACGTATGATGAAGCAAAATAGAACAAACTAAATTAAAAGTAAAAAAAATCTGTTAACATAGCAAAGAAGAAGTCAATAAAAACAAAGGAGCTAAAATGACTAGAGCAATGCTAACAAATAAAAGAAGACTAGAACAGAGAAAGAAGGGAAATGAAAGATTATGAAAGCATTTTTATTTCATGTTAACATGTTATCTTATGCAGATAGTCCATGGTTAAATAAACTAACACACTGCAAAGTTTGAAGGCAGCTCTGACCTGATTTCAAGGTGTTTGGCTGATTTTAATAATAATAATAATATTAAGAATAATATTGTCTGTATCTCCAGTGTACATCCACACAAGCACTTCTCATGGAGAGTTAACTTTAAATTCTAAGTTTGTTAATAATAGTTGCTCCAAACTCCCTGGTTAGTAGATGTTTAATGGATAGCATCTGCACTTTTCAATATTAAAGCTGCTCACTTCTTAAAGGGTAAACAGGAATGTGGTCAATAAAACAAGCTAAACAAGGAGATGTGACCATCTTCAGAGCTTACTTACTTCCGGCTATAGTTTGGACAATGACGTGGCCAGTTTGTAGTTTTTATGTGAATGTACTGAGCAGAATTTTTAGATAAAGGTGGATATTTAAGTCTTTGTTATTCATCTTCTAGGAGTTGGAGTTTTTGCGAGTGGCGAAGAAAGAGAAGCTTCGGGAGGCGACAGAGGCGAAGAGGAATCTGAGGAAGGAAATTGAACGTCTGCGAGCCGAGAGCGAGAAGAAGATGAAGGAGGCCAATGAGTCCCGGATCCGTCTGAAGAGGGAGCTGGAGCAGGCCAGGCAGCTGAGGGTGTGCGACAAAGGCTGCGAGGCGGGACGTCTGCGCGCAAAATACTCGGCACAGGTCAGTCAGAGCACGGACTGAAGCAACAGAAACTCAAATGAATACAAGTTTGAGGCTTTATAAACAAACTAACAAGATCTATAAGAGAGAGAAGCGAGAGAAAGGAGTAAGGAGTTTCTAAGTAATTACAAAAAAATCTCACTTTTAGATATATGCCTGATGGAAATACACACTTTAAGATGAGTTTTATAGCATCTAAATAGGTTATCTATAAATGTTATTCCTTGGCTTCGCAGTCGGGTCGGACAGGGCTGGACTGGCCTGGGTACTCAACTTCAGGAACAACACAATTAAAACTAGAGCAAATTTATATTATTCAGACACGTCTTAGAGCACTGGGCTGTAAGTAGCCATATATGGCCGGCTACAAACTACAATATCCTACTAAGTTTTCCAAAAATTGCTTGTTGTCACACATCAAAAACTACCACTACGTAACTAGAAAGAGATACATTACCTCGTGGCTTTGCATCCTGTAAGTTGTTGAAAAAAGAAGTTGTAAAGCAATGCAGAGTTCTGAGGAAGGTCCGAGCTGCATTCATTAGCATCACAACAAACACACACTTTGGCTTGGGTCAAGTCTTATGGTGCGTTCCAGTTGTGGTCAGAAGTAGGAATTTCCGAGTTCCGAGTAGGAAACTGCAACTGGAACGTCCCCGAAGTCTGAATTTCCTACTGGGAACTCGGTGAAACCTCGCCACCCCCGAGTTGACAATGGAAGATGGATGCCCCCAGTGTGAACAGTTATTTAGCTCCTGTAATAATCCATTTATTTGCACTTCTGACTGGGGTGTGTCGCTCTAGATCAGCTGTATACATAGTATTGTTAGACTTATATTTACAAAAATGCTGCCATAGTGATAATCACATTCTTCATACAACAACACAGGGCGTGCTAACAACAGCTAACAATAGCCTGGTAGATCGGCATGTTTTTTTCAGACTTCAACTGGAATGTCAATAAGTCTGAGATGATGTCACTCCCAGTCCCGAGGTTGCTGGAACGCAGCATTACTACATTCACCGCACGTGCTCATGGGTAGCAGAGTCTTTATGTCACCGGTAATAGATTCTCCTCATAGCACCTTTAAGCAAACTGATTATTTTACCAACATTCACGCTGTTAGCACATGCTTTAGTGTTATTCTAAAATTGTGGTTAGAGCAGCTAAATAAGGCGCTGCATGCACACAGACACTAAAAGTCCACTTTCATGCAGATGCGGTGTAGAAAGTCTAGACGATTATGTCAACACCCTCAGACTAATTGCAGCGTTTCAGAGTATCACTGTCTCAAACACTTTCAAGGTCAGCAGAGATGAGGGCACGAGGAAAAAAAACACATTTCCTCTTCCTCTGTTGAAAATAAAAGGGTGTAGCCCAGAGTGCACAGATGTTTGATAAGTCCCCCCTCTGAAAGGAAACAGGAAGAGACGTCGGCTTCCCTCAGGCACCATGGGAAATGCAGATTAGACAAAACAAGAGGGAGGTTAAGCTCTCCAGCTGCGTCTGCGCTCCTCCCTGCAGAGAGACGGCACTCGTCTTTGAGCCTGTCATTAAGACAAGACGCTTCAGACTTTTTTTTTTTTTTTGCTTATGATGGAAAAAAGAGCAAATGTTCTGAAGCTTTATCTCCATGCTCGAGGAGATAAGCCTGCTCAAAAGTTTCAAAACAGCTTATCGTGATGTGATTGGGCGCCTCCTGAATGATGGCAGCCCTGCAGAAACTCGGACTGTCTTATCAAAGTTGATTAGTTCAGTTTCAACATTTACCAAAAACTGTTCTTCTAGTTCCTGTGTGGGTTTTAAAGGAAAGAAATGAACATCATGCCATGATTCACGATAGGACAAAATTATGGAATATTCCTGTTTCTGCTCGTTTTATTGGACTTTTATGTATCATCACAGAGTTTAGTGACTCAGGACAACCTCTGGTTTATGTGAAAGCAAGGACAAAACAAGGCATGCAAACCAAAGGAGAACATTGTGCCTTGACTTGAGCCAAATATATCAACACTTAGCAAGAGGGCTGAACAATTAATTGCAAATAAGATTAAATCGCAATATGGCTTGTTGCAATTTTCAAATCGCAGAAGGTTCAATATTTTTAGTCCAAAATGTGTTGAACATTTTGGCATTGTGATGTAGTTTTTTGCAATTTCATGCCTATGCTTTACCTCTATTCATACACTTTTTTTCCCACTTTTGGACCATTTTTACCTTTTTTTAACCCCGTTTTTACAACTCTATGCCTATTTTGCCCCAGTTCCTCTTTTTTTGGCCACTGTCAGAACCATTTTTGGAATTTTTAAATGGTTTCTGAAATTTGATTTCAAATTTAATTCCCAATTTTGCTGCCATTATCAGTTTTTCTTATTTTTTTGCCAATTTTCCCCCTTTTTTTTTTTTTACAATTTCATACCTATTTTGCGTATGTTTGTTTAAGAATACATAAGACGAGGAACATTAAAACACTTGCAGAGTAAATCGCAATTTTGAGGAAAGAAATCGCAATTAGATTATTTTCTCCAATCGTTCAGCCCTACTTAGCAATCAGGTAGTGGCTAACATTAGCATTGCTAGCCCTCTTACCAAGTTAACATCTACAAACTTGTGTGGAATATTGTTACAAATCACTCACAATCTGCTTTTTTCATCTGAGCAGCCTAAATACAACATTGTCTTTATTTTGTTACTCAAATACTTCTGTGGTGCTTCAAGCTAAATGTTATCACTCTAAGCTGGTTGTGTATTTCAGGGTTATTGTGCAAAAACAAGCTGGATGGCAAAGCAACAGCTACTGCTCCAACTTGTGGAAGGGGGATTTATTAGAACATTTAACAGACTTCGGTCCAAGAGATGCTGTAACATGCAAAAAAGACCTTAGAAGGTTAAAAGATTAATTGGAAGTGAATCAATATTCTGCATTTTATTTTTCTTTGTTGCAAAAATAATCCAGATAAACATTGTTTGTATAAGATAACATTTTACCCAGCTTTTGGTAAAGTTATGACTAAAGATAAGAAGGTTTTATGAAGCTGAGTTACTATAAAAACGACTTTTCCCATTGAAATAACAGACTGTCTCTTTTTTTATATATTCTAGAAAGTATTGATGCATTGGAGATTTTGAATACCTCAAACAGCTAACTGTTTTTCAAAAGGCGAACAGTCACACTGCCGAGCACGCCGTCACAATAACATCCTGATTTCAAAGTTTCATCTCTGGTGGGATCATCAAGCACCAAATTGCCCTGTACTCGGATCTTTTCCGCCATGTAACTTCATCTGTTTCCTGCCATGTGTTTTCCAGATCGAGGACCTCCAGATGAAGCTGCAGCAGGCCGAGGTCGACCGCGAGCAGCTCCGAGCGGACCTGCTGCAGGAGCGGGAGGCCAGGGAGCACCTGGAGAGAGTGGTGAAGGAGCTACAGCAGCAACTGTGGCCCAAATCCAACGGTGACAAGGAGGGGAAACACAAGGAGACCACAACTGACAACTAACCCTGCAGCCAACAAACCTCATCGCCCGACCATTCCCCCCTTACACCACAGCCATGTTCACACAACATCTCTCACCAAACTAGGACCATAAGCACGCCCGGGAGTCCAGGGCCGGCCACATCGCAGCATGAACACTCAAAGGACTGGACCTCAGGGCAGAGACATGAGACTCATGCAAAATCAAGAGAGAGGCTTCCTTGAACAAAGACGATAAACATGACAAGGAAGTTTTCAGGAAAGGACTCGAAAAACTGAAAACTGGATTATGAGACAGAAGAGAGACTAACAGGAAATGCTGTTGGCTCTTTGGGCAAAAATATCAGATCGACTCAAACGGACGTCTGTGCTGATGTGAACTGAAAAAAGATGGTGTTATATAAAAGACATATTGCTGTCAACGTGTTGCAGTGATGTGGCCGGAAGAGTGGAGGTCTAATCAAAAAGTCACCGTCCCTCACCGAGACAAAGATGGAGGAACACATTATAAGCTATTTAAGGACTACATAGCGACATGTAAAAAAAGAGTTTCCTTGTTTCTTTGTGCTATTGGATTTTAAAGATAATAAAAATAGAAATAAATCAGAAGAAGAACAAAAACAAGCAAATGAACTGTCCACAGTGCCACCGTGGTTTTGTCGGTTTTTCAGGAAGCCATAGCAGTCCACTGAGGGGGGAGAGCATCGACCCTGAAGGTCGGGCGACCCGTCTTTTCCTCCCATTGTTGCTTTTATAAAATCATTTCTGTTTAATATCTCCGAGCGGCGGGTGGGCTCTCCCTCAGGTTGATATTTTCCTCCTGGATGGAGTAAAATCATGTTGTGTTAAAGATTTACTAGAGCACTTGTTTGGGAAGATAAAAACACCAACAGTAGTGGCCGTCTCACACACTCACCAAACACACACGTTGGTTTCCATTTGTTATTTTGAGCATTTGGGTCAAACCCTGAAGTCTTTATCTTGTAAAGATAAAATCCTCCAGATGTGAGTGTGAGAGATAAACCCTTTTTTAGTACTCCATATGGGCCTGTGTCCACAGAAGGCCTTTTTTCCACTGGAACAGTTTCAGAGCGATTCTCATCAGCGCTTCATGTTGTCAGGTAATGAGAGAGGACTTTTGTTCCCCTCATAGATCTACATGAGGCTGTTTAAACCACTCCATGTGTTTCGAATTTTCTTTTACTCGCTGAAATACAACCCAGAAAACAGAGTCAAGAAACCATGTCCTCTAAATAATACCAGGATCAACAGATGAGAACATTTTTGCCAATACAGCTAATATTTTAGCCGCACAAATGGAGAATCAGCATCGCCTATATCGGCTGTAATATGAGCCTCATCACTGAATGTCCTCTTTTTTTAATTTGTTAATAATTAAAAGGTTTTTTTTCATCTCTTTCTATCATAAACAGACTGGAAGCTTTTTGCTCTTTAAAAAAAACATTGTGATTGTCAGTAATCAGTTTGTAAATACTGGCATACTAACAAAAATCCAGTATCATGCATCCCTATAAGTGATCCATCAGCACTAACTCTGGGTCTGTAGAAGTAATTTGGGGTGAAGTTCATGCCCAAGAACACATCAACATGGGACAGCCAGAGATAGATTGAACCCTTTTATCAAACTACTAGACTAAGTCACCGACAATATGAGCTGAAGAGCACGATGTAGATCCCTCAAGAGTACGAGGCAGCTAATTTTCACCTCTGTTTGTTACTGTTTGGCCAATTCTTAAGTTTGACATTTACCAGCCTTGCAAAAACCGTCAGCTGTGGACACAGGCCCTTAAACACCCTATGTGAGATTGCAGTGGGCTGGATGGGACACCCGTTTTGGCAAGAACCACAAAATGTTCATTTTATTAAATTAAGGTGTGTAAATATAAATATATGTTGTTGTTTTTTAACTTTACAATAATGAATCGCACTTTGTCATAACAAAATACTGTTATAAAAGCATTGTACTCCCACTATTGTCTTCAATTTACTTTGAAAACATCATTATACACGACTGCTACCATATAAACCCAGTAAGCATTTTGTTGATTATATGCAGATGATACTGTTCTGTTCTCTAAAAGCAAAGTAATGTAAATAAACAGGAAGAAAAAAGGCACCACCGGTTGTATGCTGGTTTCAGGCTACGATATTTCCCAGTTTGTAAAATAACCGACACATGAAGTCGGTGAGGTGAAGCCTGAGCAGAAATGGGATGGTTATTCCAAAGGCGGAGGCGCGAATCTGCCGTCACATAGTGGGTACAATGCAATCAGAATGTACATTGTGTTAATGCTATTTTTCCTTTGGTTGTTGATGTTGTTTTAACGTGGAGATATTTTATTGCTTGTCTGTTATGTTCACTTTTTTCAATAGAAACTCATATTTTCTTTATGCATGAATTTGAGAGAGTTTGCCATACATATAGTCAGTTATTGGGCATTGATACTGTACGTGTAAGGGTTTTATTGTGTTATACAATATAAAGCAATTTGTCTTATTTAGAAAAGTAATGAAAAAGAAACACAGCGTTTATCGTTCTTGAGAAAAAAAACTTCACACTTGCAAAAAAAGAAAAAAAAAAGTTCAAATGCAATGCTGGACAACCTCAAGTGCCTGGACGCGGGCGAAAGGTTTCCAGAGAAGTGACGGCGAGGCCACCGGGGCCAGGCCTCTCGTCGACCTTCTGTTTGCAGGTTTTTTCAAAATAAAAGCCCCTCCCTCGCTCAGCAGCTCTTTTTATCAGTATTCCTAAAAAATGAACCAGTTTACAAACGTTTTTCTTTTTCAATGCAGAGAACAATTGAACAAATGCTCGATGCTTCAGGCGTTTTTTTTTCTGAATGAGTGCTTTTTTTTTCTTCATTTGAAATCAATGATATGCATGTTCAAACGATTTTTATAGAAGACCTTGAAAAGCCACTTGCTTTTGGTGAATTGTTACTTTGGGTTGTACATAAAGACTAAGCTGTTTTATTCCCAGTTTGTTGGGGCGTTCACGTCACGGAGAATCAAGAGGGCATTATGTGAGGACGCCCTTTTCTATCTAACCTAACTCTGAGGACAACACTGCGACTTTGGCAGATTTTAATTGGTACATTTTGTAGTTGTTTTTACACTCTAAAGAGGTGATTCTAGCCTATGTGTAGTTTACTTTACTCATGGTTTTCTACAAAAAAGAAGGGAGACAGTACCGACATTGGCTTTTCATGCTCCCGATGCAAAAAGAAAGGCGGTTTAACACAGTCTTGTTTTTAAAGGAGAATCATTTTGCTAAATAATGGACACAGACGCAGCAATAACAGTCCATATAATAGACAAATACTAGCCAGTGTGAAGATTTGAATAAGAATTTACAAATGTAAATATGTTTTTCATTTACGATATTGTATAATATATGTACATGGTGTTTCCTTTTTCAAAAGAAATCTTTTCTTACAATAGCTGTCTTGTTTTTTTTTGTTTTTTGAATTTGTGTTTCAACTAAGATGTTTCAAAAACAGTTAATGCAGTGCGTAAGAGAATATTCCCTACATAAAACATGTTAATCCATTTCTTTTCTTTCTTTTTTTTACTGTAGAGTCTTTATATTGAATGACTTTTTCACCAGTTCATATATATTTTTAACAGTATGTTCAGTACCATAGCAGTCGGGTCGTGGCTCGGCCATGTTGCAGATTGTTCCCCCTCATCCTCATGTTTTATCTTTTAGCCCTATGCTGCTGCTAATACTCTATAAACCTTACAGTTTTAGAAATATTTTTATGTAAGAGGTTAATGTAAGCTTTCCCATTTATTAATGCCACATATACAGTATGAAAAATGAGCTTGGCTTATTCATCTATCCCCTTTGTTTCCCTCATCGTTTCACGCCTTTTCCCTCATCCCCCCCACCCTCCTTTCTCTCACGACACGGACTATATTGTAAAGTAAAGGACTTTATGAGATTATGTTTGAAAATAGCTATGCTTATATACTACAGTGACTGAATGTACAGTGTATAGATGCATTACCAGAAATAAAGTTGTTTGTCCAGATTCAATGACCCACTTGCTTTTTTTTGCTGCATGCGTCAGAAATATCCTAATTATCCTGCAGATTCTGCACATTTGGAGCTTTTCTGTTCTAATTTATCTGCAAATCCAGAAACGCACACAATTATTTTCCAGTAAAAGGCTGGAAATTACAAGTAAAACCATTGCTAACAATTCTGTTTCTTTGCCTCATCCTTTTAAATGTGAGTATTTCTTTTGAAGTTTAACTCGGATTCGAGACAGCAACACTGCATTTCCTAAGTGTGTTTTTTTCTTTCCTATTATATTTAATGAATACATGAGTTGGTAATTGTTAAATAAAACAAGTGAATGAACCAACAACACAAACTCCAATAACTAAGTCAGGATTTCAAGCTCATCACAGCAGCACACTGCTCTAGTTGAAGCAACTAATGATATACTTTTAGCTTTAGATGAGGGACTTCTCTCAGTACTTGTTTTGTTAGATATTAGTGCTCCTTTTGACACCAAATACAATGATGCTCTTTTACAGAGATTAAAGTAATTACTCTGTATTACGGAAACTGCCCCAAATTTGCTCAAGTCCTACTTATCTGATAGATACCAGTTTGTACAGAAAACAGTAAGTATTCCGCGTACACTAAAGTAAGTTATGGAGTTCCTCAAGGCTCTCTGCTAGATCCAATTCTCTTCTCTATATATATACGCTGTATGTATTAGGCCTGTGCTCAAAATATCGATAAAGAAAAATATCGTCATGCACTCCTTGGTGATATGTGTATCGATATGGATGCAACAGAATCGATACGGACTCAATGGTTGGACAGTTGTTGTAAATACTCTTTGGGTAATGTTAACAATCGTACAGTTCAAAGTAGAAGCCAAGCTACATGATGAAGCACATGTTCCAAATTTAAACTTAGGTCTGTACCATCTTTTGAGACCTAAATTAAAGTTCTTGAGCAGGAGAGTCATTTAAAACTCATCCTTGTTCTTTTTCTTCTTGCAATATAAAACAAAAGTTGCTGGGAATTCTTTTAAAAGTGTAGAAAATGTTCACAATTTATGTTTATCGGGATACGTATTGTATTGTGGCCTCAGTATCGGGATATGTATCGTATCGTGGGGTTGGTGGAAATACCCATCCCTAATATGTATGTATTGCTATCATGGTGAAGCAGCGAAAAGAAAAGTTTTATTGGGCGAGATGATGAAATAAAGGCGGGAGAGTAACAAGGGATAAGCATTGGCCTGGTGTTCACTTGCTAGCATGAGCTGAAAGCCAAGGAGAGATGTCTGACCGATGCTGATTTGACCCTGTTTTTGTTGGACTTATCAGTACATGCTGCTAACAACTGACAGCTGATGCTTGTAAAGTGATTTATTTGCAAAGAAACATAATCAGACTGTACTTTATTAGTCCACATGGTTTATTTGTCTCTCAGGACGTCCTGTCGGCTTCTCCTCCCTCTGTATGTCAACACACACGTGTTGGTGTACGCCAGTGCAGTAACATTCGATGACCACAGAGGGCACTAGAGAGCAGAAAGCCAAACTCCATAGTAACATGCAGAGTGTCTCTTTATAATGTCAGTACGAAAGAGTGTATGCACTGTATGTTTGTTTGTCTGCATGTACCCACATTTCAATGAAAATATGTTTGTATATTTGTTTGCATTAAAGTGTGTATGTATGAATGTATGTTAGTATGAAAGAGTGTATGTATGTTGGTAAGAAAGTGTACGTATGCATTAATGTATGTTTGTATGAAAGAGTTTAGGTTGTTGTGTGTATGTATGAATGTAAATATGTTTTTTTTAAGTGTTTTGAAAATATGTATGCATGTAACTATGTTTGAATGAAAGAATTTATCGATGTATGCATGTATGTTTGTATTTTTATATGTTTGTGTTACTGTATGCACCAACAATTTTGTACTTTTGTACAAAAATGTGTATTTATGTATGAAAGACTTTATGGATTTGCTGGGCCTTCTATATCATATAGTTTAAGATGTTTTTTTTCCCCCCTGCAAGATCTGTAAAGTCAGTCTACACTTTTTATAACATCCTCTTTACTAAGAAAAACCACCCGTATGCACAAGGTCAACAAGCAGTTCAGGCTGTCTGCACATTTTCCTCTTAACGAGTGATAAAACCACAACATAATCACCACGAGTTTAAGGTCAATAAAAGGTCACATATCAAAGTACAAAGTATATAAATTAATAAAGCACAAAAAGATTTTTAAAAAAAAGCATGGAGAAGACAAAAGAAATTGAACAATTTAATATTTTTTCAGTTCTTTTAATAGTATGTATAATGAATGTGAGAAAATATGCATGTGGGTTTGTTTGTATGAGTGGATGTAAAAATGAATTCATGAATGTATGTCAGTATTAATGTATGTATGTTTGGATGTATGAATGTTTTTAAGTTTATATCAATAACAGAATGTTTGTGTGAGTCTAAATATATTTCTATCTGCATACATGTCGGTTCATTACCAGTGTACATATTTATTATCAAAACAATGGCAAGCAGTAAGCTAACATTAGCTCGATAATGTTGAATATTGATAATATTAGATTTACTATCAACTGTCAGCTTCAGTCAGTTCTGATTATTGATATAATTTAAAGAAGAAATAATTTGATCAAGTCAAGACAACATTTTTAAATAGATTAGCAGTCGTCTGTTCACAGTGGAGCTCATGACAGCATTAATCCACGATCTGCTCCTCTCTGAGATGGAGCTCTGCAGGAGGATTATTCAGGCTTGGTGCCTTATTGGTGAATGAATCAAAATAAATAGTATCCAAATGAGTTCATGCAGATCACCAACAAAATCAAACCACAGCGGAAACATAACGGATAATAAAACTGAGCCTGTTGAAATATGAGGTGGTTGTTGGTGAAGGCTGATTGGTGATGGTTGATCCTTTCAGGCAGCATGGATAGACTGTATATTTACTCTGTATTCATACTTATACACATAATACCTACATCTGTACAGTGATTATTAGAACTCAACATCTATTCACAATGCTTTGTATATCTGTATAGATTATGTTATATTTTGAACCACTGTCTTCAGGCTGTTAATATCATAACTATAACCCTTGTTTTATTTTATTTTTTTTACATATAGATGTATAATCACACACTTTGTGTAGATCTATTATAGTCTATAACATTGCACTTCTGGATTGGATGCCACTGTATATTTACTCTGTATATACTTATACACATAATACCTACATCTGTACAGTGATTATTAGAACTCAACATCTATTCACAATGCTTTGTATATCTGTATAGATTATGTTATATTTTGAACCATTGTCTTCAGGCTGTTAATATCATAACTATAACCCTTGTTTTATTTTATCATGCTTGTATTCAGATTTTACATACTTTTTTATTTTTTATTTTAAACTTTGATGTAATTCAAGAGTGAATAATTTGATTATTCAGTAACAATTCATTTAGGCTACTTCAGATTTTGATTTTCTTTTATGTACTCTTAAAAAATGTTTGTCAAAGTCGTGTTTATAGACCTTTTTAAACCCCTTAAAGCCTGTTATATCATATTTCATACATACTTTAATGATACCACGTCTAATCCAGGGGTGGGCAAATGGCCAACCAGGGCCCACATGCGGCCCTTGACCTCACTCAATGCAGCCAACCAACCATTTCCAAAAACCAAACATATTGGAAATATGAAGGAAACAAAACAACTGCTCAATATGATTCATTGTGTAAACAGTGCTCCATAATGCACAACTTAGGATAGATGATAAAATATTTCTACCTACCTTAGATTGCAGGTACATGTTTTGCTTTCTACAAGTCATTAAAAAAGTTAGTTTGAAATGATTTCATCACTGAATACCTTTAATGATGCATTATGACATAATATGTAGTATTTGAAGAAAATATATTTGAAAACAGTAGCAAAGGTAATGTATTTGTGCTTCTATATAAGTAAACATTCTTAACTTGCATTAAAATAAGCTTAAATTGACTTTAGTTATGTGTGATGCTCATTAATATGGAAATTTTTAATTGTGTTTGAATTAAAATATACCAATGTTGGTTCAATCTTTTTATGAAGCTTTAAAATTGCTTCTTTTTGTTTATAAATATTTTTTTCTCTTGTAGAGTGCCTAACTATATGAAACAGTGTGTCCCTCAGGCACTTAAAGGATAAATTATGTGGCCCTTTAGGTACTCAAAGTTGCCCACCCCTGGTCTAATCAATACGATCAACCAATTCCTAAAAAAATCTGAATACAATCAGATAAGTGATACAAATGTCCTCAAGTGGATTATCAGTTGCAAGAAAAACTAAATAGATCAAATGAGATACAAAAATATACATGTTAAATTTTATTGTTTTTTTTAAATTTCATTAGAAAGTGAAATAAACATTTCAGCTCCAAAAATGTTGAATTTTCTGGCGATTATTTGTGTTTTCAGGCTTTATGTTGTTAACTTATTCTAAATTACTATTTATACAGCTGATGCATGGTGAAATGGAGAGATACATAACTCCCTGAAAGTATAACATTTAATAAAATGACCTTGATTTTTAACTTGTTTGAAGCAAAAATAAACATTTTAAAAATGTATTCCTTTGCGATTTGATAATTCATGCATGAAAGGGTTAATATATGTGAACACAGCACTGATCCCTGCTTCTGTTGGTCTTCTGTAACAATCAAACACCTCATAGGAACATTTATGGACGGAGAATACAAATAAAACAGTTGGATCAGCTGTTTTCAGAGTCAGAATCTTTAATGATGGTATTCAGTGAAGAGAAGCAGTAAATAAAGCAGCCGCACAAGAAGACAAAGACAAAACAAAGTGCTAACAGCTCTGAGGGAAAGAATGGTAAAGGATTTTTATGATCCAAAACCTCAGAGCCTAACTTAAGTGGAGGTTTTTTCCACTTTACCAAAACGCTCGTAAAGCATCCTCCTGCTTCACCCTCTCATCCGGTTCATGTCCACAGATTTGGTTTGAGGGCAGCTGCTGCAGAAACCTCCGTAATTACTGACAAACCTTAGAAAGGAAAGGATGAGCTGCACACACTTAACCAGAAAGGAATGTACGCTGGGTCTGAAGTTAACGCCCACCTGGGCTGACAGCATGGATGTAAACATTCATTAGCACACATACAGAGAACATGGATGTTGGTGTGCTGGTTTAGCTGTGAGCTCTGCAGTGTGCAGCACAAAGAAACATCAGCTGAGCTTCACCTCAGTCATCAGGAGCAGTTACTCCTCATGTCTGAATCTCTATGTGAAGGTCAGAAGTCAGAAGGTCCTTAAATAGAAACATCATGTATGTTTTGTTCTGGACTGTCATGATGAAGATGGAGCTAAAAAAACCTGTTTAAACCTGGTAACAATCGGCTCCTGTAGGCAGTGGGAAAGCCTCTAATTGACATTTAGGCCCCATCCACACGAAGACAAAACGCTTAACAGTTTCCAAAACGATCATCATAAAGACAAAGGCATCTCAGAAAATGTGTGTGTCTATATGAGTGCACTCGATACGCATCAAAACGCTGTAAAACACGTGCCAGACCTCTAGGGGCGCTGTAACGATATGACGGAAACAAGTGGAAACAGACGAAAAAACAGTGGGCATGCGCACTTGCGGCAAAAGTTGTAAACAGAGATTGTGATAAAGTGATCATAAAGTGCTGTAATGTGTCCTCGATAATTGTTTGTTCAACTTGGTGGTGATTGAGAAGAAGGAGATTTTGCTGCAACCGGGATAGTAGGGTCACTAGCTTCATCAGCACATACGCTTCACGTACGCCGCCATTGTCGTTGCGGAGAGCCAGTAATCACGGAGTTGATTATACAGCATTTCAAAATCTTTCCACTCCGGAACCTGGTTTCAAAAATGATTTTTACAAGTTCGGCAAAAAACTTATGTGTTTAGACCTCGGCCTGGCTTCATGTGGATGGGGCCTTAGACCTGGGTCAACTGACCCTGCAAGTGACACAGGTTTTTTTCCGGCTCCTCTCCGACCGGCTCCAATGGGAACATCACACCCGGGTCAACCTGCCGATTTACAGGATGATGCTGGCTTAACGTCCTCATAGCATATTGTTGCACCTTTCTCCTCCATCTGTAACGTACATAACTCTTTTCCCTCTCACCAAAAAAATCTATCCGCTATTGCATCATCAGCACTCGAATGTCGTGCAGTCTGCACTAAGTTTGTACATTTTAAAGAGGGACATAAGTACAAAGTACAGAAACAGTTGACCACTGTGTCCACAAACCTTGCAGGGCAAACAAACCAGCCTGATTCTCAAATCATGCATGTCCATCTTGCCTCCATTGTCCAACAACTTAACTCGGCTAAATGCTTAACGGCCCAATCAGGGAAGAGATGCAGGAGCTGTGGACTTGACGACAACAGGAAGTGACAGGATGTTTGAAAATGATAGCGGCCTCTGAAGCCGTCTCAATAACTGCAGTTTTTTTAATCAGAAATGGACTTGTTTTTTCTTTAAAAGAGGAGGAAAGAACGTCACTTGAAGCTTGTGTTACTGGAATTCATGTTTTTGCTCTTCTCCTGCTGGTTAGCCTGTGGTCGTCATGGTTACTCAGTGATGTATTTGCTCTTCTCAAAAGTTTACCGGGAAAACTTGGCAGAGATTGCCATTAGTGAGATTCATGTCACTGTCACAACCTGGCTCACAAGTCTCGACAAAAACTATAAAAGCACTCAGAGAGTGCACAGTCCTCACCCATAGTGTGATTTTCACCATAAATATTAGTCATTCCTTTATTTCAACTATAATTTAGATTCCTTGACCACGAAAACATACCATTAAATGGTAAATGGACTTGAGCTTATTTAGCTCTTTTCTAGTGTTTGACTACTCAAAGCTGCTTTACAGTGCTTCACAGTGCTGGTCACACTTATCCATTCACACCCATTCACTCACATTCACTAACTGATGGTTTAGAGTTTCTATTAGTTTCCATTAGCAGTTGGATTCATCATGATATCTATTATAGTTCAGTAGTTATCCACAAAAATCTCTTTTTTTTTCATGGCAGATCCAGATGGTGATCAGTCCCAAAATCTAATCATTTGTTCCTTGTCCCAATCCGGACATTTCCTGAAAATTGCATTGAAATCAGTCCATAACTTTTTGAGTTATGTTGCAAACAGAGAAACAAACAAACAGATGCCGGCAATAACATAACCTCCTTGGTGGAGCTAATTAAAAGGGTGCTGGATGGATGGCAGGCTAACAGTATGCATAATTAGACTATTATCTGGCTTTGTGAATCAACTGTGGCAAGGATATTATATATGTTAATATAAATATGTATATGTATATATACAGGGACTTTACGGTAGTTCTGCAGCACATCTCGAGCAAAGCACAGAACTCTGGTGCTCCAGCCACGGGCCACTTACAGTCCTGAACACACAAACTCCAAATTCATGTAGATAAATGATCCCATTTACAAACATTACAGGCTAATGCACAACATGCTAACCTTGGCCTAGTCACCGCAGTGTGACAGCTGCAACCAAGCGTACCATCTGGGCTAATGTTAGTAAAAACTGAAGGGTAATGGGGGGGTAAAGGACTTACTATATCTAGCCAAGAGTTAAACTTCTCTTAACTAATGTAGGAATGCTCATACATTGAAATTTATCCTTCAGACTTTCAACAGGTAACATGTTGTGCATGCTCTATTTCACTTCCCTCTGCTGTTAGCATTAGCTCATAGCATTGAGCAAAATAATACTACATGGCATTAAAATACTCACATTTCCATCATCAGGTTTGGCAACTGCAGCTGCTCATTCCCTTCAAAAATAAAATAAATCCACTGGGCTCTTTGGTCCTCTGAGGCTGGTAGCCTGTATGTGAAGATATGTATGACTGTTTATAGCAAATAACCGAGCACTGATAGATTTTGGATCTAGACATGGTGTACGCTGATCTCTCGCTAAGACTGTAAACAATATGGCGGCACTTCCCACTGAAATTTCTCAAGACGGGAAGGCAGGCTTTTGCAAATAAAATGCTTTATAATGTAACAGTATATCCACAGACTCACAGCTCAAATGCCATGAGTTTACATTTTTGCAGCTTGATAAATTCAGGTTCAAAAAGCCTTAAAAAGTGTTTATTTCATAATATGTCTCCTTAAAAAGTGAAGCCAAATGTCTACAGTATTAAGTGCAGAGAAACAGGAGCTTCCACATGTCATCACTACTTATTCAGCCCTCACAGATAACTTGTGCAGATGTTGTTGAAACTGAGAGTGAGGAGAAGAAAAACCATTGACCCAAAAAACAGCCAAACACGCCGGGGGTGAATCTCAAACATGGCATCATTATGTAAAGCCTTTCCTCGACGTAAGCCACGAAGCAGCCAGCGTGCAGACTCTGAGCCGGTCTGGAGCAGCTATCTCCGTCTGACGTCCCGGCTCACATCGTCAGCGTGGCGTGGGCCGGGACGTCAGACGGCTCAGAGCTGGTCTACAGCAGCAGCAGCAGCACACAGGGCTATTGACTGACCCAATTACAGCAGTCACATGAGGAAGAACGCCCTGCAGTTAGCTCATTAGTCTCTGGAGTCTGTGCAGCTCTCCGTCGAACTCTGCCTCCTCGCCTCCCGCTGCTTTATAATGTACAGTCAATTACAGAGTCATGTTTAATTCATTTGGAACATTTGGAGGATTTCTTTTTATGAACGGGCCTGTTTAGATATACTGCTGTCAGGCTCTGAGGATACATGCTTATAACATGTTAATGGGTGAAAAAACAACACAAACAACCAACAGAATAAAGGGATTCAACACAAGGACGGCACGACAAATGGCCTCATTACTTTATATGAAGTTAAACCACAAGAGACAAACCATCAAAACATCGACTCCACAGAAGAGGAAATTACAACAGGCTGTTTAGTTTGACTGCTTGGTGTATAAGAGGCATGGACTGCATAAATAACACAGCCATCTGATATTACACAGTCATTTATTTGCTGAGTATTATGCTGCATTCCAGGTGACCCGTAACTCGAAAATGACCAAGCTGAAATCTCCGAGATCCGACCTGAAAGCGTTCCAGGCAAATTACAACTTTGGTTTGAGCACAAGGAATTCTGTGTGTAAATTAACCAACATGACAGGCATTATAAGATTTATGCTTTATCAATTAGCTCATTTGAGTGAAACAGAAGCTCATACTTTACAGTGTTTGTCATTATTTAGAGGCTGCCATATTGTTGAGGCAGTGATGTGACGTCACGAGTGATAACACGAAGTACATCGATCTGGTATGAGTTCTCGGGTCGGAAGTTATGAATTCGACTGACGTTCCAGCGCACTTTCACGAGTTACAGGTGGGAAAAACTTGAGTTATGCCTAAGTCACACATTCCCATTTCTCATGGCGATTGTGCACGACTGTACACAATTGAGGAGGCTGGTGTGATCGCTATGATACGCGATGAAATGACTGTCTCACCCCTGGACACACCCCGTAAATACACCGTCAGTAGAGCTTCTACAGCGCTTCAAGGGGAGTTCGTCCCGCTCCAGTTCGGTTAATACAGCAATATGCCGAAGATTCCTTGAATTTCCATCCCGCTGACACGACGTCAGCCCCGCTCGAGCTCAGTTCGCGTCACGTAAGCCCCGACTGAATCCCGTCGCTTGCACCGTCTTGAATGGGACACAGTCGGGGCACAAACGGATACATCCTTGTCAGTCGTCCTCATAAAGCTTTCAGGATCGAGCCACGATCAGCCCAACTGAGCCCCGTTCATGCCACGCTAATACCGTTCAACTTAGGACTGCATTATGCTACGGCCACACCGGACGCGAATCGGCGAATTTAAACACGCGTAAAGCCTGTAACGCGCCGCGCTTAACGCCCAAAGCTGGACGCTGGACATTTTGACAAGCTGTGGGACGACGCGCGTCCTGGCGCAGTAGAGAGCTGGAGCCGGTCGGACTCAGTGATAACCCGTGCAGGCAAATCCAGCTGGAAACGAATATTTACAGAACTTCAAAACCTGTCTCCTCAGCGACTTTCACCCAAGCCTGCTCCTTTTGTTCCAGTCTCTGTAGAGGACACACGCCGAGTAGTTTAGCTCCGGATGATAGCAAACAGCGCCGATAAACCTCTCCTCCATCTTTAAGAGGGGCTTGAGCGGGAGCAGGGGGCCGCAGAGCGTCACACGTCATCAAATCAATGACGTCGGGGGGGAATGTCATCGCTGATTGGCTGTCGCGCTGCGAACTGGCGTCGAAAGTTCAATATTTTCAACTCGAGCGTCGAGGCGTTTGGGGCGTCAAAACGCCTTGACGCTCCAAACGCGTCCAACGTGCCGCTCGGGGCGAATTTGCGTCAAAACGCGTGTTTGCATTGACTTTGTATGTAATCTCGACGCGCGTCCAGGCGAATTCGCGTCCGGTGTGGCCGTAGCATTAGGGTTCCATCCCGCTACACTGAGAGCGGCGATTCTCAGTTTTGAACAGTTCAAAACTGTCGGGACCCTTCCACGTTCCCCGCCATTCATCGTCTTTACAACGCTGATCCAGATCAAGTACAGCATGCACCACGACCAAAGCACGTTTTATCAGGATTATGACAATCATGCACGATCGCCATGTTGCTGCAGTCTTTGTTTTCTTTTAATTGTAGTATGCATGTGTTTATGGTGATGACCTATTTTCTGTTTTCTTTTGCATGTTCGAAATAAAATTCATTCATTCATTCATTCATTCATTCATGAGCAACGGGAATGTGTGACTGGGGCTTTACAGAACCCAGCATTAGACTCAGGTTTTGTTATCAGCTGCTGCCATAAATCAAACAATCAATCAATCAATCTTTATTTATAAAGCACTTTTCATACATAAAATGTATGCTGAACATTCAAGTAAACAAGTAGATAGGAGTCAGAGTCAAAAATAATTGAAATACTACAATAAAAAAAAAATATATATATATATATATATATATATATATATGTATAGATATAGATATAGATATAGATATATAGATATATATATACACATATATAATATATATATATATATATGAAATCCCACCCACCATCTGAGCCCACATTTAACACAGACAGCCACTCACATGCACACTCGTGCATTCAAGCACAAACGTGCTACCAGGCACACATATGCACACACACACACACATACACACAAGCACACTCGTCAGGACTATTCAACAATTGAACACTGAGTAAGCATGATCTTGAATCAAAAATGAAGAAACACAGGAGCTAAAACTAAATGGATAAAACCATGACAGGATATATTAAAGTGCTAAAAGTTGATTAATCATAAATAAAACTGTTTTAAACCCAACATTACAATTAAATAAGTAAAAAGTGGTAAAACTTAAAATAGTAATTCTGAACCTAAAATTGAGTAAAACACATAAAATGAAAATTAAGAGAGTAAAACAAAAGTCAACTAAAAGCCAGACTAAAAAGGTCGGTCTTGAGTTTGCTTTTAAAAACATAGACAGTAGGTGCTGCCCTCAGGTCTTCAGGTGGACTGATCCACAAACGAGGTCCATAATAATGAAAGGAAGCTTCACCATATGTTTTGGTTTTAACTTTGGGAACAGTTAAAAGACCACTATCTTAAGACCTGAGGGTCTTCTAGGATGTTGGTTTTCTAGAATGTAAAGAGGTCCAAATTTGGGCCAAAGCGTGGAAACAAGTAACGGGTAAGAAGAGAGATGAACTAGGAGACTGAAATAGCCAAAGAGACAGGTAGCAGCTCCAGCCGTCACTCAAAGAAGCCAAACACCTGATTCACGATCACTTATAGCCCTAAAACAGTGCACGCAGCTCTATAAAAATCCAGCCCAGCTAAGCTGCAGAGGTGGATGTGTGAGCTTTCTACCATGAAATATTTATTTATGATGAATGGTATTACCTTGCATACATTCCAAAGCAAACCTACCTTCTCTTTGCTTTTGGTTTCTCGGCTCTAAAATTCTCCTGACCTTCGATCTACCCCACTAATACGACCATCAAGGCTGTGCACGAGTCCTGAGGGAGACAAATTGAAAGGTTTCACCCTCTTAATGGATTTCGTGTCCGGGGTCAGCTCCAAGATCTTTGAATTATTCAAATTAAACATTTGCATTTTAAAAATTTAGAGCAGTGAAAAAGACTCTCTCCTTTTTTAAGGTGGGAGGATTTTTGTTAGAAAAGAGCCAAAAGAGAAGAGTCAGTAAAAGAGCTCAGAGCCAGAGAGCAGCAGGTCACAGAGGTCTGCACAGGTACAGGCAGGGTCAACGAGGTCGAGGCCAACAACTCCACAGATCACCTCTGGCTTGTTAAGGCAACATCTAATGGAGACATGGAGAGGTTTGTTTGACTCACGGATACACTGAATCCATTTTGAAGGTGTTCAACCCTTGCTTGCAAAATCAATAAATGAAGACAGCTTTGAGGGCTTTTCTCAAACTTTGCACTAATGTGTAGTTAATGAATTATTTTAATCAAAGTCCAAATTGGGCTTTGTGTTTATCTTCAGATTAAAACTGCAATATTATCAACATACTTAAAGGTGCTATCTATTTCCGGCGACATAAAGTGTTTTTGTTTACATGGTGAGATGACGTAGGATCACGTTGAGCGTCGCTTTGGTCCGATAATCTTGATAAATCTTGAAGTGTGTGTGTGCTTAAGATTCAAGAAAAGATAACCTGTCAAGATCCTGTGTGTGATACAACCCGATTTCAGAATCTTATAAGATTTTTAAAATCCTGTAGTGTGAGCCAGGCTTAAATCTCACCTCCAAAATCCCCACAGTCCAAGTAAAGAATGTTGCTGCTGCAGTGGTCTTGGCATGACGTTTTGCTCTGAAATAAAGGGTCTGTTTGGCCCCGTGAATTGAAACACTGCAAGCAGCAGAGAAGGCAAAGCAGCCTGATCACAATCCAGGTCATGGAAGAAGGGAGACTTCATATAGAACAAGTTATCCTGCTTGTCTGGAATAGCAGTCAGTCTGTTTGTGGTGTTTTATTTTTAAATTAATCTGATGCTCTGTGTGTCTCATGCCTACTTAACCATTATGGTTGATTTAGGGTGCTTTCCCACTAGGGGCCCTGTCCCAGATCCGGGTGCGATTGAGCCCAAAGTCAGGTTCGTTTTGGTAGTGTGAATGCAAACAAACCGCGGCCGGGCACCAGGCCCGGGCCCACTTGGGGAGATGGTGTCCAGCGCGATTGCAGAGGACTCGGTCACGGTTCGGTTCGGATGTGAATGCAAGCGCGCCAGGATACGGGACCGCTGCTGTGTGACGTCACGGGTGCACAACTCGACGAGTGGTCTGTTATCACTCACCTGACAGAAGATTGCGAGTTGACGTGTAGAAAAAGCGATATAAAGGCAAGTTTCAACGTCTCCTGCCTCTTCAGAAACCATCTCATCTGTGCAGAATGGGCCCATTTTATCCACGGAGCTGCACAATAAATGTGGAAGTGGGGGGAAGGTCGCTGCTTGCGTCTCAAACAATGTAAAAACACTCATAAAAGCACGAAGGACTCCATTGCCGGTGCTCAAACAGTGTCGTTGATGCCGTCTCAAACACGATACAAAAAACACATTAGAAGGAAAAAAAGAAGAGGAGAGCGAGACGTAAACATTGGTTGTTTAGTGCGGGAAATGGTTACCATGGTAGCCTCTTCTTCGTTCTCCTCCGTAGCAGGTTTGGTAACCAGTTAAGTGCATATCGCCCCCTGCTGTTTCAAACTGAGTAAATACACAAGCGGGCCCGGACACGGTTCGATGTTGCAAGTGTGAATGCAAGCCAGTGGGGGCGAGGGGGAGGGGGGAGAACCGCGCTGCAGCGCGGTTCGAAACAAGTGGGCCTAGTGTGAAAGCACCCTTACTTCACTGAGACTGTCAAAGGCTTGAAGGTGGACCTGCCTTGTACCTTCAGTGAGGCAGACGATGGACTGTCTTTGGACATGGAGACTAACTGCTAATCAAGAACAGAGCAGATAGGCTGACCAAGTGTGCAGATGATCTACGGGGAATATTGGGGTAAGACTTGATAGTAAATGATGAGATTTTGCAGGGCAAAAGTAACCCTCTATTGCATAGTGTTGCCATATGGCAACAATTACTTTATCTTCATTTTTCTAAAAAGCTGTGAAATAAAATGTATGTTTTTACATTTAGGTGTGAAAAGGGGGCTTTTATTTTGAAGGAAAGAGAATTTATGAGGCTACATGACCAGGATATCCTGTTTGCCAGTCCTTTTTGCTCATGGACATTTGACATCCAAACATAACAGTCTGGGGCTCTCCAAGATTGTCTTTTATTTAGAATTTTTGAAGTATTTTCACCAAATAAAAGTTTAAATCACTATCTGGGGTAAGTAAACTTTATTTTTTTTACATTTAATTAAATTTTGTTGTTATAAATTTTTTGTAATATGCCAAAACAGATTTGTTGCCATATGGCAGCAATATGCAAATATGGAAGATTCCTAGTATATACAACCTAATGGAGTTCCATTCATTTACATAGCATGAAACTATCCTGAGATTGTTACACCTTTTGCTGATGTTTTAAAAGTAATAACATTATATATTTTTTATATTTTGTAATTTAAGGTATGTTGCTGGCTATCTGTAACATAGTATCCAATTTCCTCCATAAAAGATGCATCCCAGCTACTTCTACAGGGGAGGGAAAGAGAGCAGGGCAGAAATAAACTGTCAAACTAGAGGAGGAATCAGATCAAAATCAACTGAAATGAGTTTAAATCAAATGAATCAAATGAAATAAAGCAGAAAAAAACAACCGAATGAAATGGAAAAAAAAGAATGATAGATTGAACTTAATTGAAAAAGGTTCAAGGTTTTGGGTTTCTATTAGCAGACGTTGAGAGGAACTGCTTTGTTGACTTTCACAAGGCATGAAATGAAATCAGATCAAATTAATGAAATCAGATCAAATCAGTTGACTTGAGTTGAAATCAAATGAAATGAAACAGAAAAAAAACTGAATGAAATGAAAATAAAGAATGATAGATCGTACTTTATTGAGCCAGGTTCAAGGTTTCGGGTTTTTATTAGCAGATGTTTTAGATAACTGTTGAAATTATACAATGTTTTCACTGTATAAATGTTTATTTGTTCATTTTGGATGAGTATGACATGGATATGTTGAGTCTTGTTTTAAATTAAATGCCTTTTTGGTCAAAACTGTTGATTTATTGCATATTGTTGCCATATGGCAACAATTGATCAACGACCCCCCCTTTAAACTTTTTTAAAGATTTATTTTCATTTATCTATTATTTAGGCCATTTTAAGTAATAAAAGCATTCAAAACATTTTTTTTAACCATTTTTAAGTAATAATTCATGCAATAGAGGGTAACCTGACCCTCATCCACTGGGCTAACATCCTGATACAAAGTTAGACAAAGCATGCAGCTTCAAGTTTGAAGAATTGATGTTTTACCTCCACAAAACCATCACCTGTGGGTACTGACCACCAGGCATTAGCTCAAATATTTAATCTATCTATTTAATTTGAACATTATAACAAAAAAATATAAACAAAACATAAAAAGACTACGAGAAAATAAAAAGAAAGTATTTAACTAATTCATAATATTCATCATAAGTTACAGTGTGCATGCTCAAAAAGGAGTTGGAAGAAGTAAAACTTATCTGGTCCTACCCCTTCATCTCGAAAAGTATAAAATGCCCTGTCTCTAAATATAAAATTTGAATCCAGAATTTACAGGTCAGTATAGTTTAAAAAAGAGTTCTGTGCATTTTATTCATGCACTGGTGCTAACAGTAAATAGATGGATGTCTGAAAATACAACATGCTGTCGGTAACACGACTCCAGCATCTAATTTGAATCATATTAGTATAAGTGGAATATGAATGTGAAGTATATGCAGCAGCTGTTTATTTTCTACATTATTCCTCCTAGAAAATATCCGGCCAAGTACCGCAGACGTGACCTTTCCCCTCGTTCTGCACTGAGCGGACATTTTCTCTGCAGCTTAATGCACTCATCTCCCTCCGACGCACACACACCGACACACACTAACGCGCACTAACATCCACTTGCCTCTCCAGAAAGGCCACATTCAGCCGGTGCAGGTCATTGGCCTGTAGGCAGGTTCAATATTTATGGGTCGCTGCAGCATTTTACAGTCTCAGCTTGACAAAAATGATCAGCATCTCAGGCACTCTGCCTGTCAATCCAGCCGCTCGGCACATCACATCAGCTGCCATCACAGACGGCCCTGCAGGATGTCAGAGTGACGGGACGCCAAAGTGTCACCGGGAGACGGATAACAAGTCAGGTTTCCCTGGCCAATCAGAAGTCATGGCAGAGCCAGGACCAGAGCTGATGCACGCTGATGGATGGAGGTATGGAAACGATGTTTAAATTAGCCATCAATATATTTATCTAAACTGCTACAACGACAACAACCATAACTCTGTTCCTACTACGGTTTATCCATCAATCAATCAATCAATCTTTATTTGTATAGCACCAATTCATAACAAGTGTTATCTCAAGACACTTTACAATAGAGCATAAAACTCTTCATTTTATGGATGCACATATATGCATAGATACATATATACATATATAAGATACACATATACATATTTCCATCCCACAGCCAACGTGAATCCATATAGCCAATCATGAATCCCTCCATCATGGCTCAAGAAAAAACCTTCTGTTAAGCAGCAGGAAATCTTGAATGTGGATCCCAGTCTCATGATGAACAGCAAATCCACACCATGCTGTGTTGGTGTGAGGGTGAAGGAAGGGAGGTAAGAGGAGACAAGTTGACTAAAGTAAGAACTAAAGTTAGAGACAGATCCATGAACCATAGACCTGTCGTCTGATTTATTAGAGGTTAGCCTCTTGAGATGCTACATCTGGTTTTCAGGAGGGTCCTCATGTCTGAATGGTTGTGGTGATCATTTTATAGAAGTAAAATCAATGGTATTCTTACTGAAAATAAGAATTTATGGTAGTGATGAACTCATGGGTGCCCAGACCACAAGTGCATCTCTACCATATTTGTCTCTGTTAAGTATAAATGTGTTAAAGGCCTCTTGAGATGTGACATCCCATTTTCAGAGGGACCTCATGACTATGTGATGACGAAAATAGTTACAATAGATGTATCAACCATGGATATGGAGATCATGCTAATATCTACATTAACAGCTGTAATGATTATGAACTGGAATAGGGCTAAAGAAATGTGTGTCATGTCTGTGATTGTAGTTATTACATTTATGATGTTTAAGGCTTTCCAATCATGCCCACACTCATATACCTAAGGTCAATTTGGAGCCACTATCAACCCTTATGAGCATGTTTTTGGGAGGAAGCCTTAATGTCCAGAGAGAACCCATGCATGCATGGGAAGAACATGCAAATCCTGCACAGAAAGTCCCTGCATGACACGGGGATCGAGGCTTCTTGCTGTGTTGCACATGCACTACCTGCAACTCAGCTTTAGTTGATGGGCTCTAATTTCGTGGCGCAGCGCAGGGGGCGCAAGCCTGGCGCACCCTGCGCAGTGTTAATTTCGTGCGGCGCACCGCCGTGCGCTGCCAATTTGACAATTTGGAAGACCGTCTGCGCAGAGATGGGTGTGATGGCGCACCAGGGGGAGGTGTCGGCAGATTCATGTTGGCGCAGTGACAATTTCGTGCCAAAAACAGTGCAGAAAGTGCGCTGAAAGCTCGCCAGCTCCAACCTGGTCTATTCAGCTGTAATTTGGTGACAGGCGCACCTGTGCCCACAGGTTAACAAAGCCTCATAAGCAGGTTTCCAGAGCGTAAGGAACATTTTAATGCAATAAACAATCACAGCAATCACTATTTAAAGTAACCGTCTGAACCAGCATACACATCTGTATCTACAGTCATGGAAAAAATTATTAGACCACCCTTGTTTTCTTCAATTTCTTGTTAATTTTAATGCCTGGCTCAACTAAAGGTACATTTGTTTGGACAATTATAATGATAACAACAAAAATAGCTCATGAGAGTTTAATTTAAGAACTAAGAACTATTCATTTTCCATGGTTTTCTTGATAATAACCAAAATTACTTAAATTCTTACATCAATAGCTATGGCATTGTACCGCCAAAAACACTACTTTTAAGCATTCCATGTTTTCTTTTCTGTTTGCTTTAAACACATGATACACACAAGAGTTAATACTTGATTGCATAACCATTGTTTTTGATGACTGCAGCCATGCGTCTTGGCATGCTCTCCACCAGCTTCTGACATTGTTCTGCTGTCACAGCAGCCCATTCCTGTTGGACAAATTCAAACAAATTTTCTTTGTTTTTGGGCTTGTGGTTCTCCATTTTGAGTTTGATGATTTTCCACAGGTTTTCAATTGGATTAAGATCTGGTGATTGAGCAGGCCAAGGCATGGTGCGAATGTTGTGGTTCTCCATCCAGGCTTTAACTGACCTTGCCGTGTGGCAAGGGGCATTGTCTTGTTGGAAAATCCAGTCATTCGAGGCAGGAAAGAGTTTTCCAGCTGATGGAAGAAGACTGTTTTCAAGGGTAGTCCTGTACCGGACCTGGTTCATTCGGCCTTCACACAATTGCATTTGCCCTGTTCCACTCAGACTGAAACAACCCCAGATCATGACTGATCCACCCCCATGTTTTACTGTAGGGGCAAGACAGTCTGGGTTGTAAGCTTCTCCAGGCTTCCTCCTAACCAGTAAGTTGGCTGGAGTGGGCATCAATTCAAAATTGGATTCATCACTGAAGAGAACCTTAGCCCAATCATCAACAGTCCAATCCTTGTGGTCTCGAGCAAAGAGTAACCGGGCCTTCCTCTGCCTTTCATTGATGAAGGGCTTCTTGTGTGCTCTGTGTGACTTCAAACCAGCTTCAACAAGTCAGTTTCGAACTGTCCTTGCTGATCAAGTCACATTTCTCGACAGTGCCCACTCATTTTTAAGGTCCCTGGAGGTCTGACGACGATTCCTGACACAGGAACGGATGAGTGCACGGTCATCTCGCGGGGTAGACAGACGCTTCCTGCCACGGCCAGGTAGCAATTTGGTAGTGCCATGTTCAGCTTGTTTTTTTTTTGTTGTAATGAACGGCTGTCTTGGAGATCTTCAGTTTTTTCGCTACCTGTCTCTCACTCATGCCAATTTCCAGCAGTGCCAAGATGGCTGCCTTTGTGGCTTCACATAATTCTTTTGTTTTAGGCATTATGTGAGAGCTGACAACTTCTGAGTTGTGCTACGGCTTGAATGTAAGCAGGAAACCACTCTAGGCCTTTGCATGTGCAGTGCTGCTTGTGACATGAAATGGCCTCTTATATACCCTGGGAATCAATTAAGCTTAAGAATGTCAAATAGGACATAAAGTATTATGTGACCAGCTGCATTTTTTGTTGTGTTCATTGTATTATACGTTTAGTGGTACCAGATATTAGAATGAACAAGAAATTGAAGAAAACAAGGGTGGTCTAATAATTTTTTCCATGACTGTATATTAACTGTCCCGTCACATCTGATGTCGGATTAAAGCCGTTTGTCATAATGGAAACTTAACCTGACAGCAGCTGGAAGTTTGATGCACATCTTACAAGTCAACAACAAACAGCCTTAACATCTGATACTGAGTATATATCTGACTTCTCTCATTTCATTAAATTCAAAGAAAAGAGGGAGAAAAAAGACGAAGAAAAAGGAGATAAAATAAATGTATGTCACTCAGGATTTACCCGTGATTTCCCATATTTCTCTGTTTTAGTCTTTATTTTTAACGTGATCTAAAAAGATGGAGTACATTATTGTAAGGAGGATGAGGAGGAGACACCGGGAGAGTTTACAGTATATCACTAAAGGCTCTGCTATTTGGCGATGACAAACCAGGTGGATCACAAGCATTATAAATGGATAAGCCAGCTGCGGTGTAAGTGTCTCTTAATTTTGTACTCCTATAATGACAAAGGAACAGATTACATCTGTCCTGGGAGCTGGCCCACACGGTGACGCGTAGAACGATGCGCGCCCCGATGGCCAGTCTGTTCTCCCAGCTGCTGAATGACAGCAGCTCTGACCGTCTCCAGCAGCGATCATTCAGACCAATCAGACGCTGCGCCTCGGCCGCAGCGCATTTAAAGGCGAGGACAGGCGCTCATTTGATTGGTGGAGACAACACTCGGCTGTGTTAAAACCACTCACGCCTATTCTTCTCCTACTCTGACATTTGCGCGGAGAGGCAGAGACGTGGGCGTGGACGCGCTCCTCTGCGCCTCTCTGCGCTCCTCTGCACCCTTGAGTGCGCCTCTCTTGCACCTGGTCTACGAAATTAGAGCCAGATGTGTTTAAGTAAATAAGTTGAACTGAGCAGTCATTCTTTTATTCTTTTTTGTCCCTGTCTTCCTGCCTTTGTCCTCATCTCTTGACTTATCTACTGTCTCCTCCTGGGACACAGAAAAATAAAATAATTTCATGAATTCCAGCACAAATAAAGTCATTCAAAGTGTCCAAATTGACCCTGAAGCATCAAGTGTCAGTAACAAAATCAATTTGATCGCTCTACAGCACAGCAAAGTGTCCTAACAGCCTGTGAGCGATGCAGCATGGAGCTGTGCGATGCTATTTCCACCTCGATGCCGATTTGAAGATTCACATCCACCGCACAGGACAAAAAAGATGGTTTTGCCTTTTTCACATTCTTCACTGCTCTGAAAAAATCCGGCCATGACCAGATACATTTAAGACTGATGTTCCCCATCCAGCAGACACAGAGCAGCATTGATTTGAAGATACTTACTCGTTAGTCTCTACCTAATCACATGTACTGTAGGAGCATGTCTGGATCTCGTCCACTTGACAAGCTCTGGTTTTTGTTCAAAGAAGAAGAGTATTATCTGTAAGTGTTTAAGTGGACTTAATTTGTTTGTCTGTTTAAAAGAAACAGACGTAGAACAAAATCATAAAACAGGACCGATGGCCAGCATCTAACCACATCAGCTTTGCATCGCTATTTTCAGCACAGCACTGCAGAAATGAGTCTCAGAATGTGAAAACCAAGAAGCTTTTCACTCCTCTTTTCCCAGCATCTCAAAGTTGCAGAATGATCGTATGAGATGGACCATAACTTCTGCATCGGCCTATAAAGTAACGTCGCTCCTGCATCGCTGAGTGAGAAAACAACTTAAAACGTTTGCATCTTCAGAGATTGTTTTTCACACTGCCTCCTGCATCCCAAACTTGGAAACAGCTCCTGGAGATCTGGGTGCTGATGAGGGAACACTTCAGATTTAATTTCAGGGATGCAGCTGTGCTAACTCATTTTGATATGAAAACTAAAAACCATGATGGTACTCAGAGGGGGGAAGGAGGCACAGAGGCCCCGAGCTGCAGCCGAGAGCCTCTGTGTTCATGTTTCAGGACGCTATCATGATACTTTAAATCAGCTCCAGCTCATCTTAACCCCTAAATAACTAGAAACATCCATCTGTGACAGGCAGAGCAGAGATGACGGAACAGCGGACGAAGAAGGAGATGAAGATAGCTTTCTAAATGAGCTTTTTTTTTTAAGTGAGAGCGCTAAAACATGGAAATTAAAGTGAAAGCAAGCTGAGTCGCCGAAACAGCCTTCCTCAGTGCTTAGTTTTCCCCAAAGTATGTTCTAGATAATTACAAACACCTGAGCCAACGAGAGGAGAGAGCTCACAGCTGTAAACACAAAAGCAGCAGATATGAAGCTCTGCAGCAGGAGTGAATGAACATGTATCTGTGGAGTAATGTTCCTCAGTGCCTTTAACAGAATGCAAGTCCAAACAATGTCCAGAAAAGATTATTTGTCCTCATGATGGCAAAAGAAACCTTAAAGTCCCTTTTATGGACCTGATGAGGCTCGACTCCCTCAGGTGTCTGGACAGCAATACGAAGATTTAAGACAACAATCATTCCCTTAATGGAGTAACTACAGATGCATCCTGAGCACAGCTTAGCCACCTACTAACTTTGACAGCTGCAAAGGAAGTCGTAACATATTTAATATGTTAAAAGGTGCTATGAGGAGAATCTATTCCCGGCGACATAAAGACTCTGCTACCCATGACTGTCGTAATGCTGCGTTCCAGTAACCTCGGAACTGGGAGTGACATCATCTCCAACTTATTGGCGTTCCAGTTGAAGCCGGAAAAAAAACATGTCTATCTACCAGGCTATTGTTAGCTGTTGTTAGCACGCCCTGCGTTGTTGTTCACAAATATCACATGAAGAATGTGATTATCACTATGGCAGCATTTTTGTAAATATAAGTCTAACAATACTATGTATACAGCTGATCTAGAGCGACACACCCCAGTCAGAAGTGCAAATAAATGGATTATTACAGGAGCTAAATAACTGTTCACACTGGGGGCATCCATCTTCCATTGTCAACTCGGGGGTGGCGAGGTTTCACAGAGTTCCCAGTAGGAGATTCCAACTTCGGGGGACGTTCCAGTTGCAGTTTCCTACTCGGAACTTGGAAATTCCTACTTCTGACTACAACTGGAATGCACCAAAAGACGTGACCCAAGCCAAAGTGTGCGTTTGTTGTGATGCTAATGAATGCAGCTCAGACCTTCCTCAGAACTCTGCATTGCTTTACAACTTCTTTTTTCAAAAACTTACGGGATGCAAAGCCACGAGGTAATGTATCTCTTTCTAGTTACGTAGCGGTAGTTTTTGATGTGTGACAACAAGCAATTTTTGGAAAACTTATATCGTAGTTTTTTTAGCCGGCTAGATATGGCTACTTCCAGCCCGGTGCTCTAAGACGTGTCTGAATAATATAAATTTGCTTTAGGTTTAATTGTCTTGTTCCTGGCCACGAAGCTAAGGAATAGCATTTATAGCTAACCTATTTTGATGCTGTAAAACTCATCTTAAAGTGTGTATTTCTATCAGGCACATATCCAAAAGTGAGGCTTTCTTGTAATTACTTAGAAACTCCTCATAGCATCTTTAATGTCTTAAAACTGAAGCTTTAAATGTAAAGGTCTTTTTTATGGAAGACTTTTCATTTGAAATATTATTCTCTCTTTAAAAGCAGCTTGAGCTGGTACACAATAAGAGTCAGGTTACATAAAACCATGATAGACCCACTTAGGAGTTTAAAGACTGCAAGGCTTGAAACCTTCAAAATGTATTAACCCTGTAAAACCCAAATATAGAAAAAAAAGTGCAATTTTTCCCCTCTCAGATGTTGTAGGGTCATCTGAAGCAGAATTTAAAGGATTTTAACTTTTTTTATGTTTAAGTAAGTTTTTAGGAACACATTGGGCCTTGCTGGGAACAGAATTTAATACTCACACTGTTTAAACTGTTTATTTTATACAAAATAAATAAGGGGTCATTTTCAGGGCTGAGCACTTGTGTTGCCCAATAACAGTCTATACCATGACTAATAACCACACAACTTTCAAAAACTAACCAGCTATAATTAATTCAATTATGGTCTAAACTCTTAAGAATTTAACAGAAAACAAATTATTAGTTATTCATGATAATAACCATCAATAACATTTTATTTCTATCAGTATACCTGACCATATGAGAACATGGGAGAAGACCAATGTCCAGATGTAATGTGGAAGGTGGACCTGGTTTTTGCTACCACAATGACCCAGCGTTATAATATTACAACATTGACATAACAGGCTCAAAATCCCATTTTATGAATATATTTCCCCAAAACAAAAAAACTGGCATGTTAAAGACATTGTAAGTAACATAGAAAATAATATTTAAGGCATTTTACTTACTTGAATCTTGAGAAATCCAGTCCAGTAAAATGAAAAGATGAGTCCAAAGAAAAGTTTGCAGGTTGTGCGAGTTCTCGGCCTAAAGGCCGGAACCATAAACACATTTACCATCCAATGACATGCAGGGTTTAACAATAGGACTCATTGATCATGCAAATGTGGTCTTTTCAAGAAAAAAAAATAAATCTGATGTTGTAATATTACAACGGCAGGTCTTACAGGGTTAAGGACAGTAGCTCATCACAATGATGTCCTCAAAGTGATGCAAAGCCTGAATTAGGACAGTGCTTTTTAACATCTTGGCTGCATATGGCTGAACACCTTCCGCTGTAAATCTATTTAAGAGGCCACCAAGACTGCCAGGTCCAGTGACTGCAGGGTGAACAAGAGAATTTGTTGAATAGATTGACTGGTAAACTAGAAAGAGAAACACATAGACACAACTGGGAGGCTAATTTTGCTGGCACTTTTTTGCAGAGCTCATGTACTGCTTCCTTGACATTATATAGCACTTAAAGACAAAAAGTCAGTCAAACAGCCCACTCCCCTATCCAAGAATAAACCTACCAGTGTGATGTTTTGCCATTGTTTTGTCATTATTTTAAGCCCAGTGCAGAGCGCAGACAGACAACATGTCACAGAGCAAACCTGACCACAGAGAAGATCCATCCGAGCAGACTGGGTCTATGTGGGGAAGGGAACCATGAAAGGGAATGAGCTACTTAATATTTAAGTTTTTTTTTTTTAACATTTTGGTTTTTGAGCATTTCTAGCAGTCAGAAAAACTGAATTAACGATCCTGCATTAAGGCCAAACATGAGCTCCTCAGGTTCTTGAAGGCTATATTTATGTCACATTTTAACAGAATGCCTCCTTATTCTGATGATTGGTATTGCACTTCAATATATAGTACTTTATTCTAAAAAAAAACACTGATACTGACCAGGCGAACTGCTTGTTATGTTGCAGAAAACTTCTATACTATTTTTATGATTAAGTTTATATCATGTGATATGAACAGACCTAAATGGATCAGATGATGGAGCTTTTGAAGGAGTGGGCCACACCCACACACGGCTGATAAACAATGACATCCTTCGCTTGAATACCTTTGGCCTTTTTTATCCTTAAACAAGTAGATATAAACTTGTTATACTAAATATGGTATTTCAGGGTATAACTCAGTGACACTGTAAGGGCTGTAATAATAGTTTTGACTTTGCCATGCATCATGTTTTATGTCTAAGCTTCTGTAAAAAATACAAGTGTGCAAATGGAAATGAACTGAAAGCCAATTCTTAATCGTTTAGTTAAATTGTTGCAGACTAACTTATCTTCATACACAGTGAGTAGAAAGGCGAATGATGAGAGTAGAATAATAAAAATTCCCTTCTCTTGTTTTTCATCCTTTACATCTGACCCTAATCTTCTTGCATATGAGGCTCAACTTTGATTATATAAAGTCAATACAAGCAAAATATTTTATCATTTTTGATAAGAACAATCAAGGTGGGAAAATAAAGTGAAGAGTTGTGGCACAACTGTACGTAATTTTTCTCCACACATGTGCCTGTATACATGAAAAAAAATCCATATATCTGCCTCTTAATGTAAAAAAGCAATTTGTTTTGATAAGATCCTAAAAATCTGGTTATTCCTGTGTGTCAGAAAGTCCATCAGTATTCATTGGGCAGACTTAAGGGGCAAACTGAGATCTTTTTGTCAGTCCTTTAGAGCAGATCCACTGTCCTCCTACATTCTGTTTAGAGTTGGTACATCGTATAGAACTTTATAAAACTGCTCTGCATTCATCTTTAAAAAAAAAAGAAAAAATCTTTACAAAAATCGATAATGAGCGTTGGAGTTCAGGAGGTCAGGAGTGTGTCCGAGGAGTGTGGGAGGCTTAAGGACCAACAACAATCCAGACAGAAACTGACGGGTCACTGAGCTCTGCGGCTTGGACCTCCAATTATTAAAAAACATGGCCGCTCTGAACAAAAGTCCGCCTTTGAGTTTAAAGAGATTCACACTGGTGTAGGAGTGATACCACTTCTGATGAGATCTCTTTAAGTTCAAGAAATCATCCAAAAAGCAGAGTTAGGTCAAATCTGCTGTGGCCCAAAGGGCAGATATGGTGAAGAAGTGTTTCCATCATAAATCAGATACGTTTCTGTAACAAAGGCTGAAGAAATGGATCATCTCTGCATTTTCAAATTAAGTTTGTGACTTTTGGTCTCTGCCTTGTAAAGTTTATGCACTGAGTTTGCAGCAGACCTGTTGCACAGCAAAGAATCAGATCTAGGCAGGTGTGTAGGGATGTATACCGTTATGATTATATCGATACCGGTACAGATACCAATACTCTTCTTATCGATACTACAACATGTAGTTTTGTGTAAAAAAATAAAGACTTTACAAGACTTTAAAAGATTCAACCTTTTCTTTTATTACCACAATGTAATAATAAAGCTTCAACAGAATAGAAGTAATGCATTACAAATGCTTCTCAGAGGCAAAAAGAAAGCTAAGGACATGGCAAAACCCCAACAGACTGCATGTACAGACAGACCCATTGACAAACACCACTGATACATTACGTCAATCCTGTAGGCAGCAGTGGTGCTAAAATCGATGCTGTAATGATGACGACAAACTACACAAAAAACTTACCGTGACTTGACATAGCAGAAACAAAACCGGGTGTCGCCACCACGATGCTGCAGTCTTTAGTGTTAGCCGGGCTGCTAACTCTGCTCGTGTTGCTATAGCAATCAAACAGCCCGCACTCTTTAAGCTTTATACTATGCATGTGCTCCAAGTGTTTGGTGATGTTGCTAGTATTTCCCCCCTTGGACGCACCTTCTCTCTGACAAAGATTGCATCAGGCCGAGTTTTCATTTACAGCTAAAGTGAGCCCAAACCTTCGAGCACTTAGCCCTCACCGACATGCTTTAGCCAGACGGCGGTAGTGTCATAACTACGTGACAGTTGAAGAGACGTTTAAGTACCGATAACAGTACCATTTTTCCAGATTCTTAACGGTATACCGACCCAATTAGGGACTGGTGCATTAAAGTACCGGTCTGCGGTATACATCCGTAGGTGTGTGTGTGTGTTTGTTTTCAGGTGTTAAATATGATCAAACACTTATTCTAGTTTAGTTAACCAGTCGAGATAAATGTATGAAAGGCAAAAGTAAGGCATTAAAATGCTTGTATTAAAGAAAAAAAATATCCGCCAGTGAAACAAGTACAGTTTGACTCATTGAGGGTTTTAGATTAAAGGTGCTATGAGGAGAATCTATTTCCGGCGACATAAAGACTCTGATACCTATGAGCATGCGGTGCGACTGTCATAAAGACGTGACCCAAGCCAAAGTGTGTGTTTGTTGTTAATGAATGCAGCTCGGACCTTCCTCTGAACTCTGCATTGCTTTACAACTTCTTTTTTCAACAACTTACAGGATGCAAAGCGACGAGGTAATGTATCTCTTTCTAGTTACGTAGTGGTAGTTTTTGATGTGTGACAACAAGCAATTTTTTGGAAAACTTAGTATCTAGTCTCTAATTTGCTCTAGTTTTAATTGTCTTGTTCCTGAAGTTGAGTATCCAGGCCAGTCCAGCCCTGTCCAACCTGACCCGAAGCTAAGGAATAGCATTTATAGATAACCTATTTTGATGCTATAAAACTCATCTTAAAGTGTGTATTTCCATCAGGCAGATATCTAAAAGAGAGACTTTTTTTTAATTACTTACAAACTCCTCATAGCATCTTTAAAGTTTAATATCTGCCCAAGTTAAATTTGTCTTCCAGGTCTTCATTCAGACATGTAAGGAAATTGTGGATTATAGTAAATGTAGTGAGGTATTCCTGTCTTGAAATTGGACAAAAACTCTCTTTGACCTGAGTTTTTTTTCACTTTCCTTCTCCGGTCTGATGCTCAGTTTGAGCTTCAGCAGGTCTTCTTGATAAAGTCTACATTAAATACACTGTGGGTCTGCTTATTGATGTTCTCATTTTTAAGACTTTTGGGGCTTTTATGCTGTCATGTTAGAGACAGGCATGCAGGAAAGTGGACACTGGATATTTAATGTCAAGCCTCGTGCTTTAAGGACACAAACATTCACTCATGGGGCGTGCAGACCCAACCGCCAGGCCACCTGTGTCCCACAATTTTAATATTTCATCAGTTGTTCCCTGAGTTGGTCTGCAGTTTATGCATCTTTTAGCTTTTTGCTGCATATTTCTGTCTTAACATCTCTATTGGCTGTCCGTGTGCTTCTGAATTTGCTCCTACTCCATATTTAACATTGATGAATGATTGCTTACATGTGTTTCCAGCTTTAAACATCACGTTAAATAGTAGCATATAAATAAACCAATCACATATGTGTTATTTCTGCAGGTCCAGGTGAGCAGAGTGTGGCACAGAGGGAGTCCTGAGCAGGCAGAAATGAAGGCTTCCTGAAGATGACTCACTCTTTTACTCATGAGCTTTTCTTTCAAGGTCAAACGAAAGCGTTTGTTAATTTGGTGACTCAGTGTCCCCATTCTCCCTCTCGAACGAAGGTAAAAGGGAAAAAAGAAGATCCCTCGCTGGCTGTAAAAACATTCCCACCAAAGTGTTTTTCTTGAATTTAACCCTGAGGGATCTTTCTCTCATAAAAGGAACAAACATGTCCCGTGAACGTCCTCAGAAACGTCTTTTGAAATCCTTGGATGAGGATTTTTGGAGCACGAGCAGCTGGAGAGTCATCTGAATGAGACATTCTTGTTGTTTATCGACACTGTAAAACCATGCAGCTCTGCAGCTGAAGGTAACAGCAGATATATTTATATGTTACTGTGTTGTGCAGAAAGTTCGACCACCGAGGCACAAAAATGATTTTCAGCCAGAGTCCATGGACAAGCTTAACAGCAAGCTTATTAACTGTTTTTGTGTGTGTGTTTTGTAGGGCTGGGTATTTCCTACAACCTCACGATACAATATGTATCCCGATACAGGAGCTACGATATGAATCACGATATGCATAAATTTTGAATAATGACAACATCCTTTACACAATTCCTTTATGTAAAATAACTATAGGACCACATAGTTGCAGGTTTTACAACTTACTTTGAAAGTCCTCAGAGATCCTTAAAGTAAAATAAAGAAAAATCCATTGTATTCAATAGATAATAGAAAACAGAAAATAGAATAAACATTTAACTTAAAGTGTACCTCTTTGGTTTGTTTTTTACTTTAAAAAAGTTTTCTCACATTTGAAGATATGTTGATCTGGCCTATCAGGACTGTATTAAGAAAAAGCATACCAGTTAGATAACCACATAAAGGGCTCAAAACATAGAACAACCCTTCTGTAAACATTTAACATTGTGCAAATATGACATTGTGCTGAAACAGCAATTTCAAACTAAATAGTGCCTCAGAGTCCTCAATATCTTTGTATAACCTGTGCAGATGGGTATTTGGACTTGAAAGCGTCACTCATTTTTGGTTGAGATGGCACAGAATTCCCGGATGTAGCCTGCTTAGCTCCCGCCGCTAGCAGCTGTTTCTCTGGATAGTGTCTTGCTATATGGAGATGGAGGTTGGTTTTATTACTGCAGTATCTTACCTTGCATTAACAAAGCATGCACACTGCATAGCCCATCTCCAACTCCTGACCTCCGGCTGTTCTATAAAATCCAAAATGCGCTCATATCTTCGCTTTTAGCTTGAATGGCAGTGGGTAGACTTTCTCATCCATACCACTACCGCCACCTCTAGCGACTATGTGTACTGCACCTTGGGAAACATCTTGTAAAGCCAGTGTCGGCATTTATGGAAATATCGATCCTTAGTTGTTTTCACGAAGTTTTTCTATTCAAAGGGCAATCTCACTAAAACCAAGTGGCTAACCTCTAATAAATATATATTAAGAAGACACAAATATAATGACGACAGGTCTACGGTTCATGGATCTGTCACTAACTTTAGTTCTTACTTTAGTCCACTTGTCTCCTCTTACCTCCCTTCCTTCACCCTCACACCAACACAGCATGGTGTGTATTTGCTGTTCATCATGAGACTGGGATCCACATGCAAGATTTCCTGCTGCTTAACAGAAGGTTTTTTCTTGAGCCATGATGGAGGGATTCATGATTGGCTATATGGATTCATGTTGGGTGTTGGATGGATATATTTGTATTTATACAGTATGTACATGTGTGTTTTATATATGCATGCAAACAAGGTCACACACTAACATTTCGTTGGACCTCTTTTAGCTTTGATCACAGTCTCATTCTCTGTGTCATTGTTTCTTTAAGCCTCTGCAATGTCACAGATCTGTCCCAGATCACAGCACTGCCCCCACAGGCTTGGACAGTAGGCACTAGGCATGGTGGGTGCATCACTTCACCTGCCTCTCTTCTTCTCTGATGCTCCCATCACTCTGGAACAGGGTCAATCTGGACTCATCAGACCACATGACCTTCTTCCAGTCCTCCACAGTCCAATCTTTGTGCTCCCTAGCAAACTGAAGCCTTTTTTCTGCTTAGCCTTACTGATTAGTGGTTTTCTTAAGGCTACACAGCTGTTCAGTCCCAATCCCTTGAGTTCCCTTCACATCGTGTGTGTGGAAATGCTCTTACTTTCACTATTAAACACACCCCTGAGTTCTACTGTTGTTTTTCTTTGATTTGATTTGGCCAAACGTTTAAGTGATTCACCGATCACCATCATTCAGGATTTTATTCTGACCACATTTCTTCCTTGAAGACGATGGTTCCCCACTATCCTTCCAGTTTTTAATAATGTGTTGGACAGTTCTTAACCCAGTTTTAGTAGTTTCTTCAATCTCCTTAGATGTTTTCTCTGCTTGATGCCAATGATTTGACCCTTCTTAAACAGGCTAACATCTTTTCCACGACCACAGGATGTGTCTTTGACATGGTTGTTGAAGAAATGAGAAGCTGCTCATTGCATCAGCTGGAGTTAAATCACTTTTTTCCAACTGAAAGATAATCGCCTATGCAGTAATTATCCAACAGGAGGCTCATACCTGTTTGCTTAGTTGAATCCAAGTGGTGAATTTTTTTGGCCAGACAGTGTATGTATCTGTGCAGTTCTGTGTATCCATAAAATGTAGAGTTTTATGCTCTATTGTAAAGTGTCTAAAGATAACACTTGCTATGAATTACCACTATACAGATAGAGACTGTCTGATTGATTGATTGATTGATAGATTGATCCAGAATAACCTCTGACTAAAGAAGCAACAATGTTGGATGTCTCCAGGGTTGGAGCAGGAGGGTCTTTGGTTTCCATCATCCAAAACTTTTATTGAAGAGACAGGATATAGCAGATCCAGCTTCAGCTCAGTTTCCTCAACAAATGTCAAAATGCAGCTCCCCCAGGAGAGGGGGGGGCTCTGCAGAGGCAATATGACTAGACAGCATCCAGTAAGGCTCATGGAGGGGGGGCGGGGTCGGCCCCTCTGGAGGCGATGTGGCATTGATGGTAGCTGAAGGAGTCGCTGGGACATCAGTGCCACTCCGATGAGGCTGAGCTGGCGTGACGAGCCCGTCAGCATCGCTCGGCACAGCATGGACGCACAACACGGCGTCAGCACGGACACACAACACGGATGCACAACCCGGCATGGACACACGACTGTGACACGAGCACAGACATGACGCACTGCAGCATGGACGTGTGCTTTTGTTTACATGTGGAGAAAACAGCGTGCAGGAGAAGACTGCACACTCCCAGCGTGGGCGTAAGACGCAAAGAAAGAGAAAAGGACGAGAGGGGGAAGGGCGGCGGAGGGAGAAGTAGGACGAGTGGGACTCGACGGGCCGCCTCATTCCTCGCCGTCTCCTTCGTCTCAGAGGAGATGAGGGAGACGAGCACAGGCCTGCCAATGAAGACGCTTCTCCAGGCATTTACATACAGAGAACAGGCTCCAGCACAGCAGAGCGAGACTTCAGGGATTTTTAGTAGTAGTAGTAGTAGTAGTAGTACTGTTTTATTTCAAACTTGCAAGAAATAAATGTCATATATTACATTTGTACAAATGTAGCAAAATACCAATACAAAATTAATAAAGTCCCCTCAGTTGAAAAAATGACACTGATTGATTTCACCTACATGCTCGAAAAGGCGTGAGAAGAAGTACAAACTTATTTAATCCCACCCCCTCTCCATTAGGTATCAAAGGTCAAATATTCCACCTCCTGTTTGATATGAATTCAATTACTCAATCACAACCTATAAAGTAATCAATAACCATATATGCCCGATGAATATATATGTATGCTTATACACACTAGGACAAAATTGTTGCTACCCTTCATTTAATGAAAGAAAAATCCACATGGTCACTGAAATAACTTGAAAATAACAAAAGTAATAATAAATTAAAATTTACTAAAAACAGCTGATGAAAATCAGACATTGATTTAAAATTTTGGTTCAGCAGAAATATTTTAAAAAACAAAATAATGAAACTGGCTTGGACAAAAATGATGGTACCCCTACACAGGATTGAAAATGGTGTGACCATAGGGACATGTTAAACTAAGGTGTGCCCTGTAATCATCATCACAGGTGTCTCCAAGCTTGTAATCAGTCAGTCTGCCTATTTAAAGGCTGAAAAGTGGTCACTGTGCTGTTTGGTATCATGGTGTGTACCACACTGAACATGGACCACAGAAAGCTAAGGAGAGAGCTGTCTCAGGAGATTAGAAATAAAATGATAGACAAGCATGTTAAAGGTAAAGGCTATAAGACCATTTCCAAGCAGCTTGATGTTCCTGTGACTACAGCTGCACAGATTATTCAGAAGTTTAAGGTCCACAGGACTGTAGCCAACCTCCCTGGACGTGGCTGCAGGAGGAAAACTGATGACAAACTGTAGAGACGGAGAATACGAATGGAAACCAAAGAGCCCAGAACAACTTCAAAGAGATTAGAGGAGAACTCCAAGGTCAAGGTACATCAGAGTCAGATCATTACGGATCATTCTGTAAAGGCTATCAACACGTGGGCTCAGGAACAAAACCATTGTCGTTAACACAGTTCATCTCTACATCTACAAGGTCAAACTCTACCATGAAAAGACAAAGAACAATATCAACAACACCCAGAAACACCGCAGGCTTCTCTGGGACGAGCTCATCTGAGATGGAAAAGTGGAAAAGTCTGCTGTTGTCCCAGCTTCTGTGGATCATGTTGCAGGCATCAAATTCAAAATGAGAGAGTATTTGCAAAAACAAACAAAGTTTATCAGCTTGAACAGTAAAAATCAAGTCTTTGTCATGTTTTCAGTTGAGTAAAGGTCTAAAGGGATTTAAAAACATTTGTTTCTGTTGTTATTTACCTTTTACACATTGTCCAACTTTCTCAACATCAAATAAGGAATAATATGACCTTTATGTCCTGTTTAGAGCAGCCATTATGGATATTTTAACACATATAATAATTTGGACTAATCATCAAGGTTTGGACCATAAGTAATTAATAATAATTCCACATCCATATGAACATAGTTTTTGTATTAAATAAATGGTGTCTTGTTCCACTAAAGATCCTATCTAGAGTGAAGGATCCCTGCACCCGTGAAGCTTCTGCATTTATCACAGCAGCACTTAGCACACTGTAGGCATCAGGCTGCAGAAAATGGCCGCCGGTGAGGCTCTGCACGGCTCTGAATGTGAATGACATGCTTATAGAGACGTCTGCGGAGGACCTCATGTTAATCAGAGCCGACAGAGAGGAAATGTAAAGGCGGGGGGTTCATGTCGAAACAGTCTGAAGGTGGCACTCAACCAAACCTCTGTTCAGCCGGCAGCTGCAGCGTGAAAGGCTCAACGAGATGTGCACATGCACGGGGTCGAACTTTCCCTGCATCCTCAGTCCGAACGCAGCCGATGGCCCGCGGCTGCTTCATCTTTCTCAATCAATATTTCAGAGCGCCGAGGCGTCGCTCAGCCTCCATCCACCTGGAGCGCAGCCAACACTCGGCTTCAGTACTACCAGCAGCCCACAGTGCACGGCTGCTGCCCACACACACACACACACACACACACACACACACACACACACACACACACACACACACAGGAGCATCAGCGGCCAGAAACACACTCATATCACTGCTCTTTGTTTTGTTCTGCCAGGTGGAATTCATTATAATAAAACATGTGAATTCTCAACCCGGAGGCTCAAAGTTTGTTTGAACAAAATCTGATGAAAATTTCGATTCTTCTGACACGAACAATAAATCAGCAACGACTCCATTTCTGCTGTGATCTGCTGACAGACACTCAGGAGGTGGGAAATATGCATTCAAAGATCAGTGAAGGTGCAGAGGAACATCTAAGCTGCAAATTAAACCAACAACATCTCACTTATCCCGCACTCTTTGGAGCACTCAGGAGAGGCAGGGGATCTAATCAGTGGAAGTTGTGCACAGCTTTCAGAGAACTTTTGAGACAGACATCACCTCCACACCCGCGTGTTTGGTTGATTAGGGTGTTAAAGTTCAAACCGACTCTGGCCCAAACCGAAGAACCAAACTCTGGCCCTCCTGAAAACAGGGAAACCATTTGATCCAACAAGGACCAAACAAGAGTAGCACACCAAAAGTCGTGCATTGTGGGTTAAATTTGGCAGAATATAAGAACAGTAAGACAGCTAACATTGCATTTACAATGTCAAGCAGAGTGTGGCTAACATTAGCAATGCTTGCAGACTAATTAAAGATGCTATGAGGATTTTCTAAGTAATTACAAAAAAGTCTCACTTTTAGATATATGCCTGATTGAAATACACACTTCAAGATGAGTTTCATGGGTAGGTTATCCGTAAATGCTATTCCTTAGCTAAGTGGTCGGAGTTGTAAAGCAATGCAGAGTTCTGAGGAAGGTCCGAGCTGCATTCATTAGCATCACAACAAACGCACGCTTTGGCTTGGCTCACGTCTTTTGGTGCATTCCAGTTGTAGTCAGAAGTAGGAATTTCCGAGTTCTGAGTAGGAAACTGCAACTGGAACGTTCCCCAAAGTCTGAATTTCTCACTGGGAACTCGGTGAAACCTCGTCACCCCTGAGTTGACAATGGAAGATGGATGCCCCCAGTGTGAACAGTTATTTAGCTCCTGTAATAATCCATTTATTTGCACTTCTGACTGGGGTGTGTTGCTCTAGATCAGCTGTATACATAGTATTGTTAGACTTATATTTACAAAAATGCTGCCATAGTGATAATCACATTCTTCATGTGATATTTGTGAACAACAATGCAGGGCGTGCTAACAACAGCTAACAATAGCCTGGTAGATCAGCATGTTTTTTTCCGACTTCAACTGGAACGCCAATAAGTCGGAGATGATGTCACTCCCAGTTCCGAGGTTACTGGAACGCAGCATTATGACAGTCGCTGCGCGTGCTCATGGGTAGCAGAGTCTTAAAGGAAAGTTCGGTTCCTGCAGCTTTTACATTGTTTATAGAATGAAGTAGAACAATATACTCACCCAGAAGGCTTTCCTGATGCAAACGGTGCTTCGGGAGATATTTAGATCCAAAATCGAGCAGCGGACACCGATATAATGGTAGTCTGTAGGGCATGGATTGCCGCTCCTAAAAACTGCATTAATCGTCCAAAAACTCATGTTTTTCACCAATATTCCATCATGATTCGCTCCGAATGGACCGCCATTGTAGCCTGTGTCTCTCCACACAGCGCTTTGTGACTGTACTAACCTCTGAACTGACGAGTTTGTTTACATGCCCTTCGCGCATGCGCAGTACTCTCTGGAGCGTTGCGATCGCTTCCTCATTTCTATGAGCTCCTTATCTGTATAATCTGGCTCCAATCATATTCAAAGTCCTCCTCCACAACATCTTCATCCCATAGATATTCATCCATTTTGCACAAAACTGGAAGAAGAAAGTCGATTTGTAGCTGCCGGTCTTCCCCTGAAACAATGAGCCGCACTGCGCATGCGCAAAGGGCACGTAAACAAACTCGTCAGTTCAGCCACAAAGCGCTGTGTGGAGAGACACAGACTGCAGTGGCGGTCCATTCGGAGCGAATCATAATGGAATACTGGTGAAATATTGGTCAAACTGGAGCTGAGCTTGAAAAAACACGAGTCATTTCCACAGGCTCAGAGGCAGCACAGGAGTCTAACCATTCCCCTGTCATTCATTATAAACGTATACATTATCTGAGAAAGTTTGTCAAATGGAGAACAACTAGTGCAGCAACTTAGTTTGGCTTAAGTACGACTTTCCTGTGGATAATAAGGGTTAAAATTATCGACCAAATGAGAGCTGAAAAGATCGAAGTTTAGAGCCCACTGGTCCAGTGTGAGTGCATCCTGAGTTGTTAGCAGTGTTGTGTGTAACACGTTACAGTAACACAACTACTTTTTCAGGTAAAAAGTAAAGTAACGCATTACTACTGGAAATTTGGCAAAGAAACATAGTTCCTATTTTAATGCAGCGCGACGTTACTTTTCCCACGGACAGATCTGACACCGAAGCCGCCTTCTCAGCTGCTGCGTTAGACACGAGCAGCATTGCCAAGTCTGCTCATTCTAAGCTTCTGAAGGCTGCAAATCTCGTGAGTCACGGCTGCAGGTCTCGTTTTTTTGAGTTTGTTTCTAAACGTGAAGTTTCTTCCTGGGGCTCTTCTGTCTGTGTGAATCCCCCTAATTATCTTCCAGCTCCCAATACAACAAAACAAAAGTGCGATAGGCAGTTGGTCCACTTCCTCATTTCCTGGTTATCACACATGCCCCCAAACACAAGCTGTGTTCGAAATTGCTCACTATCACGGATATAGTGCACTATATAAGTGTGTTCGCCATTTTGTAGTGTTGTTCGAATTCTCAGCAGTTAATTTCATTCACTATATAGTGCACTACAAAATGCCAACAATGCACAGCAAAAGTGAGTGTACATATGATGTACCCTATGTTGTACTCCTGTATACCACAATGCAATGCGGTTGTGTTTTTCCATAGAAGAAGAGAAGGAAGGCCGTGAGGCGCTGCTTTCATTCATAAATGTAAAAAACGTTAAAGTATATTTAACACATTCGTAGCGTAGCTCTTTAACGTCTTTTAGGGGCTGTAAACAACTTTGAAATGTACTACTTATCCTCCCGAGTGCCTGATTTGTTTACGTGAGTTTTGGCGCGTCCGCTTCTGTCACAGGAATATCCGGCTCATCAGCTGACGCTACGACGTTTGGAAACTTTCAGTGTAGAGTCCGAAATGTCGTTTGGTCATTCCCTATGTAGTCCACTATCTTATTTACACTACATAGGGGATAGTGAGTGAGTGAATGAGTGGACGATTTCGAACACAGTTACAGTCACGCACACGGAGCATGCTCCAAAGCCAAAGTTGCCAGGTCTGCCTATTATAAGCGACTTTCATTTTTTGAATAGAAGCTTAGCATTATGATATTGAAATGTAATAAAGACGAAAATTAACACATTTTATGTAGATTTCTCTTTTAAAAAGATAATATATCACATTAGGAAAGGAAACAGCTGTAGGTTGCTTATTTTGGGCCTGTTTTTATGGACCTGGTTGCTTATTTCAGAAGCAAAACAAGGAAACACTGGACAGGAGCTCTGATTCCACAGGGTATGTGACATTTTGTAAAATAAAGAGCACAAAAGAAATACAGGAACTGTTATGCTCTCTGCAGAAGAACTTGTTGTAGGCCTTCACATTTAGGAACAGATATGGGGTTCAGTCCAAAGTCAGGCAAACGGAAAAGTAACGAGCAACGAGCAAACACTACTTTTTAAAAGTAACTTCCCCAACACTGGTTGTTAGTTTGATCTCATAACCTTCCAACAGGTTCTGTGTTCAATCATGTATCAGTCGTGTCATTAGAGGGGAGCAAAGTTTGATCATCACTGTAATAAATTACAGTATTTTATTGAACATCTAAACAATTCAAATACTCCAAATCAAAAAGGGACTTTCTGTTTTTTTTAAAAACTACAAGCATTGTTTGTTCAACCCAGAGAAAAATTATCTCTTCAAATTTAATTTGCACTGAAATTTTGAAACCTCAGAGATGAAGCTGTGCTTAATTATCCCAGTTTAGATGTGACTCCAGAAAAGAATAAAACATGTCTGAGGCCTGACAGCTCAGTTATTACACACAGATCTGAAACATCTGTTTACGGGAAACCAAGAAATTTCAGTTCTTACATGATTCAGACCAAACTAGAATCAAGTAAAACTGAGTTCTGTCTATTTTTAGATACTTAATTTAATATAAAACCATGCATGCAGGAAAAGTCTATGGCAGTACCACAACAGAAACACAAAGAGGTTTGTGCCAGAGAATATTTAGACTGATACTGCCGACAAATCTACTTACTGACGAGTTACTTTATTAAATTAACAGAGTACAGTCACTATGGAGGACACTCTCTAATCCACAGTTCTTTACTCGTTCAGCTTGTGATCAAAAATTAATGTTAAATGGAAGAAACTGAGCAGATTGATTGTTACTCAGAGCTGGACAAAGACCAGAACTTCAGTCCTCGAGGAAGTGCATCGAGTTCAACTGATAGTTCTTCAGTCAAATTGATAATGATGAAAAGTACTGGAGGACTGGCTTTTAGAAATACTAGATATTATTCAAAGACCCTTTTTGCTCCTTAACCCTTTCAGTGCTTAGTGTCAACTGCAGTAGACAGATAATTGGAAGAATTTTATACCCCTTAGGCTGCATTATCATGTTCAACTACCAAATAAATTCCCAAACCCTCATTTTTTAGTTTTATAAAAATATTTTCTTAAAGGGACTGTGAGGAGTTTCTAAGTAATGACTAAAAAGTCTCACTTTTAGATATATGCCTGATGGAAATACACACTTTAAGATGAGTTTTATAACATCAAAATAGGTTATCTATAAATGCTATTCCTTAGCCTTCACGGTCGGGTCGGACAGGGCTGGACTGGACTGGATACTCAACTTCAGGAACAAGACAATTAAAACTAGAGCAAATTTATATTATTCAGACACGTCTTAGAGCACCGGGCTGTAAGTAGCCATATATAGCCGGCTACAAAACTACCATACTAAGTTTTCCAAAAATTGCTTGTTGTCACACATCAAAAACTACCGCTACGTAACTAGAAAGAGATACATTACCTCGTGGCTTTGCATCCTGTAAGTTGTTGAAAAAAGAAGTTGTAAAGCAATGCAGAGTTCTGAGGAAGGTCTGAGCTGCATTCATTAGCATCACAACAAACACACACTTTGGCTTGGATCTTTTGGTGCGTTCTAGTTGTAGTCAGAAGTAGGAATTTCCGGGTTTGGAGTAGGAAACTGCAACTGGAACGTCCCCTGAAGTCGGAATTTCCTACTGGGAACTCGGTGAAACCTCGCCACCCCCGAGTTGACAATGGAAGATGGATGCCCCCAGTGTGAACAGTTATTTAGCTCCTGTAATAATCCATTTATTTGCACTTCTGACTGGGGTGTGTTGCTCTAGATCAGCTGTATACATAGTATTGTTAGACTTATATTTACAAAAATGCTGCCATAGTGATAATCACATTCTTCATGTAATATTTGTGAACAACAACACAGGGCGTGCTAACAACAGCTAACAATAGCATGTTTTTTTCCGACTTCAACTGGAATGCCAATAAGTCGGAGATGATGTCACTCCCAGTTCCGAGGTTACTGGAACGCAGCATTACGACTGTCGCCGCGCGTGCTCATGGGTAGCAGAGTCTTTATGTCGCCGGTAATAGATTATCCTCATAGCACCTTTAAATTAGCAACAAAAGGACATTATCAAACTGTGCCAAAATTATTGGCATTAGTCAAAATCAGTGATTCCCAAACTGGGTACGTGAATACCTGTCAGGTTCAAACAGTTGTTCAAACTGGCAAAAGTTTGCATCATGAGATTTGATAAAGGCCTGAAGTGTATGCAGAGAGGCTGGAGGATGGATTGGTGAGGAAATCTGACCTGAATTATCTAAGACTCATAAGTTCAGACAGCCTTCTCATTAGAGCTGTGGTAGGTTTATAACAGCTTCAAGTTCATAACTGATTATGTTTCATAAATGTAAATTTCCTTTTCAAAAGTGAACTGGTGTTGCCCACAGACATTGCTGGTAAATAAATCTGTTCAAGCATCTTTGAGTCTTTTTGAAAAGTGCTTTAAAAATTTGACGCATTATCTATTTAGTGAGACATAATTCTCTTTAAGATACTTTATGTGTAAGTTGTGCATGTTAAATGTGGGAGGTGGGGGTGGCTGCAGGCTTACAGACACTTTACTTTTTCTGAAAATAAAGAAAACACATTGAATGAGAAGGTGTGTCCAAACTTTTGGCCTACACTGTATGTGAGAGTAGGGGGTACATGGCTGAAGGTCAAGTTTTTGAAGAGGTACAGGCTGTGAAAAGTTTGTCTGTCTAAGAGGAATCTTAAAACCTCTGTTCCAGTTGGTTTTTAAACAAGCTGTAGGCAAGCTCATTTGGAAACTGTGCCTACTCTGTGTATTTACTCCTGTCTGCAGTATCTGTTTGTGCTTTTACTGTGATGAGAGATACTGTTGGAATAGATGTTTGAACTTCTGTTGCAGACCAAATTGCCCCGAGGGAACATTAAATATTTTCCAATCAAATCAAATCAAAACATCTGTTACGCAAACGTCTAGGAGGGAAGGTGCTTAGCATAGTAAAGGGAAAAAAGGATGTCACATCCCGGTCCCCAAAACCAAACACTAGACCGATTTTCAAAACTTAAACTGTTTATTCAACAGCAAACTGAAAAGTGAGTATTAAACAGAAAGGGTACAAAAACAAGAGATCGCAAAAGCTGACACACAAACTAAGGAATCAAAGACTAACTTACACAAACAATGATAAACTATCAGTTACAAAATTCACAACATTTTAAACTCAACTTGGAGGATGGGAGCGTCATGGTGCTGCTGTCAGAGGATTTTATTGGCCCTTTTCCACTAGCCTGGTACCTCCTAAAACAAGCTAGTTTTCATACCTACTCCGCTCTGGTTCCAAGTGAACTGAGTCCATACTAAAAGATGACGTCACCGACTACCTCACTACCGGTGAGTCATGAGCGCGACGACCTAGCATGCTAGCGATAGCTACCATTAGCTCACCCTCATACGTCTTTTCTTTGCAGCTGGATTGCTCTCGTCCTCTGCTTCATTCTGTTGTATAGCTTCCAAAACTCTCCTGTGCTTCTCAAGGGGTATTTCTTCTTACGCAGCCTTCTTCTGCTTTCCTTTTTTACTCGGTTTGTAACAAAAAGCCACAGATTGTTGTGTCGCGCTCAAAATTATGTCACCACAGTGCCGCTCAGCTGTTTACAGCGACACTGCACCCCATTGGGCAGGCGACTGGGGCTAATGGAAAAGCAGCACAAGGCGAGTAGAGTAGAGCCGGGTAGAGTCGAGTAGAGTAGAGTAGGGCTAATGGAAAAGGGTCATATCTGTCTCGGCTCTCAAGGGGTTCTAATTAAGACTTTTTAACTGTTGTATCGACCACATTCCCAAACCCAATCAGCTCAAAGTCACTCTGGTGCAGAAACACATGCAAAAAAAAGCCAAAACAAGCTTGGAAGCTCCTGCAGCACAAAGTATTCTGTCATTTTTTCTTTATGTGTCAACGTTAGGGGACAGTTGGGTCTATTTGACCATTGTTTCTGAAAATATGCATTCTTATTATAAACACAGAAATGCAAACGTAGGGTTTTGGGATTTAATTAACAGGACCTAGTTTCATAGAAGCATTTCCAGGCTCCCCAAATCCAGCTGAACAAAACATCCATACAAAAAGTGGAGCTTGAAGCAGAATTTCAGGAGCAGGACCACATCTCAACCACACCTCTTCTTGTGTTCCTATAAATTCTAACCGATCATTTCCCTCTTTTGTTTCACTCACTCGGCGCACCCCTCCCTCCCTCCCTCCCTTTTCTTAAAACTTCTTTCTTTCTTCTTTCCTCAGGGCCTTATAGAGGGGGTTCGTCATGCCCAGGAGCTCTGGCGAATTCCCCATGAAGTTTCCCCAAACCGTTATCCACTTCACATACCTGCTATGTTACTTGTTATCCACTTTACGTAACAAATAATTGTCAAATTCATCCTGTTGATGGTGTGGTCCTTACTCGGAATAAACTGTTGCAGATTCTCCTTAACTCCTCGTAATGTGGAAGGCCCCCAAAAGTCAGATCAGGCCCGATCACTCTAACTCTTGCTGTGAAGAAAATGAGATGTTTGGGATTTTTTTAAATGTTCATCACAGGGTTCGTCACTGATGTTCAGTCAGAGGTTCACTTGGAGCTGAAAGTTTGGTTTGTAAAAACTGATGAAACACAAAGTCCTTTTTGATAAAGCTTCTTCTCTCTCAAGTGTTTTTCTGTTGCTTTGACAGTTTGGGGATTTAAACATGAAGAATGTTCCAGCAGTATTCCACTTTATACTCCCTGCATTTCTGGTTTGGGGATGTTGGAGGCCTGATGCTGCCTTGGGCCTCCAGTTGAAGACCGCTGCCCTGGGCCATCTTCAGGTCTGCACATCTCAAATCGAACTAAGCACAGAGAATCAAACGGCGTAGAGCCAGAGAGCTTGATGGGAGTCATCCCTCTCCTCCTGTGTTTGTTTAAACCTACAGTCTCCGCAGACCCTGTAATTTAGCAGATAATTCTCTCCCTGACGTGTTGACAGTTGGAGGTGTGTCAGGCTGTGCTGCTGAAATGTTTGAGCTGACAGCGCTGATGTGCACGCTGACTACAACGTGTTCCCGCGTGCTGTGAGTCAGTGTGTGCTTTACCTCGCTGTGTTGACGGCAGCTGGTTTGTCGTCCGTCAGGCTCGGTGTGTGTGTGTGTTAATCCTGCAGACAGTCGCACTAATCCGTCCTGAGAAAAAGACTTTGATGGTCCTGTCATGGACTCTCTCTCTGTGTTTGTGCTCCTGTAAGCAGAGTCAATAGTTCTTCATGAATACTTCCACACCTGAGTCTGCGCCTCGGTGCGTGTGAGGCTGCAGGAGGAGCTGAGATGATCGATGTGGAGCAGAAACTGAGCTGCTTTTTGATTCAGCTGCTGCAGAATATCTCTACAGGAACATCAAAAATGACAAAATGGAAACAGCTGTTCTTTAATTTGGTTATTTCATCAGACCAACATCTACCAAGTCCATGCTGATGGTTCATCCTGAGCCAACAGCCCTTCGGCACAGCTGGGGACATTTTGTATTTTGGTGTCTGTTCATCTCTGAACCTGTATAAGATTATCTTCTCAGAGTTGTTCTCTCTGACAATCACAAAAGAAGCACGCACACTCTCAGTGGCTCCCAAAGCTCCTTCATTCTTGGAGTCAAAGATTCAACAAGGTCACATCCCTCAGAGATGTTGGTCCATCTGAAAAAAGGGGTGGACATTCTCAGGTAGGCTGTGGGCTTAAACCATGCTCAGGTGGGACTGCTCAAATCAAGACTCATCAGACCAGGAGACATTTTGACAAACTTCTTTTGATGGGTTTGGTGAGCCTGTGTGAATGGTAGCCTCAGTTTCCTGTTCTCAGCTGACAGGAGGGGCACCTGATGTGGTCTTCTGCGGCTGTAGACCACCTGCTGCATTGGACCTGTTGTGTGTTCAGAAATGGCTATAAATTATTTGAGTTCCTGTAGCAGCTCTAACATCTCCAACCACTTGGACCTCTTACACTGACAAAAGAAAACTGCTGACTGGATATTTTCTCTTCTGGAGACCATCCTCTTTAGACCCTTGAGACAAAACTTTTCTCAATAGGGCAGCTTCTCAGTGGAATAAATTGCCTTGTTCCCTCAGAAAATCAAACTGTAAAATTAACTTCAAAAAGAAATTAAATAAAATATATTTGCATCCTTAGACTGATTACATATTCATGAATAATAAATTCTAGAAATGCAGGTTATTTATTTATTTTTTGTGTGAATCTACTTCTCAATAGTTCTTTGTTTTTACAAAACAGTTGTCAATACTATATACTAAACTCTGGGTGGACACAATTTATTACTCTGAACTCAAACATAGAATTAGCTGCTATAGTATCATATTTTTACTATTAAATTGGTGCTGATGTTTCATGTGTCTTTGACATCTTGATACTCACAATAAGTTATTGATGTGTGTGTGTGTGTGTGCGTGTGTGTGTGTGTGTGGGGGGGGGGGGCGTTGATTGTATGATTATAAAGTGTTTGCTGTCTTTAAATGTCTCTGTTATGTATAACTGTTGGATGTATGGACCCCAGGAAGACAACTAATGTGGATCCTTTTAAATAAACAAACAAATACCTGTGCTGTGTTACTTGTGACCAGTCTTGGCCTTCAGACCACATTTTGAAGGTCTTGGTCTTGTCTAGGACTGGCTGGACTCAGGATTCTCCATCAAGACTGATTAAGTTATTCCCCCTGTGATGACTGCCAGGGACACTGCTTCAACTCAGCTCATCTCAACTATATTATTAAGCACTTTGAAAACAACCACAGCTGAAACAAAGTGCTGTACACAAATTAACAAGACATAAAACTATTTAAAACAATGGATAAAATAAAACAGGTTTAGACACAAGAGTTGTTTCATTGTTTTAAAAACAATTTAAAAAGATTAAAACAAGTAACTAAGAACAAACCATAAAACACTAAAACAGGAGCAGAGTCTCATGTTGGGTTAAAAGCCAAGAAATAAAAACGGGTTTTGAGACGAGTTTTAAAAAAGGACAGTGAAAAGGCTTGTCTAATGTGGAGGGGAAGTTCATCCCACAATTTAACTGTTCAACCTTGTTGTGGTTTTTAAAATTGATTCTGATGGTCTTAGTCTCGACTCGGTCTCGACCCCCCAAAGTCTTGGTGCATTCTGGTCTTAGTCTCGGATAGTGCGGTCTTGAGCATAACACTACTATATACCTTGATGCATTAGGCTGCTGGTATGTGGTTTGCTTCTTAGTTATTTGCATTAAAGAGCAGCCATCCAGGTGTTCTGAATCAAACTGCTTGTGAGTCTATTTGGGTCACGTTGCTGTAAAGTTTTAGGGTCATATTTAGTGTAGGTTCATTTTATTTTATTAGACTTGGTACAGAATATTAGAGTTTTTAAAATCACTTCTCATTTGTCATTTCTGTCATAATTTACAGTAAAGACCTTATAAATATTTAGTTAAAGAGATAGTTTCTTCAGTGTATTCAGCTAACTGCGTTGACACTGCAGACAAACGTAGGTAAAGCCCGTGAGCCCTCGCCTGTTTCTGAGTCAAACATTCTTGGTGTGCAGTAATGACATTGTCATGTTTCATAAATAATTTCTGCCTCTCTGCCTCATTTAAATCATAACAGTTATTCCACTGTGTTAATTTCCACTCGGCGTGTTATGAGCCATTAGCTAAGTCCTCTCTGGATCAGTAACAGGTCATAGCTGCCTGATTTGATAAAGAGATGCACATTCAGTCTTTATAAATCAGTTATTTCTGCCTCTCCCAGTCCATTGCTATAGCTCATAACTTAAATGCCTCATGACTTAAACGCTGTGTTATAATTTCTAGTCCTCTGGCCTCCTCTAAATCCTCATCAAACAGGATGTAATTTGATGAGCACTGCATGCAGTCCCATGTTTCCTCATAATTATCAGCTGTGATAGCAGCTCTGCAGCCCCATGCGCTGAGGCTCCAATGTGAATTGATCACTGCCTCTCTGACTTCAGCCTTTAACAGGAATAGTGGGATCAGATTTTTAACCCAAAGATGTTCCCTGAATGCTCGGCTCTCTCTACACCTGCGTTGGATGAAGCAGAATGATTTGGTTTCCTCCAGCAGCCTGAATGAAGCGGTGCAGCCGGGTGCAGCCATATTTTTTTTTTTTTGTGTTTTTTTTTTTTTTTTTTTTTTTTTTTTCTTTCTTTTTTTTTTTTGTTTTTTTTTTTTTTTTTTGTCTTATATTTTTATCTATCTATTGTGTTGGTGGTTGTGGTTTTTTTGTGTGTTTTTTTTTTTTTGGTCGGATGAATTCTCTTTTTCAGCTGAAAACCCTTAAATGGGGTACTGGAGGATCAATTCAGGTCAAAGACTTCACACCCAAATACAAAGAGTTTGAATTTTATCTCAGAAAAAAAGATTTATAAAAGCCCAAAGCTAACTTCTCAAGTGGTGCCTGCTTTTGTGATTGTAGAGCTAAACAGTTGTGAAGGGGGCTTCTTTCACCGTTTAAATCCTTTTAAACATTTTAGGAAGAGCCCTGCCTGGTTCAGACTGAAAGAATATTGGCTGCATGATAGATTTTTAGTCAGCGATTGCAGCACCTCGCTCTGGCAGAGCAGGTAAAACATTACGGTGACACTTCCTGTTCATGCGGTAGCATTTTCATTTAGAAACCTTCAGGAAGATTTGACTCAGCAGTTTTCTTGGATCAGTTGTTGGCTAAGGCCTCATCCACACGAAGACAAAACGCCGAACAGTTTCCAAAACAATCTTCATAAAGACGAAGGCGTCTCAGAAAATGTGTGCGTCTATATGAATGCACTCGATACGCATGAAAACGCTGTAAAACACATGCCAGACCTCTAGGGGCGCTGTAACGATATGACGGAAACAAGCGGAAACAGACAAAATACAGTGGGCATGCGCACTTGGGGCAAAAGTCTTAAACAGAGATTGTGATAAAGTGATCATAAAGTGCCGTAATGTGTCCTCGGTAATTGTTTGTTCAACTCGGTGGTGATTGAGAAGAAGGAGATTTTGCTGCAACAGGGATAGTAGGGTCACTAGCTTCATCAGCACATATGCTACATGTACGCCGCCATTGTTGTTGTCGTTGCTGCGTGTGGCGCATGCATGTCAATGAAGATATGAAACTATGACGTAAGCATATCTGAAAAGTTACAGAGAGCCAGTAATCACGGAGCTGCGTAAACGGCATTTCAAAATCTTTCCACTCTGGAACCTGGTTTCAAAAATGATCTTTTACAGACCCCCAAAACGCCGTCTTCGTATAGACGATACGCAGATTCTGCAAAAACGTATGCGTTCAGACCACGGTTTGTCTTCGTGTGGATGGGGCCTGAATAACGTAACTTTTTGTGCAACTTATTTGGCTTCTTCCTCAGAAGAGACAGCGCAATAACAACATGAATTGCGTCGTGCATGAAGCTGTGGCATCATAAGCAGAGCAGCGTAAACTGCTGTCGTTTCCCCAGCTTGTCATAACGTCACCATCCAGATCAAGCTGCATTTCCCAAAAAAGGCTCCAGCAGCAGAGAGTTAGTGTGCAGTATGCTCTTGTCCAGGCTTTTTGAACATGTAAGGCTGGAGATAAGCTTTGTCCTGAACAGAAAATTATTTTAACATACGATTAAAGTTGTAATTACTGTTTTTTATGGCAGCATGTAAATGTGTTTAGTAATGCGTTTGAGGTCCAGTCTGAAACATTGTGATGCATTCAGGTTGGTAAAATGAGTGTTGACGAAGCTTTGAACATGATGGGCTCTAATTTCGTGGCGCAGCGCAGGGGGCGCAAGCCTGGCGCACCCCGCGCAGTGTTAATTTCATGCGGCGCACCGCCGTGCGCTGCCAATTTGGCAATTTGGTAGACCGTCTGCGCAGAGGTGGGTGTGACGGTGCACCAAGGGGAGGTGATGGCGCACCAGGGGGAGGTGTCGGCAGATTCATGTTGGCGCAGTGACAATTTCGTGCCAAAAACAGTGCAGAAAGTGCGCTGAAAGCTCGCCAGCTTCAACCTGGTCTAACCTCGGCGCAGGGCGGAGCGCGCCCTCCGCAGCTGTAATTTGGTGACAAGCGCACATGTGCGCACGCCTCAGAGGCAGGTTTCCAAAGTGTCAGGCACATTTTAATGCAATAAACAATCACAGCAATCACTATTTAATGTCCCCATCTAAACCAGCATACACATTTGTATCTATATTAACTGTCCCGTCACATCTGATGTCGGATTAAAGCCGTTTGTCATCATGGAAACTTAACCTGACGGCAGCTGGAAGTTTGATGCACATCTTACAAGTAAACAATAAACAGCCTTAACATCTGATACTGAGTAAATATCTGGCTTCTCTCATTTCATTAAATTCAAAGAAAAAAAGGAGAAAAAAGACGAAGAAAAAGGAGAGAAAATAAATGTATGTCACTCAGGATTTACCCGTGATTTCCCATATTCCTCTATTTTAGTCTTTATTTTTAACGTGCTCTAAAAAGATGGAGAGCATTATTGCAAGGAGGATGAGGAGGAGACACCGGGAGAGTATACAGTTTATCACTAAAGGCTCTGCTATTTGGCGATGACAAACCAGGAGTGAAGGTGGATCACAAGCATTATAAATAGATAAGCCAGCTGTGGTGTAACTGTCTCTTATTTTTTTTACTCCTGTTAATGACAAAGGAACAGATTACATCTGTCCCGGGAGCTGGCTACACGGTGACGCGCCCCGCTGTCCATTCTCATGCTGAATGACAGCAGCTCTGACCGTCTCCAGCAGCGGGGATCATTCAGACCAATCAGACGCTGCGCCTCGGCCGCAGCGCATTTAAAGGCGAGGAGAGGCGCTCATTTGATTGGTGAAGACGGCGATCGGCTGTGATAATCCCACTCACGTCTATTCTCCTCCTACTCTGACATGTGCGCGTGGAGGCAGAGACGTGGGCGTGGACGCGAACCTCTGCGCCCCCTCTGCGCCATGAGTGCGCCTCTCTTGGCACTGCAGGAAACTTGCAAAGTGCGCTGGTCACACCCAGTCCGCGCGGCGAAGGCCGGCGCAGGCAGGTGCGCCTGCGCTTGCGCCTGGTCTACGAAATTAGAGCCCGATGTGTTTAAATGTTTTACAGAGTTGGAGGTTAAGATTTTGGCTGAACCTTGAATAAATAAAGTTGTTTGCAGGTAAAATTTGTTTTCTTGGTGATATGAAATAATTACATTAGTTACATCGAGATAATAACTTATATTTTGAGCAGTGGCGTAGCTGAGATGTGCTCCACATGGGTTTTCCTATGTGTCAAAGGGGCCTGCATGTTTGGCATGAAGCATTGCACACAAAAATAGAGGACAGAAAAAAAGTAAAATAAAAAAAAATGTAAAATACTGAATACAACCTCTCATTACTGCCACTATTTGAGATGTGTTTTTCTTTTTAACATTCTTGCAAATGTATCAACAACCTTGTCCAAGTTAGTCTTCCCAGACACTTCTCTCTAAATGAAAAGTAATGCCAGGCTTGAGAGGAGAGACTCGCTCATTTTTGAGTGCAGATAAGTCTTGATCAGTTTAAGGTGACTGAAAGTGCGCTCTGCCTGTGCACCTAATGCTGCCTCACTTTCATGCTCTCCCCCAATATATCCTTAATAATAAATGTTATAATAAAGCCTCTGGATTTCATTTTTATTGACAAAGAAAATTAATGATTTATAATGTATGGCTTTTCTGTCTGTGCCCTGAACAATTATCTGGACTACGCATATATGGATTATTTTATGGATGTATTTAGTGGATATTTTTGTCAGAGAGAATTCTGTCCACAACACAGAGTTATCTCTGTTCATACAGAATGACAAAGCTGTAAACGATCACCACTGAGGCCTGAAATGTCATGCCCAGGTGGTGGTGGAGTTCAGAAAAAATTAAAATAGCACAGAAGAGCATTATAAGCAAGCACAGTCAAATGGTCCAGAAGAAGCAAATGCAAATTTGAAACTAAATAACAATAATAATAATAATAATATATAATAATCACGAGTTAACAAGTGTATGGGAAACACTCTTAAGTGCAAGCCCTTTACATGTGGACCATTATTATTTACAACCACTTTTTATCGGTTTAAAAATAGCCGTTAATCTCCATTATATGGGTGAAATCGCTGCGTTTGTGTGGTTGAGATGATGTATCACCATGTCGCTGCAGTAGACAGTGCATGTTTACCTGCATGTCTACCTGCTGTAGCTGTGCTCGGTCTCTGGCCTGGGCCACCACCCAGATGTTTTCCACCCCTGTGAGGACCCCACTGTGGTGGAAAAGATCCGGAAGTTTGGCGCATTTGGCTGCATCTTCTCTTAATGTTTTTTTTTTTTTTTTCGAGCAATGCGTTTTTCCGCTCCACTGGCGGCTTTTTCTGGCGGCATCTGTCTTTTCTTCATCTTTTTTTCATTTTTCTCGTTTTCAGTCTGACTCAATACGCGGCTGGGCCAATCACATTTCAATGGGCCAATGGATCAGCTCAAATCGGCAGTGGTCTCCCCCCCTTAATATGCAACATAATACAGTGACCCAGTCTGACGTCATGTTACACTCTGTGCTAATCTGCTGCTGCAGAGAAGGCAGCTGCTGCGCTCATTCTGCCTCGGATTTAAACAAACAAACAAACAAAAAATCCTCGGAAGTGTGGTGAAGAGGGCCCGTGGGTTTTCATAACCCACCAACCCCACGTAAACTACGCCACTGATTTTGAGTGTTTCTTTTTATTTATTAAACTGTATGCTCTGTTTTGCCAGTTGGTTTGATTTAATAGTTTTAGTCTGTTTTATTTATCTACTAGACTTTTATCTAACCTAGGGATGTAACGGTTACCGGTAAAGGGTAAACTGACAGTCACCCAGTCCAAAACACCAAGCTGTGGTGAAAGACAAAAATGTGTGTGATTAAAACTGCTGTAACTCCTCGAGTAAACGAGCAGAGAGAGAAAGAGGATTCAGAGAGCCATACCTGAGTGAATTATAGGAGGTTTATCAGGAGTTTCTGTGTAAATAATGTATAAAGGTTGTAAATAACAGCATTAGTATCAATGTAAAACAGGTTACATTTATTTTTGGTTGTCTAAAACTTTGAATATGTTAATTTACAATTGTTTATAAAGAGAATTTTGCTTAAAGTTCAAATCAGATTTTTTTTCTTTTCTGGTAAATACACAATGTTTAAGCATATAGAGCATAATAATGACAAATACTTGCCAGAATTTTTACTTTTATTTATCATGAAAAACATATAAACAAGTTTACTTATCAGACATTTTCTGACACAATTATTGACAAAAAGACAAACGAACTGTTAAAATTATAATATTAAAGGGGTTAAATGATTTCAAGACCGTGTTAAAGAACTTTTTTAACGTTTTGAGCTCACTGCAACAATATAGCGATAATAATGATAACCATGATAATTTTGGTCACAATAACCATGATACAAATTTTCATATCGTAACCTCCCTAATCTAACCAGACAAGTCTCACTGAGATTTGCATCTCATTCACAAGGGTGACCTGGCCAAGAAATCTGCAGCACACGCCATAATAAAAATAAAATCAAGATAAGATTAAGGCAATAAATTATAACCAATAAAAATGGATAAACTTTAACAGCTTGACAGTGAAAGTAGGACAGTTTTGAGGGTAGTAAAAATTAAAAAAACAGGTGTGGTTCTGGAAATTCTTGCTGCATAGGGAGTAAAATGGAGCAGAAAGCTAGCTGCCAATGAGTTTGTATATTCACATGATATAAATGAGCGAAAAATTGGTCATAATATTGTGTAATTCAGAAGATTTTAGTGTGGAGACTGGTTGCATTGCTCCTTGCACGATGTACATAAAAAAAACCCAGACAACATAAAAAGTTACATAAGCAAGAGGCTGGCGACAGTAGTTATTTTACAAGAAGATTAAAGTGCAGCGCCTGTTACAGTAAGTAGGAACAAGCTAAATAATAAAACAATGGATAAAAGCAGGATAACAGTAAAAGATAAGAGACTGCTGGCAGTAAAATGAGTTTAGAAATATGTAAAATATTTTAAAAATAATCAGTGGTGGACAAAGTACTCAATGCCAGTACTCAAGTCAAAGTATAGATACTCATGTTCAAACACTACTCCAATACAAGTGAAAGTTGCTCAGTCAAATTTTTACTTAAGTTAAAGTACTGGAGTACCTGCTTTTGAAAATACTCAAGTATTAAAAGTACATTTTCCCGTTGACCTTACAGAACGTAATGACTGAAACAATCTACAGAATGCACTGACCTGCTTAGAGATCATGGAGAATAAAGAGTTTGAAAATATGCTACAAAGCCCATGGAAAGGCATAGTGAAAAAGTAATGATGCAACAAAATCGGCCATTATCGGTATCAATCCGATACGATATCAGCAGGAATCATACATACTTTTATTACTTATTTTGTAGTATGGACTGTAATAAAAGGCTTGATCAGGTTAGATTACTCAAACAGAGAACAGAAGACAGCAATAGTGAGTAAAACTAACCAATTTGTTATTAATCAATAGGTTAAATAGATTCAACTTTATACTACAGTTAATATAAAATAAATAAAAAATAAACTTGAATACCCTGGAAAATAACCTTAATAAATCCAATAAAAAACAAAAACATATATTTTTAACTTGCAAAATAACCCCTGTGTTTAACTAAAACACAAGCATTTTCTACAACTGAATTAAATAAAAAAATAAATCGTAATGAACTGCTTGCATCGGAGTGCTGATATCAGAGATTTCAGATGCAGGCCCGATCGCAGTGAGAAGGGTCTGTCTGCGGCCCGCAAGACGGAGGCGTGTCATGTAGTGGGCGTGTCGCGTAATGACGCAATGACTACACGACACGCCCACTAGCTAAGACGGAAATCACGGAAAACCACACAAGACACTGTTAAAAGTTTATACAAAGGAAGAAGATGAAAAATAAGAGGGAAAAGAACGTTTGGTCTGTGGTTTCTCTTACACAAATAAAACCTAACGTCACCCATCTGCTAACCCTTAACCTAACCATCACTCTTTTAGTGCCTAAACTGAAGTCTCCCCTTTTAATGTTATAATAACCTACACAAATAAAACCTAATGTCACCCATCTGCTAACCCTTAACCTAACCATCACTCTTTTAGTGCCTAAACTGAAGTCTCCCCTTTTAATGTTATAATAACCTACACAAATAAAACCTAACGTCACCCATCTGCTAACCCTTAACCTACACGACACGCCCACTACGCGACAGAACCCACTACAGGACACCCCTCCGTCTTGCAAGCCGCAGACAGATACACTTGATCGCAGTAGAGCATGCACGTCGTCTTCTTCTTCTTTGTTGTTTAATGGCGGTTGGCAAACCAACTCAAAAGTGCATTACCACCACCAACTGGACTGGAGTGTGGAACAGGATCCACGAAGTTTAGATAACACCACTTGAACAAATCACATTTTAGAAGAGAAAATAAATTTCATCTGCTGACTTCATACCTGTACCTAAAAGTAACGAGGCCATTTATAGAAATGTAGTGGAGTTAAAAGTAGAATATTTGTCTTTTAAATGTACTGAAGTAAAAGTCATAAGTTCCTAAAAGGAAAAAAAAACTCAAGTAAGGTACAGATACCCAAAAAATGTACTTAAGTACAGTACTCAAGTAAATCTACTTCATTACTGTCCACCCCTGAAAATAATATAGGAGAAGAATTACTGTTTGTTGAGAAGAGACGTGGATGTTTGAAAAGAGAGCCTGAGCACGATGGGTGTGCCAAGTAAAGCCTGATCTGAGTAATCTGTTTTACACAAAGTCAGCTGACTCGATAACGTGTCGATAAAAGCAGATATCAGTGCGTCCCTCTGCTCTGAGGCCGATGGATGTCTGATGATGCCATAAGACAAGTCCAAGGTTGTCAGGACTCTGGGTGACTCCTGTCCTCATGCAGCTCTCACATATCAGCTCCATAAACTCCGGCATGTTCTCTGGACTTGTCGGTCACCGTATCACACAAACACATGACAACATGTAATACTACACCTCCCTAACAACTTGTTTTGTCCGTTTTACGACCCATAATGTGGTTCAGAAGGACGAGCCTGCCTCTGCGCTGATAAGCTGCTCACGTGTGGAGGCCTGAGTGTGTATATGAGGGAGCCTGCAGATACGGGGCCTGCACGGACCCTCAGATGGACAACACAGCATCACACAGCCAACGCATGCCTGCACACACACACACACACACACACTGAGTGGACTCTGAGCTCGGGGCCCGGTGCAGGGGCCCCTCAGCCTTTGTTGTGTGGAGAATTATTAATGTGCTGAGTTGTGTGGTCTCTGCGTTTGCTCATTATTAATGTGTGTGTGTGCAGAATGTAAAGCTGCGTGTGTGGGTGTGAGTGTGTGTGTGTGTAGGCGATGTACAGCAGCATCAGCGCTCCACACGGCGAGCGGTAAGAGTGCTCTGAGAGCGTCCGCGGCGAGCTGACCGGCTGTAACAGCGGTGCACACGTGTCGGCTCACCCACTCAGAGCTCCTCTGAAACCTTTCAGCAACACTCGACGAGCGGCCGAGGGACGGACGGGAGGACGGACGGACACACCAACGCAGCAGGCCAACTGCAGGGCGCTGGAATCAAACGTCCTCCATGATGACGGCGCCGCAGATCAACATCATGAACACTGGCGTGAAAGAAAGGGCTCTATGAGAGCTCTTCTATAGATCTGTACCTGAGGAGTTTTTTAGTCTCTCTGTGCAAACACTGACCAGAGGAGAAAGGGGGTCCAGCCCTGCAAAATGAAGCCTGTGCAGAAGTTTTAAAAACTGCAGCTCCTAAAGAGTCTGTTTACTAATCAGGTTTTATGTTAATAAAACTATCCCCCCCACACACAAATAATCAATAATGTCATTTATCTATGGTGTTTATGTCTTTTTGACATTTGAGGATAGATAGTAAACCAGAGTCAGGTTCCTGGGATGTCTAACATACTTGGCTGACAAAACTGATTCTGATTCTCTATCTTTTTTTTATGACACTGTTTTTGTTTCTGATTTTGATTACGGTTTTGTTTTTTTTTCTGTTTCCGATTTTGTTCCTGATTCTGATTCTGTTTTTTGATTCTGTGCGTGTTTCAGATTCTATTTCTGGTTTTGATTTTGTTTCTAATTCTGTTTCTGATTCTGTTTCTGATTTTGTTTCTCATTCTGTTTCTGATTCTGTTTCTGATTTTTGTTCCTGAGTCTGAAACAGTTTTGATTTTGTTTCTTACACTGATTCTGTTTCTGACTGGTTCTGTTTTATGATTCTGATACTGCTTCTTATTCTTATTCTGTTTTTTGATTTCCTTTCTAATTTTGATTCTGTTTCTGTCTCTGATTTGGTTTCTGAATAACCTTTCTGATCCTGTTTGTGTTTCTGAGTTTTACTTCTGGTTCAGTTTTTTTTTTTTGTTGGGTTCTGTGTGTGTGTCTCTGATCATGTTTCTAATTCTGATTCTCTATCTGATTTTGATTCTGATTTTGTTTTTTGATTCTGATTTTGTTTTTTGATTCTGTTCCTGATACTGTTTCTGATTTTTTTTGTTGTTGTTATGATTCTGTTTTTGATTTTGATTTTGTTTTTTGATTCTCTTCCTGATTCTGGCACTGTTTTGTTTTTGTTTCTGATTCTAATTCTGATTTTGTTTTGGATACTGCTTCTTATTCTGACTGGTTCTGTTTCTGATGAACTTTTCTTACCCTGTTTGTGTGTCTGAGTCTCTTTCTGGTTCTGTTTTTTTTTTTAAATTTTATTCTGTGTGTGTTTCTGAACCTGTTTCTGCTTCTGATTCTGTTTCTTTCTTTCTTTCTGGGCTGACAAGCCTTGATAGAAATGTTTGTGACCCCTTAAATTCAGCTTGTAGTTTGATTTTGATGGTCAGTCACAGAGAGTCCTGGGGGGGGAACAATGTTAGAAAGACTCCAGATTTTTTTGTGAAATTAGTTGCATAATGCCAACGTCTGTTAGTTTGTTTCTGTGTTAGCAAGATAACTCAAAAAGTTATGGATAGATTTCAATTAAATTTTCAGGAAACGCCCAGAATGGGACAAGGAACAGATGATTAGATTTTGGGAGTGATCCGGATAACCGTATGGATCCTGGAATTTCATAGATCCTGGAATTTAATATCTTGTAGTACAACATATCAAAGACTGATCTGGATCCCATTAAAGGAAAAGTTCGGTTTCTACAGCTTTCACATTGTTTATAGAATGAAGTAGAACAATATACTCACCCAGAAGGCTTTCCTGATCCAAACAGTGCTTCAGGAGATATTTAGATCCAAAATCGAGCAGTGGACACCAATATAATGGTAGCCCGTAGGGCATAGATTGCCGCATTAATCGTCCAAAAACTCATGTTTTTCACCAATATTCCATCATGATCCGTTCTGGATGGTCCGCCATTGCAGTCTGTGTCACTCCACACAGCGCTGTGTGACTGTACTGACCTCTGAACTGATGAGTTTGTTTACGTGCCCTTCGCGCATGCGCAATGCGGCTCATTGTTTCAGGGGAAGACCGGCAGCTACAAATCGACTTTCTTCTTCCAGTTTTGTGCAAAATGGATGAATATCTATCGGATGAAGATGTTGTGAAGGAGAACTTTGAAATATGATGGACGTCCTTACAGTTTGGAGCCAGAGTTTACAGATGAGGAGCTCATCGAAAGGAGGAAGCGAAGGCAACGCTCCAGAGAGTACTGCGCATGCGCGAAGGGCACGTAAACAAACTCGTCAGTTCAGAGGTCAGTACAGCCACACAGCGCTGTGTGGAGAGACACAAACTGCAATGGAGGACCATCCGGAACGGATCATGATGGAATATTGGTGAAAAACATGAGTTTTTGGACGATTAATGCAGTTCTTAGGAGTGGCGATCTATGCCCTACGGGCTACCGTTATATCGGTGTCCGCTGCTCGATTTTGGATCTAAATATCTCCCGAAGCACTGTTTGGATCAGGAAAGCCTTCTGGGTGAGTATATTGTTGTTCTTCATTCTATAAACAATGTGAAAGCTGCAGGAACCGAACTTTTCCTTTAAAATTCCAGATCCTCTGATCCAGAACAAGAAAAATGTACATATCCTTGGAATTTTCATCATAGCAAGGGAGCAAATAAAGGCATAGACATGGAACAAACACCAAAACATAGCCAAGATACTGTGGAATCTGGAGTGTTCAATCGGATTTGTTGTATCTTCAAAAACTTTGGAGCTAGATCCAGAAGAAAACGCCCATGACGAAAAATATGATTTTCCTGAATAACTGCTGCACTAAAATAGATATCATTATGAATTCAAATAATGGTATGTTTTCATGGTCAAGGAATCTAAATATTAACATGAAAGAAAGGTAGGACTAATATTTATGGTAAAAATCACAATATGTGTGAGGACTGTGGTGCTGGCGAAGGTCTGCCCTCTATTAGTGCTTTTCTAGTTCTGATTCTGTTTTCTGATTCTGTTTTGTTTCTGTTTATGATTCTGATTTTGTTTCTGATTCTCTTTCTAGTTCTGATTCTGTTTCTGCTCTTGAGTCTGTTTTCTCAGGGGTTTGACTCGCTAGAGTATAATTAACCCTGCAGTTTATTTATTCTATTGCTGAATCAAAGTTATTGCAAAAATGTTTGATGCTTTATAAGAAACAGGTCAGATGAATGCATGCTCTGCCAAAGTTTGAATCTGTAATAATTATGAGCTGTTGGTTTCAAAAATAAAATGTTGTATTGATTTGTCAGTTTGCTTCAGATGCCTGATTTGAGACGATCAGAGCTGTTTTAGAAAGCGGTTCAGTCTGATACTCTTTCATGGGCCTCAGAGTTTCTGGCAGCGCCCTGATTAGTCAAACCAGCTGAGTGGCAGGTTTGTATGTGAGGTCTAAACACACCATCAGCTCTTCACTGCTCTTACATAACATCAGATCAGTCATCTGCTGGGGACAGTCTGACGTCCTGGACCTGAACCTGACCTGCAGAGAGCAGAACACTCTGAGACATGAGGAGGAGAAAGGAGAGCAGAGAAATGATGAGGGAGGGTCTGCGATAAAGAGAGGGGGAGACAGGAGGTCAAACTCTGTCTTTGAACTTCTCAAGGTCACCTCGTGTCACCTGATCCTCTGCAGCAGGTCCAACAGGTACTGAACGCCACTCCTCTCCGGTCAGCCGTGCAGAGGCTTCGAGAAGCGGGTCTGAGGGTGCCTGGAGGCGTGCAGTCTCCTTCAACAGAGCTTCAAGAAGAAAAGGGCCCTGCATTAATCATGTGACATGTGATCGTCCTCCTCTCTCCAGGGATGCTGGCCCCTCTGTAGACTCTGACAGGAGGGCCCCGCTCTCTCTCTGCACACCTGTACTGCTGCAGGATCAAACTCAGTGTGAGCTGGGGGCAGAGATGGAGCTTTAGCATGCTAACTGTACCTGAGAGATTTATCCAGATGTGGAATTATCAGTGTATGCTAACTGTACGCAGCTTGTGTCACACAGCTGTTACAAGGTAGCCTTGCAGAGCAGACAGACCTGCCTGATTCTGAAATCCTGCAGGTCCGTCTTACCAGCCTCCGTTGTCCAACAAATTCACTCGGCTGAATTCTTAACGGCCCAATCAGGGAAGAGAGGCGGGAGCTGCAGAATGTGGACGTGACAACAACCGGAAGTTGAGAACCGGAAGTTAAGAACGGACATGCCAACTTGGCGAAATCTGCCCTCCTCAGAAGTTTACTCGTAGGAATTGTCTTTGACGAGGTTCATGTCACATATAAGTGTTAAATGAATCATCTGTGTGGTACAATTTAGTATAAGAAGATAGTAAAAGGCCGTTAGCTGTTAGCCGCTAAGTTAGCGGCTAACGGCTAACAGTCATTAACTGTTGTAAGCTGTTAATGTCCATGAACTGTTTTTAACTGTTGTGAGCCATTAGCCGCGACATTAGCCGCTATGTATGCTACATTATAGGAGGCAACCCTGCTTGATGTGGATTGGTCTGTGATGAATTTGACGAGCCAAACGATTGTCCAATCACAAGCTTGTGGTATTTTTTTGGAACGTTCCCGCCCCTGAAAACAAATTTAAAGGGCTCCTACCCAGATGGACTAGTGAAATATTTCTGTGGCAGATATATGGAGCTGTCCACCTGGCTTGTAAGGTCAGTTACAAGGGCCATATTCTGAAAATCCAAAAAAGAGGCCCCTACAAATCTTGCACCATGACGCGCAAGTCCAGTGCAGCGCTTTACTACGATGTTTTGACAGATAATCTTGTTTTCCATGATGGTCCAGCTTGTCCTTTAACTGTTGTTAGTACTTTCTCGTTGATTGTTAGGCGTGACACATGTCATGTGTTTGTATGTGCTGCTGATGTGACTGTAAGCAACTTTTGTTATTTGTGCTGCTGCCTCTCTTGCCCAGGACAGAAAGAAATTTTTAATCTCAACGAGCTTCTTTTCCTGGTTAAATAAAGGTTAAATAAAAATAAAATATAAATATAAACCCTGACATTAATATGAATATTAATGGCCACTTGTCTTTTGTACCTTTTAAGTCATAAATGTGTAAGAAACCTTGACATTTTTGGGCATTTTATAAAACTCCCCTGGACATAATTCTCCGACAAAAAAGGAGGGGCATAAGAAGATATATGGTCATCCTATTTAAAATCCGCCATGAGGTTATGTTATTGCTGGCGTCTGTTTGTTTGTTTGTTTGTTTCTCTGTTAGCAACATAACTGAAAATCTTACGAACAGATTTCCATGAAATTTTCAGGAAATGTCCGGATTGGGACAAGGAACAAATGGTTAGATTTTGAGACTGATCTGGATCACCGTCTGGATCCGCTATGATGAAAAATGTGATTTTCATGAATAACTACTGAACTAAAATAGATATTGTTATGAATCCAATTGCCAATGGTATGTTTTCATGGTCAAGGAATCTAAATATTTAGATGAAATAAAGGCAGGACTAATATTTACAGCTAAAATCACAATTTGGGAGAGGACTGTGGCGCTGGCGGAGGTCTGCTTTTCTAGTTAGATTTTACGATGGTGTTGTTGTAGTGGTCCTAATATGCCCAAACTCAGGTTCATAACACTCGGGCAGCCCCTCTGTCTCACGTACGTAACTTAACCCTGAATTGAATTATCCCACCTGGCGTTGTAATTAGATGGAGCTCTGCAGCAGATGGATTCACTGGCTGTTTGGTGATGACTGTGCTCTCCTGTGAACGCTCCTCACTTTTATATCCTCGATAAAAAGATTAAGTCGAACATACAGGATCAGCTGAAAAGGGCAGTTTATCTAATTTATTTATAAAATATGATTATTCAGGGGTGTCTCCCGTCCCCGATGACTCCTCAGGCTGTGAATGGGTTATAAATCTGACGAGATCTTAACTGAATTTAAATATGGAGCAGCTCAAAGTGAAGTTACTGCTCCTACAGCTTCGTCCTGCAGACTGAAGTGACACACTAACACGATTTCGGCTCCATGTTTGATTGAACGGCTGATAAATGCGAGCAGTTCCTGAGCTTTGTTCAGCAGCATTGTTTGGTATGTAGGTTGGACATCGGACACCGCAGACTCCTGGACGTTTATGTCAGACGTAAAGCCCACAGGACAGGTATAGGTGTGACACTTTATCGTCTTCAGGGACACAAAGCTGAGGTTTGATGCCCGGGCTTTTGTCTTTACATGCCATGTCTGCGGAGCGGGAACAATACCTCAGAGCCTCATTCCCAGGACGTCCCACAGAGCGAGGAGATAAACCCGGGAGCTTTGTCCTCCTGTCTCACAGCCTGAACACTCCCTGATCGAGTGAGGATGCTGGACCAGCTTAACCTCTACAGCCCCTTTTTTTAAGCCCTCTGCTAAAAAATGACATACTCACAAAGAAAAGAGTGAATCTCTGCAACCACAAGGTCTATTTAAATGATTAAATAGTTGGTTTGAACAAAGGATTGGATATTAAATGTCACATATGGACGCTAAAAGACACTCAAGAATTATGTCCTACTTCTGTAAATGTAATACAAATTTACAATAATCTGATGATATGTGAAAAAAGAGGAGACTAAATATTGAGGAAATGGGGACGGGACTAGATAAGCTCTGCTTCTTTCCTTTCGGACATGTACAGTGTGATCATCTATTGACCATGTGTGATGCTGAATAAGTGTGCTGACATGACCAAAATAAATCAATTCAATTCAAAAATTTAATTCAATTCAATTCAATTATGGTGTCATAATAAAAGTAACACTTGAGAGATTTGTCCAGATGTGGAATTATGTGTATAATAATCAGTATATGTGTTACTGGGACAGAGTAAATGAAGATAGAAGGCAGAAGAATTTGAAAATTTCATCCTCGCCTAAAATAAAAAATCTGTATTGTGCATACTTCTTGGAAAAGATGCTCCAGTGGCTGTAAAACTCTAAAAATTAATAATAAAATATTTTAACATCATCTCTGCAAATGACTTTTGTTATAAAGTGATGAACAGCAAAATTAGAGAGGTGTAATAACTAGGGGTGTAACGAAATTTTGGGAAATAAAAAATGACAAAATAAAATTAAAAGACACACAAAATTAAAAAAAAAACACGAACGGGCGCAGGTGATTTTTTTTACCCTCCTCGCCTACCGTAGCAAAACACTTCAATATGGAGGAAGACGAAGTGGAGGAATTACTTGATGCTCCTTCGTAAAATAAATCGGTTGTGTGGACCTATTTTTGCTTCCCATGTAAACAACGAGAGAACGGTGAGAAGACTGCGGACAAAACAACAACCGTGTGCAAAATATGCCGCTACAGTTCACCGTATACTGCGGCGAGTACAACTACCAACTACTTTGAACTGGAGACAGGCAGCAACTGTATGTTTGTGTAAGTCTGCATAAAAAACAATATTTGATTTTTGCATCTACTGTTGAGTTGACAGAATTTGATCATACTTGAAGATCAGAAGTATATGCACTGTTATAGGCTAAATATTATAGTTCACAGTTCAGACATCTATAGGTCTAAACTGCAGCTCTGAGGACTGCTGTTTGTTTTCCTTTTCATTCAAGAATGTACTTATCCTGATTGTTACAACAACAAAGCACTTTTTATTGAGATTTTATGTTTGTATTTGCACTGTAGTCTAAATAAGGGGAAAAATACAATTTTGTTTTTTTTTTTAAAGATCATTTATTTTGTACTGATGCTGCAATATTTTTGTACGTCTGCATTAGGAAGAAAATAAAGAAAATGAGATTTTTGCACAACTTCCTACTGTTGGGGATTTTCTGAAATCTTTATTTTGTATCGTGAGCCCTGTTTCGTATTGTTTCGTGAGTTGACCATTTCGTTACAACCCTATTAATAATAATATGGTCAGGCGAGGATTTTGAAAAACAGTTCACTTTTTCTTATGTTTTTGTTGGAGAGCTCAGAAATCGGGTCCTTTGGGGCTGAAGAGGTGAATCACATGATCAGTGCATTTATGACACACTTCTTTATTCTGAAACAGCTGCTACAGGAAGACATTAGTTTTGTCTACTGCAGGGATTGACAGTAACAAAGTAGATTTACTTGCGTACTATAGGACATTATTTGAGTATCTGTACTTTACTTCAGTACTATTTTTTACTCCACTCCAATACATTTCTATAAAGGGTCTAGTTACTTGTCACTTTGACTTCAGCTCTGAAGTACTTTATCCACCACTGTTCCACTGAACAATTTGTTTAATAATAGCAATTTTAAATGTTTCATTTTAAGGTTAACCATCCTTTTAAAAGCCGTATAGTCTCAGATGCATTTTTAAGCTGCCAAAGGAAACTGGAACAGCTGTGTTAATCACAAACCTTATTTCAGGCATTTATCCAAAAAGCTAAAATCCTGCAGACTTTGGGGACGAGGAACCGGGAGTGCTAAATGCTAACTCACTCCTACAGTTTATGACTCATTCCTGCACCTTTTTGTTGAAAGATGGCTTCAGGTTTTTATGTTACAGTGAAGAAAAGGAGGGTGAGGGTCCAGTAAAAGTCTGAGCTGATGTGTCAGTGGGAGTTCAGCTGCTTGTTAGGCCTATTTATAGTAAATATCCCACAGTATGACACCATGAAGACACAATGGTTCCTCTTTTTACCAAACAGGATTCCTCAAATGGTAAACATCATAAAGCTCCAGCCTCCGGTTAGAGGGCTGACAGAGACGTGGCACTGTAAGGTTTTACAGGGCGTCATGATAAAGCTCCAGTGTTTCAGCGAGCAAGCTGATAAAAGCCCCCGACCTTGACGTCACCCCGATGAGAGATGCTCTTATAAACCTTTGGGTGTGAAACCAACGATGTGAGGATTCATAGCTGGATAAGAACGACCTCTGACGTGCCATGGGAGCATCACCACAAACTGTTGGCTGTGCGGGGCGTCCCGTAGAGACCGCCTGGTGGTTTGATGAAAGTCCAGAGGTGGACCAAGAAGAGGGACTGAACTTGTTTATGTGGAAGAAATGAGATTAGTTTCACGATAAAAGTTCATGCAGGACAGGAGAGCCATGCACTTGGATATTCCAGACTCAATGTCAACCATCAAGAGGATCCATGCTGTTAAAATTAAAGTCCAGGATGCTTTACGCAGGGTTCATGAGGAACATGGCATCAGCCTGAACATAAGCCACAAACTTGGGCTATTCATTACTGAAAATGGTGCCACCTACTCTGTAAAAAGAAGATCCCATGTTTTGCTTCTTTTCTGCTGTTTGATTTCTTTATGTAACGTCAGTAACATGCTTTGGTCTAAAAAGCCTGTGAATAAAGCTGCGTCCTTCCCACCCTCACATAACCACTTTGTTTAGAACGACTGGTTTTATGGGCGGTCACCTTCATATGCTAATGAGCCAGGACAGTGTGCATACGACAATCACGATAGACCTGCTGTGTTACTTGAGTGAAGCGGGCATTGCTGTTTACAGCCCTAAAAACATACAAACCAGTAATTCATGACGGTTACCACACACATGGTTACAACAGCTAAGCTGGACCCCCTAACATTACAGGCTAATGCACAACATGCTAACCTGGCCTACCTTCTGGGCTGATGTTAGCAGAAACTAAGGGGTAATTAGGTGGGTTAAGGATTTATTATATTAAGCCAACTGCTAAGCTTCTCTTTACTAATGTAGGAATGGTCATACATTTAAGTTTATCCTTCAGACTTTCAACAAGTAACATTGACATTGATGAACATATGACGTTACCCCAGCTGTTAGCATTAGCTCATAGCAATGAACAAAATAAATACTACACGGCATTAAAATACTCACATTTCCATCATCAGGTTTGGCGACAGATCATTGGTGCTGAGCCTGGATTCAGGAAAAGTCTAGTTCCCAGTCCTGTGTTGAACCGACTGAGATTGAAGAAGCAGTCAGACGTGAAGGTGTTTAATTCCTTTCTCACAAAAATCTTGCTTAGCAAAAACTGAAAAAATATGGTAAATTTAATCAAATTATTTGTTTACACCAGTATGAATATCACATTTACATTTCCAAGGCAAGATTACAGTACTATAGTTAAACTGTTGTTATTTTCTTTTAGCTCAGCTCTCTCTAAACACTCTTAATACTAAAGGAACTAGTGAAATTAAAGTCATACTTCTTTTTCTCTGGGCCGATGCGGTGGGGATCAGCAGCACTGGACTGTTAGCTGATGTGACTGGCCTCCTGACGTTAGTTTTCTTTTTCAAAAGCATGTACAAATGTGAAAAGCGCGATTAACATGCAGTGGCAGTGGCAACGTCTTCTTTGAATTCTTAGAGCCCAGGTATTTAAGATTCTGACCTTCAGCTCTCGAGTGGCCTCCATGGACGTTAAGAGTAACTGCACTGTCTTAAAACAGACAGCTAAAACAAGGCTATGCTAACAACAGCAAGACGAGAGAATGCTGTTTACAGACGGGGGATAGAGGTCAACGAGACACAATCAGGGATCAGGTGTGACAGAGCCAGACAGGAAGGTGAATTTTCAAAATAAAACAGGAGGTATGAGACAAAGATGAAACATGGAAATATAACATGGAATTTAAAGATGCTATGAGGAGTTTTTAAGTAATTACAAAAAAGTCTCACTTTTAGATATATGCCTGATGGAAATACACACTTTAAGATGAGTTTGATAGCATCAAAATAGGTTATCTATAAATGCTATTCCTTAGCTTCACAGGCGGGTCGGACAGGACTGGACTGGCCTGGATACTCAACTTCAGAAGAAGTTGTAAAGCAATGCAGAGTTCTGAGGAAGGTCCGAGCTGCATTCATTAGCATCACAACAAACACACGCTTTGGCTTGGGAGACGTCTTTACGAAAGTCGCCGCGCGTGCTCATGGGTAGCAGAGTCTTTATGTCGCTGGAAATAGATTCTCCTCATAGCACCTTTACTTAAAACAGGATCAAGACATTTCTACTGACAAGTCACTTTGTTAGGCACTGTTCTGTTACATGACATAGCCAATGGGTCCTTTAGGCATGAAATAAAGAATAAATGAACTGATTTCTGCAGAGAAAATGACTTTTACACTCAGGCTGAAGTGCCTGACTCAAGTTTAGCCGTTTTTTATGCTGTCAATGCTTCAATTAAGAAAAGAAGCACTTTAAGTTGAGCATTAACATGTGTCTTACATTCTTATCTGTGTGTTTTTTTAAGTATAGCTGCACAATAAAAGGAAAGGAAAAAATATACCAGTCGAAATTCTGACCAAACAATGACATCTGCTGTGTAAATAGCCATATACCAGCTACATGCGTGTTCTGATTTTGGGCAATTCGCTGACACTGTGATTGGTTTGGTCTATGTTATGCTCAAACACACAGCCATGTATGATCAAGACTCATAATCCAGCCTCTTTGCGTCCTCTGCCTGGCTTTCTGTTGAGAATTTGAGGTGTAAAGATGGCAGAACATGGAACAACAAGTCCCTTTCAAAAACACGCTTCACACCATTAAATCAGGGCCATAAACCTTCAAAATCTCGGTTCATCCTGCTTTCTTAACATATTGATTTTATGTTGACTTTATTATTTAATTGTCATAGAGTATTACAGTTTCATTTACTGATAAAAGATAAATCACACAAACATACAAACACAAATTCAAAAGCAAGGGAGAAAGGGAGGGAGAAAAATATTAATTAAAAAATGAATAAATAAAAAAATAACATCCAAAGTGTGCAGTCATGTGGCAGGCTTGTAGATCTCCTTGATATCAAACAAAATTCAAAATTTTCCTTTGTTTTTACTTTTTTATAAGTCCAGAAGAAAGAGTAAAAACAAAATAATATTAAGAGTAAAAAGAATTATAACAAATTTGTTTGGCTTCTGGTGGTGAGGTAAAGGGAGGTGGGACAAAGGGAAAAAGGGAGAAAAACTACATATACAAAAGAAAATCTAAAAAAATAAGTTCATCCTTGAGCTGAAGTGGACATTTGTGCAAAGTTTTAAGGAATTCTGAAGATTCACGAGCAAGGGAAGAGCATAAGATCCACTGATCTTGACCATTGACCTACAATCTCCAAATCTCTGTATTTAGTCCTTAAGGTGGACATTCCTGCAGGATTTGCATAAACTCTCACGATCATTCTTCCACATTTTCATTCATGAGGACATCCTAAACAGAGGTACCCTGCCTGTGCACATGTTGCCTCCACCTTGGCTGAATTTGGTGCATGTGCATGAAACTGCAGATGCATTACAGTGCTGCGGCCTGAACCCGGGCTCCCTGCAGGTAACCGATGTCTGAGCACACGAGGTCTTCCTGGTGAATGATGGCAGCTGCAGATATTTGGATCGTCCTGCAGGATTCAGTGAAGTGAAATCCTTGATGATGTCCTGGATTTGACAGCTGCGTGATGAGTGGGGGGTTGTTCCGGGGTTATCCATATATGACAGCTACGGTTAATTCATGGCTCTCTGTAACAACCTGGCACCACCTCTTTACCCTTCCACCACCCTCCGCTCATCCATCTTCCTGCCTGGCACTCTCTGGGACTCCTGTAGGTGTGCGTCCTTTAATTCCTCCTCTTATTTTACAGCCTTCAGCATCCTCTCCTCCACGACAAAGACCCCCTCCTCCATGCATGACCCTCCTCCTTGCTACCTTCACCTCCCTGCCCCCACCCGCCCTCTGCCTCTCTGCTCGAGCCTGATAGATGCTCTCCAATATCCCGCCGGCATAAATCTTCTCCCGAGTTGGCCACAAATATCTCGGCTATGCTGATTTATGGGCGCCGGCCTCCCTGTCTGTCTCACAGAGAGGCCGCGCTGGTGCTTGTCGGCTGCATGTAGATGGGATTGATTTCTTAATAGCGAGTCTCTTCAGAATAAGAGGGCTGCTTTCACGAGGCTGTAGTAAAAGAGGGGGGGGGATTATTGAGTGTGTGGCTGAGCAGCACTGATGGAGAGCAAAGAGGGACTCACCTGTAAAAAAGGTCAGTGAGGCAGTAAACAGGCAGAGAGCGGGGGTGGATGGAGAGGTGGAGGACATGGAGAGTGAGAGCTGAGCGCCGTCACATCCTCCTGCACGAGCGAGGCGATGCTGCCTGCACACTCCAGACGGAGCTATCAAAGAAACAAGAGGAGCACAAACCTGAGCCAACTCATTTCCAACATCAGTTTGTTGTTGTAAAACTGTAAAACTCAATCTCACACTGCTAAGAAATCTGATTCCTGAACCCAGATTCGCATCACCATCAAAATCGAATCACTTCCATCTCATGTTATGATTCACATTTTCTGAAAGTGTCATAAAAATCTGTCCTTTAGTTTTTTATTCATCCTGTTCAAACAAAGAAAATAGCAAACAGCAGCAAGAGCATCACCTTCTCAGTAGAGGTATTGACTTTAGCTTAGCTTAGTTTTAGTCTTAGCATATTTGTTCCTTACATGAAACAGGATTTATGGATCAGTGCAAATAAACACTTCCATGATTAGAAGAAGTGGCAAGAAAACAGCATTTCTTATAGTTGTCTGCCCCCTACTTTAGCACTTACAGAAGAAAAGATGCTCTGACCTCACAAACAGACTTTCAATGGCCAACACCAACAGCACTTAACAGTATCTGTCATAATGTCCCTAATGCTAATGTTCATTTATATGCAGATAATACTGTTATTTATTGTTCGGCTCCCACACAGAAACAATCCCTTTGCCGTCTGCAGGAGGCATCTAATATTGTGCAGGAAAATCTGAGGGACCTCAAGTTGGTTTTGAATTCTGAAAAAACAAAGCTGATGACTTTCACAAACTTGAAACAGAAGTCACAGAACCTGCCGTCCATTGTTACAGCTCAGGGTCATGTAATTGAGTCTGTATCTTCTTATAAATTGATGATTCTCTGTTGTTTAAGCTTCATATTGAGCAGCTTGTAAAGAAGCTCAGGCTGCAACTGGGTTTTTACTTCAGAAAAAAGTCTTTTTTCTTTTGCTGCAAAAAAGCGTCTTGTTCCTGCTACCTTTATGCCTCTGGTTGATTATGGTGATGTTTTATACCAGCATGCTTCTTCTCAATGCCTTATATCTGCAGATACTTTTTATCATGGAGCTCTAAGGTTCATAACAAATCTCAAGGCTCAAACGCATCATTGTTCTCTGTATGAGCGTGTTGGGTGGCCCTCTCTTACCATTCGTAGGCTGAATCATTGGCATTTACCAGACTATTCTTGGTCCATCTTACTTCAGTAACTATATTCATGTGAAAAGCTCTGGAAGCTTCAGTCTTCGTTCTATGACTCAGTTGCAAAACTCCTCTTGCACCGGTCCCCAAGGTCTATCTTGAAATGGGTAAAAGAAGCTTCAGATGTGCTGCTCCTGCAGACTGGAATTTGAAGAAAGAAAAAGAAAGAAAGACAAGAAAGACTGTATCTTGGAAAGTTAGTCTCTTTAAATGTGCTATGAGGAGAATCTACTTCCGGCGACATAAAGACTCTGCTACCCATGAGCACGCGCGGCGACTGTCGTAAAGACGTGACCCAAGCCAAAGCGTGTGTTTGTTGTGATGCTAATGAATGCAGCTCGGACCTTCCTCAGAACTCTGCATTGCTTTACAACTTCTTTTTTCAACAACTTACAGGATGCAAAGCCACAAGGTAATGTATCTCTTTCTAGTTACGTAGTGGTAGTTTTTGATGTGTAACAACAAGCAATTTTTGGAAAACTTGGTATCATAGTTTTGTAGCCGGCTATATATCTCTACTTACAGCCCAGTGCTCTAAGACGTGTCTGAATAATATAAATTTGCTCTAGTTTTAATTGTCTTGTTCCCGAAGTTGAGTATCCAGGCCAGTCCAGCCCTGTCCGACCTGACCGCGTAGCTTAGGAATAGCATTTATAGATAACCTATTTTGATGCTATAAAACTCATCTTAAAGTGTGTATTTCCATCAGGCATATATCTAAAAGGGAGACTTTTTTTGTAATTACTTAAAAACTCCTCATAGTATCTTTAAATCTTTTTAAATGCAGATTAAAGGCTGTAGAGGAAGATGAAGCAGGCCGTAAATGCTTTGATTGAAAACTTTCTGCTCTGTGACTCTGACTTAACTGGTTTATATGTTTGTATCTGTGTCTGAAATTGTTTAATGTCTGTAACTTTGTTAATGTGCTGCTGCCTGTCTTGGCCAGGACACTCTTGAAAATGAAATTTTTAATCTCAATGAGGTTCTTCTGGTTAAATAAAGGTTGAATAAAATAAATAAATAATAACAACAACAACAAAAACGATCAAAATAATACAAAACAATATAATAAATTTAAAAAAAAATCCACACAAGTACAAATTTACAAGCTCACATAAAACAGATCATATACGTCCAGTTTAAGTTTCGAGGGCATAATGACATTTTTTATTTTTTTTTTGCATTTGTATATTTTTAAAAACAAAATGTGTTTTCGTGCAACTCTATAAATCATTTATTTGGGGCTGATTTGATTGGTTGTTTAAATTCTTTAAAAAGTAATTTGTGCTGAAAACATGTAGTTTTTTTTTTTCTCTTGACCAGGTGTAGAAGCTGTTGTGCTGCCATTAACCTTGAGGCCGTGAAGAATGGTGAACACAACATTATGTGCCACGTGCACCTTTAAAGAGGTCATATTCAGTCTTTTACACTCTTCTGTGTGTTTGCTTGTCCCCTCCGTGTGATGGAGCACCTCTATGGACGACTCTGAATGCCAATGGCACTAAGACCTCTCCCTTTTCTCTTCTTTGTTGCACCAGCAGCTGCCTAAAACTCCTCATTTCTGCCCTTTTAAGCTCATTTGCTGGTACAGTGAATGAATGCAGAGTTTTTGGCAATGTGTTACCAAACCGCCCTACATAGATTTACTCTAATGTAGAGCAGGAGCTCCACCAGAGACAGTAAAACACACTCATGAGTAGTCAGTATGGGAACACTAAAATGTTTTCTGAACATACTCTAGCAGTCAGTATAAACCTGATTTAAGACACATGTGAGTTATTTTAATACCAAGCACTCTGACAAACCTTAGACCAAAAACTTGAACATTAGGGGCTGTTTTTCCTGAATCATCAAATTAAAAGAATGAAACACAAAATATCTGAATGCTAAAGTGAAGTAGACCTTGTTGAAAAATTTAAGGAGGTCAATCACAAAGTCCACGAAGCCTGGTAATATGAAACATCCATTATTCAACACAACAGAGCTTAAAGTCTATTAAAGAGAACGAGCCGGGCACGATGTTGGAGTGCTATGCAAATATTTTGAATTATGCTGCTTAAAGGTCAGTGGTTATTTATAACTAATGACCATCATCACTGCAGATTAACAAACCAGCCAGAGGACTTTGGTTTCACCGGGTTTATTAAAATTATCTAGGATTTAAATTTGAGCTTGCTGTTAATATTAGCATCTCTTTCTGGCACTTTAATGGCCCAAAACATTTTAGCCCTAAAGGTTTTAGACTTATTTACCAGAAAGTCTTCTCCTTTTTATTCATGTTTTGTTTCTTCAGTATACAGTTTCAAATTAAACTAAAAGGAAAATTGTTTCTGCTGTTTGCCCCCAATAAATACTATATATCTCTGGACCACTTTTCATACCCCTGATATCCTCGGGCAGCATGTTTCCATATGTCTAAAAAACACATTCTACATTACAGCACACCATTAACATCTCAACAAGGTAAACAGTCACTCGTGTTAAAGGATTTTAGGGTAACCAGTCAGATTTATGGGGCCTCGATGGAAGATGATAATAACCTGAGGAGAAACCGAGGCTCCACTTTCAAGGTTCTTTCACATGTATCATGTTTGGTCCAAACCAAATTAAATCTGCTTTGTTTTTAGGAAAGTTCAGTTGACTTAGGGTTGTGTTGAAGCTCACAGGAACTCACAAGATCAAATGAAGAAAGAAAACAATAAAACAGAGAGTTGTGGCTTGAATTTGGCAAGTGTTCAATGACAATACCAAGCAGAGTGAGGCTAACTTTAGCATTGTTAGCACCAGCAGCCTCTGTTTCCCAGCAGATTCATGTCAACAAGTGGAATATGGTTGCATGTCTCTCTGTGGCTATGCCCAGGTTTGATTCCAGCTTGAAGTTCCCCCTTAGCAGCTCTCCCCATTGCTTTTCAACGCCGTCAATGAGGCAGAAAGTCATACAAAGTTTCTTCAATAGCATAATGGCGCGCATAACGGAATGTCCGAAATGCCGAAATGAAATGTGTATCTGTGCGTTTTATGGCTCAAATGAGCACATTTTGGTATTCTACGTGGTGACTTTCTCGCCTAAAATGCTCTCTGAACTTTCAAATGTGGAGAATCAACAGAGATATTTGATAGCCTGGTGTGCCTCTGATTTTTGTTGTTGGAGGTTTGAAATGCATCATGGGAAACTTAGTATACTACAGTGTGAACGGTTGGCATCCTAATCATACTTATAGTATGTAGTATACAGTATATACACATGAGTTTGTAGTATGTTAGTATGTCATTTCGGACACAGCCATAGAAACTAAAGACCTAGGCAGGTCTTGAACCAGGAACCTTCTTGCTGCAAGGTAACAGTTGTAATGACCAGTGTTGGGAGTAACAGCGTTAGAAATGACAGTTACTGACAGTGAAATGTGGCGCGCTACTATACACCGATGTCAAGCAGCTGTTATCTGACCTGCACCGCTAACAGACAGACGAGAAAACTTGATGCCAGAGTTGCCAGGTTCGCTTATTATAAGCAACTTTCAGCTTCCTCTTTTTTCTAACTTGCACGTGTATATTGGGAGTTGTGGGCTGCAGTTTTTTGTTTGTTCCAATAGTGCAGTTGCTCATTTCGACTTGTTCTGCCCACAAACCATCAATATAAACCCAATTCAGAAGTTAATTTTATCCCACCCTAACACAATTTACTGTAAAAATGATGTTTCTGCCTAAAAAAAATCCTTATAGCCAGAATTCAATTGATGTCTATCGTGGCTAGTGTTGTTTACGCCATAATAAAGCTGTAGAGGATTAAGATAAAGCTTATATAAAAACCTGATATGTCTTTTTGGTTACAAAAATAAAGGTTAGACTGTTTAGCAATAACAGAGTTATAAATAACAGCAGCCCCTCCCTTCACTTCTGTATAAAGAAAAGGATGTTCCACCTTCAAACAAAAGGATGTTTAATAAAGTAAATTAAAAGACAAAAAAGAAGAAATATTTAAGATTGAAATGTAAATGACAAAAATCAAAACACGCTTCATTTTTTAAAAATGCTCATTTCAATCGCAAAACTTGGCAACACAGCTAGCTGCAGCAACAGTGAGTCTGGAGCGTCTGTGGAGTTAAAACTGGAGTTTTCAGGATGGAAGTAAAAGAAGTAAAAGTCAAGAACACACATGTGAAGTGTCCATTATGTCCTAAAGCAAAGTGTTTGTCTGTTGTTAGTAAATCTAAAATCTAGAGACCAAAAACAGCGAGAACTCTGCTGATGATGTCAGAGCTGCTGCAGCAGGTAACAACAAGGAAGGACACAGAGACGGAGACACACAGTTCAAGAGGAAAAGCTAGTTCAGTTTGTAACTCAATTACTTTTTCTGGACAGTAACTAGTAACTATAACTAATTACTTTTTAAGGTAACGTGCCCAACACTGGTAACGACTGCATCATCATCTGTATCTACATATATCTTCTTTAATTGTTTTGATTGACAGCGTGGAAACAGAATAGACTAAAGCTCTGCAGATATTGACACCGTGATGATAAATAAACTTTAAACAGATGGTCAAACATTCATTATAGCAGTGAAACAGTCAGGGATCCTTCAGAGAGGATGTTCAGGACAGTATTTCAGAGTCAGTGCTCCACCATGACACTCCACCTCCAGTCTGAGCCGTTTGTGTGGAGCCCTCCGTCTCCATCATGTTCAAACTGAAGTGCAGATAAACATCCTCTTTCTCCTCAACCTGGACCGCGGCAGATAGAGTCGAGGCTGCTGCGATAAACGTAACGTCTGTGTGTTATCTGAGCATCCACACGACGAGGACGGACTGACGAGAGTCTGTGTGAAGAGGGAGGGAGATACCGGGGGAGTAGACGGCTGGAAAGGTGGAGATAAAGCAGAGGTAAAGAGGACGACACATTTTGATAAATCTAGAGGTAAATGGAAGGATTTACAGGAAAAATCAAGAGCTGTTACCTGGCTGTAGGAGAGACAGGTGTGAACTTTTCTCTGAAGCTCTGTTGGAGCTTTAACAGGTCTGATGAGGGTTTCTACAAAACCCAAAACCAGTGAAGTTGGCACGTTGTGTAAATGGTAAATAAAAACAGAATACAATGATTTGCAAATCCTTTTCAACTTATATTCCATTGAATACACAGCAAAGACAAGATATTTAATGTTCAAACTGAGAAACTTTATTTTCTTTTGCAAATAATCATCAACTTAGAATTTAATGGCAGCAACACATTGCAAAAAAGCTGTCACAGGGTCATTTTTACCACTGTGTTACATCGCCTTTCCTTTTAACAACACTCAGTAAATGTTTGGGAACTGAGGAGACCAATTTTTGAAGCTTTTCAGGTAGAATTCTTTCCCATTCTTGCTTGATGTACAGCTTAAGTTGTTCAACAGTCCGGGGTCTCCGTTGTTGTATTTTACGCTTCATAATGCGCCACACATCTTCAATGGGGGACAGGTCTGGACTACAGGCAGGCCAGTCTAGTACCTGCACTCTTTTACTACGAAGCCACGCTGTGGTAACACGTGCAGAATGTGGCTTGGCATTGTCTTGCTGAAATAAGCAGGGGCGTCCATGAAAAAGACGTTGCTTGGATGGCAACATATGTTGCTCCAAAACCTGTATGTACCTTTCAGCATTAATGGTGCCTTCACAGATGTGTAAGTTACCCATGCCTTGGGCACTAATACACCCCCATACCATCACAGATACTGGCTTTTGAACTTTGCGCCTATAACAGTCCGGATGGTTCTTTTCCTCTTTGGTCCGGAGGACACAACGACCACAGTTTCCAAAAACAATTGTAAATGTGGACTGGTCAGACCACAGAACACTTTTCCACTTTGCATCAGTCCATCTTAGATGAGCTCGGGCCCAGTGAAGCCGGTGGTGTTTCTGGGTGTTGTTGATAAATGGCTTTGGCTTTGCATAGTAGAGTTTTAACTTGCACTTACAGATGTAGATGAACTGTAGTTACTGACAGTGGTTTTCTGAAGTGTTCCTGAGCCCATGTGGTGATATCCTTTACACAGTGATGCCGGTTTTTGATGCAGTACCACCTGAGGGATCGAAGGTCACGGGCATTCAATGTTGGTTTTGGGCCTTGCTGCTTCCGTGCAGTAATTTCTCCAGATTCTCTGAACCTTTTGATGATATTACGGACCGTAGATGATGAAATCCCTACATTTCTTGCAATAGCTGGTTGAGAAATGTTGTTCTTAAACTGTTGGACAATTTGCTCAGGCATTTGTTCACAAAGTGGTGACCCTCGCCCCATCCTTGTTTGTGAATGACTGAGCGTTTCAGGGAAGCTGCTTTAATTCCCAATCATGGCACCCACCTGTTCCCAATTAGCCTGTTCACCTGTGGGATGTTCCAAATAAGTGTTTGATGAGCATTCCTCAACTTTCTCAGTCTTTTTTGACACTTGTGCAGCTTTTTTGAAACATGTTGCAGGCATCAAATTCCAAATGAGCTAATATTTACAAAAAACAACAAAGTTTACTAGTTTGAACGTTCAGTATCTTGTCTTTGCAGTGTATTCAATTGAATATAGGCTGAAAAGGATTTGCAAATCATTGTATTCTGTTTTTATTTACGATTTACACAACGTGCCAACTTCACTGGTTTTGGGTTTTGTATGTTTCTGTGACTCTAGAATTCTGATTTAAGAGCACAGAATCTCAAAGAGGACTCAAGATTTGGGTCTGATGGCTGCCAAAAACATTTAGTATTGAGGTAGAAGCCTCCACTTGGCAAAGCATTTGATTCTTCTTCAAATATTCTTTTTGGGGATTGAGTTTGATGGGAAAAAGGAAAAAAATGTATATATACATTTCTGGTTTAATGTAATTTATCCATTAAATACGAAAGATGAAAAATTAAAGTTATCACACTATGCTCAAATTAGCTTGTCTGACTGTTTGTTTTCCCCTCTAGGTTGAAATTGGTCATTTGGTGCACAGAATTTTAGACTAAAAGTAGAAAAACTTGGTAATCTTGGAACACTGTAGTCTCTATGAACCTGTTTATGAGAGAAAAAAAGTTGTGTAAATTGTTTCGGATAAAAGTTAAAATGTCAGAAATTGAAACATTAGTTGCTTTTCCATCTGAATATATGAGGAGATCAAAATGTTTTCAATACTGATGATTTCAGCCCAAAAATGTCAATAAGTGTCACAAAATGGTAGTAAACTTATAGCCCGTTATTGTGACATTGTCTTTTAGAAATCCGTATTTTAAAATCAGATCAGAAGCAGAAGATTCTCCTACATTTGAATAACCAAGAACATGAACCCAGATTTAATATTTCCCATTGTTGGCGAGGTGCTGCATCAGTCTGAGGTTAGCACTGCAGAATATTGTTATTATATTTACTCTTTTGCCTCCACTTCTAATTTTATGAGTTTCCATTCCTCTGATCCGCTCTGCAGTCATAGATGTGCTCCCATAAAATCCCTGAATTAATAACAAGGAAGTCATTCTTCATATGTTCCTACACCCACACTGCAGAACTCTAGAGGACGGTCGTGGCCTGAATGGGTTAATCTCTGGGAGAGGGGATGGACAAATGAAAGCATGAATCTATACTGAGCATGTAAACACACTTATGTGTTTATCAGTCTGTGCACAAACAGATATGATGTCTAATTTTTTTATTTGTTTATTTTGAACATATTAACAACACAAATATATACAAAACAAAAAAATATGAGGAAATAATAAGAAAGCAGATAACTAATTTATAATATTCATTGGAAGTTGCAATGTACATGCTCGAAAAGGAGAAGGAAGAAGTCAAACTTATCTGGTCCTACCCCTTATTCCCTTTACATATGTGACTTGTGTTCAACATATGTACTCCAATAGACTGATCATGATAGCAAATTACATGGACTTATGAAATCTATTTAAACATTCATCTGGAGCTGGGCAAAAATTGATTAAATCGATTAATTAGAATTATTTTCTTCAGAAGATTTAAAAAATAAAAAATCGAGATTTTTATTCTTGCCTCAGTCCAATTGTATGTGGATGCAATTTTTGAAAAAAATCACAATTTTCATGATGGTCAGCGCTGTAGTGTTTGTACAAGCACTTTTATAGGCTTGTATTTGTGTTTTTAGTAGATTAAATATTGATCAGATAGTTTCATGCTAATACTATAAAAATACCTCAGCCTTTTAGTGTTTATGTAGACAAACCTGCCTACGTTTATACTACATAATCAACCTTTATGACCCAGACTTTGACTTTAAGAGGGAAACATTTAGACAACATAAAGGCAAAACTTGATTTGTTTCATTTTTATGTCACTGGGAGTTTTGTTTCTTTTAGGGAGGGAAAAATCGATTAAAATCGTAAATGGAGTGTTATGGAAAAAAAATCGGGGATTTTATTTCTAGGCCATATCGCCCAGCCCTACATTCACCTACCTATTTTTATACACATATAAATACCTCTCTACCTATCTGATTACCTATCCATATATACTTAAACACCCACCTATATGTACACCTACATACATGATATCTTTAGATTCATATATAAATTTACATGCATTCTGTATACATACAAACCTACATAAAGCGTGTTTTTGTCTAAGAAAGGGTGAAGGGTGTTTTTACTCCCTGCAGTCTTCATGTAGACCTCTATGTCTAATGCTGCGTTCACACCGCAAGCGACCCAGCTACCAAAGTCGTGTCGCCCACTGACGTAGCGTCGCTCATCCATAAATGCCTCAGTTTGGTAACCGCTACCGTCGGCCGTCGCTCGGTGATGTCACGTCCGCTCGAGTTTCAACGTGATCATATCATATATCATATAATAGGATGTATAAGCGGGCATTATTCCAGCTGTATCCTTTTCACTCACTTATCAACCACAAAACACTGCAGCTGATGATGCAGCAGCATCTGTGAGTTTACTGCGATCCGTCTAGGCGGAACTAATGTCCTCACTGACATTAGTTCCACCTAGACGGAACTCATCCGCCCTGTAGTCCGGATGAATAACTGTCTGTCTCGGGTACCGTGACACGTACACACACCTCTGATTGGCTGTTGCCGTACAGCCACACATGACATCGCCTGAATAGATCAACTTTTTTTAACTTTGACATTGCGCGACGAGTGAAGTGATCGTCTTGTATGCGGCCGTCGCATCCCGGGAGGGTTAGCCCCGCCCCATCGCGGATGTACATTGACTTTGCATGGACAGTGATCGCCGAGGAAGTACAAGTAGCGTGCGGTGTGAATGCAGCATAAGACTGACCTCCTGTCTGTAGTCATGAGCATAGGCGTCCGCTCCAGGCTCTCTCCCTTTATTGGTAATAGTTAAGAGGTGTAACTCACAAAACAGTACGAAATACGAAACAGGGCTCACGATATGAAATACTCACAATACAAAATAAAGATTATCCCCAACAGTAGGAAGTTGTGCAAAAATCTCATTTTCTTTATTTTCTTCCTAATGCAGACATACAAAAAATATTGCTGCATCAGTACAAAATAAATGCTCTTTGAAAAAAAACAAAATTGTAGTTTTTCTCCTTATTTAGACTACAATGCAAATACAAACATAAAATCTCAATAAAAAGTGCTTTGTTGTTGTAACAATCAGGATAAGTACATTCTTGAATGAAAAGGAAAACAAACAGCAGTTCTCAGAGCTGCAGTTTAGACCTATAAATGTCTGAACTGTGAACTATAATATTTAGCCTATAACAGTGCATATACTTCTGATCTTCAAGTATGATCAAATTCTGTCAACTCAACAGTAGATGCAAAAATCAAATATTGTTTTTTATGCAGACTTACACAAACATACAGTTGCTGCCTGTCTCCAGTTCAAAGTAGTTGGTAGTTGTACGGCGAACTGTAGCAGCATATTTTGCACACGGTTGTTATTTTGTCCACAATCTTCTCACTGTTCTCTCGTCTTTTACATGGGAAGCCAAAATAGGTCCACACAACTGATTTATTTGACAAAGGAGCGTCAGCTAACTCCTCGATCTCGTCTTCCTCCATATGGAAGTGAGGGTTTTGCTACGGTAGGCGAGGAGGGTAAAAAATCACCAGTCTCAGTCTTAGTGTTTTTTATTTCGTGCTTTTATTTTGTGTGTCTTTGAATTTTATGCTGTCCTTTTTTTATTTCGCGAAATTTCGTTTCACCCCTAGTAATTGTATTTCCTAGATCCGTAGAACTCGAGCAGCACCATTTCGAAAACCCAAACTATCCCTTTAAGAGGCATCAGAGGGTTAAAGTCAACATGGCGAGGGCTAAAACAGCGTCATCCGTCCGTCATTGTGATTCAAACTCAGAGCAGTGTCCTCGTCTCTTTGTGCATATTTAGATCCAGCGGTCATGCTGCAGAGGAACTGTTTGGAGAAGGTTCTCCTGGATCAGATCCATTTGTGATATGAAAAGGATTGTGTGTGTGTGTTTAGGTATGCGAGCGTGTGTTTGTGTATTCATGCACGTGAGTTTACACAGCTGTCAGATCCTCAGCTCCAGCAGAGACGTGTATTGTTTGTCCTGTTGGCAACTGAAGACTCTGAGATAACAATTGTCTGATTGGATTGCTCCACTAAAGCACAAAAAAAAATCCTGGTCTTTGTTGAACAATCACGTCAGCGCCATTACAGATGTGTCTCATGGATGCAAACAAATACATCCACGAGTTTGCTCACGTTACAAACAACTGTTGATGAAAAGGATGAAACAAAAGCCTAAGCCACAAACCGCTGCGCTGTGATCACTGCTGGTCCTCGTCTTTCAGCGTGCATTTAGGCTTTTTACGAGTGAATAAATGAAGACATCTCCCCGTGGACTGGAGCTGGATCACAGACAAAGCTCAGCAGCCTCCTGGGACGAGGTGGAGAGGGGAACGAGGGAGAAGGAGATAAAACAGAGACCTGAGAGCTCAAGGCCAGAGAAGACAAACTAATTAGAAAACAGAGCACTGCAACAAGGAAACAACTTCGTTTAAACAAAAAGAAGAAAAGAAGGGCACCAGCAGCCACTTATGTAACTTATTCACAGTAACATCAGGCTCCACAGATCACAGGTCTGTCTACAACTTTGACAAAACTGTGAGCGTTCTCTGACCAGCTGGTGGACTCGTGCACAGCATGCTGCAAGAAGAGTTACAAAGAATCTGCAAACATCTCCTTAAAATCCATGGTATGTCTGTCCTGCATGATGGATGGGGGTATATGGAGAGAATTGTTGGTAATTCAGCAATGGTAGAAACATCAGAAGTGCTCGGTATGACTGCTTCTTTCTCCTGGCACATTTCATCACCAACCAGCACACTGCTTCAGAATATGTTGGATATAAGATAACTGGTCTGGTCTCATGGGAACTGCAAATGTATGGAGGTGTTTAAATCAGGTATGGCCTGGACTAGGGACACAGGCATTGAACCTTCTTGCTGGCATGTGAGGACTTGCTGACCAAATGTGGAGTCTGTCTGGTTTGAATTCTGAAGTTAGCTTGTCTTCAGTACCATGAAAAAACAGCTGTAGGTCATCTATGAACAATAAAGCATCAAAAAGATCATCAGTCAGTGACCTCATGTCGCAGTCTGTGACCATAAACATTCAAATTTAAAGGTGCTATGAGGAGAATCTATTTCCGGTGACATAAAGACTCCACTACCCATGAACACGAGCGGCGACTGTCGTATGCATCTCGCATCTCGTTTCTGCTACTTTTATGCCCCTTGTTGATTATGGTGATGTTTTATACCTGCATGCTTCTTCTCAATGCATAAAATCATTGGATACTTTTTATCACGGAGCTCTAAGGTTCATAACAAATCTCAAGGCTCAAACGCATCATTGTTCTCTGTATGAGCGAGTTGGGTGGCCCTCTTTGACCATTCGTAGATTGAATCATTGGCATTTACCAAACTATTCTTGGTCCATCTTACTTCAGTAACTATATTCATGTTAAAAGCTCTGGAAGCTTCAGTCTTCGTTCTATGACTCAGTCGCAAAACTCCTCTTGCACCGGTCCCCAAGGTCTATCTTGAAATGGGTAAAAGAAGCTTCAGATGTGCTGCTCCTGCAGACTGGAATTTGAAGAAAGAAAAAGAAAGAAAGACAAGAAAGACTGTATCTTGGAAAGCTAGTCTCTTTAAATGTGCTATGAGGAGAATCTACTTCCGGCAACATAAAGACTCTGCTACCCATGAGCACGCGCGGCGACTGTCATAAAGACGTGACCCAAGCCAAAGCGTGTGTTTGTTGTGATGCTAATGAATGCAGCTCAGACCTTCCTCAGAACTCTGCATTGCTTTACAACTTCTTTTTTCAACAACTTACAGGATGCAAAGCCACGAGGTAATGTATCTCTTTCTAGTTACGTAGCGGTAGTTTTTGATGTGTGACAACAAGCAATTTTTGGAAAACTTAGTATCATAGTTTTGTAGCCGGCTATATATGGCTACTTACAGCCCGGTCCTCTAAGACGTGTCTGAATAATATAAATTTGCTCTAGTTTTAATTGTCTTGTTCCTGAAGTTGAGTATCCAGGCCAGTCCAGCCCTGTCCGACCTGACCGCGAAGCTAAGGAATAGCATTTATAGATAACCTATTTAGATGCTATAAAACTCATCTTAAAGTGTGTATTTCCATCAGGTATATATCTAAAAGTGAGATTTTATTGTAAGTACTTAGAAACTCGTCATAGCATAGTTAAATTTAAAAACACATTTGCATTTATAATAATACAAACAATTATTTATCTCCTCTAAAACAAGTAAAAACTGCCCGCCCAGCCGAACTCTAAGAAGAGTTGGAGATGTTTGACTATCTGTCTGTTCAACGAAAGCTCTCCTTAGCACCAGATCTGAATGTTAATTAAAGTAATTCTCTTTATTTTTTAATCGAAAGAGGCCCCAAATCCTGGTCAAATGGGTTCAAGACTAAAAAGTGGTGTATTAAGTGGTCCCTTTTTTTGGCCCCTAAATTGTGTAGGTCCTGGAGCACAGTTAGAAATTCCATCACCGCCTCTTTCACAGGAAGTAATCCAGCTCCTGGTCCCAATCAGGGCTCAAAACGGCACAAGGAGGTCATGAAAAGTGTTCTCATGGGCTCTCACTGGATCGTCTGATGGCTTTTGGAGTTCTTAGATTTTAAATAAATAATTTAAGATCAGTCCGACTCCCTCGCTGGACCTCCGAGGGCTCATAAGCATGCAGCTAATGTCCGTCTGCAGCACAATAAGACAAAGGCGAAGGAAAAACACCAGCCGCTGGCCTCCTCCGCCTCCCCAACACGCCTCCTCCTGACACATTGAGCAGCTAATTAACCCACAGAGCTGTCTAATTGATGTGACTCCCCCCCTCACAGGGGATCAGGGCTTAAAGGGGGGAGTTAGCTCTCTGAAGGTGAGTCTTTACACCCAGAGATCAGAGTTCAGGGATCAAACAGAGGGCGAGGGACTCCGTGTCAGCCCCTGTGGATGTGAAACACAGGAGCATGACAGCAGCCGGGGTGGAGAAGGTGGAGTTTGACATTAATCAATCATGACAGCAGAAAACAGAAGAAATCAAAATAAGGGCTCGGCTTTATCCAGCATGTTTCTGTAGGACAGCTCAGCCTCTAAACATGTTTACAGTGGTCATAAAGTCCTGCAGGAGGTTCTGTTCGCTCCAGATTTAAGCTCTTTGACCGCTGCCTTTTCCCCGCCACGTCAGCTTTACTGAAGGACCCAAAGAGCTTGATGGACCAGAAAATTCTACCATTCGGCCCAATTCTATACACGCAACAATGCAGTTAACCCACAGATCAATGTGTAAGTTAGTTATTTAGTCATGTTCCTATGTCTGGTTCCCATGCAGTAAATATCCAATAGGAGGCTCGTACCTGTTTGCTCAGTTAAATCCAGGTAGCAACTTTTTTTTTTTGGCCAGGCAGTGTATTATTGCATATACACATCCATCCATCAAAAGATGCATCCATCCAGGTAGAGAGAAAGAGACTAAAGTCACATTTGTCTGCTGCTATGGGCTCAATAAATCAGTCTTTAATTTTGTAGCACCTTATTTGTTGAATATAGAGCTATTGAAGGTTAGCACCTTTCAAGAGGGTCCTCATGTGGCTGTAAAGATAGTTACTATGGATGTAATACAACCATGTGTTGATTCTTCCTGCTCTAAAAGGATGCTGATTGGGCCATTCTGCTTTGGGTTGAGCACAATCGTTGTAGATTAAAGCCTGGAAGATGAGTTAGTATGATTACAGACTTTGAATCAGGTAGATCCAGGTACACTGCAGGGTTAGCCATGACCTAAATTCCCTGAAATGTGATCAAAATCTGGTGGATTTTATTTAGTTATCAGCCAAACTGTGGGAAACAGTTAATCTTGCAATATTTACAAATGCTTCAAAACATTCCTGGATTTTTATCTGGATTAGGATCACCACCAAAACCTTATCTCTTCTTCTTCTGCCGTGACTCTGCACTCTAAAATCTAACATGTTGGCCTTAATTTAAAAAATGTTGGTAACCAATGCCTTAAAAAAGGTAAGTAAATTTGATTAGACTGAATTTACTTTATCTTTATTTGTTTTTTGAACTTGGAATCCTGTTGTATGAACTTAATTCTCTTAAGTTATTGTACCTTGGTTTATGGTACTTCCACATTCTACGTTAGTTATCAACCTGCATCAACTCACACATTCACGCCTTTTCATGCCTGTTTACACACCACTAATGCAGCAGTGGGATGAACTTTGGGTTAAGTGTCTTGCTCACAAACTTATCACCATTGTTACTCAGACCTGGGCTCGAGCCTGCAACCTCGTGATTACCAACCAAGCTCACTATCCACACTGTCTAAAGAATGGAGTCTGTCATCTTGTCATGGACTCAAGACTGAGGCAAGACATGAAAAAAAGTTGCTGTTTCACTTCCACTGTGGCTAAAAGTGGTCGTGTTGTAGCTTAATGCACTCTACTGAGCATGTGCAATCCTGAACTCAGAGTTCAGTCACTGGGATAAAAAGTTAAGAGTCCAGTTTACACACAGGAATTAAGTTGTATAAGTTTTTCAAGCTAAATGTATTACTTACTCATGTTGATTGAATTGAACCAACAGGTTATTAAGATTTAAGTGCACAAATGTAATTTAAGTAAGAATAGTTTTTAAATTTTCAAGTGTGCTGCCTAATAGGGCTGAACGATTTGAGAAAATAATCTAATTATGATTTACTCTGCAATAGTTTTAATGTTCCTCATCTTATGTATTCTTAAACAAACATAAGCAGTAGATCTCTTTATAGTATAACCAATATGACATTAAATCAATCTAAGGATAAAAGATTGGAGAAAAAGTGGAGACGTGAAGAACAGAAGCAAAATAGGTATGAAATTGTAAAAACTGGGTAAGAAAATGGTATGAAAGCAGAAAAAAAGTTAATAGGTGCAAAATAGGTATGAATGTGCAAAAAAAGGGACTAAGGAAAATTGATAACAGCAAAATTGGGCTTAAATTTCAAAAACCATGTAAAAATTCCAAACATGGTCTGACAGTGGCCAACAACAAAAGATGAATGGGAGCAAGATAGGCATAAAGTTGTAAAAACTGGGTTAAAAAAGGTTAAAATAGGCATGAAATTACAAGAAACTACATCACAATGCCAAAATGTTCAACACATTTTGGGTTAAAAATATTGCACTGTCTGCCATTTGAAAATTGCAACAAGCCATATTGTGATTTAATCTAATTTGCAGTTAATTGTTCAGCCCTACTGCCTAACACTTTGAGTGCACCTGTGGGGGAGCAAAGCCGCAGTGCATACATGATGCTGTGCGGGCGAATTATGTGGAAATTCAGTGTTATTGTGACCGGGAGTTTCCTCATCCCAGTGCGTTAGTTACCATAAAGCAAAGCCAACACAGAGGAAAATAAGTTGCATATATGCACCGCCCTGATTACTGCCATTTAAAAGCTCATTTTGAACATGGCTGTCACACAGAATGGTCCCATTTTTCACTGAGAATTGTTGCATTCCTAATGTGAGAGCCCTTTGAGGCTGAAAGTATAGGAGCAGGAGCTGCAGACGATGAAGCACAAACGCTGGAGGACCAGAGGCACTTGAGGAGTGATGGTGAAGAGGGTAAACAGCACGAGCATGAAAACAGTGATTGTGCTCAGCAGCAGAAGAACAGACATGAGGGTGTAAAGTGAAATTACAGATCAGCTGTGCAGCATGCAAACCCTTCCCCCTCACGCATGCTATATTTACTGCATAGAGGCCCCTTTTACGGCCCTGTGGGGGTCTCATGATGGTCGTCAGTACGCTCATGTGTCCAACACACTGCTCCTCACTGTTATGACCATCAGATCTCCTCATGCTCCGCGCTCGTGGATTGTTAGAGCGAGGGCGTGTTTGTGGAGTGTATGTAAACATCTCTTTCTCTCCCTGAGCTGCAGTGGATTTCCCATTGAGTGTCGGAGGAACTGGATTAAGGATGAGAGTAGATTAGTGCACTGAAAGGGGAGAGGGTTGGATGTGGGGGTCACAGACGCTGAGACGGTCACGGAGCACCAAAGCCTCATTTTCAATCAAGTAAACAGTCTTACATAATCACAATATTCCACATGCAGATGGATTTTTGAGCTTATTTAGGAGTAAACAAACAGCTCAACAACAACGGTGGCTCTGACGGATCCATAGGACTCCAGCACTGCAGGGAGAGGCCGGCGTTCATTCATGCAGGATCAGATAAGAGCAGACAGACAGACAGACAGATGAGAGCGTGAGAGAGAGACAGACGGTTCAGATCCACTGATATACAGCTGGCTGCTCTCGGGGGAGGCTTTTCCTTCAAAGCGTGCAGCTCTGTCTGCTCTGTTTGTGCTCTCGCTGATGCTGCTGCGCTCACATTCATTCAGCAAACAGCTTTTATCAGAGATTCACACACTCCCCGCTGCAGCATCTCCAGCAACAACCAGGGTTTACATTCTCAGTCTGATCCTGCATCCTGCACGGAAACTACAGATTCAACCAGAATAATGGAGTCTGATCATCGGGCTCAGACTGCACTCTGATAAATAAGAGATAAAGAAGGAGTTATTGTCACACATCGAGCTAAAATGTCAAATTGTATGTTTGCTATTCAGGTTTTTAGGAAGAAGTTCTCCTTACATATGATATCATCATGTGCTTCAAATAGTCACTCAACATTAGAGCATCAGTACAGGGATGAAGAATTCCTCGGCCTTATTTAAAGTCTTTATTCTGCTCAATTTACTTTTTTTTCTTTCGTAAGCATGGTGATATTGCTTAAAGATTCTGCATGTTGCTACCTGCCTACTTAATTTTTCATGTCATTTCAGTGTTGATGCAGCACTTCTTTTGGAGTTGGATGTTTTATTTAGAGCCTTTATGGCTTTACTTGGATGGAGGGGTGGGAAAACCAATAAAGATGGTGGGTTATGACGTGCTAGAAAGGAGCCACAGGCTGCCAGTTTGTGGTCAGAAGCCATGCTGTGTGTAGACATTAGTTCAGATTTTTTTTCATTGAGATTAGGAACCAAGTTGATAAAAACAAGCCCAAAGCAAGCAACCTCCAGCTTTGTCTTTTCTAATCTGACATATTTGGTAACACTTTACTTTAGAGGTCCGCACATTTCATCACACTTAGGTAATACTTAGACAAAGTTTTTTCTTATTTCTTTAAAATTATCCCTGAAATTTCATAAGAATTTGGTGAAAATTAGCACATGACTTCTTTAAAATAATGTCCAAATTTATTGTCACAAGTCAGAATGGGTAGGTTACTGTTTTTTCCAGTTTCTTCAAAATTCCCTCCAAATTGAAGGTAAGAAGGTGACGATTAGAAAATAATTGATCTGAAATTAAATCACAACCCAGCCTTCAGTTGTATCATGTAAAACATTATAGGCTTAATCATAAAGGTATAGCATTCATCTCTATTTTGCATGTGATCTCAATTATGAATATCAACAAACTCAGTACTAAAGAACTTGGTGAAATTAAATAACAAATAGCTAACTATCAACTGCTTATTGGGAAATTGAATTATTCACTTAAAGCTGTGGTCTACGATTTGAAACTGCAGCCTGCCCCCCCTTCCCTCACCTCTCCCCTCCGTGTTCCAAGATCCCGCCCCCAGCTCGTGTCGCCTCATATAACAACAAGCCCCTCGGACAGAGCTATGAGCGACTAGCATAATATATCAGCAGCAAACTCAATCAAAAACAGCTCAGCTCAACTGAAAGTATCAAACACGACAGACATCCCCCTTGTAACACACAGCAGTAGCCATTTCAATTGGACCGGCGGCAATGCGGGTCTGGCGCCGCCAGAGCGGAGCCGATTGTGGGGGAGGATTTATCTTTCTCGGCCTGTCCTCCCTAGCTCAGCTTACAATGCTAATGATTAGCGGCTAACAGGCTAACCCGCTCCGCTACAAGTCATTAGCCGGGACAGGCACAGACTAACCAGAGTTATTCAGCAGACATCTCCCACTGGAGTAAACAAAGCCATTACCTGATCAACCAGGGGCGAAACGGCCGATGCTGAAGGTCTGACGGCCGGCTGAGGCCACTCGTTAGCCGTTAGCCCGCTAACAGGCCTCAACCCGCAGGCAGAGCTCCGTTGGGCCCCGCGGGAGAGGGAAGCGCTTCGGTTTCGGCGCTAGGCTTTTCCGGCTCCATGATAGTTCAGTAGCTAAGGCTGCTAGCTGCTCACTGGAGGTAGAGGGGAGGAGGCGGGACCATGGGCATGACGCTGCGTAGTGAAGGAGACAGGGGATTGGATGGACTCACGGACCAACTCACGGACCAATTGAACCTTACTGCCTTCTAGGCTTGATTGGTCAGCTAGTATGCAGCTTTTCAGCGGATATACTGAATGGATTTTTCCGTTCTCTTTGGTCTTTATACTGTGTAGATAGGACCATAGGACCATAACAGCCTTATAAACGGTGTTATTAAGATGTTCAAAGCTTCCAGATCGTAGACCATAGCTTTAACATTTCAAAGGTAATTATCACAGGAAACAATGAACCTAACTTCTGTATTCAAGAACTAAGCAGCTATTTATCACCTGTTTCTCCGGAAACAGCAGAAATGTTGGGATACTTCTAAAAACATTTTGTGGTGGGTTGTGATTTAATTTCAAATAAATAATTTGCTAATCGTCACCTTCTTACCTTGCAATTTGAAGTAAATTTCAAAGAAACTGGAAAAAAACAGTAACCTACCAATTCTGACTTGTGACAATAAATTTGGACATTATTTTCAAGAAGTGATGTGCTAATTTTCACCAAATTCTCATGAAATTTTGGGGTAATTTCAAAGACATAAGAAAAAACTTTGTCTAATTATTACCTACGTGCGATTAATTTTGTGGATCTCTAAAGTAAAGTGTTATCAAATATTAATTTGTATTTATTTTTAAAGAGCAATCTATATAAAGTGTGTCTTGACTTTCATCTACATGAGACATTTTTTCCTTATTTGCCTCTTGCTTTACTTCTTCAACATCCTTTTGTTTATACAGAAGTGAAGGGAGGGCCAACTATTATTAATAACTGTTATTTTTAAACAGTCTAACCTTGAGTTTTGTAACCAAACAAAGTTTTATGTTGATCCTCTGCAGCTTTATGGTGAAAACTGTTGTCTGGTTATAAGAATTTCTTTTTAGTGTAAAAAAACATTTTCCCTCTTTTTACAGTAAATTTACATTTGTGTTTGGAGTGGAACAAAATAGTTTGTGAAACTTCTGAATTGAGTTTATATTGGTAGTAGAGTGAGCATCATGGAATAGAAATTCTGTCTTTATTCAAGAGCATGCTCTAAAGTTTGAGAGCAAAGTTTCAAGTTTTGAGAGATTTTGTTTTAGAACCTTTTTTTGCTTTCAAAACATGCAGATCTGCTCTGGAAGATGAAAAATGGTTTTAAAACGAAAATGCGTAACTCTCTTCAAAACTTTGCTCTCAAACATTAGAGCATGATCTCTAATAAAGATAGGATTTTTATTCCATAAAGCAGTGGTTCCCAAACTGGGGTACGTGTACCCCCAGGGGTACGCAAAGTGACATAAGGGGTATGCCGATACCTTTTAAACAGCTGTTTCAGGTAGTTTTGTTTGCATTGTGAGATTCTGAAAAGGCCTGAAGTGTTGGCAGAGAGGCTGGGGGCTGGATGGGTGAGGCATCTTGGAGAAGGAAATCTGACCAGAATAATCTAAGATTCTTATATTAACACAAATTCAGACATCCTTCTCATTAAAGCTGTGTTTTTTTTGGGAGGTCGAGATTAAAGTCATAATGATGAGAATAAAGTCAACATTTTGAGATAAAAGCAAAAATGATGAGATAAAAGTTCAAATGTCGAGAAAAAAGTTTGGAAATCAAGAATAAAAACAACAAACAGTGTATTTCAACTTTATTCTCGACTTGTTGACTTTTTTTCTTGTCATTTGACTTTTTCCCAACATTCCATTTTTATCACAAAATTCTACTTCGGCGTCATTTCAACTTTAATCTTGAAATTTCAACTTTAATCTTGACTTCACCAAAATAATTTTCTCCATTTAACATGGCCCTAATTCTCTTCCATAAGTGAGACATAATCCACTTTAAGATTATTTGTATGTTATACATACTAAATGTGGGAGGTGGGGGTGGCTGCAGGCTTACAGACACATTTCTTTTCTTGCTGCTTTAAGTGTGTGAGAGAAGGGGGTACATGGCTGGAGGAAAAGATTTTGAAGGGGCACAGACTGTGAAAAGTTTGGGAACCACTGCCGTAGAGCATCAGACCCCTCCCAGGCTTGGAGACCCAAATGATCAACTACACTTTAGGAGAGCCCCCACCCCATATAAAATAAACAAATAAATAAATGCAACCTGCAACTGCGGATATTTACAAGCAACTTTTCTAAACTGAAGAAGCCCAAAGTGGCTTATAATAAGCCGACCTGGCAGTTACGATTCCTGATACTGTGGATTTTGTTGGATCAGACAAACATTTTACAGCCTCTGTTTCAACAAACCGACAGTTGGTCTGATGCTGATGATAAAAATGTCAGGATGTGACTTAAGCTGAGAAATGAGCAGCGCTGGTGCACGACATTAACCCATTTATAGAGAGCTTAGTGACTAAACAGCCCACAGCTGTACACATCCTCCATCTTTGTGCGTATTGTGGGAACGAGCTGAATGAACGTGTTATTTCCTCGGGGAGCTGGCAGTGTTCAGGATGAGTGAGAGGAGGCTGTCACTGCTGCTTTTGTGCACAAGTGGTTCAGATGTCTGTTTCTTTTTTCGGATGCATTCATGTGTGTTTCTGTGCATGAATTTCACAGATCTGTTTGTTCCTGGTCTCTTCTCTGAGCTTCTCTTGGTGGGTTTTTTTTCATGCTCCCTGGCAGAATCGCTCACTGTCTCTGGGGCCGTCCCAGTGAATTGTGGGTCAGACGAAACAGGACTGGGCCACGTCTGTTACAAAGCCCTGCTGGGCACGGCGCGGTGCCATCTCGTGGCTCGACACTCCGCTTCTCTCGCTCGGCTCAGCGGGGCCAGATGGACACACTGCAAAAAGACTGCAAAGCTAGCTAGTCCGTTTTTATTCTTAGTCCCTGTTCTGCGTGTAGGATGGTCAGTAAAACTACGAGGAGTTACCTCCAGCATTCAGAGGAATCTTCAGGAATATCAATGAGCTCTCTAACAGCGTGCAGATGCTGGAGCTGCTTCCTGAACCAAATCTGGAGTCATCTGAAGCATTTCCCTTCTGAACAATAGTCTGCAGCCTCTTTTAGCTCATGTGCAGTCTTGTGCCGCTCCAAAAACAAAGTTCAGAGACACATAAACTTGGCAAAGCATGAATTAAAGAGATGCTAAAATATTTACCAAAATGTCCTGGAGAGGATAATGGCTTCCACCTGGAGAGGTGAAAATAAAAAGAGAAAATGCTGGCCTACACAACGAACACCTTCGAAAACATGACAGCGGAAACTGAAATGGAATATTCCAGAGCATGCTTGAATAATGATTGTTTACCGAAGATGGATGCTGGTGAACATTTCTGGCTCTAACATGAAACAGGACTTTAAACCCTGACAGTCTTTTTGCCGCCTGTTTGCTTCATTTTATTTTGATTCAATAATTTTGTTACTTCACACCACATCCTTACTGTTTATTCATTTAAAGTTTATTTAACAGGGATGATACATACAATATTACCACAGAAAATAGGAAAATGTGAATGCATATAAGACGTGTAGCTTCAGCTAATCTGCAGTCTTTGTCCCTGGTCAGGATTTAGAGTACAATAAAATATACAGCATACAAATACAATAATACAAATACAGTAATACAGTGAATATAGTCAATGAGTACCATGAATACATAGACACAGTTGTAGTATATTAGAGGCTAAAACACAAGTCTGTTTGAGATTTAATTTCAGATGGTAAGGAATTCCATTAGATGGTGTATGCCTTGCACTGAGAGGGATGACTGCACCTTTGGATTTTACACTTTTGTTTTGTTCTGTTCCTTGTTATTGTCCTACAGCTGTCTGTCTTTGTAAAGTGGGACGGTACACGCCATGAGACCTTTTTGTTCTGCTTTGTCTGGAAAACACTTAACTTTAATCACTCCTAATTCTTAGGAGTGATTATAGACCACAAATTGTTGGAATCCTCATGTTAATTACTTTAAAACCAAAATATCAAAATCAGCCGCAATTTTGTATAAAACCAAAGATGTTCTTAAGTTACATTCATTGCATATGTTGTGTTGTTCTTTCATACTTCTATACATAGACCGCGGACCGTGTTTGAACAAGGGGGGGCCACAATCGCAAGGGGGGGTCACCGAAATTTTCGGTCAGACATGATGCGTAGCCGAGGCTATGGACTACACTATACACAGACGAGGTTTCACCGAGTTCCCAGTAGGAAATTCAGACTTCAGGGGACGTTCCAGTTTTAGTTTCCCACTCGGAGCTCAAAATTCCTACTTCTGACTACAACTTGAACGCACCGGAGACGTGAAGCCAAATGTGTTTGTTTGTTGTGGTAAATGCAGCATGGATCTTTGTCGGAACTCTGCATTGCTTTACAAGTTCTTTTTCAACAACTTACAGGATGCAAAGCCACGAGGTAATGTATCTCTTTCTAGTTACGTAGCGGTAGTTTTTGATGTGTGAAGACAAGCAATGCGGGGAAAAGTTATTATCGTAGTTGTAGACGGCTATATATCGCTACTTACAGCCCGGCGCTCTCAGACGTGTAATATAAATAATAAAATAATATAAATTTGCTCTAGTTTTAATTGTCTTGTTCCTGAAGTTGAGTATCCAGGCCAGTCCAGCCCTGTCCGACCCGACCGTGAAGCTAAGGAATAGCATCTATAGATAACCTATTTTGATGCTATAAAACTCATTTACACTTAAAGTGTGTATTTCCATCAGGCATATATGTAAAAGTGAGACTTTTTTGTAATTACTTGTAATTACTCCCTTTAACAAGTCAATGAAAATGCAAAAGAAAAGCTGAAGCAAAGGAAAGCATCCGGACTGCAAACATCACAAACTGGCGTGGGATGTGCACGCTCCAGGACAGGAAGACTCCAAAGAGGGACTGAAACTGCCCGAAAAATCACCTACAGAGCATCAGTGACATCGGGGAGGTGAGGTGCTTACACAGAGGATACTGGAGGACGACACCAACCAGTTTGACGATGTCTGGTGGTAACATCTGAGCGACCATGTCCTCACCTGCTGTCTCCTCTGAAAGGTCCTGGAGTGAAAGCTTAACCATGTGACCTTCAACCCACTCACTTCAAACAAGTTCCCACAACCTCGACTACCTCGTGCTCATGTTCTTGCACCGGTCTTCTCCTGAGGTTAAACATGTCGATGATCAGCTGTTACTAAAACCACTGATTAGTTTGTCTGCTTTGTTCTCAGTCAAAATCCAAACACATGGTTCTGTCCATGAGACACCTGAGGCAAAGATGCATGATTTCAGTTTGGCATTGAGCAAACTCTGTTTTCGTTCTTCTTCTGCAGCCAAAAATCAAACAGCAGCCCTGCAGTCCCATCACATGGAGGTGCAGCTGAGGCCCAAATGTTCAAATCTCTCTTACATCACACGGTGGAGGAGCTTTGGCTGCTTCATTGACCCACTGATTGATGATTTTGGATAGAGCCTGCTGCATTTACCAAATCCCCTTTAGCTTACGTAAACATGGATGGAGTTTGCCGGCCACACATTTCTGCTTTCTTTTACGTTTCTTTACTTCGGAGGAGAGTTTCCTGTTCCGGTTTTATTTCCTGTTTGCAGATTTCTCAGAAGAATTAAAGCTACCAAGAGTCAAATCTAAAGCCACAGCAGGATCTCCTGCTTCAGATCAGCATTATTACATTTTTTGCAGTGCATGAAGCTCATCGCCCCCCCTCTCTGGAAGCTTCCTCTCTCTCTAACTTTGCAGCATCTGCGTCTGGACGTCATGAACGCAGCCATCGGAGAGCCAGCCATCCCCAAGGCTTCAGGGTCACTCCATCCTCCCAGCTCCAGCTCTTCTCTGTCACAGCCGCCCCCCCCTCTCTGCTTCTTGGAGCTCTTCCAGGCCGGAGGCGAGGAGGCTGCGATGAGAAGAGGGAGGCGGGGGGAGGAGGATGAGGAGGTTGGATGGATCTGCTGGATCTGGTCCAGACGGTAGCTCTGGAGGAGGAGGAGGAGGGAGGCTGTGTTTGTTTCTGACGCTCTGATCACACACAGACAGACTCAGAAAATGATGGAAGACGATGCAGCCGGAGCCGAGGATGGACACGGCTTTACAGCTTCAGTTTAAAATATTTATTTCATCTTATAAGGAAATGGTGTTTTTATTTTCTGTAGCTTCCAACATGCTCTAAATGTTCAGATTCTTTTATTTTCCTGGAGACGAGAGCGAGACGTTGGTTTGTCCTGACCTCCATGTTGCCTCCAAGAAAAGATTTATTCCATATGTACTGAATATTCAGTTTAAGGCACAGCGTACATGCTGGTGAACATGGAGAACAATGATTTGTTTTTTAAAGGTGTATATTTGGAGAAAGATGAGAGCGGTGTCATTTCTGCTAAACCTCACTGGTTTTATTGTGCAAACCTCAATTCCAATGAAGCTGGGATGTTGTATAAATCATAAATTCGAACACAACAATGATCCTTTTCAACCTTTATTCAACTGAATACACAACAAAGACAATAAATTGAATGTTCAAACTAGAGCTGGGCAAAAAATCAATTATTTCGAATTATTTTCTGCAGAAGATTTGAAAAATTAAAAATTGAGATTATTTTTCTTGCCTTAGCCCAATTGTAAGTAGTTGCAATTTTTGAAACAAATCACAATCTTCATGATGGTCAGCCTTGGAGGGTTTGCACAAGCACTTTTATAGGCATGTATTTGTTATTTAAAGGAGACATATCATGCTGATGCATGATTTAATACTTACATATAATATAATAAATTTGAAAACAAGACCTTACACCCCCTTAATTTTCAAAAAATGAGATATTGTATTTTTTCTGATATCCTAGAACGAGATTTGATGCCTCTGAAAATAGGTCATTGCGAGATGTCCGCGAGATTTAAATCGTCGTGACGACATGAGGTACGTTTCTTTTTATTGGAGTAATCTGATAAAACACTTCCTCCTCTGTGATGTCCGTTAGCCACAAAACCACCAGTGAGGAACACATCCACCAGCAGCGGTGTATAGCTCCCTAGCTCACACTCACTCATTACCAGCTCTGGCCTGTAGGGGGACTCAATATGCGGTCACTGCTTTGAGCCTGCCGGAAAATACAGTAGAAGAAGAAGGACAGGCTGGCTCTACCCTCTCGGCAGCTCTGATAGAACTGACCAATCAAAACACAAAGGGCTGTGACGTTGCGAGGTAACTGTAGGTCAGTCTGAGAACTGAGCGGTTCAACGAGAGCTTGATAATGGCCTAAAATGAGGATTTTGAGAATGCTATTGTGGGGTAATGAAGGAACTATATGACTTGTACTGAGGGCAGAAATGCTTTACAGGCATCCTAGTCTGGCATAGTGAAAAGGAGAAACAAGCATGATATGTCTCCTTTAAGTAGATTAAATATTGATCAGAGAGTTTCATGCTAATACTGTAAAAATACCTCAGCCTTTTAGTGTTTATGTAGACAAACCTGCCTACGTTTATACTACATAATCAACCTTTTATCACACAGACTTTGACTTTAAGAGGGAAACATTTAGACAACATAAAGGCAAAACTTGATTTGTTTCATTTTTATGTCACTGGGAGTTTTGTTTCTTTTGGGGAGGGAAAAATCGATTAAAATCGTAAATCGAGTGTTATGGAAAAATATCAGGGATTTTATTTCTAAGCCATATCACCCAGCCCTAGTTCAACTAATAAAATGAATTGTTTATCTGCAAATATTCACTTATTTTGAAGTTAATGCCTGCAGCACATTCCAAAAAAGCTGGGAAAGGTGCATGTTTGATACTAGATTACGTCACCTTTCCTATGACAGCATTCAATAAAACCCAGGATCACTACCCTGTCTTAAGTCTCCGATCTTCCACTGAGGATGTATGGAGCATTATCAACCTTGGACAGTCGAGTCATAGCTGCTGTTCATCATTTCATCAGGGAAAAATGTGAAAGAATTCCACCTACAAAGCTTCAACAATCAGTGAACTCATTTTTTAAGCATTAATGTTTTTAAGAGGAACTGTGATGTAACAAAGTGGTTAACAAGCCCAGGACCCAGCTTTTTATAAAGTTAATGCAGCATCAAAAAAAAAAGTTTATCAGTTTGAAAATCAGGCATCTAAACATCGGTTAGTCCTTGTGTTCTCTTTTAATTTTATTTGCTCCATTCCTCAATTCAGCTTGGACAAAATCTGAGCTGGAATTCTGCCTAGCAACAGGATCATAGTAGCATCATATCATTTATTAGCCTCGTTTAATTCTGAAACCTACTTTTTGTCTTCTGGATCAGCATCTTCCCTGTCATAGTTACATTTGGACAAAGAAAACGTCAGGACACCATCGCTGATCCTGTCCTGGACGATGTACAGTGCGGATATGCTGCTGTAAACTACAGGTGTTGTTCTTTCAAGGCTGCATTCCAAACAAACGGTCACACACCTTCTTTCATATTGTTCTGTTTGAGTCTGCCAGCGTTTTTCTCTGCTCGATGAAAGGAGCAGATGCTTTCATGCCGATCTCTAAAGGGCCATTACGGGAAACGCCGGACAGAAATGGGATAAAATTGTTGCTGCTGGAGTTCAAGAACCAATGACAACGACAAAAAAATGGACATGGTTTGATAAAACCAGAGAATAAATCAACGTGATGGCGAAACGGCGGAGGCACATCGCTCTCGTTTTCTTGTTTTATGCAGCCTCCGTCTGTCTCTGCTGGTGAGCTCCACCTACGTACTGCAGAGACAAATGAAAGGAACGAGAGGCAGGCAGAGATAGAGAGACATCTGTTGGCTCCTATTGTGTCTAGATGATTGCCCCCTCACTGCCGCCAACACACGCTCAAAAAAAAAGAAGAAAAAACCCACACATCACACAACAAACACACAAACCCACATGGCTCATGTCTTTGCATGAAGTCTGGAGAGCCGAGCTGGCACGGCTGCAGTCGTATGTGTGCTCTTCACAAAGACGCTCCCGGGGCCGAAGAGGAAGAGTCAACGCCAAACAACAAAGACACGCTTGTGATGGAGCCTCAGCAGCCGCCATCCAACACTTTCATGAGCACTGACGGAGTCCTTCTGCTGCAGAGACACGTGAAAATGCTCTGTGAGGTAAACGTAGACATCAGGAACATCATTTTTGAGTGAAGACGTTAACGGACTAGCATAGGTCAGGGGCACAGAGCTGAAGAAGAACAGGCCTAAAGAGGATCCACACTGATAAAGAACTCACTGCAACCACAGGTCGATGAAACTAGCACGAGAATGAAAGCTAATTTTCCAGTTTAAAGATGCTACGAGGAGTTTCTAAGTAATTACAAAACAGTCTCCCTTTTAGATATATGCCTGATGGAAATACACACTTTAAGATGAGCTTTATAGCATCAAAAAAGGTTATCTATAAATGCTATTCCTTAGCTTCATGGTTGGGTCAGACAGGGCTGGACTGGCCTGGATACTCAACTTCAGGAACAAGACAATTAAAACTAGAGCAAATTTATATTATTCAGACACGTCTTAGAGCACCGGGCTGTAAGTGGCCATATACAGCCAGCTCAGAACTACGATAACAAGTTTTCCAAAAATTGCTTGTTGTCACACATCAAAAACTACCGCTACATAACTAGAAAGAGATACATTACCTCGTGGCTTTGCATCCTGTAAGTTGTTGAAAAAAGAAGTTGTACAGCAATGCAGAGTTCTGAGGAAGGTCTGAGCTGCATTCATTAGCATCACAACAAACACACACTTTGGCTTGGGTCATGTCTTTACGACAGCTGCCACGCGTGCTCATGGGTAGCAGAGTCTTATGTCGCCGGAAATGGATGCTCCTCGTAGCACCTTTAACAAAAATGAAATAAATTTTTTAATATAATCAAATTATTTATTTACACCAGTATGAATATCACCTTTACATTTTCAGGGTAAGATTACAATACCTTAGTTATACTCTAGTCTTCTTCTTTCAACTCAGCTCTCTCTAAGCACTCTTAATCCTGGTAAGGAACTACTGGTAGTTAAGTTAAGGTTGTACTTCTTTTTTTTCGCTGTACCGGGGTGAAGGCGATCAGCAGCAATTTACCGTTAACTGACTTGACCGACCTCCTGATGTTAGTTTAGGGCAAATAACACCAGCGTTGCCAGATGGGAAATATGAAATTATTGTACCAGAGTCTCAAAATTATCGTATTTTGGGGGAAATTATCGTACACCCGACATGATCAAAGTAACTGTCTTATTGTTGCACGTAAGTCACAATTGATCACTCTGTTTAGTGTCCTACAGGCACTTTTGTGGGCATTCATCACCCCGCTCCATATCAGCAGCGTTTGATCAGCAGCTCCAGGCTCGCTCACCCTCATCCTCTCCTCATGGATGTATTCATGCCTCTCCTGCTGTGCTCATTTTTCTGAACTGACTTCCTGACTGAGCTCCTATGAGCATGATTGGCTGTCAATCATTCTGAGACAAATGACACTCAAACTGTAAGTGGCTGGAAACGTCATGTGATATAAGATGCATTTAGGGTTTACACATAGCTATCCGCCAGACTGGGGTAGATCTATAACAACCACATGAAACTGTCAAATTATTGTACATTTGGCCTTTTTTGGAATTATTGATCGTACATCGTACAGAGAGCTATATTATCATTCAAACACAATAATTGTACGTCTGGCAACGCTGAATAACACAGTGGTAATGACGTCTTCTTTTTTGAATTTGTGAAGCCCTTGTATGTAAGATTCCGGCTTTCGGCGCTCTAGTGGCCTCTTTGGACGTTGAGTGTAACTGCACTGTCGTGAAACAAAGAGACGTACACCAACCTGCATTTGTTGACATACAGAGGGAGAAGCCAACAGGACGTCCAGAGAGACAAATAAAGCATGTGGACTGTTAAGGTTCAGTCTGATCATGTTTCTATTTGAATAAATCACTTTAAAGGCATCAGCTGTCAGTAGCTTGTAGGCTGCGCCGAATAAATTGCACCGCCGAATAAATTGGAACCCGTTCTTTATTTGGTATTTTACGGTATATCTTTTTCATATATCTTTATATATACTTTTTATTTTCTTTTTTACCCTTGTACTTGTGTTAATTTTTTTTTTTACGATCTCTCCTGTTCTTGATTATTGTTCTATTTAACTGCCTGAAAGCCAGCACAGGCACTCCATTACTGTTCACTACATTTAATCTTCTTTGGTCGCCTTTACACCTAAATTTTGGTGGACTGAGTTCCGTTCTGGGGTGAAGTTGCAGCATTGTTTCATTTTCACTCCCTTTGGTTTGCTTTCACTCTGAGCCCAGACAGGTGCAGCAAAGTCTGTCATATGTTGTGCTGTCTTCATTCCTGCTATCAGAAACACACAGAGGTGATAACTTCAGGTAGTACCAAGGTTTAGCTTGAAGAACAGTGGAAGTATTCTGTGCCAAGAATTAAGATTTGTGCATTAAGGCTGCATCTGACTGGGCTGGCATATAACCTTGAGCCATGTGTAAACATATTTCACATGGGTTTGTAGATGTTGACCTGTTTCTGTAGTGATATTTGGCCAAAGTTGTTCCCTTTCGGTTTGCATGTTTGATCGTTGTTAGGTTAAGACTGCTTTCACACCCACCGCAAACTGAACTTTGGGAAGCAAACCAAGATCCCAATTTGTTGGCAGATCACAGTTTGATTCTTTGGTCTGCACCAGAGATCACAAAAGCTTTCGCAGAAGCCCATATCAGCAAAACTTTTTTTAAAAGGCATCAAGCTCAAACTTTTTAGTTTTGAACACAACTTTGTTGGTCCTCTTCTACTGTTTTTTGTCCTGTAACTCCTCCCACATAAGTCATCTTCATTTTGAATGTTCTAATATATGTGAACATGGTGACAAAGTTTTATGGTACTGATGTTTGAAAATCTGAAATTAATGAACTACTACTACTTTGAACTAGTTGCCGACTCTTTATGTAAAGCGACTTTTGCCACTTTAATTTGCATGTAATAAAAATAAATTTAAAAAAGCCTGATTGAATCATAAATTGATTGATAGTACCAGATTGGACCTCCTACACTTTCAGGGCTCACTAATTGTTGGCATCATGCATACAACAAGAAGCTGAAACACTCCTCAGGATTTTTGGTTTACTCGCAGTGCATACTGATTTTCCCAAAATGTAGTCTGCAGTATACAGTATGAGAACAAATGCGAAATGGCAGTATGCAAAAATACCCGGATAATGTACTGATTTGGGAAAAAATTCACAGTATGCATCGGACCAGTCTGCTTCGCCTACTATTACCCACAATGCAAATCATCTGACGTGAAAATGACAGCAGAGCATCAACAACCAGAGCAGCAAAGGAATACAAATGTAAGAGCCACTACTTGTTATCTTTACCTGTTCAATAGGTAATAGTGTGTAATAAGTTGTTAAAAAGGTCTGTTGTTGTTTTCTGTTAACGGTTCATAACAGCCAGACGGTGTTAAGTCCGTCCTATACTGCGGTATTATTAGCATAAACCACTGACAAGTCCGACATTTTACCATTACGTTCTATATTTCTCCTGTGTAGTACCTTAAATTTTCCCGCTTCTCTTCATTCTTAATACTGTATTGTGCGTGTGATGTTTATTCTTGATGTGCTGTTTTTTTTTTCTTTTAAGATGCCCTAACACGCCGTCAAACACGTCACACAAAAATGTACAAAATAATTCCTCTCCAAAATAAAACGTATTCTCCACCACTGACTGTTTCATATAAAATGCTGCTTCTGGCAATATCTTTGCAGATTAATAACTGAAATGTCAACTTGTACTCATGGTTTGTTTGTTTTGTACAATTAAAATTAAGTTTGGAAAATAAATCAGCTGTAGCCTAATTCCACTTAGCTCAAACTGAAAACCACCGTAGCACACTACAAATCAAACCTAACAGAACAGTCATACTACATACTACTTTCCAGTGTAGTAGGCAGTATGCAGTGCCTACTACATACTACTTTCATATGCAGTACGTAGTAGGCGAATTTGAAAACTGCCCTTGTCTACATGTTGAGTTATTGCCATGAGTTTCACTGATCAGGTTTTAACAGCAGCTAAACGCTTGTTCCTGGTGAAGAGGCCGTGAGTGCACATGGACTGTCTCTGTGTCTGAGAGTTTCTCATGTCTGACATTTGGTTTGTTTAGTGAACACTCGGATCGTACCCGTCGCTGCGGGGCAGCAGGCCGGTTGACATTTGCACATCACTGTGCCATATGGTGGCAGTGGCTCCGATCAAGGCCCGGTCCTGGCACCGCTCCCTGTCCTGGGGCACTGCTGCCTCCGCCTCATTCAACATCGTTTGTGTTGTTAGAGACCCCTCACCCAGCCCTGAACACCCCCTCCCACCTCCCTATGTTAAGCAGACAGGTCTTTGCACATTTTCTCAGAGATTGGAGTTTAATCTGACGGCACAGAGAACAGCCGTTTGTCTTGGTCTCGATACCTGCTCTAACTGTGAGTGAATAAAGAAGAGACTTATGTGATCTTTGTGACTGTTGAATATCAGCAGAAGTAATAATCACACATTTATTTCTTCAATCTTAGTTTGTCTTTGTGTTATTCCAGCTCTAAATCTTACATTCTTCCTGTAAAACAGGCTGAAACAACAGACTGCAATTTTGATCAACAACTTTTCAATGAACTAGGTTAGCGACAGTGTTATATGGCCAAACATCCACTTTTTTTTTTTTTTTTTTTTCACATATGTTTGATAAATGAAGGCCAGTAGAATATGGCCTTGTTGTGTTTTCAAATTGGCATTAAATGCAGAGAAAGAGCCTTCTCCCCCTGTCCTCTGGAACGCTCTACCATTACACCTCTTACAACTTCCAAACCCTTTCACATTATAAAAACCCTCATGAAACCCACCTTTTTAGAATTGCTTTAATTGTATGAAAGCTTTTGTATGCATTCTGTTTTTTTACATTGTGTTTTTGTTATTGTGTATTGGATATATGATGTTTTGACATCTGTATTGTGTCTCTGAGTGTCTGAAAAAGAAAAAAATGTATAATTTTAATTTTTTATTTTATAAAGAAGTCTAATAAAAGAATACAATCTCAGATCTGGTGTGCAAGGTTTGTGTCTGTGATGTTTTTTATTGCATAATCTAAAGGATGCAACCAAATGGGAAGGTCAGAATAAACATCTGGTGAAGGTAGATTCACATCTGGGAGACAACTGGATGATCAATCTGTTGGTACAATTATTAGGAGTTAGTCAGATGATGTAGTAGGCAGACTCTAAAGCTGCAGATTAAAGTACAAAACACTAATTTGTGCAAACTCCTAACAAATCCTGTTGGTCGAGGAGCCAGAATGTCTTTGCCATGGAAATATGTCTTCACAAGGGTGACCAGATGTCCCACTTTGTGCGGGACAGTCATGCATTGTCCTTACTTTTCACGCGTCCCGCAAATTAAGCCAGTGCCCCGCATTGTTATTGATGGTCAGACTCCAGTTTTGCAATGGGCAAGCAAGGGCACGCGCACCAATAAGAAACAAATCAGGTCCAAACGGCACCGGCATGCAGCGCAAGACATGGAGGAAAGGGAGGAAAACAGGACTTGCAAGGCTAAAAAATGGAAATGCAGCTTCAACAATCACTGGGAAACCATCTACCCCTGGGTGAAACCAGTCCAAGGAGAGTCCCTTAGTTTTGTGTGAAGTTTGCTTGAGCCAATTCTCCGTTTCACACAAAACTTAGGGAAAGAAATATAAAAATAGAATACAAAAATAAAAAAGCACAGACAGTGCGAGACTCACAAAAGCATGTTGCTCAAAAGGAGACTTCCCAGTCAATGAATATACTAATGTCATCAACCAGATGGCAGAAGTATAGTAATGTTATAAGCTAATGGGCGGAATAGAAATGTTTAATGTTTTGTAAGTTATTTAAGATTACCTTGATGCATTGGTATCAGACAGTGTCCCACATTGTCCTGCATAAACACAGTCGTCATCCCACATCTAGTGAATTGATATCTGGTCACTCTAGTCTTCACTCGTGTCCTTTTTTGTTCATTTAGGGCGTTTTCACACCAACAACATTCAGTGCGCACCAAAGAAGTTTTGGCCCAGGGTTTGGTATGTTAGTGTCAATGTGAATGCAACCACCGCACTTTGGTGCGCACCAAATCAGCCGGTCTGAGACCTCCATGAAGGGGTGGTCTCGATCCACTCCATCTCCCTACAATTAGTGCGGTTTCACTGGTGTGAAACAAAGTGGTCTGAACCGATCTACTTTTGATGCATTACTTCCTGTTAACCCAACGGTTGAATCTTTTGCTTACTCAATTTGTCGACTTGTTTATTCTGGTTGAGGATTACGATGATTTACGAGGGTCCAGAAGGTCGCTGATGCTGTCTCAAACACGATAAAAAAACACATTTGAAGGAAAATATAGAAGAGAGCGAAACGTAAACATTGGTTGTTTGGTGTAGGAAATGGTTACCATGGTAGCCTCTTCTTCGTTCTCCTCCGTAGCAGGTTTTGTAACCAGCTACGTGCATATCGCCCCCTGCTGTTTCAAACTGAGTAAATACACAAGTGAGTCTGGGCATGGTTTGATGTTGCAAGTGTGAATGCAAGCCAGCGGGGGAGGAGGAGGGGGCGAACCCATGGCAAACCGCGCTGCAGCATGGTTCGAAACAAGTGGACCTAACGTGAAAACGCCCTCAATTAAGAAATATTAAATATTGAGAAATCTGCTCCTCAAACAGGAACCATCTCTGCTAATTTCTGTACAAGCAGCCTTGCTGAAGCTTCTTGCTGTTGTCTGGCTCGTAGCCCCCGCCTCAGCTGCCTTACAGAGCCCTGATTGGTCAGTGCTCCAGTAGACTGAGCTTATATTACTCCAGCTTTGAGCTTTGCAAGATGGATCTGCTGGATTATAGATACTGAAAAGGGCTGATCCAACCACACTGCAAGGTTAAGCAGTGAGAGTTCCTCCTAATATTTCACATGGAGAAAGATGGAGATTGAATCAGCTGGATGGTTTTCAGACTTCGTTAACAGAGCTGACTGTTGTTGGTCTGGATTCGTCACTGCAAGCCAAATCATAGAGAGCAGGGTTAAGTGCAAGAGGAACGTTTTCATGAACTGTACCCTCTTAAGTGCTGTATGCCCTGTTTTAATCCAAAAGTCTAGCTCTCTGATCGTCTCTGTACTGTTTCCTCAGACTGCTCTGAATCCAGGACATGGAGAGCCTCAGAAACAGCTCACACTCCATCTAACTCCCTCCTCATGCCTCCATGCTCCTCTGTGAAAACTTGAAGACGCTCCTTTGAAAAGCTCTGGGATTTCTCAGGACTAAACTGCAGGAATATTTCCTACCACAGAGACATATTTCTGCACGGAGAACAAAGTGTACTCGCCGCTCTCTCTCCGGCAAACGGACTCAAACGCGCAGAGACAAAGGAAACCCCGGCCCGGTTGGAAAAAGAGGCGTGAAAATGAGCACGCTGGCTGGCTTAGCAGCGAGTAACATGCAACGCTCTCAGGGTCGACCCAGCTTGGCTTATCATAAAAGGCTTCCTCTGAGACATCCTCTTGGAGGAAATCAAAGAGCTTCTGTGGTGGAGATCCAACTCGAGAGAGATCAAATGGAAATAAAGAACCTTCACCTTCCTCCAGTTTCTGGCAGGGCCGGTCTGGATGATGAATACGACAGCACACCGTTGGCAAAAGAAGCCATTTTCCCATGAAAGGTGAAGAGAGACTCAGAGATTTTCACTTCTGTTATTTTCCCACTTAAAGCTGCAGGAGCTCACCTGATCACCAGCAGCTCAGGCAGAGAGCAGCACCTGTTAAGACACTTTTGATTCACAGAATATATTCAAGCACCTCATAACAACGTTATTAATCAAACCTATCTATAAAACTGTGATACGTCTTGTCTTTAGAGGTACATGCAGTCATTTCTCCAACAGTTTTCCATCCAAAAAAAATCTTCATTTTTGTAAAGATCTGACTGATCACAGACTCATCAGACCAGGACACAACTTTACAATCCTCTGTTATCCAGTTTTGGACAGTCAGACCCTCAGTCTCCTTTTCTTAGCTGACAGGAGTGGCACCTGGTGTAGTCTTCTGCTGTTTTAGCACATCTGCTCCAAGATTGGACATGTTTTGTTTTCAGAAATCACCTTGATTGAGTTCCTGTTGCCTTTCTATCATCTTCAAACCCTCTGACTATTCTGCATTTTGGTATTTTCTTCCAAAACGTTCCAGTTGCAGTTTCCTACTCGGAACTCGGAAATTCCTACTTCTGACTACAACTTCAACCAAAAGACGTGACCCAAGCCAAAGTGTGTGTTTGTTGTGATGCTAATGAATGCAGCTCGGACCTTCCTCAGAACTCTGCATTGCTTTACAACTTCTTTTTTCAACAACTTACAGGATGCAAAGTGACAAGGTAATGTATCTCTTTCTAGTTATGTAGCGGTAGTTTTTGATGTGTGACAACAAGCAATTTTTGGAAAACTTGTTATCGTACTTTTGTAGCTATATATGGCCACTTACAGCCTGGTGCTCTAAGATGTGTCTGAATAATATAAATTTGCTCTAGTTTTAATTGTCTTGTTCCTGAAGTTGAGTATCCAGGCCAGTCCAGCCCTGTCCGACCTGACCATGAAGCTAAGGAACAGCATTTATAGATAACCTATTTTGATGCTATAAAACTCATCTTAAAGTGTGTATTTCCATCAGGCATATATCTAAGAAACAGACTTTTTTGTAACTACTTAGAAACTCCTCATAGCATCTTTAAGGAAGTTGATATTGCTTAAAGGTTCATGTTCTTTTTCATTTTCATTTTACTTACTTATTTTTCCACCTTCTGATATTTATCTTGTATCCTGCTGCTGCTGTAAACCTGGGATTTCCCCCTGTTGGACCAATAAAGGTATATCTTATCTTATTCTAAAAAATGTCTTACCCTTCTCACTTGATAGTCGACTAAATTTACAGCAGATTTTGTAGATTTCGACTGAAGTGTTCTGACTAAATTTTGACTAAAACTAAAAGATATTTTCGACAAAAGACAACTAAAGCCAAATTTAAAAGTGCTGTCAACATTTACACTGTGGTGCATCACTGCTTATTAATATGATGGCAAAAGAAAAGTGTTAAAGACCCTGTTAGGGTTTGTTTGGACCTTCTTTGGGTTCATCCTCCTCAGTGACACACACACACACAAAGGGAGGGAAATGTACATCAGATACATGCAGTTAACATGTAAGCGGAGACGTTCTGTGCACTTAAACATGTATAATGAAGGGTTTGTGAATGAGCATGTGCATGCTGAAGGAGCCGCAGAGATACTGTAATTTACTGAGACACACAAACACACACGGACACACACTGAGAACCATTACAGTCGCCCTGCTGTGCGTCCTCACAGCGGGCGTCCTCTCTGTGCCGAGTGGAGGGGGATACAAACGACAGCGGTGTGTATTGAACAAACACTCATCTGTCTGCTCATGCTAAGGAGAACATGGCGGGGGGGTCTGATGGCGAAGCGGCGACGCGTGCAGACCCCGCAGACACGAAGGCCACCAATAGAAGCAGCCACCCACGGACCGGGGCCGTCTGATGGCACAGGACAGCTTGTAGTCGGCCTCGGTGTGGGCGGAGGAGAGAAAAGTGTGATGAAGCAATCAACACTTATCCCAGAATTAGAGTTATAATTAGTTTTGCATATTGCAAATGAGTCATCTCGTGGAAAAAACAAAATTTAAATCGGCTCTCCAGATTATCTTTGAGCAGAGGAAAAAGGCAGCTGGGTGCATTGTTGCTCTGAAACTCATACATAATTCTTTACAATGATTAAGGAGAAGCATCCTCGCCGAAATCCCCTCACAGCAGGAGCAGGAAGAATGTTTTCTCTCCCTGACATCTGAATTATTTTATCGCCAAAACACTTAACATAAATTATGACTGCTTAAAGGGGCTCTGCAATGTTCTTACCCAGGGCTCATTTTTCCACTTTATAGAAAAGTGTTTTATTTTTCATGACCAAGAAACATTTGAAATGTTATGGCTCTTTTCCACTAGCATGCCTTGGCCCTACACTACTCGGCCCTACTTGACTTGCAGCGTGTTTCCACTAGCCTGGTACCTCCTAAAACAAGCTAGTTTTAGTGCCTACTCCGCTCTGGTTCCAAGCGAGCTGAGTCCATACTAAAAGATTACGTCACCGACTACCGGCTACTGATTGGTCAGACAATGTCATCATCGATGAGTCATGAGCGCGACACAGATTGTTTTAACAGTGACGCTGCACCCCATTGGGCAGGCGACTGGGGCTAATGGAAAAGCAGCACAAGTCGAGTAGAGTACAGTAGGGCTAATGGAAAAGGGCCATTAGACTGCTAAAAAGGCTGTTTACCCCATTTTGTGACTGTACATACCAGCAGAAACAGGCTCATATGTGAGGCTTAACAGAGGCATGAGTTGATCCCCTTTCTGTGCCAGCATCAGGTGCATTTCCACAGTCTATCTGTACTGCATGGCAAATCACCCTCTGTCTCCACAGTTAGATGTTTTCCACAACCTGCACCTCAGTCCATTTCTGGCATAAGCTCTGCACTGGTTCGCTGGAAATACGCCCCACGTCTATTTTTAGTGGGAGCTGCCTCAACCCTCCGCCAATCTCTGTGAGCATGTCAATCAAAACAGGAAAACTAGCACTCAATGTCTAAGCAGACAACGAGTTAAGGCCCTATAAATTCATCGCTCCATTTCATGATTTTCTTTTTTTCGTTAATCAGTGCTATTGGTTACTTTTCATGTGAGTGAGTGCGATTAATTCCTTCTGTAATTAAATAGTGTACAAAAACATAAAATCAGTGTTGTCATTTCCTGTAAAAGTCACGAATTTTGGAGTTTTTCTCCGTTCTAAGTACTTGTAATAATTTTTACATATCATTTTAATTATAGCTCTATAAAATCTCCCCTTCTGGGTCAATCAGTTTGACCTCATACATGCTCCTATAAATCTAATAAACTGACAAAATATGCACTTAATTATGTACAAAATTCAATTAAAGAGTTTAGCTGTTTAGTTTGTTAACCCTTTGGCTTTAGTGTGTCTGTGTGTGTGCAGCTCTGGACTTGATAAGTGTGTTGCCTCACAGGGACCTGACTGGCATTTAGGCAGAATATTCCCACAAGCCGATGTGTAATTAATTAGCCTGCTGTTCACAGCCGCAGCACCACCCCTCCTCCACCGGCTTCCTGCCCCCCCCAACCCCCGTCTCGTAAGTTAAGATCGGTATAATCAGATCCGCTGGGAACTCTTCACAGCCACCAACAAACCCCTCCTCCCTATCTCGCACGCACCAGCCCATCATTAGCATCTCCTCGCCGCGCCTCTGAAGCTGCTAACTGACGCTGCATGTTATGACAGCCTCGGCCCACACCTCGGCTCCTCGGTGACGTCTCCATCTGGACAGCAGAGACAACAATCAGCTGATCCGTCACTGACACATCGCATCAGTCCTGTTTGGAGCAGTTTGGATGTCTTGGGGTCATTATGGTTCAGATTTAAGCGGTTCAAAGTGAAGAGCTTGTTGTCGTCTCTGGAGGAACGTGGGCTCCTTCGTCTTTCTCGTTAACCTTATCGTGTAACGCAGAGCGCAGAGGCCTCTTTTTTCTCCTCAAGGTGATGTCTGAGGATTGCTGACTACAAATCCCAGTTGCTGGGGAAATTAGTCCTGGTCTCGCAGGAAGGGGTTCTGACCCGGGCTTGTTCTGCAGGACAGATTAAAGCAGACGAGTGTTGAGACCCGGGGAGGATAAAGGCCAGCGCTCTGACAGCTCGTGCTCCCGCTCAGCAGGGGGCTGTGCACACTCAGCACAGCAGCTGGCTCGCAGGCATCATAACTCTGCGACTATAACCGAGGAGTTTTTCAGTTAAGTGCTGTTTGGATGGCAGCATGACTGGAAATAGACATCAAACTACAACTGCCTGGTGGTTTCATGCCTCTGTGAGGTTTACAGAAGGCAGGCTGTCAAATGTGGCAAAAGAAAGTTCAATTTAGTTTGTCAAATTTTGAAAATATTTTGCTGTATTAAGGTTATTCTTGGTTGTTTTGTCTCTACAAGTATTTAAACAGCCCCCAAAATAATTTCAATTAAACAGTTTTATTGGTAATGACTTCACATTTAACCTGTTCTATAGACATCCACTTGGCAGCCTGTATCAGCTAATATTCAACCAGGAGTTTTAGCAAAATCTAATCTTATCTCAAAATCTTATCAATTCAAGCTTAAAGATGCTATGAGGAGTTTCAAAGTAATATCAAAAAAGTCTCACTTTTAGATATATGCCTGATGGAAATACACACTTTAAAGGAGTACTTCACCCAAAGAATGATATGCCTTAATTTTCTGCTCGCCCTCATGCTGAGCAACACTCTGGAGCACTTTTTTGATGTCTCAAATGCAGCCGGAGGCCTGGGGGGATTTTCGCTGTCAACAAACGTCCATCTAACAGGGGACAACGGAGCCCGAAGAAAAAGGTCCATAAAGTCCACAAAAAGCGTGCCTATTTTCCTTCATACTGCTCATCGCTGTAATCCAAGTGTCCTGGCGAATTGCGTCCATAATTATTTTGAAGCGAGGCCATTTAGTACATTTTTCGAGCCTAAACAGTGCTATATCGTACTTCCGCAGTGCGTCTACAGCGCTCCTGCACTCGTAAGCCGTCTGGATTGGTCTGCGCGGCTTACGTAGTGCAGGAAGCGTGCACTACAACAAACACACGCTTTGGCTTGGGTCTCATCTTTACAACAGTCGCCGTGTGTGCTCATGGGTAGCAGAGTCTTTAGGTCACCGGAAATAGATTCTCCTCATAGCACCTATAAATCAGAGTGAACATTTCTCCAAAGTTTGAAGAAAATTCCTGTGGGTGTCTTCTTTAAAGCCAGGGTTGAACATTAGGCTTTGACCTTGTACTTATGAGAACCAAAATCAGATATTTTCAAGTCAACATGAATACTGGTGAAAAATTTGAAGAAAATCTCCCAGAAGGTCTTTGAGAAAATGAATTTAATAATATGGGACAAACATGAGGTCCAGTTAGTTGATGTTGAACCACCAAACTCAAATTTTCTTAATTTGATTAAATTTTAATGCAACAGTTTGACACAGCTGCTCTTTGAGGATTAGACAAGTTAAGCCTTGGAAAGAATCAGGAGAGTTGAGCATCTGTTGCATCTTCTTGTTGGCCTGCAGTAGTGTTATGCTCAAGACCACTCTATCCGAGACCAAGACTTGCCCAAGACCAAAATGCACTGAGACCAAGACAAGACCAAGACTTTTGGGAGTCGAGACCGAGACCGAGACCGAGACCGAGACAAGACCATCAAAGTCAGTTTTAAAAACCATGACAAGGTTGAACAGTTAAGGGGGTTGTCCCTCAACCCCAAATTCCACTGCACGCAAAAGCGCCGTGCCGTGGAGCGGAGTGCCGAGGTCTTGCTCCGACAGGCAAACCCCACTGAAAGCGGCACGTCCAGAAGCACCGTGGCGCGCCGCCCCATAGGGGGTGGGCTGATCCCCGGAGAGCCACAGGCTCTCATGAGAATAGCGATGTCACACGCTCATAAAGCATGTTATAGACTGAGAAAAGAAATAAACAACACCTTGCTTTGCCTCACAGCTCCGTGATTTATTCAACTTCTTTTTATTCAACTTCTATACACATCCGTGTAGAAAAGATGTTTGGTGTCATGTATCCAATTTTATATTTTTCTGTTCCTCTACGATTCACTTTTCTTCGTCCATGGTGTGGTGTTGTCTCTGGGACCCTCTGACCGACTGCTGACCTGATGCTCATGTCTCCAGTTTTGACGCAATGACCAACAATTGAGGAAAATTACGTGCAAGAGTCTGTGCATTGTGTTTTATTTTGAAACTTCCGGTTACTCCACACGATGACTTCCTGTCTGGTGCTTTCTTAACGACAGTGAATTTACGAGGTTTGGAGCGTGCAGAAAATAGACCTGAAGCGTATCTCTCACGCCTTGGCACGTGCCGGCGCTTCAGCAACACGGCACTAATGCGCCGCAGCGTAGTGGAATTTGCCCGATAGACTACAATGGGAGCAAAGTGCTCTGCAGTACGTTTCAAGGACGCTCTGTGGCGCGGCGCTTTCGCGTCCAGTGGAATTTGGGGGTCGGTCACAACACCGGGAATGTTGCAGTCATCACAGGGGAAGTAACACATGAACTGAAGCTTTTTGTTTTTTTTACAAAGTGTTCCTCCTTATTTACATTGATGAAGACAGCAGATCATTGCTGGTCTTGATCGGTCTTGATGTAAAATCCCGAGTTTGGCCAGTCCGAGACCAAGACAAGACCGGGTAAAAATGCTCTTGAGTCCAAGACAAGACCTTCAAAATGTGGTCTTGAGACCAAGACCGGCTTGAGTAACACAACACTAGCCTGCAGTGAATGGTCTAAAACTTACTGAAAAATGGTGCAACAACTCTCAATAATTTTTTCCAACTTGGAATAATTGTGTGGATATCTGTGAGTGATATGTGAGAAATGATTGACACAAGACTAAAACAACTAAATGGGAGAGAAAGTTCTGAACTACGTTTCCTTTCTTTCAGTGTTGACGAATGAAACACTCAACCTTCAATCTTAAGACGTTAATTCATCATTCCCAAAGTCCAAACTGAGATGGAGAAGGCAGCTTTTAGGTTCTTGCTGGTTGTTGTACCTGTGCGTCACTGCAATTCTTATATAGGACTCTCTTTAAAAAGAAGTAAATTAAAAATGAGAAGAAGAAGAAGCCTAAAGAGGTTTGTGTTTCATTTGAATGACTCTGGTGTTTGTTGAGAACTTTGTGCAGACTGTTTGGAGTTTGTTGACCAGAAGAAAAGTCCTGGATCCAGTAAAGCCAGGCACTTTTACATCAGTTCTTAAAGGACTCCTTAATATTTGCCTCTGGATTCTGCATCTCTGCCTGGCTTGGCTTCCTTTAATTAAAGACTATTGATGACTTTAACCCTAAAATCTTCCCCCACAGAAGCTCTCCGCTTCCTCCACAGAGGAGAATTAGATGTTTCCCATTCCTAGATCTGGTCTGAGCCCCCCATGTGTGAGCAGTAGTGGACTCACACCTGGATGTGATGAAGTGGAGGCCCTCTCAGGTCGGGGCCTCTTTGTTAGGACCTTATCTTAATGTATAATATAATGTAAACATGAGCTTTGCTTTCATGCCGCCTTGATGAGCACAGCAGGCTGACATGTTGATGTGTAAATTAATAATCTCTCTGCAGGGGAGGATTATTCCAGCATAAAGGTTCATGTCGTGAATATTACGCCGATGCCGCATAATACGCCGGACTCACTGCTGAGCTAAAGACTCCACAATGCACACGTCCGACATACAGAAGGACATAAACATGATGTGTGTTTCACGCATATGTTCTTTGGATATCAAACCACAGAGTAAATCAGTCCAAGACTCTCTGTGTTGAGCACCTCTGGGCCAAATGAGGGAGGAGCTGTGAAGAGAACGAGACACCTGCAACTGATTAAAGTGAGAAAAGGACATTTTAGACTAGAGCTAGATAATAGACCACAATCATCTGAATTTTCTAATTTAATTTACAACAAATGTGTGCATGGATTTAACAAAAATAATGAGAAAAAGTTAGATACTGGATTGACTATGTGCTCTCATTGATCCATCATGGATGTGATGTAACAAATTGGCACATCACATATTTAATTATTAATTTCACAGCAGAGGCATCTCCAAACCAAATCCAGAATATTAATCTATTAATATGACGAGAGAGACACAAGGTCAGCATTAATTATGAACAAGTTTCCTCTGTTATTGTTTTATATCTGCAGTGTTTTTTCTTGCTGTGAAAGGACATGGCAGTCTTAAAATATGTTTTATACGTGTGGATGCTTTAGCCTGAGCTGTTAGTCCACATAGCTCCTGACTAACTTACTCAGAAGCCTATGAGCTGTTGCCCAGGTAGACTGCACACTTAAATTCAGAGATATTTTGAAAGAAATAAAGGCATGACTTGTAACATCTGTCTCATTCTCTCTTTTTTTTGCGAAGGAAAAAAAAGGTTTAATATCAACTATTGGGAGGAAAACTCTGGCATCTAGTTTTAAGGCCATATCGTCCTAGTAGTAGTATACTTGAAGTCCATTTTACTAAGTATGCTTTAGTATAAGTATAGCAAGAATACTGCATGTCATGCAGATGTAGTGCACAATAAAGTATATTAATTTAATATTTCTTCAGACTGAATTGAAACATTTTTAAGCTCACATAAGTATACTTTCAGTATAGTTTAACAGGTCACTTTAAATTTACAAAAGTAAACATTCAAGGGTATAAAAAGTACACTTATCTTTGTATAGCGAGTGTGTACGTTATGCTTCTAGTCCACATTATAGTTTATTGAAGTATTCTCAACCCCAAACCCTTATGCAAGGGATGAGAACTTAACCAATAAAGTCAAGTCAAATGTTTCTTTATGTTTTTATGGTAAAGATAATACAACTAGCAAAGTTTAAGTATAAGTTTTATTGTTAAAGGATGAGTTTGGTTTCTACAGCTTTCACATTGTTTATAGAATGAAGTAGAACAATATACTCACCCAGAAGGCTTTCCTGATCCAAACAGTGCTTCAGGAGATATTTAGATCCAAAATCGAGCGGCGGACATCCTTATAATGGTAGCACACGGGGCATGTATAGCGCCGCTCCTAAAACTGCATTAATTGTCCAAAAACTCATTAGTTTCACCAATATTTCATCATGGTCCGCTCACGCTACTTCTCCATTACAGTCTGTGTCGCTCCACCCATGTTTTTGTGGCTGTGCTGACCTCTGAACTGAAAACTCTCTTTATGGCTGCAGCACAAGTGTAGTACGGCTCATTCTTTCAGGGGCGACCGCCGGCTACTCAACGAATTTCTTCTTCCAGTTTTGTGCAAAATGGACAAATATCTATCGGATGAAGATGTTGTGGAGGAAAACTTTCAATATGATGGGTGTCCTTACAGTTTAGAGCCAGAGTTTACAGATGAGGAGCTCATCGAAAGGAGGACGCCGAGGCAAAAAGAAGAACAGCTGGCCAGAGAGCAGTCTTCAGTTCAGAGGTCAGCACAGTCACAAAAACATGGGCTGAGTGACCCCGGACTGTAATGGAGGAGTAGCCCGAGTGGACCATGATGAAATATTGGTGAAACTAATGAGTTTTTGGATGATTAATGCAGTTTTAGAAGCGGCGCTATACATGCCCCGTGTGCTACCATTATACGGATGTCCACCGCTCGATTTTGGATCTAAATATCTCCTGAAGCACTGTTTGGATCAGGAAAGCCTTCTGGGTGAGTATATTGTTCTACTTCATTCTATAAACAATGTGAAAGCTGTAGAAACCAAACTTATCCTTTAAGTTTAAGTCTTTGTATTAATGTACTTTGTCTTAGACTTTTCTTTACACAATTCAGTATAAAACAAGTAAATATCACTATGCTATTCTTCAGTATATCAATATAGTATATAAAAAGTAAACCTCAAGTATACAGCCTCAGTTTAAGTAAAAAAAGTATAATTGTTTAAGCTATATTTGACTAAGGGTAATGGCACAGAGAGATGTTAACTTTAAAGGGGGGTATAAAAGTAATAGAGAGCCACTGTTTTATACAAATAATCAGAGAAAAAATGGCAATAAAAATCCCACAAAGTGAGTTTATCAGAGCGACTTTGACACAGTGCTCTAGACAGCATTGTCCAGCTCAGAGTAGGCACCATACTGCTGATCAGGGTTAACAGCTTAGTGCACAGTGCTGCCACCCGTCAGTGACTAATGACAGAAATTATGTGCGGGCCATTATTTGCATCAGAGGTTGTTGAGCGAGTTCAAATCTGAGATCACGAGCGGAGATGTGTTCTTTATGTAAAGTGTGAACACATTCACTGGAGTGCAGTCAACCTGACATCTGATTATTCTGCATAGATGCAAAGGTGAAGGGTATAAACAGAGTCTGTGGAGATGGAACAGCTCCTTCAAGCAGATCTCACGTGATGACAGTCATCCATCTTGTGAGTAAAGAGGCTGGACGTGCAGCAGCAGATAAATGCAGCGTTGACTCACAGTTTAAACACAGCTACAGTCTCTTAACTGTCTGCAGCAGCATGAATTACCTGGTTTTACACTCTATATTTACCTAGACCAAACAGAGGGACACCCCCACAGACAGCAAACAGCCCATCCACCTCCCTCAGCTCCATTTCCTGTTGAACTCTGCGTTACCTGCCCCGGCTGGAGGCCCGGCTGAGGCCCTCGCTCCACTCTGCCTCCGCTCTGCTCGGCTCCAGATGCTGCTCAGACAGAGAGCGCCTCTGTTCGGCCCCGCAGAGGCAGCCTGGATTTGGGGCCTTTCCCCCCTTTTCCTAGAGAAAATGAGGAGTGTAAAAGTCCACACCTGGACGACCTAATTACAGCCAGACCCTGTTAAAGACTCGGCCCGCTCGCCCAAACAAAAACAGCTCCGTTTGGTTACACAGAACTCGAGTGTGCGCAGAAGAAAAGAGGAGACGCCTCGTTTCTGTCTCTGTGGACTTCCACTCATGAGTGTAATCCAACATGAATCCACTTCATTACTGTTTCTAATGATTCATGTTAAAGAAGAACCAGGGCACCGGGAATCAAAACTGAAACCCTGATTCAATCAGAGAAGGTTACACAACACCAGGATTATAAACTCTACACAAACTACTGATACTGATACAATGGCAACCAAAATGGAGTTAAAATCTTCAGGAAAGCACCTACACTTTTGGTTTGACCTCCTTCACCTTCACAGCTCCTTAATCCTTGGTGCCATTGATTCAGCAAGCTGCTGAAGCATCCCTCAGTGATGTTGCTCCATATCTCTACGACAGAATCACAACCCTCAGGTCGGCTGTGGGGTTTGAATCCATGCTCAGGTGGGAGCAGCCTGAACCGCTGGTCCAAGGCAGGATGGATCCGTGCTTTATGATGTTCACACCAAACTCTGAATGTGGAGCAGAGATCCAGACTCATCAGATCAGGAGACACTTTTACAATCTTCTGTTGTAATATTTGTGAGCGTGTGTAAACAGTAGCCTCAGTTTCCTGTTCTTAGCTGACAGGAGTGCCACTTGGTGCAGATTTTCTTCCCTTGTAGCTCATTTGATTCAAGACTGAACATGTTGTGAGCTCAAAAATGGTCTTCTGCATACCTTGGTTGAACCATTCTCCACTGATCTCTGGCATCAAAAAGGCTTTTTGGACGATCTGGGTCACTGGGTGTTTTCTCTTTATCGGACCATTCTCTGTAAACCCTACTGGTACATATTGTAGTTTTTGAACCAGCTCATCCGGCACCAACAACCAAGTTATATATCCAAAGTCTCTTAAATCATCTTCCTCCTCCAATCTGCTTTGGTTTGATGACGTAAATAACAATTCATGTTACGACAAAAAATAAATCGATAAAAACAGTACTGTCTAAATCAGGGGTGGGCAACTTTGATTTACTATCACTATAGTAAGATTAAAGCTGGGGTTGGCAATTTTGGAAAACTAGCATGAATTTGAAAGTAGCATGTCCTCAGGGCTCCGCCTAGCCCCACCCCCCGCTCACATGCACGCGCGCAGCCGCTATATCCAGAAGACTGATTCAACTCCAAACCCTCAGCACAATGTGTTTGTTTCACACTACACCAAGTCATGTCTCAGTCAGCGGTAAGAAAACACCAAACAAACATGTAAAGTCAGTTAGTACTCACAGCCGATGTTGATCGGGGTATAGGTAGTTCCTCTGACATTCTCCACATAGCTGTCAAATCTCCTGTTTTGGTCATGAAACTACCATATTTTCCCCTCTTTTCTCCCGTCCTCCTGTATCAGTATTCTCCTGTAAATCTCCCGTGTGACGATGTAATAATAAAAACATTCCTCTGCCTCTCCAAACTGAACTCTGTCTCTAACCTGAATGGGGCAGTAATGCTCCAAAATGATGGATGCCAACCACCGAAGAAGAAGAAGTCTCGCGAGAACTGCCACCTGCAGTAGCATGGATGGCAGTTCTCGCGAGATTAGAGCCAACAGCGGAACAAACTTAAAAAAAAAAAAGAGTTTATTTTAGATTTCTTGTACATCCGTCTTAAAATGTGAGGGATACTGGAGCTTGGTTGGTGTTGTGGGACTGCTCACAGCGGACTTCCCTTATTTTCAAAGACAAAACTTGAAAGGTAAGCATTCTCCAGCGGAGTCTGTTCCCTACACGCTACATACTACATGCTACATGCACTGTCTGTGCACGCCGGGAAAATGCACGCGCAGCACACACGCAGAATGGCGACGGGATCTGATTGGTATGAAAAAAGGTATCCCTGCAAGATTATTGGTTGGTGTTTTCCCTGTTTCACTCCTGCTGTAGATAGCTAATATTTTTCGCTCTGTTTTAAGAACACATTATGAGTTGATTACCATCGGGTCATAAAGACCATTTTAACCAGTATTTCAAAAAGTGTATCTAAATCAGATCGCCAACCGTAGCTTTAACACATTAAAACGCAACATGATTAATTGACACATAACTAAAGCCTATCTGAACTTTTTTAAAAATGCAATAAAGGAAAAGAGTTTGCTAGCTTTTAAAGTATAAATATATCACCTCAACCACTGTTTCCAAATATAGTTACCTCTGCCAGGAGGTTATGTTTTGCCGCTGTCTGTTTGTTTCTCTGTTAGCAACATAACTCTAACTAAAATTGAGTACGGATTTCAATAAAATTTTCAGGAAATGTCCGGATTGGGACAAGGAACAAAGGATTTGATTTTGGGACTGATCCAGATCACAGTGTGGCCATGACAAAAACTTTTCGTGAATAACTACTGAACTAAAATAGATATCATTATGAATCCAGTTGCTTATGGTATGTTTTTATGGTCAAGGAATCTAAATATTTAGGTGAAATAACGGTAGGACTAATATTTATGGTGAAAATCACAGTATGGATGAGGACTGTGGTCTCTGAGTGCTTTTCTAGTTTTAATTACACCGTTAGTTAAATTTGATGCCTCATAACAGATATTTAGAGACACAATCATAGCACAGCAAAGTAATGAATGTAAAAGTCTAAACAGATCTAACAATCTATACCTATCCTAGTTTTTTCTTTATGTAGTATTAGTAATTCATGATAAATCATTTTTAGCAGCTGTTAATTTTTCTTCATATTTCATAATTTTGTTTTGGAAATTATTGACAGGCCGCACTGAGTCAGACAGAGGGCCGCATGTGGCCCCCAGGCTGCCTGTTGCCCTCCCCTGGTCTAAGTCATGATCCTGGCTGCGGTCGAAAAGTCATTTTTGCTTAGGAAGACTCCTAATGGAGTGAAATGAACCAGAAGTAGTTCATGATCAGAGCTGTCTAAATAGTTTAAATGCTTAGGAAAGGTGGCTCAATGCTTCCTTTATTATCTCCTTTAGCATAGGATACACCGGAGCATCCTTTAGGAAAGGAGAGGAGATTATTCTGTCCCACAATCTCCGCGGCAACAGCATTTATAAACAGTGCGTATTCCGACTGCTTCCTCATTCAACTGAATGACAAACAAATCCCTCAGACCATGTGAGTTCCCTCTGCTGTTCATCCTTTCTAAAGTTTACCAAAACCTGCCTTAACTTTCCAGCAGTCTGATTCTCTGAAGAGAGCAGGATATGAGACATTTGATGTTGATTCTGTTTTAAACTTGGTTCAATATGAATCACTTGTACTCTATTAGATTGTAGTCTTAACAGTTTGTGCCTTTCTTTCATTCAGTTCATTTATTTTCATGCACTGATTGGTGTTCATGTTGATAATGAGAGGACAGATTTATTTACATCCTCACTTCCAACATCGGTTATGCACACCTCATTTTTACCGGGTTGTTAAAGGATAAGTTCTGTTTCTACAGCTTTCACTTTGTTTATAGAATGAAGTAGAACAATATACTCACCCAGAAGACTTTCCTGATCCAAACAGTGCTTCAGGAGATATTTAGATCCAAAATCGAGCGGGGGACATCCGTATAATGGTAGCACACGGGGCATGTACAGCGCCGCTCCTAAAACTGCATTAATCGTCCGAAAACTCATTAGTTTCACCAATATTTCATCATGGTCCGCTCACGCTACTCCTCCAAGACAGTCTGTGTCGCTCCAGACATGTTTTTGTGGCTGTGCTGACCTCTGAACTGAAGACTTTGTTTACGTTTGCCTCCGTGCATGCGCAGTACGGCTCATTGTTTCAGGGGCGACCGCCGGCTACTCAACAACTTTCTTCTTCCAGTTTTGTGCAAAATGGACAAATATCTATCGGATGAAGATGTTGTGGAGGAGAACTTTGAATATGATGGGTGTCCTTACAGTTTCGAGCCAGAGTTTACAGATGAGGAGCTCATCGAAAGGAGGACGCCAGAGAGCAGTCTTCAGTTCAGAGGTCAGCACAGTCACAAAAACATGGGTGGAGCGACACAGACTGTAATGGAGGAGTAGCCTGAGCTGACCATGATGAAATATTGGTGAAACTAATGAGTTTGTGGACAATTAATGCAGTTTTAGGAGCGGCGCTATACATGCCCCGTGTGCTACCATTATACGGATGTCCACCGCTTGATTTTGGATCTAAATATCTCCTGAAGCACTGTTTGGATCAGGAAAGCCTTCTGGGTGAGTATATTGTTCTACTTCATTCTATAAACAATGTGAAAGCTGTAGAAACTGAACTTATCCTTTAATGTTCAAATTGTGTAAAGGAACAACATTGTCATGATACACAAGCTCTTCTAAGATGAGCTTATTGTAGTCCATCCTCAGAAAACTGTAGTTTCACTGCAGCAGTAACATTCTCCGTCACATGATGACGTAGCGTAGTGAAAGTGTAGTCGGATTCTCTCTGCAAGCCAGTTTTCCTTTCCTAAGTCCTTCTAAATTCTCCTTTCTCCTTTCCTTAACCTCATGACCTTTTCAATCAGGGTTAAGGAAAAGTAGATAGGAAAGGGCTTAGGAGGCGTCTCTGTCTCTGCTAACGTCCCCTTCATTTACTGACCTTGACTCACCCAGCATTAGTGACATGAAATGTTGCAGTACCCTGAGGTGGAAAACACTCCAGATTGTAGTGTTTGGGAGGCGACCTCCTGTGAGTCCCTGCAGGGCATCGAGGGGCCTGATGTTCATGTTCGTTCTTGTGCTCTCCGCCGTTCCCTCCCCCCACCGGGCACGGCTGCAGCTTTAAATTCCCGACCAGAAGCGTTTTAAGAGCACGACGGTCCCAGCAGGCCGGATGAAAGTAGTGATTTTTTTCCTGCCTCCATAATTCTAGCCTTTTTGTCCACTATATGTCATTACAGGGAGCTGCATCTAGTTATTTGTGTCCTGTGGCCGGATACATGTGCACAGAGGGAACCAATTTGTGTGGGAGGCGTTTTAGGACAAAGGAGGCGGCTGATGTGAGATCGGTGAGCCTGCAGGCGTCTGGAGGCCCCGAGTCAGTGAGGAATGTGAGTGTGAGGATGAAAAGCTCTCCAACACTGTTCGACGGAGAGGTGTGGTCTCTGCTGTGTGACCGGCAGCCATCTTTACAGTGGCACGTAGGAGTCATTTTGGGCTTAAACATGATCAGGCTTTTGATGGACAGAGACACAAAGAGGGAAAACACCTCTCCTGTTCAAAGAGTAACACAAGAGTGCCCTGCAGCACAGACTATTAGCCTGAGGAGGGCGGTCCTTACAGCAATCACAAGAGGAGTGTCCTGCATCAGTGGCTCCATGTGAAAGCAACAATGGCCCCGTTTACATGGGTAGTTTTCCTCAATCTGATTGAAATCGATCGGATTTAGTGAATCTGATTCGATCTGGAAACATGAACTTTGAGTAAAGAGATCCACGTTCAATCCTCGTTTGCATGGTCCCAGCTGAATCCGATTGTATTGTTTTTTTTGACATGTGCAGAAGATCACTCTACCACTACCTGCAAATGTGTCAGCGAAGAAGAGGTGCACTTCCTGCTTCCTGTTTACCTCTAGAAAGATGGATCCACGTCGTGTTTTGTTGGGCACGCTTATTGTGTTGTGGTTACATTTATTTGAGGCTCTGAAGTCATTTTTAACTCTTGCAGGGTTTCTATTAAAAAGTTTGTTTCCTCCACCGTCCAGTTCTTCTGTTTGTTTGCCATGTTTGTTTGGGCATGCTGTGTGTATGTCAGTACGTGCCTCTTACGTACTACGGAGTGCCTGCACAGACCGAACAATCCTCTCTGTCAACCCAATCCGCTCCACTCAGCCGTTTACATGAAGCATGGAGCGGATTATCAATCGGCGTAGACTACCTCTTACATTCAGATCTGAAACACATTCAGATCAGGTGAATCCGATTGGCTAAGGTGTTTACATGAGACATTTCTAATCCAATTGACCTTTCAATCTGATTGTAAATAGGATTTTTTGACCCATGTAAACGGGGCCAGTGAGAACCCAGTGATGCACGAGACTGGGTTTTTGCTGATATCCGTTATGCCATTATTTCTGATACTGATACCAACATCTTTTGTCAAGAACACAAAAAATCTCTAACTACTGTAAAATTCCAAATAAAAGCCAGATTCTAATTAATTGTTGGGTCCTAAATACATGCTGGGTGTTGCAGCACATTTGTTAAATGGATGCCCTTCCAAATAATAATAATAATAATAATAACGTTGTGTGTAATTTATTTGGCACAGCCTATGAGCTATGGTCAAAGTTACAGAACACATATGCAAACGCTGAGCTAGCAACTGACAGCTCAAGCGGTTGGCTCACTTCTCCTCTCTCTGTATGGCAACAAATGCAGGTTGGTGTGAGGTGCTCTGTTTTATGACAGTGCAGTTACACTCAACGTCCACAGAGGCCACTAGAGCACAAAAAGCCAGAATCTTACAGATTAGGGCTTTGAAGATCCAAAGAGGAAGACGTTGTCACTGCTGCTACATGTTATTTGCCCTTAACTAACATCAGGAGGCTAGTCAGGTCAGTTAGCGGTACATTGCTGCTGATCGCGATGGCCCCGGTACAGCAAAAACAAAAGTAAGACCTTAAAGGGACTGTGAGGAGTTTCTAAGTAATAACAAAAAAGTCTCACTTTTAGATATATGCCTGATGGAAATACGCACTTATCAATGAGTTTCATAGCATCAAAATAGGTTATCTATAAATGCTATTCCTTAGCTTCTTGGTCGGGTCGGCCAGGACAGGGCTGGACTGGCCTGGATACTCAACTTCAGGAACAAGACAATTAAAACTAGAGCAAATTTATATTATTCAGACACGTCTTAGAGCACCGGGCTGTCAGTAGCGAAATATAGCCGGCTACAAAAGTACGATACTAAGTTTTTCAAAAATTGCTTGTTGTCACACATCAAAAACTACCGCTACGTAACTAGAAAGAGATACATTACCTCATGGCTTTGCATCCTGTAAGTTGTTGAAAAAAGAAGTTGTAAATCAACGCAGAGTTCTGAGGAAGGTCCGAGCTGCATTCATTAGCAACAAAACAAACACACACTTTGGCTTGGGTCACGTCTTTTGGTGCGTTCCAGTTGTAGTCAGAAGTAGGAATTTCCGAGTTCCGAGTAGGAAACTGCAACTGGAACGTCCCCGAAGTCAGAATTTCCTACTGGGAACTCGGTGAAACCTCGCCACCCCCGAGTTGACAATGGAAGATGGATGCCCCCAGTGTGAACAGTTATTTAGCTCCTGTAATAATCCATTTATTTGCACTTCTGACTGGGGTGTGTCGCTCTAGATCAGCTGTATACATAGTATTGTTAGACTTATATTTACAAAAATGCTGCCATAGTGATAATCACATTCTTCATGTGATATTTGTGAACAACAACGCAGGGCGTGCTAACAACAGCTAACAATAGCCTGGTAGATCAGCATGTTTTTTTCCGACTTCAGCTGGAACGCCGATAAGTCAGAGATGATGTCACTCCCAGTTCAGAGGTTACTGGAATGCAGCATTACGACAGTCGCCGTGCGTGCTCATGGGTAGCAGAGTCTTTGTGTCGCCGGTAATAGATTCTCCTCACAGCACCTTTAAGGATTATTAGAACACATGATGATCAGGGACAAGCCTTGAAACACCAATATCATAACAGTCCATCAAATATTGAGTCAATCAGGTCGATAAGCAGGTGGAAAACTGGGCAGTGTGCAGCCAGCTAAGGGAGATCAGACAATATATATGTTTAATTATTAACAAGAATTATAAAGAAGTCACAGTCAGTACTTACTCTATCTGAAAATGCATGTACTTCTAAAGCAGTGTTTTTTGGACAAGTCCAGAGACAGAAATGCTCCAAAAGCAGAAGCCTTTCTTCAGAGTCCATTCTTGTTACAGTGAGACACCCGCTAACATTTAAAGTCTGTGAGGCCTGCAGAAATACACAGATATAAATATTTCTGTGAGAGACGATGGCAGATGGAGAGATGACGGGAAGAGAAGAAGAGTGAGGTTAGTCATCAGAGGTCGTCTGCCCACATTTAAAGACTTTTCTTTTTTGGAGATCGTCTTCTACAGTCTGACATTTATTTTCAGAGGTAGCTGAAGTTTTATTGTCTGTAAGAAAGTCCAGAGCTCAGGAGTTTTCTTTTTCTGGTGTTATTGGGAGTTCAGAGTGAAATCTGGAGTTTCTTCTTTCATCAATAATGTGTAGGAGACATCCGTCCTCAGTGATTTTAAAATCAAACAGTTGTGTTTACCAACGGCTGAGCCCACCTCACCTCTAAGAATAGGACTTAAAACACTTCATTATGAACACACTGAGAGAGTGCATGATCATGATCCTCAGAAAGGTCAAATATGTTAAACCTGCAAAGTTCAGCGTCTTCACAGAGGGAAGCAGACTCTTTTTTCTTTTCCTGTGCTTTATGTTAGTCTAAATACAGCATGTTCATTATGCCATAAAGTTGTTTTGAAGACCAGTCTAGACATCAACATTGCCGTGGTTACTCTGACAAAAATATATGCAAACATATTTTCCACATGTTTTTGGATCATTGGCAGCCTCACTGACATTTTTTTATCAAGATAATCATCACAATTGGCTCTTTTCCATTAGCCCTCTACTCGCCTGGTGCTGCTTTTCCATTAGCCCCCGTCGCCTGCCCAACGAGGTGCAGTGTCGCTGTAAACAGCTGAGCGGCACTGCGGTGACGTCATTTTGAGTGCGACACAACAATCTGTGGCTTTTTGTCACAAACCGAGTAAAAAAGGAAAGCAGAAGAAGGCTGCAGGTGGTAAGAAGAAATACCCCTTGAGAAGCACAGGAGAGTTTTGGAAACTATACAACAGAATGAAGCCAAGGACGAGAGCAATCCAGCTGCAAAGAAAAGACGTATGAGAAGCTAATGGTAGCTACCGCTAGCATGCTAGGTCGCCGCGCTCATGACTCATCGATGACAACATTGTCTGACCAATCAGTAGCCGGCAGTCGGTGACATCATCTTTTAGCATCGACTCAGCTCATTCAGAACCAGAGCGGAGTAGGTACTAAAACTAGCTTGTTTTAGGAGGTACCAGGCTAGTGGAAACACGCTGCAAATCGAGTAGGGCCGAGTAGAGTAGGGCCAAGGCGTGCTAGTGGAAAAGGGCCATAAAACACTATCTGCAGAAGTTCAGCTCTAATCCGAGGCTATAACATATCAACACCCCAGCTGACTGACTTAATCATCATCAACATGGTCTTTACATATTTACTGTGTGGGTGTTTAATGTCAAACAAACTCTGTTGGTTAAGTCTGAGGGGTGAGCACCTACCCAGGGGCCACATATGGCCCCTTAATCCCATAACGCTGCTCACTAGTCAATTTCAAAAATGAAAAAAAATAAAAAATGAAAAAGTAAAACAAAGTCTGCCATGAACTCTCTCTCGCTAATTGCCAAATTGGGATGTTACATGCAATAATTCTCCTGCAGCATTCTGGGGTTAGCATGATATACAAATCTGTTTTGTCCTCTACAAGAACACAAGCATACTGGTTATATCGTTACTCTAGACTGGCCCATGTGTACGACCTGAAGGGCTAACAGAGTCACAGCCCATACCATGGGAAGTGTAGTTATTTATCATCAATCTTGGGATCGAACAAGACGCAAAACCTCATGACCTGGCTACCAGCTGTAGCTCTGGTTAATGGCTAATGTTAAACTACAAAATGTTCTAAACCAGCAACATTAGCAGTGTTATGGTGGTCCTGTTGGTAGAGGAGTTCTTGAGTTGTATGTTCAAAATGCTGTCAGCTGAAACACTGTCAGCCCATTTAGCATCAACAAGTGGACACTGACCTGCAGAGAGCACTGAAGGTTGGTGGGGCATGTAACAGCTGATTTTGGCCCCAAGTTGGGCTTAGGTGGACACAGTGACCTATTCTGGCTTAAATTCAGCATCTCTTGCTGCCATGAGCTTCTCAAAGATTAGTTGCTAGCGTATTAGCACCAGTCTCTGCATCCAACGTGGAGTGAAGCCTCTTGCAAAACTTGTAAATCAAGTCTAGGGCTAGTGCACCTCTTTAACAGCTTTCCACCCTCATTTTCCTGTAAATTTGCCTTTAAATCAAACAGTGATGGACTCGTGAGTTCATCTAGTAAGCTGCTGGTTGGGTTGAAGTTCAAGTCTAATTTAAAGCCAGTTGTGACAAGCTGGGAACTGCTAGCCTCTCAGTTTCTCAGGCTTTTACAACTTTATTCATTTTGTGCCTGCAGAGTCACAGCATGTAACTTAAAGTTTTACCCGGCCACAAGCTCAAGGGTTGGCTGTCCTCCTTTGCCTTGACTTTAACTGGCTTTAGTGTGTGTCAACACTCATGAGTGTCTACACTACCAAACAAATCCAAACAAAAGGCTTTCCAGACCACTTTGAGATGCAACCTGAGCCATCAGACATCAAACTGTTTACAGGTCACACTGAGATACAGTCAGTCTGAGCATGAAGGACCTCCACCAAGAGTCCAAGCTTCCAGTTTGGAGGTTCATACAAAGTCCACACAGGGTCTTAAAGGTCCAAACAGGGCTGCAGGACAATGCTGAAAGCCTAACCAGGTCATTTCTAACTCCTAAAATAGGTTCACCTGCCAACAGATCCTGTTTGCATATGCAGACTCTTTAAATAGGGATCACTCTGACTGTGAGTTTCCAGTGGTTTCTTACATAAGATGAAAAAGTAGGCTGAATATTAATAACATGCCTCGTTATGATCCCACCCAGCCTGGAAATGTTGGCCACCACAAACAGGAAAGACCCCAAACTAAATTATCTGCGGTTTCATTGACCAAATTATTGCCCAACGACACGACTAATGTTCCCAACATTCTTTCCAAACTCAGACTGTCAGCTTGATGTGTCACGACCCTAAAGACTGACTGTAAGCGGGTCAAAAATAACGCTGAAACGATGCTAAGCTGTTTACCAGGTCTGACCCAACAATAGCAGCTGTTGGGAGGAAATCTCGACCTCCTGTATTCGGAGATCTGAAAATATCCCCACTCTCTCTTTATGAATCAAACCCCTAAACGAGGATCCTATTGTTGGCAGCAGCTGAATAACCATCCATGCAGACTGTATTTGGCATATCCTGCTCTGCTCCCTGCCGGGCGGAGCTCTGTGTCGCCTCCTCTCTGTGAATAGACAGCCAGATCGGCCCCGAGACACCAGAACATCCTGCCTGCACAGCAAGAATGTAAACAGCCCCACATGTTATGTCTACACGGGCCGGGCCTGATTTCATAATCTCAGTTATTCTTCAGCTGTCTCTGACATGCTGTACTGCTCTCAGTAAGCTGGGAAAAACTGCTCTGTGGTTCAAAAACTGTGGCTCCAAACCCAGATTTAGGTCATTTAGCAACTAATGGTTAACAAAGAGGACCTATAACCTGTTAAACTTAAGTTCAGGAAAATTGCAAAATATTTTCAAGGTCTTTACTTTGTATGGGGCGGCAGTAGCCCAGTCCAGAAGGACCGAAAGGTGGCTAGCTCAAGTCCCAACCAAACCATGTTTGGAGGTTAGTTTGGTAGCTGGAGAGCAGACTTCCAGCCGAACTGCCCTTGAGCAAGGCACTTAACCCTAAAAAACTGAGCCATCGCTCTGACATCTCCATGAATGCATGATCGTAGGACCTGTTTGCGTGTGCATGTGTATCCCAGTCTGTGTTTCTGTAGCATGTTCAACAACACAGTGGAAAGAACTGAATTTCCCAGTGAGGGTTGATAAAGGATTAGACCTGAAACTAAAAGATCTGGTGTCACAGGACACTTTTAAGAATGTTGAGCGACTTGGAGTCGGACACATCTGGCTGCAGATGTTTTGACCGATGCACTTTTTCTTTCTCCTTCGGACAATCCGAGCAAAATAAGCTGTCTGAAAATGAGACTTCTCTTTCTAAATGTATTGAATTCTTGTCTTATGTGTTTGATGACTGCATGTGTTTGTGTGAAACTGTTGAATGTGCTGCTGTCTTGGCCAGGACACTCTTATAAAAGAGATTTTTATCTATTTCTGGCTACATTGATACTCTGCTACCCATGAGCACGCTCGGCAACTGTCGTAATGCTGCATTCCAGTAACCTCGGAACTGGGAGTGACATCCTCTGCCACTTATCTGCGTTCCAGTTGAAGTCGGAAAAAAACATGCCGATCTACCAGGCTATAGTTAGCAGTTGTTAGCATGGCCTGGGTTGTTGTTCACAAATATCACATGAAGAATGTGATTATCACTATGGCAGCATTTTTGTAAATATAAGTCTAACAATACTATGTATACAGCTGATCTAGAGCGACACACCCCAGTCAGAAGTGCAAATAAATGGATTATTACAGGAGCTAAATAACTGTTCACACTGGGGGCATCCATCTTCCATTGTCAACTCGGGGGTGGCGAGGTTTCACCGAGTTCCCAGTAGGAAATTCCGACTTCGGGGAACATTCCAGTTGCAGTTTCCTACTCGGTACTCGGAAATTCCTACTTCTGACTACAACTGGAACGCACCAAAAGACGTGTGCAAGCCAAAGCGTGTGTTTGTTGTGATGCTAATGAATGCAGCTCGGACCTTCCTCAGAACTCTGCATTGCTTTACAACTTCTTTTTTCAACAACTTACAGGATGCAAAGCGACGAGGTAATGTATCTCTTTCTAGTTACGTAGCGGTAGTTTTTGATGCGTGACAACCAGTGTTGGTAATAACGGCGTTAGAGTATAACGGTGTTACTAACGGCGTTATTTTATTCAGTAACGGGTAATCTAATTAATTACTTTTTCATGCGTTACAACGCCGTTACCATTACTAACAGGGAAATGTGGCGTGTTACTTTGCACCGATGTCAAGCAGCTGTTATCCGACCAGCCTCACCCTCAAATTCCACAGCACACTGAAGCGCCGCGCAGCGCCACGGTCTTGCCCTGACGGACAAAACCCACTGAAAGTGCGCACCGAGCAGAGCTGCAGCTGCAGCTCCGTAGGAGGAGGGCTGATCCCCGGAGAGCCACAGGCTCTCATGATGAGCACAGCGATGTCACACGCTCATAAAACATGTTATACACTGAAAAAGAAAACAACACCTCACTTCCCTTCTCTAAGGTCCCTTTGCTGGTCCCAACCACACAGCTTTGTGATCTATTTAACTTCTATCCGCCTATATCCGTGTATAAAAGTGAAAAGTGACCGTGAATTTACGAGGTTTGGACGCGGCCGCGCAGAAAATAGATCTGAAGCGAATCTCCAGCGCCTTGCTGCGCGCTGGCTCTCACCAATGCAGCGCTGCGCGTAAGTGAAGCTTACTGCGGAGCACTTTGACCCCATTCTAGTTTATCAGGCAAATTCCCCTTCACGTGCTGTTGGAGAACTGATGATGTCAGAGCTGCTGCAGCAGGTAACAACAAGGAAGGACACAGAGATGGAGACACACAGTTCAAGCAGCAAAAGCTTTTTTAAAAAAGTAACGCATCAATTACTTTACCTGGTAACTAATTACATTTATGAAGGAGCAATTCCGTTAGTATTTCAAATACTTTTTTGGGAAAGTAACTAGTAACTATAACTAATTACTTTTTTGAAGTAATGTGCCCAACACTGGTGACAACAAGCAATTTTTGGAAAACTTAGTATCGTAGTTTTGTAGTTGGCTATATATGGCTACTTACAGCCCGGTGCTCTAAGACGTGTCTGAATAATATAAATTTGCTCTAGTTTTAATTGTCTTGTTCCTGAAGTTGAGTATCCAGGCCAGGCCAGCCCTGTCCGACCCGACTGCGAAGCTAAGGAATAGCATGTAAAGCTAACCTATTTAGATGCTATAAAACAACTCATCTTAAAGTGTGTATTTCCATCAGGCATATATCTAAAAGTGAGACTTTTTTGTAATTACTTAGAAACTCCTCATAGCATCTTTAAGCATGAATTTTTCTCTGCTGTAATTTGCTTATACCTCCTTGACAATGCATCTAAAACTCATGCTGAAAAGCATTTCACCTCTGTTTAAAGGTTTTTTGTGTCTTCAAACAAAACTTGGTTGTAAAAAGTGGTCCATTTTTTTTATTTAACAGCTTCACAGTGGTTGGCTTGAGGAATTGGGCAGAGCTGCTTCAGGATATAGTTTCTTGAAGCACCCCTGCTGCAAGGTGTCAGACTTCTTACCTTCATCCCATCCCCCAAAACTGCAGTAAACCATCCAAACATCAACTGGAGGTCCCATCGTGAGAACCTGACAGGACTGCATCACCTGTAAGACAGAAGAAGTGAATTCTAATAATCAAAGGTTGGTTTATCTGAAGATCTGGATGTATTTTATTCATGTATGAGCCTTAAAATGTTCTGAAACAAGGTGCCATAACAAACGGATTCTCCTAAAAGAAGTTGGATCTCCGTGCAACATCAGTGACTCATCCTCTACTGTACTAATGAACATTTGACCTCGGGTTAGATACCAACCCACGTCCAGGCCCACGTCTTTAAGGAGGGGCCTTGTCTTTGAGCCCAAACCTCACCGGGGCTTCCCTGAGTAAGTAAAGCTCTTATATTTTTTCTTAAACCTCATCTTTTATCTCGTTGCCCGTGGAGGTAATTATCAGTGTTGTCACGGCATTGTGATTCATTAATGAAGCTTTCATCCCGGGCTCTCCGCCGCCGTCGAGGCCCGCACCATCTTTGCCGGCTTAATTAGCGCTAGCAGCGCTCTAACGGCCGCTCGGCGAGGAACGTGATCTGAGGAGGAGGGAAAAGCGAGCAGACAGGAGGGCAAGTCCTCCAAGTCTTTGATGGATCCCTCTCAGTCACTCCTGAACCCTCTCCTCTAATTCAAACCGAGGCAGGACGTGAAAGCAATGATGCCGATGTCCATCACCTGCTGAGGACGATGAGGGCAAGGAGACTTTCTCTGCTTTCTTCTCCTTTTAGTGTCTCTCCTGGGGATTTTGGAGCAGTCGCTGGAGGACTGAGTCTGTTTCCTGCAGCTATTTTGGTGCCTCTCCATTGATAAATAATTGATATGTAAGTTTGAGTTACCAGAAGAAGTTTGAGTTTTCTCCTGAGGAGCTTTTCTTAGATCTGATGGTTTTGATACTGTATCGGCTGGACGTGAAGGAGACATGCTGTATGTTATGTGATTCTCTGCAGAGAGTTTTTACAGTCTGATCTCACTCCCTTTATTATTGGAGTTCAATAAATCTGCAGCTCTTTGACATTTTACTGTGTACACTGCTCTCCCCTGCAGGGTTTATGTGGGAGATATGAAGCCTCGTGCACTGAGGAAGCCACTTTCAAATTAAAATCTCAAGAAAAGTAGATCATCCATATCACATAGTGAATTCTCCCACCAGCCACTGCATTAGGTGCACTTTGCCAATACCTGGTTGGACCTCCTTCAGAGCTCCTTAATTCTTGATGTCAAAGATTCAACAAGGAGCTTAAATGTTGGTTTAAATCTCCATGACAGCTTCGCAGCTGCTGCAGATTTGTTTGCAGAACCTATATCACTGGGGAGAACTGTTCTGATAAAAAGTGTTTTACATTCATATAAATAGCACATCAATTGATCCCTGACTCTTTTCTTTGCAGTTTGTTTGTTAAGGTGCCTTCACACTGAACACGTCTAGTGCATCTTCGGTGATCTCTCTCCACGCAAAGTCAATGTACAGACACGATGGGGCGGGGTTAACACTCCAGCGATGTGTTGGCCACGTTCAAGGTGATCAATTGGCTTGTGGCGCGTTGTGGCTGAGCAGCAGCAGCCAATCAGCAGTGTGTGCGATGGTACCCATGACAGACAGTTTTTATTCCAGACTACAGAGTAAAAATCCATGTCCGTGTGGAAACATTAGTCAGTGAGGACATTAGTTCCGCCTTGCCCGACCACAGAAAACTCAAACGATGCTGCTGCAGGGCATCAGCTGCAGTTTTGTTGTGTTTGGTAAGTGGATGAAAAGGAAACAGTTGGAATAATGTCAGCTTATACGTCCTATTATATCATATATGATATGATCGCAGAACTCGAGCGGATGTTACGTCCCCGAGCCATGACGACGGGCGACAGTGACCAAAATGAGTTTTTTTATGGACAATTAATAATAATAATAAGAATAATAATAATGTATTTTATTTAAAAGTGCCTTCAAGACACTCAAGGACGCTGCACAAGAAAAAAAACAATAAAATCAACAATAATAATAAAATCAACAAAGCACAACAGATAATGACAGGTGTGGGGAAGAGGAGGTATGATATTGTCAGGTAGGGCATGCAGTCCTCAACAGGTGGGTTTCAAATCTAGATTAAAAAGGGACAGGGAGGTCCACTTTCGAAGGTCTGGAGGGAGAGAGTTCCAGAGCTGGAGAGCAGAGCGACTGCACTGAATACAGTTATATCGGTGTGAATGCAGCTTCAAAGGAGCTCATGTGTATTACTCATTAGAAATGATGATGGTATTGAATTGTGGGAAGTTTAACCTGCGGCTTTCTTCATATAATGCATAGCAGGATTTGTACTGATAAGAACAGTGGCTTTAGACTGGACCAAATTTTGCTGTGTGAACAACAACAATCCACAGAAAATATAACAAGTTGTGTTTTATTTTTCAACTGAATCAGAACAAAGCAACATAATTGTGGATGCACCTCAGGCCATGTCCACGTTCACATTCATTCATTCACAAATGAGTGTGTTCAGGTTTTAAGGGCTCAGTCTTAGGAAAAAAAACTTATTTTGCACTGACGTTTCCTCAGAATGATATCCAACTATTCAACAAATGTTGCTGTTTAAGTGTTGCTCATTTGACTATTTACATGTACTTACAGACTGCCAACAATCTGGACGAGACTCACTGTTATTATTTTTTATGCTTGCCTGTTGGTGCCATGGTTACAGTCAATATTGAAACCAACAAGATTGCCCACAAAACTTCATTAACAGGATTTTATGAAGATTATTTAAATATTTCTTGGACTAAATACAGACAAAATGGTCACCAGTTATTCTGTAACACCTGTCAGACTTGTGGTTGGAGCGGATATGAAATAAAATTACTTTTGTAGGGAAAATGCAAAATAAAAAGCCAAAAGCACAAGGTTAAAAGCAGCATTTTACAGAGCATTTATGTTCTTCTGTGCAGATGAGTCCATGTGTTGTACAATCAGAGGTGATCTCTGCATACCTTCATTCTGAGGAGTAGTAGTTTAGGTCCTGTTGCATCATTGCCATAACCTGACATGCCAGATGGACAGTTCCATATTGAAAATATTTCACTAATCCATCTGGGGAGGAGAAATGCAAGAATGTTTTCAGGGGCAGAACCTTCAAAAACAACAGCAGCTTATGATTGGACGATCATTTGGATCAAAACACTCATTGAGGATCAATCAATATGAAGCAGCACTGCTTTGCTGTAGCATATGTAGTAGCTAAACCTAGCGGCTAACTGTAAGCCGTCAGCTGCTATGGCTAATGGCTGACAAGGGCAAACAACAGTAAATGGCTGTTAGCTGTAGCGGCTAACTGTTGTTAGCGGCTAACTGTCGTTTGCCCTTGTTAGCCGATAGCTTACCTACCTTAAGACTATTGTTTCACACTAAATTGTACCACACAGATGTATCATTTAACAATTATACGGGACATGAACCTCGTCAAAGACAATCCCTACAAAGTAAACTTATGAGGAGAGCAGATTTCGCCAAGTATAACTGAGTAATCATGAGGCTAACTGACATTAGCCTCCATTATTTGTGTTAAGTCACTTCTTGTTGTTGTCACGCCCCCAGCTCCCGCCTCTCTCCCCTGACTGGGCCGTTAGCGGGGAGAAACCATTGGACAACGGAGGCTGGCAAGACGGAGATGGGTGATTTCAGAATCAGGCAAGTCTGTCTGCTCTGCAAAATTATCATTGCCAACCACTCTGATAATTTTCCTCTCTAGCACTTTTGCCCAGAAGACTTTCACTCACTGGATATTTCCTCTTTTTTGGGCCTTTCCCAGCCCAGCACCAACAACCATGCCCCATTTAAAATTGCTTAATTCTCTTTTCTTATCCTTTCTGATGCCCGGTTTGAACTTCAGCAGTCCCCCTTGACTGTGTTTTTGTGCCTGAATGCATCAAGTTGCATACTGGAGTCTTTCTATATTATGAGACATATTTGTGTAACAATCACTTAAATAAATGTAACTAATACAGTGGCTGGTGCATGTGGATGTAAAAGAGCCCCATTGTGTCATCAGACTGCAGAGAAACCCTCCGTCTAACATGAGACTTCATCATGTTGGGTCAGTGTGAGCAGCTCTGGGAGACGTCAGGCTGATATTGCCTACGTTAGTGTGTGTAAATTTTGCTCGATCATGCTGTGCTTTGGTATCAGAGGTGCTGTGGAGCTTTGGTGGATGGTCTCTGTGATCTTTGACTCCTTGTACTGGATGGTGACAGTAAATCTGAGTCACAGCCTCAGTGTGAAGTCTGTGCGTGAAAACACTCTCAGGTTTCCTCCTCTCGCTGCCCTGCCTCCATCAAACACTTTGAGCCTCCATCTTTTTGTTGTGAGTCACTCAAAGTTCACCGGTGCAGGTTTACAATGCACCGGTTTTTAGTTTCCATTGTGTAATCTGCTGCGGCTGTTTCCTCCGAGAGAGTCTCAGACAATGATTCACCGTATATGTCATGTGAACAGAGCGCAGCAGCGGCAGCTCAATTCAGACCAGGTGGAGGAGCGGGCTGCACCTGGAGCAGCGGGGAGGACGACTTCAGCACCAACACTCCAGAGTTTATACAGGAACAGATGGAGGATGTGCAAAGAGAGTGAAAATTTATGACAAAGTTTAACAAGGGTCTGTACTCTGCACAGATAACATCAGCTCAGTCAGGACAGGGCTACTTCCACTAAAACTAAGGATGGAAATCAAAGTTAAAGAGTTAAAGTTAGAGTTATGGGTGCTTTTTGAGAACTCATATTCATCAGCCAAGCACAAACATGACACCCCAAGACCATGACCTTTGTCCCCTTCATGTCAGGCAGTCTATTCATTATTCTGTCAAAGTGGAGACTTGAAAAATCTCTTAAAAGTCTTTTAATAATGATGTTTACAAGAATGGCCACCAAGGTAAGTCAGACGACCCACAAGCTCTGTTCCTTTAGTACTACAAGTGTCAAAATGGACAATTAGCCATCAAAATAGGCTGGCAACTACCTTTTCTTTGTTTTTATTTTATCTTTTTGTGTTTATGCATATATATATATATATATATATTTTTATATATATATATATATATATATATATATATATATATATATATATATATATATGTATGTATATCTATCTATCTATCTATCTATCTATCTATCTATCTATCTATCTATCTATCTATCTATCTATATATATATATATATATATATATATATATATATATATATATATATATATGTATATATATATGTATATATATACATATATTTATATATATATATATATATATATTTATATATATATATATATATATATATATATGTATATATGTATATATCCATATATATCCATATATACATATATACATATACATATATATATATATATATACATATATATACATATATACATATATATATACATATATATATATATATATATATACATATATACATATATATATACATATATATATACATATATATACATACATATATATATATGTACATATATATATATGTACATATATATGCTAGGGGTGCAACGATACACATAATTCACGGTTCGGTTCGGTTCGATACTTTTTGGATACAAAATATGAGAAATTTCAATGCCCTTTTTACTTGTGGTTTATCAAAATAACCAACATTTGTTTCAACTCAGAGTACATTTTAAATGATTTAATTGGCTGTCTTAATGACCCAGGTAAAGTCTGTAGCATGTGTGCTGCTTGTTATTTCTGTCTGGTTCCACTTTTTTTAACACCGGGATGATGTCGGCATTTGTTGTATTTCCCCAGACGTAGTTTAGCATTGTGTTGCACTTCCGACATACTGTTGTGTTTTTGTCCACGACACGCTTACCATCAGCGTCATACTTAACACTGAAGCCAAAGTGGTCCAAAACTCCAGATCTGAATGATAGTGGAGCCAGTGTTGGGGAAGGTACTTTTAAAAAGTAGTGTTTGGTCATTACTTGTTACTTCTGAAAAAATTATCTTGTTAACTTTACATAGTTACCCTTTATGAAAAGTAACTTTTCATGTTACTCATTACTTTTACATTGCTCGACTTTGGACTGAACCCCATATCTGTTCCTAAATGTGAAGGCCTACAAAAAGTCCGACCATAAAGAACATAACAGTTATTTCTTTTGTGCTCTTTATTTTACAAAAATCATGTCACATACCCTGTGGAATCAGAGCTCCTGTCTAGTGTTTCCAGGTCGATAAAAACAAGCCCAAAATAAGCAACCTCCAGCTATTTCCTTTCCTAATGTGATATATTACTTTTTAAGAAGAGAAATGTATGTAAAGTGTGTTAATGTTCATTTTCATTACATTTCAATATCACAGTGCCAAACATCTATTTAAAACAAGAATATCGCTTATAATAAGCAGACATGGCCACTTTGGCTCCGGAGCATGCTCCATGTGCGTGAGTGTGTTTGGGGTGTGCACGATAGCCAGGACACAAGGAAGTGGACAAACTGCCTACTGCAGTCATGTTTTGCTTTATTGTTAGGAGCTGGAAGATTATCAGAAGAGCCCCAAGAAGAAACTTCAGGTTTAGAAACAAGCCCAAAAAGCCGCGACCCACGGCCTTGACTAGCGAGATTTGCGGCCCTTAGAGGCTTGCAATGAACGGATTTGGCAATGCTGCTCGTGTCTGTGCGAGCAGCTGAGAAGGCAGCTTCAGTGTCAGATCTGTCCGGGGGAAAAGTAACGTTGCGCCGCATTAAAAAAGGAACAACATTTCGTGAACAAATTTTCAGTAGTAGTGCGTTACTTTACTTTTTACCCGAAAAGTAGTTACGTTACTGTAACGTTACACACAACACTGAGTGGAGGGTCTTCAATTTTTTTTTTTTTTTTTAATCTATTTATTTCGGTCACGTCAGCACACTTATACAGCATCACACATTGTCAATAGCTGATCAAATGTACACGTCCGAAAGGGAAGACAGGAGAAGCAGAGCTTATCTAGTCCCGTCCCCATTTTCTCAATATTTAGTCTCCTCTTTTCCACATGTCATCAAATTATTATAAATTTTTATTCCAATTTACAGAACTATGACATAATTCTTGACTGTCCTTTAGTGTCCGTATTTGACATATTATGACTAATCCTTTGTTCCACGTAAGGCATAGTCCAATTCCTTGTTCCGCGTAAGGTATAATTCATGACTCTCTTTTGTTTGTTGTTAGTCCCGGTTGGTGATGTTAGGGTGGTGTATCCGCGTTGCTTTTCTTTTTTCCAGCTTTCAAACGTGTTAAAGCGTGACTCCTTGTGACTCTCCTCTTCACCCAGGCGTGCTCCTGCACTGTCATTCACTATCATTGTTTTGGTACATTTCGTCAATTTCAGCTGAAGGTAAAGCACTCGCCATGTTGCAATTGCATATTGTTTGGTTCATAGGGTGTACCGAACCGAGGCCACTGTATTGAACGGTTCAATACAGGTACATGTGTTGTTGCACCCCTAATATATACATTACATTAAAGATTTGTTTGTTGTATCATTTGTCCCCCTTGATGGTGTTGATAAGTTGTTTTCTGTTTTTATATAAATACAAAAAAGGAAAAGGAGAACGTTTTGCTGACCAGTACCTCAAAACTCAAGTGCTGTTTTGCTCACATCTCATGTTTACCTGTGAGGTAGGCTCAGGCACAAAAGAGTCTGTTTGTGGTCAGACTTGGACGAAGACTGTGCTCCATTTGTACCTGTGTCTGTCAATTGAAGCCACTGTCATGCTGCTCCATGGATTTCTTTTCTTTGTTCAGTTTTTAGTATTAAAGTCATGATCAGTTTTTCAAACTCAAAGGTAAAGATGAGTGCAGTTTGAATGGAAATGTCAAAAGTGGCCAATTTTCTGCTCAATGTGTTGCAGGATTGTTGTGGATAAAGGCCGGTGAATGCAGGTGTATTTATGGATGTGCTGTAGTCCACACTGTAATCCGGCTCTGCATGGCTGCACACCTTCCTCTGTGCTGTTGTGTGTTTGGCTCTCTCTCTCTGTTTCTTCTCTCCGTGCTGCCCGGTGACTTCACCTCTGCAGTGTGTGCTGCCAGCAGCTGAAACACAATCCAGCACGTACGGATGGAGAAATGAATCCCACATTTTCCGTTCTGTGTGCGCTCGGCGGCTCCACCTCTCCCCCCTCTGAGCCACTTTTAGATCAATCTGATGCCCACTTGGCAGAAACGCGCAGCCAGAAACACAACCTGGGTCATTTCAAGCCAACAGCAGAAAAAAAAAAAAACACCCTGCTGATTTACAATCCTGGAAGTTTTCGTACGAGACCTGAGGTGTGTGTGAGTGCAGAGTGTTGGAGCGTATGAAGGGGTGGGGTGGTGCCATAAATTCCTCACAGATGAATCCAGAATGGAAGAATCATTTCTGTCATTATGACCATCACATGATACTGGACCTTCAGGAGGATGTGGTCAGAACAATGTGTGCAGCGTGAGACCACGCCCTGCAGTAAAAAATGGCAGAAAGGTGATAGAATGACCTGATTATTTCCTTCTGAGCTGCTCTGTTTATTATGTATGGATAGAAGAGGCACGGTTCAGATGTTTGCTCAGCCAGTGTCCTCAATGCTCCTCCAAAAGTGACCTAAATAATGTAAAAATAAAAACAGTGTTCATACTAAAAGTCCTCATGGCGTCAACAAACCTCTAAGAAATTGTTTGACACATCTTTTTTTTTTTTTTAAAGGAGCCTCCATAACTACAAATTGGGCCATTTCTTTAAACGTATTCCAGTTCATTATCATTATAGCTGTTAATGTAGATACAAGCATGATCTCTCTATCCATGGTTGATACATCTATAGTAACTATTTTTCGCACCACATAGGCACGAGGTCCCTCTGAAAATGGGATGTCACATCTCAAAAGGCCTTTAATACATTTATATTTAATGGAGAAAAATATGGTAGGGATGCACTTCATCCATGAGTTCGTCACTACCATAAATTCTTATTTTCAGTCAGAATATCATTGATTATACTTCTATAAAATGATCACCACAACCATTCAGACATGAGGACCCTCCTGAAAACCAGATGTAGCATCTCAAGAGGCTAACCTCTAATAAATCAGACGACAGGTCTATGGTTCATGGATCTGTCCCTAACTTTAGTTCTTACTTTAGTCCACTTGTCTCCTCTTACCTCCCTTCCTTCACCCTCACACCAACACAGCATGGTGTGGATTTGCTGTTCATCATGAGACTGGGATCCACATTCAAGATTTCCTGCTGCTTAACAGAAGGTTTTTTCTTGAGCCATGATGGAGGGATTCATGATTGGCTATATGGATTCAGTTTGGGGCCCTAATTTCGTGGCACAGCGCAGGGGGTGCAGAGCAAGCTCACCCCGCGCAGTGTTAATTTCGTCCAGCGCACCGCCATGCGCTGCCAATTTGACAATTTGGTAGACCGTCTGCGCAGAGATGGGTGTGACGGCGCACCAGGGGGAGGTGCCGACAGATTCATGTTGGCGCAGTGACAATTTCGTGCCAAAAAACTGTGTGGAAGGTGCACTGAAAGCTCGCCAGCTCCAACCTGGTCTCTTCGCACAGGCGAAGCACACCCTCCGCAGCTGTAATTTGGTGACAGGCGCACATGTGCGCACACGTCACCAAACCCTCAGAGGCAGGTTTCCAGAGTGTCAGGCACATTTTAATGCAATAAACAATCACAACAATCACTATTTAATGTAACCGTCTGAACCAGCATATACATTTGTATCTATATTAACTGTCCCGTCACATCTGATGTCGGATTAAAGCCGTTTGTCATAATGGAAACTTAACCTGACGGCAGCTGGAAGTTTGATGCACATTTTACAAGTCAACAATAAACAGCCTTAACATCCGATACTGAGGATATATCTGGCTTCTCTCATTTCATGAAATTCAAAGAAAAGAGGGAGAAAAAAGACGAAGAAAAAAGAGAGAAAAAAAATGTATGTCATTCAGGATTTACCTGTGATTTCCCATATTCCTCTATTTTAGTCTTTATTCTTAACCTGATCTAAAAAGATGGAGTAAATTATTACGGTAGGATGAGGCGGAGACACCAGGGGAGTATACAGTATATCATTAAGGGCTCTGCTATTTTGCGATGACAAACCAGGAGTGCAGGTGGATCACAAGCATTATGAATGGATAAGCCAGCTGCTGTGTAACTGTTTCTTAATTTTTTACTCCTATTAATTACAAAGGAACAGATTACATCTGTCCCGGGAGCTGGCCCACATAGTGGCGCGCTTCGTTGCCCCCGATGAGCGCCCCGCTGTCCCTTCTCCTGCTGAAGGGACAGCGGCTCTGACCGTCTCTGCTACTGTGTCTTTCCAGCGTACTGTTGCCACGGTGGCAGGGATCATTCAGACCAATCAGACGCTGAGCCTCGGCTGCAGCGCATTTAAAGACAAGGAGAGGTGGTCATTTGATTGGTGAAGACAGCACTCGGCTGTGTTAAACCCACTCACACCTGTTCTCCTTCCTCTCTGGCACTTGCGCAGAGGGGCAGGGACGGAGGAGTGGATGCGCCTCTCTTGGCACTGCAGGAAACTTGCACAGTGCGCTGGTCACACTCTGTCAACGCGGCGAAGGCCATGTGCGCCTGCACTTGCGCCTGGTGGATGGATATATTTGTATATATATATATATATGTATATATGTATATGTGTATTTTATATATATGTATATATGTATCTATGCATATATGTGAATCCACAAAATGAAGTTTTATGCTCTATTGTAAAGTGTCTTGAGATAACACTTGTTATGACATGGCTCTATTCAAATAAAGATTGATTGACAATTTTTTAAGGATAGAATGCCACCTGATTGTAAGTGATGAGCTACAAGAGCCTGAATGACCTTAAAATGCTAATATCTGCCATGTGGAGATGATGCTAATTGAAGTAATGAAGGCTCAGCAGAGTCTAGATATCAACCCTCTATGTCCTTCAAAGAGCATTGCTAACCTGACACACCAGATTTACCTTTTCATATGCACATATGACCCATAATAAAGAGCCAATATTCTGCTTCTGTTTAGTTTTACCTGCTGTTTACTGTGGTTTACATCCTGGACTTATCCCTATTCCCCTCTTCACAGCACCACTAGCTGCCTGAAATGGTCCATCTCTCTACCCAGCAATGGATCTACCATCCTGATGTCAGATTGAACGCAAAGCTGCTAAAGCAGTGCTGAACCAACCAATGACCACAGAGTGGACCAATCACTTGACCAATCAGAGTGGACTGGACCCACATGGGAGCCTTAACAGGGGCACTAACAGAGCGAGAATACAGTTGGATTTTTTTGAACATAAGTAACTGTGAACCTACTCCCAAAGTCATCAAAACCAAATATATAAACCAGAGTAAACACATAATTTTGTCACTTTAATTGGTGCTGGCAATATGCAATGATGTCCATGACGAAAAAAAAGATCCGAACTTTCCTCTGCAGGGAACATGCTCATATTTATCCTACCATCCTAATATCCAACTGGCTTTCTGGTTCACTCGTGACAGTGTTGACCATCAGAAATATTCTTAGTTTTCAGAATGAGAAATATCTGATGAGCAAGTTGGGCAAATATCTGACAGTGTATGCTTGAGTTACAATGAACATTTGCAAATCTCTTCAAGCATTCATGAAACATCAAATTCACAAGCAGGGGATGTCGTCAAGACTCCATGATCTTGACCTTGAGTCACCCAATTCTTATCAATCCATCATTGCATCGAGGTTTTCATGTAGCCTCAGACGATTAAGGTTAGCAGCAAAAATGAGCCTAAGAAACAGGATGGAAAAGCAGGTAAAGGTTCAATGTGTTCAGCTGATGTATCATACAGACCATTCACAAGCCATGGCAGCTCAGTCAGCCTGGTCATAATGATAGATACAGCCCAGTTCAGCAACATAAAATCAGAATTTATTTGTCTTTACACAGTTTGGGAAAAATCTGAGATGCTGCACTAAAACTGGAACCAAGAGAAACATGATTAGTCTGTTTTAAATCAGTCTGGATCTTTTTAGTTTCCACTTTTTTTTTGCTAAAAATCAAATTATATTGTTAGCTCATTCGTTTATTTCACACAGTTCCTGGATCCAGACTGGTTCCTGGGTTGATGGAGCTCTCACTACAAACAAAGCTGCTGCAGGATTTAACTGGACGTGAGCAGAGACCAGCTCTGTAAACTAATTGAAGATTGTGGGACGGATGTTGTAAAGGAAAAGATTTACACTCATGCCTGCAACATGAAAACACCAAACCCATGTTGAATCTTCTCTGTGTCCTTCCTCATTCTGTATTCTGAGGTCTTACATTCTGTATTTTCTTTCTTTCCACCTCCAGCAGTCTGCTGTTGTGAAAGAAGGCGCTCCGTGTAACAAAGAGCAGCTGAAACACAAACACGCCGGCAGGCAGCGTTCCCTTTCAACTCCTCCGTCCTCGGATCAGAGGAAACCCAGCCTGTTCTGACAATCCCCCCCTCGCTGCAGGACAAGCCCCGCCCCCCTCCACTGCACGCTGTAAGAACGGGAAGGAAACGGTTACTGTACGAGGACACAAAAACACCAACACTTCCTGTAATAGAAAGTTTCTGGAAGTCTGAAAAGCTTGATAGTAAACCCGCAGTGATGCAGTTTGATCTTGGTGTTGGTTAGTTTGCTTTGTCATCTATTCCTAATTTATTGTCCATCAGCTTCAAGATCTGGCTGACAACACCAGACAGTTTTAAATCTGTGCTGACATTAGAAACATGACATCAGGACATTATCAAGTGATATGTAGACTTCAGATGCAGTTGCAGTGGTTCTCAGATGAAGTCAAGGCCGGGGCTCTTGAATGTGTTCAGTCATGTGTTATCACAAAGTACTCAACTCCATTTCAATCAGGATAGACTAAAAAATGAAATGACAGAATGAATACAATCGAATTTATTGTGCACAGAAATAGTCTTTGGCGCTTAGACCCCACAGGAAGTAGTGTTTTGCTCAAGACCACTACATCCAAGACCAAAATGCACCGAGACCAAGAAAAGACCAAGACTTTTGGGAGTCGAGACCAAGACAAGACCAAGACAAGACCAAGACCATCAAAATCTATTTTCAAAACCATGACAAGGTTGAACAGTTAAGGGGGGTATAAATAACACATGATTGGCGGTTTTTGTTGATTTACCAAGTCTTCCTCCTTATTTACATGAATGAAGTTAAAGAACAGCAGATCAGTGCTGGTCTTGATCGGTCTTGATGGAAAATCCAGAGTCCGGCCAGTCCGAGACCGAGACAAGACCGAGTAAAAATGCCCTCGAGTCCAAGACAAGACCAAGACCTTCAAAATGTGGTCTTGAGACCAAGACCGGTCTTGAGTAACACAACACTAACAGGAAGTAAAGCATCTTAGGAAGCTGCAGGATGGATTCGAAGCTTCCCATGTAAAGAAGACTTTTGGGATGGTTAAATGGAGTAATGCTTTGTGTAGTTGTTTTTTGATTGAAGATTTCATAAGCAAAGACCAGTATCCTGATGGAGGTGGGCTGAGCGAACTTCTTGGGATAAATGACAGCATGAGCAGAAAGAGGGAGCACTTTTAAACTTGACAGCTAAAGACTGATTGGATAAGAGGGACAGTGTGGCGGATTGTGATTGGATGAAAAGTATGATGATTATTGGAACGAGAGGATAGCGGGAAATTGTTGTGGCTTAAAGGCACATGCGTAAAGAGAGTCTTCCTCACTGAACTTTTAAGCTTCATTACTTGAGTAAAAGTATAGATATTCCTGGTCAAATATTACTCCAATACAAGTGAAAGTCAAAATTTTACTTAAAGGTGGTATGAGGAGGATCTGTTTCCGGCAACAAAGACTCTGCTACCATGAGCACGTGTAGCGACTGTTGTAAAGACGTGACCCAAGCCAAAGCGTGTGTTTGTTGTGATGGTAATGAATGCAGCTCGGACCTTCCTCAGAACTCTGCATTGCTTTACAACTTCTTTTTTCAACAACTTACAGGATGCAAAGCGACGAGTTAATGTATCTCTTTCTAGTTATGTAGCGGTAGTTTTTAAAGTGTGACAACAAGCAATTTCTGTGAAAACTTAGTATCATAGTTTTGTAGCCGGCTACATATATCTCTACTTACAGCCCGGTGCTCTAAGACGTGTCTGAATAATATAAATTTGCTCTAGTTTTAATTGTCTTGTTCCTGAAGTTGAGTATCCAGGCCAGTCCAGCCCTGTCCGACCCGACCACGAAGCTAAGGAATAGCATTTATAGATAACCTATTTTGATGCTATAAAACTCATCTTAAAGTGTGTATTTCCATCAGGCATATATCTAAAAGGGAGACTTTTTTGTAAGTATTTAGAAACTCCTCATAGCATCTTTAAGTAGGCCTACAGTGCTCAAGTAAATCTACTTGTTACTGTCCACTCCTGGTTATCAGTACAGCTATACAGCAGCTGATGAATCATAAACAGACAGATCAGATACTTTAGCTCAAATTCTCTATTTTGCATTGGTGATAGTCAAGAACCAACAAGTTTATTTGCAGCATATATCCAAAAACCCACTTAGAAAGCTATTAGCTTTTTTAGATAGATGCTACGCAGTGCTAACACCATGTTAGCCAAAAAAATTACATAATTTTTGCACCAGTCAGTCCAGAATAAAATGGCACTCTGTTCATTGAAGTGGCCCTAAAGCTTGAGAGAAGTGACTCCAAAGACAGAAACCTTGCTGATCCAGGCTGCAATCTTATTTTCTGCTCTAAAAATAAGACCCTATGGGGGCTGACCCACGGCAGAATTCAGCCTCTAGTGGATATAAAATGAACTGCAGTTTTTTTCCCAGTGGACTGTGATCTTACATTTTCAGTCTTGAGAGTTGGAGCTGCACAGGAACACAGTAACAATGATTTAAACATTGTACTTTGAGTGTTTGGATAATATTTCAGTTTCTTTCTCTTTATTCTCCACCTGCTTTAGTCCCGTGCTCTTCACTCCTGCAGACCCGAAGCAGAGCAGCTAGTCAAGACTCCAGTTTCCAGCTCCAGTAAATGAGTACCAGAGGAAGTTTACAGTCACAGCTCTGAGTGATGAGTAATTACCCGTCTGTTTGGACGATTTAAGCCCCGCCCCTTACAGTTCAATCAAACGTACAGCATGAGCTGCCACGGTTATCTCTGCGAGTGAGTGTTTGCACAGGGGACCACACTCCACTGCTTTCGCAACACGATGAGGAAACAGTTGGCGATTAAACGCTATTGTTCTACTGGGTGAGTCAACGTCTGGCCTGGCAGGTGATTACATGAGTGTTTGAGGTTTTGGCTCGGCCCACAGAGACCACATCCGTACTAAATAAGAACAAGAGGCAGCACATCAGCACCAGGCCCTTTTGATTTCCTGATCTGACTGCTGCAGGTGCGAGGAGTCCGGGTCAGAGCCACATGAGTGTGTGTTACACACTCGTCCAACAATGTGAGCAATGTGAGCTGGACTTTTTGACCTGACTGCTGGAGACCAGAGGTGGGACGCCCTCAGGCTTCCTGTAAGGCCCATATGCTTTTTATGAGGCTGTAGCATACGAGGCTCTTAATCAGTGTACATACAAGCTGTGATTGGAATTTAAAGTGGAGAGGATTAATTAAGACACAAACAGGTCATAAACCCACAGCATTCATTGTGAATGTTGAAGTACGGCTCTGGCCTTCAACACTCAAACAGGATAAAGAAAAGCTAGATAAATAAATAAATAAATCTCTGTTCTGCATTAACCCCTCTGTTCTTGCTGACGAGCAGCTTTGGTCTCGTTGAATGTTTCATTGCAGCGTCAGCTCCAAGCGTAAAATGCCATGTCATACTGAGCCGACCTGCCTGGAGGAGGATTCTGGTGGACTCAGAAGTTTCCAAGTTCCCTCAAAGTGACATAATTGATCCTGTTTTTTGACTCAGGTTACTTCTGGTTTCATTTCCTCCTGCTTTGTTTGGGATTATGTTCAGCTGCTGTCAGCTGATTCAGGCTATTTTAATTCAGCTCACGCTGTGATGATCAGTCAAGACATCATTTCATCGACTGCAAAACAGAAGCTCAACTATGACCCAGAAGTTTAGATAGATAGATAGATAGATAGATAGATAGATAGATAGATAGATAGATAGATAGATAGATAGATAGATAGATAGATAGATAGATAGATAGATAGATAGATAGATAGATAGATAGATAGATAGATAGATCGGTCATGGGTGAATTAACTGAATGGATAGATGATGGACAAAGGGATGGATATTCTGAGAAGCACATGAAGGACTGTATGGATGGGTGAATCAGCAAATGAGTGGTTGGATGGATGGATGGAAGCATGGATGGTTGCATGCATATTTAGATAAATGAATGGATACAGGTTTTCTGAACAACTTACGCTAACTTTGCAAAGCACTGTACCTTTTTTGTGCAGTTATGGCCCTTTTCCATTAGCCCTACTCTACTCTACTCTACTCTCCTTGTGCCGCTTTTCCATTAGCCCCAGTTGCCTGCCCAACAGTGTGCAGTGTCGCTGTAAACAGAGAGCGGCACTGCGGTGACGTCATTTTGAGCGCGGCACAACAATCTGTGGCTTTTTGTCACAAACTGAGTAAAAAAGGAAAGCAGAAGAAGGCTGCAGGTGGTAAGAAGAAATACCCCTTGAGAAGCACAGGAGAGTTTTGGAAGCTACACAACAGAATGAAGCCGAGGACGAGAGCAATCCAGCTGCAAAGAAAAGACGTATGAGGGTAAGCTAACGGTAGCTACCGCTAGCATGCTAGGTCGTCATGCTCATGACTCATTGATGACAACATTGTCTGACCAATCAGTAGCTGGCAGTCGGTGACGTCATCTTCCAGTATCGACTCAGCTCGCTTGGAACCAGAGTGGAGTAGGTACTAAAGCTAGCTTGTTTTAGGATAGTGGTTCTCAAATGGGGGTACGCGTACCCCTGGGGGTACGTGGAGGTATTGCAGGGGGTACGTGAAGCTTTTCAAAATATCTTTAAAAAATCAGTAGGCTCATCCTAATAATAAGTCTTGGGGAAAATTATTTTGTAAAAAGTTCGATAAAATATAAATGTGTGTTCATGCACTGAATTTTATATTCAGTAGTTAGTTTCAATATCCTTTAAAATAAAACTAAATATTATTTATTTATAATTAAGTTATAGATGTATTTCTGTGAACACATTTTTGTTATTTATTTATATTTTTTATTTTGTACCATTACAGAGACCAATATAAATTAGCAGCTTTTGCATATTTGAGTTTTGACGGTACCACCAGGAAGGTGGTCACCGTCTTCTGTTTTTCTTTTTTGTTTCTACATGCAATGTTTGCAATATGAATGTATTTGTCAGGTTCACTGACATAAGTTGTTTGACTTTAATAAATCAGACACTGATTTTTACAGCACTGTACCTCTTTTTTCTTCCAAAAATGTTTTGCCTGTGTCAGGGGGTACTTTACTAAATATATATTTCTAAGGGGGTACATCACTGAAAAAAGTTTGAGAACCACTGTGTTAGGAGGTACCAGGCTAGTGGAAACACGCTGCTAATCGAGTAGAGCCGAGTAGAGTAGGGCCAAGGCGTGCTAGTGGAAAAGGGGCCATTACTGGGGAGGTCTTACCATCTTTTTTTTTTTTAACAAATGAATGCTTTATTCTGGTTTAAAGACAAAAACAATAAAATCATGTTTATACAAAAAAAAAAGAAAACAGACAGCAACCGAAAAAGGAAAAAAAGGGATAGGCTGAAGCCCCAAGGCTTATTTTAGCCTACCCTGTACCAGGAATAACTGAATAATTCACAATAAACATCAGTACTTTTATATTATTTCAAAACACATTTCGGCTTGATCTGAAAAATCGAAGTCAATCAAATTTCAGTGTAGCCTTTGATAATTTTAGATTTTAAAGTCTTCTTAAAAACTAGCATAGAATCACACATCTTTATTTCATTGTTTTTTCATTGTTCATTGTCTTGCCTCTTTTTAGGTATAAATAGAGGGCACTGAGGGCAAAAGTTTGGGACCAGTGGTTAAGAGATGTGCAGATGTCTAAATGACTGGCAGCATGAATATAGATCAACAGAAGGTTTTCTGAATGTTTGGATGAACTGATAGTTAATTTCTGACTTTCTAACTGCGTGAAATGGAGATTTAGGCAAAGAAATACTGCAAATTTTGAATTTCGAGCAGAAGTCGGTAAAACATAACCAGGTCTTCTTTATATTTGTCCAGTTTTTTGTCGGGTTTAATTCAAATATATGAAATTAAACGTTGGCTGACTCCATGAACACTGAATGTAAATATAACAGCATCTATACAACAAACAAATGTGTACAGTACATTCATAAACAGGTCACCTGGAACGCGTTACACTCGTGTGTTCCTCCGTCTCCGTTCAGCACACACTCACCACGTGTTTGCAGGAGCAGCCATGCAAATCAGCACACGGCTGTTTAGACAGCAGGCCCAGGTGTGTCCCACACTGTGCAGCTGGATGGGGGTTTCACACAAACACCCCCATCCCCTCATCAAACAGCTCGCCCACCACTCATACCATCATCATCATCATCATCATGTCTGCCAGCTGCCAGACAGACACACACTGTCTGTTTCACACACTTAAACACACACGCGCATAAACGTTGAAGCTAAGGAGCCTCTTTCACAGACTCCTTTCTCTGTTTGGACTAAACTCTCCAGATGACGCTTCACATATTTGTTTTTTATTTTTCAAGCATGGATTAAAGTTTCTGATTCAGTCGTTTTTGTGATACCTAGGTGTTCTTGTGTTCAGATACATGGGCCAGACGTGGCCATCGAACAGGCCGGGTGGATCTGGCGCTGTGTAGTTCCTAGAGCACCTCCTCTTTTTGCATTCTTCATACGGGATGGAAATAAGGTAGCGTTAGTTCAGCACGTCGATCAAAGGTTTGTAGGTGTAAAGCAGAAAGCCCTCGACAATAAGGATGTGAGTCTCCTCCTCCTCATTGTCAGACTTTGGGACGATCTCAGTATCCAGAGTGTTATTAACGCCATGAGATTTCTCAAACTTAACCGGATTCTCTAACCATGCGTAGCTCATACTCATCATGGCGTCCATGTCCAGGGCAGTGATGACATCGTACTGCTTAAAGCCATCTTCACCAACTTCAATCTGATCTTGGGGCTTGACAAAGTCATCCTGGTGGACCACACAACAATTGGGCAGTCGTTGTGTTTTACCAATATGGACGATAACTGTGGTGGCTTGTAATTAGGACATCAACCCTCGGCCACAGTGACGGGCAGAATGAAGCCGTGCAACAGAGGATTACTCCGATGTGAAACAGCAAGGCTCTGATGGAGAGTCAGTGCTGTCTGAATCAAGACCCAAAATCTGTCTTGGCAATCTGTTGGCTGATATCAGCTGTGTTAGTTCTGGTTCCTAAACTTTTAGAACAGGTGGACCTGTCTGATTCATGGTCTGAAATCACACAGGTCCATCTTTCCAAACTCCAATCCTCTACAACTTCTCACACCTTTAAAAGAGAACATCACTTTTCTTACAGGTAGAAATGTTTCTGCTCTTTTCCTTATCGGCCCTGGTAAGAGTTTGATTACTAACTGGCTCCTGTGGTTGTGAAAAAGATGGAAGGACTCCAAACCCATCGAGATAATCGTGTCTCTGCTGGACGATCAAATCAGAGAAGCTGGGAAAGTGGGGATCACTGCTGGGAGGCTGGGAGAGATGTTAAAATCCTCCTCAGATGATGCAGAATAATCTGTGGTCGTCGTGGTTACTGGGCGATATCTGGTGAAATGAGCTCTTCTCAGAGTTACCTGGAGAACTTGGTGGGGATCGTCCTTGAGGAGGTCCATGTCACATGTAAGCAGTTTTGGGAGTAACAGCGTTAAAAATAGCGCAGTTACTAGGGCAGTTATTTTTTCCCAGTAACAGATAATCTAATTACTATTTAAAAAGTTATAACGCCGTTACCGACAGTGAACTGTGGCACATTACTTTGCACCGATGTCAAGTGGCTGGTATCGGACCTGCCTCGCTCAGCCTGACACAAGAGAGAACGAGATGCCAGAGTTGCCAGGTTCGCTTATTATAAGTGACTTTCAGCTTCCTCTTTTTCAAACTTACATGTGTATATTGGGATTTGTGGGTTGCAGTTTTTTGGGCTTGTTCCAATAGTGCAGTTGCTCATTTGGGCTTGTTGTGCCCCCAAACCCAGGAGGAATCTGGTGCACGATCTACCATCAACATAAACCCAATTCAGGAGTTATTGAAATTATTTTATCCCAACCTAATGGAAAGTTAAAATTTTACTTTAAAATGATGTTTCCACCAAAAATAAACCCTTATAGCCAGAACTAAATTCATTTGTAATGTAGCTACTACTGTTTTCACCATGATAAAGCTGTAGAGGGTTAAAATAAAACTTAGATAAAAATCATATTTTTTGTTGTTACAAAAATCAAGGTTAGACTGTTTAACAATAACTGAGTTGTAAATAACAGCAGCCCTTTCCTTCACTTCTGTATAAAGAAAAGGATGTTCCATCTCCATCAAAAGTATTTTTAATAAGTAAATTAAGAGACAAAAAATAAGAAATATGACATTGTAATTGAAAGGTAACATGGATAAAAATGAAAACACTCTTCATGCCAGTTTCTCTCTTTAGAAATGCTTCTTTCAATCGCAAAATCTGGCAACGCAGCTAGCTGCAGCAACAGAGCGGTCTGTGGAGATAAAACTGGAGTTTTCAGGATGGAAGTAAAAGAAGTAAAAGTCAAGAACACACATGTGAAGTGTCCATTATGTCCTAAAGCAAAGTGTTTGTCTGTTGTTAGTAAATCTAAAATCTAGAGACCAAAAACAGCGAGAACTCCGCTGATGATGTCAGAGCTGCTGCAGCAGGTAATAACAAGGAAGGACACAGAGACGGAGACACACAGTTCAAGAGGAAAAGAGTTTTCAGAGAAGTAACACGTCACTTACTTCACCTGGTAACTAATTACATTTATGAAGGAGGAATTCTGTTAGTAATTCAACTGTTTTTTGGGGAAGTAACTAGTAACCATAACAAATTACTTTTCTAAAGTAACGTGCCCAACACTGCATGTAAGTGATAAATGATACATCTGTGGTATAATTTAATGTAAAATGATAATCTGAGGACTGAAACGTAGTTTAAGCTAACGGCCACCAGTGTTGGGAAGTTACTTCAAAAATGTGATGCATTATTTATTTACTTCTTACTGTCATTTCAAAGTAATTAGTTACATTATAATATTACTGTATTTGAAATGTAAGACATTACACTATTATTATATAACTTTAAGTTGCTCTGGTCAAAGTAACAGGAAGTATGGATTTGTCATTCTAAATGAAGCTCATTACACATCCAGTGAAGGTGATGTGGTGGCTATCTGACCGAGTTCAGCTTAAGGATAAGTTTGGTTTCTACAGCTTTCACATTGTTTATAGAATGAAGTAGAACAATATACTCACCCAGAAGGCTTTCCTGATCCAAACAGTGCTTCAGGAGATATTTAGATCCAAAATTGAGCGGCGGACATCCGTATAATGGTAGCACACGGGGCATGTATAGCACCGCTCCTAAAACTGCATTAATTGTCCAAAAACTCATTAGTTTCACCAATATTTCATCATGGTCCACTCACACTACTCCTCCACGACAGTCCGGGACGCTCCAGACATGTTTTTGTAACTGTGCTGACCTCTGAACTGAAGACTTTCTTTACGGCTGCCGCGCAGTACGGCTCATTGTTTCAGGGGCGACCGCCGGCTACTCAACAACTTTCTTCTTCCAGTTTAGTGCAAAATGGACGAATATCTATCGGATGAAGATGTTGTGGAGGACAACTTTGAATATGATGGGTGTTCTTACAGTTTCGAGCCAGAGTTTACAGATGAGGAGCTCATCGAAAGGAGGACGCTGAGGCAAAGAGAAGAACAGCTGACCAGAGAGTACTGCGCATGCGCGGAGGTAAACTTTCTTCTTCTTCAGTTCAGAGGTCAGCACAGTCACAAAACATGGGTGGAGCCACACAGACTGTAATGGAGGAGTAGCGTGAGTGGACCATGATGAAATATTGGTGAAACTAATGAGTTTTTGGACGATTAATGCAGTTTTAGGAGCGGCGCTATACATGCCCCGTGTGCTACCATTATACGGATGTCCGCCGCTCGATTTTGGATCTAAATATCTCCTGAAGCACTGTTTGGATCAGGAAAGCCTTCTGGGTGAGTATATTGTTCTACTTCATTCTATAAACAATGTGAAAGCTGTAGAAACCAAACTAATCCTTTAAGGCTAAAAACAGTGGAATATAATAGACACATTGATGCTGTGTCTGGCTCCACATCTACACTGGACTTTGTTGCCCACCCCTACAGGCTAAAGATCACACACCCCAGTCTTAATGCTAACTACTACAGAGCAAATGTGTCATCAGTTTGGTGAGATGATTAAACAAACTTGGAGAGAAAAAAGCCGAGATGAACAAAGGAGCGACAGCTTCAACTGATTTGTACAGAGATGTAAAAATGTGATTTTGTTTTGCAAAGTTATGAAAACGGGTTCTGCCTCATAAATGTCTGAATCCTTGACTCGGTCACACTCTGAGAATAAAGGTTATTAACTCAGCTCGGGTGTCGGATCAGTATTGGAGCTCATAACGCTGGATCAGAGCCTCAGCAGTTAAAGCACCAATAGAAGCTAAAATCAAACACATGCACAAAGCACAGGTTTGGTTTGCAAATCTATGGTTACACTTTAATTAAAGCAACATTTTATCAGACGGCTGCTCTCCAGAAGATTATTGTCATCATGCAGCCTCTCTCTGAAATGTTGTTTTAATTAGAAAGAAAGAAATCTGAGGGAGAAGCGAGCTTTAAACTCAGCAGTTCACGGTAAATTGTATTTCAAACAGCTGCATCGTATGCAAACCATCTGCTGCTTTTCAGTTTTGAGTATTAGTCAGAAAATAAAGTGACATTTTAGTTTGAAGGTCTGTTGTTTTTATGAAACACTGATGTCAGTGGCACAGCTAACAAATATTAATGATAAACAAGTTTTATAACCTTTCAGCTCATAGCAATTTCCTACATTTTAGCCTGCCTGATTTTGCATTATTGTACTTTAAAATGAATCTTTTACAAACACAAACAAGTTAAAGAAGTTTTTTTTTATCAACATGGGCCTTCAGAATATTCTGTGATGATGTCAGATTTATATATTAAAAGCTGCACGATCAATGGCAGGAAACTGTTTAGTATTTTATTGGCAGCTAGTAAAAAATCTATCACAAGAAAATGGCTGAAAGCTGACCTACCAAACATTGAAGACTGGATGGATGATGAGATTTACACAATAGAAAAAATATAGTTTTTCCTTAAATTACAGAGAGAAAAATTCTATAAAATGTGGTCCCAAATGAACTAAGTATGTTAAACCTGTAAGATCCAATTTTATTTAAATTCACTTTAAATTCTCTGTGATGACCCTTCTTTTTCTTTAATAACTCTAGGACGTATGATGTTATTGTAAGCTCCTTGTTCTGTTCTGTTCTAACAACGAAAGACTTAAAACAGGAAAACTTGAGAGGCAACAAGAATAGAGACATTGAGACTTTTTACAATTAAACATCCAAGACCTGTGTGGAAAGACAAAAAAAAAGCTGCATGATCAAATAGCCACAAAAAATACTATTATTATTTCATTATTATTTTATTTATTCTCGAGATGCCATTGAGAGCATGCTCTCATTTCCAATGATGTCAAGAGTAAAACAGTAATTGCAAGAGAACAAAGCAAGAAACAACAGTGGTGCAAAATTCAAAAACAGTTACAGGCGTTAACATAGTGGGTCTTTATCATATTTCGAAACTGTGCTATGCTAATGAGTGAACTGAGTTTGAGTTTTTGCTGTGTAGTGTTCCAGCTGTGGGCTGCACAAAAGCTAAAAGATGTTTCTCAGATTTTGCTGTGGATTCTTGAAACATCAAGCATTAGCCAGTCACTAAAATGAGTTTGGTAGTGGTTTGTGTTTAAATTTAATAGAGAGGTTAGATACTCTGATCTAACCTCTCTGTAATCTATCTGATTTAAAATAATGAATTTAAACACTGCAAAAAAAAAAAAATCAAAAATCAAAAATTAAATCAAACACAATAGAGAAGCCTTTTCACACTTGTATATGTTTACATGAAGCCTTAGCCAGTGGGGCAAAAATAAACATATACATTTATTTCTACAGACATTTTTAAAGTCAGTTTTGTTATTCTTAGAATCAACTCCTGTCTCAAATGTTACAAAAGGCCACAAGACATGGCTCACATTACTCATGAATTGATTAATTTACTTTTAAATGACAGGTAACCATCTTCTTATGTTGTTTGTTGGCTGCTTCTAATTGGATGCTGCCATCAACACCAAAAGTAGTAGCTGTTGGGGCATCTAATTTGTCAGACTGACAGGAAGTTGTTTTCTCTTTAAAATCCAAACTGATGCTGAAACATAGAAACAGGTACACATGAAGTTGAAGAAGGTCTTGACCTCTTTTTTTTCCAAATTGAGTCACACTTAGAGGGACTGTGAGTAGTTTCTAAGTACAAAATGCCTGATGGAAATACACACATTAAGATGAGTTTTATAGCATCTAAATAAGTTATCTATAAATGCTATCCCTTAGCCTTCCGATCGGGTCGGACAAGGCTGGACTGGCCTGGATACTCAACTTCAGGAACAAGACAATTAAAACTAGAGCAAATTTATATTATTCAGACACGTCTTACAGCACCGGGCTGTAGGTAGCCATATATAGCCGGCTACAAAACTACGATACTAAGTTTTCCAAAAAATGCTTGTTGTCACACATCAAAAACTACCGCTACGTAAACGCTTTGGCTTGGGTCACGTCTTTTGGTGCGTTCCAGTTGTAGTCAGAAGTAGGAATTTCCAAGTTCCGAGTAGGAAACTGCGACTGGAACGTTCCTCAGAGTCAGAATTTCCTTCTGGGAACTCGGTGAAACCTCGTCACCCCCGAGTTGACAATGGAAGATTGATGCCCCCAGTGTGAACAGTTATTTAGCTCCTGTAATAATCCATTTATTTGCACTTCTGACTGGGGTGTGTCGCTCTAGATCAGCTGTATACATAGTATTGTTAGACTTATATTTACAAAAATGCTGCCATAGTGATAATCACATTCTTCATGTGATATTTGTGAACAACAATGCAGGGCGTGCTAACAACAGCTAACAATAGCCTGGTAGATCGGCATGTTTTTTTTCAGACTTCAACTGGAACACCAATAAGTTGGAGATGATCAATCATAACCTCCTCCACTCTTTTGTTGTATTTTGTGATGACTGCCTCCTTGGAGAGGGCGACACCACTTTATTGCAGAAACAAGTCAAAAGCACAAATAAGTGAATCAAAGAGCAGAATATTGATATCAATGCCTCAGAACTGCTCTTGGTTCCCACCCCTACTTCAGTGGATCCAGAAGAAGAGGATTTCTCGGTGATTTCAGTTATTTTTTCACACTAGAAAGAGTCTAAAATATTAATCAGGCACATCAGTGGGGTTTGAATCAGAGAGGGCTTCATGCAGGTTTTCTGTGTTCGCTCCTCTCACTCATATCTAAGTCTGCAGGATCTCAGGTTTCACCCATCCAGCCCTAAAACAGCTTCAGTCTGACCTGTCAGCTAATTGGTTTTAACCGTGGACTCTGCGACTAAAGTGGAGTTTGAGCGATACGAGGGAGAATAATCTGGTTGAAAAAGCGGCTCTCACGCTCGCCGTCTAAAGAGATCAAGGCGTGTGTGTGAATGAGAGCTAAAGGCTAAGCTTCTATCTGTTCACAGAGGGCGGGCTGCACCAACGACGTGACCAGGAGAGGAACGAGCTCCAACACTCACCGTGCAAGCACAGCCGGGGCCCCCGGGGGCCCAGGAGGCATATTTAACCGAGGCTGCACTTGAAAAAGTTTTGACGCTGCGTTTCTATCATACCCACTCCCTTCTTCTCCTCCTCTCCCTCCCATCCCTCCATCCCCGACTTCAAAGTGCTATTTATGCAAAAGCTGGTGAGTCTTCCTGTCCTCTCTCTCCCTTCTCCCCGAGGGCACTCGCTCATTTTTGGAAAGTATCTGCTGTTTCTTTTTGTGAGAAAAAAAAGGAAATGTAGAAAAAAACATGTTATTGTCCTGTCACTGCACGGTGTGTCCGTCCTCTGGTGTGTGATGATGGTTTTTCTTCTTCTACCTTCAGGGTTTTTCAGAGTTTCCTTCCCAAATATTCTTTTTTAAAATATCCACACACACACACCCAAAAACCTGTAAGTTTAGTCCTCAGTGCTTTTCAGGAACACTGATTAAAGTTTAATTTCAATTTGCATGAAGATGAACTCCATAACAGAACACCAGAAGTTTTTACAGTTTCACACAATGTGCAAAAACTTTGAGCCTGTTTAATAAAACTTAAGTCTAAAAACATATTCTCTCTTTTCTTTAAAGAAGTTCTGCAGGAATAATGAGGTTTGATCATAACTGCTGTGCACACAGATCAGTGAGGAGGATGAAAACACTGCAGTGAACATGCCAGGCCAGCAGTTGGCAGTGTGGCATGCTCACATCAAATCACAGTTTTTCATTTTAAATTTTCCAGTCACAGCTTTTACACTAAAAATCTACTCCTAATCAGGCCAGCAGCATTTCAGCCATGTGTGCATATGTGCATTTATTAGTTTTTTTTTTTTTATTTTTCATTTCATCCTTATTTAAACAGGAAGCCCCACTGAATTTAAAAATCTCTTTTACAGGAGAGACCTGGCCAAGGTAGCAGCCAATACAGCGTTACAGACTTAAAAACAAGACAAATCATTAACAGCACACATATTACCTTTTAAAACATGAACAGTTTTATGGTGAAGAATTTTTAGGAAACAGAAAGTCTAACTTGACTTCTCTTTAGCAGAGATGCAACAACACGATGAGGACAAAGCAGAGAGTTTTCTCTTTCATGTTGGAAAAAATGGACCAAATAATCTCTCCAAGTGGAATTTATAAAACAGACACGAACTATAATGTAGAGAAAAATGTTAAAATAACATGATTATGACATGAAATGAGAGCTCAGATCCTCAAAAACACACCACTGTACATTAACTACAACTAAATACAATTATACCGCTTTTCCACCTAAGGTAGCGAGCAAACAGGGTTTTTTTTTCCAGGTTAACCCGCTAACATCAGCCAGTGACTCCTTTTAGATGAGCTGCGTGGCTGTTTTTCTTTATATTCTCTGGTACATCAGGCTGATGTCATCACGTTGATGACATCATCAGTGCTAAAACACAACCATGTAAACAACGGGAGGAGCAGGGAAGCCTTGGACGTGACGGTCAGTTTTCTGTACTTTGTACTTTTGTCCCTCTTTAAAAATGTACAAACTCAGCCTGACAGAAGGACACCGGAGCGCTGATGATATGAAGGCAGATGGACTTTGTTGCTGAGATGGCAAAGAGTCACAGTCATATGGCACAGTCATGTTGGAAGAGGAAGGGGCCAGCTCCAAACTGTTCCCACAAAGTTGGAGCTTGGAATTGTCCAAAATGTCTTGGTGTGCTGAAGCATTCAGAGTTCCTTTGACTGGAACTAAGGGGCCAAGCCCAGCTCCTGAAAAACACCCCCACACCATAATCCCCCCTCCACCAAACTTTACTCTTGGCACAATGCAGTCCCACAAGTATGGTTTTTCTGGCAACCTCCATCCCAGACTGGTCCATCAGATTGTCAGATGGAGAAGCGTGATTGGTCACTCCAGAGAACGCGTCTCCACTGCTCTAGAGTCCAGTGGCGGCGTGCTTTACACCACTGCATCCACGCTTTGCATTGCACTTGGTGATGTGAGGCTTGGATGCAGCTGCTCGGCCATGGAAACCCATCCATGAAGCTCTCTGCTCTGTTCTTGAGCTAATCTGAAGGCCACATGAAGTTTGGAGGTCTGTAGCGATTGACTCTGCAGAAAGTTGGCGACCTCTTCTCACTATGCGCCTCAGCATCCAAACTTTCTGATCGTCAGACCTTCAGATCATCAGTTCTTCTGGGACAATAACTCAGTGTGCAGAAGAGACCAAACAAACTGAAGAAAGAACTTTGGTCTGAAAACCATAAAGTATGGATCATAAATTTACCGTCTTATGAACTCGTATTTAATTTGTGTGTCTGTTGGTGGTTTACATAATGGCGATCAAAGCCTGAAGGTCACGCAGCTTAACATCCTTTCATTCAGCTGCACCATCGGCCTCTCTCGTTCTCTGTCTGTGCAGCTGCGGTGTTCCCTCTCTCTCTCTCTCTCTAATCCCCTCTGCTCTCCTCTGTGTGCTGGAACTCCAGCCAACTATTTAACCACAGCCCTGAAACAAACCAACATCTGTTTGGAGCCCGTCCCAGACCGGGCCACTGCCTTCCTGCTGAGAACACACCGGCCGCCGCCAGATTAACCCCTCGCTGCCGGGACCAGACGCGGGACAGCCACGCCGGCGACACATTCTGCTGCACGTTCACCGGAGACGACGGCTCGGCCTGCGTCCAGGGATTTTTTAAGATTCAGTGTCTGCGGTTTGCAGGCAGATATTTCTGTGATTGGAGTTTTTATAGACTTCCTCTCCGTCTTAGGTGAACATAGCTCGGCTGTCTGCAGTTTCTGCTCTCTGCGCTCAGAGATATTTGTCAACCAGAGTGTCCTAAAATACCATCACAGCCAAACAAGGAAGATGTATTTGAGATCCATCTTTGAAATTTAATAGTTCAAACATTTGGCCTCCGTCGATGATAGCTATTCATGCTAACTCTGCAGATATTTGAGTTTAATTTTTTTCAAATAGGCAACAAGAGAGACTGAATATTTTGTTGTTAAAGTAAAAGTTTTTTTCTGATCAAATTTTTTCTGTTATAATTTAATTTAATCTTTTGACACAGACGACTGCTTTCTAATGGAGTTTGTAGGGATGGGAAATGTCATTTTTGGTTCATGCATCAGGCATCTTGATCTAAAAATGTGTTTGAAGGTGGCATGTGCCTCACAGCAAGAAGGCTGCTGGTCCTATCCCGTGTCGGTCAGGGCCTTTCTGTGTTTGCATGTTCTCCCCGTGCATATGTGGGTTCTCTAACTTCCTCCCACAGACCAAACACATCCTTATGTCTTAACTGGTGAGCCTAAATTGCCCTCGACAGCCACCTGATGGTAGCTGTAATGAATTTCTAAGCTTTTTAACTTGAGTATGAAACTCAGACCGTGACCACACACCGGCCACTATTCAAAAAAACAACAACAGATTTTTCCTCCTCCATTGAAAATATCCACAAGGCTGCATTTAGGAAAAAAATCTGTCTATGCAAAATAAATGCACCTTGAAATGACCTTGCAAATATGTCCACATTATGCACCTTTCATTGCAATTTATCTACAAAATAAAGTTTAATTTTTAAAATCTGTTCCATCCACCATGTCTGACTGGTGTTACCATTTAACATGCAGCTACATTTTTGAAGCACTTTGTTTTTTTTTTATTATTTTTTGGGCGTGTCTGCTTGTGGGTGGACAAGAAAACAATTTGAAAAAGAGCTTCAGTATGTCAAAGGTGAGAAAAAATGGCAGAAATTAAGTTTTATAGAAAAGTGAGAAAGATGCATAAGAAGATAATAACAATACATCTACCCATATGTATATGCAATAAATGCACATGAACACATTAAAATATAGAACAAATATTTAGAAAAGGAAGAAGATGAAAAAATAAATAAAATAATCAGGAAAAGAGAGGGAAAAATCATAACAAAAAATCAAATAAATTAAAATTTGACAGAGATCTGATAAGATATAGCAATGTGAAAATGGATAAATAATCAATTAGAAAATAATAGAAAAAAGATCAAATTCAAAAGATTGTTCAATGAAAGTTATTTGAAAAATGTATAAATAAACACATAGGTATAATAAAGACAGGTTATTTAAATGGAAATGATAAAAATAATCACATTATTATTATTATTATTACTATTATTATTTTAATAGTAGTAGTAGAAGTAGTAGTAGTAGTATTACTATTATATAATCACTATTATTATTGTTTTATTATTTATAATAATCTATTAGTGAAATGATTAGTGAAAAATATACTGCATTTATACAATTGAAATATTATTATTATTAATAATCATAATAATAATAATAAAGCTGTTTCCACAACCTGTAACCTTTTATTATTGTTAATACGATTATCAGTCAGTTTTTGCCCACCGTCTTTGTTCCTATAATACACGTTGCAGTCAAAGGCTTTTTGAGGGTCTTGGTCCAGACTCGGCCCATTTCCAATTACTTCAGTGTAAAAATGAAACGATCCAGGGGAAATAGGCAAATTTTAAGCTTTTTTTCAGCCGAACTGGCACAAAACACCTGAGCTGTAGGTGTGAAAACACCAAACTTTTCTATCCATTCAGTGTAGAACAAATACTGAAGTTGCTGCTTGGTTCGCTACATTGAAAAAGGAGATCCAGCTTATCATTGTCTAAAGACCAACGGTGAACAGAAATAAAGTCACATTAGTGCAATTAGGACAGATTTAAGTCTACATTATTTGTGTGTCTTGTGAAAAAGCAGAAAATGAGACATTTAGAAGGACAAGCCTGTCTCATTCTGTCCTGTAGGCCGGTGTGTGTGCAGAGGGAGGATTTAAACGAGGTGTCCAGAGAGGCCATAAGCAGTAAACTTGTGTTTGGCGGTCTTCTACAAATGTTTATGGAGATATAAAGGGAAACACACTGAGGAACTAATAATACACACTAAATTACAGCGTGTGTTCTCATGTTTGGGAGGGACGGGGGACGGGGGGGTCCGAAATAGAAACTCGCTCTTCTGGACGTCCATTTAACTCCAGCCAGAGCGGGAAACCTCCTGGGATGCTTCCTTCAGGCCGTGTGGGATTTGAGTTTGATGTGAAATCCTGGAAATCCTCACGTTTGCTGAGTGCATTTATAGGTTTCTTTCAGAGATGGTGTAACATTTGGAGAAATGCACCGCTGGTTTATTTCAATGTGGTTCAGCTCCACTAAGCCTGGAACGAGGCTCTTTGTTTTTCCATTACAGCACATACTTCAAAACTTACCAAGAAACGATCCTTATTGTCAGAGGGTTAAAAAGCTGTTTTTGACCACTGTTCACGTGGGACAGAAGGTCAGTGTCTGTGCGTCTGTACGCAGAGTTTCATACAGGACAAACCTCTGCAGGAGGAGACCGAGCTTGAATGATGGAGCCTAAAACTCATTTGACAGGAATAATCCACATCACCTCTGGAAGATACCATGAGCTCAAGTCGTCAGGAGCTAGACTTATTGATATCACTGTGGCATGTTCAGGATCAGAGGACACAACATACACCTACAGGCTGCAACATGGCTAACAAGGGGTGTCCAAACTATGGCCCCGGGGCCAAATGTGGCCCTGACTCATTTTTAATTGGCTCCAGAATGTTCAACACCATGTCATGAAGCATCAGCTTAAAGGATAAGTTTGGTTTCTACAGCTTTCACATTGTTTATAGCCATGATGAAATATTGGTGAAACTAATGAGTTTTTGGACGATTAATGCAGTTTTAGGAGCGGCGCTATACATGCCCCGTGTGCTACCATTACATGGATGTCCGCCGCTCGATTTTGGATCTAAATATCTCCTGAAGCACTGTTTGGATCAGGAAAGCCTTCTGGGTGAGTATATTGTTCTACTTCATTCTATAAACAATGTGAAAGTTGTAGAAACCAAACTTATCCTTTAAAGAAAAGTGAATAGCACTTATAATGCTCATTTTCTAACCCATCTTAAAGTTAGAGTTGGTTATTTGATTTAGACACACTTTTAGTTATTCTGGTTAAAATGATCAAAAAACAGTCACTTTCTACAGCAGGAGTTAAAACAGGATAACACCAACCAATCACAGTGACTTATTCTGAATTTACTAAACCAATCAAGTCCCGTTGCTGTTCTGCCCGCCTTCTCACACACAGACTCTGATTGAATGCAGCCGAGCTGAGAGGGATCCAGCTACACTAGAGAATGCTTACCTGTCAAGTTTTGTCTTTGAAAATAAGGGAAGTCCACCGTGAGCTGTCCCACAACCCCAACCAAGCTCCAGTATCCCTCACATTTTAAGACAGGTGTACAGAAATCTAAAATAAACTCTTTACTTCTAAGTTTGTTCTATTGGCTCTAATCTCACCACAGCTGCCACCCAGGCTACTGCAGGTGGATGTTCTCACCAGGCTTTTTCTGCTTCTTTGGTTTTACGGTGATGGCATCCATCATTTTGGAGCATTACCGCCCCCTTCAGGCTATAGACAGAGTTCAGTTTGGAGAGGCAGAGGAATGTTTTTATTATTATATCATCACACGGGAGATTTACGGGAGAATACTGATACAGGAGGACGTCGGGAAAGAGGATAAAATACGTAAAATATGGTAGTTTCATGGCCAAAATGGGAGACTTGACAGCTATGTGGAGAATGGCAGAGGAACTACCTATACCCCGATCAACATCGGCTGTGAGCACTAACTAACTTTACGTTTGCTTGGTTGTGGTTGGCTTTATGCAGGTTGTTCTTGATTTTTCTGTCTGAATGTGGAGGTGAGCAGTCTGTCCTCTTGGCTGCATCATTGGCTTCAGTGGGAACATCACACCTGGTTCAACCCGCTAATTTACAACATGACGTTGGTGTAATGTGCCCACAGCATAACACAGTGCCCGTCCCCTCCATCTGTAACGTACGTGACTCTTTGTCATCTCAGCAAAAAAAAAATTCCATCATCTTTCGTATTATCAGCACTCGAATGTTGTTCAGTCAAGGACAAAGTCCAGGAAACAGTTGACCAACGGGTCTGTGTCTATGCTCTTACATGGTTGTGTTTTGGCTAAAGACATCAGCTTGACACAACAGAGGAAAAAAAACAGCCACGCAGCTCATCTGCTGCTGATCAGACCGGGTCTGCTGGCAGAGGGAAAGGAGTCACTTGCCGATTGTTGCAGGTTAACCCTCGTTTAAAGTGATCATCACTGGTGGACTGTGGGCCACATCAGGCCCCTCAGAGCTTCCCTTATGGCCCTATAGAATATCATGATTTTCTGAAAATGTTAAAAGAATATGTTATGGTTTTGAGGGTATTCCTATAACTCTATGAGACTTCTTTAAAATATGCATAAAGGAGTCTTTCAAGGAGACTCCTTTAAAATAGAGCCCCCCAAACAAGGTCAGCTGACAGAGTTTTATCAGGATTCATGTTTGATCATGAACCCGACAGCCATTTTAAACCAGTTTAAGAATAAGAAGCAGAAAATTTAGGTGGGCTTTACACGAGGACGGATTTGTAAGACTCCGGTAAAATAAACTATTGATCTGGTGATATTGACACACGAAGATGCGTATTTGTCCATGACTCTGCATCTTTTTTGAACACAGGTCTGCAGGTGGATATCTGCGTATTTGTCTTCATAGCTCCCCTCCTCCTCCCCCCCAACCCACGCTGTCACACACACCAACAATGGCGGCAGCTGGGCTGATTCCGATCTTGTTCCAGCAGCTACAAATATTGCTACAACTTTTATACCATGTTACGGCCCTGGCCGTGTCTTGAAATAATTTTGTTATTTGTTCAAAAAGCCGCAGGGAGCAGATGGAAGTTGGCGTTCTGACAGCAGCGTTGAATCCCTGTCGGCCTCCAAACTCTTGATTGTGAATCGTGTAACTTTGTAATTTGCTAGTTTTTGGTGATTGTTTTGTATTAGATAGGTTGTTAATTGTTCTGGGTTAATCCTTAGTTTGCGTGACAGCCTTTGCTGCCTTTTGTGTTTGTACCCCTTTTTCTTCTTGTTAAAATCTCGGCTTTTTAGTTTGTTTATTGTATATACATTTTCTGCCTTTGGCTTGAATTTTGGTTTTTGTAAATAAATTGTGAAAATTTTGATTATTGCATTGTTTGTATTTTTGGAGACCGAGAGTGATTTTTCCCTTTTACCCTGTAAATTTGTTACGTGCCTTACCCCTAGACGGGTGCGTAACATACCAACATTTGCTCACAGAACACCAACAATACCAGCTACGGCAACAACAGCAACAAGTGCTCAAGCGACGCAGCATGTTATGCGTGCATGAGCACTTGTTGACGTGGAATCCACCTCGGAGCAGAACCAGACGGGCAACCCGACAGGATTTTGTGTGGATTTTGCGTTGTCATGTAAATGCACAAGCCTATGTACAATACGATGTGTAAACAGTGATACATGTTTTGTTGCCAACGCCAAGACAACACGGGGCCGTCCTTGTGTGAGGAGGGCCTACGTGTCAAAACCAGTGACTGAAAACATGGCAGATCCAGAGAACAGAAACAAAGTTGAAAAATGAAATTAAACTAATAATTGCACCAAATTCCAGCCACTGTGGTGACTCCTAGTGGCTGAAATTTGGATCTGATTTGACATCGAAGACGCTTCATCTGTGTGTTAGTTAGGCCTAAAAATTCATACGATCACCAAGGTTATAAAAGTTAACTAAAACGAAACTAAAAACAAAAACTAAAATTTAAAATACATTGCAGTTAACTCAAACTAATAAAAACTAGAAAAGAAAACAAAAACGATAGGTAAACTAAAACTATCTTGTGTTCACAAAAGTAACTGAAGCTAATTAAAATTATAGACAAAATGTCCTTCGTTATCGTTTTTGACAATATTTATTAGCCTTTAGGATTTAAATTAATCCGACACATTTTCCCAACCAATTTTACAACAGTTTTCGGCAGTTGTCAGCGCCGTACGGCACCATCATAGCGACGACATGCCTGTTTACTGCACTGACTGGCTGTGCTCTGTGCCGCCATGGAACGGGTTGTTGGAACAACTTGGAAGAAATGGCTAAAGTTGGGAGGAGGTGGCAGTGTCCCATTTGGGATTTTTCTGAGTACAACAGTGAGACAAACAAATGGAAGTGCCTGGGAAATTAAAACTGGTGAGATATGTGGAGCGCTTCTTAAAGGAATACTTCGACGATTTTGGACCCACGCCCTTTCCCTATCATTGACAAAGTGAGACAAGCTCAAAAATACCTTTTTTGTGGGGTGCTGGTTTGGCGTAGTGGTTAGCACCCCATGTACATGTTTCTGCCGGTCCAGGTTCGAATCCCGCCTGTGACCAGTTTGCAGAGTGTCTTCCCCTACAGTGGTCAAAATACTCCTTACAGTGGTCCAGTGGATGGCGTATTAGCACGTGAAGTAAATCCGAATGGTTATAAAACATTTTAAAAGACATGTTTTCTTTTCAACCCGTTAAAATAACGTTTTGATACACACAGACCTGTGCATGCGCAGTGCTCCACGGAACAGCAGTAGCAGCCAGAAGAAGGCGACCCTCGGATGTAACCATGTTTGTGTAGCCTCGCAACAGCTGCAAGAGCCACGATGGATGAGGAAGTTGAACGAGAGTTTACTGACACAGGCATGATGTTTTTCCTTTCACCAAAAAAGTCACTGGTTTACAAAACTCAGCGGGCTTTGTAAACTGTGTGCCGGTATATCCTTCCACGGAGCACTGCGCATGCACATGTCTGTGTGTATCAAAACGTTATTTTAACGGGTTGAAAAGAAAACACGTCTTTTAAAATGTTTTATAACCATTTGGATTTACTTCACGTGCTAATATGCCATCCCCTGGACCACTGTAAGGAGTATTTTGTCCACTTTCGTCAGTCCGGCTCTGACTCCTATTGACCTCCAGCCATTGAGCTAAGCTAGCTACGAAGCTAACAGCTGGGAGCCAGCCACTGGACGCAGAGACACAAAAAAGGTATTTTTGAGCTTGTCTCACTCTGTCAATGATAGGGAAAGGGCGAGGGTCCAAAATCGTCGGAGTATTCCTTTAAGGGAAAAATCCCACAAACTTAAAAGTCCATTTGAGGAGCACCCATAAGGAGGCTTAAACAGCCTATGAAAACAAGGAAGCCAAGAGTTTATATTGTTTATGTTGATGCTTATATTTTTTATATTAAGTGTATATTATTTTCTGTGTTTAAGGCAGCAGCCAACAGTACAGTATCAGCACTGACTGAGCAGTGAGCACTATGTTGGACTTGAAAATAAACAGTATTATAAAATACTTACCCTGACCTTTTAGAATCCTGCACCTGGAAAATAAGGTCTGAAAAAACTAAAACTAAACTGAAACTAAACTAAAACCAAGCCTTGTTTCAAAAATCAAAACTAAATAAAAACTAGAAAGCCCTCTCTAAAACTAATTAAAACTGAACTGTAATGGAATAAACACTGTAAAACTAACTAAAACTAAACTGCAATGACAAATCCAAAACTATTATAACCTTGACGATCACATTGTTTGAAATTTGAAGACCAAAAATCAGCTCCACCTTCGACAGTGATTATTAAAAGACTGTCGAATCTATCATGAAGATGACACAGAAGAAGAAATGAATCAGGGATCACACACCTGAAGGAGTTAAAGCGAGTCAGGCTGATCCCTCCAATCATTTCTCACTCTCTCTCAGCTGTCAAAGTCAAAGTCGCCTCAAATAAGAGAGAAGCTAGAAATACGCTCAGATTATGTCAGGTCTGACTTTGACACACGATGTGTCGTGTTTATGATTTATGGAGGTGATGAGGAGAAAGGAAAGTATGGATGTTATGTGTGTGAAGAAAGAGAGGGGCTCTGTAAATATGTTTAAAGAACAAATAAAGACGGAGAGAGAGGACAGCTCCTCACATTTATTTGTGAAAGAAGAGTTCAAAGGCTTCTCGGAGAACAGCTCCAGGCTGCACACACACATGTGCAGGCATGAATACACACTAACACACACACACACACACACACACACCGCTGCAGTGGTCGGACCAGTTTTGTGAATGAAGTTCAAGTTCACAGGTAAACAGGAGGGGGGTTGAGGAGGGCCTGCAGCTAAATGAGTCCTCTCTTTCTGACAGACCGGCTTCAAACAGGGGTCAGCAGAGGGGCGAGCGAGGGAGGGATGGGTGAGGGAGGGAGGGAGGGGACTGCACCCGTAGGACAGGCTCCAGACTGAAGGTGCTGAATGATCCTCTGATTCAGTCTGTGACAGGCTGAAGGAGTCTGTCCTCACTCTCTCACGACTGTTTCTAACTCTGTTCCCACACAGCACTCAAGATAACGTTTAGGGACTAACACTTAAAGGAGCAGTCCCACATTTTGTCTGCTGGATCAGTGGGAGCCATGGGTTTGCCAATAGCCAGGTTTACATGCAGACTTTTATTCATTCTGATTGGAGATCTCAGGTGAGCTGTTTATATGTGACATGATCTATTCTGATCTGGTGTTTACATGTGCCACAATATTTAATCAGAACAGCTGTTTTACAGACACCTGATACGCTCAGATCTATTAAAACATCACATGATTTATCAAAGATGGCGGTAAGTAGATGTTTTAATGAATTATTTGAGGGTTGTGCTGTTTAGCTTTATAGTAACCAGCCTTCAGAGTTTTCCAGCTGTTCCTTATTTGTTTAACGTTTTGGTCTATCCTGGCTTCACTAACTTTTCGTGGACTTTTTTAATTCAATAGTTCAGTATTTCTTGTTTTCTTACCTTCTGTAATGTTTAGTTCTTTGAGAGTTTATATTGAGTAAACGTCACTACTCATTTACGTCCAGACTGAGCATGTGCAGACAGAATGCAGCCTAGCAACTTTCTGATTCACCGTTTACATGACAGGATTTTACTTTTAATCAGTTTGGGAAAAGGAATATACTACCCCTGTGCAACCGAATGAAATTCCATTCGGATTTGGCCTGTTTATTCTGATTGAGGTGTTTATATGGAGCATTTTTATTCGGTTTGGGCTTCTAACCCGATTCTAATCGGAATATTAGGCTCCATGTAAACCTGGCTAATGAGGACCTGTTATGTTCATTGTCTGACTTTTCCTATTGATGGTTTCAGATGTTGTGGGAATTCAAGTGAAATATAACTTGATTTAGAGCACCAACATGTCATAAATGGTCTTCTGTGTGATTTACGATCTCATGAAAGGAAAGAAATTAACAAAACACAATTGTTAGGAGTAATACCATTACTTCTAACAATTCATAATAGCATTTCAGGTAGCTTTAATTCACTGATTTCAGAGTTAAATATCTTCCAGCAGGCTGGTGTTTTTTTTTTCAAACCCAAGAAGGGGCTTTACCCCACCACAAAGACAAGGAGCAACACAACAATGGAGTGGTTATCACAGCCAAAAACACACTTTAGGTAAGAGTAAAAAAATACGAGTGGACATGCAGGGACATTGGCTTTTGCATAAACTGACCGTGTTTTAACATGATGGTGATGCAGACTGATCATTACAGCCTTCATCCTGCTGCAGGAGAAGCTGCTGAACCTGCAAACGAGCATGATCACACACTGAACACACTCACAGATGTTTCCAGAATTAAACTGCATTTAAAGTTAACTGTTAGCAGATAATATCAGATCAACTGTGAGGTGCTCAATACAAGAGGAAACAATGGGCAAGTTAAATATCAGAGATATAGGACTACTTTAATTCTATATTTTGTTTCTTTGTTGTGAGAATGAGGCCTGATTTTTACTTTTTCCTTAAAAAATATGACTTTGGATGACAAAACATATTTCAGCAAATTAAAATGTCAAGTATACTAAACCGAACTATGCAGGTTGGTTAAAAAATTAACTTAATAAACTCATAAATCAATCACAATAACATTTTTAAATTGATGCATCAACGAAATTAAAAAAAGTGAGTGAAGTCCATCTGAATGATCAGTTTCAGGGGCAGAGATCATTCAGTGCTGCACAGTTAAAAAATACAAACATTATCTCCAAGCTCTCTGATTGGTGGAGCAAGCCTAATGCTAACTTTTTAATATCTATCCTGTACAGCTCCATCATTTATTCCACCGTGATTCCCCAGAACAGCACCTTTGGTTTTAGTAATCGTTCTGGAGGGCACCATTAAGACAGGAGCGTGTTTGAAGGGTTCGAGACATCCCGCTGAACCTAAAGTCTGCAGGATGTTTATTCTCCGCACAGACTCTGATCGCTCCGTCAGAAGGAGGTTGTCCTCTCTCGCGTCTGATCTCTTTCATGCTTCTCTTAACTCCAGGAGTCATTTTTACCTTCAACATTAAAGCCATTGTTCTGGAGCTTCGCCCATGCTGTATATTAAATATTAAGTCAAACACTAAATATTTAATTCACAGATCAAAGTTTCATTTTCTGTGGGGGAAGCTGTATGATAAGCTTCCCTCAGCAGAAGTTCAGGGAAAGTGAATTAATGTCTAAAGTCAGGCCGAAGTTCTGTTTTTAAATCACTTTGGATCGAGGGGGAGCAAAAAATGAAGGATAATCTTATTTTAAACCAGCAAACTCTGTTCAGGAAAGATTACAAGGCTTTTAGGGTTGGAGAGTAAACTGTTAGACGGGCTCTTTTTAAAAGTGTTGACTCCACAAACAGAAGAAGAGTCCAAACTAGGGGATGACGATTTCTATGCAAAGTCATCACTCAAAAGCAAAAGACTTTTCCTAAAAATAATATATAAATATCAGTTATTATCTGATATTTATATATATATATTATTTGAGGAAAAGTTTCAAATGACATGATGAAACCTTCTCTTTCATCTTTTTACAACTTATTTTTATTTATTTATTTATTTTCTGGATATTTTAATTCCTATGTACTTTTTAGTGATCTGTGTCTTATGTATCTCTGTTCTTTAAAGAGCTTATTGTATATTTCTAATCTGTAAAACACTGTGTTATAAACACTTACAGCACTGCATTTGGGACCTGTATATATTTAAATATTGCAGCATCAATGTTACTGTGTGTCCATGTCAAATAAACAATAAAATACAATAAAAAATAAATAAGTATCAGTTATTTTGGGAGGCAGCACGGTGGTGCAGCAGGTAGTGCAAGTGCCTCACAACTAGAAGGTTCCTGGCTCGGACAGGGGCCTTTCTGTGTAAAGTTTGCATGTTCTTCCCATGTATGCGTGGGTTCTCTCTGGGCACTCCGGCTTGCTCCCACAGACCAAAACATGCTAATTACAGTTGAATGAAAAAGTATGTGAACCCTTTGGGATTACTTGGATTTCTGCTTAAATTGGTCATAAAATACAGACCTGATCAAAATCTTAAGACCAGTTGAAAAATTGCTTGAATATGCATTTTGCACATTTGGACCTTAATGAGGTTTTAAATAGAGCTGCAATATGCAAAAGCAAGAAGGGGGAGTGTGACAAAAAGCACTTTGAAAAAGTAATTTATTGAAAACAACAAGTAAACTGAAATAGGTTGTTTATCAGCTGATCAAAAGTTTAAGACCATCACTCAAAAAATTACCAAAAACTCTCCAAACCAGAACAAAAATGTTTCTCAGTAGGACTCAGTCATGAGTAGCTCCACCGTTCTTGTTAATCACTTCAAAAATTCATTTGGGCATGCTTGATGAGAGAGTTTCCAGGAAGCTTTTGGGAACATTGCTCCAAGTGGTGAAGATGGCTTCATGAAGGGCATCAACTGTCTGGAACTGATGGCCATTTTTATAAACTTCCCTTGACCTCCATCCCCAAATGTTCTCTATGGGATTTAAATCAGGGGAACATGCGGGATGGTCCAAAAGAGTGATGTTCTTCTCCCTGAAGAAGTCCTTGGTCAAGCGAGCATTGTGAACTGCAGCGTTGTCCTGTTGAAAACCCAGCTGTTACCACACAGACGAGGGCCCTCAGTCATGAGGGATGCCCTCTGCAACATCTGCACGTAACCAGCCGCCGTTTGACGACCCTGCACCACCTGAAGCTCCAGTGTTCACTGAATCAATCAATCTCAATCAATCAATCTTTATTTGTATAGCGCCAATTCATAACAAGTGTTATCTCAAGACACTTTACAATAGAGCATAAAGCTCTTCATTTTATGGATACACATATATGCATAGATACATATATACATATAAAATACACATATACATATATATACAAATATATACATCCAACACCCAACATGAATCCATATAGCCAATCATGAATCCCTCCATCATGGCGGCAAGAAAAAACCTTCTGTTAAGCAGCAGGAAATCTTGAATGTGGATCCCAGTCTCATGATGAACAGCAAATCCACACGATGCTGTGATGGGTGTGAGGGCAAAGGAAGGGAAGTAAGAGGAGACAAGTGGACGAAGTAAGAACTAAAGTTAGGGACAGGTCCATGTATCATTCGCCTGTCGCCTCGTTCCTTAGAGGTTAGCCTCTTGAGATGCTACATCTCATTTCTGGAGGGTCCTCATGTCTGAATGGTTGTGGTGATCATTTTCTAGAAGTATAATCTTAGATATTCAAACTGAAAATAAGAACTTATGGTAGTGACGAACTCATGGGTGCCCAGACCACAAGTGCATCCCAACCATATTTGTCTCAAGTATATAAATGTGTTAAAGGCCTCTTGAGATGTGACATCCCATTTTCAAGAGGGACTTCATGACTATGTGGTAATAAGAAATAGATACTGTAGGTGTAACGACCATGGATATGGAGATCATGCTAATAACTACATGAACAGCTATAATGATAATGAGAATGGAGTGTTCCTAATAGAATGGCCAACTATGTGTGTCATGTTTATAGCTGTAGTTTTGAGGTTTCATGACTCCACAGCAGCAGGCAGTCTCCACCAAGGATCCCAGGCCACCTACAAGACAAGAGCCAGAGACGAGTACAGGAGCAAACAAAAAGGGGCAAAAGCAGATGTGGAGAGAGAGAGAGATAGAGCCCATTGTGCCACACCCCACCTCCCCGGCAGTCTAGGCCTATTACATCTAAACTATGAGTCTAGTTTATGAACTAATTTATTTATTTATTTATTTATTTATTTATAACCTACCTATAAGCTGGTCCCTAACTGAAAGCTTTATCAAAGAGGAATGTTTTAAGTCTAACCTTAAAGGTAGAGAGAGTGTCAGACTCGAACTGTGGTTGGTAAATTGTTCCAGAGAAGAGGAGCCTGATAACTGAAGGCTCTACCTCCCATACTACTTTTGAGATTGATGGCACCACAAGTAGGCCAGCATCTTGGGAGCGTAATGTCCTAGAGGGGTTCAACGGCACTACAAGCTCTTCAAGATAGACTGGTGCCTGTCCACTGAGAGCTTTATAGGTGAGGAGAAGAATCTTGAATTCTATTCTATATTTAATGGGGAGCCAATGCAGAGAAGCTAATACAGGAGTAATGTGGTCTCTTCTCCTAGTTCTAGTCAGTACACGCTGCAGCATTTTGGACCAGCTGAAGCGTCTTAAGCGACTTGCTGGGACAGCCTGAAAGCAGAGAATTACAATAGTCCAATCTGGAGGTAACAAAAGCATGGACTAGCTTTTCAGCATCGCTTCTGGGACAGGATAGGCCTGATTTTAGCGATGTTATGAGATGAAAAAAGGCTGATTTTGAAATTTGCTTTATGTGAGAGTTAAAGGATAAATCCTGATCAAATAGCACTCCTAGATTTCTAACAGTTGTGCTTGGTGCCAGGGTAATGCCATCTATGGCAGTTAAATCACTAGAAAAGGATTCTCTAAGGTGTCGAGGGCCCAGCACAATAATCTCTGTCTTGTCTGAGTTAAGAAGAAGAAAATTTCTGGTGATCCAGGTTCTGATGTCCTTTAAACAGGCATCTAGTTTATCTAAGTGGTTTGTCTCACCTGGCTTTAAAGATACATAGAGCTGTGTGTCATCAGCGTAACAGTGAAAATTAACAGAGTATTTCCTCATGATATTACCAAGGGGAAGCATATATATAGAGAAGAGAATTGGACCTAGCACTGAACCTTGAGGAACCCTCAGTAACTTACTTTATTGTACACAGAAGATTTGTTGTTCACGTGTACAAACTGATATCTATTAGATAAGTAGGACTTAAACCAGTTTAAGGCAGTCCCTGTAATCCCAAGTAACATCTCCAATCTCTGTATAAGAACATCATGATCAATGGTGTAAAGCTGCACTAAGGTCTAACAAAACAAGAACAGAGAGCAGTCCTTCATCTGAAGCTGAAAGTAGATCATTGGTTACTTTAACTAGAGCAGTCTCTGTGCTGTGATGAGCTCTAAATCCTGACTGAAAGTCCTCAAGCAGGCTATTGTCTTGAAGGAAGTCACCTAGCTGATCAGCTACCACTTTCTCCAGGATCTTTGAGGCAAATGGAAGGTTAGAAATAGGCCTATAGTTAGCTAATGTTCCTGAATCAAGGTTAGGTTTTTAAGGATGGGTTTGATTACTGCTGTTTTAAAAGACTGTGGTACGAGCCTGTTGATAGAGATATATTTACTGTCTCCAGCAACAATGGACAAACTAGAGGAAAGACCTCCTTAAACAACTTAGTTGGGATTGGGTCTAAAAGGCAGGTTGATGATTTAGAGGAAGAGACGAGAGAATTTAGCTCCTGAAGGCTAATCGAGAGAGACTGTCTAACTCAGGTCTGACTTCTACTACATTTAAAGGTAGGGCAGGTTCGGCTGGAGATAAAGAGTTGCTAATTTTATCTCTAATTTTCAGAATTTTATCATTGAAAAAGTTCATAAAGTCCTCACAGCCCAGGGCTAGAGGAATCACAGGCTCAATAGAGCTCTGACTCTGTGTCAGCCTGGCTACAGTGCTGAAGAGATATCTAGGGTTGTTTCTATTTTCTTCAATTAGTGAAGAGTAGTAGGCAGCTCGAGCATGTTTTAAGGCTCTCATGTAGTTAATATGACTCTCTCGCCAAAGTATACGTGACTCTTCCCTTTTATCAGAGCGCCACATTCTCTAATTTACGGGTTGTTTGTTTAAGTGTACGAAGTTTCTGAGTTAAACCAAGGAGCTGTCCTCTGACGCTTAATACGCTTTTTGTCTCAGTGGGGCAATTGAGTCCAAAGTGGATCTTAGTAGACTGGCTGAGTCATCAACAAGCTGATCCAGCTGAGTTGAGCTAAAGCTAATATCACAGTTATCAGTTGGCCAATTTATTGAGCTTAGGGCAGTAGGAATGGCCTCTGTGAATTTAGCCACTGCACCACTGGACAGATTTCTGCTGCTCACAGTTTTGCTGCAAAACACAGAATCTTCCAGGAGGATGCTAAAAGTCACTAAGAAGTGGTCGGATAAAAATGGATTCTCTGGAAAAACTTTCACTTCATTGATATTGAGGCCATATGCTAAAAACCAAATCAAGAGTGTGATTAAAATGATGGGTAGCTTCATTAACAGACTGAATAAAGCCAACTGAGTCTATTAATGACATAAAAGCTGAGCTAAGACTATCACTCTCTTTGTCCACATGGATATTAAAATCACCTACAA